>OZ001262.1:2749699-5149699 GCA_963924015.1 Macrophya annulata
ATTTTATGATATTTTATTCTTTTCGAATAAATATATATCGCTCGAAAGTCAAGCGCGAGTTTTATAAATGGTTAAATATCGGATAATTAATGGCGGAGCTGGTGGTTCTTTAAAATTTACCATGCATCAAGTAACGTTAAATTCGAAGGTCTGAATACGATTTGGTGGCAATCTTTCTCCGAGACACGCTTATTACCCGACTAAATTAAAAGGGGGTCCTTTCGCTCTCTTTCCCTCTTTGTTTTGAAAATTTTACGCGTTAAAAAGCAGGCCAAAACTTTTAACGAAAGGTGGACCCGGTCTGGCTTCGTTTCCGCAGTAAACCATGGAGTTGGTACTCAAAGTAAGTAAAGGTATTAAATATCCGTAAGTATATAAGGGAATCGGACGAGTTATAACCGAAATAAACAACGAACCGGTGGAATAAATAATTTAATCTTGATTTATAAATGCAACATTTTTTTAACTTCCCGCAATGAAAATTGAAAATTTTCATAAAAAAGGGAAGTTATTGGTTTCGGACCGATTTTCGAAAATTGAGTTTTCATCAGATCTCGACGTTTTGGGGTCCGAGGAAGCTATTCTGATTATTTTTGGATGAACGTATGTGTGTGTGTGTAAACAAATTTTTGTCGTACGATATCTTTAGATCGAATCGACCGATTGGAATGGTTCTTATGGCGATCGAAAGGGTTTATCAAGACTTAGATCTGATTAGATTTTGGAGTCGATCGGTCGAGTAGTTTCAAAGTTATTTGAGAAATAAAAATTAAAAAACAATTTTTTTTCATCTCTTTAGCACATAACTCCTAAACTGTTAGTGCGATTAGTCTCAAAACTTGATCAGACTTAGCTCTTGGATAGCCCTTTCGATCGCCGTAAGATTCATCAAAATCGAACGATTGGTTTAAAAGATATTGCACGACAAAAATTTCTCTTTTTCTCGTACGATACCTTTGGAACGAATTAACCGATCTGAATGATTGTTGCGGCGATCGAAAGGGTTCATCAAGACTTAGATCTGATTAGATTTTGGAATTGATCGATCGAGTAGTTTCAAAGTTATTCGAAGAATAGAAATTGAAGAAAAAAAGATTTGTACACGGAAAACTAACTATACTTATAATATTCTTCAATTTATTATAAACACAATAGTATCAATTAATTGTCACGTATTTAACACAGCGGGAAGTTTTCGGGTTGGCCCACAGGTCAACCGGTTTCTTGATTTTTTACATTATCCCGGATTGAGATTCTGGTCTGTGACGATACGGTGTGGAAGATCAACCGCAAAGTTAATTAATGAAATTCATTGAGAAAAACGATAGAATTAAAAAAACAAAAAAATCGATTAATTACTCAAAAGTTGAGCAAACGAATCCGGGCAACTGTAGAAATCGCAGTATCGACTTAGGAAATAAATTGGCAAATAAATACAATAACAATAACGTCCGGGGATCATCTTTTGTAAGACGTGGGGGAACGATACGACGCCGACTTTCCGACTTTCCAGACTTTCAGTCTCTCGGACTCCCGTGGCAGGGTTTTATTCGAGTATTCGCCGCCCTTCCGCCGCCACTGTAGTTGGCATCGTAGAATTCGTCCTATTCGCTTAGCTTCGAGAAAATTTTCTTGTCGCAAGAAATTTTCTACAACATATATATATTCGTTTCTCTCCTTATATATATGTATTGCAAGTGTGTAGAAAATAACTTGCTACACAGAAACCATAACAAGAAATACATATAGATATACAACAAACAAGTAAAAAACTTCCACGCAAATTAACGTCGTATGATGGTCTGCTTGTTGTCCGGTGACGAGTCTCTAGGGTTTTTCTCGATTTCACGATACTTTCTACCCTTCTTTACTCGGGGTAGGTACATAGCCAAGAGGAAACATCATCCCACGGGTACGCATTCGAGCAACCCTTTCCGTATCCCGCTATCAATCCTCATCAGCTACTAAGTCTTTGAGTAACGTCCGCCATCATCTACTTCACATTTGTCTTTTCCGATTTTTTGTTCGTTTTGGAAAAATCCGTGTTATTTCATGGATAAAGAGTGGGGGAAAAAAGAATTAGAATGAGGACATAAAGAGATCGGTTAAAGATAATATGGCTGAGGTGCAAGCTCACCTTGCTCGGCTTATCGCAAAACGAAAGCTCTGCTCGCTCGGTAGCGCAAACAAAGTGGATCTGGTACTCAGCATCGGCGAGCTTCCATATAGCCTATATTCAGTAGTCGGGTAGGTATACGTAAAGGCTCGATGAAAAAGTCAAAGTCAGCGAAAACTTATCGTTTACCCCCGAGGGTATACGATTTGCGAGCAAATACTAAATATTAATAAAGAACGCGGTATAGCTGGAATATATATATAGTATACCTACGGATCTCGTATATCGAGGAGCATTCATCTATCAAATCAAAAAAGGATCTCGATATCGGGGCAGTTTTTTATCCCCGAATTCGTTCTCTCCTTCTCTCTCTCTCTCTCTCTCTCTCTTTTTTTTTTTTTTATATTTTTTATTTTTATTCATTTTTTGTTTTTTCTCTTCTTCTTCTTTCTCTTCGTCTTCGTCTAGCGAGATTCTCTCTGGGGTCAGTTCACCACGTCAGAGATATCTACGGTGATATAAGTTTGATATAGTTTTTTTTCTTTTCTAAATTTCTTTTCTTCTTCTTCTTCTTCTTCTTCTTCTTCTTCTTCTTCTTCGCCTCTTTTCATCCTTCTTCTCAACGAGCCGACGCTATACCGAAGCTTTTCATTTATTCGACCGTTCGCGCAATCAAAACTCGCTTCAACTTCGTCATAAAAAGCCGCAAGCAGTCTACAGCTTATGATACATCGCTCCGGCTACCAGCCCGGGCCCCAGGGACGTTATACGTTCTTTTTATGAACCCCTGAATGCTCAATGTATCGCCGTGCGTCTCTCTCTCTCTTTCTCTCTCTCTCTTTCTATTTCTCTGTCTCTTTGTCTTTCCCTCGCTTTCAGACAAAAGACATTCTAATGGCTTTCTCTTCCTGCTACATTGCCTGTTTTCCAGATTTCACAAAGACCTCTCTTTCTCTCTCTTTTTCTTTCTCTTTCTTTCTCTGATTTTGCCACTTCCGTTCACCGCCCCTGAATATCTGCATTAGATATGAAAACTTCCCTTCATACTTTATCACCCGATATCCTCTGCCAAACCTCACGCGCTTGTTTTAACACGAATTACATTTAGATCTAACGATCTTTAATCACATCATTCCAGTCGAGATATTATTAATTAAAGAGATTCAAATTAATTTTCAAAACCAATTAAAAAATTATATACCTACACCCGAAATAAATTTCAAACGATGTATTTAAACCAGGTTTCACAAGATTATATATCCCATACCATACCGGTTGTCCAGTTCTTGCAGCGCAAGGGATTCTCGAGAGATTTCTACAGCGATAGGTATAAGGTATATGTATATGTATATACATAGGGTACGTTAAAATGAAACAAACATGTGTGGACTGTAGTCCGCCCATACATGTTCACGTGATTTCTCTCTCTCTCTCTTTCTCTAATTTTCACTTTTTTTTTCACTATTTCTATCTCTTTCCTTCTCGTCGGAGTATAGTAGGCGGGGATTCATTCTCGGGCGATCCATTTCCAGATTAAACACGCGTAAAACTCTACTTCGCGTTTTGCACAAGAACTTCGCGGGCGGAAAGCGGAGGCGGTTCGTCCCCGTCTACAGGGAGGAAGAGAAAAACGGAGCTACATCGCTCGAGCAATTCCGTAAGCGTATATATTGCGGGGCGAGGCAAGGCAAGGCAAGGCAGGCAACGCAAGGCAAGGCAAGGCAATGCGAGGCGAGGCGACGCCAGGGCGACTACGAAGTGCAGTACGGCGCGCGCTTTTTACCGCCAGCTTTATACACGCTTGAGTGCCGAATGCGAGCAGAAAACTCACCACCCTTATTCCTCCTTTTACTCTCCCGAAAAGCATTCGCACAAATTTCCTGTTACCGCGCGCCTCGTATCGACGCACACCACCCGGTGCACCAGGAATATAGGTATAGGTGTAGGTAGGTACCTACCTACCTACCTCGTGCATCAACCATTCGGTGCACAAAGCTCAGCTTTCTGTGAGGGTTCTCGGTACGCGAGGATCTATTGGGATCTTGGCGTGTGTTTATATACACTTCGCAAGAGAAGGGAAAATGGAAGAAGATAGAAGATAGAACGTGCAGACTCCCGGCCCCTGCGCTTGTATCAACACGTCGTAATTACGAATGTAATCACTGGGTGCTTTTCTCAATTGTATTTTGCGAACGCTCTCTTCTTCATCCCTCCATATCTCCCTCGTTTTACTTGGCTTAGATGGTTATAAACGAATGAACGTGTGCTTTTAAAAATACGCAGCTAACATATGTATGTATGTACTGTACGTATTGTATATAATTCCATACCTATGCTACAACATCATCATGACATGACGTGATAAAAAATTGAGAGAATTTAACCGTCTCTCTACTTAGGGTAGGTATCAGATGTAAAAGATATGCTTACGCATCTTTTTTCGAAATATAAAACCAATTCATCTAATGGGATGTTTATTGAGACAATGATTTCTCTTCAAAGATATCAACGTCGAATTGACTCTTCTAATTAATGACAATAATCACAGCTTTACGTTATTCTAGATAAAAAACTATTTGATCTATAAAAAAAAGCTTCGAACAAAAGTTATCAGAAATTGTCTCTTCTACAACATTGATAATCACCATATTGGCTGTAGGATCATCCGGAAATGAAATATTGCAAAAAAACTATTTTTTGACGCTATTTTTCCAAAATGACTACTCGCCAAGGTCGAAGACTCGGAGAATTATTTAAGATCCTGAAATACTTTTCCTATCCAAAAATCAAAACTCCTTTAAATTTTGTGAGGTGAAATTGGTTGACGACTGGACTCGTAGGGAACGTTGTGGTATTAGTATATTTTCAGGGGGGTTATATTGCCCAACTTTATCGTATAATATGTATGTGTAGGGTTGTAAGATACCTATAACGTTGTATATAAGTAGGTCAACTTCTTAAATTTGAAAATTCCCTTAAAGCTACGGTGTATAAGCTATATATATATATATATTCACGGTAGTTACAAGAGGAAGCTTAATCCCTACTTTTAAAAGTTGAGACTCTAGCAAAAACAGGAGTTACAAGGAAAGTGGATAATTAAAGGGTGCCCGGCAGACTGCGAGTTCCCACGAAGTAGTAGTGGCAGCTTAGGAGTCGGACAGGATTCGGACGGGACTCGGACGGCGGTGAGGGGTAGAGTGAGGACGAGGGTGAGGGCGAGAACGAGAGCAAGGGATGGAGTCGAGGCAGACACCCGCCGCCGGCAGTGTTGCCGATTATCGAAGTCACTCAGCGGCTAATTGCATAGTTTGTTTCTCGTTTCGCGTCGGTTTGGTCTCACCGAAACTTGTAAATCCCTCCGACTTTACCCCCCTTTCCATTTCTCTACCTTTTATCTCCGTTCAATGAATTTCAGTATATAGACGGGTGAATCAGTTATCGTGAAAACAACAAGTCGGAGGAAAATAGCGTGCGAAAAAATAAATACGACAGTATTTTATATGATTGAATTTAAAAAAAAAACAATTTCTAAATCTTTACCACACAGTACAGATATTAAATGAAAATAACTTATGTCACTTAGACATATAACTCATCAATTACAACCTATAGTTATTCAAATAATACCATCGTTTTGGTAATTCGGTAGTCTATTCGACCTGTACAGATCCTTAAATAATTCATAAGCAAGTTCTGCGGTCACGTATCGACACCTATAAGGTCTACTGATTGGACGAAATTTACGATCTATTGTTGGCTGATTGGTTCCTATTGCATTGCAAAGAATCTCAAGACATCATAAGCGAGGAATTTTATCGGTAGAAATATCGTCGTAGACTAGAATTTCGCGGTTTAAAGAAAATCGAGAGAAATTTAAACGGTTTTTTTCAAATTTTTTTGGTAATTTGAATTCGATGTCGGACTCATTTTATGCCGAGATTGATTATGCAGATTTTTTAGATGAATATTTAGGGTTAAAATAACGTTTTTATTTTTAAAATATAAGTTCCACTGTGTACTCCATTTCTCAGAGTTGGGGGTCTCTCATTTGCCCTGGCGAATTGGCATCCGGTCCGACGTCGCTTACTATTTACACAACTCTGGATAACTAGCCAGCAACTAGCCAACAACTGGCCAGAAACTAGAGGGAAACAACAGCCGAAACATGACAAAACAATCACGGGAACTCATAACTGACCAACGCAGCCTTGGCGATTCTCTCCGATGTCCGTACGGCGCGACGTCGTTCTCTTCTCCGTTTTGTCCTCCGTTCTCTATCCCTCATCCTCTATTCTCATCCTCCTCTCATCTCATCCTCTTTGGGTCTCCTCTACCAGCAAATCCCGACACTCGGCGGTGCGCCGTGTCAAAGTGTCAGCGGCAACAGCTTCACCAGACCGAAGTCAAATTGCCGTCTAGGTGTACGTTTGTATATAGAACCGAATACGTAGTAAAGTATATATACGTATCTACATACATACATACAGTATATATATATATATATATATATATATATATATATATATATATATATATATATATATATATATATATATATATATATATATATATATATATATATATATATATATATATATATATATATATATATGCGAAAAAAACTGCGGGAACAAAATTTGCCCTGTTAGCAAAAAAACTCTAAACATATATAGGTATACACGAATCGGAAAGTCGAGCTGTGAGGGGTAGCCATAGGCTTCCCTGGAGCCTCGCGCATTATACCCTCGGGGATATGAGTTCCCAGGTTGGTTGCAATAACGCCGGATTAGATACAAGTCCCGTGTCTCGGTCAAAGAGTTCACCGTGTCAGCAACATACCCGTACCGACGTTGTTTCGTACTAAAAATAAATGCAGACTTGAACCCTAGACATTTTGTACAGATTGTTTCGTCCGACTGGATACTAGCATTAATTTTTTTCTTAGCTTTTGAAAAACAGAAAAAAAAAAAAAATCGGTTCATTTTTATGGACCATCCATGGAAAGCTCGTATCGTTTGGGTTGTCAAAATTTCGTGTAGATATCGATTCTCACTTGACAACGTTATGTAGAATTTATAAAAATTTTCAGCATCAGAGATTTTGATAAAATTGATTTTAGCACGACACCCTGTGTATCTATCTATCTATCTATCTATCTATCTCGAGTATATCGTACCTACTGTCACGGTGAAAGGGGCAATGCTCGTCGAATATTGGCTGGCACCGAATGCCAGTGACGCTGTCACAAACACTTTTGACATTCAGCTCTATTAAATTCACCGGCTGTCGTTTGTCGTTCTATATAACCAGCAGCTGCCGGCGAGTCGCTACATCGTGGTAGTGCACTAGCTGTCTGAGTCTTACGTGTAATAACTACTATATTGTGTATATATGTATGTAGGTATGGATGTTATATATGTAATCGGTAAATCAGCACGTGGAATTCCACTGACCATACAGCTAATAGCAGCTTTCATAAACAAGATAGCCAACGGTGTGTACTCTGTAATAACATAATATTTAGTATATAGATAGGTATATATATATATATATATACAACGTGTCGGACTTCTCGATGGTGGGAAAGAAAAAATAAGGATAGAATACATTGTATCACGATAGCCATTGGCGAATGTATCAAGAGCGTATAAAGGTATTTTCTCCACACATATGGGTATACTATATGGGAAAACGTAGGGGCAAGTTGGTATATAGCCAATGTAGTTGTACGAGCTAAAGTCCATTTTTATCGTATATACTACATACTATACATCTTGGGGTGGTACGCAGCTGGTACGAATATTAAAAGCTATCGCTCAGACCCCCGCAATAACTGACCACCCTGCTGCGGATAGATATACATCCGTATTGGCTGCTGCAGGCTTTATCCAACCATATAAACTGCAGCTTATGTATACCAGAGAGAAACGTGTGTAACTCCAGAAGCATCAATTCACACATTTAATTGGCTACTCGTCTCTTCCGCAATCACGTATAAAATTTTTTTTTCAATTATCTTTCTCAAAACGAAGACATATATCTCATCTGTACAATCAAGCTACAGGTTTTTACTACACGTAGACCTAAAACTGAAGGAGACATTCGAAATTCGAGATTGGTGGTAAATTTAAGGGCCTTTCGTTTCGCGGTTGGGTATATTTCTTTTTTTATTTTTTTTTATTTTTTCAATTCTTTTTCTCTTTCGTTTTTTTTTTCTTCTTTTTATTTCCTTGCTGGGGGTGAAAAAAGGTTTCCAGATCTGTCCGCGGTACGCACGTTAAGTCTGGATCCAATGATCTGAGGCCTGAGCTTTTAGAGGTGGTTTGGGGGAACCCATAAGGTTCGATACGAGGAATCTTCCGATTCTGATGAGTGTCGTTCTTTACGAGGGAAATAAAAGGCCAGCCTACCTTGTAAAACAAAATGAGCGTAACATTAATTACTAATTTGTACTGGCTGTTTTATTGCCACCAAGACCTCGGATTTTCGGGTATGAAACAGGGAATAGAAATGGGACTGGGAAGGTAAAGGAAACACGTCAAACACGGAACATAAATCTGCTCTATCACGGTCTGCGCATTTCCTGAAACCCGTTGAGCCAAAATTTGGATAGATATCTTCTCCAGGGTAATAAATACAGTTCTGACGTTAGAACGAATTGGTACAGAGTATAAAAGCTGCAGTTTTTGATTTTGCGAAAATCTTATTGAAGAGAAAAATTCCGATGTTTTTCCAAAAGAATTTTTTTCAATTATCAGCAAACTAGTTTTGTAATTGCGGAGGATTGATAAAGGTGGTGGGTTTTTTTTTTTTTTTTGTTTTGTTTGTTGTTTGTTGTTTTTTTTTTTTTTTTATGAACGGAACGGTGGACTTTTGGTATTTTTCTTGAAGAGAAAGTCCAACGTTAAAAGAATTTTTTGGCACGGTAAAAACGTTTCTGGAATCTGACTTCTTTCTCCTGTAAAATCCCAAGTGCAATCTGGGTAGAGCTACTCGAGGAAAAAGACCATGCAGAATTATTGTCCGGTTTGAGTTTGTGACGTGGCTATATTCGCTTTCCTCGAGATAGAAAAAATCTTTAACGTAATACGGACAAAACTTTGTAGATATGTAAAAAAGGATTGGTTACATGGCTCTGATATTAAATATGTTAATCTTCATTTGTTTAAAACACTAAGCCTTGGATAGTAGCTTATAAACAGACGAGCCAGGGATTCGCGTTTTAATTACGCGGCCGTTCCCACGTTTCGACGCTTCACAAAGCTCGCCGAAACGTTTGTTATACCCGAGGTCGCGCCCAGTGAACCACGTCAAGTTATCGCGTTTACTTAATCCACTTTTAGTCGCCGGAGAAAGTACCTAGATTTTTGCTTCGCTTATCATTGTCGTTTTTTTCTTTTATTTTTATTTTTTTATATTTATTTTGCTTTTTTTTTTTTACATTTTACCGCTTGAAAAAATAAAAATAAATTATTACAACTAAAAATTCCTTCAACTCCTTTACCCAGAAGTAGGACAGTTTTTATTTATCGTCCTTTCTACGATAGAAGAATCGAGGAAATAGCGCGTAACGCAATTGCTGCACTGGTTCGTTGATTTTGTTATTTTATTTTTTTATTTTTATGTTTTCGTATCCGACTGGAGTCTGAAACAAAATATTTGTTTGTAAATTTGGAAAGCAAAAATGAAGCGATTCTGTTGTAAAATATAACGAAAGTGTTCAACAACAGACGATAGTAGAAACGTATACGTGAATCAGGTATTCGACATGATTCTGACTGGAACAATACGAAAAAAGGAGAAAAAGAAAGAAAGTTGAAAAAAAAAAAAAAAAAAAATGGAATTATCAATTCGAAAATCACCACCGCATATTTGCGTTTAATTTGCCAGACGAATTAACCGTATTTGGCGTGTCCAAACAGACCGAGAATTGTGGTCTAAAATTTAATAATTCCTGTCCCCCGGAATTGGTCGAACTAAAATATAATATCCAGTTATTGTATCATTCTAACATGATCAACCGTTGGCTCGCGTTTGACCCATCAAAACTCACCGGGACGAGGCAGACTCTTCCACCCGATTACCCCGAATTTCGGCATTTCACAAACTCGGTGGAAACAATTTATTGGAAAGCTATTACAAAAGTTTCACCGCGTCAAAAAAAAAAAAAAAGAAGAAAAAGTAAAGGAAAAAATAAAAAAAAAAAAATAAAGGAAGCCAACAACTATCCCCAAAATCCTTGCGATGAATTCACGAGTTCTTAAAAATCGTCAAAGGTTAAAGAAATGTTCAGTTTGGACGATGAAAAAAAAAAAAAAAACAAAAAAGAAAAAGAAAAAATTCTTCAACATTCTCAAAACCTAAAATACGAATAACTTCAACCTCCAACCGCGTTCCTACGACTACTAGGTTATGCAGAACGGTGAAGGTGATAGTAAAACATTTACTATCTTATGCTACGAGGACCGACCAAGCTGCAGACCTAATCTCAACAAGAATATCTCGAGCAACTTTACGTGAAAGGTTGTCACTGTGGTTGTGTTCCCACAGTATAAAGGGTGTCTTGAAACGAGGTGCATTAATTTAAAAAGCAATATCAGGAACTCTATGGTCTTCAGAATGTTTACCACCAGACTAAACCGGCGGCTCTCTCCCTGCTTCTCTTTCGTTACATTACATCGTGCAAGACACGCTCGAGGTCGCTTCACTAACCACCACAATATACAAGATTATTATACCATTAAAAACAAAAGAAAAGAAAATAAAAAAATGAACATCAACTTGTAAGTTGGGTAAAAATAATTGACACTTAAGGTAAAGCACCTACCTAACTTTTAAAGAGATACAACAGATTTGTATTTAATCATCGCTCTTTCCGGTTTTAGTATATCAGTACTATTACAAAATGACATTTGTAGACCGTTCGGAGTGCACTAGGCTGATCATTCTTTTACTTTAAAAACACCCCATGGATAGGTAGGTACGTGGCTATTCTCTATTTTTTTTTTTTTTTGATTTTTTTTTTCTTTTTACAACGTGATGGTAGTTCTTTGCCGAAGCTCCGTTGTGCAGGCGTTTCACGCGTGCTCTTTTGCATATGTAACGAGGCAAAGAGAAAAGAAGAGAGAAAAATAAAAACTTAAAAAAAAAAAAAAAAAATGAAAATGAAAAAAAAAAAAACAGAAGGAAATTGTCCGGTGCAGTCTCGTCCTCTGACTACGATGCAGATATTTGTATATGGTTAATACTATCTACGTTTGAATCGTTAGATTTTTGTCGACTAGATTTTCAGCACTGCGCTTCCCATAAACTCGATGTCCATCTGAGTATAGGAAATGTTAAGGATTCAGAATTGTGGTTCTAATGTCTAAGTGTACACATCGATAAGTTGGCTACAGATGTGGAACCAGAAGAAGAAGAAGAAGAAGAAGAAGAAGTATCGTTGAATTGAAGCGAGCGGAAGTGCAGCGTACGGAAATCTCCCACTTGTAGCTTTTCGATTTTTATACGAATCCTTTTATGCAGGTACCATGCGATATACGTTCAGGTATATAAAGAACGTCCATATACATATAGATATTGAATAGAAATGTTGAACAGTGACGTTCGTTCGCATTTTTCACGTTATATAGGTATCGGAAAAGTTGGTAGCGCGTATACGTACGACACGCTGGTGTACCCTGAACTCTGAACCCTAGAAGCCGAGGCCGAGGCCGAGGCCGAGCTGCAATTCTCAACTTCAATCTCAGACCCACTTCACTCCCACTTCCAATCCCACTCCTACTTTTTTTCCCGTTCTTCACCTGCACTATTCCCGTCTGAAATCTCCCCTGCAACCTTCTCTATCCCTAGCTTGGTTCAGCCCCGCCTTTTCAGGATTCTTTATTTTCTTCGCGTCATGGTGCAACTTCTTTTCTTCACTTGTAAAAGCGCGACGTAAGATTGCAGATACTTTTATAACGTGAAAGGTACATAATATGTTTCCATGTAAATGTGTCCCGTGATATACATCGACGTTTCTATATATCCAATGTATACTCAATTTTTGCACCTGTAACGGAGCGTTGATTTTTCGCAATTTTACAATCGCTTTCATGGCCCGGGAAATTGGCTCGTGACGATCGCAGGACGCTTTGTTGCTCACAAACAATCGTTCCGAACGGTGGTGGACAGAATAAGTACTAGAGGGTGGGTAAAAAAAAAAAAAAAAAGAGAAAAAACAAAAACAAAAAAAAAAAAAACAATACGTTTGAAAATAAAATAAAACCGGACCCTGTCCGGCTTTGCAAACATACCCTAGTTACGCTATCCGCTGGAATGATCATCAGCTACCATTTCGAATATGAATTCAATCTGGTACCGTATATGTATGTATAGATGGAAATTGAAGCTATGCCATTTGACGAGAGACATAGATGCGAATATCCGTCATATGTGGATATATCTGCATTGCTGTTCGAACTAGATCTCCGAAAATGAACCTGTCGCCTAATCATTTCATGCAAAATTTACCTCACGAATTTCTATATATATCAAATTAAATATATCGATGTTAAAAAGTGAGTCGTAGTAAAGCGATTTAATGAATTATAACAGAGAGAAAAACGATAATTTATATTTTCTACTTGTTCTATTATTTTGTAAAATCCCTACGGACGTATTTTCGATTAGACAATTAATTGTCTTACAGTGAAGTTGTAAACGACTAGATGGTTCACTATACAACTCCATAGAGGTTAGCTGACTAACCAAACTCTTAGTTTCGATGAGCATGAGGAAAAAGCTCGTCCCGCAAGCAGCAGCTCGGGTATATCCGAGCTAAAATTCTTGTGAACTCGTAATTCCCACCACAACTTTGGTGTAAATTTTCGGTAAGGTTTGTTTGGAAGTCTCTCCTTCGCTGCTTAAACTCGTTGCCGAGCATTCGGCTCTTCCATTCTCTTTATTTCCTGCTTTTTCACGGTCTCTCTACTCTCGAAAACTTCGAAATAGACTTTAAGGGTTCGGAACAATCGAGCTTTGATAAACTGATCCTGGTGTTCCTTTATACGTACGAAATGATATTTAAAATCAGTTTTCACTTTATTTATTCACGTTGAATCAATCGATGACGATCTCTTTTCGTCACGTGTTCATAACTTCTATGGTTTTATCCGCCGTTTAATATCGACGGCAAACACATTCGCTAAACGTTTTGTGCAAATAGCGTAACTTGCATTTAACCACCGCGCCTCGTACGGTATGGATGTACCAACAGAATGAACGCGTATGGATGGAAACGAACCATTTATGCTGATTAGCGTTGCTTTACACCGTATACCGTTAGTTTATTGCTACCATTACGCTTACGCTTTGTCCCATCAATACGTCGCTTGCCAAATATGGTAAACGTCATGCGTACGTAATGTGCTGTGTTGAAATTTAGCCATCCCTGAGTATCGCATCGTATGCAGATATGAAAATTTTTTACATTTAATAAAAAGGTTTACTTATTTATTTATTTATTTATATTTCTTATTTATCTGTTTCAGATTGACCCAAAGGTGGCGTTTCCAAGGAGAGCACATCCAAAGGTGAGTTGAATTTTTCTTTATGGATAAATAAATCGTTATAAAAATATATTTATTTTTTTTTTTTACAATTTATTCAGGAAATAGAAATAATTAAAAATTATAAAATATTATAGTGATAGTGATTTTTCGAATAGGAGTGAAATTTGGTAAAAGTTTGAATAGGTAAATTTAAATAAAATCCAGTAGCTCTGCTGGCATAATAAGCGCAATTAAACGAAATTCACTGTCAAAATGGTGAAATAATTTTCTTCCCGGTCGTGAAGCTAGTTGTGAAAATTTGCGTAGTTTAATAATATAAATGCCAGGCACGCGAATTACCAGTGACTGAATGAATTGCGCTAATTTTAATTGTACCCTGCAATCCCCCAGTCAGCTTCAAACCCCGTTCCCCCTCTCCTCCCTCTTCTCCCTTCCACCAACCCTCAACCCCCTTTAGAATCTACCTGCCGCTCGGCCACTTCAACTCTTTTCACAACCCCCAATTCCCGCGAACCCTTTCAATTTTCCACCCCTTTCCATAGGCTCCGTGTTTCTGTGACTTGATTGAAAAAAAAAAAAAAAGAATAAAAAAAATAATAAATAAAGAGAAGGTAAAATAGAGAGAGAGAGAGAGAGAGAGAAACAAACTACTTTTGGTCAATTCACACTACAACCGTTAATGAAATCGTAGTGGGCCAAATAACGTGATTGTTTGCTGCTGTGAATTTCTGTAGCCAAAAATGAAACGCCCATTCATACCTAATCAGGAAATGCGTTACAAGCCATGTGTACTTTCCACGTACCTAAACAACGATATAGATATAGAAGTAGCCGTATTCGAGGAAGCTGGAATACATAACGCGGTAGTACCGGGTAAACAAAACGGTGTTGCAATTTTCATAAAATGGCAGAGCCCAACGTGAACCTCTCGTGAAACTGTAATGCGGATGCACGGTACCCACTGGTCGTTCTGGTCTGGTCTGGTCGTATGTACTCTGAAAATACAGTTGCCAGGGACAAGCTCACCCACAATGCTCGGTGTACACACGTTGGGCGCCACAAATAGCGTTAGCCAAAGTGCGTAATATATTTATACGGATTTATGGCGCATTGTCAGGCGTATTATAGCGCATCGTGTCAAAGCTGCCCGGCCACTGCAACGTTATCATTTAAATTCAAAACGGTTAAAAAGCTGAACGGTTTTTGCAATTTGCGAAACGCTCTGAAGCTGAAAAAAAAAAACAAAAACAAAAACAAAAAATGAAAATAAAAACAAAATTTAGAGAATTTATGGACTGCATCGCGTTGGTGGGCCACAGTCATCGATTCAATGAATGGACACAAAGAGAACAGAAAGTTATACCTATTCAGTGGATACTGGACTCTAGTTTTCTTAAACATTTTTCTCTTTCTTGCTTGCTGGTCGCGTTTTCCGGAATCTATACGACCGGTACGGCGTTCAGAAGATAAACAAAACGTCAGCTCCAATATCCAGATACAATAAACCCGAGCGACAGTAAACCTCGACTAATGGCTGTCACTACTTTCCGCTGTGTCGGAAGCGCATTGCTTGGTTTCCGTTGGGCCGGATGTGCGGTAACAAAGCGGTTCCGGTACACGGGCCGACCATGTCTCGCGTTCTACGGTTCTAGTACGTTCTATGTTCTATCCAACGGATGGCAGACTGACATTTCAATGAACTTTGCGGCGAAACATTTTCTTATTCGGAAAGTTCACTATCCCGTGTTATTACGCGCTTTCCAAGGCATTCGCTCGTCCCGGCCCGCTTAACAGCGTATCTCCTCATCCCCTTGGAGTCCTCTGAAGAAATTAGGCCAAGTCAATCTCGGTCTAAATTAAACTACTCGTCCCTTGGGCTGCAGCGAGACTGTTGGGCTCTTCGACGCCGCGAATTATCTCTTTTTGATCTTCACCCGTGTGTATATACTGTACACAACGTCGTATCCAATACTTAGCCCTGTCGTTATACTCACCCGCGTTTTTACGCCTAAACCTCTCGCACTTGAAGTTAGTGCCTCGACAATAACGGGGCGAAAATTATCTTCCCCAAATTTTCTCCCACTCTCTTTTTTTCTCTCTTTCCATCCCCCTTATTCCTACCCCCTTGTAAACTGAAATATACTTCCTCCTTTGCCCTCGAACTAAAGTAAAAAGTTTCTTCTCAAACAGTGCGAATCACAATTCGAGAGTGGTTGTACAAAAAAGATCAACGGTTCTGCCCCGTGAAAAATAAAGAAGGAATAAGAAAATGAAAAGAAAAAAAAAAAAGAGAATAAAAAATAATGAGAAAAGCATCTCGAAAAGTTTTCGTTAATTTCTATACCATGCAAATTGTTGTCTTCTATTTCTTGGTTTCTCACTTAAATACATGCTGTGAAACGATTTTCAAACTTCGGGTAAATTTTTATGTGATTTTTTTTTTTATTTTTATGTATTTTTTTTTTTTTTTTTGAATCGTTGGGTATTTGTTTTCTTACCACGGATCAGTCTCGCCTCGTGAACAAACTTCAAACCCGTACGATTCCGGTCCCCATTGCCCATGGGCATATAGCCACATCTGTGGCAACCGCGTGACCGGAGGATCGAGCTGAAGGTGGAGGTAGACACTGGACGCCACTTACGCCGTGCAAACAACCCGACCCCCTACCGCCTCCTCTGACACCCCACATCCCGCTCACATCGTCGCCGACACGCCAGCAGTTCCCATTCCCCGGACAGAACTGGTCTGCTTGCCTGTGTCCACAAGGGTGTCTATATACTGTCCGAGGATACCGGGGACGAAGCGTTTTAGAGCACACAGACGCGGGTGGTACACACGACGTGATCCAGGGCCCTGAATGACATCGGTGCTTATAAAATTCATGGGATTTTTTGAAACTGATGCTGCTACTTGGTGGCAGTGCTACTCGTCGTGGTGGCGGTACTTTGTTGAGGGGAATACTCACCGGGGAGAAAAGCTACTGCAAAGATGAATCTACCCTCGTTCTTTGAGTAACGTCAAACGTGAAAGCCGAGAAGCTTTTAAGTCACTGTCCGGCCTCAGCGCCCTATCACAGCCAAATATCTTCCTCCACTCGCTGTTTAAGTTATTTTCAAGTTTCTTCCATCAGTAGTTGTAATTACTTTCAATTTTAAAATACCAGCTCGTGGTTTTCAAACGATTTTTTTTTTTGTTTATATATGGATGACAGATTAGGTTTTTCTTTCTTCTTTTTTTTTTTCTTCTACTTCTTGTGTTTTTGTTTTCTTTGCAGTTTTATCTCCCATTTTATATACCTCGTTAAGTTTTCTTGGAGACTATATAGTGAGCCTAGCTTAGCAGTCCGTGAAGTTAAATGAAAACAAATCATACAACCTTATATATCCACCTCGCCCGATGTTGGCGGACCATTCAAGATATCGGAGTAGGTAGGTGGATATCTTTCACTCTACTCGTCGAGAAAATAAAACGAGTTTGAGAGAGATAGAGCCGAAGGTGGAAGTGGAAGTGGCGGTAGAGCCAGAGCCAGAGCCAGAGCCAGAGCTAGAGCCAGAGCCAGAGCCAGAACTCGAGCTCGAGGTAGAGGTAGAGGTAGAGGTAGAGGTAGAGGTAGAGGTAGAGGTAGAGGTGGAGGTGGATGTAGAAGTGGAAGTGGCGGAGGATGAGGATGAGAACGAAGAGGAGCTGAACACCCTGGGGAGCCGGCAGCTCGTTACGCGAGACGTGGTGCAACTCCCATCCTTCCCCTACTCCACATCCAAGCTCTCGCGCTCACGGCGGTCTGAATAATGTTCCACACCTACACGTATACCTCGATACTCGCAAATCGTGGACCTTCACGTATTGTGCCACGGGCACATACACCATTGCATCTCCTGCATCCACTGTATCTGGTAGATACACGTGTATATTACATAGCTAGTTTAGGTCTGTATATAATTATTCTGGTTGAATAGAAGCTGTATACCTAGGTGCGTATGTGCGAGGTGGTTCGGTTTAGTTCAGTTCGGTTCGAAGCGTACCACCGCGGGGTTATGATAGTCAGTAACAAGTGGGTTTTTGCCATATGGATGAGTTGTTGGCGTCCTGTTTAAAGGGGTAGAAAGAATCTCCGATTAGATTTTTGTTATTTTTATCGGTTGGTTAGAGACATTCACTAGATTTTTACGGTGCGATTCATCGAATATTCCAGCTGAATTCAAATTTCCACTTTACGATACCTAACTTCCCGTCAGCTAACTCCGACCGTTCAACAAACGATCCTGCACCGATCTGTACCAGATTGAAATTCGCAGCTTGGCCAAGCGCTAAGCATTTTAATGCCTTACCGAATTATGTCGAGGGCGGAGCAGAGAGCGCGGCGAGTATCAGTCCTGCCACCGATTTCCCCTGACCAAAGTGATCCCTTTTACCGCTCGCTTTCCTCTCGTCGGTGGGATCTCGCACCCAGCTCAGCCCAGCCTCGCCCAGCGCAGATCCGGATCGTAAAATCATATTTCCCGCTGACTGTTTCAATTATTAATGACCCCCGCGAGCCGTGGTACCAGAACAGGGAAGAAGGCGCGCGAAATGAGGGGATGAACGTATTACGATACATAAAATCCGAGCGGCCTCAACGATTTCACAAAAATCACCCGAGCGAAAAGATCGTCCATTCTATTTTTCTTTTCTTTTCTTTCTTTTTTTTTTTTTTTTGTATGCTCTCTCGAATCGTGATTTTGGCGCGCTTTTCCCGGCACACATTGCCGGTTGGGGGAGAGGCTGACCGCGGCCTAGGGTCAAAGGTACGGGGAGAAGACGGCGTCCATTTGGTATCAGGAGCTCTTTTATTTACGCCGTACTAAACGTTATCGCTATCCCACTCGATTAACTATTGTCCGAAAATCCGCGCCGTAAACTGGCCAGTACGAAGGATAATACTTGTTCGTTTAGCCTGACCCTAGACGGTGAAATAACTGTCCATATACGGGGCAATAAATCGTAGGTTAATCTTCGACAGAACTTTCCAAACCGCGTAATATTACCAGCAGAAGATTCGTTGTCCCTAAATTAATCTTGCGAGTCGACCTACTGATCGGACAATAGATTCACCTCCCATAGGAGACGGAAGCTTCGGATATGTTGTTGCTGCAGTGAGATAAGCTAAGCTCTGACGTGATGGAGCAGCCAGTAAACTTAGGCGCCCCATCATGCCAACCAAATGACTCTTAGATAATACATATATATATACCCAGCTTTCTACATACTAAATATATGTATGTACAAAGGTATCTCGTACAGTTGTGTCTTCCGAACCAACAGCTTAGCATTTTTCCTTTTTGATATTCAACATAATCACGTCAATGTATTAAATTTTTCAAATCTCTTCATCTTCTTCTCGTTTACCCTGTCTGCATACGCAGTGAAATGCATCCACCTAGATGAGGAGGTAGGTAGGTATGTACATACAACACGTGAATAAGTGGCTATATACATACGTGAGAGTACCTCATTCGGCATGGATTGGCCGTATACTCCGTGTAGACAGATGGCACCGGAAACAATCGGCAAAAAGCCTCGGCTAAAAAGCTTTTCATCTTTCGCACAAGAGCTGACGGGTTTCTCTTTTTTTTTTTTTTTTTCATTTTTCATTTTTTGTTTTTTGTTTTTTGTATTTTTTATTTTCTCTTTTCGCGTTGGGATGCACGCGTCGCATTGGACCGAAAGAGCATGAGGATGGGTGGTGGTAGGATGAGTAGGAAGGAGGGTTGAAAAAAAAAAGAGGGTTGGGAGGTTGAGGGACACACGCACGACGTTGAATGGTTCTGGTAATTGCACGCTTAATATTTCAGAGCGTTTCTCTGTGTAGGCACGTAGAAGGAAACAAGTAGAAAAAAAAAAAAAAAAACAAGTAGAAGAAGTATAAAAAAGAAAAAAGAAACTCCGCGTCGTCCGCGATTTACCTCGAGAGCAAAGCCGGCGAGGGCCACGAAGAGGACGCGGGAGCGGTAAGAGGAGGATATCTCGACGCGCCTGCGAGGAGATAGCGCAAAGTGGGAGCGTGTATCTATCTACCTACCTACCCACCTACCTTCGGGAGAAGGTAGTACCTACCGGTGCCCATATTAGCTTGTGAGACTTGAAATATTCTAAACAGCGATTTATTAAAAATGCCTCGTCACTTTTTCATACACCGAGATGAAAGTCAAGCTTCGTAGCTAAAGTTTGTATTTCAAAAAATTTCAAAGGCAGGACCGGGTCATAATATCTGATGTATAAGCAAATCTGGTGAGGTAATTTCTCGCGAAGCGGCAACGACGATCTAACGGTACGGGTGCTGCAACTTATTGCAAGGTGATCGCTACCTACTAGTCCTTATTCTCATACGGTGATCGAGGGACCGTGATGGTGATGGCTTGACCGCTCAGCGATACCAGCGTGAAATTGGCTGTAGAATATTTACGATCCGACCTCGAACCCGCGCCTTTTGTGACGGACTTTACTGTTGAATGGGCATCTCTCGAATACCCCCATACAAACCCCGTACAAACGGAACACGGTACCTACACTATGTGAAGGTGCAGACCCCAGACCCCCGAACAAAAGAAAGCGTAGTCCTCGGTTCTGCAAGGGTTGTGAGGAAAGACTGACCTTGGAAGGGGCCAGAAGTAGAAGAAGTAAAAGAAGAAGAGTAAGAAATAGGAAGGGAAAGAACGAGTCTCGAAGTCGTTGGTGGACGAGAAACGCAATCGAGTGAGATTAAACCTTCTCGATTGCTTCTTACTTCACGCGACTTCTCGCGTTAACAGAGGGTTGGCTTGTGAGGTAGCGTACGTCGGTCTAGAAGATGGCCTCCAACATTCGCCCGAGGGTTAATTGAACATTTTTTATTGCCAATTTGTGATTGAGATTCCGACTTTTGTCGCGGTGACCACGAATGGAGTTTGAGAAATATCGCAGCTCGACATACCGCGGAATTTATTACACGAGTAGGAGTACGACGAAATGTGAAATGAAAGCATAAACAGTAGCGCCGTTTTAAAAGCTTTGTACTATAATATCTTACGGGGTTTCTTAATCAGGGCGATAGGAGTATGATGTAAATGATCACGCATACGAACACAACGCATTCTACGTATACACTCACCAGACTGATAATCGCAGGTACGTATGTATGTACATACAACGCGAGGCAAGCTCGTTAGAGGGCTTTCAGTTAAATAAGCTCGTATTCTCATGTAGCAGGTTGCGGCTAGGAAACCGCAGTGCTGCACCACGCCTTTGGCAGTACTTCTAGGGCTAGGGTAATACTCTCATGGACAGAATTTTAAACGTGAAATATATATATTTCTCTTTCATAGTTTTCACCTACGCTATATTGCGTGGCATACGTTGCGTGATTCTATCAAACATTAAGCCCTTGATACGAGCTTAGCTACTCGTAATTGAGAATCGAATAATTCCAACTCCCTTGGTGCGGGCGATATTACGATACGGATAAATTAGCGAGTAGGTTGCTAGTAGGTACCTAGAGAGAAGTTAGATGGGCGAGACTGACGCGACTGATAGTGAGAATCCAACGCCACGTCGACTAGATTCTAGAACCCTGAACGGCCTGAGAATCACGGCTTGATGTATCGAGCCCAGGGGTCTCCTCGCACCCCACAACCTCTCGATGGGGCTACCCGCTCGGCAGACCCGAGGGTGAGATATGATCTGAGCTCACTATCACGGATCAACCTCCGCCCTCTTCATCCGCCATCTCTCTTACCCCCTCGTACTACGTCCTAAGTCTAATCACTAATTAGAATCGCCAGGCACACGCACCCCACCTCAAACCATCCCATACCACATCACCTTCCCCCGAGTTCTAGACTGATTAATATTAATTGTATTACGTGTGCTGTTTTGATTGTTATGACGTATCGGACTTGTTATCTAAGTGAATACTTAATTGGATTAAATTCAGTCTCTTGCACCTTGTTAATGGGTAGTCGGTCGGTTGGTACCCCGCAGGTAGAACAAGATTCAAGAAATAAGAAGCAACAAAAAAATGAAAAAAAAAAAAATAATAGAAATGTAAATATTTTGAACATGCAGTTGTTGTAGTATACAATTTATTAACGACACGTTCAGGGATATCTATATCGGTTAATATTTTTATATGAAAATTCAACCACGATGGAAAATTCACGACGTAGGACTGTGGAATTATTTTCAAAGTCGTCTTCAGCAGCGTGGCTTAAGAGAGGTAGGAAAATAAAAAGACATCCTTGAGGTCTCTGTTCGCAATTCTCGTATGAGAAACGTAGCTTCAAGTATATTTTGAGTTTCTGGTTTCTACGCAGGTACATATATACTTACTTACATATCGCGAGAGGGGTTGGCTGACTGGATGGGATGGTCGGGAGGATATGCCTTCGCATACCTGGCCCTGCATAAGTAAAACGTAGCCTCTTCTTCGCCTTTCTCTTCTTCTTTGCCCCCTGAAACTCCCGTCTCGCCTTATCCTATATTCTACCCTCTCAGAAACAATGAAAACTCCCAATCACATTTGCTATTCCCTACTCCCTCCGCTTCACCTCGGCGAAAGCGGTTCGCTTGTGAATCGTTTTACATTTTTATAAAGCAGCTTAATTTGCTGCGGGGGTGGGCGAACGCGGGCGCCAGGAGAACGGCGGGGAGGGGGGGTGCGAGCAACCGAAGGTGGAAATACAGCTACGCAAGTATACAACAGCATGCGCGAAACGAAACGAAACGAAACGAAACGAAACGAAACGTAACGTAACGAAACGAAACGAAACGTAACGCAACGTAACGTAACGTAACGGCACCAGCGCGGGTACGGCGCGAATGTTAAGGTGATAAATTATACCTAGTTAGGTATGTTAGCTACATACGGTAGCGCAGAGAATTATTATTCGAGAATTTATTCCCGTAGAGGAATTATTACGGCCATTATGTCACGGCTGAACAGATGTTTTAACTGGGCGCGAGGAATATGGCTAGAGGTGTTACGTAATTGGTACCGCGTAGAAAACTGACTGAACGTTAGTGTTAAATAACGAAATACTTGTCATTAACAATTTGATATAAAATTTTATTCACCGACATTCAGGAAATCAGACGGAACCATTTCAATCGCGTTTTATAACCCGCTGGAAAAAAAAATATAAAAATAAAAATAACCGAGACCTATACCCCCACATGGAAGCGAAAGACTCTAAATTCTTTTTTTTTTATTTTTTTTTTTTTAGTTTTTTGTTTTTGTATATTTTCTTTTTTCAACATATTCGCTCGCCTCGCGGTATACCTGCTCGCCAATTTGTCCGAATATCTCCCCAGGTGATACGCGCCGCCCTCTTGCACAATAGGTTCTTCAAAGTTGAGCCTTCTTGGCTTTGGGTTTTTCTCCCTGTTTGTTTCCTCGTTTTCCCACTCGACATTACGTATTCATTCGCGATTTTCTCAGTTACCGGGTATAGCGGGAGTCAGGAGTCCGACAAAATAAGATTCCGATTCCTGGCATTAATTGGGCCGGTGGTATTTCCCGCGGGATATCTACGCGGTAGCTGCGAACCCGAGGTCCTCGCGTATGGTATACACAGCGGTACAGCGCAGCGCAGCGCAGTACAGTACAGTACAGTACAGAGAGGATCGAGAAACACGAATAAAATAAAAAGAGAGTAAAATTTGTAACAAACATCCTGAGAAACGTGTATGTAATAACAAAAAACTATCCTGCGCAGGCGTGACCATGTTCATGGACGTGCGTTTCCGCGTGCGTCGTTCCCCCGGGTTGTAACCGGGGTTGTATAAGGAATCCGTTAAAAGATTCAACGGACTTCGAAGGATTTATGAAAATAACGGACTAGCTCTAGGCTCGTCCGTTAACCGTTATACACACGGGACTTATGTACATACATACCTACATACATACCTATATACCCAGTTATATACGTGCCCAAGCATACCGGTTAATTACGTATGCGCTACACACGCGTTATTATTCATACGCTTACGCTATCCGGGAAATCATGCCGCGCTTCCATCTCCATCAACTAAGGGCAGAATTACGCGATATGAGTTGGGAATTCTGAATACCGCTTTTGCACGGTTTTCGTCTCTCCAGGTTAACCATCTCCCCGTATATACCTGTTGCTTAAAAACGTATAACCGTTATCAGCAGTCAACGATGCTTGAAATCGCTTCGTATTGGTAGTGAAAAAAAAAAAAAAAAAATTTACTATATAAATATATAGGTATATATTGGTATATATCACCGTGAAAAGTCTATGCGCTTAACAAACAATTCTTCTATATAGACTATTTGCCAGTATTATGTATACGATTAATAAAGAAGGAACAGTCGTTTCATTTTAAACCACTTACTTCCGGTTTATTCGTAAGTACTAAATTCAACGCATAAACAGAGAAATTCGCCCTTCATACCGGGTAGTTTTATGGCCACCGAACCCCGTCCCTAGCGATACTTGTGCTTAGATACACAAGTATACCTATATATATATATGTTCCGTCGTAAATGCGCCTGTGGCTGACAAGCCGAGTATAATATAGATATGTATAATACCTTTATGTGTAGTACGTATGTGGGCAGTTTTGCTGCGGAATATTCCGTTGGGTTATCAGCTCGAAAAGGTTGGAAAAAAAAAAATTTTGATTTGCCAATTGAAAAGCCAAAAAAATAAATAAAAAATAATAAAAAATCTACGCTAATAGAATAACGTATTAAATGTTTCGGGATAACGGAATAAGGATTTGAATCCCGAACGAGTAAAGTGCGGAAAAACAAAAAATCGTGCGGAGAGGCAGTGACAGAATCACTTGCGAACGGGATTCCAATTTATCCTCACCGGGCGAAACGTGGTTTAGGACGTGATGTGATATCGCTATCGGTGTATGCTGACGTCACGAACCGCCCTTCTCTTGTTTCGGCCCCCGACTATCGCTACCCCTCTTTCCACTTCGTCCTACTGTGTCGCCCCCACCGCGATCCCTTCTGTCACGTTACCGCAGCTCTTCGGTTTCGAACATCGCATCGGATCGCAACGTAACGCAACGTAACGAAATGTAACGTAACGTAACGTAACGTAACGTAACGCAATCCCAGTACCGAAGGACACGTTTATGTACGCCCTATACACTCTACAGTTGTGGGCAAAAAACGGAAACCGCTACGCCCAGCAAGAACTAATCTGTCAGCTGGTGGTTTCCGGCCTGAGTAATTGTTGTACGGACAACCGTAGCTACCACTGCGAAGACCGGCTTCGTAAAGGAGGCTTCAGACTCGGTAAATCTAACGTTGAAGGGGCTTTGAAGTACGAATTGCCATTGCACAGCTCCGCGCTGGGCCGTTAAATCTTCTCAAAAATAGTTCTTGCGCCTCTTAATGGCCAAGTAACTAGGTACGAACGTACATACATACATATTTTTGGAGTAGTTGGTGATCGTTGTTTTGCAAATCCTTCGCGGATGAAATTTTGGTCTAATAAAAAAAGAATGAATCTGCTAACATCATTCTCCGTCGGTGACAACAACGACAAGAACAGAATCTTGAATAGCGAAGCATTAACAAGAGCAGCATACCTCTTCAAACTGTTCATCGCAAGTGGTGAGGCTCAGTCGTGGGTCAGACGTACGAGACTGAGGTAAGCGCCTAATGGATTCCAGTCATTCCTTAGTTTTTGTTATAAGTTTCTAACACTATTTCGAGCTAGAAAATCAGTTTTCGGTATGCAAATTCGTCAAGCACGCATCGGTGGCCATGATACTGGCCTCTGCTGTCCATTGCAGACTTCACCGTCGGCTGCCGCGCCAGTTCCATGCAGCCAACCGCCACTAGATACATTCACGATGAAATATTGCGCTCGGCTAATCGCTAACTACGTAAAACAAATACGTTAATATTACCTGTGCAAATTAGCATTCCAACCCTTTTTTTTCCTTGTTCCCTGATCTGCTCTTGGACAAACACTTATTAACAACTCAAGGAAGTGCTCGAGAGAACGACGATACGCGATGGTCAATAAGACCTGAGGTCTTAACCGCGGCTTTAGAGCACTCAGCTGTGGTTCGGCCGTTGTTCAGGATTATGCAAGTTTAGGTCGTCCTTCGCTAATCTCCATCCGTGTAAATGCACCCTGCGCTCCGATGGCCGCCGGTCGAGTTATCTCTATTACACTTCGGTCAACATCGACAGCTCCGAGTCTCTGAATAGATATACATGCTTGCTGCCTCAGTCCACCAACATACTCACGTACACACTCGTGGTGTAACCCGATTTCCTTTACCCATAGAAATTCAACCGAGGTGGACGAGGCTCAAGTTTGTTTTGAAATATTGAATAATGTTTAACGTCCCATGAGACAAACAGTGAAAATTTTGTCGTCACATTTCAACTTTGAGACCTCACTGCCTGCGTTTAATACACAGCGATACACCGCGGCGGTGATGACTCGGAGACGGTGGATGTGCAGAGACTATAAACGGGCGAGGTTTCGAGGCAACCTTCGGTGTTATGGCAATCTAAGTTCCCGTGTTTAGACAGCTCAGATAGAGCAAGCAGGGCGCGGCATCGTAAGTCTGTGATGGGTGGCTGAGTCAACTGTGTATCTCTGTGTATTTGCCACACCATTACTATGCAGCCTTGCACATCCTCGTCACGATGCATCGCGCGCAACTTGACGCAGAGATATTCCTCAGGAGATGCATCTCGACCTCTGACATCTGACTTCCACCGGTGTCTGGATCTCGACGAGGTCAGATGATTCTAATCAAGAAAATCAGGAACCACTTTGTTTATGTCAAGATTTCTGTGTGTTGAACGTATGCAAGTGTTACTTCCGTACGTAACTCAAGACGTATGATGTATGTATGTACATACATACAATACGTAATATATGTACGTCTACAGTAGATGCTATTTAAAAGCCGATGAGATCGCAGAAGTGATGCGGGAAGTAACTTTAAACTCTTGAAAGAAGGATCAGAAGTTGTAAGCAAAGATGTTAAACAGTTGTCAAGTCCATCCCTTCGCCGGAACATTTTACTCGACAATCCGAGCGGAGTACGCGCAGACAGACGCCCCGTGAAATTGAATTACAATAAGCAAAGTAAAGTTGGATGATCCGTGCCTTGTCTTGCCGGTTTCCAGCTCCCACCTCTCAGCTCCTGATTCCTGGTTAGAAATCCCTGGTAACCTCCTTCCACAGACGAAACGTCTCCTCGACTCGTTGGACCACCACCAACACCATCAAGAGCTTGGTGAAATTCTTACGGCTTTGTTTCGCCGAGGAGAGGGTGAAGCTGGAGGTGGTAGTGGAGCCGGTGTGCCGGGGGGTGAATTAATTGCTGCGTTTTTGACATCCCTCCATTGTTCGGTATAAGAACGGTCGACGGTGACGGTGGAGCGGAAAAGTTACCCCAACTGACGTGGGTGCCTCTTTCGTCTTCCTTTCACCGTCCAACTCCAACTCCACCTCTATTTTTATCTTTCTCTTTCTTTCTCTCTCTCGCTCTCTCTCTCTCTCACTCACTCTCTCTCACCTCTAGCACAGCTTTCTCTCCGCGTCGTCTCAATGATCGCTACTTTACCAGCGTTAAAAGTTGCGACTGGTGATATTAAAAGTTGCCCTGGCTCCTAGCACCGGGAGGCAACCCTAACCGACTTAAATTATGTACCGCGAATCGGAGCCCCTCAAGATTATACGCAAACTTCTACCACGGCGATCGTGCAGAGTATGCAGTTAATTTCTACAGAATGACCCTCAAGATTTGGGGAATCGCTATTCTACCGGAAAATCCCCCTGGTACTCGTTACGGTCAGAGCGCATCGAGGAACGTGTAAGACTTATCACCTAATCGTAATTGGTCCTTCTTCCGGCGTCGCGTACTTGATTGTCCAATTTCACATATCCTATATGCATATTCAATAGTTTCACTGCAGCAGAAGGTGCGGTTTACCTTGAGACAAAAGCTAGCCAACTCGGTGCTTTCGTTCCCTCAGAAGTTACCGTTGAAGTTTCGTCGGAGTGCGATTATTCTGCAATCTGTGATGCCGTCCGGCTGGTCCTCGCCTCGTAACTTGCTAGCCACCGTCCAAGTCTCTGAAGCTGGTAAAACTTAGTGAGAACGGAAATTGCGCGCCAAAACTACGTCCGACGGGAGTACCGGTGGCCGTCGAATTTCAAGACTCCAACTCGGGCCAGATGCGGGAATGTATACTGAATCAAGCGGATCGTTTCTAATGTAGAACTGGATGAGTGGCAGCTGCCATTGCGTGACTAGGAAATTATTACTACGGTTTAATCCGATGAGAATCGACTCGCATGATATATCAAGAAAGTAAAATTTGCGCTACAGTAAATTACAGACTCTTCATAAACCTAGGAATTTCATGGACGGATAAAAACGGACTGCCTAAGGCGACGGCAAAACACCGGTTATATTTGAAGAGCCCTTTATACGAAGATATTCGAAGGCGCGTGTTGTGCTCGACTGACGTTTACGTAATCTTGGCATTACTCGACTCTCCTATACGGGGCTGGGAGCTGAGGGGTTGCAGGAAGAAGTGACAACAAAAGCTCGCCAAGGATTAGGGATCCGTCACTGACGCCACTCCGGTTCGTTTCCGTTTCCTGCAGCTCAATGTAAGGCTTGCACGAATGTATCACAAAACTCTCGGTTTTCTAGACGTACAATTCAGACATTCAAGGTTCACCTTATCGATTGATCTTCAAAGAGGTTATAGTCACCGTCTCTAATATTCATTCAGAGTCGCCGTAGAACCTATTCAATCCTTGTATGATCCAGCGCGCTAATTCTTCGATCTAATACTTCAAATATCACGATTGTTGGACTCTGGCTCATTTTATTTCCCGGACGATTGATCTGATTGAATACTGTACCATGTCGTAGGAATGAACAGTAAAGAATAATGCTTCTGTAATCGGCAAGGTCGCCGATTCATTCGCCCGGATCACCCCCTCTTCTTCTTTCTCGCGTGTTTTTTTGTTTTTTTTTTCTTTTTTTTTCGGCTTTTTCGAGCCGCAACTGTGTTTTACCGCTTTACGCTCGTTGACTTGGATAATGACGTAACGTGTGGTGGTACACACGTCCAGCTTATGCACATACACTCTACTGTGGAATGTGGTCGGTGTACGATATTAGTAGCCTTTGATATCCCGTCTGTCCGCTGACGCAAAGGGTTGGGGTTCGGCTTGGGGTCGTTTGTAGTGTGTGGGTGGGAGAGAATGAAAGAGAGAAAGAGCGACATGGATAAAGAGTAAGAGAGAGAATGAAAGAGAGACAGAGATAGTCGGCCAGTTGCCCTCTCCCACATCCCCCTTAGCTCGGCTAAGCAAAGCGGCATTACGCTTAATATGTTTGTGCGGATCGTAATAAAACGGTTTGCGGAGGACCGCCTGGATTATTCCCGTATTAAATGCCTCCTCTGTCTTTCTACTCTCTCTCTTTCTCTCTCTCTCTTCCTCCTGTTTCGTGGGTACACCGTCGGCTGGACCCTGGCATTATTCCGAGCCAATGAGAAACGGGTGATTTTCTGCAAGCAGTATAAACGCTGAATATTCGTAACAAAATTAATACATTTAAACGAAGTTGTTTTGAAACTTATCCTCGGCCATTATGTCAACTGGTTTTATTGTTCTTGTTTGACAAAAACCTCGTTCCATTTAACCATATCGTAAGCAAATTAATACTTTCTCTTTAGTCGTATGTTATACCAAGAATTGTCGGCATTGGTTCGTTAACAGAGTTTTGTAGGCCTTCGTTAGGCGGTAGGTGTTAAACGGAGTTAAACGGGATGAATGTTGGTTCGTTAATTGTTGTTATGAATTGCTACCAGCAAGGCTTGCTTAGCTTGCTTACAGAGATTTACTTGACCAACTAAGATGAGCGAGGTTACCTAACTCCAGGTCCTTATTCGTACGTGAGATTAGAGGCTCCTGCCTCTATACTTGGCTCTAAACATAGTCCGTGGTAAAGTTCACCGGGTAGTCCTCCGTCCTCTACACCCCTCCTGAACCAGTTGTAGCTGGATTTAACTCCGAATTCTGGATTAAGGTTTCAACCGTGTCCCCCTTCATCCCTTCCTCATTTTCTTCCCCGTTGTTCAGCGCGTCTATATCTTTTCTACTGTTCTGTTTTCGGTCGT
Organism: Macrophya annulata; assembly: GCA_963924015.1. Taxonomy (NCBI): domain Eukaryota; kingdom Metazoa; phylum Arthropoda; class Insecta; order Hymenoptera; family Tenthredinidae; genus Macrophya; species Macrophya annulata. The sequence continues at coordinate 2,779,543 of OZ001262.1, forward strand.
TTAATAAAACTGAATGTTTCAAAGTTCTTGACTCGGTAGTATCTATACTTATACTCACCGTACCGTAATGATAATAACAATTAAATCTATATCGTGGTCGTATCAGATACGGTAATAATTATTATTGAAAAGTTTTCTTCGACTGTTTCCCTTCATCCAGTACGTACGTAGATATATATCTAAGGAGAAATCCTTAAGATATATCGAAGAATATTAACAGGCGTAACAGAAACGCATAGTCCTAGTCTAACCTTCTGTCGGCGTCAATAGTCCTCTCAGAGGAGTTCCAATCAAACAATCAATTAATGACAATCCCTGATCCATCTTCCCTGAAGCCGTTGAGTCCTCAAACCCCGATCTCTCCTCTTCTTGCTCCCCCCCCCCTCCACCCGACTCTGTAGTGCCATGATCCCGTTCAGTTTCAGGATAATCCCAGCTGCATTACCTTGATGAGCTCAACCCACGGTCTCGTCTCCTCTCCGCCGCGTTTCCACTACTTCTCTCCATCGCTCTATCTCTCTCGGATTCTCTCGCGCCGTTTCACCGCCCTGCCAACTCTCCAAGTTTGCGTAGGGCGGCTGGAGATCACGAGTATAGAGAGGGACTGTAAGAGGCAGACCGCGGGAAGCAGGGGACCATAATGCATCGCGAGTCAGGTTTAGCGCCCCAGAGACCGTGCCAGTCGGTGGTGGTGGTGGATAGGTATAGCTGGGCTTCTACGTAGCTAATTTATCCAATATCGTTGGCTCCGCGTCGCCTCGCACTCACGAGAGCTTACTACTATCTCTCAGGGTGCCCTGCCTCGGTTTTCTCTAAGGAACGGTGCCACCCAGACCTGCACCGAGTCTCTGAGCTACTCGAAATCGGAGGAATAAATTCCCGCTCTTTTCCAGCCACCATATACTTTTTACCTCGACCTTCTATTTCAATCTCTCTATCTTTCTCTCTTTATTTTCATTCTCTTTATATCTTCATCTCCGTTTCTCTTCAGTATATAATCTTGCGGTCTTTTTGTCGTTGTGGTCGATGGCGATGCCCGCGGTTCTTTGTGATAATTTATCTCTGGTATTTCGGGCAATCCGTTGAGAGTAGCAAACAGTCGAGGTGGATTAGACCTGCGTAGTGTACTCACTCTGTCCAGGATAGAGAGTAAGAGAGACGGATAGTGGTACAACTATATGTGAGCGAGGCCAGCGAGCGAGAGCTTCGCCAAAGCGTGCTGTAGTCGATCAATCCAGTGTGCTCGCGTACTTATTCACGTGGCGTCTGCCGTCTCGTTAGGATATATTTGGGGGTCCGGTTCCAGGTCGAGCGAGGTCGGGCGAGGGACGGGTCGATGCGTCGAATTAGGCGTGTATACGAATCATGGCGAAGGAATCATTAGTATCTATTTGCGCGCTCTAATCAACCATCCAATTTTACCCCCGATACAATTTTCACACCTCGGTTATACTTCCTTTACCAATTTCCGAAACATATATCGACTATCCCATATCTTAAAATACTCTGACTTATGGTTTTTTTTTATTATTTTTGTTCCAGGTAAGCTTCGTCAATGTTCAGACTCATTTCCTCATGTCCACTCTGTTAAATGGCTGAATTTGTAAGTACAACTGGCCGAAATTATACGTTATGTAAATAGGAGCTATATGCAGTCGCTCGGTTTTTAATTATGAGGTCCTACGAGGTTTGACATTTCCGGTAAGACGTCACCTAGATTACGTCATGAAATCGAAGTAGGCGTCGGCCGTGCAGGCGCAAGGGCTCGATCTGAAAAGTGAGGCGAGGAAAAATATAGAGGTTCACGAGGAACACGGAGATGATATCACCTCCGCTGACAGGATGGGATAAAATCTGGGAAATGTCAGTCGAGCGTCGGACTCTATATTTGAATTTAAAGTTCGGCGTCGTTCGGCGACGTTTGGCGTCGAGGCGTCGGGGCGACGATTTCGAGCGAGGGTCGCCACGACAGCCGAGTTAGTTTCCACTCTGACGTTTCAGCCTCCGGACGGAAATAATTCCGTCAAACGTATTATAATGGGATTTCTATCTGGCCCGTCACCGGAACCATCACCGACGATCTTTCACCTTTGGGTAATCATTGTAGAACATATCCACCATTCCGGTCACAGACACCAAAATACGAACAAAAATAGTTTTAAAATCTCAGCTGCAGATTCCCACATGATTTTTATATAATCCACATTTCGTTTGGGCAACTGACTCATTTTTACTTTGAAAAATATTGAAAAATATCGACTCTTGAGAAAATTCACTTTGAGTGAACAATCAAATTTTAAAAAAAATTCCCATATTCTGACATTCGACATTCGTTTCGTGGTGAATTTCAGAGCTCGAAAATTCCTGTCTTCGTGTTTTATTGAGTAGCTCACACCGTCGCTTATACCTCTGTACAGGTCTCCTGTACCTTAGGTGGAAAAATACATCCGTGGACTAGTGTCGTAATACTATGATACTAGCCTCCGGAAGTATCATCTCGAGTGTCTGCGGGCGGAAGTCGAGTCTCGATCCAGGGAGCGTGTCGAGATGTAAGACCACCCAGCACAATACGACCTGGTGTAGTCCTGAAGCTGATCTTCCACTTTAATTTCATATTACTCGAAAACGTTTCATTTTGGTTTATATTAGCGCCGTTTATGGATTTCTATAGCTACCATCGGTTGATTCCGGTGCCGAGACTTGTGTTGGATATATCATTGTGCCGATCTTGAGAACAAGCTTGTCCGAAGAAGATGACCCTTGGTTGTTCGAAAGTGGTCGTTCCTTTCAAACAAACACCTCACGTATCGCGTTCGGGTATTTCCGTTTCCCCTAAGACACCATAAATCCAAGTGTGATCCTCTTACGTCTAACACCATTCACGAACGTTATAAGATCCGCGATGTGACTTTGTGCACACTGCCACCTATTGGTGAGATTTATCTAGTGGAAACATCATAAAGAAGCTTTCTCTACATCAAGTGTATTAACTAAGCCTTTCTGATCGGATTAACAGCCATGATGTTATGGTACTTTAATCTGGTGATTAACTTTTGCAGTAACGTACATACATACATACATACATACATACATACATACATACATACGTGCAAGCGAAGGTAATCTCTTTCGTTACCAAACATTGTATTCACAATTTTCGAGATAATTATCTGACTAATGTTTAATTTGTATGCAGTAAATCGTGGGTAACATTATCATGGTATGAAATTGGTAGTTTGTTAAAGTTTTGAATCGTTAACCGCGCGTGGAATCAACTCTTTACCGAGTTACTTTGAACTTGGCGTTAAGATTTTATTAAATCATTTTAGATTCACCGGTTAGCTTTCTCTCCGTGAAACCCATCACGCGTCTCGTCTAATTTTCCAGAACTGGTATATTCTCGTTATAATTTCGTGTAAGGGTGGAGGATAATCCCGTCTCCTAGCGCGTCTTAGAATGGATTAGGAAAGTGAACTTGTTCCCTAGTGAACCTGCTGAACTTGTGCCTCGTTCTTCTTCGTCCTTTATAGCACACATTGCGATGCCACCGTTATAAGCCACAGAGTTTTGCCTACCGAACAAAATCCATCCATGAGATGTCACCCGCACTTAATTTAATAACCGTTACACAACGCTCACCGTTAGAAGCCCTTTGCTCTTCCGTACATACGTATATATATACACGCATATAAATGCGCATATACCTATATGTAAAGCAAACAAACACGCGTTGATTTTCGTCGTGTGGCGGTGAGAGAGAAAAGCATTCGCGAGGCCATTAGCGGTGGAAATTCAAATCAATTCAAGAACGAAAAACGCGGCCGGGCGTTGGGCTTGGTTGGCCCAGGGTTGGCAGAGGGTGGTCTCCTTATTAATACCATTAATCACCAGGAGTGGGGTTCTGGTGAGAGGATTTAAGGAATCCGTAGCTGCGTCGTTCCGACGCCTCAGCACCCTGGTGCTCCCGCGCTCCGACGCCTCGATCCTCTTCGGGTCTTTTATCGAGGGTGCGACACCAGGGCGTATTGTTTTTCACTGAGCTTTTCAGGAATCTTACTCGGCTTGGCGATCGACGTTAAGCTTCGGCTTCAACGAAGTGGCCTCACTTCGGTTCCTTCGATAAAAATTCATTTCCTTAGTCTGATTTACTTCTGATCGCAAGCGGTTTTCTTCACGGTTAGAAAATCCATTCCTCTCTTATTCTTCTACACCTCCGACGTTCACCATGGCATTCGTCCTTTTTTTTTTTTCTCCAACGATGAAATAAAAAGAAACCCTCGTCGCTCTCGCGAGCCAAAAAAAGACGAGGCATCAATTGTACAAACCGATCCCTCTCGCCTAGGCAGAGCAGCACCACCGGTAGGCCGAAAGCTCGTTTTCGTGTATCCTATTAATTACGTGGCCAGAACTCGCGTGACCTCGTGCGATTTACTCGTCCCACCTTCCTCCTACTCACTTCCCCACAGACCCAGTAGCTTCATTTTCCCCTCCACCCTCTACGCTGCGATAGAAGCGTTGATCAATGGTGTAGGATAAGTTGGATAGGTGAATCTTTCCGATATACGTCGAAGTAGGTACGGGAGCGTAATATTTTTCAAAAGTTTCGCCTCACCAGCACCGTCCTTCTTCTTCTTATTCTTCTTCTTCTTCTTCTTCTTCTTCTTCTGCCTTTTGTATACTGCAATTTCCGGAATGGAGGGAAACGGAGAGTGACAGGAGGACAGAAAAGGGAAAAGAAAAGAAGCGAAGAGAAGTAAAGAGAAGAGTAAAGGAGAAACCAGGGTAAAGATAAGTATTGAGCCTGAATTTTCGCGAACTAAAGAGGATCGCGTAGAAAAGCGTCGCGCAAACCGACAAGAAACTAGGTCAAGTAAACAGTCAACTGTTTTGCAGTCCCGCACTGACAATATAGTGATCTGTGAGCCAGTAAAAAGGGTTGTTTTGCCCCACTCACGGAGATATATCGCTCTTATTCTTTGTTCAAATTGGACACGTTCGGATATTTCATTTCAACCCCACCGGGTACCAGCGAACCGATCGCTAGGGCGTCACACGGTTACTCTTTACGCAAAAGCTCAGCATCCCGATATGTGACTAGTATGTAAGCTACATACATACGTACGATAAATACATGTACATATATCGAAAAAAGGGTGCGAGTAGGAGAAAAGGCGGTACTGGTATTGTACCCGTGACTGTCAAACAGTCCCTGGGGAAGCTGCGAACGCGACATGAGCAACGCGAGCATTACGTTCAGGGTGGGTGTGTACAATCTATATATTTATGTATATTTTGTGTACATGCACCACCGTCATTCGGTTACATGCCAATATCATGATTACTCGTCATACTCAAAATCTCCCTGGATCCCTCGAGCACCGCCGCACAAGTAATAACTGTTATTCCGTGGGCCGGTAGTAGCTACCTACGATCGCACGTATTATATTATTCAAATGCACAAAGTCAATAAGTATTATAGAACCGGCGACCTCGATACGACGTTCTATTTATTAAACCTTACTGTGTATAATATCGATGTATATTATATATGGCACCTGTCGTCTTCGTGAAAGGTTAACGAGTTTCAAGTACCGTACTTTTTTCTCTTTTCTCTCAAGACAAAGTCGCGAAAGAAACGGCAGTGGCTAAGGATCGTACAAAATTGCGGAAAATCCGTGCCTGTTGCGTGCTAGCGCCACCTGTTAGCAGGATCAATACGCTCAGCCCCTTTCGCCTAGTAGATATATATGTATATATATATATACACACCCTGGTGTGTGTGTAGGTGTGTATAAAGGATTTTTGGCCGTGACGTAATCCGGTTTACGTATTGTCCGCTGTAGGTTGGGTAAAGTTAACAAATTGAATCGGGCTAGTCGCGTTAGTCCTTCGATCGTCAGGGGTCAGCGTTGCCCACCTGGACGAGATACTATACCTATACGTGTTATATTTATCGATCGAAAGATCGAAAATTAGCCGTGCGACGGGGTACTCCAACGTTTCTTCTTTAGCTATAACGTCATGTGTGTATTATAAATATAAAGTACATGACGATGCACGACAGATTTCGATCACCATTTACTTTATTTTTTTTTTTTGTCGTTACTTTTTTTTTGACAAAGCTTTCCTAATTTTATCGCATTATATTATCCCCCTCGAAATCCCCCGTCCCCTCTACTCCTCTTTCGAAATCGTTAACCTAACGTGACTTTCGAAACCCGTGAGAGTCGTAAGACCGTTATAAAACCACCACCACCACCACCACCATCACTCGCAACTCAAACCACCCACATCCACAAAACCCATCCACATCCATATCTACACCCACTCCAACGTGACACTCGACTTTTTTTTATTTTTTTTTCTATAGAATATCAGCAATTTTCACCAGGGCGCATTGTGCGTTTCTAACCATCGTATGAGGGAGCTGAGGTAGTTAGGTACGAGGTCGTGCCACGCTGACAAGATAATAACAAATCTAGCCTTACAAACACAACGGACGCAACGAACGAGCGATTATCCCACGTAGTACGAGGCGCGTCATCCCGGAATGGATGTGTTAAGTGCTCACAAACGGACACATGTATCATTACTATACTGCCAAGTAGACAAGGTAGTTAATTTCTTTGATCAAATGCATTAAAAGTTTCGTTTTATGATTAATCCTTTTTTTCATTTCAAAAGCAAAGAGCAATTTCAAAACAGTTTTTCAATTCTCTATGATTTTTTTATTTTTTATTTATTTTTTGAAACAAACGTGAATGCATGCTTGCTTTTACTGAATCAAACTTGTGCTGTTGAAAAAGGGTTAAGTGATAAAAAGTTTGTTGACAAATTTTTTTCTCACCAACTTTGACGTGCTGAAGTTTGACCGAAATGTTTTGATGAGAAACTGGGCATATATACATACATATACCTATCGCGTATAGTATACACGTATTATGTATCTGGCTGGACTTTGGAGATACGGAAACGGAGGGACCCGGCCCTTGGATAGATCTTCCGTGTTCCCAAGTCGCCCCACCGCAACGCTGCATCGTGACATCGATTGCCCGTTAACTTGGGGTGGTATGTGGAAGCGACGGCCAGACGGTAAGGTCGATTCGGGAAATTCGGTGGCGACGCTGGCGACGATGGCGGCCTTTCCGCCGTTAGCGGGGTGCGAGGGTTAGCTCGGTGGTGCGGATAACTTCCACGAAGCGATCCATCCATCCATCCGTCCATCCGTCCGTCCGTCCGTCCGTCCGTCCGTCCGTTCGTTCGTCCGTCCGTCCGTTGGTCCGCCCATCAATCCATCCACCCATTCGGCTATCGATTCGCCTATCGTAACGCGCGACGCAGCAAAGTTTTCGAGGCCGCGATGTCTTTAGCGTCGACGGAAATCTACCGGAATAATAATGACGAAAAGGAAAAGAAAAAGATAGAGAGAAGAGAGAATAGAACAAAAGATAATCGGTGAGAAATTCAGCATTCGGGTTAGAATCGGTGGCAAGGCCATTAGAAAAAAAATCAAAAATAAGATATAATGTAAAATAAGAATAGAAAAAAAAAAAAAAAAAAAACTACAACATCATTTGATAAAATCTTGCCGAGGTTCGCTAAATATTTGTCGTTCTTGCGGAAACGACAAAATGGAAAGAGACACTGAAAACCGTGTAGGTATATCGCGAGAGGCGAATACACGCCGAGAAGAGAAGAAAAAAAAAAAAAAAAAAAAAAAAAAAAAAAATGGTAAAATAGAAAGAGAGTAAAGGCGTTTAAATCCAGTTTTCTTCGGAACGTTACTAGTATACTGCTCCCATAAACCGGCGCGGAAATCTATAGTTACCTACCACTCGGTATTACGCGAGCCACTATTCCATTCGGTAGTAGTGGGCTCGCGCAAACAGAAAACACGCCGTTATGGGGGAAGTTAGACTTTGTCGAACAAACAGCTTTCCGCCTCCGCCCTATCCAGACTACGAGACGCAGCTACTGCGGAAGGGTGGCTCCTCGGGTAGAGACGCATGTCTAACGGGGTAACCTAGTTTTTTCATCCCCTACTCAATAGCTTCGAAGTTTACCGTATGAGGGATGCAAAATTCTTCGTATACACATCCACACATTCACTCCCTATACTTGATGTTTCCCAAGGGAATTTTTCGCTGTTCAATCCTTTGATATTTACTCGACGATTTCAACCATTTTTCCGGCGAGCTATGTATGTATATATGTATTTATGTATGTACACTACGCAGGACTTCACCCCGAGATTCATGTTCTCGATACGGTTTCGTTTTTCATTCAGATATATCCAACGGGGAAATGTTTGTAACATCATTTTAAGTCAAATTATCGTTTATCCCTATTTATACTTATATCACGCTATTTCGGAGGGTTGGACTGACTGTTGCGCCGTCATTTCCCGCCACGTTCATTCAGGGACGTCGTGCAGCCTCGTTCTGGATGCAAGCCAAGCAACGAATCTTCCTTGGATCTTTCGCGAGGCGACAACCGAGAAGGTCTAACAAGGAGAGGAGGTCGCGGAGCTCGTCCACGTTACAACAACGCGTAGCCACCCAATTGTGGATGACGTTAGTAGGAATGAATGTGACAACGAAATCCTCCACGAGTTATTGCGGCTCCGTTACGATCTCGATGAAATTTGTACCGTTTCTTGGCAGCTACTTCGAGAACTTGTCCACAGTCACCCAGCAGCTCCACCTTTCCTGTCGACTATCTAATTCTCAAGGAGCAAACACAAGATACAATAATAAAAAGAAAAAGAATCCTGCTAATTAAACTATTACAAGATTCAAAATCAAGCTCATTCCAAAAATTTAACTGTCTTTTAGCGACCAATCGAGTACAAAAATCCTTGCTTTTTTCTATCAGCTTCGAAGATGCGCCGTCGAAGTCCGTTCCAAATCGGTATGCATTTTTGATGGATATTTTTTTTTTTTTTTGGCGGGGGGAGGGGAGGACTATCTTTATTTTTTCTCTGAGCCTAGAAGCACGCGATTTTGAAACATGGAACGTCGCGCGTACTTCGTAGTATTGGCCGGGGGCCAGAGAGCAGGCTGAGACTGAATGAAATCTTTCTATAGTTTAGGCAGCAGGCCCCTCCGTCCGTTAGTGGTATTAGCCGTCGATCTGGCTGTGGGCCAGGGAGCCCATTGCAGTGAGAATAAGGGTCTGGTCTGACCAAACAGGGGCGATGACTACGTCGGGAGACCGGTATGGCTTTAGCTACCCCTACGTCGTTTCATAGTTGTTCTCTGTGGACAGGAATTAGCGATGTCTCGCTAGTTGAGGGACTTGAAAACCTCGAGCGAGCAAAGGTACGGGAGTGGGAGATGTTTGGTAGCGCACCCCGCCAAGATTTGTATCCCTCTTGGCCGTCGGCGATAAACCATCAGCTGCATGGCCTTGCCTTGCGTAACAAGTAGGATGTGTGTAGACGTGTGTGTGTGTGTGTGTGTGTGTGTGACACAAGTAGGTATTCGGATGGTAGAAGCGGCAGCCGAAAATCCGGCGATCCGAGTGTCCCTCTCCGCGTACCCCCGGCCAACCCTCGACCCTCCGCGGCGTAGCGCACCCCCCGTTGCCCCTTGCAGTGGCAGCTTCGTTGGCATTAAGTATTCCCGTAGGGTCAGGCATCCTGCCGTCGCACCGCGCTCTAGAGCTCGGTCGATGGTGGCTGGAGCGTCGCGCCGCGCCGCGCTACCCCAAGCCCCAAGCCCAAAGCCCGAACCCCGAAGCCCGAAACCCGAAGCCCGAAGCTCGAAGCCCGAAGGCCGAAGCCCCCGTTCCGTCCCTGGCGGCAATCCCGTCAGCCCCTCGCGAACTACCCTCGCGGCGTATATGCCGTTTCCGTTTACGCATGCGCCGGCACCACCGTGGGAGGGGTGGATAGGTAGAGGGGAGTGAAGAGCCAGGGGACGATAGAGGCTGAGGGGGGGACGATTCCCCCTCCCCGTCGCTACGGTGAACTGCCCGGGCCTCCACCGATGCCCCATTCCGTTCTCGGCGTCACACCGTGTAGCATTGCCAACGACGACCCAGCATACCCGACCACACACCACCTGACTGCTCTCTCCGCGAGATACCAACGACGACGACGACGACGACAACGACGGCGACGACGACGACGACGACAACGACGACGACAACGACGACGACGAGTACGCACACAACGACGCACACAGGAAACGCGCGCGGTATACATACTGTTATCGACACGCGTCTTTCGTCGTACATTGTTAATCGTTGTGCGTTTCGCGGTTTTCGGTGAATGTCAAAGTTTTACTATTGACGATATATTTAATACGCGATAATCCTGATCGTGTTGGTTTGCGGAATTGTTAAGTAAGCAGGAGAAAAAAAGAAAAAGAAAAAAACGTCGTGTGAGTTCGTTTGAAGTTGTATACAAAAAAAAAAAAAAAAAAACAAAAAGCCCAAAAAAAAAAAAAAGTTCGGTTTTTCGAAAAAATATAAAAATAAAATAAATAAATAATAATAAAAATCGCGTGATTATTATAATTGTTTGACGTAGCTGCTGCAAATTGCGCGGGTTAAACAAAGTGAACCACTGAGTAAAGTCTGTGGTAAACAACAGGTACTCCTGAGCGAGTACCTACCGCGAAAACGAGAGAACGACTGAAACTCAAGACGAGTTTCAATCACCTTCAATACTACTGAGGGTAGTAATTGGAATTTATTCGGACAACTTAGTACTTGACAAGTACTAAGTTCCGCCAACTTCCCCCCAAAGTGTACACAACGGCAGTCACCACGTACATCACACCTCTCATCACCTCTGAGAAGGTACGGTCAATCTCTACTTTGAATTTAGGTTCAATTTTTCGCCTATTTCATCCCTTGGGTGCCTCAGGGTTTACTTCGGTTAGCCTAATCCCGGAAATCTTCCTCTTGTATTTTATTTTCTTATTTTTTTGATTTTCTTGCTATATTTCCCTCACTCGATTGATCGCGGAACTTCCTCGTCCTTCAAGGACGCTACCATTATCCCAAGCTAAGGCGGGAACCCCTTTCAACTATTGGGGGAAAGAAAAATATAAGAAAATGGATATATCTATCGTCTACAGAATTTTATATCATTTTTATCCTATTATTTTTTCGAGTTAATTGAGGAGTCTGATTCCGTTAGGTAATTTGAAGTTGGAAAACCGCCTCTCTGACTTTTTACTCCGGAAACCATCCCCGTGAAAAAAAAAAACAAAAAATAAAAAAAAAAAAATAAAAAAAATTGTTGTTTACCATTTTTGAGACTCTGGGGATTGGCTTTTGTTTTATCAGAGTCTTGTTTTCGAGTCGGAGGGTGATTTATGTGAGCGTTTGACCCACTCAGAGGTTTTATTTCCGGGGTTAAATCATAGACTGCAAGTTTGTAACTGTGTAATTGAATAATCCTCCGTTTTTACAGTAGAAAGTTTTTTTTTTTTCAGTATTTTTAAATAGCTGCTTCGAGTCCATCAGATTGAAAAATCTTTATTTCATCACGCTCAGTTGTAAAGCCTTGTCGACCTTTTCTTCCTTAACGTTATTTTCCGTCGTTGCACATATGACTGAATTTTTTGAAAAAGTTTTATCATGTCGGGAGAATAAAAGAGAGGAGAAAGAGAAGAAGAAAGAAAAATAGAAAATAAAAAATAAAATAACCGCGAGTTCAAGTTGATCCTGTTGGATATAGTGTGCAGGTTCGTCTAAAAATCAAAACTTAATACAAAAAGAGCGCGGAGATGTGTAAAAGAGATGGAAAAGAGTTTTTTATTTTATTTTTTTATTTTTTATTTAAAAAACTGGGAAAAATCACGGATAAATACTACCAGAGTAAGTTCTTGTCTCGCTCTTCGCTACAGACATAAACCGGAGAGCATAAAAGGGAGCGAGGGAGCCTAAAAGGAGGGTGAGGAGGTCGAGAGAGTTAACCTAGTTCTACATTTTCGGTGTTTTCGTCGTCCCTCTATCTCAGAATCGCGTTTTACTTTTAAACTGATTCACCGTTGTAACCTACTTTTTTATTTTTTATATTTTTTTTTCCCATTTTTCTATTTTCCTATTTTCCTACTTTCAACCTAAGCCCATATTCCTCCTCTCATACCTATCTAGAAATACCGGCTCGATTACTTGTAGGTACTCGTGCCCACGGTCGCCCACCTACGTTATGTAGGTACGGTTGTGGGTCGAAGCGTAATTGAAAATGCTAATCCCAGATAACTTGAAATCCCACGGGGCTCTGGGACGTCAAATTAGCGTCGAGTTTGGGGACAGGTTCGTTCAAAGTTCGATTTATTCGCAAAGTGCATTCACCGACAGCTGCGGCGCCGCAATCTGCACGCGCGAATTCAACCCCCGGAGTACGGTTCGTCTGAACTCGCTTACAACGTGACGAAACACGATCTGATCTTTTCATGAGCGAGATATCTGCGATCTAATAATTCAAATCTGATATTAAAAAAAATTTACAAGTAATATAATTTTCGCACCTCGATAGTAGGTACAGCGGGTAACCTTAAAATACTTTTGCCCTAATATAAATTCATAAAAAAAAAAAAAAAATGTTATAGCGAGTAAAGATAAAAAAAAAATGGGAAATGACTAGAGGAATTTTTTTTTTTTTTTACCGGAATTTGGCAATTATCCGTAATGCGTACATGGTGAGAAAAAAGAAAAAAAATGAAAATAAAAATGAGAAAAAAAAAAAAAAAAAAACGTAATACGAAAAATTATGTAAATGCATTCACACGCCTCCGCAATTTTTGGATACTTGACTCGCCTAGGCCGGTTATTATAAACAATAGTATCGGAAAACGATTACAGAGGACCATTAGCGAGTGATTTTATCGTGGCTATAATAACTGGTATTTTGTATATACGTAGTTATGTATGTATGTACATATCTACAGTAGGTGTGTGTATGTATAGGTGTGCAGTAGCAGTCCACCTCCGAAAAATAAATTTTCTGAATTTATCATATTTTTATGGTGTCGTTTGTAAAGCGTAATTTATTTGAACGTAGATCATAAATTCAAAGTAAAGCGCGAGTTCGCCGATATAGAATCGGAAATTAATAGCTAATTTTCTTTTTTTTTTTTTTCATTTCTTTTCTTTTTTTAACCAACTGCGAACAAGTGAACTTATACTTCATTCCGATGGAAATTTTAACTCTCAAAATATCAAAATCCGGTTTTCTCGCGCTCCTGAAATCATCTTGGACTATTTCCGCGGGATTTGGACGGTGTCGTACTCTGACTAGGAAGTGTTTTATCGTCTCCGAGATTTGCTCAAAAGTAATTGCTAATACGATATCTGTGTAAAGTAAAGATTTATACCGTATATTTCATTGCATCTTCAGTCTCAAATTTTGTGTATGAATTTATACACACGAATAATTAAAAAAAAAAAAAAAAGGTGAGAAAAAGTGCGCGTTTCCGTAAGTCGATAGACGGGGTTATAAACATCGTTAAAAAATACGACAATCGATTTTCAGTTCTAATCGACTATACGAAAAAAAAAAAAATAATAAAAAATGAAAAAAAAAAAAAAATGCCCGCCAAGAGTTTTCCTCCTTCCTGTTCTCAGCTTCGAGGCGGTGTGAAAAGCTCGGAGATTCAGTCAGGTGGGAGGGAAGCGAAGTTGAGAAGGGCGAAGATAGGTTGGCTGGGGCTTATTTCGTTTTATTGTTACGTTAAATTTTATCCTCGTGCCGAAGTCCTTTCATAAAATCGAGTAATGCGTTGTTTGCTGTCTCTCTCCCTCTTTCTTTCTTTCTATTTTTTTTTTTTTTTCTTTTTGTTTTTGCTTTTATTTTTGTTTCTTTCTCTCTTCTTCTCCTCCATTCTTTCTCCATACCGTTATTTTTTAGTTGCTCACCAGACAAGGCCAACGAAGTTCCACTCCACTCCACTCCACTCCGTTCGGGTAGGGAATATCTTTACAAATTCGGTCTCGAGGCATAAAACTAAGCGTGTCATTTGTCAGACGACAAGGAGAACCCCGTTTTTGAAGAGGCTTTAGTTTTACGATAAAATTATTTCTCAGTCTAAAAATCTCTGCAGTAGTTGGCTAATTCCTACTTCCCTTCAATCGGAAAGTTAGCTAGGATGACGGTGAGCTTAACTTGAGCTATTAATAAATTACTAATCTAAAATTAACGGTACACACTCTTCGCCTGGGCGTCAGCTGGACGATGCCCGGACTAACGAACCCCGCCTATGTTTGGCTATCGTCTCATGGCGTTAGACCCACCTAAACCGTAATTATCCTTGTTCTCATACCGGCAATGATCCTCCCGCCAAAAGAGAGTGGTTAGCACACACTCCGGCATCGCACGCTTCTAAAACAAACTAATGACATTAGAAAAACGCGTCAGCTTCCTGTTCATTCGTTTGTTCATTAACTCATTTTAAAAAAATGAGTTTCTTTTATTTGTACCACCGATTGTCCCTCATCAAGAGATCGTTAGTCCTGGTATAAAAAATTCAGCAAAAACTTTCAACGAGTTTCGCGGATTGGATAACCATTTTTTTGTTTTCGAAATCCGTTTCATTCAAAGATTTTCACAGATTTTCTTAATGGAATGCATTTAAGTCGGTGGGATTTAAGCAAAAGCGTTGATGATCAGTCACCATGGAATAAGTCAAAGTGAACGTAAATAGAAAATGTTTACTACCACGTCGCGGATACGGCTCGTTGATTTTTGATTTCGTTCACGTCTATTTCAAAGCAGGTCTGCTCCTCTTTGCAAGATGTAAATTGCAACCGTATATAGGCGATGATGGGCGTAGAGACGCCAGGAGACGGATGTCACATGACAATAAGAGGCGTCGTTTCGCGCCGCGAACGTGAACGCGAACGCGAACTCGCGACCTCGATAGATATCTCCCAGCAACCAGAACCCTCCGTAGCTATGAAGCCCTCGGCAACATAACGCCAGTAACGACCTATTGCCCGGGATGAAGTTGTGTAGTATTTGCTGACCGTAGAAATACTTGGGACAAAATATTGACCGCAACGTTAAATCCGCTCGTTGAATACGCCTCGGATTATTTGGGACTTGCGAAACCACACGCGGATTAAAGATACTGGCAGCAACCCCCTCGGATCCTTAGGGCTTATGAAAAATTATAAGAATATAACTTTTTGCCAAGTTTCTGAAGAGCAGAAGCGCGACAATACTTCGCCGGGTCTTGCGGTAATCCGCTAACTCGCAACTCAAACAGTTTAAGTCAGGATAGCAGATGAACGCGGGCCAGGGGAACGGAGGTGGCTGCCGAGGGGCTCCTGAGAGGGTGTAATAGGGTGGATTTGGGGACACGGGCCACAGGCCGCGGGCCTGAGACTTAGCCAAACTGAATTTAATTACACGGGACGTGCGGTGGCCCGGGTGTGGGTAAGCGGGAACTTTTACCCAGGAAAAACTCACGATTTCAG
Organism: Macrophya annulata; assembly: GCA_963924015.1. Taxonomy (NCBI): domain Eukaryota; kingdom Metazoa; phylum Arthropoda; class Insecta; order Hymenoptera; family Tenthredinidae; genus Macrophya; species Macrophya annulata. The sequence goes on from OZ001262.1 coordinate 2,794,978, forward strand.
CTAATCCAAACGCGTTCTCTTCCTCACTGCTTCTTCCGCACGGCCTCCTAAACCACCAAATGCTGGTTACACACTACGTTTCAGTCGTTCAAATTCAGTCTTTCCTCTGCCTCGTCATTCTTCTCCTTTTCCTCTTTCCTCTCTTCGTATCTCTTTACTTTACAAAATTCCCATAACTCATCATCTTTACAACTTAAGTTCAGGCTCATAAATACGCCGGCGCTCAGGGCTCAGGTTATCAGTGCTTTAAGGCGCTCACGAAGGTGGTCAGAAATGGTCGCCGTAGCTAGGGGCTCCCTATCGCTCGGTCCAGTCCCGACCCTTCACCTCTGCCTCGAATAGTGACCGTCACACACTAGCATAGTCTGCAGTAACCGTATGTGTGACCAAGTGCTCGGGAGTAACCGTCCACTTCTCTTTTCTTCTCTTCTCTCGCTTCACCTGGGGCAACTCTTTGGCCTTTCAGAGTTCAAGTATCGCGTCATATTTCCGGTCGACATCGTACAGGACCTGGCCTTCCCAACCGACGTGTTAGGACAATTTATTCTTCTGAAATAAATGGTGGCGTTGATCCCCGACCATCTTTTATCGTGTGAAATGTTTTTCTTTCAGTCCGGTAAGAAGGCCTCGGATTCCATAAACTTATATTTATTTCCCGAAATTGCTCGTTTTTCAAATTTTCACATTATCATGCCATATTGTTTCCCTCAAGTAAGGATAACGTCTAACTATATTGGAGAACGGCTTGATTCCAGACAAACTTTCAGCCAGGAAACCCTTTAATTACAGTCCCAAGTTGTGCAGTGACTTGCTTTGATCGCGGATCTTGACAACTTTGGCGGAGAAAAGTTCTGCTGAAGTCACAGTTTGGTTATACCTACACTTGAAGGGAAACTCCAAGCTGTACTTACTCATGACGAGAAAATCGGTACGCTACCAAATCGAGCAAGGTAATTTTGCGGAAAACTTTCAATTAGACGTTCTTGACCCCACAATATTTCCTGCAATATTACCAGCAGTATTGGAACGAACGTTGCCGAGACTGGTTCCCGTAAAGTCTTAGCTCTTTGAGGCAACTGTACCAAAACAATGAATTTGTGAATTGAATGGGGAACCGGTCTTGCTGCTAAGGCTGTTGGCACACACCGGCACGGTCTGGACCATGGGACCCTCAAGAACCTTTTAGAATCATAATGATCACATCTGCTCGCAGCACATTGTCCCGCTGCAGGAGAGAACCAAACAACTACCAAGTCCAAGGTTAACAACGATGTAGCTCCCATTGTGAGCCTCGATTTTCACATCTACGCTCCGCACCTCACGCGACAAAGTTCTTATACCCAAACCATAAGGAGAATAAGAAATCGTCTAATCCGTTCGTGGATATGTTATCTAGCTTGCAAACGACTTTCATCTAAGGCCGTATCTACCTCTCTCTCTCTCTCTCTCTCTTTCTGAAACCAAAGTAGTTTTCTTCACCCGATTCCGTAACCGTTTTGTTCAGCTTGGCTTTCTGCTAACGACATTGAACGCGATATACAATCGAATTTTGCAACACTAGCTAGGACGGCTAAATCTTATGTCTGGAAATCATGTTGGGTATTAAATACCGTCGGGTACCCCTTCAATTTCAATTGTAAAACTTTAATAAAGAGTATTAATCGATCAGCCGAAGGGTTGTATTGACTGTTGGACGTTGAATGATAACCGTTCGGTTTCTACATTGCGGGTTAATTTTGGCTCGTTTTCCCTCGTCACTTTCGCTTCTGTTTTAATCTCTCTCTCTCTCTCTCTCTCTCTCTCTCTCTCTCTCTCTCTCTCTCTCTCTCTCTCTCTCTCTCTCTCTCTCTCTCTCTCTCTCTCTCTCTCTCTCTCTCTCTCTCTCTCTCTCTCTCTCTCTCTCTCTCTCTCTCTCTCTCTCTCTCTCTCTCTCTCTCTCTCTCTCTCTCTCTCTCTCTCTCTCTCTCTCTCTCTCTCTCTCTCTCTCTCTCTCTCTCTCTCTCTCTCTCTCTCTCTCTCTCTCTCTCTCTCTCTCTCTCTCTCTCTCTCTCTTACGGCCTGAAGATTCTTACTCCGTTCTATTTTCCACCCTAGCTCGACCGTTTCATGCCCCTACTAGGAATTAATTGCAGAAGGCATTGGTTTTACAACCCTTGCATGATGAAGCTGGTACCTCACTCTTCGTGGTCTGTTCCGAGTTCGTCGCGTCACCAGAACTCTGAGACCTTATTAATTTTCATCCTTCTGCCGGGTTAGAGTAACGGGCGACCAAGCTGTCACGAGTTTGATCCTAACGTGACGTCGAACCGTTTTGAAGCTTGGAATATATTTGAAATGTTTTACTGTCGCCAGTCACTGACGCTTCCTCACTTGAGGCACGACCCGGGTAACTCGGGCCTGAGTTTCTGGAACCGGGGATCTGCGATAGGCTATATTTACTCAGGAAAAGGATGAATTCACCCAAAGGAAACAGTACTGGGGATTGACTGCCCAGAAAACTCAAAATATGTGGGCTTCAAGGCTTGGATTAAACGGAAGAGAGGTTTTAAATTGAAACGAAATACCGTTTCCTCTATCTCCGCTTGTCGAATGACGCAAATAAAATTCTTATAGAAAGGTCCTTCCGCTTTTCAAACACCAGAATTTCAACTTCGGGCTACTCGATCCACGATATTTGTGCAAATCTTTGAAGTTCAAACAGTAGAAACTCACGAAGAAGAAAGTAATGTATTGGCTCAACTGACATAACATATATAGCAGTCCAAAGTTAGGTCATGACGATCCCTGATTTCCACAACTTTAACCAAGTCAACCAGAGACGAGGTTTGTTCATGCTCCGTATTCGTATCGTCGAGCATTGTTTGCGTAATTAAGCTAATTACAGCTGTGGTCAACCGACCAGTGATTAATCCAATGTTTTGACATCCTGGACGCTCAAACCCGCCTCGATATAGCGTGGCACTCTTGTTGCTTTACCAGGATTAAGATAAAGAGCTCTATTTAGAAAGGATTTGACGGAAATCTCAGCGGTCGAGAAATTATTTCGAACATCCACCTCGTCCTCGAAATTCCATAGTCGTATACCGCGAGTATCTCGCCAGTCAAAATTTGGAGTTAATTAACTTGACTCGACTCGCCGACTCCTCGTACCTCTCACTCTCTCACGTAATTTTCAACTCGCATCAGAAAGAGGCAAGTGACCCTCGTTAACGAGCTGTGGTGATAGAAGAGTTGAAGGATGGACAGGTAGATCGGAATAGTTAGAGTTTAACCAGTGACAAGTAAGACCATTCATTATACAGTAAAATTATGTAAATACCGAAAGACTATTACAATTTTACAACTTGCAAGGAGTTTTTTTTTTTTTTTTATAGTTTCATCGCTTCGGGTCATTCCCTTAGTTTTCTCTCCTTTATATTCGCATCCGAAGTCATGGAATGATTATTAGTCCCAGTCCTCTAGCCTCCCGTGCGAATATCTTCCTCTCATGAATAAACTGCATCTATTTTTGGATTTTGAGTTTGATCTCGCATAAGGATTGATCACGATCATGGTTAATAATATTCATCAATAACATCAGTTTATTACCTACTGTGAGGGAACTGTCAAAGGCAGCTGGGATCCTAAGGGTTACGCATATCTCTAATCGATGTTTTTACAATGGGGCTCGTGAGACTCCTTTGTTGGTTGATCCGGTATTCGCAGGTTGAATCGGAAATGGTAAATACGCTCGCGTAAACGTCCGCCTTTACCCAACCCACTAAAGATCCTTGAAACTTTCGTGTGGTATTATATTCGTGGTGACGGTATAAGTGTATCAACCCCTTTCGTTGTTTGTATACAAATACGGGTTGGAACTTGGCGAAAACAGTTGAGAATAAGGGACGCTTAGACTCGAACCACAGCAGAGATGCTGTTAGGCGGTAGTAAGAAGCAAAAGAGCCTTGACTTCGTATCTAAATTGTATCTGCGCTTGCAGGAGTTTCTGGGTATTTTGGGTATACCGATGAGAAGCACGCCTACGCTCCGCCTTTCGGTACTCGGCAAGGCTGCCACTTAGGCCGCCTAACTCTCCTAACTGAATTGGGCTAAAGCGTACCGCGCGCTTCGCATACCAATTGTTGGTAATCTCACCCCATATACGCCAACCCACAAACTCTCTGACGCGACCACCTCGTACTACCGCAAAATTTTGCATCCAACTTTTGATAATGAACAGATATCAAAATCGGTGTATTCGCCAGGAAGATTTCGATAGTTTGAAACGTTAGGTGAGGTCGCCTTTCGTTACGGTATCCGAAATTCGCATTCGAATAAAGAAGCGAAATTTTTCAAGTAATTCAATTTGTTGGACAGAACAACAAAAGAAGAAAAAAAAATACGTGTGCTAGAAGAGAAACTTGTCACTTTAGACCTAAGACTTGAGACTTGAGACTAGAGACTCAGGACTCGGGACCTGGGACTTGAGGCATAAACTTAAGACCTAGGACCTAAGACTTACATGTACATGTATATTTTATACAGGCATATATGAATCTTACAGTTTTCGTTGCACTTGAAAATTTTCGGTAGCGTGCCAAACGAAGTTTCACTTCGAAAAAAAAAAAAAAAAAAAAAGAAAAGTAACTGTGATCCAAGTTGACTGTCCAACTTTGAAGGAATGCGCGCGGTATTGTAGGTAGGTAAGTATATTTGGCGTTGTGGGAGAGCAAGAAACATTTACGAAGTATTTGAGATTGAGGTTTAGAGACGGGGCGAGTTGACGGAGGGTTGACGCGCCGAGGAAAACTCTTGGAGCGGATTGCAGGGGTGGGCGAGAGGATTACACAGCCCTTCATTCGTTCGTCTCTGACGGTACGGCCCAGGGTTGAGTGGGAAAAAATAAGGAAGCGAGGACGAATAACTGCGCGACGAAAGCCGCGGCCAAGTGGAGTGGACTGGAGTGTGATTGCTAGAATCTTCGGTCAAACTTGTTGCGTTATACCTTCACCTTCGATTTCCAACCTCTTGCTCCTCTACGGTTTTCTTTTCAAATATCATGAGCGTAAACTAACCCCACGTCGATTAGCGCCTGTCTGTTTTCCCGGCTCTGTTCGATCATTCGTTCCTCTTTCGCTTTTCGCTCTTTCTACTTTTCTACATTTTTCCATTTTCATCCAAACGACTCCGCTCGGATTGGGGTGAGCCAGGGGATTACGTAACCCGCCATTCGTCCTTCCGCAGTTGAGTGCAAAAAAATAAGAGAGCTAAGAACTGCGCCGAAAGCTGGGGAACTCGAGTGGCTCGATTCAAGTCTGATTGCTCCAGTTTTTGTTAAAACTTGTTGCCAACCACCGGAATGATATTTTACCTCGAATTTTTCATTCCAAAATCAGACTTTGGATTCCCTGTTCTATACACGAAACATTTTAAACATACTCCCATCACAACGAACGGTTCATTTCTTTCTCAAATGACATTTTATTTTCAATGAAATTTTGAATCCTGTTCACACCAACGTGAACAGCAATCTCTGAGATTTCGGTTCATGTTCGGTTCGGTTGATCAATCGATTTGCCCAATTTCAATCGGTAGAGCACTACGGCAAGTTGGAGTTTAATTGAAAGTAGAAGAAAACTGTTCCTTTCCGTCATCTGGTCGTCACGGTTCGTTTTCTACAGGTTCGATATCTTCTAGCAGAATCTGAATATCGAAAGCTCAGCTCGAGCAATTTATTTAATTTCGAAATCCCGACATTTTAGTTTCATTTCGAGACTTTATACACTCCGCTGATTAGCCAGATCCGAGAATAAGCTAGAGGAGGGTGAAAAGGAGGAGCTCACCTTGCCCATAGAAAGATGGTTAGGAGTGAGGTGAAAGAGAGGCGAAAGAGAGGTGAAAGATAGCGAGCAACGGATGTGGGACGCGCGAAGAAGGTCTAAGCCAGCCATCACCGAAATTGCTCGAGTTTACCTCTTCTGCTGTGCAGGCGCGGAATCACTTTTTACTTGACTTCAACTCACTCTATTTTAAGGGAAACTCGAACCACGGCTATGAGCTAGTCTCCTTCGTGATTAATTAACACTGAGAGCTGTTACATAAATGAATACTGCACGCGTATCTGTCCATTAACTACCATTATGCTATCACATACTCACACTATTGCCACCACCACCACCTAACTAACCCTTTGTTTTCAAGAAGAATTAATCCGTGTAAAACTCGACGCTTCTTTCGGCTCGCTGGCTTCCCAATAAAATGAAGAGCTTCTCTCTTAATCTACCAAACTGAGACACGTATGTATACATATACCTATGTATGTACATATGTGTGACCTTTTCGACGGTCTTTATAACAACGCGAGTTATATCTACAGCTTCGTTCGAATGGAATGCATCTCGTTTTAGTATATTTGTCGAGAAAAAGGGTAGGGGATGAAAAAATTTGCGAAATGTTCTCCTAGCATTTTAGTCATTTGCTTATACGCGGTGAGAAGGAGAGAGAGAGAGACAGAAGATTGCTGTTCTTGTTTTTGTTTTTTGAAAAGCTATTTGTACTTGTACCGTTGAGATGGTTACGGAGAAGAAGGAGGAAAAGGAGGAGGAGGATGGCGCTGAAAGTTTGCGATATGTCTGGAGCGTGAGAGAAATACGTTCTTATGAATTTATCGCGTCCTGAAATTTCACTTCTGCGTATTTTGGAGGCGAATTTTCGTCTCGGAAGATGATAAAACGACGCGTTTATCTAAGATGTACTTAAGGAAAAAAAAAGGTTACCATCACTGCTTGCCCCTGGTACCTGACGAAAGAATTACAGATTTTTCTTCCAGTCTCAAAAACTGACGCGTTCACGGCGGCTTACATTATATTAGCTTTTCCCATGTCACGATCCATCGTCCGGATTCTAATCCCTTACCTTTTCATACGCACAATACTTTTTTTATCGCACATTTCGGAAGAAGAAATCCTGCTCATGCGGTCGACCGACTTTGCGGCTGATCAGTGATGCGTTCGTAAAAAAAAAAAAGAAAAAAAAAAAAAAAAAACTTTCACCAAGTAAAAAAAAAAAAAAAAAAAGAAAATAATAATAATAATAGTAAAAGAATAAAAAGAGAGAAAAGAGAAATAGATGGATTGATAGAAAAAAGGCAAAAGGAACAGGCCGGGATCTACTAACCCACACCTAATCAGAGATCAATAATTCTAAAGGAAAGCGTGGAAAGGTTCCATTTTTTCGGAATTGATAAATCCCCCGCCGAGCCTTTTTTTGCTCTCTATTTATACCATACCATCCTATTCCCACGCAACTTCCATACATAGCCAAAAGAATTTTTACCCCTACTTCGGAATCACGCGGCCGAAAAACACCGACACTGACACACACCGACCCGGTACTTGGGGGTAGGATAGGAGAAACATCCGCGATGTATATGGTATATATCTATACACGTATAACCTCGACTCGACCATTCATATTTTATCTCCTCCTTATCAATTTCTTTGCGAGTGCGCCGAGCAGTGGTGTGCCATTTCTCAGCCGCCTTCTTTAGTCCATGTCTCGGTCGCCCCCTTTCTTTCCACTCTATCTTCCTCGCTCTGGTGCCACAGCTATCTACGAGTCGAACCGGAACCCGAGGGCTGCTACCCTTTTTTGTACCATTTTTGTACGTCGAAATATTATTAATTGTATTTATCGCACAAAACTAGATGTACAAGTTTATTCGAAATCGGGAAAATCAAAGGGGTGAGATTCTACAATGACGTGTCAAGTTTCGAAGAGATAGACCTTTTACACTGGCTAAACTAAAAGCGGTCAATTTATTTAACAGGTTGATCACATCCACGGTATTCCTTATTCGAACTTGATATATATATATAACTTTGGGGAAAGAGCCGAGTTTAATGGAGAATTGGTAATCATTAATTACCGCGCTCCGAAAGTAGAACAGATCGTTCGATGTTCCAGACTAATTTAAGCCCGGGATACTCTTTCGGCTCACTTTCGTTGAATAAATTTATCAACCCAAACTGACGTCCGTGTATATACCCATGTAATTGTTTTACCTATATAGTATATACAGCCTCACCCCTTTCGCAGATTTTTTTTTTATCGAAATACACTTTTACTAATTTCGTATAAATATTTTTTCTGTTACAGATGGTGACTAGGACAAAGAAGATATTCGTGGGCGGGCTATCGGCGCCGACGACACTCGAAGACGTGAAAAACTACTTCGAACAGTTCGGCCCGGTGAGTCAAGAATTGCCTAATTCCAACCGCACTTCATACTGCCACGTTCAAGGGTACACTTTGGTCGCGTCGTCTTCATCAAATTCACACGAATTTTCTACCATGTATCCACCCATGTATTCGCAATATTCTGCACCCGTATCATCGACGCAATCTCACCGTTGGCGTTACTCTAACGTAACGTCAGGTCAAGCATACGACATGGAGCACGATCCTAACACCTCTTCCATTTCCTGTTCAGAATTAGAACCGATTTCTTCGATTCCAACAACCCTTTATGATTCCATATATTTTCAACCAACTCCGGTTTATTACGTGCCTTGTTTACTCGTACCGATGTTCGCGAGTAGTTTAAACTTATGTGATAATAAAGACGATGATTACTTAGAATTGTCGGATTCAGATCTGGGCGCGGACGAAACGGTTATTTAATTCATTTTATTGCACTTCGTCCGTTTTTATTTGTCGATGTCCTTTTTATTTTTTTGTTTATAAGGTGAACAGTTTTTTCATCTTGAAATTTAAAAGTGCAATACTTTAGTAGTGATGATTATGTAGAGAATGGATTTATACCTCAATCGTGATGAAAATTTTATTAATTATACATTATAGTGTATAGTATGGTGAAATTATTACCCATAAGTTTTTTCTCATATTTTCTTTTGTTTTTAATTTTTTTTTTTTTTTTTTCTGAATTCAAAATTTTTTTCTGTATACGGTAAACGATTTTATCATACAATATTTTTGGCATATAATTATTATGATTGAAATAAATCTTCAGTTTGTTACGCATTTTGTTATTTATTTTATGATCATTCATTATCCTTTAGTTTTAAAATGACTAAGTTTTCTAAAAATTTCAGTTGTACTATGAATTATGTATGTGAAAATTGATTTTTCGTCAATTTTGAACAATTATTTTTTCGAGAATTTATTTGATTCTCAATTATAGTTTTGTGCAAGTTCTTAAATCTATTATCTATCTTAAGTATCGTCAAATTGACTTTGAAATCTCGAGTATACCACCAAACCGAGCATCGGGAGTTAAGTGATTAGGTATTCTCTTGAGCATAAGAACTGACGAACTCCGAGGAGTTTCGATAATAATTAGTATTGGAGGTACTATTTCCGCTAAGTGATTACCGCCCAGTTATTCAACAAAGTCTTGAAGAGGATGGGCGAGCGAGAAGATGATTGCGTTTAAAATTTCATTCCACTCAGACATAAATTCCTCATCATCCTTATACCATGAAACAAAATTTCTCGGTAATTGAATCGCCGAAATAAGTTTTCTTACTTACTTTATACCTACCTATATGTGGTAAGAGGTAAGAAAAGGAAGAGAATTTACTTATACCCGGAAGCTAGAGAATTTCTTTGAAACTTTTCAAGAGTTTCGACTTTCTATCTGGCAATCAGCGAAAGGGAAAATGTATTCGTCGGATAAAACTAAAAAGAATAATAAATCTCGTTATTCACAATTTCTATTTTTCTGGTTTGAACATAGACTATCATTTTTCAGTTTGACGATTTTCAATTAGGGTATCTCTATCCTTACTAGCTAAGTCTCGGATTTACAAGGATATTTCGAGTAGCGACAACATCAGCCCTAAAATCTAGGCCTGGATGATACGGCGTGTTTACGAAGTGACATTTGCTCCGTTCTAAGATTATACTCGTAAGCTAAATGAATACCGAGATGGCAAGATTCGAGGTCGATAGCTCGACTTTCTTGGTATCGTTCGAATCGAAAGGGAAACGTCGTGTACTGAATGCAAAATTTTTTTTTCATGGCTGTGTGTGACCCACGTGAGGAGATAGAATCGGAACCCTTTCCCTTCTTCCTTTTCTTTTCTTTTCTTTTCGTTTTCTTTTGCGTTCTTACTTCCTTCCTGTTTCATCTGGGCTTCTCAATTTTGCTGTTGGTCGGTGTCGGGATCACAAAGTAGGAAAGTAGTAGGGTTCGGTCCTGGCTATACTTGGCGGTACGATACCCATCGCTTGCTCGAACCGCGAAATGGTGGAATCGTGGGGCTGATAAAGCTAATGGTATTGCTGGGAATGCGTTATTTTTATTTGTATCGGAACCTATTCTCAGGATTTAGTTAGGTCCGGATAAGAAGTGGAATCTGAATCGAGATCGGGGGCACCTCGCCTCATTGACATTCGGAAAATAAGGCCAGGGATAAGACGTCCTCGATCGCGAAGGGCGTGGTGATCGGAAATGCGGAAAGTAGACCAAAAATAATAAAGAAAAAAAGAGATAAAGAAAAACTAGAACAAAAACAAAAAATGATCAGTTGTTGTATGTACATATCAAAGGGATATATTATAAAAGCGAGAAATCAAAGAATTTTACGAAAAGGTGTAATCTTCGAATGAGTTATAGAATTGCAGAGTTTGAAATCATGAATCTTAGTTCTGCACGGTGCGGTGCCTTTCTTTCCTACGCCCAGATAATGGCCGCTGTCGATGCAAATTTTACCGATAAATTCACCGTTCGGTATCCCTCGAGAAGCACGCGATTTAAAACTTAGAGACGCGAATATTTAGACTCTGGAAAAGCCTCGTGTATACATATATAGGTGGGTTATAGAGGTAGCCTAGAAAACGGAGGAAAAATGAAGGAGTATAGAAATCGACCGACTAATCGGATCTTCCCGGTATCTACGATGCGGTGGGTGGGTAGTTTTACCTCTTCCATATCCCCATAAAGTCTTATACATCCCCCTTGCAGACTATAACCGATATAAATTTTTAACCACATCTCTTAAACTTTGGTAGATAATTCTTGACCGTTAGTCGAATGTCGAATGTGTTTTTCGGGGTAGTTGACCCTGTGATAAGGTCATCGTTCTGTTCCGGGTGGGGTAGGTGGCTAATAAAAATTTTTTTTTACTTTTATTTTTTATTATTATTTTTTATTTTCTCGTTTTACGAATGAATTTTTATTATTTCGTTTAAATTTTCCGAGTTGCATTGTTTGGCTAGCGTGGAAGCGTCAATTGCGAGTAACGATTGTTCGGTAAATTTTTATTCCCCGATAATGTCCTCGAGGTTTGTGTTGCTAAATAAATAAATTTAACGCCGCTTGTCAACGGGATAAATTCCGCGCGGCTGACAGCCATTTAAAACAATGCCGTTCGCGAATACGTGCCATTTGTAACGCGCTTTTGTTTTCAGTTGCTATTCATTCGCTCACCGCGATAGTAACGGCAGCCTGTGCAGGACTCGACGGGGGTGGGTTTCGGTGAAGGAAAATGGAAAGGTAAAGGTAAAATGTAAAGGTGAAGTTAAAATGAGAGGAAAGGAAAGGAAAGGAAAGGAAAGGAAAGGAAAGGAGTCGAGCTTTTTTGCTCATTCCATTTTGGTCTCGGCTTCATTTTTTATTCCGATAAAAATGTAATTAGAGCTTTTTGATAAGGTGAATACCAAGCCAGAGAATATTACGACCTCGGGCATTGTTTCGTCTCGTAATTTATCAAAGATTCACTGACGCGTGTACTCCCGGTAGATACTTATTCATTTGTTTATTCCCAGTCAACCGACCAACCGTTGATTCCTCAAATCCGCCGATCACCGAACTCGTTAAAAAGCTATCCACCTAAATTACACACATCGATATAAAAGTAGCCTTTTTTTTCCAACACGATATCAATCTCATTCAAACACACACCCAACTACCCTGCCGTCAATATATATTCAATAGTCTCAGAATTTCTTTCCATCGTCAATCTAAACCCGGCCGTAATCAATGGCCCAATTTCCAAATTGTTTAATTTTTAATTCTTCCACGTTACTATAATAAACGATAGAATATGCGTGAAGAAATAAGCGAAAGATATGGTTAAACCAGTCAAGACTTTTCTTCAAGGGTTGAAGGTGGAAGAAATTCTTTTTTTTTTTTTTTATCATTTTTATTTTTTATTTTTTTTTAAATTTTTTCCTTCTAACACTCAGGCACAGCGTACCGTCTGTAGGTGATTAGTGCGCTCATTACGACCGACACTAATGATGCTTGCATCGCTAGACAAAAGCTATGACAGGTTACAGACTGCACGAGAGAAGACTAGGAGAAACACCTTCGTAAACTTCTATACACGTCTGCATTCTAAAGAAGAAGGCTGACCCCATAGGGATCTCAGCGGTCGCCGTTGGTACCAATATATGTATATACATATATAGATAGATAGATAGATAGATATATAAAACAATATAATATGGATGTATGTGGTAGAGACGATCTATATCTAACCTCGTGGCTGATTTACACTCGTGTCAGTGTTTCTTTCTGCAGGTCGTGTCTCAGTTCGTAATAAAATTTTCAAAGTATTGGAGAGTCTTTGTATTTTATTTATTATTATTAACTTTTAGAATAATTTTGAATCCCTGAAGTGATGTAATGAAATTTTTTTATTTTTCTTTTTTATTTAACCACAGCTGAACCATACGTGTTTTAATTTTGATTAACACCGAAACGAGCCATATTATAATAAAGAATATTCTCCGTTAGTCACGCAGCCCCTATATAAGTCGAGGTACCTAAAACGAGGAAAGAAGGGCGAAGGAGGGCTCCTCTCCGTAAAGTGACGTCGACTAATTTATTATCCTTTATTATTCTTCCCCCAGTAGGACCCCGTCTTACTTTTCTACCGTCGGTAATTTATTAATTCTTGAGTGCGCGACGGGATAATGTGCTCCTTCGGAAGGACTTTCTAAGAAACTCGGAGAGGAGGCAGAAGGAGAAGAAGATGAAAAAGAAAAAAAAAAAAAAAAAATTAAAAAAAAAACAAAAAAAGAAAAAAAATGTAAGGCTCAAAATAAGAGCAAAAATAATCGTAATAATCGGAGCGTAATATGTAATATGTATATGTCTTGGGTTTACATAGCAAAATATAACAGGTATATACATACAAATAATTTCACCCTGGTTTTAAAATCTGAAAATATATGGAACTAAAGTATATAAAAGACAATATCAACCTCGGTATGTATATATATATATATATATAAATATATATAGATATGTATATTAGCTTCGTTGCTTTTTCTTCCTTAACAATAGCCCAGCTATCTTCAATCTCGCTAATTTGTACATAAATTTGGGGAAATTATTATCCTCGTCGTTCGCGATTTCGTATTTCCCGAACCGCTGAACCCGCGAAATTCTAAGTGGCAAGCCAGGCAAAGCCAAGCCAAGAAATCTCGGGTTTATACCGCATGTACATACACGTGTGTATATGTTGGTATATAATATATGTAACTAGAATCGAGGAATAAGTAGGTAAATAACAAGGCAGGTATACACGGTCCACAAATATCTCGAAAGTTGCGGCACGCTTAGAATCGCGGACCTGAAATACGGAGAAATTAATAAATTGCTTAAACTCAAGTCGACCCTCTAAGTGCTAGAATAAAGGACCCTCGTAAATCTCTACCTCTACGGTCTCTCCGCCCTCTTCTACCTCCTCTACATCCTCTGCCGACGAAAGACCCTCTCGCTTTTCCTCTACCCCGTTTCCTCCTTTGATTCTACAGACTTGGACTCCTTTCCTCACGTGTGCGTTACACAACGTGCGATTGTATTTTATTCGATTGACCGTATAAAACTGAGGGATGCTTTTATATCATTTTGTTCTTCCTCTTCCTCCGCCTCCGCCTCCTCCTCTTTCTCTTTGTTCGACTTGTTCTACTTCTTCATTTTCCTCGTCTTCTCCTTCGCTATCGTAACTTCATTATTTTTCATCTTTTTAGTTTGCTCATTTTTCTCCTCCTCCCTATCTTTCCTTTCCGTGAAATCAAGTAGAGTTTTATAACTCCTACGCGACCACGGGATTCCAGATATCTACGCTATTTTGTGAGTGAAATCGTTTGCTGAACATCGCGAATCTCGTTACTATATTGTATATTTTCTTCTGACTATTTTCATTTTTATTATTTTTTTCTATTTTATTTTTTGTTTTTTTTTTTTTTGTTAGAAGCAAAAATACGACGTCGTAACAAACGGTGGATCAGAATCACCGCACGTACCTAATCCGCCGAAAGAGCTGATTCGATGAAACAAACAACTTAATAAATTAATAAAAATAATACGATATTATAAGTGAATTCGGAAAATCTAACTAACTACGAATAAAGAGAGTTTTATTATTTCGAAGCCGATATTGAAACGTCGAGGTTTGTCAGCGTGAAACTTTTTTGGTTCTTTATTTTTTTTCGTTTCGTTTTTTATTTCTTTTTTTTTTTTTTTTTTTTTTTATCACTCTCTCATGTTTCCTCATTAGCGTATTGTCGAGGTTGCTGATTACCGTAAAATGGTGAAAATGGAACGTCGTTGTCGTCGTCGTAGTCGTTGTCATTGCGTAGACGTATAGCGTTGAAATTATTATTCCTTCCTAATTGGTTTCATTGGCTCAATAGAGCCGTCTCCAACGTACAATGGAATCGCGTCGAGTCGAGTCGAGTCTCTATACCTACCATGTCGTCGATGTCAAATGTCAACATCACCCGTGAACAGGAATGATCGTTGATGACTACTTTTCAATAACATTACATACGCTCCAGTCTCACCCCTAAGGACCACAGATATTTCCCACTCCACTAAACGAACTAACGAATACATTCCCAGGTCTGAAACAGAAATTGGATCAGTTATAACAATGGATCATATAGAATAAAAAAAAAAATATCAAAAATTGAAATATAGTGTAGGAATTCGTTCGCTCAAATAAGTATCGTGAAATTTATTGTCGTCTTCGCAGCTTTTCTTTCTTACTTTTTTTTGTTTAATTAAACGTTTTCAGAACTATAACATTACCTACTGGTTATAGAGGGGGATGAAGTTGAACCGGTATAATTACCGAAAAACAGGAGAGGATCGGTGCAGGCAACCGGTGTGTGTTTTGTGCGTCAATAAAAGCGGGAGTTAATTGCCGAATGAAATTAAACAGCAGTTAAACTCTCGAGTCAGGTAATTATAAGAAGTTATAAGGTAACCCTTCGTAATACCCAACCAGTCTCTCTCTCTCTCTCTCTCTCTCTCTCTCTCTCTCTCTCTCTCTCTCTCTTTCTCTCTCTTTCTGCATTCTCAAGCAAACTCTCGAGTTCACCTAGTATAGAACGCAGGTCTCTCTCGACTCTTAGTTTTGACGCGTTTCCACGTATACCCATTCGTTGCAATCAAAGTTAAACCGGCATTATGCCGTAAAACTGAGCTCAAAATGGTAGTTAACACTCAACCCGTGTCTCGTTAAACGGGAATTTCTTCTTGACCTTAAAAATTTTTATTTTTAAAAATTTTTTTATTAATAATCAAAATTCTTTGTATGAAATTAAAATTTTTAGATTTAGCGTACATTTTTTTACTAGCACAGAATCTCATTATTGCAAACTATAAGTTAAAATATAAATAATTATGCAATTACTATACTATTACAATTTTACTTAACGGGACTACGACTTCTAGGCGAATCTCATCGCTCGATATTTTCTTTCTTGATATTCTTTCCTCTATCTCTTGCATGGGTGCTTATGACATGACCGTTTTACTTTACTCCTAGAAATATACGAGGGGTAATTCTTCAAGCATATTAGTTTCAGCTATACGTAGATACCAACCATTGGCTTGACTAGCAATGGGTAGAAACTTCTCACGAAGAGTTACTTAAGTAAATAAAATACATGAAAGAAAAAAAAAAAAAAAAGAAATTACGATTCTGACGATTGGCAAATTAGCGAAATTTTATCTTGGCTTTAAAAACGAATGCAAGCCGAATTGAAATGGGAATTAAAAGAAACATCGAAATCTGTAATTAAAATTGGGATTTTTTGCTTAGTTTTTCATAATCGATTGACATTTTTTTCTTTCTGAATAATTAGAATCGTTCGAAGACTTTAACTTCGTGAGAGTGAAAAATTTGAGGACTCAGTGTTGATGGACCAAGTGTTTTCTCGTTATACCCATCGCTGTGGAGGAATGTAGCGAAACCCAAAGTACCAGCGAGAGAATATTTCACCCGAGGCAACGTTCTCAACGTCTCTAGCTAGATTACAAGTTTATCTAAATGGGGACCAGGACGTGGGGTAGTTTCTGTATCACGGTGGCCAGATTATGGGAAATGTTTACTACATGATGACAGAGCTAGGGATGTATGTACGTAGTACATTGAAATTCGGCTATTACCATTTTCGACCAAAATGTGTAAAGTAATATTAGGCAGAATGATTATTTTTTTCTCTTCGCTTTGTATTGAACGCGTTTCAATTTCATATTTCCAAAAAAAAAACAAAAAAAAAATTGAAAGATAAAAAGAAAACCGATTGATTAACGAGGCCATTTTGTTGTTTGTAATTATAACGGCATTTTTCGTTCTAAAAATCTCCTGTCAGTTGAATTGAATTTTCCGACGATGGGACGTCGAATGGCTCGTATCAGTTTCAGCTTCAAATACCAATCCCGACTGGTACCTACCTACTCGTATTTTAAATAAAGGCAAAATTCATGTGTTCGTTTAAACACGCTTCAAATTGTGCCTATATATTTTTCAGCTTAAATGTACAAACAATCAGCGTAGCAGGATGCAACACGCAACTACAAAAAATGACTTTTTATAGTCAGCTTGGGCATATTAACGAAATATGAATAATGAAACATTTTTTGTTTTTTTTTGTTGGAATGTTACTTTGATTGTTATTATTATTATTATTATTTTGTATTTTTTTTTTTCTATGAATTTTTCATCAAATACATTAATCTCTGAATCCCTCTTAACGACGGAAGAATACTGATGCTTAATTATATCTGTCTCACGAGATCCTCCGTATTCGTTCAGAATAAAATACTTCAGGTTAGAGATACGAAATATTCTTATTCTTATTATTCTTTTTTTATTTTTTTTTTTTATGTTAATTTTTTGGAAGACCAACTCGAATGGATAAGGATAAGAAAGAACGAGAGAGAGAGAGAGAAAAATTATTAATTAGGAAGAAAGGATCGTAAGTCGTATTAACTGGGTAGCAAAACCATCTGCAGAAATTGTTATCGTCTTAGACCCCGGTAGGAGGTTACGTGTCACTCGGATAAGTGGGCACCGCGTTTTCGCTCATAGAGATGCTGAGAAGTGGGTAAGAAAAAAGTCTCGTAATCAAGTCGTCCCGTGAAATAAGATTGAAAGTAGAACGTCGCAGTTGAGGAAATGGACTCGAAATATTTGAGGCTAACGCAGATGAGGTTGAAATTCAATAGTCTGGGCTGCATTGCTCGCGGCAGTGACATTTCGGGAAAGGGGAGGTTAGGGAGGGGAAAGAACTCGAATTACGGTTTAGATAGCGAGATTTTCATTCTCCGCAACAATTTCGCTCCGTGGTTCTTTACCCTCCACCAGGTTTTGAAATCTTGGCACGACCGAACCGCAGGCTCAGTATTTATTTTTTTGTTATTTTTTTTTTTCATACTCATTCCGGTTCGCAATTTTCAAGAAAATTTTCTTTATTTCGTAATAACTAACCCACGACATTGCCCAATTCTACGCAACCGTGCATATATCCAACATTCACGTTTATATCTATCTACGTACCCTTAGGTATGTAGAAATAACATTATTCTTAATCTTTCAAAAACCCATTTGATTTGGTGAACTCGTTTCCGCCAACTCCCTCTTCTACCGCACGAGTTACTGCTTGCCTTCCATTAGAGAGCATTCGGAATGTCAAATATTGATACGGTGTGAATTATTAAGGGTGTTTGGATTATGAATGTCTGTAGAAATCAGAGTTTCGGAATACTGAGTAAAATGTAAGTAGGTATAGGTATATATAAATGTAACGTAATGATGAATAAGATGAATCGATAAATCGATAATTTATATATTAATTAGTATACACTTGTTGAACGTAGGTATATATACATATTTAAAAAGCTTTTCATTTGTAAATGAATTTAATAACCGAGTAAATAATTTAACACTTTATGTAACTCGTTCTATATCATTCCAGTTACACCAGAGTGACAGGTTTTTCGACAAACGTGTAAAATATCGATCATATTAATATCATTTTATTAGATTCATCGATAACATGATCTAGTTGACGGAGAGGGGGTGGATCAGGCTGAGCCAAAAATTGCTCAAAGAGTAACGCGTAGTGTAATTAATAGATATTAATTATTAATTAAATTGTAACGCCTGTATCATATATTTCGACGTTTAACATTTTATCAAATAATCCACTACGTATTTAAATCCACAAATTCAGCAACCCTTTACAAGGATTAAAATTCATCAAAGATTAACACCGGGTCATTCGACATACTATATCGTATAAATTAATCTAGTTTGTTGAGACTAAGTTTTATCTACAAAGATAACCCGTGGCTACAATGCTCAGGTATCACGAGTCTTCCATCGCTCGTAATTCTCACTGTTAAACAAGCTGCAGATTAAGCGATACGTTACGGTATTCTTATCTCCTTAGAGAAAGGTGATAGAGTAATGACAAGTGAAGAATAAATTTTTCGTAGATATATAAAATCGATTCTATTTATGAATGAACTTTTTAAAATTATTTTTATTTTACTTATTTTAACTCAATTTT
This sequence comes from Macrophya annulata, assembly GCA_963924015.1. NCBI lineage: Eukaryota > Metazoa > Arthropoda > Insecta > Hymenoptera > Tenthredinidae > Macrophya > Macrophya annulata. Next base: position 2,813,797 of record OZ001262.1, read on the forward strand.
GAAACTATAATTATCACGATTATTGACAACATGATCCGATCCTGATATATACAGGGTGAAATTAATGGGTGAACTCCTAAGGGAGTTTGTCGTGGTCTATAACCTGGGAAAAACGACGGACAGTAAATATATATAGGTACGAGTACATATAGGTATACAGGCGTCAGTATAAAGAATTCATCGAGTACCCATGTCTACCTCCTGCAGTGGGTACCGTCGCCTTTCTTCCCCCACCCCTGAGTAGCGTTAGCCCGGGCTGATATGATAACCCTTAAATTTTTCACGTCCCATGTATATATATACCTAACTGTATAATGTATGGTAGGTATGCACCTGGGCGGACGATACTCGTCGGACTTCCTGAGGGTGTTACTATAGTTCGTGTATCTCTTTCTCGTGGTGCGATAAGGGTAGGGGAATAAAAAGGTAAAACCATATAGAGCCTTGCGAGTTAGAGTGAGAGAAAATGAGAGATGGAAAAATCTGACGGAGATTTTTGCGATTATTTCCCGCGAGAGATCTGCCCATGCCCGGTCCCCTTTTCTGCTAATATTTCATCACCGTAGCACACGGGTGCCAAGGGGTGACTCTGGGTTCGTTGGTAGCGGTCGTTGCCGCCGCCATTTTCCTTCCGGTCCCGAGTGCGCCGGAAGTATGTACCCGGATATATGCGCGACGATAAAGCGTTCAGACTTTTGGTATTTAAAAAAAATTAAAAAATTTTTTTTGAATTTTTTTTATTTCATTTCATCATTTTTCTGTTTTTTATTTTTATTATTCTACTTTTTTGTTGGATTTTTTTTTTTTTTTTTTTTTTTTCTTTTACGAAAAATCGTTGTATTCGTTTCATAATCGCGTCTTGCAAAAATTGGTGACTTTCTCTTAGACGGTCGTCGCTTAACGAACCGTTCGTCTATAAAAAATTGCTGCCTCAACGCAGACCGCATGCCTCATTTGATACTCTAACTCTTTTTCATCTACCTTTTCGTTCTCTCTACTTTCTCGCTTTACTACGGGCCGCAAGCTCAAAGGAGAAACCGAGGCCAATTTGCGCTCGAAACAAATAGCGAGTCGTTTATCCGAGGGAAGGACCTCCCCGGCCTGGTACGGACCTTGCTCGACTTTTCTCTTCTTCTGGGCTATCAATTTACCTCGTTGATAAATCCGCTCGTTCCCCTTATTAAATGTCTCGTTGAATTCGCGATCCGTCGCGACGCTGCGCCGTTTCCCGAGAGAACTTTTTGTTTTTTTGTTTTATTTATTTATTTATTTTTTTTTTTACTATAATTTGCGATCGCGCTTCTGGGCAATTTTGATAGGAATTATAATTTTTATAAATTTTTTTCCAAGGGATTTATATCTGGCTAAGAGACTTCGCGAGGGGTTAAGTTTATTTATTTTTTTTTTTTTTGGAAATGTGACATACTTATGCCGGATGCTATTGAAAAGGCTGATTGCTGGGTAAGAAGAGAGGGCGAAAAAAAGTAGAAAAAAAAAAAATTACGTAGTTACCAGGCCAACAATACCAGTACATAGATGTATTGTAACCTCGCCAAGACATAAATCGAGCAGCTTACGATTTCCAATATCAACTTTTCAGATTTCCAAGAATTCCCTTTAACTGCATAAGTAACATAAATCCAATTTAATATCCCACAATATCCGGGAGCGTATTTCTTCGGGTATCAAAATATTTCAATATTATACAACACATGTCGGCATCTAGCGGCCAACCTCCTGCTCCCTAACCTCCCAATCCACCCACTCCGACAGAGGACACGGAAAAGAGGGTGGCGGCTCGAGATGCAAATGGAAAGTTATGCCAGGGCAAAACGAATATTGAATCAGCAGCCAGCTTGTACCTTATAACTCCTACCTGCTTTTCATACGCTGCTCTGGCTCCATATCTGCTACTACCAACGACCAAATATCCTAATATTGAATATATTTTCTAAGTTTCCTTTCCCAGTCTATATTTCGCTATGCGGTAGGTACCAACCTACCTACCTACTCGAGTCAAAGCATCGCAGAGTCCGGATACATCTGAGTATTGCAGCTAGTCTCCGATCTTATGGAAACTGCAACCAACAGGTAGTAAAAAATACGTGAAAGGAATGATAAAACGACTGCTTAAAGGAATGAAGGGATGAGGTATGCTTACTTTGGTAAAAATATCCGATCCCATCATATAGCGAGATGCAGCTTTTGAATAGGTTCGTTGCAAACGATCACGTCGAGAAGTATAACAGATACACAAGTTTCTGTATTACGATATGAGGTTAAAAATATTTTCAAAAGTTGATTTAATATTTTAATCACGTATAAATAATCCGTAAGTTTTGTTTTTTTAACTTTAAATTTTCACGGTACAAAAGACAAGAGTGATCAGAAAATTATCGTCGAGGTATATTATTACTGCTCGATAAATCGATCCGATAATTAATCGATCACTGCGTTTGTGGCAACGAAAATAACCGAGCGTTATAACGGTCAGGCTCAAAAATACCCGCGGACAGTGGAGTAGGTAGGTACCTAACCAGGAAATAATTTGAGACTCTTAAAAAATTTAACAAAGTGGAAATTGGCCCGGATGCCGACGCCCACAAGATGTATATTTAGGTACGACCTTTAGACTGATAAATAATTCGTAAGGGTTGCCCGGCGCCGGCGTGCTCACGAGCTCCATGGCTCGCTTATCCAACTACTCTTCATTATTAACGTCAATCTCTCTACACGTAGGTGCTACAGGTACACATGGCCGCTGGTGAGCCAACCTGAAGGCTTTACCCATGCCAATTCTATTATTGATCATTAACCTGACACTTGCATCCGTGTCCTGCTCGATTACCCTACCTTGTTGTCCGATTTAAGTTGAGGAAAGAAATAATGGAGAGGAGAGAGAAGATCGTGTAAATGATTTTGTTCATTTGAAGAATTACTTGTTAACGATTTACGTTAGTTGCACTTGGTTTAGGAAGGAGATTTGATGAAGGTGTTCAAAGTTGTGCGAGGGATTGCGGAAAGAGGGAGAAAGAGAGGGAGATAAAGAGAGGTGGAAACGGCGAGCGTTTATGAAATTTAAATTCATCATTTTCAGAACGTTGTTGATTTCGAACAGTTAATTTGAAAACTTTGAACAATGTCCCAAGCAACTCCAATTTGCAATTTTGCAATTCCAATGGCCTCGATGCGACCCTTGGCTAAATATGCAGATCTGCCCCACACGAAATTTCTATCTATCCTCTCTCGCCTGTGCACTCTCGACTCTCGGCTCTCCAGTCTCGATTCTCTACCCTCCGGGCTTCGGCTCTGGCACAACTTCATCCTGGTATACATATGCTTGTACAATACCGAACTGCGTGTGCATTCGGAGGGTTGCGGCTGTAGGAATGCATTAGATTTCAAATGCAACTAGCAAATAGGAAACGTAGAGGCAGTAGGAGAACCGATACACATATCGAACGGATCACGCAGAGCCATTACAATTTCTGCACCGAACAAAGGTAATTACGTTTGTGGTCAGTGGGCTGCAGAGCTAGATACACCTGCCTAGATACAGCTCGTTTACCCGGGTGTTCTCCGTCCGATGAACACTGGGTAAAATAATTGTCAATCGTTTTCCATTTTATTTTTTATATTTATTTATTTTTTTTTTTTTTTTTCGCTATATTTTTTCCATTTTTTTGTATCTTTTACGTCACTTTTAAAATTTTTCTATACTTTTTGCACTACAATCTCGATAACCACAATTTTTTTGGATCAGTATATTTAATTTGTTTTGAGTTTAATTGTCTCCTTTCCTTTTTTTCGGGATTTTTTTCGAACGATTTGTAACTCTTGTTTATTCACTTTCTTCAAATTTTATTTAAATATTTCCAATAGATCGGCTAGGGCTCGGGCCTACCGCTGACAAATAGTTTCAAGTTCGAATACCCATACCCGTTAAATCGTAGCCATCGACTGGGTCGTTCCAGGAAACGACCAGACCCATTACTTCCTTCAGGAAATAAATTACGGAGTAGAAACCCTCTCATGTCGACTTGTAAACGTCACGGTATATAATTTTTTTTAAATCGTAATTTGTATCGTGTAACCATTCAGAGTAGAATAGTTCAGAGTTGAAAAATCATTTTTATTCAAACAAGAAGAAAAAAAAAGAACAATGTGTATAAGTCAATTTTTTTTCGGGATACAACCGAGTCTCGAAATCTCAGGAGACTTTTCTCGTAACATAATATAGGTATAAACCCTAAACCTAACCGAGATTGATGAGCGGATATTGGTTTAAGGTTTTTAAAAGTTTTATCGTCGGATAACGTATAGCTAAATCCATTCGATTAAAAGAACTAGAATTCCATTCCGTGGCTAAGGGATGAAAGCGAGCGAAGCAGAGGATAAGAGAGCAGAACCAGAGGGTAGTGAATGCAGCTATACGCAAAAAATATATATCCTAGATCGAAGGAAATGGCGGGAGTTTCGAAGAAAGAAACTGCTACGAGTAAAATTGTTGGAAAAAGTTTAAGAAATTCTGTCTCTCTCATCCCTATACACTCCATCCCTTATTCCTTTATAAGAGAACAGAACGGTGGATTTATTCTTAGGTAGGACGTGTGTTTCGCCCGCTCTACTATCCCCTTTCAAGCTTTTCAGACCCACCGGATGTCATTTATTATATCCCTTCTGTTTTTATTCATTCTCACCTCCCATTTCATCCCTTGGATTAATTTTTCGTTAACAAAAATCAATTACATTATAATATTTCGCTTTGTCATTGTGCTAGGTGAATCTTCTTCTTCTTCTTCTTCTTCTTCTTCTTCTTCTTCTTCTTCTTCTTGCTTCTCGGGGCGTATAGTTTTTTACAGTCTAATCGCACCGTTAAAGAGATAAATATTACGTCACTAGCAGCAGCAGCTCGTAGTGTACGGTAAGAGGAAATAGACGAAGAAAAATAAGTAGAAGAAGAATAATAAGAATAAGAATAAGAAGAAGAAGAAGAAGAAGTAGAAGCAGTATATCCTTTACTTTGCCGTGGGCGTATGGATGGGGTGCGCAAAGGGATGTTAGAGGTTTGGTGACGGGAGAAAAGAACGGTCGAGAAAATAGCGGCAGCAGTAGCAGCAGCTATTTAATCGAAGAAAAATCGTTGCTGCCTTGAAAACAAAAGATCGTTAGCGAAGATCGTTTCGTCTCTCTTTTGCTGTCCCGAGCAGAAGATGGATCCCTAGTTTTTTTCAATCCCTTTTGCCTCTCGTTTTTTTTTTTTTTTTTTGTTTTTTGTTTTTTTTTTGTTATCCTATTCCGTACCCACCTACCTACCAACCTACCTACGTATATCGATTAAAAGTAGTAAACTTGTGATTAAATACTGTCCTAGCTCGAGATTCTTTAAAAGTCAGTTCACGAGTGAAACTTGTTAATGGAACAAAACTTTTCGGTTGACACGAGAGATAGTTTTCCGTAACTAACATCCATCCCCCTGATGCGATACGTAAAGATATAATGTCGCATATTGTAAGTATCGTCGAGCAACAAGACAAAAAAAAAAAAAAATTGTAACACAGAGCGGTTGTCAAAAGATAAGGGAAGAGAAAAACTGCGTTACCCCATTTTAAAGGAAATAAATTTGTTCAAACTTTGATATACACGACTAGCATGTGTGTGTGTGTGTGTATACATATACATGTATGTATATAGTTTATAACTATCAGGTAGGTACATAGATCCTGCGGTCTATCGAAGTACCTATACCAATCGTGCCAAAAGAGTTGGATATGGAGCGAGTATGGGGGATGAAGTAAAAGAAGAGGAAGAGAGTATAGGAACGAGTGGTGGGAGAGAGTAATATAACACGCCTCGCGTTCGGACATCGAATTACACAGCTGGTGCCTCCAACTTTCAACTCTGAACTTTCAACTCTCAACTTCGAACTTTGAACTTTGAACGTTGCAGCTTAACGCTCGAAAACTCGCAGCTTGAGCCGGTAGACGCCCATATTTGATTTATATCTTCGGCAAGCTCCGCCATCATCGTGGAATGCATCTCGAAGCAGTCGGCGTGAAATAAGCAGAGCTTCCCTCCTCTCCAACCTCCACCCTGCAACTACCATCTATCCACGAGCCAGCTACCACCTCTAGGATTATCTGTCAAAGCGTAGAAGCCTCAATTACTCCTGCAGGTATCAAGGATCAGCATTAATTAGATCGCGCGCCGTACCACCGCGTCACGCTTCACTGATTGTTGGCTAATTGTAAGATGCCTGTGTCAATAGACGATCATCATCTCCTAGAATTTTATCTCGATGATAAAGTGTGGATTTTATAATACTTTGCAGTAATAAAATTTGGTCAGGTTCCTTGAGAAACTTCAAAAGGTAAAAATTGAAAGAAAAAAAAAAAAGAAACTTTTTTTTTTTTTTTTTGACTTCTTTTAATCAATTCGAAACTCTGAGACTACTGCAGTACGTCCTGTATATACGTATGTAATGTATATGTATATAAGAAGATGTGGTTTGAACGACTTTGCGTATACGAAGCGCTAATCGGGTTTAACTTATCTTTCGAAAGCACACGACAACATCCTCTTCATAGTTTGAGACTTGGTTGATCGTACCTTAAGAGTGTGGTACACCGTCAACTCCGCAGCAACCACCTAGCTGTACAGCGAACTCGTATAACTACGTCACATCCCGTAGGTAATTGAAAATGTTATCTCCTACCCACGTGCGCACCGCCAGCTAGCTACCCCTCTCCTCCCTCCACTTTACCCGGTTACCGCTTCCCCAAGAGTTCGCCTATCGCTGCCCGGATACACCTTCGCCCCTTTCCTCTCTTCTCTTCCATCCTCGTCCCCGTGGTAATTAACACCCGCGGAAAAGTCGGAAAACTCGCGATAACGGACTGCAGCTATCCCCGTGGTGTTCCAGCCGCGGGCGATTTCCTGGCACGAACTAACTCGGGCATCGGGGAAATGGGTCCGGACAGTTTTCGACTCTGATTTCTGATTTCTTTCCGTGGTTTCAAATCGCGGTTAACCGAGCTCGGCCCCGCGGGCTGAATCTGCAGGTAGTCGGTGGTTTGAGTAGAATTTTTATTCTTCTTCTTTTTGTTTTTTCAACCATCAAATGTTACGGTTTTGAATCCAGAAAGTATCTTCTGGTAGCGATGTACTATACCCATGCGAGGGTGAAATTTATGGTTTAGATTTAAAAATCGAGACTATAAACTGTCGGAAATTATAATACGATGAGTCAGTGTCTTGCGGTGTGGAATCGGAATAGTCGATAAGATTTGACTCCCGAGACCGTTAAGACAGATCTATAACCGTGGAAAAAGCATCGGTATTAACATAAACGGTGTCTGAACTATCGCCTCTTCAAATATATTCCGGATGGATTCTCGAAACCATTTCTTTGCCGTGCATGGTAGATGGTAATGCTGGCCGTTGACGTGAAAAATTATTGACGACGGATCGCTCGCTTGCAATAGATATACCTTAATGCTTCTCTTTCCAACGCGTACAATTATCATAAAATATAAATAATATCAACGACGAAGGGTGGTGGTGGGTAGGTAGATCGGAGGGAAGAAAGGAAGGAAGGAAGGAAGGAAGAAGACGAGAGAGGACGAAATTTAGAGAGAGAAAGAGAAAGAGAGAGAAATAGGGTTGCGAAATGGAACAGGCCGAGAGGGAGAACGAGGGGTCGATTTTGCGGGACGTCTGTCGAGGACAGTGACAAATGAAGGGAGTCTTTGGACCTTTCAGCACGCCCTTAGGAGTGATCCGGTTTTGGTCTTGGCTGTTCTCTAGTGGGCTACGTCATTCGTTGATCGTCTTGAGGACGTATATGGGATTATTAATTATCATACAATTAAAATATCGTCAACCAATCTGCAGATAGCACAGATAACAATAAGAATAAGAGCAGCCATTAATCGTGTTACTCTGTTCCTGAATATGGACAATCGAGACGGACTCTGTATTCCCCTTTCAACATTTCGGTCATCGATTGTCTCTATAACATTGTTTGATAAACCCACGAAATCCACCCACTCCAGGATAAACATAGAATCATGAAAATCGGGCTTTGGATACCTGGAGCTATTTGTTGATCCATTTTGTTTAAACATAGAGATGAACATGTGCGGTTGGACTTGCGTGTAGCAATGTAGTGAAAAAATTGGACTGGAGGAAGTGATATCGCGGGGTATCAGCCGCGTGCTAAAGGATTAGTTTCGTCGGTGTACCAGACTGATTGTGTCAGAATGGAGTGTTTATAGATATTTCCGTGATATTGCTTTTTAATTGGAAATCGACTATCCGTTTTCCGCTCTCTCTCTCTCTTCTTCCTATCTCGGTTTTACTCTCTCAGCTCTTTTGTCAGACACGAAATGAGAACTGTCTTTCGTATCTCAAGAATTTCAGCTCGAGAATCCCTTTGTTCCAAAAAATTTTTTTACCCCCTTCAAGACGATGACTGTACGAGTATTAACTTGAAAGTCAGAAATAACCTACCTGCTATTCAAATTCTTCCATATTTTGAACGATTTGACTAGGAAGCATACATACCTACCTGCCTGTTCAGCACAGGGTTAGGGAATTGTGATATGCTCAACGCTTGCCGTTCAGGGTAAAGTCGATAACTCCTATCGTGGTAAACCGATCTCAGGGTGGCACGGATCTTAAAGCACACAATTCCGACGGTGGATGATCCGATCGCTTTCCCATTACCGAGCAAACCTCCACCGCCGGGTTTTCCAACCAATAGTGACGCCCCGGGCATCAGGATATTTTCCGTTTTGATAGCTCAGCTCGCGTCGTACTACGACCGACAACACCTAAGCGGACGGGCGTCCTGTTCGTCTACTTTTTCATCTTTTTTGTGATATTTTTTTCCAGCTAAGGTCAGGGTCGAGTTGATCTCACAGGCTAAAATTATACCGAATATTTTAACCCATATTCTCAAACATTCTTCAGATCACGACCCTTCCGATACGCATACCCTTAAAAACATAACCTGTTACGCACACAGTTGTTAATAACTTTCGACAAACCACATGATATTTTAATCCATGGTTTGAGGCTTTCCTCTGGTCTGGTCCAGGGAAGTTGGTCGACCAACTTTCTGCTCACATAATGATTGAATTCCATGCCAACGCCTTGAATGAATTTTCCTCGCAAACTACCGCTAGGCCATCACCTCAAACCCAAGAATTCCGAAGCCCCAGTATGGAACTCGGCGTTGGCAACCCACCGCATTGTTTCCATTCTACGACTACCCCGATCACATTTTCAAGGACGAATCGGTTCCTAAAATTTTCGACAAAATTTCTCCTCTCACAAGTTACTTCGTTTCATTTTTTCTCATTTTTTGTATCTAAAATATACGGCGAACAAACGAGGCAACTATTCCTAACGTATCCAAGTCGTTTTTGAAAAGCACCCCCGAAAAATCGAGAAAGGATCCACCTTGAAAACTAAGATAAGTATAAAGTAGATATAGGTGTAACGATCACGCAGCTCTGCTTATAGGTTCCTAGTTGATGTTAGGCAGGTTGACGTCGTGGCTGAGGGGTTTGGGGTGAAGAGGGATCGTCCCTTTAAATTTCCTCTACTAGATCGACCTATTTCTTTGGCCGTACGTCGAGCAGAAAAAAAAGTGGCTGAACTTTCTCCGTCCGTACTCGGGTCCCTCTCCGTACACGAACCAACAATAAGAGTCAGTCACAAAAAAAGCTTTCTAATTCGAACACGCCCGGAATAGCAACAACACTATCGTGGCATAGAGGGGCCCGTCGTGCCAGTCAATATTCTTCAATACGCGGGGCAAATCATCCCCTCGATTCTCCTATGTCCTACGGGAACGGTGAGGCACAAGGGTAGGTAAAGGAAGTCGGGAGGTACGGGAGGTGGCAGATAGAGGAGAGTTTGGGGAGGAAATGGAGGGTGTTGCCGAGTCCCGACATGCCTAGCTTCGATTAATCAATGGGGGATGGCATTTCGGGTACGGCTGACGGCGGGGAAGCATAAGAGGGACTGTCGTGGTAGAAGAAGAAGAAGGCGACTACTACTATATACGTATATGATAGTACTAGACGGATGGGCTGGTTTTGATGAATGGTGCTGGTCCTGTTTCTGGCGGTACCGTCAGCGATGGTTTTGGCTTGCCTTATATAGTTTCGTAGCAACGAAACGTATTCATAACGCGAGACGTGGTTCAAACCGACGAAACTAAATTCGAAGAGTTATGAAGCTACAAGATTCTAAAATTCTCTCTCATTCTCTTTTTACACAACCTTACGTCTTGCGCTTGAGAAAAATCGATAATATGTAAATAGTTGTGTTTTATTTCTGATGGTCATCGTAAATCGCGAACATACATCGAACGGGGTCGGTCATCGATTGTCTGGTAGAATTGGTTACAATTCATCAAACTCCTACGGCTTAATATTACTATAAGTTATAGTCAGCCGTATGTAAATGAATATAATAAAAGTCTTTCCGATGTACGGAGGACACGCGGTGTTCCATATCTGGAACATGGTTTAAGGTAAGGGCGAGGGTTGGTATGTGAATTAAATTTGGATAGCGTGTATCTGCGGAGTTATGCCTGCCACATACACGCCTCAGTTCTGTACAAGTATAAACTAACTACCGACCTACCAATTGCCAGGTTGCCGAGAACCCTATGCGCCCTTCCCTTTCCAACAGTTTTAAATTTATCCCTCAACCCCCCGGGCCATGGGTTACAGGCTGCGGGAGGCAAGGAGGCTCTAATTTTACCCTTGGAAAAGGAACGCGCGAAATTCTCGGACGTTTATCGTCTACTAACGCGAAGGGCGTCCCTCGACTTCGCCTTCACCGCTCACCCTCGTTTCTCACCCTCAACAAACACTCACTCCTCACCTCGTCTTAAGGCTACCTCAACCACTCACCCGGATCAACTTTATACTGACGCTTGTGCCCCCGTAACTTTTGTCTCGGATTTTCCGAATCTCACCCACGCGTATATCGACGGAAGTCAATTTTAGAATTACATTTTTTTTTTTTGTTTTTGTTTTGTTTTTTTTTTTTTTTTTTTCATATTTCATTTTTGTCCGTGTCTTTTCAATTTTTAATTTTTTTTAACCGGGGGTCGGAAATCACGCTGAAGAAAGCCATTAGTACTCGCTATAAATCGGAGGGATTTTAGCCAGCGTGTTCGCATGTAGCCTAAGGGTGTAGGTAAACGGTAAACGCGGTGTATATACACGGTTTAAGTGTTGGGTATATTTTATGTTATTTTTCGTTGTATTTTTTTTCTTTTTTTTTTTTCTTTATGAAAAAAAGAATAAAAAAAACAAAAAAAAAAATTCACTCGCGAGGCATTAGAATGTCGACAAGATTGGTAAAACGTGAAAATTTTTCCTCAGGTAAAAAAGCGAAAGTTACCTTATACCGCGTAAGGCAGACGCAAGCAAGTGTATACGGGGTGCCAGGGAGCCGGATGGTTTGACGTTAGAAATTACACTAACATATATCGCGATTCGCGCCTCGGGATGGTTTGAGCCTTGGTTTGGGGTTGGAAATTTATTTTTATTTCGCGTTAAATAACGAACGCCTGAGGCCCGTGTTCGAGGTTGTTCTTTTTCGCTACTCCGCTATCGGAGGGCGTGTGGTTGGACGCGTGAGTGAGTGAGGTTTTTGGGGGCGGGTTTCCAGGATTCCAGGTTTTCCCCAGGTTAGAGGGTTACCAAAAATATGAAAATAATTTATCTCGTTGAAAAAGCACCGTACAAGGAGAAAGCTTAGGCATGCCTTTGGCGTAATCCCACCAGCTCCGCACCTCTTTTCTATATTCTCGTCAATTTGAACAAAATTTATTTCCACTCTTTCTCTTTCTCTCTTTTTCTCTCTTCATTTTTTACACATCATTACGTTCAGAAAAAACGAAAATAAAAATAAAAATAAAATAAAAAAAACATACGAAGTATCGTACGTCGTACTTAATCCGATAGAAATTTGAAACCTTATCGGTAGAATTGGTGTCAGGTATTTGTTTCTGACCTTAAAATAATGCTCATCTGAAAAGTAACAATCGATACTTTTATTTATTTTTTTGTTACTTCTTCTTCCTCTAGTTTTATTTTTTTTTGGCATTGATTTATTTGATTCTATCCCCAAAAACTGTTTTATTTTTTCTCATCTTTAGTTCGTTCTAGTCGATTCACCGAAAAATCGTGCGACAAATTTAAACTTGGCATTTTGCCCTGAAGAGAACGGGGATATATAGATATATATATATATATATGTATACAAATGTATATGTATATGTATGGTATAGTATATGAAAGGGGATGGAAACAGTGAGCGTATAAAAGCGGACCTTAGCGAGCGTTCGGAGGGGTAGGGGGTTGGTATATATGGGATTTTAAATAAGGGGAATATATTTGCCAAAGCATCAGCATCGATCTTCATGCGAAATGTCTAAGGTCCTGAATGACAGATCCCCCCTTTACTTAGCCAGTATCGGATTTCAGCTTTCGCGCTGCATATAGCAGGCTTAGGCACCACTTTGCAGAATTAGATGCTACGCGTCGGGACCAAGTGAAAACTGGAAGGGGAGAAACTTTGGGGGCGGGGGGGGGGAAGGGGGTAAAGTAAAATGAAAGAAAAAGTGTATAAGGGAAGAGGATCTTCGGTTTAAGTTCAAGATCTCCGTTTTCAATGGATAACTTTGGGCGATAAATTCATATACGTATATAGGTATATGTACAATTTATGTATGTAGGTATACATACATATATACATATATGTTAGATTATTTATCTACAAGAAAAGCATAAAGGTCTTCGATTTTTTTGACACACATATTGTCACCCCGTGAATAAAACAGCTATATACGTATGTGTATGTATATATACATGTATATACGTATACTTGACGTATATATACGTTGTAGCCTGCAGGGGAAGCCAGGGCGAAGTGACATCGTCTAATTGCCACGGAACGGGGTTCCTTGAGAATCCTTCTTCCGTCGTCGACACGTGACATCGTCGCATCGTCCTCTCCCCACGTTAATTAGGCGTCGTCGTTGTCGTCTTTGTCGTCTTTTCTAGGTACCGACGCGAGACGCGATGCGCCGCATTACGGCCTCACGTAACTTTTTTATTTATTTATTTTTTTTTTTATTTTCCAAGGTGTCGTCTGTCAAAAAGTAACATTACCTCACGACATCGAGTTTCCCGTTCGCGGTAAGATGTTTAAAATTTTAAAAATGTAACGGATTTTTCCTTTCGAGACTTTTCTTCTCGTCACTTACCACACTCTTTCTCTCTCTCTTTTTCTCTCTCCTTGATATTTTTTTCGTTTTGTTTTCTTATTTATTTATTTTTATTATTTCTCTCTTCTTGTTTCTTTCTCACCACCACTCCACGTGGTAGGTATAATATAAACAAAAAAAAAAAACAAGAATTCACGAGTTACCTGACGCACTCTTTCTACCCTTGAAGAATGCGAGATATAAAAAAAATTCTCTACCTACCTGCAAGTTTGCGTCGCGTCGCGTCGCGTCGCGTTCGTTGTTTCGCATATTCCCGTATTATACCTATATCTATTTAACATACATACATATATACACATATATACACCGTCAAGGGTCCTCTCCGCCCGTTGAATCCCGGCGTGCTGTACAATATACACGAGATGAACCAGCGGCAACCTCACCCTCGCGTTATACCATGGATGGTTGGGCCAGGGATGAAGGGGAGTGAAGCGAAGCGTCGTATAAATATTAAGGTACTTCGTTATTGGACGGATCGTAACAGTCTGAATTTATTAATAAAGTTGGACAGTTTTTTGTTTGTTTTGTGTTTTCATTTTTTTTATTTTTTTTTTTTTATTTTTGCGTTTCCATTTTTTTTTTTTGTTTTTATATTTTTTTTCTTCCATTTTTTCCTATTTTATTTTCGCTTTCTTCTCTTTCTTTTTTATTCTGTTCTGGAAAATTAAAAACCGTATCTTCAAAGGGCTACCCGAACCCCCTCCCCACTATACGAGACTGAGGGACGGAGATGAGGGATTCTCTGCGGTACTGTGAATTTTTAAAACAACTCTGTAATCCATCCTACATCGTGCATTACCTCACCTACATAGGTATGTATGTATATACATATCTACCTACCCGGATATATATATACCTACATCCTCAACTTTCAAGGATCACACGGATTTGCACATACCTTGTAACAAATATCATACAGCTTGCATTTTTAAATAGAACAAACCAACCGGTATGTAGGTATAACAAAGTCGTTCAAGTAGGTCTAATTAAATAAGACGTCACCTCGAAATAGCCACCGTCGTATAGATATATACCTTAGACCTTATACCTACCTATCCACCTGCGCACCGCTAACAAGGCTTTGGAGAGGTGGGTTCCCGGGTCAACCGAAGAGGTTTGAGACCGTCGTCGAGGAGGAATGAGAAGTCCCTAGAACCGCCATCCTCAACTCGTCTAGGAGGCTGGTCTGCGCCCTGTCGAGCCCCAGCGAAATAATAATTGTAGTGGTGACCCGCAGGACAGAGTGTTCATTACCCTGACGCCGAGGGTGACAAAGAGGCAGGGGTGTTGAGATGAGGTCATATATCACCGGGTGAGCGAGGGAGTAGTTACATTGTGTCAATTTTCGTCAACGTATGTTGGATGCTGAGTTATTTAAAAACTTTACCCCTTTTTTTCCATTATTCGCGTTTTAATTTTTTTATTTTTTATTATTATTATTTTTTTTTTTTTTCGTTTGTTCTCTCTCTTTCTCTTTTATTAGCGAGTTATTTTTCGGGGTCAGTAAAACCGGCGGGTGGCTGGTAGCCAGCAGCTAGCGTCTGGTAACGAGCGGGACCCGGTTTACCGGCTGACGTAATCTACTCTAAGGGTTGCCCCCTGGGGAACTCGTTCCTGCCAGGCGGACTGGCCGCTGGGGACTTGTAATCGTCCTTAACAAGTGGACATGGCTCGTTCCCCTCGACTCACAAACTTACCGACCCAATCGTCTTATTCCCATTCCCATTCCCTATTTCCCACTACCGTTTCCGGTTTACGGTGTTTTTCTTATTGCCATTCTTGTTGTTGTTGTTGTTGTTCTTCTTCTTCTTGTTTTGGTCATTTGTATTCTTATTTTTACCCTCTCTTTACTCTTTACGTCTTTTGTAATTCAACTCGTTTTATACGATGCGTAAAAATTTCCAAGACGAGGGTATAGATATAGAGTTCCATTTTTTCATTTACATATACATATATGTATGTACGTAGATCCTTGTCGACCCTGATTTTAGTGCCTTTATTAATCTCGACGAATTTTTCCTCAGTAATAAAACGCAGACGTATACATATACTGTGCATATATACGATTAGAATAATTATTGTACTTTTTGAGAGAATGAAATTGGTCTTAAGAGTCGTGTGGTCGCATACAGTATAACTCATCTACAGTTGGTCAGGTAGGTACTACCCTGACGCCCTGGGGAGTCCGGGATCTCTGAGGCCGAGGACGAGGGCGAGAAGGCGGTGTTGGCGGGCGCCACTCGACGTGTCATAATAACGAAGTAGTGACGTGCATGCTACGGCACTTAATTAATTCTGATTACCCCGTAATCACGTCGTTCCTAGGCCCTGCGTCCAATTTGTGTCGTTGGTCATTAATTCCGAGGCCGGTGTCGCCTCCTTCTTCTTCTGCTTCTCATACTTCTACTTTTGCTTCTGCTTCTGCTTCTGCTTCATCCACCGACTCGGTGACAGCGGTGGGATACCTACGTTAAGTGGCTCGTTCAATGCGTTTTATTGCCATCGTATTATCATAACACTTTCGTTACCTCTGCTACTATAAATCAAGTAAAACCGAACACGCTCCGACATTCCGTTAGAAGATGTCGTCATCGTTAACGTCGATGATAATTATATCCACACTGTGTTCTTGTGAAATTTTATTATGAGATTCTTTTTTATTTTATCCTAACCTTGCTCCTTCGTTTCGATCATCTTTCGATGATCTTGGAATAAATACTCAAGTACTACCAACCGCTAACTATGGATATAGTCAAGCGGATATTGAGAAGGCCAGCGAAACTGGTCGAGTATAAATTTAAGATAAGCCGTGCGAACGATCCTAAGCTAACTGTTACGCCCCCGCCAACGTCGAAGTCCGCTGACTCGGCCGAGTAATCTCTCATCCCTCATCTCTCATCTTCATCCCTAGTCCCTCTTTTCTCTTTCCTAGTCCCTCATACCTTATCCTTCAGTTCTCATCCCTAACGGAGGTTTCCTCTTACCGGACCTCGATGAATAGCAAACTAATATCTACTCCTGCGGATTCTGCACCGCTTCGAGGAATTTCTCCGAGCTTAGAACAAGTTTGAATTTTGACAGGCAGCGGATAGGTATCTATGTATGGTATGGTATGGTATGTATGTATGTACGTTGCGTCAGTTTCGCGGTTACGTTACAGAGACCAACGGGATAGATATATATCTGCTATATTCTCTCATGGCTATTAATTCGCGAGTCAACTTACTTCTGCTTGCTAAGCAGTTAGAGCCCGCTGCTGTATCAGCACTTTCCAAAATGTTTCAAATTTGTTGTTATTTACGATTACGCTTATATGGAAAGGCTTGTGAGCTTGCGGGTGATATGATCAAACTCGTATATAGATTTAGTTGGAAATTAACCACTCGAATCTATCTACTCGGAGACTTATGGTTTATAATATGTATACATATACATATACATATATAAGCCGTATTTTTATATATTTATACATATATCTATATAGAGTATGAAAAATAAGTCCGAATGAAAGTATGAAAAACTAATAAAAGAAAAGATAATAAAATATGGTGAACGAAAAAGCAATAAAATATGAAAATTGGATGGTGTTCGAGAGTTCGTTGGAGTTGTTCGCCTAGTATGGCGGGATGCGGGGTTCAGAGTGAGTGTGTGATGAAAAAAAAAAAAAATAATAAAAAAATGAGAGACAAGTCGAGAGCGACTGAAAGCTTGTAACGCGTTGCCAGAGTCCCGGTGGACGACGTGGTTTCGTTCCATCTGGCCCCGAGCGGTTGTTGCCAAAATTAGTTCGGCTCGTATTCCGATAGAAATTGGCGGCAGTGGGATGATTCTTTTTCTCCCTCTCTCTCTCTCTCTCTCTCTCTCACTCTCACGTACACCCTTTTCCGTTTTACTCTCATTTTTATGCATTTGTTTCACCGTTATTTTTAACATTTTTCGTTTTTTTTTTATTTTTTCCATTACTATCTACTCGAAACTATAACTTGAATTCCCACTTCATTATATCCAAAAGCTGAAAAAATGTACAAAAATAAAATAAAATAAAAAAACAAAAATAAAAAAAACTCTGGCAATTATCGACATACATTGTTCACCTGTAACGATATAACGACAACGATAACAATAATAACCATTTTTTGATTTTTGAACGAAAAATTTTTTATTTCTATAAATTCAATTTACACGTCCGCGAACATATATGCGATTCTATTGTATAATATATGATGACTATTAAAAAATAAGATGAATTTTGTTTAATCAATTAAATTCACTGGCGTGTAATACGTCAACGTAACACATAGCGAATTTAATCAAGATTTTTCGTCAACGATTAATTGACGCAACGGTCACGAGAGCTCTTCGGGTGACTAACTGAGTATCTATAAGAGCATGGACCACGGAGAGTTTCCAGGTCGAATATATCTATAGATGCTTTCCCAGGGAGGGTCCGTCGAGATCCTGTGTGTACGGCAAAGGCTCAATTAATCGCGGCCGAACCTCGGAGAGCTCGTGAGTGACCAACTGACACCTTTGTGGAGGGTGTTACTAATCACGCGGTATCCTTACTCGTTTGCCCAACGTATGTGAGTCGTAAGGCCAACGTTCGTGAATGAAAATTAAATTTTGTACCTTTTCTTACCTTTTTTTATTTTTTTTATGATAATTTTTCGACGATCTAATGGGAAGCTTTTTTCACTTTGTTCGATGGGATGAAATTTGCGAGAGAAAATAAATAAAAATAAAAAGGAAGGGAAAGAAAAAAGGAAAACAGAAGAGAATTCATACGATATAACTCTGATAAAAGCGGAGTGGAATGACAGTGACAAAGGACAACGTGGCAAACGTCGTGTGAAACTGTAGAAAAGTGAGAAAAAGCTCCGAGCCAGTCTTTAGTGCATACATATATTCATAGCGGCTCTGACTCGTAAAGGTCAACTCGGTAAGGGGTGTAGACGAGGAATAAAAATATTTGAAATCCTTAACGTTTTGTAGTCCCTAAAATTGAGAAAATTGTCTCCAAAAGCAACAAGGAGCTTTCGTTGTCGATACAAATTACAAAGTTATGCGGAACGGCGTTCTACCTTTTTCCCCCTCGCGCTTTTTCACGAAGGGAGATTTAATCGACTTTCAAATTTGTCTGTAACTAAAATTGATGTCTCAGTCTTCCGAAGGCCCTACGGCTTTGACTCTGCAATGGGGATAGGGAGGAGGGTGGGCTCTGAATAAATGCAAGAAATCGCATAAATTCTTTGACTCGATTTTATTTGATTTTAACTTTGCATTTCGAGGTTAAAAGAAAATTTTTTTTTTTATTTTTTTTTTTTTCTTATTTTTTTACTTCATTATATATATAAAAAAAATACTCCGATATTCTCTGACGAGTTTTATACGAATTAATTATACACTAGGCACCGCTTTACCTTAGTTCCTCATTCCATACGCTTGCGAGTATAGTTCCATTTATTTTTTAACAAAAATTAAAAAAAAAAAAAAACAAATATGCAATTTTTACAACCGAGATACACCTTGCCTTGCCTTGCCCCCCAGTTGCGTGAGTTATAACGGTGAAACATTAATTGCAGGTAGAAAATATGTGAAAATAATTTTGTTTTTTAATATATATACCAAGACCGAGCTTTTTTAACATTATTTATTTTATTTGGTTTTTTTATTTTTTATTTATTATTATTCATTTTTCCCGTTACTTCTTTGCCATGCTTTTTAAACTCTCGTCCAATAAAAAAATAAAAAAATAAAAAAAAAATAAAAAATGTATATTAATAACGAAATTCCGAAAGTGTAAACCGGCGCCATCGCCACTTCCGCCGCTCGAGCTGCCCTTTGAATTTTCGTTTATATTATAAAGGTAAAAAATTCATATACTCGTGTAATATATAAGCGAATTGATAATTTTTAATCACCAGCTGATGTTAAAAATAATAATTTATTTTTACAACGTAATATATATGATGAAGTAGAAACTGAATGAAATATACTTGTATATATGTATAAGTCGATTAATCAAAACCATTATACCCATCCTATACTAATGATAGTTTTTTCTAATACATAGCGCGAGCTTTTCGCTTAGCGAATGTTGAACGTGTGACGTGGACCCAGCCGGTGGTCCATTAGCCGTTAGTATCTCGGTGCAGCAACCTAGGATAAAGTCCCGTACCCGCAACGTCGGGTAGATAACAGGCGCATAACCTTGCAAAAGGGTGAATCCCTGGGGTGGAATCTACCGTTGAGCGAGTTACACGTCATTCGTGAGATGATTAATCGTTTAATTAGCGACTCTGTTACGCTGGCATAGTTTCCGCTGCGTCTGCAACGGATATAGATAGGTAGGTAGGTAGGTAGGTAGGTAGGTAGGTAGGTACCGTTCATAAGTTCCGAGTGCTGCATGACCACCCTACCAAAAAATTTCATTTCCTGCAGTAGAGCAACGGCTGAGTAAGATCTTATTCCAAAAATTTTTTTAACCAAAAAATATTCCAAGAATTTTATTTTATGCTATGTTCTCCTTTTTATTCTTCTTCTTCTTCTTTTTCGAAGCAGCTGTTATTATACATCAGAGAAAGTTGTACTCGAGGGCTTGATCTGGCAATTACCTACCCTCGATGTTCTACATCCCTTTACTACCTACCTGGGGTTGAATATACCGAGAAAATCTAAACAATAATAAAGTTACACGCAACATCGTGGTTTTATATGTGGTATACACGATGTACTTACACGTGTAGGTACGTGTACACTGTACAGTATACGTATGGATCCATATATCTGCGAGAAATCAGGTATATCTTGATTTTCTTACCGCCCGAGGTCGCGAAGTGAGGTATAAAAGGATATATAAAATTGTAAGGGTGTATCGAAGGGGCATGTGAGGTATACGTTATACACATATGTACATACATACATACATAAATAAATACATACATACGTACTTACGTTTTGTTTTACGTTTTTTGTTTCAGGTAAGAAAACTTTACTTCTTCCTTACTTCTGTAAAGATCTCAGGTTATATAGGGTGGAAAAATAGGTGCTTCAAGGCTTTGGGTATGTAAGTAGGTATATAAGGCATATTTCTAGACCTGGGTAAAGGCCTGGGACTCGTCGAGGCGACTTTGGGACGTGGTAAGATGGCATGAGTTGAAACTCTAGCCAGAATCTAGAACCTTAAAGATCTTGGCAATGGGTCTAGAATGGAGTTTCAAGTCACGTTTACCCACCCGCACCTTTACCTCTCACGGTCTCCTCATTAGTTAGCGTAATACTCTTCGTTGGACTTGGCTACAGAATTTTTATCCTGAATTCTATATACGCCAGTGTGTCAGGGGTTGGAAAAGGTTTTGTCAACAAACAAAATATTAAGTAAAAAATAAAACACGTGAAAAAAATCATAAAACAAGAAAGGAACCCAAAAAAAATTAAATATCTGGGTAACTAAGAACTCGAAGCAACGCGAAGCTTCTCGACCATCTCCCGCTTCAAAAATGACATTTTGTAATTGGATTGAAAGTTCAGCCTCAGTTCCCGCATCTTTTGTTCATCTCTTCGCCTATTAAACCGATTCATTGATGGCAGGGTTCGATCTACCCTTATTCTACCCTCCCGTCACACGATCTCGCATTATTTATCATAGTTGATGGCTGCTAGTTGGCGGGTGGTTGTGATTTGTTGCGCTGTTTTCGTTCGGCGATACTTTCCATCTGGTCACGGTTTGCCTGTTTTCTCAGTTTGGATAGCGGCTTATTCGTAGATCTGTGTTTTCCCTATTTTCATGGTATTCCCGTACAGCAGATTCATTTATGGACCAGAGATCCTGGATCCCTCATTTTTTTTTCTATATGTAAAATATATCTGCCCAAATTCTGGTAATCGAGTAATTTATAACCAAAATATGCGTCATACTGTTTATGATGCATTTAGAAAAAAGGGTAGCTATCACGATTGCGGTTATACGCGATCTAGGACGCAAACAAGCTCTTCATCTCATCCAGAGTTGCCCTTCCTTTCTCTCTTTTTTTTTTTTTTTGGACTTTATTTAATTCCTGAACTGCGAATTTCCAGTTAATCTTTTTTTTACAAACGTGTAGAACCAGGGGACATCTGGTGTGACAGTTGTGCTTCAATGAACAAGGACCTAGATATTTACTTCGGATAAAATAGAGCAATTTATTTTTATTATTTTTTTTTCATTTATTTTTTTCTCAGTGAAGGTAGGGCAGGGGGGGCCAATCGTTTGTCAAATATCTTGCTTGCGTGGTTCGGTGCTCGAGATCCATTGAAATCCATAACGCACAGGTGGTTGGTACTTCATCGAGTGGGCGACTCTTACGCACTCTTGAGAGCTTGAAAGCTCCTCGTTTCGTTTGGCTGGTTTCGACGACCCATGCTATGCTGCTGGTTTTTGTCCGATACATGATCTGAGCGAGAAGAAGAAGGAGAATATGAGAGGAGCCAAAAAGGAAAGAAAATGCCAAGGAAATGAAAGGAATGGTAAGGAAAGGAAAGAAAAAGGGAAAAAAATAAAAGGAAAGGAAGGGAAATAAAGGTCGAGTGACGGAGAAACGAAAAGTTCTTCGAGATCCCCTCTACCGTATCTTTCCATCTTGCCAAGCAAGGTCTACCAAAAATTGGGTAAATTATAAGAATAAGCAAGTGGCAAAGGCACGAGGACCTTCAGGAGGACGGCGGGTGGCTCCTTCACCTTGCTTGTACAATGGCACGCCGCACAAAGGATATATTGTATATATGTATATATATACGGGCTTACATTATACGCGTGTTCATGGAGAGATACGCAAGAATATATAAGAATATAAGAGTAGCTGCTAGCCCCCCAAAGATTCTCCATCTTATACTTCGTATAATCTTCCGATTCCCCCATTATCTCGTTGTTTTACTGCCCCGCTTCCGTGCAACCCTCCCGCACGAATTCATTGTATTCATTTTTTTTGTTTCTGCTTTTTCTTATTTCTCCCCTTGCTTTTTTCTTTCCGTATATTCTTTTCCCATAGCTTTTCTTCAGATCTTTTTATTCGCTTTTCATATCAAACCAGCCGTACCAATCGTGCCCCGTTAATTCGCATATGAAAATGATATCGATATCTTTTTATTTCTTTATTATTTTTCTTCTTTTCTTTTATTTTCTCACTCGTTTGACGAAACATTTTTCATTATCGCATCTACTTATCGAGGATAATCATTCCGAAACTATATCCACGTACAGGTTTATCCATATACCGGATGTGATCCAAAGCTGCAGTTCACGTCATCGTGAACGTAAAATTGATGTTGTGGGGCGTTGAAATTCAGTGACACGAATGCGAAACGGAAATGACTCTGCCATCGGGTCGTACTGGGACATAAATCGGTGCTATTTGTTCGACGTTTTCGAGGTTCGTGCACAACGTAGTTTTGGATGATAACCGCGGGGGTTGAATAAACTAAGGGCAAAAGGAAGCGACAGCAAAAAAAAAATAACAAATAAAAAAAAAAAAAAGACCAAGCAACACACACGCACGAAAAAGGAAAATAACCGAAAGTCAAAAAGAATGGAGAGAATGAAGACGTGCGCTAGTGACGTTACTATAGAGCCAAACTACAGACTCAAGTTAATTCTTAGATTGAATAGGTGGAAATTATAGGTAGGTATATATATTTATGGTAAAACTGTTTCAACTATTAGCGGTGTACAGGCGTTCGCGATATCGGGACGTCTGCCCGCCTGTGGGCTAAACTTTCGTAAGTGGATATATTGGATGACGTAATTGGAACGGGGGAGAGACCGGGACCGACACTAGGTGGAGGGTATGGTGATGGTGAGTCTCAAATAGTAATTGCCGCGTAATTTATCACCCAAGGCGATGTAACGGCCACCCTGTCATATATATATATATATATATACTTATATATATACTCGTATATAACTGGGGGAAAATTTCAAGACCAAATTTTCATCATTGCTCGCATTACGCCGTGATTGCAGCACGGAGTTGAATTTCACCCCCTCGATGCCTCAGGGGAGACCCTACAACCTCGATGCTTGTATATTGACGGAACTAACTTCTTTCAATTTCATGCTCAGCTGAAATTGATCCCTTACGAACAATCGGCCGACGATATTATCGCCGTTGATGCACGTTGCTTAATTAAGATAAAAAATTTCTTGCATTTTACTTTCTTTTACTTCCGCCCTGCAGGGCACATGTTCTGTTATTATTACACAGAAGCTATAAGGAATCTTGATGAAACGTGTGTACCTACTTTAAATTATACGATAACTTGAATGAGGGGTGGTAGAGGGCGAGGATGAAGTCATGGTAAATTAAATCACAGAAGTACACTCAGAAAATTAACTAGATATTGTTCCTTGGCTATATTTGCTCTTGGTTCGCTTAGTAAGAAGTAAGAACTAAGTAAAGAAGAAGAAGAAGAAGAAGAAGAAGAAGAAGAAGAAGAAAAAGCAGATAAAAGATAGTAAAAGAAGAAGCCAATAGAAGTGGAAGTATGAGTAAGTAAGGATAGAACTTTTCTATCACCGTAGCGCAATACAATTAAAAAGATTGCTGAAGTTTGCGAGTTGAGTTAGCCAATGTGATGCTGCGTGTACCTTGGTTACTGTTTGTCTTCCAATCAGCCGATAGGATACTCCTTTGCTGCTGTTTCTCTTCTACTTTCTGCAGTTCGGCAACTATCATCCTGCACTTGAACTTGGATATTTCTTAAAATTCGTTCCCTACATTTTTCACCAAAGGCAACTACTGTGCAAGTCTCTACATAGATTATAGACTCTCATCTCTAAATAAACAGTCAGATATATTCATCAAGTACTAAAGCAAATTATCACCTTCTTATACGAGTTCGCAGAGTCACAAGATTAAAAATGATAAAGAGCCTAGCTAACGATGCCATGTGAATATAAAGTTAGCAAGTTGAGAATCAGGCGGAATTGGGCAGGTGGTGTAGGTATATGTACATGGTTAGGTATAATGTATGGAGATAGGCGGGTGAAGAGATGAGAAAGAAAATTGGACGCGTGTTCAGCGCGTGTAGTAGAGTTGTCTGTAGGTAGGTAGGTAGGTAGGTAGGTAGGTACGCGGTGGTAAGGTTGAAAAGGGTGGTAAGGGTTGGTATGGGTGGTTGGTTGGTTGGATATGTATATATGGCATGGAGGTAAATTATTCTTAACCCTGATCTCATTTTGAAATATTACACCAGGAACGGCAAACGCAAATTTAAATATGAAAAAGTGCCTCTTCAAAATTTAAACCTACTCCCGGTAAATTCTGTACGACAAGAAGACCCTTGGGTGAAGTAAAATAACTATTGACCGAGTTCGCTTAGTTTTATACATCGCTACTACACGGGCTTTAGTTTAAACATTTTGACAAGACTTTTACTGATGATACAGGAAAGCATACTAACTGGAGCGTATATCACTCAGCCGGCGTAAATAAGCCTGCATCCTGGTCGCTACGGCATCCCATTCGAGTATATAGAACCGGCGGTAAAACTATTGTCGACAATCCAACCTGCAGAGGACCTTCTCTCATAGAGCTAGTCGTTTTCCTATGTAAATTTCACTCGAGAGTAGTAAAGAGAAAAAGAGAGGAATAAAGAGATGAAGAAAAAGAGAGTAACGGTAGAGAGAAGTGTTAAGAGAACCGAAACGAATTGCTTACGCAAATAAATTGTTGTTGTTTGGTTACCTCATCTCTATATACTTCTTCTATTCCATTCTGTACTATTCTGTACTATTTTTGTTTCGTTTTAAAGGGACCTGGCAGCTTTCGAGCTCCATTGATTCCCGACTGCGCACGTACGAGTAAATAAAAAAAAAAAAATAAATAAAAAAATAAGAAAAAAAAAAGAGAAAACGAATGTTTGTGAAATTCGTGTCATATCTGCGTCGTTTATTTGCGTCGTTGGATAGCCGAGATAGAGGGACCCCGCGAATTCCTTGAACACATCTGTAACAACAATAATTCACGTACTTACCTTTTCTCCTTAAAGATGGGCGTGCGACTATCTCAAGGCTGAACGGCGAGGGCATGTAACTTGAATTTATGAGGTGCTGAGCCGCGCCAAATTCCTTGCTATATACTGCTCCCCCGGGTCCGTCGCTTTCCGCAGCTTATTCTTCAACCGTTTGCCTGTCTGAACTATCGCCTACTTTGAATCATCTTTTTACTTTTTATTTTTTCTGGCTTCCTCAATGTAACCTCACCTACCATTCACCTTATTTTTTTTTTTTTTCTTTTTTAACCTAAAGGTACTTTGACTCGCTTATTATATCATCTCACACACGCTTATCTCTCTTTACATTTCTACAATTCTCTATAATCGTTGAAACATATATAGGCAATACTTTGCTTGCATCGTACATATAATATACGTATCGTGTATAAGTTATGTATAAATGAGAATCCTTTCGGTACTCTCTCTGGTAATATATTCCGACTTGACGGTTACTTCGTTCGAGCAGCTACTGTCAAGCTTTGAATTTACTGTATTAATCCGTATCACGAAAGAAGACAGCTGCAGGTTCTATCAAATACGTAACTCATTGTCAGTCTTCATGTTCCGCTGCAGTCTTCTATAATTTTAAACTGACAGTACCTACCAACAGTCAAAGCTCTAAGAGAAACCAATAAATTTATGGCTACTTGAAGCTACTGTACTGAACTTTTATATTCAAATTACCGTTTGAAAACATCGTCAAACATCTTTAAAAAAATACTATAAATACTCACGCAGGTTTTGCCTATACCAATATCTGTAACATGATCGATTTCAGATTATCTGAAAACGAAAATATTTACCAAAAAATTAATCGCAAACACCTCCCGTTTTTTTTTTTTCTTTTTTTTTTTTCATTGCAAAAAGTGTCAGCGGAGGGTGTTCTCCGGTCTCGGTATATATACCTATCAATATATCTACCTATATCTACCTGGCAACCTACCCTAACCGAATGATGGGAAATGAGTGTTATTTTAGGGGAGAAAAGAGCTACCACCGTCGCGTGTCACGATCATTCAAAAATTAATACCTCAACGGTGATTCGATCTTCTATGGGGGATCATCCTACGGGTGAATATATACGCGTTTCGTGTTAGCCCGTTTAAATTAGTCTTTTTTTATTTTGTTATATATATTCAATTTTTTTTTTTTTTTTTTTTTTTTTTCAAGATGAAGTCGTAGATATAATTTGATAAAAAATTTTCAAAAAATTATCAGGGTAGATATAGCGAAATTGTTTATTCCCTTTGTGATTTATCACTTGTTTTTCGCACATTTCATCGTAAATATTACTGTCAGAATTATAACCGTAACGTTTTGTAATCTTTTAGTATTTTTTTTTTTTTTTTCCAAATTAGAAAAACAGTTATTCCAATTTTTCCTAAATTCATACAAAAAAAAAAAAAAAAATATTTAATCGGTGATTTAAAACCGAATTTTCATTACATATATCTTCATGATGAAGATAAAGTGGTAAGAATTTCATAACCTACCGCAGGAGGGGGGTGTGTTTTGAATGAGAAAATATTTTTCTTCGTTATATTCATTCTTTAATTTATTTCCCTTACATACCATTTTTTTTTTTTTTTTGTTTTTTTCTTTTCTCATTTTCATTTTCATTTAATTATTATTATTATTATTTTTTTTTTTTTCCCCCAACACTTGTTGAATCGCATTTTAGCCACATAGCTTCGTGGCCAAGCAAGAAACAGAAAGAGTATAAGAAAAGAAAAACAGGGAAAAAAAAGTGTAAAAAAAAAAAAAAGAAAGAAACTGGAAAAGGCAAATATTATTCTCATCCGACAGAAAAAAAGAAGCAAAAAAAAATAAAGATAAAAAATGAAAATAAAAATATAATAAAAGAAAAAGAGAAGAAAAAAAAAAAATCCGCGGGGGACGGGTGGAGAGTCAGATCTGGTTAGAATAAGCCAACGCTAGCTAACAGACAGCCTCGGCTGACAGCCAAGAGGGCGAAGGGTTAACTAAAGGGGGTGGCAGTTAGGGGGCTGCCGTATCTCGCCAGGCCTTTCAGGGCTTCTTAATGCCATTACTTCTGGTTTCACTCTGGTCTCAATTATATAGCTTTCGTTCGTTTGCTTGCAGTCGAGTGCTCGCACTTATACTTGTCCGTATATAGCGTAATCATCGATAGGCGAGTCTTTTTTTTTTTTCTTTTTATTTTATTTTTTTTTTTTTTCATCCGGTTTATTTCGCATGGAGATTTGAATTAGCATTCGATTAATTATAAATCGTTACTCCGCTCAGTTCTCATTTCATAATTAGAGTAGACACCGAGCTTCGGAAGAACTTTATGAGCTTAAATATGTAGAACACAATCAGTATCTAATTCTTTTAAAAACTGTAGACAAAGGCGATTATTTACGGATTTTAGAATCTCGTTGCCGACCATTTATCAAGCTTCGATTCGATAAAAAATATACTTTTAACGAATCATTCAATCTGTCAATGACACAAGAACCGATATAAATTCATATCAATTAAACGTTCTTTCCTTTCCAAGTATAAGTATATAGAATAGAAAAACGGAAATAGAGGGAAGAAATTACTGTGTAAGCTTCGCTTGCCTTATTATTCATTACCTCTATGAATATCCCGGAAATAGGTAGTTGTTACATGGACGTTTAATTGACGGTAGGAAATGAAAGAGATAATGAAAATGATTATAAAAATGATAATGAAAATGTAAATGAATCGGTTTAACGAATACGGGAAAGGATTGTCCACGTGATTATTTGCCCCCGAGAGGTACGTATACGTTCATCATTTTATTATTGGTATATAGCTTGTTTGTTGGCTAACCAGGACCGGGCAGTAATCGAAAAGTGATTCGTTATTGGGCCGTCATGTCAAGCGGCAATTACCTTCGCATCAAGTCTCTAGCCTCGAATCGGAAAACAATATCCAATAAGTTACGACCCGTGGTAAGTTCGAGGTTTGAGGTTTGACGTTTGAGGTTTGAGGCTAGAGGCTCGAGGCTTGAGGCTCGAGGCTCTAGGTCTCTCCTGCTCTTCTCAGCGTGTACCGATTGGCGATATCGTCCCCGTGGAATATAAGAGTTATAAAACATCGTTGGGTGACGGGGGTGGCTGGGGCTAGAAGAACGTACCTGGCACCGCCGACGTCGACGCTGTTGTCGCGTCACAACGACGACCACCAGTCAGTTAGATATATACAAAATACGGAACAACATTGGCCGGGTTCTATTGCGTTCCATAAATAACTTTGATCGTTGGTAAATACCAACAATTTACCTCTACATTTCTTCGCTGACTGACTGACTGACTGACTGACTGACTGACTGGTTGAATGACTAGCTGCTTGGTTTACGCGGTCTTTTACCGATCGTTTCTTTACCTTATTTGCTTTATTCGGTATTATTTCATTCCTGAACGAGCTTGACGAAAGCATACGGTACCTAATATCGTTTTTCTTCGTGTTTGTCGACCTTATATTATTTAAGATATCAACTAAAATCCAAACTCTATAAGTTATACCATACCAACTACCATTTATTATATTTACGATCATAGGATCGTATCGGTCTTTAAACTATTACGTCGCATGGCCAGATTAGAAAAGACAAAGCCGATTATGGGTTATGTAAACGACTTGAATTTCAAAGTGAATAACTCCACTTCCCCTTCATTCCTACTTTAATTCGATTTTCGTGAATTATCCTTAAATCGTTGAAAAAATTTCAAAAATTTTTAAAACGATTCTTTAACTTGGTTAAATTTAGCTTCGTCCTTAACGCTGATTATAGATGGTTTAATTTACGGTTGATATATCCTGGATATAGACTGCGTCAGATAATCCCGAAGTATTATACACACATACCTATACATATATATGTTCCACTGCAAAGACAGGGGAAAAATTTTAGCACGACAGTTTGCAGATATTTAATATCATACATCCTGCGCACCACACGGGTATATCAAACGTTGCGTTAGATCTTTTCATATTAAAATTTTGACGGAATCCCAGACTAGGTAAAGGCGAGATGTCGAGACGGGGCGACAACTAGGTACATACTCGGTATATAGTATTTTAATATCAAAAAATTTTCAACGGACTATCTCTCTCGACTTGCATTCGTATTAACCATATCCATATTAGGACTATTTAATATCATTTGGTAAACTAGTGCAGGCTGAATTTGATGAAAAACGAAAAGGAGAATATCCTTTTTTTTTTCTAATTTAACATATTTGGGTAAGGAAAAAATTCTTCTCTTCATATACAGCGATCGTAAACCTTAATGCTTACATCTATACTGATGGAAATACGTACACATTGGTACTTGGGGGATATTTATCTTGGCTGCTATATACGACTTCCGGGGGCAATGTTGGCTGACGGTGTGATTTTAATTACTGGTCTACCCTACCGCCGGCAGAGGTATACCTAACCGTAATGACAAGATAGTAAAACGATGGCTGCCGTCGTTCGTTGGCGTCGATGTTTTACTTGGCAAAATGAAAATCTCAAGCGGCGAGAGCCAAGACGTTGAACATAAGTGCGAGTGACTTGTACCAGCTTCGACCATTCGACGATTTGTTACATTAAGCTTTCGAGTGATGAAATTAATTGCTTTAGAAATAGAAAGTGGATAACAAAAAAAAATAAAATAATCAAGAAACTTGATTTTTGAATAGTTTAGATTATGGAAAATTCGTTTTATTGAAATATTTTCTACTCAGATTATGGATGAAAATTGAAAAATCTTTATAGCAGTCTGACGCATTAGGGTCGTTAAACCTTAAAAGCTATTATTTAGGCAGACTCTATCTACCTGCAGGGCGAGGTGAGGCGAGTAATTCTTTCATGGTTAATCTTTTTTTCAAATAAATACGAACCTGGCCCCCTTTTAGTTACTTACTTATTCACTCCGTAGCCAATAAAATTTCCAATTCAACACCCTGTAGCCGTCCGTTGTAAGCATTGCTTCTATTTCTGAGAAAATCCTCGAAACACGAGCAAGGGGGATGAGGAAGAGGAGGAGGAGGGAGGGGGTGACTCTCTCTTTTCCCTACCACCCTAAAACCGCCCTTCCTTTCGCGCCGTTCAACTCTTATCCGGAGTATTTTGCTCGAGGCAAAAGATGGAATACGAGGGTAAAACGGAAGACGAAGAAGAGAGAAGCGGTATAAATCCACGTATTTTCCATGCACGCTGTGAACGCGGGGGTAAAGGAAAAAAAAAAAAGAAAATAAAAAATAGAAAAGAACCAAAAGAAAAAAAAAGAAAAAATGCAAGAATGAAGAAGAACGAAACGAGTGCGAAATACGAAGGAGGTGCCGATGCCGGCCATAAACAAGACTTAGGAAATCCACTGCCTTTCGTGGGAGTCTCACTGAGATATTCCCGTATCTGAAACCCATTACCACAAAGAACAGCCATGTGTCATGTCCTCTATGCTAGGCTGGCACGAACGAACGCAATCTTATATCTACCATAGAGTGGAACGTAAGATGTACTGTAGAACGACATGGATATGCCACACTCAATTCGTATGTACATTGGTTATCTAATCTTGAAAATGCATCGATTTGATACGTCATTATATTATCTCACATTTTCGATAAACAGCTAAACTCAATATACAGGAAATGATCAAAATTTACTGAGCGATATCAAAATCCCATTGAAACAGATCTATCGTAAATGCACCCATTTGCAAGTGCAAAAAGTCCAAAGTACCGATGTTTAATTAAACAAATTATTTGCAACTTAAATTTCACTGATTGCTGATGAAAACTTTCTCATAACTTTTCCTCACGCTCTAATTTCTAAAGACAATATATTGGTGCAAGGTGCGAATTGTTTCCATCCAATTTTGGTATTTATCTACGTACATAAATTGTCCAGTACATAGGTACTCATTGTCAAATAACTTCGCATAATTATACTTACCAACGTTTACAAACATGTCATGAAAGCAGAGACTTATCTACCTTACAGTGTTCACGTAACAGCTAGCTAAGCGTCATTCATTGTCAGTGAACACGAGAGAAAGAGAGAGAGAGAGTGAGTTGTGAGAGTTGTTATACTCAGCTTTGGGAAACTGAGGAGCATAGTTTAACTCAGGTATTATTGCCAAAGTACTTGAATTTTGTTGTAGTTTCTGGTTCCTGTGCGACGTGTAGTGCAGTCGTTTACTTCGTGACGTAGGTGAATACAATTAGTGTCTTTACATTAAAACGTCGTGCTATGTGGAAGTGAATTTCAGTGAGTGGAATTTAAATGGGAAATATTTTAGCATTAGATTTGGGATTTTTTTTTTTTTTTTTTAGAAAACTAGAACCACCCATTCAACCAGTCGTGTGGTTACGGTGCGATCCATTTCTTTGATTGTCAGCCCCGTTTCCGCTGGCGAACTTTACTTGAAAGAGCAAGAAACGTATAACGCTTATCGAATCGCAATCTTGGACCTAATTTTGCTGACAACAAAGCGCCTTAATCAGGGTAAAAGATGTAACAAATTGATCGCGTCACGCGTGTTTTGTCGTTCACATTACTCTGTGCCAACGGACTATGGAATAGAGTAGGTATGTACCTTATACACCTACAACCATCGGGCTCACCTTTTCCTATTATAGTATACCTATGTACAGTTATAGAATACCACCGGTGGAACGCCCTCCGAAGAGATTGATGGCTCTCGCGTGGATCCACTTGTTTATTTAAAATATTGAATTCCCTATAAACTGTGCGTGCCTTTTATCCTTGGGGAACAGGATGGGTGGAATGGAAGGCGGTGGGACAGAACGGGTAAGAACGTTTCGTGCCTTCAAATAAACAGATTAATGGTGCTGTACCGTGCAGACGGTTAGAATAAAGGCCAAAACGTTATACCAAATCTGTTATAACGATTTGCCCGATTGTTTCTTCCTACATTTTTCTCCTTAAAATTGTAATCAATTTTTTTTTTCAAAAATAAATAAAACCATCTTTCAACCATACCCCAACAATTTTAGTTCTAATTTTTCAAACTACGGTACATTCACACACAATCCATACGGATTATATTTCTCCGTTTTATCAATAGAGAAGGAAATAAAGCAGTGCAGTCACGTCGACGCATCTCCTAGACGTGCGGGAAGGATAAATTGGAAATGCATCTTATTCGTCGTGCCATATTTTCACTCGGATGAAAGGCAAACGTGTTTTTGTATATCGGGGGTTAGCTCTATCGAGTATATTTCGCGTGGATAAATTTCTGAAAATTCCGAGTCAAATAAACTCTGTGGAAACTAATATCCGTAAAACCCAGTTTTGCAATACGCAGGTAGATGTAATATTGGCGTGACATCCACGCCCGGGAATCCTAGGGCACGAATGCTGGCCGGATACGTCGGGCATCCAAACGACGCCAAAACTTTCTTGCAACGTTACCCGAAAAACCTCTGACATCATTTTCAAAAAGTTTTGACCAGAGTTTTAGGCAAGCGGAATGCCGGAACCGATATATCTTTGCGTAGGCAGGGGGATCCGTGTAGCGATATACCGGGTGTCTAGCTTCTCTGAAATTTTATTCAAAATTTTTTTAATCTAAATGTTTTTTGAGGATTTATCCTTATTTCTTTTAATTTTAATTTCTCTAAGCGAAGCTGATTCTGTATTTCAAAGAAGCGATGTTTCGGTTTAATTTCAATCAGTTTCACCCGGTATATTATTCACTTTATAAAATATTTCTGTCCTGCGATTTCCATCTCCCGGATGTAATTCGTTGTTAAGTTGACAAGGTCGGTTTATAATTATTCGTAAAAGTTTCTGCTACCCCAACGTTTCATTTCGATTCTCTGTAAGAAATCTCATTGTGTCTCTGTGGAGCTCACCTTTTTCTCGACTTACCTACCTACTTTAAAATCATTTTTAGTCTTCATCATCCCTGGTGGTATTAAAAAAAAAAAAAAAAAAAAAAAGTGTTGGCTTTGGAAGAAAATGAGTTTTGCTTTTTCAACTAATCTTCACGCTTTTGGGCTTTTAACAACCGAAAAAAGGTTTTTAAGTAGATACCAGTCTGTCTGTTGGTCACAGAATTTCAACATTCTAAACTGGCTGCTGGTACAATCCAGTACAAAAAAAAAGAATGTCCAAATTCCAAAATTATAGCGAGCAGGACAATTTCGAGATTTTGACTTTCTAGGGTCTGGGGTCGAGTAAAGTTGAGTAAGTAATTTTTTTTAAGTTGCTAGTGATTCATAAAAACTACTAATTTCGATAAAGAATGACTTTTCATTTTCGAATCTTATCCCGTATATTCCGAACATTCGTGACAGTAATTCCAGTAATTAGATGGGCTTATAGGGCGATGAAAAGTACCTTTAAAAACCGTCTTTTCCATCTTGTCTTTCGTTTCTTTCTTTTTCCAGCTTCCACTGTCTCGTTCTTCCACGATTTTGTATTTCTGTAAGAGTTTCTAGAAATTTCATTCGGCAAGGCAAGCTTATTAATCGCAAAACGAATCATCACAATTTAATTTTATTTAGTAGAATGATAATTGGCGAAGAACGTGTCTGGAAATATCAAATTTTACACTGTGCCAATAATATTTCAATCCTCAATTTCTATAGCTGCGGTATTCGTATGACGTTACAGTAATATTAAACACCAATTAGACTACGAATAACTTTGAATCATATTTTTTGAATGCAGATGATCAAAGAATTTCAAATTCATAAAAAGCTTCGATAAATCAATACGAGAAGTGCCTCACGTAATCCCGAAATCATTTTAATATGATTATTATAATTATCTGGTGTAGACTCGTAGTGTCAAATATTATCCTTGAATAAATTTTGAATAAATATTTAAGTGGTATAGGAAGATTTTCTAGATATGCGAGGGTGCAGAAAAATGCAAAAAAAAAAAAAAAAAAGTAAAAAAATAAAATAAAAAATAGGATATATTTTCTTCGACCGATGAAAGGAACCTAACAAGCCACACAGAGCGTTGGACGGAAAAAAAGGTTTCGTCAGCTTTACCCCGTCAGATGAAGGGACCAGGATGACGGTGGAACGAGGGAGGCAAAGCAGCGATATAAAGTCAAGATCCTAACGAGATATCAAATTGTAACGTTATTATATGTTAACAAAAGGTTGGTGGATCGGCCCAGGCAAACAAGGAGTGGTAGGAGTCGGTACATGGCAAATATAAAACATAAATCATAAAACGTAAGAAAAAAAAAAAAAAAAAAAAAAAAAATGAAACATAAAACGGTAAAACGGCATGAAAGAATCAAGTACGACAGAGAATTCGCTAAACAAGGGCTGCAGCTCACGTGGAGAGAGGTAGGAGGAAGCAGGTATGAGGGTGGAGGAATGGGGAAGAATCTGCGGGATGAAAGAGATTTAATACACCGACCCGCATACTAAATCCAGACAATAAGAGTTCGCGAGGACCAAACTGGGGGGAGAGAATTTCGTATGGTAAGGGAGAGGGTAGGAATCGGGGGCCGACCCGAATTTACAAAATTTATCGAGTTTGGGTGTAGGTAGATATGGGCACCTACGCGTTTTCGATTAAATTCGTAGCACTGAATCGAGCTCTCTCGTGGTATTTTAGGATTACGTCGAGGACGCAACGGGGGGCGCGGTGCTCCCGCGAAGTTTAATGAAATTAAATGGTTCTATTATCGAGACTCTGTTGTGTGCCATTTACACCAACCCTGGTAGCTCTCCTTCTACCCGGGCGAATCCCATTGTGATATCTCGCTCGGAGAATTCGAAACTGATCGCACTTACCGATCTCGTATTTTCATTTTAATCTATACAGCTACACCTTCTACTTCCTGCCTTTAGGGTATATAAATCGACAGATTATAAATCCGGGGGTGTTTATTCATACAAACTATATACCTAATGTCCCGCTGATAGAAGATTTAATTTTTGGCGAGAGTGACTTACGTTTTATTGAATTTTTGATTTCATTTTTCTTTTTGTTTCTTCTTTCTTCTTTTTGTTTTTTTCATTTTTCGTTCGCTATGGTCAGAAGAATTTTTGACGAAGGAAACCCCCCGCCGGATGTCGATGTAGTAGGTACGCCTAACCAAATAATAAATTACGTCTTTCCCATAAACGTCTTCCTCGAATTGCTTCCGATATAAGAAGTGCGCGGTCGTTTTTGGGAGGGTTGAGGGGACAAAACGGGACAGAACAGCGTCGATATACCTTATAGAGAAGAAGAAGAAGAAGAAGAAAAAGAAGAAGAAGAAGAAGAAGAAGAAGAGGAGGAGAGAGAGAAGAGAGTGGTGGCTGAAGCTTGTAGAATTTGGGGAGGAAACGCCGGCTGACTTATATAGGTTAGGGAGGTTTCAGCTCTCCCTCTACGATTCGTGGGAAGTCACCTTTCACCCTCCTCAACCCCTACCATGCCGATATTTATTTTATTTGCTCTTGTCTTTGATGTCCCGCTCGCTCGTGGCTTGACAAACAGAATCGCCCTGCAATAAAAGTATTTACAACTGGGACTAGCGTATCACGTTTTACGCGCCTAATTGCATCCAAAAACGTCGTGTGTATTCCGAACTGCACTTATACCTGTTCCAAAAAAAAAAACAAAAGAAAACGATTCACTGTATAGCTATAAAAAGCTTTTGGCATCTTCAGACAGAAATTGATCTGCATACGTCAAGCACAAAAAGCACAAACGTTCTATCATTTTTTGTCTTGTCTTTTTCCTTCTTTTTTTTTTATTTATTTTTTATCTCGTTCTGGGAAAGAGAGATATATATACCTACCCCTGTATAGCCAAGGTATTCTGGCCCGGAGTCCCTTAGGGGCAGTTCTTCCGATGAGTAGGTAAGACGTACCTTATTACAAGTTCGATTCCAGTCGCGTTACAGCCCTCTATGGACATCGTGGTAGATTGCTACCTTACCGAAGATGGCAACCTTGCCACGAACGTGGCCGCGGCCGCAGCCGCCAAGACCTTATACCCAGATCGCCTTGCGGCGAATTAATTTACGGTGGGGAATTGCGAATGTGTATGTATGAACATGTATGAACAATGTATGTATATACATACATACATACATACATACATACACACTGCAAACTGGGTTATGGAGTGATTTTAACTTCTGTCAAAAACTTATGTGGAGTATAAAAATTTTCTTAAAATTGTTTGTACCTCAGAATGCGAAGGGGATGATGTTTAGGAATGAAAAAGAAAAAGACAAAGTGAAATTGAGAAGAAAGAAACTAAAAAAAAAAAAAAACAAATATAAATAGAAAAGGAAAAATTCCATAAAATGAAATACGAATGATGGGAAACGGAGGAGAGATGTTTTTGATTAAGAAGAATTGATGTGAGAAAAGTAATATACGAGTAGAATAAGGAGAGCGAATATGCAGTCGAAGTAGTGAAAAATGTGTGCAAAAATAAAAGATAAAAAAATAAAAATATCAAAAAAATTGTAGGAAAAAAAAAAAAAACAAGGTAAGACTCTTCAATATAAGGACAGAAGAGAAAGATGACGGCTTGGTGGTAGATAAGAACGCTGACACCCTCGCGAAGCACGGGCCCTTTCATTATTCCTTATATTGTCCCTTTGTTGCGGCATTGCTGGAATATCTCGTCAGCGAGTTGAATCAAAGTCTCTGAGCTTTTCGTTTGAGGTGGGTAACGACGACGGAACGCGACACAACGTAACGCAAAGCAACGTAACGTAACGCAGCGTAACGTAACGTAACGTAACGCGACTCCAAACGGCGCAAACCGACGCCAAGAGGCAACATTAGGGTGGGAAAACCACGATAAAATAATTCGGATTTCACTTTGCCCAGAGAAGCGGTTTAAAGACCAGGAAATGTAATGGAGCTCAAAAATGACGAGTATTCGAAAAAGAGAGAGAGAGAAGAAAAAATAAAATCAAAATACGAAGAGCTAGTGGTACGAAAATTTTCGGAAAAATATAATATGGACATTTCGAATTTCAGTCTCTTTAGCCCATACCCACTTGAATCACCATAGTATATCCGGACGCAATGCCTTAAAGAGAAAAAAAAAGAGAAGAATAAAATGAGAAAGAAGAAGAAGAAGGAATAAATTTTGCGCAGGTTTTGACCCCGTAAAAATAGGAGCTCTGTACTTTTTCTTGTTTTGTGAATATTTTTTTTTTTTCAGTTTTTATCCTCTCTTATGTCTCAAGAAGGTCGGTTAACGATATCCAAACAAACGTTTCTAGCTCGGAGCGTAGTAAGACGATAAAGACATTGCAGAAAGTAAAAAGAAGTGGATAAGAGATGAGAAAAACGAGTGGTAAAAACTCGTAAATAAATCCGGTTTTCATTCGTCAGAAAATCACTGTGCTGGTACAGAAAAAAAAGCTTGCAGCTTTCCTGTCCCGGGGGGGTTGGTATAGGTACGGGAAAACCGCCAGCCTAGCCGCGGTGGGTTGGCTGGTTTTAACGAGATTAACGCACCTGCAAAACCAGGAAACGAGTCTCCTCGGCAATCGTCTCGCCGTCTAAGCTCTTGAATCACAGCTGGTTGTATTCCCGCTAGGAAAAAATTAAAAAATAAAAAATAAAAAAAAAAAATGAAAAAATGAAAGAAAAAACAAAAACACCAAAAAAAAAAAAAAAAGAAAATATAGGGAATTTCAAAAAAATCGTGAAAATTGAACTGGATAGAAACGCCACGTACCTACCTACCTACCAACCTACCTACCTACCTACATTACATACATCGAGCTCTCTCACCAATGAGAATTTTTAATCGAGTCTAGCCACAAAGCTAGCACGGTCGCATAGAACTCGCTTACCCAATTGCAAATCCTAAAGCTAGCTGGTAGCTGGATAAAAATTCGTACCCGTATGTGGAACTGTTATTAATTACTCAACTACTTGAAAGTCTTATGAATTTCGAGAAATAAAATTCTTTGAAAATCATCATCTCATAAATGTACAGTATATATAATGTACATACATACATACATCCATATCCAACGTATTCAAATTTGACTTTAAATTTATTTATTTATTTATTTTATTCAAACAATCTTTAATTTTTCATTACTTTATTATCGTTAATAGCGTATGAAATGTATAATTATAACCTATAGAGTGAGTAATGTGTAAGTGCGATTATCCGACGAAGGGTAGACTAAAGCTGAGAAAAAATGTATCGGTTAGGTATTATGATAATAATTTAACAGACTAATTGTGGAATGATTAAATAATTTCAGTGTAATCTTGTTGTGGGATTTTGAGATTTAGGATCCAAGAATCCCTCCGGTATTAGATCGTTAAATTTAACTACAGTCCGATTGATCAAAATTTCATATAGAGCTGGAAAGGACAGATGGTAGCGAGATTATAAAAGTATGATTTGAACAGCGTCCAGCAGTTACTGCAGAGTCATAAACGACTTTGATAATATTTAGTGATTTTGAATTGGAAAATTGTAACATTGTATAATTGAAACGGCTGAAAGAGCGATCATCCGCGCTGTTGCACTCATTGTTAATGATAAATTTACAGATACAATTTTCACTCATTGTCTGCGGCTGTAGGTATGCTGGATAGTTTCTATATTGACTACGATAATGACGCTTGACTCGATATATCTATGGTACGGTTGAAAAATTGGTGAAATAAATAAAAAAAATTTTCCAAAAACCCAAAATGATTAATTTTTGAAAATTTAACCAACAAACGATCTCTTCACACTTACCAGTGCGACGTGTGGCACCCGCAATTTAGTTCAACATCGGTTATTGGACGGGGTTGCACGACCCTCTGAGTATAAAGGTGAACCAAGCCGTTTAGTCTTGCGGGAAGGAAGGAAAGCGAGTCGTGGTGCGGTGAGGTGAGGCGAGGTTCACGCGCTCGAATATTCGCCACGTCGAGGTCGCAATTAGTAGTGAGTTATTGCAAGAGTCGTGTGTTTTCCACGAAGGGGCTCCGCGGGCAGAATTATTGGGCAATCTAAACTTGACACACTTTAGCTTCCCAGATGAAGAAGAGGAGGGAGGAAGTTAGGGGGAACGGACCAGCCACCCTTATACATCGATATATACATATATACCAACATATATGATACATATCCTCACGTGTATATATATATATAGATATAAACCCGTTACATTTTCGAATCGCAATAACTTCGATCAATTTCGCGAATAGCCAATACTTTTATTCTTGATGTGGCAGCCGTAGGTCGCTAGGGTTGAACGGCTGAGGGAGGGTGGAAGGCCAAGGTAATCCCTATTGTTTCTGCTGTCCCATAAATCCCACCGCTTACCCGTCCACCATCACCCCAGCCTGGCTCGAAAAGCACACGCTTCGTAAATCTCAGGGCAGCTGTGCTTTGCAAGCACATATACATCCACCATACCCAGAACCTAGCGAGAACCACCTACGACGACAGGAGACGTCCGATCCTTTCCAGGACCGTCCTGAACTTATTTTATGTATTCCGATTTCGTTGATTTTTTGTATAAGAAAAATGAAACTGGAAGTAAAAATTTCTGGGTTTTTTGATTGTTTAAAAATTTTTACCGTGGTAGAATAAGATTCGAGGAATTCGTTTTATGAAATTTTCTTGGATGAAAACAAAAAAAGACCGCGGTGTTGATGCCCACTTTGACGAAACCAAACAGAAGATTTTCCTCAACCAAGTCCTGAATCCAATATCTTACTCGTGGCTTTTCCCTTCTTCCTCATCTTTATCCTTATCTTTCTCTTTCTGTACCTCTGTCTATTTTCTCCGTCTTTCACCACCCTCGCAAACACAATATACTAGAAATTCTGTCGCGAGTACACAACAATACCCGTTAATAGGAAGCGGGAAAGCTCGTCGTTTCTGACGTAAGCGCGGGTGCAGGGTTGTATATCATTGTTGAAAGGATTTGGACTTGACCTAAAATTCATTTGACTTTCATTATATTTTTATTTTTTTTATCTTGTTTCAGATCGAAGACGCCATGCTGATGTTCGACAAGCAGACAAACAGGCACAGAGGTGAGTTGGAAAATGATTTTTAAAATAAAAATTCTATCTCGATTATTTATCTATTTTTATTTATCTATCTATTTATAAATATGCGACAGGGGTATTATATGGAGGGATGAAAAAAAAAAAAAAAAAAGAAGAAAAAAACATTCTGCTGTAGGGAGTAATCGCCGATTACCCTACTTTACATCGATTTAAGCTCCACGTTATACGCGACAGCCAATGAACCGTTGCGTAACACGTGATTGTTTTTCACACCCTCACCGCGAGCTATCAACGTGTAAACGCACTTTAAAGTCCCTCCGTTTATATAGCCGCGCTAACGCGAACAACACCTGAGGGTTTCACGGCTAACCGTCGTATTTTTAGCTCCCTAAAAAAAAATCCGTTAAGTATTTAGATTTTAACCCTTGGTTTGTTAAAAAAAAAAAATAAAAAATGAAAATAAAATATAAAAAAAAAAAATCAAACCGGACACAGATTTTTACCTCCCTTTTTTTTTTCATTAAAAATTTTACCCTCAAATATTCAAACGGTACCCGAGTTCCTGGTATAGGCTTCGCCTGTGATTAATGTCCGGACTGTTTTGACGATCCTGAAACGAGAGAGTATCTTAGTTACATTAACTTTCGTGAGAAAATTTGATGAAAATTTTCTTGAAGATTGGCGGGGGGGTGGCAGGTAACCCAACATTGAAGTAACGTTCAAGTTTTACAATCGCTCTCCCACCTTTTTTCTCTCTCTCTCTCTCTCTCTTTCTTTCTCTCTTTATTTTTTTCTCTCTTTTCTCGTCGAGAGCTTGCAGGCTACCCCCTTAAATTCATGCCAATCCCCTTTGTGCTTTGAAAAACTTATCTGCCACTCCGACGGCGCGAGAAACTCCTACCGAAATTGATATCAGGACCGGGGAGCCGTCGTCGGTACGGAGCCATCTGCAACGCGCGGTTCGCGACTACAAAATTTTACGACTGGTGATTTGTAGGCGTAAAAGTCGAGGCTCTAAAACGCAGCCCTTATACCTCCCTCTTCTTCCCTCGTTTTCCCTTATTTTTTTTTTTTTTTTCTTTTTTTTTTTTGTTTCCTCCTATCTCTATCTTTGCAGATTCTCATCTCACTCTTTCTTCACTCGTCACTCTCTTTCTCTCTTTCTCTCTCGCGTCTCTATTTTCTATATTATTATTAGCCTAGCGATAAAGGGGTGCCAAAAAGAGAGAGAGAGAGAGAGAGAGAGAGAGAGAGAGAGAGTGAAAGAGAGAAAGAGGAACCCCCGGCGAATCAAAAACAAAGCCAGGAATCGTTTGGTGCGAGGGTTGCGGTTTTCCGCCCTGTTATATGTGGCCGTTATTTTCCACCTCTTTTTTTATTTATTCTTTTTCTCATCCCTTATCTAGGCAATTTTATTCTTTGTTTTTTATTTGTTATTTTCATCCCTTGCAAGTTCTTCGAAGTTCGATCGGTTAGCTTTTTCGAATCGTATAATTTTTAACAATTCTAAATGAGTAATCTGAAACGATCATGAACCGAACCTATATTCCAAGCTAAGGGTTATAAGGTTGAATTTTCGGTTTTCCTTCTTATCAAAAACCACTGGGTTGACGGCGGGGACCTAGGGGGCCATAACTTGCGAGGCATAGCGTTCTATCGCACTCGATTACGTCGCGCATAACAATGAACTGAAATATGCCGCCAATCTGATCTCTGCCTGGTGGATTCTTCCATATCAGGAAAGGGTAGGGTGCGCCCAAAAATACCCGTGAGCATCGCCGTTGCGTAACGGTAGCGCAATGTCGATGTCGCGACTACGGTAGGTATAGAATAATACCTTAAAACGAGAAGGGTTTCGGTTCGCTGGTTAGGTGTGTGTGTGTGTATATAATCTATAGTTATATACTTAAGGGGGAAAGATACTGAATTAGTCAATTCGTGTGGAAACAGATTCTACTTTACACCCCGAATTTTCGCCTCGTATCAAAATGGCCAAGAAGTATTAAATTAATGGTTAAAAAAGAAAAAAAAAAATTTTTTTCTTTATTTTACTTCTACTTTTCGTTGGTTTGGTCGCGTAGATCTTACATGCCTTACGCCTACCACTCCCGCCCACACTGCCAATCTCATTTCATCGGTTCCATCTTTTTTGTTCTACTCCGCGGAAGTCCTCTCGCCCTTGAAGTAAAATAAAATAAAATAAAATAAAATGAAAAAAAAAATAATGAAAAAGAAGCCTCGAGATTTCTTCAAACAGACCGAAAAGAACCCG
The DNA here is from genome assembly GCA_963924015.1 of Macrophya annulata. Lineage (NCBI taxonomy): Eukaryota > Metazoa > Arthropoda > Insecta > Hymenoptera > Tenthredinidae > Macrophya > Macrophya annulata. The sequence continues at coordinate 2,856,386 of OZ001262.1, forward strand.
AAACGATTTCATCCAGTTGAGTGATTCAGATGTACGCGATACGCTATCAAACGGGCAGCTTCTTCGCGATCGACACTCTCCCCGAATTGCCCAATGAAATATTGCCCTTTTTCGGCTATAAGCCACCAAGGGTTTGGTTGAAAAAAAAAAAATATATATATATATATAGGTATATAGTATACGTATACATGGCGTGCTACTATTCGAGGGCTTGCTACCCCACACCCTACCTGATTCGCCTCTGGCTTGAATAGCTGATCGATAATCGTTCTCAATCTAAAGATATACACCACACCCAGTCAATAACCGAGACAACTCTGTCTTATCCATAAAAAATTTTTTATTTTTCTTTCAATTTTTTTTTCTTTATCTTTCACCTCGTAAAAGATCCAAATATCGCTTTTTAAAAATATGAGTAAATGTCGTATGTATATATATATATATATATATATATATATATATATATATATATATATATATATATATATATATATATATATATATATATATACCTAAAACTTGGACCAGAAGTCTCAGCGTAGCGACGTTGGTGAGTAGTTAAGGGATGAGACACTGGCTCCGAGGGAAAAGAGATCAGAAGATGAAAAGAGAGAAAACATTGAGATAGTCTAGAACTATCCAACAGTTGGTAGTGGTGACGGTGGTGGTTTAGGCGGGGTAGAGAAATGGAAGATAGAGAAAGATAGGGTGCTAGAGAGTTAAAGGGGCCCGGGGTGAAACGGGTAAGGGTAGGAAAAAGGGGGACGAGCTCTTTCAAAGCTGCGCGTAATCTCTCTCGTGCTGACATCCAATACCATATCCCCATCTAGCGGTCCTGCGAACCTATGTATATATATATATATATATATATATATATATATATATATATATAGAAGGTAGATTCCACGATATGGCACTCCCAGCGATGCTGCCCGCAGGTAGCTTTGAATCACTAGAAATAAAAAGGGGGATGAAGAAAAAAGGAAAAATATAAAAAAAAAAGAAGAAGAAAAATAAAATATAAAGAAAAAAGTTATCCCTATAGGATTTTCTGTCAATATAATTCTTGGAAAGGAGTGAAATTCTTGACTACCGTAGGTATTCTAAAAGCATGACTGCAGCTTTCAGGACTTCAGATTTCTCTTATATTATTTTGATTTTTACGCTACTCCTGCTGTTTAAATCTTCGATGTATCTTGCTTGGTACGGAACCGATGATCAAACGAGTATCGTGAATTACGGTGACAGTTGGCCATCATTGGAAAAATTCTTTATTTATTTTTTTTTTTTGTAATGGTAACATGTGCAGGCCTCCCGGTGACATGCGTTGGCGTAATACGGTCGTCAGGTTCCATCAAAGACAAGTCCGCACCGAAAGATGGCAAAACGTTTCCTTTCCATTCCATTATGTGAATTGTTGGATGGGGCGCATCAGACACGCTCCAATTGTCACCTACATTACTGACAGAGATCTCCACTTCTCGAGCTCGTGAGTGTCCCAGCTCCGAGTGAGATTCTGAAATATTGAATCGTTCCGACTCCCCGGGATCTTCTCTTCTTATTCTTATTCTTATTTTTTATACTTATTTCTCCTCTTATTTCTCATACTATTTTTCCCTCACCTATAGGACCGGTTCTTTCTTACACCTCCTGTTCAACTTATCCCTCCTGTTTTTCTCCTTGCGTGATTGAATTGGTGTCGTTTCATCGTGAGTCAAAGATGAAGATCGGCGAGTCGAGTGTCCGGGATGAAAAAGCAGGCGAACCTTATACATATATCGAACAAGGGGTTCCTATTCCGAATATGAATTGAGACTGGACGGGTGTAGTAGATATTCGAGAATCGAAGAACATCAAGAAATAGAAAAAAAGTACATGAAAGCAATAAATAATTCCTTTAACGTTGAATCTCAAATCTCGATGATATTACACGCTGCAGACATCCACGTCGACCAATAATTCAAGAAAATGTGATATATCGCTCCCTTGCAGGTCCACTTCCGGTGTAGGGATTTGCCATCGCTTTGACGTCGCCAACTATAAGATAATCCCTTTCTGTGCCCGCGAGCGATCCTGCTCACGAGGCAATACGCTGCCAATTTATGACTAGACTTTCTTCGACACATATATACATGTCTGTATACATAAATGATCTATGCACGTATAACCGGCATATATATATATTATATCCACCTACAAATAGACAGTCGATGTATACGTAATGCCTACGTATACTAGGAAAACCCCTGGCCTCTCTGTCTCTTTGGCTTCTCACGAATAGGAAAAATCCTTTGGCCAGTGAAGCTTGGATAATCGTGCTTCGAGGTATAGTATACCCCCTCGCAGATGTTGCGCCGTTCTTGCTCGTCCATCCGGAAATCATACCTCGACATTCTCTCATCCTTCTGCAAGGATCAAGAAGATATTGGTGTTATAGGCTCGAGGCGTAGTGCTGGATAGATAGTGATAGAAGGTTTCTTATTTATTCCAGTGGGATATAGCGCCCGGTTAAATCGTTTTAATCGGATAATTGACTGTGTGTTTGGTTGACGTTTTAATAGCTGCTATGTAATCGCTAATTTTTGCTGTATTTTTTTATTTTTTGTTGTCTTTCCTGCGGCTATGTGCGTGCGGATTTTCGGCGGTTAAGAGAGTGGGCAATGCGAACGGTAGGGTAAAAGAGGGAGAAAGAGAGAGAGAAAAAAAGTGAAAGGAGAAACGGGGGTGAAGTTGGGATGAAGCGAGAGAAAAAAGTCGTTTCGCCGCGAGGCGCAATATCCCACGGACGTCCATCCGGGAGCCATTCGTCCTGAAAGAATTCGCGTTCACTCGACAGGTTGGAAAACTTTGAGAGCCTTCGAAAGGCGTTTGGCTATTTACGGTCTCTCCGCAAGAGCCATGAGGATGGAAAAATAAGGGATGGTGAACGAAAGACGTAGCCGTATAGGCGCGCTTGGTGAATTGCTTTTAATTACAACCCCAGCTATGATAGATACACAACCCTCTATCCCTTTTTCTCGCTTTCTATTAAGCTGCTTTCATTTTCAAAATAGGAGTAACGTATAACGTAGTAGGTAATTTATTGTCTCGTAACAAATGATTATCATACATTGCGCCAGAACCAGCATTAACAGCAGTAGGAATAGCAGTAGCCGAGTTCCCATCAAGAAAAGTGAAAAATGAAAGAACGCTCTTTTTAATTCATCCACACGCCACGTTCCTCCTCTTTTTCTTCCATGAGTCAGGCGTGATTACTTTCGACAAAAATTACACTTTTTTTTTTTTTTCTTTTTCGACTCACTCCCGCCCCCGTCTAGACGCACCTACGTCGTATACTAAGGTATTGCACTTTTGTATCTGACTAGTTATTCACGTTTTACATCTCGCCGTTTCCTCTATCAAGTACTGCCTTTACGAATCTGGTATAAGTACTGCTTATTTGTTACCAGTTTTTCATTGTTCTTATTCTCTAAGCGTAAATAACAGTAAAGAAAATGAACGAAACATTATTTCATCCCTTTATGGGCCACACGTACGGATCATACGTCTGTGTACAAGTACCACATGTACATACCTGCGTACATAACGTCTGCGAAATTTTTGAAAAAAATGTATAAAATATTTAACTATAAAATACGTGAAGCCAACGACCTTAATACAAACGTACATGCAGAATATCTACGTAGGTATATGTATCAGCCTTGAATAACCATGGTAGGCAGGTACCTAGGTATTATTTTTGCTCTTATTTTAGGTGTGGTAATATTAAACGTGGTGCAGGAGAAGCCGCGCTTCGAAACGGTACTAAACTATTTCTCGGCTATCGGCTATAACTCTAGAGAACTATTCGCAGTGCAATGCCGTACCCAGGGTTGGTACACAAGTTGCATGATTTAGTGCGAGTGCTGAAGCTCCGGGGCTCCGAAGCTCCGAAGCTTCAGGTCTGCCGTTAGTGCTGGTGGTGCTGCTGGAGAGTTGAAGAAAGTTACTTGAACGTCTGATACTTGCTGGGGGTTACGTCAAACCATCTTAGGTATACCTACTATACGAACTTTAAACTTGATCTCCAAGACTTTGAAAATTCTCTCTCGTAAACGTTTTAGCGAAAGTGTATATAATTGCTATTAAATTTTACCCCTTATACAGGTGATAGATCTAAAGAAATATTCATCCACGTTTATTTAGTTACAAAATACACCAAAGTAGAAATTCACGATTATGGTTTTGATACCTGAAATCATCTCTATAAGCCATAATTTCACTCTTGCCTTAAGGGACTATGTCGACGTGAGACAGGGCCGGAAGGGATGTTGTGCGGAACTCGATTGTCGAGGATGGTAATCTCGTACACCTGTACCACTAATGGAAGCTCTTCCCTTCCGTTACTAAACCCGTATGTCTGTATATCTGTCTGTCTCGGTTAAGCGCTCGTTTAGAAAGTTTAGCAGGTAATTCAGTTCCGAATATCATAGATTGTGATAAAAATGATAAAAATTATTACGTAGGTATATGAAAATTTATTTCGAAAAAAATTTTTTTTTTTTTTTTTTTTTCCAAACAGATGAATTCGCCTAGATGATTGTATACAACTGAGGTAAATAATAGAGATAGAAGTAAAAGAGAATTATGGAAAGAGGGTGAGTTAGTGAGTGAGTGAGTTTGTAGGTGCGACACCGTTTCAGCCATTAATGAATATTTATTGTCCCCTGACTAAAACTTAACGACCCCCGCCTTAACGTGCAGGAACTCGTAAATTATTAAACAAATTTAATTTACCCCCATGCCGCATGTTTTCCTTATTGCTTGCTATTCTGTATTTTAACTTTTTGTCGAGAAACCGACTAACTCATAACACCACTGTTCTCAAAGGTATTAAATACAATTTAAGTACGAACACATGTACATTGTACATCCTTATTCAGAAATTTGTCTTCTCGATTATTCAAATGATTATACATAATTCATAGAAACTATTTTTTGAATCGTTTCTACTATGATATACCAATTATTGTAAGTCATTGGTCAATTAACTTTTCAAGGATATCGGATTAGAGGATAAGCCCCCGTTAATTCGAGGGTTGAAAATAGTTTTTCAACTTCATTTCTATCCTTGAGAGAATAGTGTCTTTTTCAATCGTCTCATGATGAATCGGTCAACGAATGAAATATGTTCCAGGGTTTGTTTCTAACTTTTTATTTCTATGTGAAAATTGGAGTGAAAAATTGCAGCGTTTCTCAAGGTATGAACTGCAGTGGCGGTGGTTTACGGGTATGATGAAAAAAAGAGAAAGAAGAAACAAAAATAATAAAATATAATAAAAAAAAAAAAAAAAAAATCTAATACAAGAATAATAACAACAACGTCTTCGCAAACGTTAACGAGAAATCTTTAATCTTGACGTAACCGTAGGAAGGAGTCGTGTATAACAACACAATGAGAACCGCCGTAAGCGAAATAATAATTACGTAGCAGTTTTTGATTAATTGAGATAAACGCCATAGCGGTATGATGGCATGGGCATGGTCATGGTGTGGCGTGGCGAGATTTGACCAACACTCATTATCATATTAGCGATAAATTACAAAGTTATAAAATTATTATTCAACACAATGGGTATGAAATGCTTTTGTGTGTCTCTCCCCTGTAGGTAACGGAGGGAAAATTTATGTTTGAATGGAGAATTTTCACTGGAATTTCCTCTCCTCCATTTCTGAATGGAACAACGTACGTACGTACGTACATACGTACGTAGATACGTATGTATGTACGTTCTAACTACCTATTCACCTACTCTCTCTCTACTTCTCCGGATAGGTACATACGTATATGTACTTAACATCGTGGTCGTCGGCGTCTTTCTCATCGTAGACAAACCACGTCCAAGGAATGTGTGTTCAACGGTATCCAACGTTCTTAACCCTTGTTCGTATATACTCCATGGGGGATTATTGCTCTAGTGTCCGAGTGCCACGGTCTGACATGTCCTATGTACATAAATACATACATACATACATATACTATACCGTACCCCATACGTATACAAATTTTACGCAGTTGAAACAACCGCGTGTTACGCTGACGTTTCCAACCCACCGTTTCAACTGACACGCAAACAATTCCCTCCAATTTGTAACGTTCGCGCGTTATCCTTCTATCGTTTAGCTGAGCTTGAATATATACCTACCTTCAAGAATCGTACTATTTGTTATAGCATCCCGTATATTTATTCGATCTATTAATTAATACTGTTGCAGAGAAACTAAGCCAAAACTAACAATCAAAACTATTCATATCCTAAAGCAAATACGTTAGCAAAATTTCATTACTTTTTACCCTTTCGACCCTAATCTGACCTATCATTACATCCGCTATATTACGTTATTTTTGTTTCTGAGATCATCCGTGTTGAATTCTACCTCAATATTTTATGACGTATGTGGATATAATATTATAATTGCGTTTCTATATACCAATTCTTTTTTGTTTTTTTTTTAACTTTTATTATTCTATTTTATTTTTATTAAATTTTTTTTTTTTTTTTTCACCTGACATTACTTTCATAAAACTTCTCACGCGACAGCTACCTAATTGGAAAGGTTCATTATGTGGACCGTGTTCGAAGATTAAATTTCTCCCGCATATAGATACTATATTTGTCGTTATCCACTTGGTTCATTGGTTCAATCAACCCAACTCCAAGCCGTTTCATACTCGTCATATATTCCACGTGCCCGGTATCGATCGAGGTTAATTGCAGGGGTGACGGGGGAAAATATATATCGTCAGAAATTGAATTGTGCTCCTGGGAGTATTAGGTGTGTGTGCCATTGGAAGAGAGGGGGGTACTACCAACGTACCTACATATTGCACCGTGCCGTACCTACCTACCTACCTATATTCGTCTGTGTAAATAGTCGGTATACACTTATACAATCAAATTAGTTCATAAGCCTTGTTGTACCGAATTGCTCCCTTATAGGTGAACTATAAAGCTATAACCATACAACTACTAGCATAGGTAACTACCATTTGAAAACCGATCAATTATTTCTGCCAATTAACGCTCAATATAATCCGTCAAAGTATAAACTGGCTAAATTTGTTAGACCCGATAAGGTCAGACGTGTCAAGTGTCAAACCATCTCAAAGTTACAAACCAACTCTCTCGTATCGAGACGGTCTGAATTTCTGAAGGATCAGAACCACCAATCGTTAACCACAACTCCCTCTCCCCCAAAATCTCCTCTGACTAGCAAATAACTTATCGTTAAGGCAAAGGCGAGTACCGAGGCCTAAATCTAAGGCTAAACCCAAAGATCTTCGAACGGGGTCCAAGGACTTCCATTTGATGTTGGGGTGACGTGTATATACGTTAGAGGTTTGTGGATCGGTAAGTGTATAGGTAGCTTTAGGTAGTCAGCTACTCGTACCTAGCTGATGTGTCAAACATACCAAGTTACTGTAGCTGCCTGTAGAGAGGGAATCGGTTTTCCCGTCGAGAGGTGATATCAGATTGAGAATGATGGTATCGGGGGTTGGGTGATTTCAGGTTGAATCTGGGTTAGGGCTATAGAGGAGTTATAGGTGTGGTATAGTTTCTGTGTCGCGATGCATGGAGATTAAACGACCTGTAATTAATTAACGCGACTCAATTCGCACTGGTAGGATTTTGGAGAATCATTGAGAAGAGGGTAGCGGCCGAGTCCAATTCTCTCTCTCCCTCTTTAAACTCGACTCTCTTCAACATCGTGCTGCTACTGCTACTGCTGCTGGTTTTCATCGAATCGATAACACGTGAGCCCGTTCTTTTGTTACTGAGAATCAATTATACACCACTGTATAGATCCGTGAAAACGCGAGCTCGGTTCTCTTTGTCTTTTCGACACGCAGCGATGGCCGACCTTTAAGCTTCAATTCAAACAATAGATGACACACTACGGGCAGGCAGTACTTCGGTTCTCCACAAATTAATCGTTCCACACGATACGATACAATACGACGCGATGTGGATCGTCGTCGCGTCATCGCTATACGCGGTCGTTCAGCAACCGCAAAGACAATCGTCTTGACAAACGCCCGGGCAATAGTTCAAATCCCATGGATGGTTTCAGCACGAATAGTTACGTTTAAGAATGATACGATCCTTGCACTATATTCGACTCTAATTTTTTCATTTTTTTCTTTTCTTTTTTGTAGTGGGTATAATTAGGGTCTTGTTTAAATCCTTTGGCTTTGTCGCTCGTTTCGCAGTCTTGTAGCAGAGAAAAAATAAATAAAGTAGAAAAAAGGGAAAAGAGGTAAAGAGTGGAAAAGAAAAAGAAAAAAAGGAATCAGGCTTCGTATCCCGGCTGCAATTCCGTCCTGGCACTCTTTCGCCTCTCTTCTTCCGTTATAAGAGGGAGCCCGTTAATGCGGGTGCCTATTTACCAGAAGCTTGGCATGTTTTTGGGGATGGTGGTGGTAGTGTGTATAGTGTAGGCATCAATTCGTCGACGAGTGGCTCTGCAGGGGCGGTTGTAGCGCGCGCGAGGCAACAGGAGAAAGGGTGCCAAGCCTGAGGGTAGGTGAGGAAATAGAGGGGTATATGGTAAGAGGTGGAGACGAGTAGAGAAGAGAAGAGAAGAGAGGAGAGGAGAGGAGAGGAGAGGAGAGGAGAGGAGAGGAGAGGAGAGGAGAGGAGAGGAGAGGAGTGAAGAGGAGAGAAGAGAGAGGAGTGTGTTTGCCCTCATTAGCCGCACGGCGCTACGGCCAACAACCCTCTCCTGTGTGGACCAATAAATTTGGAGGGTGTCTCCGTCAAGCGTTGATTCGTTTATCCCGCCATCCGAATCACCCTGCGTTTTCTTTTATGCAATCTTTTTATATTTTACCCTTGGGCAGGTAGATGTAAAAATTGTACGACTACCGCAAAGGGGAACAAAAAAAAATAGAAAGAAAACGAAAAATAAGAAAACAAAATTCGGTATTATAAATATTCCCGAAATATATATATAAAATTCGAAAATTTTTAACCACCGGATTAGGCGAGGTTTTTAGTATTTACGGATTTATGTCGTAAATGAAATGATTAGAATATGCTTATTGCGTCTTGTATCACCAGCTCCTTTCACCACCGACTTTCATCGTCTTCTATATTACCATAAAACCGGGGAATCACTTGACACAGATTTTCAACTACCGTGCATTTTTAATTGTGCTTTAATCTTCGACATATTGCCACTCGAAGATATTATTCGTTAAACCGTAGAATCATCAAGTATAACATCTGTCTACCCGAGACAGCTAAATGCTACTGCTGACTGGGCTTGTAATATACGTTTTACATACCTACATCTATATATACATATATGGATACCCACATATGTATATAAACAGTTTGAATTATGGTGAAAATTCTGGAATCAGTTTTGCGGTTTGCAGAAATATAATGATAAATAGGCATTGACTAATGAATAAAATTTTTATGTGTTTCAGGTAAGTCAAAAAGCAACCATAATTGGAATTATTTTATTACCCGAAGATCGGTAAGCGGTATTCATTATAATAATAAACATATCTACAAATACCAAAATCACGCCTAACGCTGTTTTACTAGCCTGAATAAATATTTTCGATCACGAAGCTGCGTCAATAATTGCTAAACAGAGTTTCCGATTACGTATGTATATGCGTATGTATGTATGTATATACATGCATAGATACGCGCAGTTGATTCTAGATAATTGCATTGAACAATTTATAGAGAAAATTGAAAGCTCGCGACTCTATGACTTTAGGGACGGGTTAGAGTTCCGGATTTCAAAAATTCGAAATGGTAAAAATTTCAAATTCGTTTTCGACGATTTCGAATTTTCAGAAACGTTATAGTTTAAAATATTCAAATGCGGAAAGATCGGGATGCAGACAGCTCAAAAATTGGGAAAGTAAAAAATTTCAAAAGTCCAATAATTTGAAAAAAGAAATAGCAATTCTGGTCTTTCGGATCCTTAGCTTTCGGAATTTTGTACCTTCAGTATTTTTCGATTTAAAATCTTGTCAATCAACTATCATCCAAACTTTCGGGAGAATATTTTTTCTAAAAACTGTACGAGTAGGTACAAAAAGTGAACATTATCACCCCTAATTTTTAAATTTGAAAAATTATTGTAGATAACTAATCGAAACTAGAAAAATTTCCAATAGAATTATTTTCCGAAGGATACAACAAAATTTAAAATAAAAACAGTTTTTGAATGATAAATTTGTAACAGTTCGATCGTCTGCCCCGGTTTTACTTCATGGCTTTGCTTCTCATACCTCGTACAGCATCCCTCGAGTTAAACCCTCGTTTTCTCGCTCAAGTGTAATCCACGAATAATGAACAGTCAGGTGTCACTCGCAGCTATACCCTCCCACATACACTGAACCCGAATACCTAGTATACCCACTTTTACAAAACGGAAACACTCTAAATATTTCTGGAAACTATCTAATTGCATCTAATCTGTCCCTGCAATACCATCATTGATCAATTTATCAATAAAATATGTTTAATCGATGAAATCGATTGCCTCAAAGTGTTTCTCATTCAGATTTTACGTTGTTACATGCATGATGTGCGAAATTTTTAACGTTCTGGGGTCCTAGGAAGCTATTCTGACTATTTTTTGATGGACGTCCGTATGTGTGTGTGTGGAAACAAATTTATGTCGTACGATATCTTTAGGACGAATCGACCAATTTGAATGGTTCTTATGGCAATCGAAAGGGTTCATCAAGACTTAGATCTGATTAGATTTTGGAGTCGATCGGTCGAGTAGTTTCAAAGTTATTTGAGAAATAAAAGTTAAAGAACAATTTTTTTTTCATGTTTTTAGCGCATAACTCCTAAACTGTTCGTGCATTAGTCTTAAAACTTGATCAGACTTAGCTCTTGGATAGCCTTTTCGATCGCCGTAAGATTCATCAAAATCGAACGATTGGTTTAAAAGATATTGCACGACAAAAATTTCTCTTTTTCTCGTACGATACCTTTGGAACGAATTAACCGATTTGAATGATTGTTGCGGCGATCGAAAGGGTTCATCAAGACTTAGATCTGATTAGATTTTGGATTCGATCGGTCGAGTAGTTTCAAAGTTATTCGAAGAATAGAAATTGAAGAAAAAAAGATTTGTATAGGGAAAACTAATTATACTTATAACCTTCTTTAATTTATTATAAAGACAATAGTATCAATTAATTGTAACGTATTTAACACAGCGGGAAGTTTTCGGGTTGGCCCATAGGTCAACCGGTTTCCTGATTTTTTTTTAGAATCGACCTTGTTATTCTGAACCGTTGGCAAAATTTTATAGCGAGTTAATAAATGACAGTATTTTCCTGTGAATTGAAGAAGATATAGAATCAGTGTGAATCAACCTTTAGATGGATAGAATATATTCTACGATCGTGAAACTAGGAGAATCTAAGAGAAAATGGTTTTCTCATATGTATGGGAAAGCTGGGATAAGATTTTTGTTTTCTTCAATTTTCACTCTTCATTCCTTGATATTTCCTTTTTATTTTCTTCTCACCTGCAATCCGCTCTTCCACCTTCTTCGTTACACCCTCCTTTTCAACAAGATTTTCTCAGTTTTCTTTTCCTCACCGTATATACGATCTATTATTACAATCTTTTCGAACCTTGTGCCGCGATTGTTACGATCCAAGAGTATGGGGTTCTTATTACGTTGAGCACGGTTGCGGCACTGTGTCGTGGTAACCTTGTCGCTCCCTTCTCGATTCCGAAAAAGCTCTTTCTACGCATTTAAAAAAAAAATGAAAAAAAAAAAAAAAAACAAGAAAAACTTTTTGTGAGGGATTTTTCACGCGGGATATTCGGTGTGCTGACTCTTTTCAATCTTTGACCTATTTCTCAACTTCTATCGGTAGAACAACATTTTGTTTTTTTTTTTTCTTCTTTTTCCCTGACTCGATTCCTTCGATACCTCAATATCCGGTTTGATTTTGTAATTAATACTCGGTTAGATCCTATCTGTCGTGAATGGCTTAAAAATTAACATAATCTCTTGCCTTCCTTATAGAGAGACTTGTGTGCGGATGATGGTAAAGTTTTAAGGTAATTGAAAAGGGAAAAAAAAAATCTGAATTTTCTGACGTTGACGTTATGTTGGCGTCATTGGCATCGTTGGCATCGTCGAGGACCGCCTGCTCCCATTGTTATTGCAGTAGTTTGGCCGACGATGCCGGTATAGTAGTGGATATATAGATAGATAGGTATATACATATAGGCGCATAGGTACCTATGTACTGTATATCTAGGGGCGTAGGGCGCTCTATTCCCTCTGAAATCTATTCGATATATTGATCCGTTGAGCAGCCTCTGTTGCTTTGCAATCCCTCGAATGTAGTTTGTCCAATATCAGAGCCTCGAGGGTTTTCCTCGTGACCAGAAGCTGTTTGTATTCAAAAGAAAGGAGACTCCTTCTCTCTTTCCTTATTTATCTCTCTCTCTCTCTCTCTCTCTCTCTCTCTTTCTATCTTTCTCACTCGCTGCTTCCTTCCTTCCTGCCTTTCTTTCTTTCTTTCTTTTCTTACTTCTTTACTTCTCCTTTCTTTAGTTCTTCTTTTTTTTGTTCCTTTTCCTTCTTTCCTCTTTCTTCTATCTCTGGACCAAAGCTGGCCTCGAAATACGAACTAGCTACGAGGGTAGCAGCGGTAGAAACAGCAGGAAAAGGAAAAAAAAACTAGAGAAAATGGGGGAAAAAAAAGAAAGAGAGAGAGAAAGAGAAAGAGAAGAAATAAAAATAGGAAATAAAAGTAAAGTAAAGTAAAATAAAATAAAATAAAATAAAATAAAATAAAACCGAGAAAAGCTCTCCTCCGTCGTAACGTCCTGATTTATCAGCAAACCCACGCCATCCCAACGCGGAGCACATTCAACCGTAATATATATACCAACACAGAGCTTGCAGTACGGTATGTATGTATGTACATACATACATACATACAACATCGTGGCTTTTCTGAAAACTCGTTGCAATTTTGAAAAGAGTTTTAATCGCGGCTAAAACTAAACAACGTATTCATATACCCACCCATATACCTCATTGCACTAACACGTATACAACGCGTGTTCGAACCCCGACGTGTACCGGTGGTAATCAAGGCTAATTAAAGGGAACCAGATTGAATCTAAATACAACGTGAACCCCGCGGAACGTAATCACAGGAATGATACGCGTGTCGTTTACGTTGTACCGTATATATATAGTAGCTGATGTATATATCACGTACATAAATACATACATATACATACATTTTACTACTTGTTCATTTTTTTTTTTTTTCGTTTTAATTTACGTTGTATTTCATGTCCGCACGTATAGTTGTGCCGTTTTTTTTGGGCGGTACCTACATAAGGTATACCGAAGGTGTACACCTGTAAGGTGTAGGTACTAGCCTCTCGTGGCTCAGCTATCAATGCAAAAGTTTCTCTCGACATGGCATAACCCCATTTGTACGTTAATATTGGCGTCGTGTAACAACGAATTACAGAAGAATCGGTTACTGTTATTACTATTACGTGTAAACTTTATTCTCGACTAACCAAAAATCGTGCGTGACATGACGCATTCTGCGTGCGTTTGGTATATATCACTAAATACAAAACAAAAACTCCCATTACGGTGTATATTATTTTTTTTTTTTTTTTTACTTATTATGTATTAAAAAAAAAAAAATTTTCTTATTCAAAACGAACAAACGGGGTTGTAACTCACGTTCAAACTCGAAATGTACATTTTTTATTCCTAATTATGACTTTTTATATGTCCATGCGAAAGTCGATACATGGATGCTTATAATGCTGCTGTAAAGTGTGCGGATAAATCTTTTTTTGGGGAAGTAAAAATTGTGTCGACAAATACGGTAGGTACAAGAAAATAGACGTCAGTTTCTGTGAACTCTCTTATATAACATCGCGACATTATCCCGCGGCATAGAGGGACGCAGGTTTGTTGGTCCCTCTTTTGTCCTCGCCCAGGGGGCACAGGATAAACTTTCCGTAAACATGATAAACTCGTGAGCGAAATGTCTCGTAACGTGAGTCAAATAAAACGACGCTTATAATTACGCGGGGGTGAGACGTAGAGTTACAACTTTTGAATCACCTTAGCGTCTTAATTTTTACTTTATTTTTTGTTGGTCGGGATAGGACGTATATAAAGATGAAATTGGATGATCAAAAAATTAAATTTCTTCTATCCTATTTATCTAGAAATTTTCAAAAAGTAAAGAAGAAAAATGAAAAATAAAAATCAAAAGCAAATATCAAAAGTATAAAGTGAAATAAAATGTAGAAAATTCGTATCATATTTATTTGAAAACTTTTTCGAAGACGTATTTATATACGTACCATGTTTTAAATGCAAATTTTTAAAATGGGATTGCACAGCTACGTTGCACACTGCAACCCGTTCCATGTGACATGTGATATTTTCGAACCTTGTATGTACCTATGCACCTACGCAGGAATTACGTATACGTGGAGGTAACCTATTACCTAGCTGACGCATACTTGGAAGATTGGTACACGTTAACGTTAGCTTGAATATATGTAGTAATCCTTTCCATTTATTTATCTCCAGACTCCAAAAGCTACCAGATGACAGAGGGTCGCGTTTAAAGCCTCTTTTCGCTGGATATTTGTCACCTAAATTTGCATCAGGATCGCGTACACTCACGGATAAAAATTTGCATGGAAGCTAGGATTTATTTTCAAGCTCTTCGAGTTGCAAGGTTCGCCAAGTTCCCGAGGTTTCACAAAATTCGCGATCTTTAACGTTAAAATTTTTGCCAATTTTTTTTTTTTTGTTTTTTTTTTTTGTTTTTGGAGAACTCAGAATATATCCGACGAGTAATCAAGTTCGAATTTTGAACTAAGGCGTTCAAGATTTCAGTGCCAAGAGCGGACAAGCTTAATGCTTTACTTAATGGCAAGGTGATTAAAAAGTGGATAATTCTTTCATTAAATTGCTAGTAATATACAGACGAGAAATCTTGCGGCTTCCACATCTGCGAGCTGCGGCTAGATATGGCGGCAGACTGGCGGTCATGGTTTGTTGCGGCTCGTGCAGTAGATTAGCATTTTTAACGCGTCGCAGATGTTCCAAACTCGAGTTCCCGGATTCCTCACGTCCGTTGGAAAAAGCAATTCAGTCTTTTGCCAAAATTCTAATGTCCGAGAAAATAATTTAATACACAAACCGTTCGGGAGGATAGCGAAGTAGCAATTCGAATAGCTGATTAAACTCATCGTGGTAAAGCGATTCGCTGATCAAATTGATAAATCAATTAGCGCAAATTAATTGGCGCTTCTTTGTAAAGCAAAAATAATATAATAAATAAAAAATATCAAGAAGAAATTCTATGAAGAGATAATTAAATTTGAAAAAAAAAAAATTATTGATTTCAATCGTTTGACCACAGCGATATCTGGAATTCTAGAATTCCGACGTGAGCTGTGTTTACTTCATGAGTTCGTGGCATTAATTACGCCTACTAATTACACAAATTAACTTAAATTAACCCTTTTCTCAACCGGCATTCGCCTTTTTACTATACTGATTGCCTTCAGCCGGTGCTCCAATCTTGTCTGATGGAATAGCCGTTTCTACCTTGAATTTCTAATTAGTAAAGAGAAAAAAGTGTAAGCCTATATGTTAGTGAAAAAAAAAAAAAACGATATAAAAATGAAAAAAATAAAAGAAGCAAAGAGGATTTGATAATTGTTCTCTCAAATCTTTGTTCTGTTAAATTTTTGCTGATTTTCAATTTCATATTTCAATATTTTAATGGGTTTCCCATCAATCCGCGGAGCTTTATCCGATTCGGTTCAATTTCAAATTTTAATCCTTCTTTCGAAACAATTGACTGTACCGGCGTATAACGCGGTTTTAATCATGCGTTTTTTATTTTTTTGACTTTATTTTGTATTTGATTTTGTATTTTGTATATATTTATTTACTTTTTTTTTTTTCTTCATTTTAGACTAGTGCTAGGGGAGAAATGTGAAATAACCGAAGGGGTAGAGTCGTAAACAGAAAACGTATGGGGTAACTTATCCTGTCAATTTACCTGTTGAACTTTATCCTTCCTCCACCCTATACTCTTACTTTTTATTTTATTCTATTTTTTTTTTTCTTCTTCTTGATCTTCTTCTTCTTCTTCTTCTTCTCCTCCTTCTTCAACCGATCCTCCCCCATTGGAATCGTACAAAGAAAACGTCGCCCGGGGGGGTTGAAGAAGAAAAATCTTCGATGCCGAAAAAGTAAAGTCGAAAGGGGGAATCAGTTCTGTCGTCTAACGCGCAATACGCTTATGCGGACTCGCCTGTTTTTATTGAAATGAACATCGAAATTCCTCTACAGATAGTCTCAAATTCCAGATAAAAAGAGACTTGAAATCGATAATGGGTATATATATACATATATACACCTATACATATATTATCCACCATAAATAGTAGAGCTTGGGATAAAACTAGAAGATTTCTAAAGAAATAAAGATGGAAGCTTTGAAATGGAAAGAGGAAATCAAAGAGCGAGTGAACCACGGACGAGAAAGGAGTATCTTTTCGTGTCGCGTGTCGCATGTCGTCTATACGAAAACAATCAATTCCAGTCCGATGCGCCTGTGGTTCCGCCATCACCATTTCCCCAGCTCTTCTCTTTTTCCTCTTTTCTTCTTTTTTCTTTTATTTTTATTTCTCTTTCTTTTTACTCTACGCTCGTTAGATGTTTCGTTTTTCTTTGGTGGATACAGGTGTAAGGTAGGTACTGTGTACCGTTGATACTCGAAGGTATATTATATATATATATATATAGACGGTATATAATAATATATAGACCCAAGAAGCGGTGAAAATTTCGGGATGGTAAAGCGGGTAGCGAAAACGGGAGAGGGTGTTATCGCATCGTCGAGATCCGATTGGGGCAACTTCAAGCTTCTAAAGTGATGAAAATTTATCAGCCTGTTTAAATATTCAGGTGATACTTGAAAACTCGCTTTTCCAAGACTTATTTGCCCCGAGTTAGGAGACGACTTATCAATCGGCTCATTTGCATTCACATACA
This sequence comes from Macrophya annulata, assembly GCA_963924015.1. Lineage (NCBI taxonomy): Eukaryota > Metazoa > Arthropoda > Insecta > Hymenoptera > Tenthredinidae > Macrophya > Macrophya annulata. Next base: position 2,873,504 of record OZ001262.1, read on the forward strand.
TACGTATATATGTATATAAGTTTTTGTATATATGTATTTACATACATAAACCTCGCGTATTTATCATCCTTGGAAATCGATCACACCGCACAATAACAATTAAGGCAAGAGGAGAAAAAGAAAATAAAAAAAAAATGAAGACATTGGTTGTAGATTTTTTTTTTTTTTTTTATTCTTATCAAAAATTTATATTCGAAAGAACAGAAATTAGGTTCTTCAACAGTGTTCAGATTTTATTGACTTTAATGAATTGCAGTGATTCAAAAATTGAACTATAATCATGTCAAAGCACAGAAACACAATGTAGATCGAGGAATTGTTGAAAATTAACTGAAATTTCCCCTTCTATCATCGTAGAGTTTAATCCGCGTAACCAATACATTGAATATCAATTGAAATAATGCAAATCAATAGAGCCTTCATATTCAATGGGGCAATTAACGTGAAACCATAGGCTGGCACTGGGTTATTTCCTATTGAAATATTAATCGTAATACGCTGACGGTGGTTTTGATGCGGGGGGGGGGGGAAGGTATACTATATGATGTCGGTGGTATACGATAGACTATCCAATAATATCTCGTCATATGTACATATTTATATATACATACATACATACATACATAGATATACTTATACATACCTATCACGTGAAATTCTCGCGTGTTTCCTTTGATATCGAACCCATTCGCTACGTTGTATAACTCCGTCATGACTTTCTACAAGGTAGGTACACAGTTAACCACCCCCATTATAGGTATACCTACTGTCGAGGTCAGAGAAATTTCCCTATCAAAACGCAACTCCATTTAAGTGATAAATTTTTCATCTATGGTGTGGGAAAGACAGAAAGAAATAATGAAAGAAAGTAAGACAATAAAATGCTATGCGATGAATATTTTCAAGATAATTTAGAATTTTATCGAAGGGAAGGGGGGTTAAGAAAATTTCATTAGGTATGATTCAATAATATCAACATTTTGTAATATTCATAGCTGAATATTTTCCTTATATAATATATAATGTATATATATTAATTTTTTTTATGGCGATACGTAAGCTTGAACTGTTGAGATACTATAATATATAACCTACGTGTTTTTGGTATACGAAAATAGTTGAGTGGTTTGTTAGAATGAGATGAGATTGAAAAAAAAAATAAAAAAATAAAAATAAAAGTTAAGAAAAATGGCAGTAGAATCAGTTAAATAGGTAAGCGAAATCGTGAGGGTTTCTCAAGTCGTAGTGGTGGTGGTAGTACTGCTGCTGCTACTGCTGCTTCTGCTTCTGCTGCTAGAACCGAGTTTATAAATCGTTTTAATAAAGACGGGGCGAACGGTGGTTGAATCCAGTAATTGACTTGGAAACTCGCTCGGACCAGAGCGCGAGAGAAATATTTAAATTCCTTCATTACTCGCTCAAAGAATCGCTAATGCTAGATGGAATTCTACGGAATATTATTCTACTATTTCACCCCGGACGGTTCATACCCTTACCAATCTCATCCACCACCGTCGACCTTCTTCGTCTTACTCATCATACTGTGCAGTAGCGCTTCAGAAAACCGGGTTATTATAAGTACCTACCTACGTATCCATCCTACCCTTATATCTCTACCTACATTCATATATACATGGATAGGTAGATAGATGGATAGATAGATAGATAGATATCTTCGCAATGTCTATGTATATAATTATATAATACCTATGTACCTACATTAAATATATCTATACAAATTTTCTTACTCTATAATATTATACGTATAATAATAATACTTGAAACACGTAGAGATCGTAATGGCGTTAATTAAACCTTACAAGAATTTCAATTTTTTATAATGATTTAGTATAGAATTTAAATTCTTTAATATAATTTCAGGTTTAATAAAATTTTATTTCATCCACCGATGTCATCTCCTCATTTTACTCAATTTTTTATGTAAGGTATATATAGGTATAGGTTTATGTATGAACAGCGAATTTGATGTATCCGATTGTGCAGTTATAACTTTAGCTTACAATTAATGCGATCGCTTAGTTTTCTTCTTGTTGCCTATTACTCCGTCTCCTACCGATTTGTAACACAAATTGTCTCCCCCATTCGCGGACGTCCTTCTTCTTTCTTCATCCTTTTTCCTCTTTCACCTTTTTTTTTTTTTTTTTTTTTTATTCCCGTTTCTCTTTTCTGTTTCCTTTTTGCCTCCACCGACTAGCTCCTCCTCTTCATCTCGTCTACGTCGACGTTGTCGTCGACGGAGACATGGACACGGTTAAAAATTGCGTGTCAGCGGTCTCGGAGTACCTAGGGGTGACGCGGGGGATGCCTTAATCCAATTCCATAACGGAGCGTTGCTGTTCTCTTGCCAATGATTCGTTTGCACTTTGTTACCTTTTCTTCCTCGTCTTATTTTTCGTTGTCTTTTTATTCTCATTCTTCTTCTTTTATAATAGTAAAGGACGGGAAAGAGTTCTTTTACCTCAGCTTAGTATCCCCAGACGTTATCAACTAGGTAGCCTTAGTGGTTTTACTTTACTAAGAAAAATCTTTCAAACGATTTCACCCTGCACTATATTACTAGAAGGTATTGAAAACTCCATTATCATAGTGGTGTTACGTAAACACGCATCTAGAAATGTTAGTAATGCTTTTTCTTGTACGTGCGTAAGATAAGGGTGCCTGTGCCAACACGTACCTGTGTACTCGAGTAAACTGCCTTCTCTATATCTCCTTCTACTTACTAGCCTTATTCCAACCCTCTACCCAAAATCTTACAATCCAACACACACACGCACTTACCTACGTCGATATACCTACCTTCCATGCTTTCAGAATAATGCCTAAAGTTTATGGTGGCTATATGGTAGGTACGTCTGAAATCATAGCCAATTACAAATTTCTATTCATATCCGTGTTAGGATGTGAGAAAGTTATTTCTGTTTCATTTAAATTGGGATTTACTTTTCTCTCTGATTATTATTTTACTTCATTCCCCATGTGTCTCAGTTATAATTCTCTGATTAACTAATACTCGTCACAATTTCTTATCGTCTTTATAAACGAGGTAGCTTTAGCGGGCATAGGTATAGTCATTAGTTTCAACTGATTAGATATTTAGGAGCGGAGTAGCGTAGCTGTAGGTACGCGTCAGGAAAAGGGTGACACGCTAGGCAGAGGGTCTACGCTATACCGGGATGAATATGAGGCTAGGCAATTTCCTTCGGGCAAGTTCGTTAATATTTTGAAGATGGGGCCAAAATTTTAATCACATGAATTTAGGGGTGGTAACGTGGAGAGGGTGATGGTGAAACACGAGAAACTCCAAGTCAACTATAATGTACTGCGTTACCATAAAACTTGGAAAAATGTTTGAGATGAAAAGATTCCACGTTTTTTTTTTTTTTTTTTTTTTTTTTTTTTCACTTTCAAGGTATTTTTTTTTTTTTCTCGTTTTGTACAGAAGATGCGATTTCACTTGACGTTTGATTCAGAAGTTGGAGTTCAGCTGGAAGCGGATATGGAACAGAAACAAAAAATAAAATATAAAAAAGTCATAAAAAAAAAACAAAAAAAAAATCTGTCCAAAGAATTACGGTAACTTTTAGAGTTTCAGTTCCTCGCGAGTATACCGCTGTCACTTTTCTAGAGTAGCGTGCCGCGTTATCTATAAGTTTCATAACGGAACGTCGAGCGAACGGAAAGCGACGTGACGTAACCCAACTTCCGTTTATACCAAGCGACCGATGGCATCCGGTACGGAAAAGTTCTCATAGTGAGTCAGGGACGCGATCGCGGTTAGCGGACGCTTCTCGCAAACCTTCAACCAGATATCACTGATTTAATTAGCACCCCTCACACCTCCTAAGCCACCCCAAATCCCGGGGAAACCTACCGTGCCCTATATAACTACGATAGCGTACCTACAGAGTCGTCGTCAACTATACAGACGAAACACACCACGCAGTAAAGGTGTGTGCTGAAACTCTCTCGGAATTTTCATCGCAGTAGGTATAATCTCCGAGGATACGTATCTCCAGAAATTTCACCTATTTCCGTTTATATCCTAACGCCACGACCCTACCCCTACCTCCCCCCCCTTCGCTTCACTTCAACTTGCCGACTCTCATTTCCCGTACTTTGCTATCATTTCGTGCTAATAGACCGCGGAATTTCATTTCTCCGATAAGTCTAGAAACTGTTTTAGCATTAGGTATAAGCTAACTATCTATAACTATATCTAACTATATAATATTAATGTCTAATTATTTCGTAGAGTTTTAACAACCTCTTCGTGTGCGTTTAATGTCATGACATATCGTTGATGAGTAATAGTAGTAGTGGATAAATTATGGTCATCAACGATCAAAATCGGAAGTCTTAATTTACCGAATGTAATTTACCGGGTTTAATTAAGCGTGTGGACACGCCTTTTGGAGCTACGTATGACTTATGTGCTCTTATAGTAGGCTTCAGGTAGGTTTAAATAGAGACGTTATTATGGTGTTATTACAGCTAAGTTTTACGAGGAGCAATTAACAGCGGTCCTTCTTGAAAGATCCTCGGAATTTGTCTCAGGTTTTCCATAATAAGACTTTGTTCGCGCCTCCTTGAGAATTCCTCAACCTTGCTGGTAGAATATTTGAAACGCTTTTATCATTTCGAGTACTTTTCTCTCTTCTCTTCTCTTCTCTTCTCTTCTCTTCTCTTCTCTTTTCTTTTCTTCTTTTCTCCCTCACGTTGCGTTGTTTGTAACTGTGATCTTCAATTAAAAATATCCGATACAGATAATGACAAAGACATCTCGCCACGAAACAAATAATTCAATGACGTGACGTGCTCAACTCGTCATCGGTAATGCTCAATCGACAGAAAAGTGAAAGCAGCCCAACCCCTAACTTTTGTTCATGGGTAGGTCTTAAAGCTTTCAGTATTTTCTGTTTTTTAATCAAAACCGAGTCAAGATAAACAGCAAACTTCTCTCTTTCTCTATCTCTTTTTATCTTTGTTGAATCTCAAATAAGAATCCTCCATCAGTAATATGCATGAAGCATCATGTACAAGCAAGAGGAGGTATCAGAATTTTTGGTTTTACGGTTTTTCACTCCTCTCGTATGCCCATGATATTTCTCGACATAAAAATCGCTACCGTTGTAATACGATCGTACAAAATATACGGATTTAGACCCGGAAGCCGAATAAGTACGTCAACGATACCCGGCCAACCACCATATACGCACAAAACTACTATCTCTGTTCAAAGAGCTTAAAAAAGGTCAAAAGTTCCCGCATAGGTACGTGAAAGCATGGCATACCATCCACTTCACCTCCTAAACAATTCCTATGCATATTTGCTTGTAAAAGCTCGAGCACTGGCGGCAATGGTGGGTAGGAATCTTGTCCCCAGCTGTCTTCAAGCTTCTGGGTAGATGGGGAGCAGCTGTGCCATTCCATTCGCAGAAGAGACTCGCCTTGACGAGGGTCTGCGCGTTTGTACGTGGCCGCCAAAATGATAACAGAAAGTCATAAAGCCACATGTCGCATTGAGAACAGCACATAATCATCAAGACACAGTCGTTGGTGCAGTTGGCACAGCAATGATCGATCAGATATCTCATCCACTGATGTTTGTCTTCCCTCATATTTTTCATCACAGCTTCAGCTTCTGGACCATTTTTATGGGTCCAAACTGATATGCGCGTTTCGTGAATAGAACAAGATCCATTGTACATATCTACACCGCGGCCTATACGAAAGTTCGGCTAAACAGGTCCTTCTCATGCCAACCGCTGGCTTGGAGTCTCAAACAGAACGCCGTGCAAAGTCAAACTAAAACTCCAGTTCCATCTATATTATAATCCGAGGGCTGACACTGCTAGCCCGAGTACCGGAGCTGGAGCTGGAGCTGGAGCTGAAGCTGGAGCTCGATCCCGCGTACCCTGCACGGAGTCCCGAAACCCAGAGTCCTCCGCTCTCGGTTGAAAACTTTCGTATTTGAGTCTCTCCCAGTCCCCTTCCGCCTTTACCCGCCTCTCTTCCGCCCTGTCAACCCTAAAGCAGTTAATTATATAGCACCAGCATTATCCCTCTTAAATTAATAACATCCCAAGGTGGATTATGGCACAGGGTTGAAGGTATCTATAGCCAGTATACTCGGCAGTGGAAATAAAACTAAGGATGGATACAACCGGGGGTGGGAAAGGGGATCAGTTTAAAAATAATTATATTTAACCCCTCGACGGAGTCACTGAATTCCGTTTGTCTGATCGTAGCTGTCTATATATGTCTCGGCAGATGACGTCACCCTTCTGTATAGGTGTACTGATAACTTTTAATCAAATTAAGCTTTGGCCAGGTTTATTACGTCGCTGTCTTTCTGGGTTTGTAATTATCTGATCGTACGAAATTTTTTGTTTTTTGTATTTTTTCGAAGCGATAAGGTGATGCGTAAATTTTGATGTTATCTTTGGTTGAAAAAAAAATCACCAATTTTCTATTTAGTACGACGTCTAACCTCTTCGAAAATTCACCTGGTGACGCGTGGTCGAGCGGTGAACGAAGGGCGGATGGTATTTATAGGTTCGCATGTAATAAAAATGCCTAACAAGCCGACCTTCCTGTTCTCTGCCACGAACAGGACGTGGGTTTGTTCGGGCTGATGGATGGGGTCTACGTGCGAGTAATTATAAGAACCCTATCGGATATTACGCGTTATAGATCTCCGCGTTCTCGCACCCACCCGCACCCCCACACACTACCCTCCTTTACATCGCGGTCGGTATACGCAAGAGCCCTGTATTATACTCACCCTCGTAGAGCCTCCCAACAGCCCACACGTCCTACTACGAGCAACTACCAGCTGCGTGTTCATTTAATCGTTGGCTTTTACTATAAAATACTTACACCTTAAAACGCACAGTGTAATCTTGTTTAATTTCTTCAATTATTATATAAACGAAGACGTCAAACGTTAATTCGCTAGCAACGTTATCATCAACGTTGGAAATTTCTCGAGGAATTTGTACCGCGAATTCCAAATCGAACTGAACTACCCATAGCGTAGAGAAGTGGCAAGGAGAGGGGGGGGAGGGGGGGGGAGGGAAGAGGCAGAGAGTATCATCTGGGTGTTTCCCGGTGTTATCTCGCGTAGTTTCCGGAGTGGTTATCCCTTTTGGTCGTCGTACCGCGGGGGTGAACGGATGAACGGGTGAACGGGTGAACGAGAGAGGACGGGTTGGGGGATGATCGTTAGCGTATCGCCAACTTGCCCGTTCGCTCGATATCGAAGTACCGGTTAAGCTCGGCTAAGTACTGCCTACATAATGTAGTACGCTTCCACACCGTTCTCAAAATATCACTGGGTCAGGAGTGGCGGTGATGGTGATGGTGGCGGTGATGAGGAAAAAAAGAGAAACGAAAAGAAGAAAAAATAAATAAATAATAATAATAATAATAATAATAATAATAAAGAGGGATGAGGAGGTGGAGGAGAGCCGTTCTCTGGATCGTCTAATCATCTCTTGGTACCGCGCCGGCCTTGTTTTTTGTATACTTTTCATTTTGTCTCTTTTCTCCTTTTACCTTTAAATCAGGACTTTTCGTTCGTCCTCGACGGAAAAGCGCCCGCGCGTGCTTCGTTATCTCGGCCGAATGCATCCCGCAAACTTATTCGAATCAAGCAAAGACTCGTTGAAAATTGATTTCTCCAGAATACCTGCGTAACACACCACTACCACTTATACGTACATACATACAGCGAACGTTATCTCAACAATCTAGTTCCTTCACTGCGATAATCCAAAGTCAATAGTAATTATATTCACCCCGTGCATATCAATTTTTATACCATCTATCTAATTAAATTTGAAAAAAAATCTGATCATCACGATGATCTTTTCAATACGTAAGATCCGGATTCTCATCTTTTTTTATCCTCAATTTGAAAGACTTGAAAATTAACTCTGAACTATTATGCTGATCTCGTTGAACTGATTGCAGCCTTATGTCATGTCTGTTAGTTCACTGTTTGATTACCTTCACTCTACCTATGATATGCAACGTGCAGAGGTTCATTCAGATCCTTGGTAACAGCACGAGACAAACCAGGACGATAATTGCTACCACTAATCAACGAGCTCGGCAGCTGCCAGGTACTCCACAAACGGCAGAATTGTAGTCGGAAGATGTACTGGGTGTAGACATATATATCTACCATATACACGTATAGTGAGATATCCGTTTGACCAAGCCAGGTGTATATCGGGTGGAAATGAATTTATAATTTTGTGGATTTGTCGACGCGGTTTTTATTCCTTTTTTCAATAATTTCTTTTCAGAAAAGATAACGATGAAGGGCTTTTAGATAGATTCAGAGTTCGGCTAGTAGTTACCGGGTAAAAAAAAGGTACAAAACGTGTCATTGGCCTCCGATTCACCTTTCTGATCCTTTAATCGTGGGATTTGAAAGGTCAACCTAATTTCACGGTCTGACAGTGCGGGCGTTTGTTTTTTTTTTTTTTTTTTACGGAATTCTCCCGCTCGATTGTACATGTAATACCTCTACCTACCAACACCGACCAGTTCAACCAGCGAAGAGAATAGATTTCCCCGCTACATCCGAGACTCGACGGCGATTGCTAGATCCTCCAAAGACCCGTAACGATTATACCGATTCCCGTTCCGGGTTTTCGGGTTCGGGGTAGAACGCGGTAATTCGCTGGCAAGCGATTATGTTAAACGTGGGGAGGTATGCACGCCCTATAATTTTAGGTAAGCCTCAGGTGACCCAGCCGGAAAATCCACCGACGAGATATTCTTAAAACTTTAAATACCTATACGGACTAGGATACCAAGCTGATTCAAAAGCAACGGCAACGGCAATGGCACCAACATCGGTTACGGCCTCGGTTACGGAAGGTCCGCTTAAGAGCTAGATTATATCTTTCAAAATGTACAACGTAATACATTTATGCATTATTCGAGAGGAAATTAACCCATATAGCAATAGCCGTACGGTGAACGTAACACGTGCGCCTAATCTCTCGGTATATCAGCAATAATGGCTGGAAACCAAACGGCCGAACGGTAACAGGAACGGGAACGGGAACGTGAACGAGAACGAGAGCAGTTGCCCACTAAATCTCACATGAAATCCAACCTAAGCGGGCATCCCCGTTCAACATCGACTTGGCCGATCCATAGATGAACTAATAGATCGCCGATGCAAGTCTTCCTCTTGATTATCGAGAGTGGGAAGAGAAGGAGAATTGAAATAGTGCTAAGATCTCGAGAAGAAAAAATCGGTACCTTAAAGAACCGTTTTATAAAGTATACGAATATATGTGCATGGACCCAATTAGTGGGGAATTGTTCGAGGAGGAGCTGTCCGATTAAAAGCAGCGATGCGTAAAAACCACGTATTTTCCTGGTATTTTAGCGGCAACCCTTTCTCTGGGAGTAAAAGAGGTAGAGAACGGGGTAAAGATAGAAGGAGATGGAGAGAAGGTCGTCGTCATCATCCCCTGTGGAGCCAATTCTTGGTGAGGCCCGGGAATTCCATCGCCGTACCACCCCGTCCCCGCTATCCAACCGCCCTAATGGAAATTAAACTTATCACGTTCCTCTCCGCACTTTGTCACCAGAAATACCCCCCGTAACCTTGTGCCTCTCATCCTAGAATAACTTTAACACTCGCTTACGTTGGATTAGATTAAACTGGATCTGAGTAATTGCCGATTAATAACACGTTCCAAGGCAAGGTATCGGCATTGTAATTAGCGGACGAGATCCTAGTATAGAGTACCGGTATCCCATCTTCGGTTTGGTTTTAGAACGATCGTCTTCGATGCGATGTAGCATCCGTCACGAAACTGATGGAGCGATTAGCAAGTGATATAATGCATACGAGAGACTTGAAATTAATATCAAAGCTGTTTAACGGATTATCAATATCCCGATCAATAGATTTATGTAAACCTTTTCGCATACAAGTTCAGAACATTTTTTTTTTTTTTTTGTTACCAGTCGGATATTTTATATTCAAATTTTTCTACTTTTACCTTACACACATCGATCACCCATGCTTTTGAGCGAGGTCAGCTCGGACGAGACTTGGAACTCTGTAAAACATAACTGGTCCATTAGCAGGGAGTGAAAGTATATGTTCTATTTCCTCCACAGTTGTTTTTCGGCTTGAAAATTCATCCCCCGTTTCGTGCTTCATACCTATACATAGTATATATGTATGTATGTATATACAGCGTTGATATCTCGTACATGCGCCTTTCGACAAGGGGCAACGAGGCGGTTTGTCGAGGTTCGCAGATATATTCAGAGAGGGGTAGTAAATGAGGGAGACGGGACGTGTTATCGTCACCCCTCTAATGGGGCGGTAATCGGCGACGCTCATCTGTCTTCATTTCCCGCCAAAACCGTGTCTCGTCAAACCCCCAACACTGTTGAATATTGACGGTGGATCTTGCCCCTAGGATATCTCGACCGTCAGTATCGTATCTAGAATGTATTTACATAGTTCTGACAGCTTTACGCGAATCATTAACTTTCCTATCGAATTACGTTAATCGAGGGGAAAACAACGGTCAGAAACAGATTCTGACCCGATAATTAAACGATTAAATTATAGTTTGGTGATTGTCATAAGATGCTGATGATCATTCTGTTAGTTAGAGACTAGATCGAGGTATGACAGAGTTGAAAATTGTTGTCTAAGATCCGTTGTCGTGACTTACAAGTATGTATGTACAATGGGATCGTAAATATAGATGGAAGATAAATCCTTAAAGTAAATATAAGGAGCTAGATACGGCGTTGACGTATTTTGTACAATACCACGTCGTACATAGATGCGGATAAAGACGAAACTCGCACGTCTTGTACATACATACATACATACATACATACATTGGAGAGGAGAAAATACTGCCGGAAGTGACTGTGACAGATATACGAACGTCAAAGGTAAAGCCGATCATTTGTCCCAACTCCCGTATCTCGGCGGAAGTCCTCTACCGTCTCTCAACTCTGTTACAATTCTCATCCACTAGGAACTCGGTATCTATCTCACTGGTGAAACCGCGTAACCAAACGTAATGTAACGTAAAGTGATGTAACGTAATTCAATGTAACGTAACGTAACCTAACTTAACTTAACGTAACGTGGCGTAATCCTGGCCATCCGTATCGCGTCGAGCCCTAATTAATTTAGTGGCTACCCAAACCGCGGGCATCCTAGTCGTAAACAAACGGCTCATTGTCTAGCTTTTGTCTAATTATTACCAACTCTCATTTCGTGCTAACTAAGTCCCTTTAGTTTCACATACTGTTGTCAATTAAATAACATACTACATGCTTGAAAAAAATCTCTCCTGTTTTGAGGGAGAGACAGAGATAGACTAAAAATTTAGAACAATTATAAATTCAACCCAGAAAATGTTCCGTCAAATTATCAATTTACACATGTATGTATACTTTGTGATGAATTGGATATGAGACGTTGAAATATCGTGTGAAATCTTTTTGCAACATAAAAATTATAATAATAATAATAATAAAGTGAAAGAAAAGGTAAAAGTAAGTATATATATATATATATATATACAGTGATGGTACGGCGGAAAACCTGTCAAGTTTAATCACAGTGAGTGCCGGAATCAGATCCACGTGGGCCTACCTATCAGATTACCAGTAACCCCACGTTCCCTTGAGACAAAGCGATTATCGACTTCGACAGATTTTTTCCGTTACTGTAGTATATAAGGTACCCCACCCATCCTTTATTTGATGAATTTTTTTTCCACTTTAGTTGAGTAAAGTTTTTTAGTTTTTTCAACGGTTCATCAACCATACGTAAATTGTATGATTTTTGTTATATTTATACTTTTGAATATTGTTTAATATTGTTTGTGAATAAATGAAAAGTTCTGAGGTAAATAGGTATAACGAAGTGTCAGGTGCGAGGCAAGGAAATGACAGAAAATGCGTGGGCGTAAAAAGAAATTTTAAATATTATTTAGCTGTGTATGATGATCAGAAAATTAGAAAATTTTACGAATCAAGGTATAAGCGAGATTGATGCGTTTCTATACGTTATCGTTTCGTTGTTGCCATAAACCACCAATCATCTACAAAGTCCAGAGCGATCCTCGTGCTATACTTACTCCATTTCAGACTATCTATTTTTTTTTTTTTTTTCGTACATGTATCTCGGTGTTCTTTTTCGGTTTTCTCTTTTTTATATTTTTTTTTTTTCTTTCTCGAAGTTTTTTTTTCATTTTGATGCTCGTGCTTTATTGTATACGTCACCGTATGCTCCTCCATCCTTCACCCCATATTCCGCTTTGCGCTCAACTCAACTCAACAAAAATGACAGAGAAAAATGACGGCAGGACAGATTCGGTAGAGATTACGCTCTCTTCTCGTTTCATTTTATATATCATATCTATATAACATCGAGATACTCACCGCGAGGATTAACGATATTTGTTGATAACCCTACGGGACGAAGAAAAAACGACAAATGTGACGAGCGTCGAGTCTTTTAGAGATCGAAGGTTGATAGCCGACTTAGTCGTTTCCGTATAATTATACAGTTTAATCTCCCGATAATCGTCGCCCACGATCCTCGCTCATTCGTTCACTTCTCTTCTCTTCTCTTCTCTTCGCTTGCTCGAAAAGATCAGTCGCGCTTATTTATCGCACGGTACCATTACGCGGTGGGATAAAACGCCTCTGTTAGAGAGATGGTAGCCTGGGGTTGGTGCGGAAGAGGGTCGTCCAGATCCCCCTACTACACACAAGGATTTTCTTCCCTCGAACTAAGTCGGAACAGCGAGTAGGTGGGTAGGTTGGTTTGTAGGTAGGTTATAGGTAGGTAGGTAAGTTTGTGTGTCTTTTATACAGCCGGACCCAGTGAGATAGCGTTTCGCCATCGCTTAGCCACTGGGGACATTTTTTACGCCTCATCCAATTTCCGAAAACAGTTGAAGCCTCTTCCTCTCTACCTCCGCGGGCTGCCTACGAGAAGCCTGAAGCGAAAAATACTTTCGACATCGCCGACCTCTTCATCCCTATATATCGAACCTCGCAACGATCATGTGTGCTTTTTCAACGGTGACGCGTTACCTCGAAAAAAAAAATTTTCACGGCGAAATAGGGAATCTTATTTTTATTTATTTTTTTTTTATTTATATTTCTTATATATAAAAATTTACATCTCGGTATTTCACATATCAAATATATGTTTCAATTTATTTACTGCAGAGTCGAGGATTTTTGCTTATGCTTCCGTTTCTCTTACCGTTCACTTTTTTTGTTCTTTTTTTTTTTTTTTTTTCTTTTTTTTTTTTTCTTCTTCTTTTCTTTTCGGGACAACCCTAATCTAAAAATTTCTCTGCGAAGAAGAACCTTATTTCTCTGGTATAGCTACGACGCACAATCTTACAACTTACTTTAGCGGGGAAACATCAGCCGCTTTTCCAACGACGAGTAAGTTTCGCCAAGCTGCTTAGTTTGACGCTTTTCGAGAGGCGAAAAACCGACGCCAATGGGGATGAGATGGAGGAGAGGAGAAAAGGAGAGGGAGGACCAACTGAACAAGGAAATACCATGGGGAAAAGAGAAAGACAGACGAAAGCAAAAGATCTTATCTAAGTCACCCATTTTATCCACCTTCATCACGAAAGACGATGCCACTTTTTAACCCTCCAGCTTAAACCCCCCCACGAGCATCCTCACCAAAGGACCAACGTCTTGCGTCTATCAACTTTTCGCAAATGACATCTACATTTGACACATCAATCCAGTATACCTACACTCTTCATATATGCATCCCCATGCATACCCCGTGTATCTATACTACAGGGAAAGAAAAAATTTAATCAATCGTGTCTCGTTTTTTAATCGGATAGTTTACCTTTTAGTATTATGTTATGTATATAAATATAGTTGTATTTTAATTGGTATGTGTTTAAAAATTTGTATATAGGGCAATAAATGGTTGGCAATTCGAGCGAGGTTGTATTATGAAATAAAATAGATGCGATAAAAGTTTATCCCCGTTGTAGCGTTGGGTTGAGGGAAAACGGGGGGGGGGGGGGGGGGGGGGGGGGGATTGGGGAGGGGGCACGTGGGTGAGTCATTTGCCTTTACCGCCGAACAATGTATTATTCGCGTATTATTCCCCGGGATGATTTAATGGTGTGAAAAGATAACGGTGCGGCTTGTGAATTCGCGATTTGAATTCCACCCGTATTCTATATATACCTACATCGCTGAGCTATTAACGACACAATATAACCGCGTATCGCCTTGGTGTAGTTACGAAGTATCTACTCCTCACAATTACTCCTACCATTACGGAACCCATTGTTGCCGTTTTTGTTGTTCTTACTCTACGAACTGTTATGATTATTATTAATACCGAGAAAGTTTTGCTGCCCATGGGGAGACTTTAGTCTGAGATAAAAGAGGACATCTTTTCTGAATAGCCTCAAGCAAGAAGAATATATCCTATATATGTATATAATATTAAATGTATTCAAATAATCGTACAGTATCGTAGACTAACTATTATAGGTAAAAGTATAATCATTCAATATTTATTTTTAATACATACATAAATCCAAGTAAATAAACAAAAAAAATAAAAAATTTTTTTATGTACCAATTCTGATCCGCTGTGATTTTGCGTATAAAGTTTAATATCACTTATGTACTATATATAGGTCAGAAATAACAGTCCGATTTCGAAATTGGCTCTATCAATTAGTGGATTAGTATTGGCATATTCGCGTGGTGAAATGTATTTCAGTATACCTATATCCTTAATTGTCGAATTCTGTATCGGTACCTAAGTCACGGCAGAAAATTTAAAAATAGAAATAAAGTTTGTATATTTGGTTTGAGGATAAAATAAAAGGTAACGTAATCCTTGGCTCGATGCTTCTTACCTTTTGAGGCTGAAAATACAATTGACCTTTGTTTGATCGAATTCGATTTGGTATCCCGTGGTTATTTTATACCAAAGATGAAATGAAGAAACGAAGGATAGAAAGAAGGAAGGAAAAGGAAAGGAAAGGAAAGGAAAGCAATGCGGGGTAGGGCGATAACGTGTACTGAATCCTGGTGAATAATTCCCCTCAGGGTTTCGAAAATGCATAGCGTGATTCAGCCGTTCGAAGGCACCTACGCAAACAGCTAGTCTATCAAATGGAATGACGTCTATATCGCGCGGGTGAAACGGGGGTAGAAAACGGGCTCGCGATATCTACCGAGTAAAGCGAGGCTTGTGCGGGGTGGACTGGGGGGTGATCGCGCATCATTTAATATGTTTACCGGCGGGGTGGGCCTCGGGCCGAACAGGGATGAATGTGAGGGTGCCAAGGGACGAGTGAGAGCAGTCAGCTGTGATACCCTAACCCACCGACTCTACTCGAAAACGGTGAAGAGGAAAGAGGAGGAAAATCCTACCTACACATTTATGCACACCTTCGGTATATATTCCATGTACACATATATTCTACATTTTATATATAACCATATACATCTATATCTACACATCTACTTACCCAGGCCACGCGATATCGCGCCAGCCACACCCACGTTTGTAACGTAAAAGCTCTGACGTTGCTCAAAGTGCCGATAAGAGACGAACTAAGGTTTTACCCGAAACGTTTTTGCCGCGCCCCGAGCTTCCCTAAACTCTTTCTGCTACATGAACTGGCCAAACTCACGGCGTACTGCTCATCGACAATATTCCATTACTCCAACTAGCTAAGGGTCGTCTTTTACCTTAAGGACAAACATTTCGACACGAGAATTATTTTTTTATCTCTTCATGTGTTAGAAATTTGGAAGAATTTCTTCGACCGATGACGAATAAAACTTCGAGAAAAGGATAATTTTTGATTAAATTTGATGAACAATTTTTGTTTTTTTTTTTTTCTTTTTAGCGACAAACTTTGAGTGAGTAAAAGTTTCGTGGTTCACCAGCATCTGCTGTGGACCGCGTATACCATCGTGCCGAGTCATTAAATTGATTCAGTAATAATCGACAATCACTGGGAGTTAGAGCCCCGTGAAATTGCATTTGAAAGGCGAGTATTCAACCATTAGTAGAATCGACGATGAGGACGAAACAGCAGCAGCAGTAGCAGTAGCAGCAGCAATGGTAGTACTGCAGTAGGGGATGGGAGTAGGTAGTGAAGTCTACCTGCTCTTACCGCGAACCTCTCTTCTACGTCGTCATTGCAGCTTAGTTCGTTGAATGGGGTTGCACTACGCATACCCTGGTGCAGAGAGACACGCGCCACTAAGTTGCTACAGAATAGATTTAATTACCGCTGAGCGAACGAGCGTTCGCGGTACTCGATGGGGAAGAGATTCGAGAGGTTTTACCTTCTGCCTCTACATTGGGTGCCCCTGCACCAGCTCAACGCCATGATGTACTTTATACCGCATTTCCATACAGAAATATACGATCGTATATTGCGCCTCGCCCGTTCATCTACACACATCTATGCTACTGTAGGTAGAACTTTTTTTTTTTTTTTTTTTGTTTTCAGATGAATCGTTCGGATAATAATAGTTCGCTTTTCGCATCGTGCTCGGATAATAAAAGGTCGATCGCGTGTCGACCGGGACGCGTTTTCGAGTATGCGAATATACGGTGGAAGTTCATTTTTTAACAAAAAAATTAAAAAAAAAATATTTTACTCCCACGAACAGGGTTCGACTCGTTTCTGAAAATGTTTCAAAAACTAAAAAACACACACACAAAAAAAAAAAAAACAGGTAATTATCAAAACTGCCGAGTGTTAATTTGAATTTTCCTCCCTTTATTTTCACGTGTATGATTCGTATATGGTCCGTAAAGTTGTATTGCGGTATTCATTCATTTCTATTATGTTCTTTCATTTTTTCTTTTTGCTTTTTTTCTTTTCCACCAGTTAGCTAGAAAGCCTGATTAAATATTAATTGAATCAAATAAAAACGCAACGGCCATTTATACCCAACAAAGTTATACAACAAACTCTGTGAAATTAACGTTTAAAAACGTATACATATACACCGCGTCTACATCGAGCTGTTGTTGCTACCCTTTTTCACCCCGTGCATGTTTTAATCGCGCATGGCAATACGCCGAGGTAGGTTATACAGCTTATGTCGGCCGAAAAGCGATTTCATAAATTGACTCTGCGTTAATTAAAATTAATTGATTTTCCTGCTATGCTATGCTATGCTATGCTTTGCTCTGCTCTGGTTGCTCTGCTACGCCCGCACCAACCGCCAAGCTTGTTACGTTAACGCATAAATCACATCCGGTGCGTATGGCAGGTGCGAAATGATTCGCCTAATACGCTTGTTGAAAGTGCTTAAGGGGTTACGATACGAATTTGTAAGAGGATTTTGCGCCACTAACGATACCATGGTATATCTAGAACACAACCTCTCTCTACTAACCGGAAGATATGATCACTAGCCGCGAAAGCTAGCCATTGAAATTTTAAGCTTTAGTTTAGTTTATAACATTCAAAAAAAAAAAAAAAGGTTGTAAAGAAAATTCATTTTATAATTCGTCGTTCAAATAGACATGTGTATTTTATGGTGTTGATAAACTCTTCTATGTCAGAGCGATTGTCGGCTGACGTACGTTAAGCTAAATTCTAGCTGTAGGGTGGAATGGCTATTATATTATACGAGGCAGCGGAAGGTAAGCTGTATACCTCTACCGCCTCAGCGTGTAGCTAAATGAATCGTGTTATTACATCGGACGTGGCTTGAGTTTGTGCAAGGAAGGAGGTGAACTGCTCGTTTGCTAGCGGTCTCCCAGGACATCAGAACTCGGAATTGCGAGATACGAAGTGAATGAAACGAGCCTCGAGAATCGCTTGGTTTGTATTTTAGAATCGAAAATTATGAAGTTAAAACAGAGAGTAAAACCACCATCGTTTTTCTAATCAAATTCATCGATTAAACTCTACAGTAACGTTCCGAAAATATCCATCAAAGTAACACCGAGAAAAAGCTTTAGGATTTAGTCGGGTATGACTTTGAAACAATCACAATGAAAGAGACAAGTTTCTCTCTCTCCAAGGTAATCCGGCTTTGTACTATAACCATCATCTCTTGGAATATTTTAGATGTGGTAGAAGTCCCGTCCCTACATACGGTTACTTTGAGGTAGTCGATTGACGGTTAAAAACGTGAACCTCAGCGAGAGGTTGTCCAAAAACAAGCGGAAAACGAAGGTAATTAACTCGGACAGAACTCGAATCCCAAAGGGTGAAAGGTGGTACTTAATGTAAGCCACTTAGGCAACAGTTTGTCAGGACAGAACTGAAATCCAGGTGATGAGGTTCGCCTCTTGGGAACCCGACGACCCCTACGGACAATGTACACACCTATACAAATGCGCTTACATAAGTACCTATCTAGTAGGTATGTACCATATACTGGATGACCCAGAATTATCTGGATTCTGTACATCGGCATGAAATTAGAGCTTTGCTAGTCTATTTGTTCGGTAATCACTATTCAGGGAATCATTCTACGAAGATAATCTACATCATCAAAGGTGTCTTTCTCTTTTTGAACATACACCTACGTCCGTCGCACCCTGTACACAAATCTTGCTATATATCCATGTATAGAATCCCATGTACCGTTCTGAAGGACAGGTCAGAGACTAGAATCGTGTAGTCTCTGGGTCTTAGCAGGTTGGTATAGTAGAGTCCCGTGTCAGGGCGACGTAATCCCTGGATCTTGCCTCGATATGGTCAGAAAACACGCTCTATGTCCTCGTCAGGCATTCCTAGTCCATCGCCATTTCAACGTTGGTTAAATCTAGTGACCGACGAAGCCCTTCAGGAGATACATGCTTTATGTACATACTCACCTAACTCCTATAACGTTTTTGCTATGTAGGTAAACTACTGGCTGCGGTTATATCACCAGACGATTATACAAGGGTGGAGAAATTCAATGAGCATATGTGTGGAATATTATCAAAGAGTTGCTAATAGCTTTTCAACAGCTATACGTTATATAGGTTCATAAAATAGATTTTCAGTTGCGGTTGTAGTTATAGTTGCAGTTGCAATTGCAGTTGCAGTTGCAGTCTGGTGAAGTAAACTGAAGTTTTCTCAGACATTAGAGAATCATTTGATATTGAAAAGGATCTGAAATGTTGGTTTCATGGTATAGGGATGGAACCATGCAGCTTGCAAGGGTAGAGAAGGGATCCGTCGATTTATGGTATGATAATAAATATGAGAAAGTTGTAGTACTTTGCCAAATATGTTTCGTCTACCGAAGAAAATTTTTATTGTCGATCGTGGAAACGCTGTTTGATATATATAAGTAGAAAAAATAAATAAATAAATAAATAAATAATATATAAATATATATTCTAGGTAAAAAAAAAGTTTCATTCTTTGGGTAAAATCTTATCTTTAGAGGGATGATCGAAAGATATAGAAAACTTTGAAAATGCGAATTGAATATCCTATGCCGTTTTCTGATCTTCTTGGAGGTAAGAAAGCTCGTGCAAGTACCGAGCGTATACGTACTGGCATCTGGTGCCAGCCGGAACGAGTCGGTTGAATAATTTTACTTAACAATAGAACTTGTACGAAAATTTCTCGGAACGTTGCCAGGCGTGATTTTCTAGCGAATTAAACGTTGAAGGAGGGTGACTTGTGGTTGAAAATATTTTTAATAAAAATTACGCAATATAAAGCTGAAAAATATCATAGCACAGTGAAGTGTAAGCTCCTACGTCACGGCTACGACGTAAAGTTCAGAGTAAAAAGCAAAATAATACCGCGAGGAAAAGGAAGAGGACGCGAACGCGGACGCTGACGGTGTCGACGACGTTGCCCTGCGGCTGACGTTTTCTAACTTTTTTAAATTTCAACGCTCGTTTGTAGGGAAAAGGTTAATTATATGAAAAGTGAATACTTTATCATGAGCTGGTTGACTCGAACGTATGTTGCATTTTTTCGTAATGATCCAAAGTAAAATTTTCTATTTTTTTCACGTTGGAAAGTGCAAACTGTGATTTTTTCTTTCCTTACCTCGATACGTTTTCTTATTCAATAAAAATTTCTATCGCATATAGGTAAAAGTTTCTCAGGTAGCATATGCATCTATACGGTTAACCGTATAAATAGAAATTTTCAGGTCTCTCGGGGTGTTATACCTAGTATACGGTAGAAACTTAACGTCCTGACATTTAGTCGGTGACATTTTGCCGGGAGGCAAACGTGCGCGGCATGACGTCAGTCCTCGCGCTGCGGTTTTAGCTAGCTTTGAAATCCGTTGGCCCAGTTCTAGGCTGACTCGTATTAGCTAAATTCCTCTCTCCGATGTGCGGGGACTTTGATAATAAGTCAAACAGATTTTCTTCCGAGGTATACACACGCGTAGAATAGCTGCGTGATCTTACAAAGCAAAGTACTAACGCAGAGGAACCTCTCTCTACTTGGTGCGTTCTCCGAAAATTCAGTGTAGGCGCTCGGTGTAGGTACTCGAAATCGCGGAAGGACTAGCGATGGAGTGGATCTCTTATTGGTTACGGCGGTGGTCCGTCTATTGAAGTTAACTCAAAGGATCCTTCGGGGCGTAGCGGGACTCGACCTCTGCCAAAATGTACTTCTGGGCCACTCGCCGCCACTTTCGAGTAATAAAATGGTGAAAAAAAGTAAAAAGAAAAAACCGAATTCAAAGGGAGAATATCGAGATTGGTATATACACTCGTGAACTCTGGGCGTCAAATGAATACTCGGTTTTCTCACCTAAAAATCTCCCCCCCCTTTCTAATTCTTTTTTTCTCTTTGCTTTTCTCTCAGTCTTCGTCTATCTACGAAACGTTCAAAGTTTCAGGACAAAGTTTTACCTCGTTTGCGTACAGGTAGGAGATATGCGGGCTACGCGTGTCGTTTATTGTTCAACTCTTGTTGTACTACTACTCTGTACATACATACAAAAGGTAAATCCAACCCATGTAAATCCGGCAACCGTTAAGGACGGCACGGTAGGTCCTTGGAGGAAACCCAACGATCCTGGGGTCCCGTTGCGCGTACCAATTTATATGAGGGCCAAAAAGACGAAAAGAAAAAACGTAAAACAAGCAAAGAAAGAAAGAAAAAAAAAAAAAAGAGAAACTAAAAAAACGTTATTTGTAAAGTGCTCCATGCGAGGTAGTGGGGTCACCACTGTGGCATCCGTCATTTATAATTTCAAATGAAATATGTAAGAAGATTCTTGGTTATCCTAATATCCATATTGATTAGATCCCTCATATAATTTCGATGTGTATCTTACTCTTTAACTCGTATTCTTCGTTTGATCCAACGATTCAAAGTTGCATAAAGGTACTTCAATAATCCGAGCATGTCATTCTTCATAAGGTAATATTATCAAGGGATTCTGACACCTGGGATATAATATGTGTAAGGTTTCTTCTCTATTATTTCCTAGTTTTATCTACCTACTTCTTAACTACGAAGACACATCTACGTCTGCATTTACCGAGAACATATCATACGGCTAATGTAGTATAATTTAGTGTAACCTAATGTACTCTGGTGTATGTAACCCACTTACTGTTGCCTGTTAGTATAATTCAGTGTAGTTCGATATTACGTAAGCTATAACATTCACGTTATATACACTATAGGTATATATATATATACCTATCAGTATTGGTTATAACAGTCGATATATATTCTGCACCGAGCTGTCCTCGTTAGATGACGACGTCGAGAATTATGAACGGATTTTGGGAATGGGGTTAAGAAGAACTGGATAAGATTTCGGGATACTTTCAATTTTTTTTTTTTTTTTTCTATTATTTTTTGTTTGTGGAAACTTTTAATCTGACTCTCCCGTTACTTTCATTTTTTTGCTCCTGTCTCCTGTCCATCGATCTTTCTCCAAACCCAATTTGCCAAAATTAACTTGTTTTTGCTAGTACGTCTTTCGAGAACCACTGTCTCAATCCAACAAAGAACCCAGAGAGAAGCTTGTCCCATTATTTTTTTTTTTTTTTTTTTCCCTCATCTTGACGAATGGCGTTACCTGATCGCCACGCGACGCTGATGGTGGTTGAACCAAAGTGAATCGAAGCGAAACGCTGCTGAACCAGTCGAGTCAAGAGGAGGGAAGGAGACCGTTCGACAGACGGGGTGGACTGAGGGATGAGGAGAGGTCGGAAGGTTGTACCTCTCATGTTGGCAGCAGTGCTTCAGCCCTTCTGTCGATACCACTCGACAGTGTCACCCCAACCTCGACCGAAACTCTCGCCGACTACCCCAGCCTTGCCTTGCCTTGCCTTGCCTTGCCTTGCCTCGTCTCGCCTCGCCTTGCCTTGCCTCTCGCCTCACCGCAGTCGATAATTAGCGACACTCGTTTGTCACGGCGACATTTCGACTGATTACACCGCAACCTTCAAACGAGCTTCGCGACTCGACTCGACTTTCGAGGAAAAAAATAAAGAAAAATGAAAAAAACGTCGAAAATCTGAACCGATTTCTTGAACAGTATTAGGAGATAGAACCACATTGTTTCTTTTTAGAGTTGGTTAAATTTGGAAAGGAAATAAAAAAAAATTGATGGCGTGAGTTTGATTATAATTAATCAGCTGCGGTTGTAGAATAAAATTTTTTTTTCTTCAATTTCATGAAGAATTAGAGGCCGAGCGAAGTAGCGTTACGTTTTAAACAGTTCAAGCAGTTCAAATTTACATTAGCGTAATCTTTCACGGTCTTCCTCCCACTCTTCTCGAAGCTAGCGTATACGTACCTGCTATCTGGGTAACCATTAAAACTAGAAAATCCTTTGGTCAAACATTTGTCAACCGGCTCGCGGCGCCACTCCCGTAACTTTCCGCTTCCCAACAAACTGGTAAAATAAAATAAAATGAAGAAGAAAAAAAAAGAAAGTAATTATTTTAAATTCCCTGGCGAGCGAAGGAAATGAACTAATTAAGTCTCTTAAACATCCCTTACCAAGCCCCTCGCACCCTAGTGCTACTTGCTTGTCTTCTAATTCTTTCCCTCTGTCTCTGAGCGTTTTCTCTTACTGTATCTCGCGGTTTCCAACCCTTATTTATTTTTTATTTATTTTTTTTTCTTTTCCTCTCTATTCCGACGTTTTTCTTTTTCTGTATTTTTTTTTTTTTTTTGTTTTTTTTTTCACTTTTTTTTTTTACCACCGTTCGCTCGTCGCTCGTTTGTTTGCTTCTTCTTCAGCTCACGCGGATTTATTGTCAGGACCTCCGTCTAAATGCCATCGTTTTCCACCGTCAACCGTAACAAAGTTAGTAGCGTTTACCGCTTCTTAAAAAAACTTTTACCAAGGCTTTTGATACCGTAGTGACAATTCTCTCGATATTTATGCTAATCACACCAAAGTATAAAGAATATCAAAGTAAAAAGATTATCTTTTTAAAAGCTCAGAGAGAAAAAACATGATGCAGGGTAAAAGTTGTTTGAAAATTCGTTCTCACTAATCGTAATTTCAAAAAAACTATAAACCATTTCAGGGCTTGTTCGTAATTCTTTATTTTTTCATTCATTCAATATTTACTTTTACGAGCTAATAAAAGTTCCTCGTCTGATGCCAACCTCGACTTGGTGGCTGCTAGAGATATCAGAGAATGTTGCCGTACCGGAATCTCTATAGTTGGGCTGGCTTTATCGAGCGAAGGTTTTAGCCGGAGAAGGTCAGGCTCTGTTACTTACATATATATGTATATATTACTGGGTACGGCATCGTCTAATCCCTACCCTACATCCATCCCCACCACCATAATAGTTTCCGGAAAGAAATGCTGACGTTTTAAACCGTGAACTTTGAATTTTCCATTTTTCAATCTCATCGTTTTCTGATGGTCTTGTAATAAGCGTCAAGCGCGCTGCACATATTGCCGATCTTTCAAAAGCTCTGGATTCCCTTTATATATATTTGATATCAATTTGTTGAACGGACCATATAACAGACGTTGTAAAATCTAGGGAATGGAATTTGAGTTAGAACATCGTCGAGGTTGTGAGTAAGAAGAGGTAAAATTTTAGCCCATCTCCAAAATCCCTCCTTGAATTCCGTAGGAAGATTTGGGAATTTCGATTGGCTCTGGTAAAGGCTACGTTTACGTTTGGCTGGGTTGACTGATGGCTCTTTTGAGCGAGGCTGGTATTACTTAAGCTCCTTCCGCCAAGGGTTGCCAAGGACCGAACCATTTCTCATTACACCCTACGGTGTCATCCCCAAACGCGTCGTTGTCTGTCTCTTTCTCGGTTACCTCTCGCTTCTGTCCTGTCCGGGAGTCTTAAATCAGATCTTAGTACCTACGCGGTATAGCAGCGGGTAAGACCGGACGAAACCAGCCGGAACCAGCCGTCTTTTTTGCCTGACCGTGCGAAACCTTCAACCCCGAAGGAAAATCCTTCTAAAACCCTTATTACACCAACCGACGCTTTTTTCTTAGAGCCTGTCAAGGGGGTGGGTTTCGTCTCTTCTTCGATGGTGATGATAATTTTCAAGATTAACAATTTTATCTATCGTTTTAAAACCTCGACGCTGAGCAAGGGATGACATTGCGCGATAAAAGCTAATTATCAACGAGGGTTGAGCCATGCTGAAGTAGTACCTAGTGCCTTCGAGCAATCGTGAAATGCAGTTGTTACATTTTTTTTTTTTTTTTGTATTTTTTTTTTTTATTTTTTTATTTTTACCTCGTGGTTTACCTCACCGGCGCCTGTACAGTTTTACTCGGGTGTAATGGAAGCGGCGCGGATACACCGGCAGCACGCATTATTCTCGTTACGTAGAGAGGCAGCTGAGGTTTATGGAGCAGATGGTTATTGTCAGTGATAGCGGTTTATGTCCTACATTCGTGCTAGAACCTCGCAACCCCGCTTCCGCACCCTGACGACCACCCCTATTCCACCCTTCACCACTCATCGCCATTTTTCTCTGTCCTCCTACGTATCCTTCTTTTTACTAGCCACAATAACTGAAAGGGTTATTGCTCAGAGTCCATGCCGTGCCTTCCAATATATCCTTTTCCTCCCACATCGTTTGTCCGGTTCCTTTTTCTTTTATTTTCTTATTCTTTCGTATTATTCTTATATTTTTTATACCGAGATATAATCAAAAGAAATTCGTCTTATTCATCAGGTGATATGTAACCCTTCCACAGTACGCGAAATTTTGCGGAAAACTGAAGCGTCGGGTACGTTAACGCCTATCGTTGTATATATGTATAGTATATTGACTGCAGAACGTGTTTTCGGCTAAATTAATACACATTGCTGAGATTAACTTGCCTTCCCATGCCCTAGCCTAATGTAATGCGTCCCTAAGGGCTTTCCGTATTAACCAGAAGATGTTTCTGCAACAGTAAACCGTCCCATCGCGCGGCCATTTATAATACCCTGGGACAGTATAAGGCTACCACCTAGTTACTTCACCACGCCAGTAGCAAGCAGTGCCGCAATAAGTACGAGAGTTATATCGGCAGTTTATTTCGCCTCTGTGGAGTTACACGGTTAATCGCTTTTATGGCCGAATGTCTACACGCCCTCGGATGTTCGAGTTCGACCGGAGTAATTGCCAATCAGTAATATTCTTGATTCGAATCTGTACCTATATATTCTACAGTGTATACCAATATCGGAAGTATTTTTAATCCTATATATGTTTTTAATATTTTTTCTTTCTTTATTTCTTTCTTATTTTTCGTTTCTTTCATTTTTATTTGTCTTGAGATGTTTCTGATTTCTAAAGAGTAAGAAAGATTTATATTCACAAAGAAAGACGTAGGTAATCTCGTTTTAGAGATAATAAACGACGGGACAAAGTCAGTCTTGAAGTGTGACTATCGCACGATGGGCTAATATAAAGGAACTCGGATTTTCAACGTCGTAAAGCGGGCGTAAAGAAATTCGCGAAGAGCTTTGAAAGTTTTATTAGAAAACAATAAAATATGCCCCTGCCGTTTTCTCGAGGCCCTCGTGATACGTATGTACGTATCTATCTATCCACAATACTTACTTGACGCTCGCTCTCACTCGCTTTCTCTCCCACAGCTATAGGGTATAGCTTACACTCCTTTCGTTCGACTCTTTTGATTTACAATCAAAGTTTTATTGCCCGTTCTAAACTACAGTTACATACTTGTAATAACGCGTGCGTCTTACGATTTACATTATACACTTAAAACTTTTCAACAGATAACAATACGACCAGTGCTGACGTGAAATTGTCATTGTATAGTATCAGATGAAAAATTTTACTCTACAAACTCGTTTCATTTTATTACGATAATTGCTGAGTGATTATAATTGCTTCTTAATACTTAAGTTTAACAGTAAATAATCTCGAACATCTATTACGAACGAATAAGGAATGGCCTATACATAATTGACCGAAGCCTGAAAACAAAAAAAATACAAAATACAAAAAAAACGTCCATAATTTTAAAAGTAATATATTTTTACCTACCTTGCAGCACCGTCTCTGGTGCTCGTTATCTTTTTCCCCGAAAGTGAATCGAGGATCCTTGAGATCCGGTGATCCAATCCAAGGTTTCTTGATTAAGAAAGTCGTCCTTATTATTTGTAATCAGCCAACGTGGCCGCAAGAATATAAGTTTGGTTTTGCAGAACCGCGAAAGCGCCTTGGGGGTCGAAAATCGGAAGAAGAGACAAATACGGATTAAAAAGCTCGTACCTCATCAGCTTAATAACTTTACGGTATAAATAATTTTCAGAACTTAATCAAACGCTATGAACTTCATACAAATATATTTTTATATATATATATTATACATTCTTATTAAAACTTTGTGATAATTAAAAATCACTTCAAGGATCAAACGGTTCCCTTTTTCTTCTTCTTTTTATTTTTTTCATTTCTTTTCTTTTTTTTTTCTTTACATTTTGATATTTTATTCTGAATACGATATAGCACAGATATTCATATGCTGAATTTAAAGCGCGTTAAGGATCAGTACGTTTTATTAACACCTATATGTGCGTAACTCCACAGGTAGCCACGACCCGGGGCAAATTTTCTGTACCCACTTATACCTACGTATAGATGCGGAGTTGGTAACGATATATAGATACCTGGTTGCCTACCTAAAATTGCCTGTATACCTAGGACTAAGCCACTTTGTGGGATAAATTGGTGCAATTCTGGCTCGGATGGGCAACACGCAACATACATACGGAATAGGGCATTCTGACAAATGCGATACATGTACCACTTCTCGCGTGAGGTGGTTTGGGAGGCTGGGGGTGGGTCTGGGAGGAGATGGTGGCTAGAGAGAGAGAGAAAGAGAGATAGGGTTAGAGAAAGAGAGAGAGAGAGAGAGAGATAAAGAGAGAAAGAGAAAGATGGAGAGAGGAGGCTTCATCCCCTAAATGAGTCGGGGTACGGTAACACGGGCAAACCGCTCGAAAATGATAGCCACCTCTAATAGGGAGGGATTCTGTTCAATTATATCTTATGGCGTGGTTCCCGGCTGTAATGGCGCCGTGAAACTACAGTACCGTATCTACTACAGGAACGCGGTTTTGAGTGAAAAAATAAAAAAAAAAAAATAAAAATTTACAATTAGAGATAGACACAGACAGACTGCAGACGGGAGAAAGAAAGGCAAAGAAGATTGAGATAAGAAACACCTTTGAGACATTGACGGTTTATTTAAATTCCGAAAGAATTTATGAAAGTTTAATGACGATATTTACACCCTTTATTTTCTTACGACTAATTGTACTTGATTAAAGTATCAAATAATCAAATGAAATAACGCGAACGAGAGGTGGCGATTATGCTAAATAACTCACCATAAATATCAAAATACTCGCTCAAACAAATTACCATTTCGCGACATTCATCTGATATGCGAAGCTGGAAATTGGGATTACTTATTCTCTCTAATCCAGGAAATCCCGGTACCGTACCTACTCACGGTTATATGGAATACGAAATAATATGTATATTTATAAAGCTGTGCAGTATGCACTCCGCAGTTCCAACAGTTTCAGTTAATCTTTGTATGTATGTATATATATTATACGTGTATATATGTATATCCCACCCCTTACTGCAGCGCAGGGTTAGGTGTTCGTCTAATTGCATAAATAGAAATTGTCGAATTATAATATACTTGTTTAATTAATGATGTGGTGAATTTTGGTCATTAATTGGCAACCGTTATTCATTATTAATATACCGACGTGGGATGATGATTCACGGAATAGCAAATGTATTTTCAATGATGAATAACGAAAGTTGTGATTAAGCAAAGTCGACCGTAAATATGGGTTACGGGATACGTATTTACGTACCTACATCTACCTACGGCATAACATGGGTGAAAGCTTATTTTCTAATTAATCTATTGCAAGGGACAGCAGTGGTTATAATTAATTGATTTATCTAATGATCGATAAAGCCAGTATCGCAGTAACACTATAACACTAACACTAAAAACCGCGGTAAACTTTCGTGGTGAAAATTTTGCGAAACAAGAACTCTGAAATTATTTAGGCATACGTTCAGAGATTTGACGAGCCAAAGGTATTACCGTAATTTTAAAATGATCGATGGTTCACAAAGCCAGAAATTACGTTCAGGAAATGAATAAAAATTTTTTTTTTTAAAGAAAAAATCTTTTTTTTTCTTTTATTTTGTTTCATAGGGGTGGTTTTTTAATTCCATTCTCTACCCGAAATCTGGGCTTTATTGTACTCATTAAACAGTGATGACTTCCGAGTAAGATTCGAGGGGTTGGAGTAGACAAGCCTCAACTATACCTCGAGTTGGGTTGGACTAGACTCCTCTCAAACCGCATAGTTGTGGCTGGTGTAAATCAACAAGTTGATATTTACCGCGGGAGCTAACCGTCCGACACTAGACGTCGGCCAGGGAAATATAGGCTTGGGTGTGCTGTAGGTACCTTAGCGACCTACAACGCTTCACCAGGCCAGGAATCCTCTTCATTTCCAGTTGGCTTCGAATGAATATTAAAAGCTTCAAGAACCGTTCCCCTCAATTTCATTACGGTTCATTTGCAAATTAAACAAAGTTACTTGAATCGGAGAGCTCTACTGGTTTTGCTTTTGCTGCTACTGCTGCTGCTGATGCTGCTGCTGCTGCTACAGGGACGTAAAGTTCTCTACTATTGACCAGCCCGGATCCTACAGGATTAAAAAATAGAATTTAAATAGCTGTGCTTTTGTGACCTTTCAACTTTTTGGTACCAACGTGCAACACCAGAACCGTCAGAATTATATTTAATTGAAAAACCGAGTTGGGATATATCGCCGGGAATGACGTGATGCACCTGGGGATGTCAAAATTATTGCAGTTTTATTCGGCCACAATTACCGAGGGATTTATAACCCGAATTCGTATCGGAATAAATTTTTTTAATTTTTTTTTTTTTTTTTTTTTTATCTTTTATATATAAATTTCTAATCCATGAAATATCACGGTCAAAGACATCGACATTTTATTTTTACATACATATTACTCTTCGATGACAAATCGAATTTGAATATATAAATTTAATTATTTCAACCAAAATCTGTCTCTAAAAAAAAAATTCTTTGATTTATCACCAGCAAACAGACAGAACGAATTTTATATTCCAACCCGCGGATCTGCGATACGATAAAATTAATAAAAGAAATTTTATTAATACAAAAATTTCCATAACGATCATCGTTAATTTTTACTGTCGTTTCTCAACTTCATTATTTCGTTTCGTTTTTTTTTTTTGTTCAAATTAAAAAAAAAAAAACCAAAAATATATCTTCGGCGGATTATCTTCAAACTCTCTCAATTCGTCTTGATTCAGAACTGCCCTTTACCCCTTTTTGAAAGTTACGGTTAAATCGTTTGAACGTACGCACGTCTCTTTATGGGAAACAGGTCTCTACTCCTAACCAAAGTTGAACCATGGTAGGTAACTCGTTAAATCTACTCTAGGAACACCGCGGTCATAACCACCGGTCTGGGCACAGCGCGCCTTTATTGCTCCTAGCCAAACCTTCCCCAAGCTGAACCCCTAACCCAACTTAATTGACCCCATCGAGATCCTAGCTCGCACTAGGTCCGCGTAAGCCAATCCAAATGCTTGACCAAGTCGTAACCAACTCTCCACTAGGCAAAGAAGACATATATAATCTACATATATACCTAGTAGGTATGTATGTATGTACATATACATACCTGTATATATATAAATCCATATTATCTATGTATATATATATATATAGGTACATATAAATGTCTGCAATATTATTTGAAACGTTAAATTTCACTGGCAAATAACTTGACTTCAGAATTCAATGTGATTAAGTGATCCTATACACCTACGTTGAAGTCAAGGACTTAGAAATGAGCAAACAATACACCGTTTCGCTAACTCAAATCATTTAGTTAATGGAATTTGATTTAACATGGTCGTTGTACAGAATTGAACAAATGTGAGGCTATCCTGCTGAGCGAATGATTGTAACAAGTTACCTCGACTATAGTCAAGCTTTTAAATAATTACTACTAATTGATATGTGTAGGTGAATATGGTCAGAGAGTTGATACTAATTTGATGGAATTCACAACGTTTCTAAATTCGATTTGTATCTATTTATATATTTTCGTAATTCTCTTCCACCAGCATTTATGTATATATGTATTTGTATACACATATATACCTACTTTCCTCTTAAACCTGCACAAGTCTCAGTTTAATTCAAGCAAGAACTAATTGGCAGATAAAATAAACCTGACTGACAGCTGTAGGAATTTACTGAAACTCCGTATAATCGTTCTTACTGAAGCAGTTGGTATCTACTCTATGGTCTAGTTCGGTATTTCCTTCTTGCGGCCAAGCTAAACGAAGCCAACCAAATTGGATGAAGTTTAACGTAGGATATGGACTGGGGGATAAACGCGTATCTGTAGCCTAGCACATACATACATACATACATACATGGGTACAGATATACATAGTATATACCCATACATACATCCAACTAACGAACAATCATCTGCATACGTGCATGCCACTCGATAGCTGAATTCATGGAAATGTTCAGAGTCGTATGAAGCGGTGATGCACATCTTGTTCTCTTGCACTTGATGTTTTCTAAGGAATTTATTTCTCCTCTTAACAAAAACGATGCCTTAGAATGATTATGAACGATTTTGGTGATAACAAAGCTTTTTATACGGTGCTTTGTAGCTTTGGAATCAGAATGTATGGATGATCTATACGCGGAGGTATGTGCAGGCCATTTAAATTCTGCACTAGAAACACGGTAAAATCGATAAGGGTAACGAGAGGGCAAGGAGTGGCGATATATCCAATCGAATAGGTACGATTCTCAAGCCGATAGACAGGCTAGTAGTTAACGAACGACGATTGGCTGATGTATGCCTGGTTCTAACAGCGGTTCGCTCGTTGATCGTTAACTCGTTAGTAGATTCATTTGCGATAATTTCAAGTTCCGCTCACGACTAATACCCTAGCTATCTTATAATTACTATCTAATGGTAGGCCGACTCAACTTCGTGAGTTTAACATTCACCCCCTTCATTTGTCTCGCATGGTATAATAGTCGCAAACATCTAGACGGATCGGTTCATCCAATTGGTGTAAAGAAAAAAATGAATAAAACTTAAGGTTCTATTCAGATTTCCATAGGAAATAGAATTTTTTAAAATTCAATTCGATCGCTTTTTTTGTTCATGGTTATTTTTGCGGGATCTCATGATATTCGTGATGATGGTACAGAGAGTGCGGAGTTTAAAGTGTGCGAAATAAGTAGAGGAAGTGATATAAGGTAAGGGTAAAAGTGTGAAACGATAGTGAAAATAAATAGTGTAATACTGGAAAGCCTTACTTCCCATTGTCTCATCGCCTAGTTCTCTCGGGGAAATGCAACCGCGCGTGTTGGGGGTGCACTTGGACGCTCTTTGGACTCCGAGTGGGTGCGCGAGCGCCTCTAAAGACGCTGTTCAAAGAAAATGTCGAGGGGTCGAGAGGAGGAACGAGGAGTAAAAAAAAGAAAAAAAAAAAAAAAGGAAGCGAAGTATAAAAAGCGCTTTTCAGCACAGTGCGATTTCGGTTGGTCATCTGACTAATAAACGTTGAACGCTTTTTGTGCTCCCATGTTATAAAAGATTCGCAGCTATACGGGGAAATTGTGTTTTTTTTTTTCATTTCAATTTCTTAGTTTTAAGTAATTTCATAACGGCATTGCAGATTTTTGAAATTATATCTACAAATTGATGTTGGAGAATGTTGTAATATACCCGTTCACACATATCGAGACATTTCATTTAACTCATAAGAGAGAGAGAGAGAGAGGGGCAATAGGAATAATTAGACACTTATTACAGAGGGTATTCGAATTTTGAGATCGAAATTGGTGAAAGGAAATTCTGTATTTAGTTTTCTGGTTGTTTTTATGTTATATATATATTTTTTTTTGAATCTACATCAAAGGGCCGAGGATGGTGACTTTGCGCGAGCATCGCACCGCGTGACGCGATCATCTATTTGTAACATTTGAATCGTTCTGGCAGGCTTCTCTCCAGAAAGGGGAACCTTTTAACACTTTCAATGCTTGGTAAAAGTCTGAACCGCGCGTACGTCGCGGCTTTTAGCCTTAAACATGCTCTATACGTCGCGGTTACAATGCCGATGATGATGGCGTGGTGGCGGGTTCCCATTATACTTGAAAGGCGAGAGACGAGAGGCAGGAGAAAGGCGAGAGGCAAGAGGCGAGACGCGAATGTCGCGAGGTCTGCCAACTTGCTTGGAGAACTTTGCCCTAAAATCTAAAATCAAACGATCCTCGTGCCACGCCTAATGGTGAATGCTTGTGATTTTACCAACGTAGGTATACCTACCTAGGTGTAAAGGTACTTCTGCAAAGATCGTTGGAAACTACTTCGATGCTCCAGAGTTAATAGCTGTGAAAAGAAGAAAAGGAATAAGAAAAAAAAAAAAACCAAAACTGTAAAGAAAACGGAATACCTACTCGAACATGCCATCCCGGATATCTTTAGCAGTGGTCAGCGTTTAGTTCAACGAACTAAGAGAACAGAAAATTGTACTAAATGTATAGATAATTTGAATTAAATTGGAGATATTCTTTCGAATCAAAGTAAAGAGTCTAATTTGCAATTGTGGTGAGTGTATAAGAAAATCTTTTGGCACTTTTGCGCATTCGCGTCTTGGTTGGTTGGGTTCGGTTTGAACGTCGTCTCTGGATCTGAATAAATTCTCTGCTAGATCTCTTGGGGCCGAATTTTCATAAGAGAATTTATTAGTGTCCCCGGGACTGGAGATATTTTCGCACGGGGGTCCAACAGATAGGCAGTAACTCTCCGGTGACGGGAAAAACTGCCGGCTCAGCACTCCCCCGCGAGTCTCCATCCTCCGATCCTCTGCACCAGTACGAGGATGGGTGGTCCTCATCCTCTACGGTCCGGACCGCGCCAGCTGTGCTCATTTCAATAAAAACACCCCGAAATATCCTTTATTTTTTTTCCCCCTTTCCTCTACTCTCCATACCCTTCACCTCTCCTTCACTTTTCCACCCTCTTTCACCTCCTCCTTTCCCCTAACCCCCTTAACTTCTTCTTATCCTGCAGGCACTGCCGCTGTCCCGGCGAGTTCCTTAAATGATCCATAAACGGGAGCCAGCCTGAAATTACTAGCGCTGTCTCGTTTTTCAGAAGGCTGTACAGAAGTTGGACGTTTTTACTTCCAAGGTATATACGCGGCCAAAGTGCTATAATATTTGACTCAATTTTAGAGGATGATGCCAATTGTTTTTATATGGAGGTGTTAAAAACTTTATTTATGAGATCCTCGTGTAGGTAAGCTTCGCGTAGGTATAATACCTTAACCTATAATATCCATTTCAGGCTTTCTATAGTTGAAATTCAGGTCGAGGTCATATCTTTACTTAGATACCACCGTTTCTAATCACTCCGCGACTATTCCGTAGCGGCGATAAAACCTCTCGAGAGTATTTATATATATATATATATATATATATATATATATATATACATCTACTCCCCCGCGGATGAGATAAGAAAAGAAAGAAATAAAGAAAGATATGGAAAGAAGGAAATAAGATCCTTTTGAGGTGAGGGAAAATGAAGCTCGAATAATCGTAGCTATACGGTAGGAAATATACTCGGCGGCAAATGTCGCGGCTTCAGCGCATTTAAATAAGCGGGGTATAATCTACCTCTGCGGTTTAGATCCTTATGGTATCTACCTCATCCTCATCCTCAGGGGAAGGACCTGATCCCTGGGACTCTATCAGTCATTTTAAAATATTTTCCAGCAGAAAATAATACACCGCCTCGTATTAAAATATTCAAATTTCTTTTTTTTTTGTTCGTTCTTTCTTTCTTTCTTCTTTTTACTCTCTCTCTTTCTCTCGTTTCTACCTTCTTCTTGATTTTTTTTTCTCCTCCTCCTCCTCATCCTCCTCCTCCGCCTTCTCGTTCGCCTGCGGGCTTTTTAATCTCTGCGATCCCCAGACCGATGTTATTAATTCGTGAGAATTGAATTCGGTTACGTCAGTCGCCGGTAGAAACGTGTGTTTTTACAAAACCCACGGCAACTCCTGACGAAAAGAGATAATTCATCACTCGCCAAGCCCTCGGGACCAATTACAAAAAATATAAATATTATACCCAGCACCCTGTACGTATATATATTGTTTATCTTCCATTGCGCAATTTACCTCAACGTCTACGGAAATCTCACGATTCGTTAATGCTAAAGTTAAAGTTAAAGTTAAAGTTTAAGTTTAAGTTAAAGTTAAAGTCAAAGGAACTGGAAATAACCCTCGACAATTTATACGTCAACGAGCTAAGTGGGCATTTCCTTGAACCACCCCATCTCATGGATGCCAAAGTTGTGAAGCTAGGCCATTAAGCTGTGTCTAGATACGCGAACGTACTTCTTACATCGATACTATATACCCCATGCCTGACTAACTGCATATAGCTATTGTCGAGGGCAGCGCAGGGTAAGAATTCAATAGAAGCTAAGAGCGGTCGTAAGAACCAATGCTGATTGGCTATCCGAATAGATATATATATATATATATATATATATATATAGATTCTATATCTATACCATATATGTACTATATAGATATATGTATATAGACTATAGATTCTCCAGAGCTTACGCCCATAGATTTCATACGATATCTGGCTACTACAATCTCACGTATTCAACCCGTCTCTAAGTATCTTTCCTTATTCGAGTTAAACCGTCCGCCTTTCGTCTCTCTCGCGTAATTTCCCATAATCAAATCGACCCCGATATAATCCACTTGTAAGTAGTAAATACTATCGATGCTTTCGATAATTCAATTCATTCGAATTATACCGGCATCAAATCTCATCGTGTTTAACTACCCTTCGGTTAAATTTTAACCAAGGTAGGGGGTTTACCGGTTTACCAAAACGACCGAAAGTGGTGCGGTCTGACGGGATGGCCATGGCATAGTACAGCACAGCATCGCTATGGCATTGTGCAGCTTGGGGGGAGGTGGAGGTGGCGAGCAAAGGGGTTAGCTGACAAGAACCACCGCCATCTCTCCAGTTCTAGGGTCACGGGGTTGCTATGAGGCTATAAATTACATAAATTAAGTAACTCCCTGCCCTCAACCCCCCACCACCACTATGGCGAACATCTTACGTCTTGCCAACTTTATAACTTAATCACTATATAGCGTTCTACCAGAGACAGAAAGACCGGGTAGAAGACTTTCGGGCCGGCGTGCGGCAGAGGGTGAAGCAGAGGGCAGCCAAGGGCGAGAGAGACCCGCCTCTGAATAATGTACCAAAGGGGTTGCGCCTCATTTGTTTCACTAGAGGTATTCCCGAAGTACCGAGTTCGGTTCCCAAGCCCGATATATATACCCAACTATACCTACCTATACACCTTCTCCTATGGCACCATCATTCCGTCTTATTCCCTTCAGCTTATACCCTAACTGGCAATAAATTTTAGACGGACAGACTTTCGCGGTATAATCTAAACTGTGCACAATTTTCGCGGTTGTGGGTTCAATCCCTTGGAATCGTTTTAATTTAATTTATTTATTTATTTATTTTTTGTTACTAATATCATAATTTTATAAAAGATCAGAAGCTTATCCCAATTTTTGGTATCGATCGTTTTTTTTTTTTTTCTTTTTTCTTTTTTTTTTTTAATTCTTGAAATTCGCGTTAGACGTCTTAAGAATCTGAATTTTTTTTTTTTTTTTCTTTCTTTTTTTTTCGGACGAATCATAACTTAATCAAGAATCAAGAATATTAAAAACTTCCTCTCGGGCTTCTCTCGGTGATTTTAATCTCGCTGCAGCGCTCTCTTACCACCCGTAATTTAGCTCGACTTACCCTGTGCCGCACCCCCGCGCCTTATGAATCTGCGTAGATGTCGTTTAAGATAACCAGGAGTTAGTGCTTCCGACCTACCGAACTCCCGAGTGTTATGCTCAAAGCTCGAAGTCGCTCAAAGCTCGCGTTTAACTGCGGCTTAATAATTATTGTCATTATCATTATATGCGAGGGTATAAGGGTGAAGGATGAAAGACTTTTCCATGGATCATATTAAATTAAATTTGAAGGGAAAAAAAAAGAAAAGAATATGAAGAAGAAGAATAAGAAAAGAAAAGAAAAGAAAAAAAAAAAAATTAAATGTATTTGAATGAAATATGGTGATGGATGGATCGCGGATACGCGGTGTGGTTTTAGAGAGCAGCTATTAATCCCGTCTTCTATTAACCTTTGTTTCAGGATTCGGCTTCGTCACGTTTCAGAGCGAGGACGTTGTCGACAAAGTGTGCGAAATCCACTTCCACGAAATCAACAACAAAATGGTAAGTGTTACGACCACCACGGACCTCCATGATCTGGGTATGTATGTATGTATGTACTTATACCTACATACCAACCAACGATATCAAATGCGGTACGTCCGCACGGTGCCGAGGTGCCACGGCGTCGACGTTCACCACTATTTGCACTAGCTGTGCTATGGGCGGAATTAATTTTCTGGATAATTGAGAAGGGTTGTTCAGGAGGCTATTTGTATTTGACACACACGAGGCCTACCTACCTACCTACCTACCTTCCTTCATGCGCCAGGTTATACATATACCTATATGCGTATAGATACGTACGTACGTACATACATATCCTACCTACCTGTGTGCTTTCAACAGCAGCAGACGACATTACCTCGAACCCCCAAAACTCACGGCTATACGGAGCTGAGATTTCCTAAACGTCCGCACGTATTCAACGCGTAAGTAGGTACACGCTATACACGCATATTACCCGTGGGTCGACTGTCGTCACAAACTTTACCCTGGGGTCCGTTTAATCGTCGGATATATGCGACGAGGCAAAACCTCTCTGCTAAACAGAGCCACGATACGAAGCCAAGTTAAATATTCTTGAGAAGAAGTGAATTTTTCATATTTTTTCTTTTTTTTTTTTTTCTTCTCAAATTAAAGAAAAAAAAAAAAAAAAAT
Organism: Macrophya annulata; assembly: GCA_963924015.1. Lineage (NCBI taxonomy): Eukaryota > Metazoa > Arthropoda > Insecta > Hymenoptera > Tenthredinidae > Macrophya > Macrophya annulata. The sequence goes on from OZ001262.1 coordinate 2,911,126, forward strand.
TAAAAAAAGAAAGAAACAATATAAATCAAAATACCGTTCACGTAATTTTCGGGTCAAAAAATGAAACAAAAAAAATTAGACACGGGATTGATAATGTGGGGAATTTTTATTAAGGGAAAAATATTTTCTGATGAATTTAATATAAAATCTAATCTATGTATACCTACATTGCTTGTTATATACTTATTTTTTTAATTCGGTGGAGAAAAAATATCTATATAACGGATGAATTTATTAAAGAAAAAAGAAGTTCAATTTTGTTTTATTTTTTAATTCTTTTTCGATTTTTTTTTTTTTTTTTTTTTATACTCTCCAGGTAGAAGTTTTTTCAGGAAACAAACTCGGTGTCAAGGGTCTTGAATCCCTGACGTTTTAGGGAAGTACTAATCCTTTCATTACAGAATTGATATTAGAGTACTTCATTCCGAAATCTGGGTAAGGATCTTCTAGTTAGTCGACAAATTTTAATTTCATAATTTTATATTTTCTTTGTAGCTTTTCTTTTCCTTAATCCGACTTAATGATTCGGATTTATTTTAATTACAAACTTCAAGTATCATTCACTTTTTAAAGAGAATTTGAATAATATTTTTCTCATGTATATCAATACGAACAGTACCCATCTTTGTAGCTGTCTACCTTTTAATTTGAGAAGCATGAAACGATGTCTGACTATCTAGACTTTTTCCACTGAAAAAAAAAAAAAAAAAATTCTTATTTTACCTCGAAATAATGAATTCGTTAATTTTTAAAACCGCAAAAAATTCTAGGGATAAACAACCGCAATGCCGCGTTATGTTTCAGGTTGAATGCAAGAAAGCCCAGCCGAAAGAAGTGATGCTACCAGCGAACCTGGCGAAGACGCGGGCGGCAGGTCGAGGTGCTTACGGTGAGTTGGTGATGGTCGCGACACCCCCTTCGACGTACCGGTACGCGCCGTACCCCCTTCCCTCAGCCGCAACAGCGGCCGCAGCAGCACACGCAGCTGCAGCCGCAAGCGCTGCGAACCCCCATCATTTGTTAGGGCCAATTGTATCCAATTGTTCACCTGCGGCGACGTACCAGTACGCCACGGCACCCGCAGCCGCTGCAGCAGCGGCTGCCGCGGTATACGACGTCAAACGGGCTCTCGCCGCGGCTGCATATCGTCCGCATCATCCGGCCGCTGCAGCCGCAGCAGCTGCAGCAGCCGCAGCGGCCGCTCCGCGAGCAACAACTTTAACATATTCTATGAGCGATCTTCTTGGTGTACAGGGACTTGATATGGGCGCTATGTACCATCCGATTCCAACTATTGGTCTATGACCCACAATTTTGACGCCTCTCTCTCGTCCTCAGTAAAAAAAAAAAAATAATAAATTTGCAAAAAATTTTCAGAGAGAAATTTATAATTGAAGTTTTGTTTTTTTCAAAAATATTTCATTTGACTTTTATAATGTTTCCGTGATTTTTTTAATTACTTTTTATTTTCGTTTCATTTTATTAGTTCATCATCTGCGATGGCTAATTGACAGCTGGGACGGACGGCTATTTTTTTTTTTTTTTTCTATTTTTATTTTATTGTTTCATCGGAAACGCACAGCTATAACATATCAACAGTGCAATAATAAAGACAGAGAGAGATTATAATGACAGTAAATATTATCACTTGTTTAGTTTTTTGACATTCTTAATCCCTGGACGTATCGTTATTGGATTTTTTATTTGTATTTTTAAAAATTTTTTTTTGATCGTGGTATAAACGATTTGACAATTTGACGCTCAGTTCATGAACACTGTGATCGTAGACAGGTAGAATTTTAGATATACTAGATCAGTTTCGTATTGTAGTAGAACCAACGTGGCCTCATTTTCAGTAGTTTTCTTATATTAAAAAACTCGAATACTTATACATATAGCATAGCTCGAATTTATCGCTGAAGACTGGTAGTTGAATTTTTCTTAGTGAAAGAAATAAAAGAACAAAAAAAAATAAAAAAAAATTAAATAAATAAATGAATAAATTAAAATAAAAGATAGAATAGAAGCTTTCAACTACATATATAATATTAATATCGTAGATATCAGCCAAATTTTAGACAATAAACGATATATAAGTGTTCAAAAATAAAATATAAAAAAAAAAAAATGTTCAAAGGGATATATTATATTAATGCTCAATAATGAAGTAAAAAAAAAATGCGCGTGGTCAATAGCTGCAACGATATACATATGTATACTTACAAAGGTTATAACATTTCGTCGTATACGGTCTACTTAAATTCGTTAAATAAATTTCAGTGTACATATATAGATTAAATGTTGTATCGCGAAGTTCCTATACATGAATGCGGGTATATAAAAATTTTTTCTATTTCTCTTTTTCTTTCTTCTTTTTTTTTTTTTGTTTTTTTGTTTGTTCATAATAACCGATAGTGCCGGATTGGTAAAGTAGCCCGGAGCAAACCGCGAACCTCCGTGGCAGCTACACGTACCTATACATATATAATAACCAAGTTATGTTCCTAGTAGTTTCGTGGACGTGAAACGCTATTAATAAATAATTAGTAAAATTTTTATTTAATTTTTCTATTTTTGTTTTTCTTCTAATTTTTACTGTCTATCATAATTAGCGATAAAAGCATTTATAGATAAAAGAATTTCCATCAACTTGATGAAGGATGATGAGTGATAGTTAAGTTACGATCTTTGTCGATCCTCCTATACTGCGTTTATACTAAACACATCCCCTGCATTCCCAGATAGTCAGTCAGAGTAAACGATGAAATGTTCTTATACCCTTCGTATGTGATTGTTCGTTGCAGCGATTAGGATTTTTGGTATTTCACTATTTTTTCTAATTTATTTATGTTTTTTTTTTGTTTTCTTTTATTTTGTCAAATTCTTAACGTAGTCAGTATCAGTAACTTATCGAGTTGAAATTTAGCGATGAGGTCTTATATTATAGCGACTTAACAAAAATAAAATAAAAAATAAAAAAAGAGGAATAGAAGAAGAAGAAAATGAAAAAAAAAAAGTAAATCTTATAGATATATTGTCTGACAGACAGTGGAACTGAATGAAACATATAGACGGAAATAACTATACTTACTATACTATACTAACAGAGACGAAAAGTGTACGTGTACCTATATATATATATATACTTAACTTGATCTTATTTAATTTTATTTCAAATTTTATAATATCGAAAATTTAGACTACAAACCGGAAGTGTGCGCCATGGCGAGCGCCCGTACCGCATATCCGTTGTAACGTCAAGCGGTCATCATGAATTAAAAAAAAAAAAAGAAAGAGGAAAAAAAAAATAACTAAAATACAAAAAAAAAAAAAAAGAACAGTCGAGTAGCTACTATCATTCCACATATTAATGGCGGTTTGTTGTAAATTTCTTTATTTTTTTTTTTTTTTATATATATATTTTTTGCTACCCCTTTTTATCCCCCCGCCATACCGTGAGTAAAAAAAAAACAAAAAAATTATTTCGTCACAGTTCAGCGAGCGACAATAATTCCTCGCTTCGCGAAACTCGAGTGGATATAATTATTATAATTACTGCCAGGCGCACATGTAGTATATACATATATATATATTTATATGTATAGGTATATAGGTATACATGTATAGAGAGAAAGAGAGATGTAGAAATAATGGTATAAGAAACAGAAAAAAAAAAAAAATTACAACAAATCTGACGAAGTGCAAACTACAATATACTGTAACAAGTATATATATACCTATATATATAAATAAATAAATATATATATATATACAAAAAAAAAAATTAAAAAAAAAAAAAAAAAGAAATAGGAAAAATTTTACAAATTTTTTCTCAATATTTTCCATAACTTCATGAAATTTCATAATAGATAATTTCCTGTTATTTAAATATAACCCAAAAATGATAATTATATACAGACCTATATTAACATTGATTATATCGATGATTCAATCGAATATACATATAATCATGAAAAAAAAAAATAAATAATAAAAAAATAAAAAGGAAAAAAAAAAACCGTTTCGAACAGCTATACATATATCTATTATTTTGAGAATATACTATACGTATATATTATCCATATTATATATACCTATATATATATACACCTATTTAGTATTTGATAATATTGATATATATTTTTACAGCCGCATAAATAAATTAGTTGTGTAATAGAACTACATATCGAAGGCCAATAGGCAATAGGTGAATATTTTGTCATTTAGTTTACCGAAATTAGGCGAATTAGGTTTTTAGTTAGAATAATAATTTTTTGAGAACTATATATACTTATATATATATATATATATATACATACATACATACTTATATATTACATTCCTATCTTTGAGATAGAAAATAGCGTTGAGATATCATTATCAATATTATATTGTTAGTTTAGAATATTTTTGGAAAATTCTTTGTGGAAGATGTAAAATGATCGATATATATATATATATATATATATATATATATATATATATATATATATATATATATATATATATATATATATATATACCGCAATAATAATCCGATATACATATAGGTATGTATATAATGTCTGAGAGTATAAGACGTACCTCCGTATATATATATAAAAATGAAAAAATATTTTCGAGCAGCATCTTCTACGGGGAATGGACCAGCGGCTGTACCAAAACCTATATAAATTATTATAATTAAAAGGCTACATTATTATAGTTCTATATGTACTTAGGTATCTATACTAAATATATGTACTTGTCATATATAGTACTTAACACTTCTAAGCTATAGCATACTTTATAATATTAATACGTCAGACGTATGTATGTACGTGTGTCCTAGAAAAGTACGTACACTACTTTGCCTGACGAGGCGCCACTCTTTCTGTTTCGTAAGTAGCAAAATACTTAACAAAACTGATATTGACAGATTCTCTGTGCTCTTTTTTTTTTTTTTTGTTTTTTTTTTTATGGGGGCGGATTTTGATTTTAAAATAATAATATTATAAACTTATATCATTCGATTAAAAAAAAAAATTATCTATACATATATATATATATTCAAAATAAATTATAAGCAATCTGCAATGATCGTGTGTTGTGCGTGACAAAAGAAAAATTTTGAAAAATTCTTATCACAGTTTTTGAAGAAAAAAAAAATTTTAAATATTAACAAAATGAAAAGAAAAAAAATAAATGAATAAAAGAAAAGGAATCTAAGGCTCAATAAAAATGATATATGTGTTTTTAAAAATTGCCGTATAAAAGTATAATACATACGAAATGCTGGAGAAAAAAAATTTCATTAAAAACTAAAATTTGTCGAGTTTGTCAGTAACTGATTAACGATGATTATTTATATGCGTTTTATTTAATTGATATTAATTTTAATCTATAATAAACATGACACATTTAATATATTGCACTTATAAAGAAATTATATATGTATGTATATATATATATATATATATGTATGCATACAAATATATATATATATATACATCATATGTCAAAAAGATAAAGAATAAATATGAACACGAAGCAATATATTGTATTTGTTTATTGAAAAAGAAAACAGTAACAAAATAATAGACACAGAAAAACAAAAGAAAGAGAGAGAGAGAGAGAGAGAAAAACATACACATATATATAATCAAAACCAGCCCGACTAGAGACTAGGTACGAAATTATTAATATTATTAATATATCAGTGTATTTTACATGGCTAGAATAAATTTATTCTATTCATCTAAGTAAATGTGAAATATAATAATTAAATAATTTAGACTAGCTCATCCGTAGTAGTAGATTGTGATCGGTGTTTATTAATATTGTATTATATAATTTAAATGTCGTAGAAAGTTCACATTTTTTTTCTTCTTCTTCTTCTTTATTCGTTTCAAAATGATGCTCTCTTTAAAATGAAGTATCAAAATTTAACCTATAAAAATACGATCTTTTTCTCGTATATACGTTATAAATTAAAGAAAAAAAAAAAAATTACAAAAATATTTTCAAACCATAAATCACTTTTCGCAAAACAGTATAACGTAGTATTTTTTTTTTTTTTTTTTTTTTTTCCATACATCCAACAATAAATTCAATGTCGAAATTCGACACCTGGAATTATAAATTTATTACTATGTTCGATTTTGCCGGAGGGAGTACAGTTCAGTAGAACCCCGGTTATCACTGGTTACCCCAAAACTCGAAGAGAAGCTGGACGCCAGGGATCGGGGAACTAACAACTGATTGCCACTCTCGGATGGGATAAGTTGTGATAATTGACGTTCTAATGAATTCTATCCCCTTATGGTATTTTGTGTACGATTAAGAAGGATTTATAGATAAATTATATTAACCGTATCAAGGGAATGAAGATATAAAAATGTGAACTTAGAATAGTCATATTACACATATGATAAGCAATAGATGAGAAACTAGAAAACTATATAAATATCTATCTATAATTGTAAATCTAATCAATGAAATATTTTTAATGGCTATAATTAACCATAGTTTAAAAAAAAAAAAAAGAAAAGAAAATATATATATACTAGGGCAGTTTAATTTCTTTGGTAGCTTTGGAATATATTCTATTATACGGTCGGCGTAGCAATTAGTAAATAGTCACTGCAGTATAGTCAAGCGTTAGTATCAAAAGATAGTCGACTTACTTAGATTGTGTGGTTTTTTATTAGTATAAAATTATGAAATTTCATGGATGCCTCTTTTAAAAAACAATAATTATTATTATTATTATTATATATACATATTAGTGCTTTAAATTAATTTTTCTTTTCATTCAATTTATTATTTTTATATTTTCATTTTACTTTTTCTTTTCTAATTTTGAAAAAAAATTAAAAAATTTTTTTTTCTTTCTTTTACTCTTCTTTTCGTTTACGTTTCATAGAAACATATTGGTTTAATGAAAAAAAAAAAAAACAGTTTCTAAATTTCTGCAAAGATTTATATACATATACATATATATATATATAAAAAATATATACTCAAAGAGGGGGGGTGGGCTTATAAAATTATGGTAATTCATAATATGGTAATTCGTTGCAGAAATTTACAAAGTTCAAACGTTATATACTAACACAAAAAAGAAAGAAGCAAAAAAAGAAAAACTTAATACGGGGATTTAAGGTTGAAAACATTATTAATTTGCTTGTTTTTCCTTGTAGATTTTATGTGGTCTCTTGGAGGATTACCTGACGGTGAGTTTGCTGAACTACTTTAAGTATATTTATAAACTTGAACGTTATATGTATATATATATATATATATATATATATATATATATATATATATATATATATATATATATATATATATATATATATATATATACATATATATATATATACCTAACGTCGAGATTGGAATATGTAGTTACAGCTATACATATAATATTATTTTATCTTCTCTTGTCTCGTCAAAAGGCACGTCAAGAGTTCGAGGCCCGACTTTAAGGCGCTGCCAAAAATATTTTTCCAATCATATTTATCTTACATACGCAAATATATACGTTTCGCGTATATATCGGTTATATTTATATATACAATATACCTTATACTTGATTACACGCGCGTATGTGTGTACAGGACTCTTGAAACTGCAAAACGCATGTGTCTATATATGTGCAAAAAAATCAAAAAATAGATAAAGTAATTTTTTGAAAATATTGAAAATTGATTTTTTGATCGTTTGTTCGCAGGTTTTCCAGCGGCAGCGTACGCGGCATACGCGGCGGGGCGCAGCTACTCAGGGTACCCTAGTTTCGGCCTCCCCTACCCTACAGGTAACCACCTTAACCTTAACCACCTTAACCTTAACGCAGCCCACGTGGCACCCCTAAGCCTTAACTTAAACCACATACACGCGAACTTGAACCCTCCACCCCCAACCCCACATCACAATCCAGCCCCTGCCACAGCCACGGCAACGGCACTCTTTTATCATCCCAATTTGGACCTGTACAACGCCATGCCTCTGTGAACTAACACGCGCTCTAACCACCCTCATCGTCTCTCTTGACTTTTCCGTCGTCAATTGTGTCCCTTTTTATTATGTTTCTTATTCCACTCTTACTTTTACTTTATCATTTTTCTTTTTCCTTTTCCTTCTCCTTTTCCTTGTCTTCTTCTTCTTCTTCTTCTATTTCTTTTACTTCTTCTTCTTCGTATGATATAATTCTCTTTACTTATTATTTTATCTCATACATATATATATATATATATATATATATATATACATATATATGTATATTTCTTTTCTTTCCCTAATTTTATTTTATTTTTTTTTTTTTTAAGTGTAATCTGTGTGTTACGCGTTTCTATCTGTAACCGCCACTTATAAGATTTGTACCGTATTCTCGTACATACATACACGCACAAAACCTATAGCTAATCCGTTTGGCTTAGATAACAACTATTTCGCGTAAATGTGTTTACGTGTGTGTGTGTGTGTGTGCGCGTGCGTGTGTGTGTGTACGTGTGTGTGCAGCTTATATTGGTTATATTGACCGATGACCCAGTGGTCGAAATATATTTCGCGATATATTATATATATATATATATATATATGGATATATACATACCTATAGACACATATGTATATATCAGCGTTGGTTATGTTATGCACACGGCGTATTGAGCTGCCAATCACTACAAATATATATATATCCGTATTATATAAAAGCCTGGAACAGCCATCAAGAGAATTTTTTTTCCTTTCAATTAAAAAAAATAATAATAAAATAAACAATATTTTCTAAGATATTTCCGATAATTCTTAATCACATACTAGAAATTCTTTCTCTTGTATTAACATACCTATATGTACATAAGTACAGACATATATTATACGAAAATTAACGAGACGACACGCACTTACATACTATCATATGTGGGCGATTATATACATAGGGTATCTATTTCTTTCTGTCGATTTATATAGGTAGACGTCGTATATATGTATATAGGCGCGTCGTGAAAATTCGCATAACTATCATAACTATAATACATACACATATATATATATTGGTAATTACGTTGCATAATGCACATTGTACGTGAAAAATTGTACAGCTATATATAATATATATAAATAATAATAATAATAATAACAACAACAACAATAACAACAACAACAGTAATAATAATAATAATAATGATAATATTAATAATAATACAAATAATATAATAATAACGTCAAAGTATAAATAAATAAATATATGAATATATACACACATATATATATATATAAATAATTAAAGTTAATAATTAACAACAATAATAATAATAATAATAATAATCAAAAATAAATGAATGAATATACATACCGAGCGTCTTCGGTGAATCTGCACAACCCCCTCCTTCGGCCAAACCAAAACAGGCACGTACTGTGTGCGTGAGGCTCGTTGAGGAAGGGATAAGCCACTAGTGACATTGCCTTTTCGATCCCGAACAAGCCTCATGCATACAGTGCGTGCCTGTGTTGGTTTGGCCGAAGTAGGGGGTTGTACGGATTCACCGAAAACGATCGGTATACATATATAATATTTAGTGTGTATCTTGAATAATTACTGCTGGCACCTATATATACCTACCTATAATATCATTGGTGCAAAATGAATAAAAGCGAAAATTAATATCATTTTTACAAAATATAATAAAAATAATAATAATAATAATAATAATTATAATAATTATAAAAAATAAAACAAAATTTAGGGGTATTAGAGCAATTCACAGAACATTATACAATAATATTATATGTAATACTTACAGGTGGTATAATCAATATTCTTTAAAACATTAATTTCTGGTAATTTTCGCAATTTTTACCATTTGTTTTTCAATTCTGTATTATGAGAATAGGTATACGTTGACGCATTGAGGTATATATTATTTTTCATTATTATTATTATTATTATTATTATTATTATTGTTATTATTGTTATTGTTCTTATTATTGTCATTATTATTGCGTAGTTCTTTAATTAACCACAGGTTTGTTTCGCGATAACTTGGTACGATGAAAAGTTGAACCGTATACATATATATATATATATATATATACATATATAAAAACCAAGGCAACGTGCCGTAAGAAAACATAAGAATAATTGACGCTAAGCTACGGTCTCAAGTACTTTCTGCATAATTCCATTGTACCCCCTAGACCTCCCACCCCCCTGCCCATAAGCCACCCACAATTTTCTGAGTGAGGTTGGTGAAAAACGTGCCGTTCTTAAGAAATTTCGAGTCACGGTCGTATACCAGGGCTGTAAACGAGTTTACTACAATTATTCCGGAAGCGCGCCATGCGGTGTTCTCGCGGTGAAAGAAAATGAAAATGAAAAATGAAAATTACAAGAAATAAAAAAAAAAAAGGAAAGAAAAAAAAAGAAAAGAAAAGAAAAGAAACAAAGAAAAGGAAAAAAATAAGATGAAAAAAATTGTAAAAATAAATACCTAATTCTTACCTATAGATATATGAATCAAGAAATAGAATGAAACAAAAAAAGAAACGCAAGAGAAAGAAAAAAAGAAAATTAATTAAAAATAAAAATAAAAAATTGAAAATAAACAGCATTGGGTCAATCGAATAATCTTAGGTATATGTATAATATATATACATATATATATATATACAACAAATGGCACAATTAAAATCCTCGTAAACTTTGCATATATTTAATCGATGAGATACCTACAACTATATTACCTGCATGGTATTAAATTTGTTTACCGAGAATTTATAGAATAGAAAATTTTTTTGCTTGATAAATAAAGATTTAGTTAAAAATCTGCACACAAATATTTACTACATAATTTCCAATTTCGGGGTCGGTCTTTTACGGTGTGAACCGAAAGTAGAAAAATCTAGTGTCTGATCAGACATATACCTACTATACTATATTCCTAACGTATACCTACACCTACGTCTAGAACTTTTCAAACGTTGATAATAATTATTTTATCGGTATACAAACGACTAAAAAGCACTTGCAGAATAATCTCGCGAGGAATTTTTCTTAGGATTTTTATTATTATATTAATCGTTAAACTTTTCACGCTATACTTATATATATAAATACATATAGATATATACCAATGCCTGTATATACCTATACGTATATATAATATACTCTTTTTAACCAAACGTTAAAATCACGCTATTCTTTATCGATCAGACTTTTAGCTCAATAAATATTTACCCGTTTGTACTGATTACCAAAGTTTTCTAGTAAATAGCCTAATATATTATATAGGAACCCATTTATATACCAACATTGAAAAAAGAAGATTTTTTTCTTAATCTTTTTACTTCTTTTGTTTTTTTTTTTGGTTCTCTTTTGGTTTTAATCGGCTAGTCGTTTATACATAGGTATACCTAATATATATAGTAAATCCTTACATTACTACTATTACTGTATTTAACAATTGCAATTATCATTAATTTTGTTATTTCTTCTTTAACAATCGGCACAAATTTACACAAGATTTTATCTGAAAAAAAAAACAATAAAAAATAATAATAATTAAAACAAAAAAAAGGCACCATTTTTTTTTCTTACTTCAACAATCTAATTACCTGCACGTTTAACAAATCACCTGTCACTAATGTACACATGCAATCGTTGTGAATAACAATATGATTTCTTTTATTTCTATATCGTTACATCATCCGCGATAGAAATAACGGCTGATTATTGACTAATGTATATATAACCATATCAATATGTTATACTAAGAGATCTAATTCATGTAAAATTTTCATGGATATTATACAGTGTGAGTGAAACGTGTGCAGTTAGTGTTGATTGAAAAATTTCTCATCGTTAACAACTAGAAGCTATTAACATTATATAGCTAGATTATTATTAATTACGAAAATGAAATATAAAGCATGGGATAAAATAACAAAAAAAAAAAACGAAAAGAAAAAATGAAAAGAAAGCAAAATACCAGATCAAACTGTAACTTGTATCAATGCAGCTTGTAGGTGAATAATAATTAATTACGAATATTATATACGTCTTAGAGTAGACGACATATTATATACCTAAAGCTATATATGTTAAGATATATATATATATACCATAGAGTTTGTCGAAAAACATGTCGTTCTTTAAATCGAGGTTATAAAAATAACTTATAAATAATGCACAATGTTTTTCGGACGTTGACAAACGTGAAAAGAAAAAAAAAAAAAAACAGAAAAGAAAAAAAAATGAAAAATATAAAATCGTTCCCATGCATCCCAAAATTCTTCCCCGTTTTCCGCGTATGTGTGTCTATACATACATATACATATATATACATATATGGACATCCTATGGCATTTACGATATATTTAAATATTTTTACATTTTGTATATCAAAGTTCACGAGGCATGGTCGTAGGAGTTTTTTCGCTTCCTTCATCGTCGAAATAACCTGATGAATTGTGAACGGAGACGTCGTACGCTGCTACGCTGCTATTTACTATATACTAGGTCCCCATTTTTCCCCAAGCTGCAATGTCCGAAAAGCATTTTTATTTTTCTTCACGATATTTTCTATGTACTATATTATATTACTATATTATATTATATACAATGTATGTATCTACATTCACCAGTATATAAAATTATTCTAAATTCATAGTCTTGAAAGCCTTTTTTTTTTTTTTTTTATAAAATTGTAATTGCAACGATCTTTACTTGCGAGACACGAAATCCAAAAATTATTATCAAAAAATACTTAATCACAGTCTCAGACAAATATAAACATACTAAAATGAGTATCTTAAAGAAACAGTTCAACAATCTGATTTTAATTTCAATTTTTGTCTATATTCTTATTTTCTGTTGCCTTTTTTTCTTCTACTCCAATAATTTTCTGCAAATTTTCCACAATCGATAAGTTTCTTTTGTCAAGAACTAAGAAAAGATCGCTGTAATTAAGAAAGGAGTAGAAGAAAACAAAGAAAAAAAAAAAATAATAAAAATAAACAAAAATCAAAAACAAAGCTTCTTCGCGATATTGCGAATTGAAATTTCGCGCAAATGATACAAGGTGCAGTTTTTTCTGGTATTACGCTTACATTATATAGTGTATTATATATATATTCTTATATATGTATACATATTTTTTTTTTTTTTCGTTTTGTTTTGTTTTATTTTTTTTTTTTTTGACCTAGGGTTACCCAGGGTTGCCCGGGAATTTCCGGGCAACCCAGGGGTTAAGCTAGCTGACGTAGCCCGTAGTGCCAGTAGCTTTGAAAATAGGGACTTAGGGAGTTGGTGGTACTTTCAGGTGCCTTGGGACTACCGCCACTCACTTCACTTACTTCCGGAGAACCGACGCTACACACCTACTCCCCGGAATACAGAATCATTCCCGAACAATGAGTTGAAATTCTCGCAGCAGAAATGAAACAATAATAAGAAACGAGAAAAAAAAAAAAAAAAAAATGAAAAAAATTCATATATACATATACATATATAATAATAATAATAATAATAGTCACACGCCATACCCCCATAAAGAGAGAAAGAGAGAGAGAGAGAGAGAGAGAAAAAAAAACACAAATAAAACAAAAAAGAAAAAAGAAAAGAACGAATCAAGTGGTCAGATGAAAAGATGAGAGTAAAATATGCAAAAAAAAAAAAAAAAAAAAAAACAGAATGAAAAGAACGGAAAAAGGAAAACTAAAAAACAAAAAGAGAAATACTTAAGGGGGAAAAATAAGAAAAGAATTCAACCGCGTTCTCTATTTAAACGTCCTAAAGCACGACCTGTGCATATAAACGTACATCACCTATTATATACATACATAAATACCTATACATATATTTATAGATATACATACGTGCGTAAATACGTATATATGTATATTTTATTATATATTATTTATTTATTTATGTATGTATATAATGCATATGTATGTATATATATACGTATATGCCCGCACGCGATATGTAAATAAGATGTAGGTTATATCGTTAAAAATTTTTTTTTTTTATATATAATATACGTGACTTCGGGGGTGGGATTGTCCTCCCCGTATATACGATGATATAGACCGATTATACGAATTAAATATGTATGGTATTTGTAAAAAAAAAAAATAAAAAGAAAAGAAAAGAAAAAAATAATGAAAAAGAAAAAGAAAGAGTTATTAGAAATTTTCTCGTTTTATCGGATAATTAAATTGCGTATATAGTACGAGGCATTGAAATCGGTGTGACTCAATATAATATATCAGAAAAAAGAAACTATAAGAATAAATAATAAAATAAATAAATTAATAAAGACCTTAATTATTATTCAAACGGTATATAAGAATTGAATATTGTTAAAATTCTGTGATAACGGAACGCGTATATTTAATTAATGAAAGTTAATATATTAACGCGAAGACTCGGATATTATAAATAAATTTATATACATATATCGTATATATATAAATATATATCGTACTATATACGATAAAAATAATTAATTAAACCTGTCCGATTATGCATATATACCTACAACATATATACGCCGGCTTGTATATCTTCAATTACGTATAATAATTTATAAACTTAATGTTGATGATAATCGCGGTAATTAATAAAAACAAACTTTTACGTATTATACGTATAAGATGAATCAACCTCGAAACCTCTCACGCTGTGTTCACGATTCACATATATTCACATTTAATTATTTCCGCATATAATTATTACCTATATAGCTAGATATATTATATGTATAACATTAATAACAGCAGGTATACCTAAACACATTTTATGGTGACATTATTCGATATATAGGTAGGTATGTACAGCCGGGATAATAATTAATATTAATTATTACCGTTATCATTTCCTCGATTTTATTATTTTATTATACAGCTATACATATACCTGTATAAGCAGGTGTAAGTTTATATCAACAATTCAGAGCTAGCAGGGTTATAATAAATAATTAAATTATTTATTTAACTTAAATATGATCGGTAAAACAGGTTATATATCTTATTATATTATATTTATTTTTAATTAAACAATATCAGTTCATTTCTTTAATCATTTAATCATATATATATATATTCTATATACCTTATAAATACCTATAATATATATATTTATTGTTTGATTATGTATCTTAAATTATAATTATACATATATTTTTACCCCCATCAGTTCCGGTATCATCATTCATTCGGTGTTGATGTATAAAATATTGTAAATATTATATATATATATATATATATATATATATATATATATATATATATATATATATATATATATATATATATTGCTAATATCAAAGTTAAAGAATTAAATAAAATTGACGAAAAAAAAAAATGAATAAAATAATTAAAAATTGTACGATACTATATATAGATATATCACGAGGATACGACGTATTAATTAATTATACATATATGAACAAAAAAATATAAAGATGAAAAACAAAATAATGAATTATAGTTATAATAATATACATATAGGTATAATACAAGATATATAATAATAACGTATTATTCGTATTTTTCGAATGCATATACGTTAAATTAAATGCACTATATATATATTATATGGAAATATTCTCTCAACAACGAAATTATCATGCTACCTATATAAAACGATTATAAATATATGTATATATATATATACAGGGTGTTCATTTGAAAAGTTTTCCACCTCAATATCTCGAGAACGAAAATAAAGTTTTGAGCGCTGGCTTGCGGGGGATTTAAAGGTATCGCGGGGGGAAATACGTGGTGTAGCATCATTCTTAACGTAACGTGTCTCCACTTACTGAAAATGATTTTGCACCCATGTTCTTTCCCCCTCGATACCTATTAACCGCCCGCAAATCGCGTTTTAAAATCTTTACTGGTTATCGAGATATTATAAGGTAGAAACTTTTCAAATGAATCCTGTATATTATTCACCAAACTATATAATATATTAAATTAATGTAGGCTCGGTGCTGCCAAATTTGCTTGATAACCGATCGCTGATAATTGTTTGACTTTTCTATTCTTTTTTGTTTTGTTCTTTTTATGTTTTTTTTTTTTTTTTTATTTTTTATTCTTCTTTGATTTATACCTATATCGATAAACAATGTATATGTATGATACTCGTCGTTAGTAAATAAATTATTTAGTCAAATTGAAACCCCTAATAAATTAATATCGCAACGACGGCGGAAAAATGCTTAAATAAAAATTCCAGAGTTTCTGCAGTACCCGAAGCTTGTATAACTAAAAGACATTAAAAATGAATAAATAAATTAATTAATAAATAAATAATATAAATAATTGCTCGCGCTTACAGCTGTTCGACAATGTGAGAAGATTATGCAGGATAATTTTAATATTTTGATTTTTTTGACGTATAAAAAAAAAGTAAATAAATAAATAAAAAACCAAAGAAAAAATGAAAAATAAAAGATCGTTATATTGTTTGATGTAAATACCTATATATATATATATACATACATTATAAGTGTTTGAAGATAGAAAACCTTCATACATTATATAGTGTTTTTATTTTTTTTTTTTTTATTATGTTTTTTTTCGAATATAATATCGAATACCTATCTTCATGAGAAGTAAACGAAAAAAATGTTCACAGACGCATGGCTGGCAAACTCGGTGGTCCTTCGTCCGGCAAAACGTCGTCTGCCTCTACCCCCATTCCATTAGACGCCGATATGTAGAGTGATTAATTTCAACCGATTTTGGTTTGAAATTAATTAAAAAAAAAAAAAAAATACAAAAAAAAAAAACTGAATAAAAAAAACCAAAAAATAAAAAAATATGTACGAAATCAGGTCTCAAGGGAAAAAAAAAGAAATAATAATCTCTTGATGACTCACATATATACCTATTATATAATATAACGGTATGTACCTACTCTGGAGTCTAGGGCAACAATTACACGATTGTCTAAACATCTAAAACACTTGTTTAAATATATATGTACATATATATATTATACCTACATATATTATATCACACGTCCAGACGCTCGTCCGAATCTAGGATGCCCGGTGGCTGCAGGCAAGGCTCCACGTGCTAACGCGAATCCTTGATTAATTAATTAACGATTTTACGATTAAATTGCCTTAAATAAATATATGACAAATATTGAGAAAGAAAAAACGTCCTTGATAAAAATAAAAAATAAAAAAATAAAAAAATAGAAAAGAGAGAAATGAAAAACCAAAAAAAAAAAAACCGATTCGAAGTGAATGATTTTTTTTTTATTCAGTCAAATCTAAAAAATTTCTCTTCATATTCACATTCTCCAATTTTTACATTATGTATACTGTTATAGTATAACGTACTTTACTTTACATCCAAGTCTGTACGAATTTGCGAAGAATTTGGCGGCAATACTCGGTCTACCTTTTTTGGAAATTATATACCTATAATATATATGTATATGGAATTGTAACGTATCCGGTATTCTTTAGATTTCTTATTCTGTCAGAGAACGTTAGAAAAAGGGTGATAAAATTTGCACCCTAAAATTTTCTTTGAAAATTTTGCAGAACAAAAACAAATAAAAAAAAATAAAAAAATCGAAAACTTAAAAAATTATGAACAATAAAATGGAGAGCGGATACGTTTTACCAAAAATGGTGTATCCGAGGATTGGAATATCAAATACTTTGTGATTCGTTAGACGCTGGAAGCCAAGCCTATAATAAAATTGATTTTTAATAAAATCTATAAAGTAAAGTAGAAGGTAGATTATCAATTGTAGTAGAGAGCGCAATTCACCGGGCCAAAGTTCAAACTGTATCTTATGAAAAAAAAAAAATACAAAAAAAAAAAAAAAGAATTTGAAAAAGACAAAAAAGAATAAGTGAAATCAAAACGAGAATAAAAAGAAAAAAAAAAAAAAATGACAAAATAATAATGGACGCATTTTGAACGCAACTTCAACGATTTTGAAGAAGTAGTGAAAACATATATAGACTCGCGGAGGTTACATTAAAATAACCTACAATTCAATTAGTATAATAATAATATTTCAACTAATAACATTCTGTAGTTGTTGATCGTAGTTAATCGTAGTGTGTTCTATAATATGTAACTTTAAGCTACACACCTTAATCGAAACTTTTTAGCGTAGGTATATTAGGTGTATAATATTGTTAGGCGTTTATAATATAGGGCCAACTGTTTGAAATATGTATAATCTGTATTTCACGTCGTTTCGTCCACTCCGCGAAGGGCTAAAGCTTTTCATTCATTAAGATTTTCTTTTTCTATATGTTTCTTATTTTTTCTTTTTTTTGTTTTTTTTTTCGTTTTTAGATGAAGTAAAAATGAGAATATATATATAAACGGTAATAAAAGTGACAGTACCTTTGTATATATATATATATATGTTGTATTAATTCGGAGAAAACAAAAAAATGAAAATGAAAACAAGTGTTTTTAATTAATATAAAAAATTACGAGCATGGTGGGATGATTCGACGGAAACTGTTGGCCCGCTATATCTTTTATCGGTGAAAATGATAATAATGCTATTTGTAGATTAGGGCCTCCGCCAGATTAGCTAATATTGTGTAAAAGAGAAAAAAAAAAAAAAAAAAAACGATGATAAGTAAAAAGGAAAAAAAAAAAGTTGAAAAAAAAATCTATAAACCACATATACATATATAGTTACCACAATTAAACCAAACAAAAAAAAAAAAAAACCGCCCATCGCCATTGCAAGAAGTGCTTTTTTCCGTAATATATATATATATATATTAATTATATATATATATTATATATGTTATACATAAAGTTCAAATCGTTCACACAAAGTTGTGATCGGATTCCACGAGTTAAGTTTTATTAATTATTGGTAATTAACGAATTGAGAAAGAGAAAGACGAAGAAGAAGAAGAAGAAGAAGAAGAAATATGAGTAAAAAAAAAAAAACATATAAGAATTAAAATTAAAGAATAAATAAATAAATACATATTACAATATATGAAAATTATTATTATTGATTAAATATGGAATTAATAAATGAATCAAAGAATAAGAAATTATTATATATATATAGAGAAAGAGAGCTGCTCTATATATATATATATATCGCATATTATTATTATTATTATTATCATTATTATTATTATTATTATACTTACGATCGAAGGAGAAATAATTTTTACTTATTTACACGTATATTAATTATTTATGAAGAAATGAAACCAAAAAAAAAGAAAGAAAGAAAACAAAAAAAAAAAAAAAAACATATATATAATAAAAAAATAAAATAAAATAAAAATAAAAAAAAAAAAAAAAACTATCTGTCCTGAGCTTACATTTGTTATTACACGATGCTTAACGATATCTATTATAATATTTTTATTCACGTCTATAGATCGTTCGCGTTAACTTTTATCCGATTTTATCAATATACATGTATACCATGTATATGCAGTATAATATAACTCCGTTTAATTCACCCTTGTGCTTAGGTACCTTATTAGCCGCATTTACTGTTTCTCCTATTTACTAATTTCGAAGAAAAAACAAATAACAAAAAAATAAGCAATGTTTCGTAGATATAGTTAAATTATCTACAGTGTTATAATAATCAAAGCGAAAAGATAACGTTAACGCCTTCGATCTGTAGTTGAATTGTTGCTATTCATAAGATTGTTGTTATATATCGCTGTGATTGCATGTGGGGTCGAATGTTTGCACGACTTTCACCGGATCGATTCGACGAATACCAAAAAACAAAAAAAAAAAAACATTAGGAAAAACAATAAAAAAAAAATAAAAAAATGATTCACTAAATTTCTCGTTATCACGATATATCACAAATTTCATGAAGATTAGACATATTAATTTTTTCCTCTATGATATATAAATCAGCGATTAATCGATTAATAAAATAATAAAATTTTTTTTTTATTTTTTTTATTATGATTATTTTTGGTTTTTTTAAAATTATCATTCTCAAAGAACCGAGTCCGGAGAGGGCGTAGCAACGTAATTGGTATAAGGTTGCGGTTTTTTAAAAGAAAATGCAAAAAAAAACGAAAAAAAAAAAAAAAAAACATAAAAACAGAAATAAAAAAACAAAAAAACCTTAAGGCGGGAGTTTTGTAAACGATTCGTTCACACTCAATGTCCTTCGGAGTTATACTCTGAACAAAATATGTAAGTTATTAATTACTATATATATATATATAGTATATATAAATAATACAATTGATATTCGATCGCTAAATCTCTTATAAATATATATATATATATAAATACATGCGTACATAAAATTACACACATACACATACATACACACACACACAGGCACATCTAATATATATATAAATATGAGTACATAAATACACCTACGAATATAATAAGGATTATAAATAATGAATGTCTGTAATAAATAAACTATCACGCAACAAACAAATTGTAGAAAATCAAACAAAAAAAAAACTTGAAACAAAAAAAGAAGAAAACTACAAAAAAAAAAAAAAACCAAACAAATATATATGACAAATATTATCTTTTTTTTTTTCCAATATATATATATTTATGATTTGTAACCGGCTATAATTTGTCCGTGTTTGAAATCATGACTTATTACGGATTGTCAGATCGTGAACGAAAATACAAATAAATAAATGAATAAAAAAAAAAAAAAAGTTTCTCTCATGTATATATGTATACATACTTGTATATATATATTTATGTATTAGATTCATTTATGAAATAACACACAATATCTCATTCGATATGTCGTCGAATTCGCCTTGATCGACCGCTATTACAATGGCAAATCGTTTCCAGCACGGACTAAGCCCATTATTCTATATTGCTTTTACTATGAGCTAGGCCGTCACCTAACGTCAGTCAGTATACCTATATAGGCAATCGATAAAGCCGAGTCTACCTACGTCTATATAATAAATACATAATACCACCGTTATCATCAATTACAAAAAAAAAAAAAAAAAAAAGAAAAAGAGAAAGAGAAATAAAGAATTTTATATATATGATTCGCGTAACGATCGCGCGATAACAATCGTACAACTATATGTACACACAATATATACAATAATCGACATTTATATATTATATAAATTATCATCAGTCATTATTTGTTCAGGTTACGGGGGTTAAATAATTAAATCTGATCATTCTCTAAGCTAGATAAATTTCAGCAATCGATGTAATAATAATAATCTATGACTATATAGAATTCATTAATAAAACTGAATTTTTTTTAAATTATTTTTTCTATTTTTTTTTTTTTTTTTTAATAAAATTATCTCGTTATCATTATTTTGGTGTTGACTTCTGGTAGGAACGCTAGTGTACCGTGCAGTGAGTCCGCGCGTCGCCCCTGCACGAATGAGTCGCGTGGCCGTCAGCCCAGCCGGTTGCACCGGTAAGCTTTATTAAACCAACCAACCACCAACGCCCCCTACCCTAACCCCATACCCCGAAATCAATTATTTTCCTGCTGGTGGTGCTGGTGCTGTTGCTACTGCTGTTGCCTATATATATATATATATATATATATATATATATATATATATATATATATATATATATATATATATATATATATATATATATATATATATATATATATATATATATATATATATATATATATATATATATATATATATATATATATATATATATATATATATATATATATATATATATATATATATATATATATATATATATATATATATATATATATATATATATATATATATATATATATATATATATATATATATATATATATATATATATATATATATATATATATATATATATATATATATATATATACGTACAGTACACACACATATATACGTTAGGGTCGTTTTCAAATCTTCCAAATTTTAATTTTGATGCTTCCATGGGCTAAAATGTCTCCAAATAGATACAAAAAACTGTTTTCGAAGGATATCTCAATTCTAAATGTTGTCCCGAAGGATTTTGATAACACGATTTTTGACATTTGGCTGTCTACGTTTCTTTTTTTCTTTTATCACAGTATCGCTGAAAAATATCTGAAACTTGTCACATCTCTTACCTATATGCGGTAGGGCGTCTTATGAAAATTCTAAAAGCTACAGATCACAATAAATAAAAATTTGTTTCTCAAGCTGTAACATTTTCATGGAATTTCAACTACTAGAAGTGAAAAGTGTGACAAGTCTGAGATATTTTTGAGGATACTGTATATTTTGAAAAATTCTTTGGAATGATATTTTAGCATTGAGATATAAACCTGGATCTTCGATTAAATGTTTTTTTTTTTGTTTTCTTTTTTTTTTGGGTACTGTTGGAGACATTTTGGCCCCTGCAGGGAGTATTAAAATTGGAATACGACCAATTTAAGAACCACCCTAACATACATACCTTATATATATATATACCCATACCTGCTGTATACTTTGTTATTCCACGTTCTCGTTTTTCGCTCGTCTTTAACGCAGCGCGTTTAACATGTTCAACCGTAATTCCGCAACCGTAATTCGCAACCGTAGACCTAGTCGTTTACGTTAATACATACCTCATGTAATATGTACAACTTCAGTTTATGATACGCTATTACATCCCTGGTTCATTACTATACATGTAATAGGTACATATAATACACACAGATGTTCATGCTACGATGTTATAACTCACTGCAGTCCTCTATACGTATATATACCATAATATACATAAGTATAAACCACAGCTATACGGTATATATCTATTACTATACATACTTACCTACTTACACAAACAGATTTTTTTTTTTTTTTTTTTCGAAAAATATATTTTTAATTATCCAATTATTTTTCATACTTTTACGTTAGCCAACGATTCGATTATTTAAACTCAACGATAAACGTTTCACAAAGTTTTATAATTATTATATATTTGTAATTAAAAGCTTACGGGAATATCTCCTGGCTATAGATATAACGTTGGATTAAGATTCCGTACAGATAGATTGTGTATATATTTATTTCTATATATATATATACTGTGTAATTGTATTTTCTCTTTTTCGGTAAGTCGAACGGCTTAAAGGTACGAGTTTTCAAATTCACAACTATTTAATTACGTCCGGGTTATTTTACCCCGATGTTGGAGTGGGGTTAATTATGAATATAATTAGTGATTTAATTGAAAGATAGTATCTAGGGGACCTGCGCTATCGTTGCGCTCGCTCCTTATATTATATATATATATATATACTTTCACACACACGCACACACATACACACACCCTCGACAAGTTTAAATTACTTCTCTCGACTTGGACCTATATCGTTGCAGCGGGTTAGAAATATGGAAACGGGCTTAGGGATCATATATAGGTATATATCCTACGTATAAATTGGAAACCAAATAATTCTATCAATTCGCGATAACTGTATATAGATAATCGAAAAGTAACCACCTTAAATATGTATACAGGAATTTTAGTGCGCGCAGGTATAAATGCGGGGGTAGTAAATAGCCTATATACTTAATTATGTAAAATTTAATTAACCCTTCGTAGATACCGCGGGTCAAAATGACCTGAGATTCAACTTTGAAGTTAAATATTATTTTTTTTTGTTCCCAAAATGAATACCTTTTTTTTTACTCAGAAATATTGAAAATTCAAAAAGTTAGGATTTTTATTAGTAAAAAAAATATCTTTTTTGCGATTTTGTTTTCTTTTTTTTTCAACTTTTTGCCATTTGAATTTTGATGTAACGACTTTTCCTATTTGTTCTAGATTGTTCAAACTATTTCCTAGTATTTTTTTCGACTCGATTTGACTGATAGTTTTCACGCGGAAAAAACGTTTTTAAATGGGCTTGGGTCAATTTGATGCGGTTGGTGATCAGCTTGATTGAAATCGGAGTACTGACCACGAAGGGTTAATGAATGGTATATCGAGAATATATTCTTCTTATTAATCGTTAAAATATTGACAAATATCGTTATAGGATCGAAGTATTGACATCAGCTTTGTAAATCAAACTCGAATATTATATTATATTATATATATATACGAGTAGACGAATTGAAGTTGTCGCTGCTTAGTTAAAATGATACTATTAATTAAATAGCTTTAGAATAGTATATTAAAAGTAATGTAAAGAGTTTTCTTATCCTGTATCGTACTGGTGTTGGATGACTGCCTAGCTCATAGTAAATAGAATTTCCAATAATCAATTTTTTATTTTTCTTTTATTTAAAATGAAGAAAAAAAACCATTAAAAATAAATTTTTTTTTTTCTTTCTATTAAGAGCCACTATTTCATAGTTTTCACTAGAACTTAGCAAAAACTTGTGACTATAGAACTCATTCGAAAATTCATAATGTATTATACATATATGTATATAAATTATATTAATTAAATTTCTTTCGAGATAAAAATCGTTGAAATTTTTTACTTTTTTTCTTTTTTGACAATAATAGTACTTGATCATTACATATGTATTATTCACACATATATTACATATTTTTCCCGTAATTTGATATAACGTAATAATTATTATTGCATGCACGTCTCGTTGTTGTATAGTTCCAGTGAAAACTAAATATTATATATATTTACATATATAATCTGAAATTTTGTAATCGTATTTCGTTGACTCATAGCCCACGCTTTTTATCAAATGATTATAATCATGCGATAAAATTTATTATTATTATTTTTTATTTTTTCACGTTTTTATTTTTTTTTTATTTTTGGATAAAAAGAGAGAAGAAAAATATTTTCTATCTTTGGCCTTTTTGTATTTTATTTTTTCGTCTTTTATCTTATATATTTTTCTTTTTGTGAGAAAATCTTAACTTCTTTTGATTTTTTTTTTTCTTATTTCTCATTCTTGTTTTTTGTTTTTTTGTTTTTTTTTTTTTTTGGTTGTCGCTAGATTTAGCGAAAGTAACGCGTGGCTATGGGTCTTTTTGAGTTAAATATTATAAAGAAGAAGAAAAGGCCCCGTGGACAAGAGTCCCGCGGTTTGCCAAATTCGTGGCGAAGATAGCTGAAGATGACATCACCTAGGGGCGAGTAACCTACCATCTACCTTAACCTAATGTCTTTAGAAAAAATTCATCGTGATGTAAACCGTTTTATATATTATAGACCTAGAAGCGCCAGGCTAAGATGATTATTTTTTGAAATTTCGATTTCATTTTTTATCGATAACTATACAATTTATATAAATTATTTAATAAACTCAAATTTCACTGAAAATCAGAACCGTTTTCTCATAATGAAGGAAAATCACTTTTAAATTCGTTTAAATTCATTTCGAAAAAAAAAAACAAATGAAATGAAAAATTCGTGTGTCTACTTTTCGCTGTGAGATCAAGGCCAGCTTATCTCAATATCGTTTTTCGGCGAAACCATCCTTTAAGCTTCCCTAAACCACCTTCAGCCGTTTTCAAATCGCGATCATATTATAATTTCACTTTTATAGTTTTTCCAACTGCATACGTGTGCAGTCTTATCGTATTTCAACGTGGGCGTTTAACTTCTGTGAAATTTAGTTCGAGGATTCCGCATTGAAGTTTTTTTTCAAACATAACCCTCCCAAAAATGTCACCGAGTAAACGTTTGCAGGCTTTGAGAAACAAAGAAAAAAGAAAAGAAAAATAAAATAATATGAAAAGTTTGCGAATATTTAAATTTGAACATTGTTCGATTTTGTACATACATACATATATAGGTATATTATCTTAGCCTGGTTTACTAGTGTAGAAAAATAATAGAACTTGCGAGAAAAAAAAAAATATATATATATGCTAACAAATTTGATATAGTTACTAGACATATTTTTAGATATTAGTAGTATTGAATAAATAAATAGGTAAATTATTCAACTAAAATTGTATAACCGTCGTTTGAATATTATATTAGTACTATACATAGGCTAGCACTAAAATATAAATGCTAAAAAGTGAGAAAAAAAAAATCAGAAAAAATAGATACGAAAGTGATAGTATAAGTAGGTAATTTGAAAAGAAAAAAAAAAAACAAGAATATTTATATATATAGTTATAGTAATACATATTTTAATAGAGTAGTATAATGCATATTAAGGGTGGCTATAATAGATACGGTGTGATGATTTGGTGTGCAGCGCTGCAGTATATAAAAGAGAGAGAAAAAAAAAAAAAAAAAAAAAGAAAACAGATAAAAATTTTATCGTTCATTCTTTAGTTTAAATAGTCGTAGTAAATATATAGTTATCGTAGTACAAAAATACCCATAGATATAATAGTTTATAATTTAAGTATCAGTATGAGAGTGCAGACGATTTACATATATCAATCTTTATTTATTTTTATTTTTCCTTTCATTTTTATTTTCACTGTTGTGTCTTATTCCAAGCTAATCTCACATAATACATATACTTTATATACTGAATATTTTCTATATATCGTATATATGTTTTAAATAGTAACGCAAAATCACATACATATACATATATACAGGGTGAATTCTCTTCAGGGTCTGATATGGGAGGTGTTTCAACGTGCAGAAGCACCGCCTTTTTCCATTCATACTCGTTCGCTTCATAATAATAGTGTATAATTATCAATCAAATATCTTTATCTATCCAAATTTTTTTACATCCACACGTATAGCAATAGTACCTTATGCGAGTAGACTATATTTCCGAAGTGTGCTATAAGTATGGTTGCAAACAAATTCGGAGATAAGGGTATCTGCTTGATAATCATACGCTATTATTCTGAAGCGAGAGCTACAGCACGTTGAAGCTCCTCCCAGATCAGACCCCGGAGAAAACTCACCCTGTATATAGTAATAGATACGACGTAGAATAGGTAAAACCTAAAATGTTCATTTTATATAAATTATACATTATTATTATTAGTGATTATTATTATCAATTATGTGTGTAGCCTAGGATTTTATAGATATAATTGTATTTGTTCCTATCATATTATTTATCATTATTATCATTATTATTATTATCATCATTACCATTATATATATTGTGTGTTCCGTAATATAGTAAAGCTATATATAGATAATTGATCGTTAAATTATTACATAATTTATTCATATCGATTACACGTATTACAATTGCACAGTTGAACACCGGTGACATTATAGTTACCGATTAGAAAAAATAAGTAAATAAAAATTTCACGTTTTTTTTTTTGGATCTTCTAATTACTTTAGATTTTTACCTACGATAGATGGGTTCTGATTGGCTGGTGTTCTGCTGTACATATGTATAATTTTGACAAATTTATTATATCGCCTATACTAACATATATTTATATATTTGTTTATATATGTATATAATAATATATCACGTTTTGTGTGAGGAAAAAAAAAACAAAAAACTAACAAACAAAGAAAAGATAAAGATGTGATTTGTCCAACGTGTTGCTTTCCGATGTTTAAGTTCGTTGAAAATAATAATAATAAATAAATAAATGAATTAAATAATATATATAAGGATGAAAATTAACTTGAACGATTTTGAAAACCAGAAAAAAAAATAATAATAAAAATTAAAAATCAAAAATTCAGTGTGGAGTATTAACTGAAATTTCATCGATAAAATTTTGATATTCTTAAATTTTTATTTTTATTACATAAGTATCATTTATATTCGAATATTAGTTCCTACTATAATTATTGGGCAAATATATATCATCTACTATCCGAAATATGTATATGCCTAATATATTTCCGCTGTATAATTTCCGAAAGGCTAGATAGATACATCAAAGTAAAAAAAAAAAAAATAAGCAAAAAAGCCAAAAAAAAAAAAAACGAAAAACAGTCCCGTGCCTAGATCTGCAGTAATTATTATATCGCTTTGATCGCCCCCGATTTATATATATACTAATATATGTATATATACGTATATCCTATAATATGTATACGTCAGCTACAGAAATATGCCAACGCACTTAGAATAGATGAACTTTTGGCCTATATGATATATCATATCGTATATATACGTAAAACGCATTCACCCGATTCTCGCTTACATATACTACATAATACATGTATATACGTTAAATACAAAAGTAATTTACATATATATACATACATACCGTAGGTATTTTCAAAGGGGATGAAAGCTCGATATTTAATCTAAATTCATCTGATCAATTATATACCTATATAAACCTCATTTCTATGATTAGATATGTATATGTATATACATACCAAGTGAAAATTAATTAATTACTTATAGTAGCTGGTATATCTGTCCGGTAATCACGCGCTTCATAACCGTCGTTACGAGTAGCCATATTATACCTACAGATCCAAAAATAATATTTCTTTTCTTTAACTTCGTTGGTTTAATTTTTTTTTTTTACTTTTCATCACCTACGGTGATATAAGAAAAGTATTGGTTTTGGTCGGAAAGTGACTTTTGCTAATTTCAACGAATCTTCACGTTTTCGACCCTCTAGAATCCGAAAAAAAAGGTTTTTAGAAAGATGTCGGTCTGTCTGTCGGCCTGTTCGACAAACTCACGCGGTGATCTCGGAAACGGCTCGATGATAAAATCTGAAATTCACAAGACTTTACAACCAAATGATGAGCATGAAAAATTTCCATGTCTCGTTTAATTTGAACTTCCGGTTCTACCGGAAATTAATCGATTTTCGCTGTTTTACTGACAAACTTATACTTTTTTTTTCTGTATTACCTTTCTAAATGAACAAATATATTCTTCCGAGTTGAGAATTTCATATATATATAGGGCATTCCTTGCCAATGACATCAAAAAAATTATAAATATACCCAGATGGAACGAGACTAAATGCACTGTATAAAATTGTTGTTTGTCAATATATAGGGCGATCCTTGCCAATGAAAAGAAGAAATTGTAAGTGTACCCAGATCGAATTGGGATTAAACGCACTGTATGAAATTGTTGTTTGTCAATATATAGGGATTTTTTTTTATGTGAAATTTTCAATTTTGATCTTGTTTTTCGGTTTTTCATTACTTTTTTCTACTCTTTCTTCCCCTGACAAACTAATTTTTTTTTTTTCTTTCTGATGAAAAGTACTCCGAAAAACTAGTTTTTCGGCTTGTTTTATTTATTTTCATTTTGTTTATACATATTTATTTGTAGTTTAATTTTTTTATTTTTTTTTGTTGTTGTTGTCTTGTATCTATTTTACGCGTTGCGCGTATCTATCTTCCCTTCCGCGGCAATTCACCGTTGATGAATATTTCGCGCGTTGCGCAGTTTCGAAACTTCCGGTAGCGGTTTATCAAGCAACCTTCGCACCGCGATTCTGCTGGGCGCCATTGAACGGCATTGGACGCCATTGGATAGTATATAGGATGTATACCACCCTCTCGTACAAATCACGTCAATGGGAAATTTATTGCGGCCGCTACCCTCCGCGTTATCAATAATACGCCCGGATTAAACTTCTTCCCCAGGGAATATAACGCGCGAGCCTTGATATAACGGGAAAATGCTGCACTTCGCCTCGCGGAATGGCTTTATACATATATAGGTAGTATATATAGTAGCTTTTACACAATTCTTTACTTCTTCGCGGTTATATTCGGTTAAAATACCTCAACTTACATACATACCTCGAGGGGCTTAAAGTTTTTCGGGTAAACATACCGCGAAACGACCACAATCCACCCCATTCGTCGCAAAACTCTATATAAATACAGATATTAGATACTAGGATATTTCTTTCTTTCTCATATATATACTTAAAATATTTTTAGTATTTTGTCTAAAATTCTGACCATTCAAATTCCCTACGATATTTTTACTGATTAAAATAAATTAACGATATTTATTTATCTTATACCTATACGAAATTTTATAGGCATACTTTTGATCCATTTTTAAAAATATCTACATTCTTTACGCAAACTTGAGATTCACGTTGACGTTAGAAGTTCATATTTTTACACGAATTAAAAAGGGGAAAAATTTCTTATCGAAAATATATGAAAAGATTTCGCTGATTAGATTTCATTTATTCCAAAGGAAAATATCCTGCGAAATTGGGGTGGCTTTTTTTGTATAAATTCGTTTATTTTTGACTTTTTGAGAATTTTATCAATGAAATACGGTCAATGTGAGTTTGTCATACATTTATTATACTTATCGTATTATTTGTGATCTAATTGTATAATTTTTCTATTCATTAATTATTAAAAAGAAATTTTTTTGCCCAAATATTATATACCTATACTCAGTTTTATACATGGTATATATATATAAAATTTCAATGTAAAATATATTATAGGATATATGTATGAATATAATAGCTAATTTGGCAACGTATAAAGTAAAGATTTTTACAATTGGGTTAAGTTTTGGATATTATTTTCTTCTGTTTAAAATTTTTCAGTTTATTATTATATTGTTTATAATATTAGGGTTGCCCATGTACTACCCCGGGAGTGGAAGTGACGGTGTCGGCCGTGCATATTCGGAGGCAACGATGCAACACATTCAACAAAATCTTCACCGTAAGAAATGTATGGGATCGTATCGAATACTGAAGTCACATTTCATTCGATCGCTATAAATTTCTTTATACCAAAATTTGAATCAGTCGGGATATAATTTCAGCGAGAGAATGACAAAAAAAAATTTTTTTTTTTTTTTTTTGAAATATTAATTTTTGTGATATTTGAATATTTTATCGTTTTGTTTGATATATTTTTGAATTTCTTTTCTTTTTTTTTCTTTCTTTTTTTGGTTTTTTGTTCTGTATTTTATACTCTTTTTTGGCGAGTTTTGTCAGTTATATATAATATATGTATAAATATCTAAGATATATGCTGCAGCCTGCAGTAATTTCGAAAGCAACACTTTGGAAAGCGCAATCAATCATGTTATAACGTTAATTTGATATAATATCATTGCATACCTCAGATTAACCTGCGACTTTAATTACCATGACGAAGACTAACCAAGTTTTACGTAGAATAGTTGTGATCTGAATTTTGTGTTTCAGTGGATCTGACCAACGGGCAGCTAACACCGAACAACAATACGCCGCTACTTACGCAAGCGCTTTCTGGTACGTTAAGATCATTAATAACAAAATAATCGAAAAGAATATGAAAAAGAAAGCGCAAAGAAAAAAAAAAAAAAAAAAACTGAGTATGAAATTTTGGTATTTTTTTTTTTTTTTTTTTTTTTCTAGGCTTCTTTTTTTCTCTTTCGATTTTTTTTTCTTTCTTCTATTCAAAAAATATGAGACAACGGATGTATTCGCGGTGCATTACGTACGCGAAATTTGAAGTTTGTAGTCCGTGCTCGTATGTGGGGCGCCGGGACGCCGCCAGTAAAATACGACGACGCCTTTCCCATCTTCGGCGCCACCATCCCTCCACCTTCCACCCTCCACCCTTCACCTCCGTCTCTTTTTCTCTTTCTCCTTTACTTTTCCCCCGTTCCTGCACACCCTCTCTTGCCGTCCGCAATCTCCTCTCAAATAAATCAAACTTTTGAATCGCGCACCCCCGGCACCGGGAGAAAACTTTGTAACCGTTCGCCATTGTCAAGAGTTTAAAAGCTGAATAGGTTTTAGATTGTCTGTTGCGCCAACTTGCTTTGTCGTCAGCCGTTCCAACCTTCTTCGCTTCTTCTTATATCTATACCTTATACCTTATACCTTATACCTTATACCTTATACTTTATACCTTATACCTCCTCGTCTCCTCTTCTCCGATATTCCTTACTTCGCCTTTTCGCTACTTCACTTCTTCTTCGCCTTAGCCCACCTCTTTGGCTGACTCGTGTCTTGACTCAAGAGTCGTACCTACTCTCCTTTCTAATAACTCGCTGTAAAAATCTTACCTACCAAGCTAAGTCGTGCCCGAAACTTTTTCCCCACTTTCAAACTCTCTCTCGCACCTTTTTTTTTTTTTTTTTTCTTTATTCTTTTTTTCTTCCTTCCGCTCTTTTCATATATTTTTTTTTATTTTTTGGTTTTTCTTGTTTTTAGAATTTATAAGGTATATACATATGCGATAGTTCTATAAGTTTAACAATTTTTTATTTTATTTATTAGTTTTCTTAATATTGACAGCCATCGTTTAATCACTGCAGCATATGCAACAGCTCGTGATCTTTCTAACTGCAGATTAATTCAAGTTGTATCAAGTCTCTATATATTCAGATTTTACGTTAATATGATATTTAGCGAGTTTATTCCTTTCACCCTTATATATATGGGTACCTATATACTCGCCTCGTTCAACCTACCTCCAATTATATTTTTGCCTGCGTGGCGGAATGAAATATCAGTTTGCGCTGCGTGGCTTTCGCGTAATTCGGCTAACCAATAATTACACATACATACCATATACCTGCCATATATACATCGGTCAATATTTATTGTCGGGAGTATTTGGACTTCGTTTCATGTTTTATACATAACTCAAAAGATAAACTCTATTATATACCAGGAGCTATCATAATTTTACCTTATAGATACACAAAAATCACATTTATATAATATCTCTTTTTACCTTAACTAACTATTCAGAATTAACTATAATCTGTTCAAAAATCGTTTTTTTTTTTTTTTTTTTTTTTTTTTTTTTTTTTTATTATATTTTTTCCTAATTTTATGCGGTCGAAAATTTTTGAACGTTCAATCATATCCTGTGGTTTTTGTTGCAGTGATGAACAACTACCAGGCCGCAGCGCAAGCCGGATTCCCACCAGCGTCACCACATGGGGCAGGTGGCCACGGTGGACCACAAAACCGTTCGTTCCCGGCCGCCAATTCGCCAGGACCAATTGACATGTACAGTTCGAGCGCAGCGGCCGCAGCCGCAGCCGCAGCAGCGGACAGTGCAGTAGCCAGCTACGTCCAGGCAGCCGCGAGCCCGCAGCCTCCCACGACCGCGTTTCCCGCAATCGCCGTATCCCGCGCCCCGCTCAACTACAGCCCCGTAAGTAATCTACTTGCTTATAACTATACATGAACAAACTAAATAACTTTAACATAAACTATACAAATATTTAACAAAACAAATTCAATCTGATATATCACTATCAGTTTTTCGTTATATTCTATTCAAGTATCACATTTGACGAAACTCCAAACTGCAGCTATGATACTCATTTATATACAGGGTGGCCGTAAACTAAGTGCTTTAATTTTACGGAGGTCTAGCTTGACACCCTATCTTTAAAACTGTTAGTCTCCGTTACGGCGTTTGTGAGATACAAATGATTTACAAAATTGCGATAGCGCCTGCATGTAGGCAGCCAATTACACAGAGGCTAAGACTGTCTTGTGGGTCGTCTGATCTTAGGGGCGTACGATTGCTAAGGAAGTCACAACGCTTTTGCCATTTAAAAAATCAAAAACGAAGACCTCCTTCATCAAATTTCGATATATCTGTAATGAAAAAAATTTTATGAAGGAAATATTTTTTTTTTTTTTTTTTCTTTTGTCATTCTCGTGAAAAGCGGTTGTGTGCGGTGTGTAGTTGGCTGCCTACATTTAGGCGACAATGAATGATCTGTATCTCATTTTCAATGGTAGACTATCAAGCTAAAGTATCCATAAAATTGAAAGCCTTTAATTTGTGATCACTCTGTTATAGTTGCAGTAAAGTTTTGCCAAATGATCGAGCTTAATAGATTTTTGAACACGTTCTTCTAGAAATTTTTCTATACACATATTACACGAATTACTTTGGGTCTATCACTCTATCAAAAAAAAAAAAAAAAAAAAACAGGGTGGTCAAAGATATGGATTTGTAAAAGCGGAACTCGTTGCAGTGAAGTTTTTTAAAAATATAATAATCGTTTAATTCAAAAAATTATTATTGTGAAAAAATTATTGAAAACGTTTTGAAATTGAAGTTACTTGTATTGAATATAATCCATATTTTTGGCCACTTTGAATTCTGCATTCGGCGGTGTCGCTGTGTCAGTTGTCCCCATATGTTTATACTTTGCGGGGCAACGGGCATCGACAAAGTGGCGAATGTTTCATAGTAACGGAAATACGCTATTTCGACAAATCGATGCAACCGCATCGACGAATCCAGATAGCATAAGTTTCCGATTGCTTTTCTCTACTTCAAGGCTTCGCGTGTCCACTACGCTACGGCCAATTTCAACGGGGAAGATATTTTTCGCGATTATTTAATCACATAAGATGCAGGTTTTAGGGTAAAGTCAACGAAGATAGAACCTTTTGATTATAAAGATGTGTTCCATTTTAAGGGATCTTTTCTGATGCATAAAAATTATTCGAAAATTGGACCATACCAGATTATATTTTGAAAATTTTTTTGATTCCAAAGCCCTATTTTTTTTTTTTTTTTTTCTTCTTTATTATTCGAAAAGGGATTTCAAAAGACAGAAATTTCAGGGGTTGGCTAGATATAATTTCGAAATGTAAGAGAGTAGGATTTTATCTTTCATTTTCAAATAACAGTGGTCCATCTTCGCAGACTTTATCCCACTACATGTAAACCCATGCATGGAGCTACAGGTTTAAAATTTCCGACTAATTATTAACCGATTTGTATTATCTTCCCCGTGCGATAATGTGGCCGGTAAGTTTTCTGGACATATGGCAGAGCCGTTTCACAAAAATTTCACATAAAAAAAAAAATAAAAAAATAAAAAATAATAATAATAATAAAAAATAATAAATCTATACAATAATCCAATCGATCAGACACTTTACTATTTATCCTTTTTACCGGCAATTTCCTAGATGATGTTTACCGCAGTTTTAGAATCGCCACTTTGGTAGCGCTCACAGCCGCCTATATACCCCGAAGTTTCGAGGGTCAAGTACCGCAATTACACGCGCATCACGTGTGCGCGTTTTCGTATTCGTGTGCGTGTACGCGAGGGAGGAGGGAAACCAAATACTCGGGGTAGAGTGGTTCTGACGTGTGGGAAAACGCTGATGGGAAATTGTTTCGTCTGTTTCCAGGGTCCTCTGATACCAGCGGCGTTCACTAATGGCTACCATTGAGCCTTGTTAAGACCTAACAACAGGTGTGTATCTACGGAAAATTTCTTCGTTTGAAAATTAACATCCTTACAGCTCTCCCTATCCTAATTGTTATATATCCTTTTTCCATCTTTTCATTTTATTTTTATTTTTTCCACATTCAACCATTCCTTAATATTTTTTTCTTTAACTTTTTCTAATTTTTTTTTTTATTGTGTCTTTCATTTTCAATTCAGGGATCTTAAATTTTTTGTTTCCTACAAAGAACGCTGTAATCAGTTCGACCCATGTACGAAATTTGATAAATTTGGAGGATGAAAATATATAGCGAAATTGAAAGAAATAAAAAAATTTGTCTATAGTATGTCTGTTTCAGTAAAGATGATCGTCAAATTGTTTGAAAAAGTAAAAACAGAAAAAAAAATTACAAAAAAAAAAAAAAAGAAAAAAAAAAACTAATAAAAAATGGTATTTTTTATATTTATTTTTTCGCAGGATGGAAGAGAGGGCAGAATGCAGCACGGTCGACTAAACGGCACCATATTTTACACCAGAACATAATCATCACACAAGAGAACATATATATATACATATATATATTAAACTATACTACTACTACTACTACTACTACTACTACTACTACTTGTACTACTACTACTACTACTACTACTACCACTACTACTACTACACGAGACATTATAAATTATATAATTACAAAAAAAGAAAAATATTTGTTTTTGTTTCTTTTTTTGGATATGATCTAGTATCTGAATTTCGATAAACTATTATTACATGAACTGCGCATACACCGTGAATGGGACGGGTGGACTCCGTCGCAAAACGAGTGAACGAAAGAGAAAAAAAAAAATAAAAAAACAATCCCAAAAACATACAAATGAGAAGAAATAAAAGAGATAACAGAACGAAAGAAACAATCATGAAAATAGGTAAATAATGAAATACAAGAAGGATAAAATAATTAATGAAAATAAAAGAATTAACAAAATAAGAAGAGATCCGTTCGCCGAAGAAAATTACATATATATAATTTGAAAAACAAAAAACAAATCAACATCGATAAACACAGCAACAACAGCAACAACAACAAATACAACAACAAAAACAAAAACAGCAACAACAACAACAACAAAAATAAAACCTGTATTGCAGTGCGACGCACAGCTGAGCGCCGCTTTTAAGAATCATCATTCAACGGCGCAGTGAAAATGTTTAATATCGCGTCTATGTAACGGTACTGCGAAAAAGAAGAGGATGAGAAAAGAAAGAAAAAAATTAATGAAAAACCAAATTTTGAAACGAGAGGAGAAAAAAAATTATAAATTAAAAAATTAAACCGATCAGAACAATCGAAAACTTATACGATGTCCGTATATACTATATATAGGTATACATAACATTCGACATTATACCTATATTATAATACTTATATATATATATAGATATATATACAGCCGAAGCGATCATATTGGTGCCAGCCCGTTCTCCGACATTGAATAAATAAATAAATAAATAAATAATAAAAATAATAATAATAATAATAATAATATAATAATTAATGAATTAATTAAATTAATATTATTAATTGATAAATATTAATATGGTTAAGTATGATATACAACACATATATATATATATATATATATATATATATATATATATAATAATTAATAATTACTAGATAACGTATAATTTTAGATTTTAGGAGGCAAATGATACACCAACAACTTCACCTACGAATATATACATATATATACGTATATACATATATACATATAGCTATATAGATATATACATATATGTATATAACTTACCACCTAACCTACCTAACCCTAAACTGTACCCTATTACCCTACCCTCCCTTAACCCTGTCGTCATATATACAATAAATTACAACGTCTCCGGGGAAAGAAAATAAAGTTGCAGATCATTCTTTTTTTTTTTCTTTTTAACTTTCCTGAAAAATTAATGGCAGTTGTACACGTTGATATTATTGCACTTGCGAGCATTGAAAAAATTTTGTCTCGAAGATAGTAAACAGAAGAAGTGAGAAAAATATTTGAGAGGGAAAAAAAATTCAATTGACAAAAAAATTCACTCGACGTATGCATGAAATCTGCGAGCGTAAGGCTTCGTTTGTATTACACCTATAATATTTGATATATATATATATATCAAAGCGGGAAAATATTTTTTTCTGGACGTTTAAGACTTATACACATATATAATATATATATACATATATATGTATATATGTATATGTATATGGATATGGATATGGATGTGAATACAAAAAAAGACACACATACACACGTGCGCGCCCGCAAACACACAGATATAAATCACGTTTGATTTGACGTTGGTGCAAAGCATTCATCGTTATCACTTTAAGGATGGAAATGAAGAATACAAAAATTATTGAAAAACAAAGAAAGAAATTAAAACGAAAGATAAAACAAGAAATACATTTTCGAAACGCGTAATTTAACGCATATTGATTTTTCTGTCGATTCGTTTGAGCGGCGTAGGTATGTACGTACACCTTATTTATAACTATACGTGATAATTGTTCAAAAAGAAAAAAACAAAAACATGAACAAAAAATCGATATTATATGCGGGGGGATTAAGTATTGGTGCGGTTAAAAGAAGAAAAAATAAAATAAAAATAAAATAATATTCATTGTATATACATATATATACATATATATATATATATATATATATATATATATATATATATATATATATATATATATATATGTATGTATAACGTATAAATATAATAACTTTACATAATGGCATACGTAAAATTATCTACCTACCTACCATAACACACCATACCAATACCAACCTATGCCCTATGAAATGACACGTATAATACATCATAGCCAATACATGCACACACACAAACACGTACTACACACTAAACTCACCGTAAAGTACACCGCAATTAATAATATTATATGCAAATCGTTCGTCCGAAATGTACAGAAGCGTGTAATAAAGTGTAAACGACCGTTATAGTCGCACGAAAAAAGAAAAAAAAAATACTATATTCCTTGCACATGCCTTGGCATGGTATTTACGGTTTTCTGCTTTTCTTTGTTTTCATTTTATTTTTTCTTCTCGTTTTCATTGCCTAATTTCAATTTCTAGTTTGAAAAGAAACCAAAAAAAAAACAAAAAAAGAAAATAATAATAATAATGAAACACCAAAAGAATTAGGGAGAATAGAACAAAGAAAATTTTGTTTAATTTTTTTTTTGTCCATTCTCTTAAACAATTATACCTACACGCTAGACAGTAAATAACATAATGATCAGGAAGAAATATTAAAAGAGAGGACACACACACACGCATATATATATATATATATATATATATATATATATATATATATATATATATATATATATATATATATATATATATATATATATATATATATATATATATATATATATATATATATATATATATATATATATATATATATATATATATATATATATATATGTATATGTATAAATATATATACATATAATAATGATAATACTAATAATAATAAAGAAAACTGAACGTTAAACCTATACATATAGCTATCTACTGCATTCTGAATCTGTTAGATTAGGTTTTGTTGATACGATGAGAGAATAAAAAAAAAAAAAAAAATTGAAAAAATAGAATGAAATAAAATATGTAAAACAAATATTAAGTAAGAAAAAAAAAAAAAAACCTAATCGTTACAAGTATAATCGCTAAACATATTACAATGCGAGTTACACTCGATAAGAAATAATAATAATAAAACAAACAAATGAAAAAAAAAAATGAAGAAGAAGAATATCTGTTGTGTTGACATAATAATAATAAATATTATTATTACTATTATTGAAATTATTATTAATAATATTATTATTATTCTTATTATTATTATTAATATTGTTATTATAATTATTATTATCATTATTATTATTATTATTAATATTATTATTATCATCAAATTAGCAGATTAACGATGAAAGAAAGAAAAAGGCAAGAGTAAAAAACAAAAAAACTGAAAAAAAAAAAAACGGAAAAACAAATAAAAAAATAATTACAAATAAAATAAAATAAATAATGAAATTATTATAAATGAATATATGTATGATTATAATACGGTTATATTATATTCAACAACAGGGTAACTATAAATTTGGGATATGTGTTGGCGAGTGGCGGCCATTTTGTTTTTTATACTATTACGAAGAGTCAATTTTTACTAACGTATAGCAATATATTCGATTTATTGGGGGAAAGATGAATAAAACAAGCAAGCAAACAAGCAAACAAAAAAAATACATAAATAGATAAAAAATAAACGAAAACATGAAATGAAAAAATGAAATTCTTGTATCCATATTATACCTATGATAAATTACACCCGGAATATTATAATACATATTACAATTAATAATTTTTTCCTTGATATATCGGCCAGTGCAGAAGAATATATAAGAAAAATGACACTTAACTCGAAAACACCAAAACACCAATATATAGGTATATAATATATTATATACAAATATATTATAAAAAAATTTTAAAAATTAAAACATATAACAATGTTTTTTCGAATAGTTAAACTAATTACAATCTTTATAATTATATATACGTGAAACAAAATGGTAGCTAGTCGAAGCGTCCCAGAGCTATAAACAATAAAAGAATGTGAAAAAAAATACGTGTATATATGTGTATATATATATATATATATATATATATATATATATATATATATATATATATATATATATATATATATATATATATATATATATATATATATATATATATATATATATATATATATATATATATATATATATACACATATACACACTCATATAATTACAATTACACCCGGACTATAAAACGGGCTAGTTAATTAATACACACATTAACACGCATGCTACACTTGCATCTATATACATATATGTAGTACCTACAAAACACGGGCACGAAAATGACGAAGAATATAAAAAAAAAAAAATCGAGAAACAAAAAAGATATAGTGTGAAAAAGTGAGAGA
The DNA here is from genome assembly GCA_963924015.1 of Macrophya annulata. Taxonomy (NCBI): domain Eukaryota; kingdom Metazoa; phylum Arthropoda; class Insecta; order Hymenoptera; family Tenthredinidae; genus Macrophya; species Macrophya annulata. Next base: position 2,951,200 of record OZ001262.1, read on the forward strand.
GAAAGAAAGAGATGGAACCGAAGCTAGCAATACACACAAAAAAAACTGATGATTCACTATATCTTGTTTACGATTGAACATTCAATTATAGTTTATACCTACAATATAGTTCACGATCAGTTGGTGCAGTTCTCCCGGTATGATATGATATGATATATATATAATTATATAAAACAGCCTCGTACTACTACAATATACTTAATTAATATTTTACAATATACATATATACAGTATGCAAAATTGCAAAATACGAAACAAGAAACAAAAAAGTTTTAATAAAAAAACAAAATCTAATTAGTACTCACTGTTATAATATTACACGAATATTTATATTAAATGAAAAAATAGAAGAATATTAAACGAAAAAAACGACGATGAATGGTATGAGGATAAATTCAATGAAAATTAATTGCTTATTATATTATTATTATCATAATTAATGCGCAGCAATAATTCAACCGCAAGCGCAATTAATAAGTTATATATTACTATTATGTAATGAAAAAGAAACCGCCAGATATACACGTCTGCAGCTCAATGAGAACGTAACAAAAGTTAATTGTAGGTTACATACATACATACATACATCCATACGTACATGAAAACATATATTTAAAAGGGAAAAACAAAAGCAAAAGTGGAAAAAAAAATTCAAAAGAAAAAAAAAAAAAAAAAACGAAAACATTTGCACTTATAATTATTATTATAACATAATTACGTTTCCCTCTTTCGCAGGGGCTAAAAAAATTCGTGGATCGTATAGGAGTTGTAGTAAGTTCTTTGAAAACGGCCTGAATCGCGCACACGGTGCCTCTGCGATCTACGGGTTTGTAAAATGTCGCAAGCAAGCCTTCGACAAAATTACACATAATCCCGTCACCCCCTCTCCCACCCTCCCTCCCACTACGCCTACCCGCTCCAAAAAAAAATAAAAATTAATGAATATATAAAATGAGAAAAAAAAAAAATTACCAAGAAGAAGAAAGAAATCTATACAACGGAGATTACGATCAATTAATATTTAAACAACAAAAATATCTATATGAATACAGTCCACACGTTAATGTATAAATAAATAAATAAAAATAAATAAATAAATAAATAAATGAATAAATAATTATTAAAATATTACATCTATATCTACATCTAATATAATGAGAAGAAAAAAAAACAAAACAAGAAAAAAAAAATATATATATATATATAATATTAATTGAAAACAAAATAATGATTACGAAGATGAATATTAAAGAAAAAAAAAAAGAAAAAAAATGAAAAAAAATGAAGAAGAAAGAAGGGAAATGAATAAAAGAAAAAAAAAGAAAAAAAAAAGAATTGTTTTACGCATTTGTATATAATTATTGATGTTTTAAAAGTAATATACTATACCTACTCTAACGATCACTGAATGATGATCGTGGCGATCAGGCGTTGCGACGCGGTCGCGTGCAGGCAAGGGGTAGATAATCGCCGTCATGTTGTTATCATGTTTTACGAGATGACGGCACCGAATGGTTAATCGCCAGGCGTTAAACCCTTCGCAAATATATATATAAATATGATTACTATAAATATAAATATGATAATATAATATAATATAAATATAAATATAAATATAAATATAAATATGAATATAAATATGAATATAAATATAAATATAAATATAAATATAATATAATATAATATAAATAAAAGAAGATGAAGAAGGAGGAGAAGAAGGAGAAGAAGTATAAAAAAGCAAGAAAGAAAGAAAGAAAAAGTAAAAGAAAAGCAAAAAAACAACATATTATTACAATATACATACACTTATAAATAATAATAATAATGATGATAAATGAATATATAATTATATTCATTGAAATCGTGCTATTATACATATATTGATAAACGAAGAAAAGATATTATTATACCATTCCGGGATGACAATTTTCAAAATAAAAAAACCCCGAACTTCATCGACGCAATCGTCGCGTAAGAATAAAAAAAAAAAATAAATAAAAAAAAAAATAGAAAAAGTGAAAGAAAAAAAAAAATGGAGAAACAAATGCAAATGATAATTACACATAGATAAAATAATAAGCCACGTTTAGATATTGTAGCTTTTAGTGTCTGTAGCATGATGAGCAACATATACATAATTATACAACAGTAAGTTTATAATACTATTCTGCTGATATTATAACTGACAATATATATATATATATATATATATATATATATATATATATATATATATATATATATATATATATATATATATATATATATATATATATATATATATATATATATATATATATATATATATATATATATATATATATATATATCGTTTATTCATTCGGCTATATTGTTTATACAATAATATAATATTGCGTTAGGCATTGATGCGCGAACAAACCTATCCATTCTCATTTATAGGCAATAAAAAATATAATTATATTATTATTGGTTTATTTTCTTCTGTTTCTTGTTTTTTCCGCAAATATTAAAATCAGAGAAATGAAAAAAAAGCAATTTAAGATGCGAATGCAGTGCAGAGCGATCTGAAGAATATTGAATTTTTTCTCACCCAAATTATATTTCCCCATTAGATTGTTCACTTCTATACATTTCTCAATTATTGTATGGAAATGATTGTTTCAAAATTCATAAGGTCGAAGTAATTTTTGATAATTATAGTTTACATTACGTATATTATATATAATATGTTATATAATTTGGGAAAAAATAATATAAGTGAAATGAAATAAATAAAATCTCATCGCGGGAACAATATTTATTATAAATATTATTATCTTGTATGTATACATATATATGGTGTATATATATATTCTTCAGATCGCTCTGTACAATATAATAATAATAATAATACGATGATCGAGGAAAAAAAATGTATATATATATGTATAGATATATATATATATATATATATATATATATATATATATATATATATATATATATATATATATATATATATATATATATATATATATATATATATATATATATATATATATATATATATATATATATATATATATATATATATATATATATATATATATATATATATATATATATATGTATACATTTGACGAGGAATATTATTATATTAAATAATGAAAATAACTACGTGAATATATATTCGTATATAGATATACATAATACATGTAATACCTATATATGTGTGTATATTTATATATAAATATGTATCCATAAATGTTTCCTGTTGTCCAAGCAATATCGAGTAATAATAATAAGTTCTGTGTACGTACGTTGTGGTGACTGACGAGATCGATTGTGAGATTGATAAGAGATTAATGAATCAATAAACAAAATAACTATATAATATTATTATTAAAAAAGAAAAACAAAAAAAATTGATTCCCACTCGCGGGGGGGATTATGATTAAGATTTAAACAAAAAATAAACCAAACCAAAAACAAAAAACAAACAAAAATTAGGCAAAAAAGTCTTTAATATTAAAAATTTGCGTATATATGTGCAACTGAATATGTATATACATATATATATATATATATATATATATATATATATATATATATATATATATATATATATATATATATATATATATATATATATATATATATATATATATATATATATATATATATATATATATATATATATATATATATATATATATATATATATATATATATATATATATATATATATATATATATATATATATATATATATATATATATATATATATATATATATATAATATTTGTATATGAAAATTAGACTTTACGGTAAGGCAAGACGTGTGATAATTATTTCACACGGCTTGTCTGTCCGTTAATTCTATATACCGTATACCTATATACATATATATATATATTGTCCACCGCGAATATGCATTTTTGTTCTTCAAATTTTATTTTTTACCTTTCGCTCATACCCATCTGTTGCACCCCTAACGCATGTGAAGGTGTAATACGATTTACTATTATAATGAATGATGTAATCATATCGTTGTGCAAAAGCTCACGTTAATAGTTATTATAGGTATACACACATTATAACGTTGAAATTCGTTGCCGAAATAAACTAAAAAAATTTTCTTCAATCTTTAAATCTTCAATCTTCATTCATCTAATTCACGTGACACACGCGCAATATTTATTAAGCTGGTATACATGAATACGAAACGTGATATTTTATGTCGTGTTCAATGTTCAGTTTTACAGGACTCATTACCGCAATATAACTCTTTACGGCAATCTTGCACGTGGCACGCCAAATAAGGTTTCTTTCTTTTGTTAATTTTTTTCAATTTTTTCTTTTTATTTCTTTCATTTTTTATTTTTCTTTTCTCCTTTCGGTTTTCCTTTTCTAATCAAAAGCTAATAATCAATATAAAGTCAAGAACTTGTTACATGAGATTTACATGATAAATATAATCACTTGAAAAATAAATAAATGGAAAAAATTATTAAGTAATAATGTTAGATTGCCGTGAAGTTTACCGGTTGATCCGATCGCGTGTGGAGCTGTAGCCGATACAACAATTGTATGTTACATACGTCAATATATACGTAGGCCGCGGCGTGATTTGACGTAATAAAAGCGAAACATTTTAAGGGTGGTTTTTTGACATTTATATATATATATATATATATATATATATATATATATATATATATATATATATATATATATATATATATATATATATATATATATATATATATATATATATATATATATATATATATATATATAAATAACTTCGTTGCTTATAATATACATATATGAACGTAGTATGGCTAGCCGGGGCGAGGGTGGCGCTCCCGCATAGCTTTAGCGAAGAAATAAAAATAAAAATAAGAAAGAAAGAAGAAAAAAAAAAACTAACAAAACGACAAAAAATAAAAGAACAAAACCAACAAACAAACAAGTGACGTAAAATAATATAAAATAAATAAATAAGATTTGAGCGAGGATATAGAAAAAGAGAGAGAGAGAGCGAGAGAGAGAGAGAGAGAGAGAGAGAAAGATATAGATATAGAGCGAGTGTTAAAACAGAGTAATGTTTGCGGGCGGTAGCGCGACAATTAGCGAATTAGCTAGATAGACAATTTTTGAAATTTTCGAAAATATTAAGCGATTTTGTATACGCGAAAGGAACTCGTGGGACGCGCCAGGCCCCCCCTCCCCTTCCCGACCCTCATCGCATGCCAAGTGGGATATATTTCGGTCATGCGTTTATATTATATATTTACATTTATTTCTGTTATTCGCGTGTTTTTATTATTATTATTATTATTATTATTATTCTTAATATTATTACTATTATTCGTTCACCAATTCTTTGTTGATTAAACTATATTTCAATATAAACCATGTAAATATATATTTCATTTATATGTACATATATATATCTATATATATATATATATATATATATATATATATATATATATATATATATATATATATATATATATATATATATATATATATATATATATATATATATATATATATATATATATATATATATATATATATATATATATATATATATATATATATATATATATATATATATATATATATATATATATATACTTATATGTATATTTTCCAATCTGTAGCTGAAATTTTGGTATATGATTAAAGAAATTTGGAGAAATAATTAAACGGAGGCATCGATATAAGCTGGATCTCTCGTTGTTATATTGTTATATTGTTGTTGCTGTTGTTGTTGCTGTTGTTGTTGTTGCTGTTGTTGTTAATTACGATTTTTTTTTCTGTTTTTTCTTATCTTGAGTCTTTTTTCGGTTTGTCGTCCTCCTGTTGGTTTTATTTTGTTTTTCTTTTGTTCTTTCTTTTGCGACAATTTTATGCATCGGAATTTCCTTGAATTATAACAATTGTAAATAGATAATTCTAAACACGTTATTTTTACTTACGAATAAATAAATAAATAAATAAATATTAATTGAAGAAAGAAAAAAAAAACAAAATTCAAAAATTCAGTCGACTTTTATTTTTTTCCGTGACTTTTATTTACAGACAAACGATAAATTACGTATTTGTTTATTATTACGACACAATGATACTGATAATAATATATATATGTATCTTATTTTAATCTATTCAAGACGAGATATTGAGCGATATTATACTGCAGGCTATTTTATTCTTACTCTACAGATCTTCAAATCTAATTCTCAAAATCAAATTAAAACTTGACTTGTTCTCCAACATTCAGCTACAGATGGTTATACATAATAATAGGTATATATTACATATATATATACATATATATATATATATATATATATATATATATATATATATATATATATATATATATATATATATATATATATATATATATATATATATATATATATGTATATACATATACGTATACATATACATATATACATATATATACACATGATTATAGTATATAATGTAATTATACAAATATACATACATGTATATTATTAATTATTATAATTATTGATTAATACTTACATTGACATTCATTCATTCATTCATTATCATTTTTTGATGGCATGGATCATGGCCTTGAGTTACATCGTATTTTCGACTATTATTATTACTACATTATTAATTATTATTATTATTATTATTATTATTATTATTATTATTATTATTAATCATTATAATTATTAACGTCATTGTCATTATTGGTTTTCATAGTTTGAACATTAATGTTGTAATGTTATACGGAGGTGATACGTACATACATATGTCTGCAGTTAATTATATGAATCGTATGAAAGAATTTCTTTTCACTATATGTATACCTATACGAAAATAAAGGAAAAACAAAAAACCATATAAAAGAATCGAAAAATAATTAAAAAAAAGTAATGGAAATAAAAGAATAAAAAAAAAAAAAAATAATAAATATAAAATATAATGTCAAAGATTATCAGACAGTTTTATTACCATATTACGTTTCGATAGATCATCGATTGAAATTATATAACTGCAGCGTACGTTATTATACCTGCTTGTTAAGGCATAATTGGTCCTATATTAATTATTTAAGTACATAATATATTTAATTGATATTATAATAACGTGTAAATTCTACTTAGTTTTGATCTATGAATTCGTTTTATGAAAAATATATTTTTATGACTATAGGTGATTGTATTAATTATAGTTTTTAAACGAATATGAGGAAGACAAAATTTTTAATAATATGGATATATATAATTATTGTAAAAAGAGAAGAGAAAAAGAAAAAAAAACAAATCCGTGATTCAATCATAATAATTCCATAATAATTGTGACTATATAATATAGATGAAAAAAAAAAGAAAATGAAATAATCACAACTGTAATTCAGTCACTGTTTTCAAGCTACTATATATATTTATTCTGCTCGTCAGCTATAATAGTAAACGAACTCGCTAATCAATTATTATATATATAACGTGAAGCGTTGAATTGAAATGAAATAATTGAAAATTAAATCTTACGTCGAATAAAATTATATAAATCACAAAACAAAAAATAAAAAAAAAAAAAATTTATTCGCAGATTTCTAACGATCTCAAATAAAAGTTGTTCCTTTCTTAGACGTGGCCAAATAGACATAATTATTATATAGATATGACTGTCAAACAGTAATTAAATAGTTAAAAAAAAAAAAAATTTTGGACCACAAGGTTGAAAATTTATTTGAGACATAGAGAACTGCCGCAGGTATATACATATATATATATATATATATAGATATAAATTATAGTGGCTTGTGGACAGTTTTTTTTTGTAAAATTTAAAACAGTGATTCATATATTAATTAACAATGATATGAATTTTGATTATAAAATAATGTTTCATGATGCAAAATTTAATCGTATTGATTGATATATATTTTGAGGAGAGTAAAATAATCAGGGATACATTAATTAATATATATATATCAATTGTCACGAAAATATATAATATTATCTATTAATTATCTATAAATTATCGATTAACGCGATTGATTGATTGATTGATTTCTATATTGAATTCTTATTTAAGTTTTTATCTATGCATATATTTAATTATATTCGTTGTATTTTGATTCTAAAAATGAAAATAAGTGAAGTATATAAAGAGAAGGGAAAGAAGAAGAAGAAAAAGAAGAAGAAGAAGAAGAAGAAGGAAAAAAAGAATAGAACAAGCAAAGAAATTAATGTAAAACTTTATACTTTTTATCTCAGTGCCTGTAGAAATTTGAGGAACGCACGTTCGAACGGATCGGGACGAAGAGTATTTCGCTCGGCTTTTAATATGATCCACGTGTTTCCATTTTTATTTTTATTAATTTATTTATTTATTTTTTTTTTTTTTATTATTACATATTTCGATGCAAAACTGTACCTCAATTATATGACGTCAATATTAAATATATATGTATAGTAAAATTTTTAAATTCATGGTGAAAGTCGGATGTATGTGGTCTGAAAATGATGTGCAAGCCACAGTTATCGCTGATAATCGATAAAACAGAAAAAAAAAATAAAAAAATAAAAAAAATAACGAAAATATATAATGAACGTTAATTGTCTGGATCGAGCGAAATCACTCCTAGGCACCCGTCATATTGTAATTATTAAAATTTATTATATATGATTATATCTATTATTGTATAACCAATTAATTAATTATGTACGATGTGTTCCAAAAACCTCGGAGACAATAGACGTACATATTATATAGGTATATAATAACTTTTCCAGCATATACATATATAATGCTTTATAATAATTTATATTCATTATATCGCATTATTATTTCTTCTTAATAATATACATATATATATATATATATATATATATATATATATATATATATATATATATATATATATATATATATATATATATATATATATATATATATATATATATATATATATATATATATATAATATATATATATATAGTATATGAATAATAAATCATGTTTCAAATTATCCCCCGCGAATTTAACGAACATCGTATACGACTAACGTTCTCGATGAGTTTGGAAGATACTGTACAGAAAGAAAAAAAAAGAAAAAAAAAAAAAAACCAACAAAAAAAAATCTAACGTTTTACGATATCCTATACAACATTATTAATAATTATTACGATACCACTTATTGAATAATAATTATATAACATATTAATACATAACGTGAAAAAGAAAAGAAAACACAAAAAAAAAAAAAAAAATTCAAATGAAATTGTTCACTGTTTGTTTATGTAAACCAAAGCAATACAACTATAAATTAATTATACATATTATAAATAATTCTTTACAAGTCATTTTCATTTTTAATTACTCACAAAATATATAATGCCTCCAGTTAATTATATTAATTTTTAATTAAAGAAAATTTGTTTTTTTTTTTATTTTTTTTTTTGTTTATCTTATATATCACAGTTACGTTACACAAATATATATTCAACCTTAAGTTAATTCGATTATTTTCAATAATTTACTACAATCACGTATATAACTACCAAATCAAAAAAAAAAAAACAAAATTGAAATGAAAAAAAAAAACGACTCTTTATTCGAGACCTGAAATTCTTACTCGTATATACAAAAACTTTATTAATATTATTATTATTATTATTATTATTATTATTATTATTATTATTATGATTATTATTATACTCGAAGTCAATTCTAAAATTATAATGTTATCTCATAATTATTTCTAATCACGCAGATATTTGTATACAGGAAAAATTCTAACGATTAGTATTCTATCGAAAAATCTTTGAATATCTGTTAGAGAGCTTGGGGGTGACTATAATGAGTGTAAAACGCGATAATTGAACGGAAACAAAACAAGATAGAAAATAAATAAATAAATAAATAAATAAATAAATAATAATAATAATAGTAATAATATGATAAATCTGCAGCCGGTTTGATTCTTGAATTATGATTACCTATATAATTATAACGCGCGTCAGATCAACATATATACATATATAATTATTGCCGTTGATATTAATAATAACTGGAAATATTAATATCTATAATATTGTTTGAATATTATTAATAATGAATTAATTTAATATGTACATATCAGAAAATGATCTGTAAGATCGTAAAAGATTTATATAATTTACATAAATGGGTCAGCTAAACATCGAATATTTCTTTTCAATATAATTATATATTATATACCTATATAGATAATTTTTTTCGTGATTAAATATTATATAGTTTTTTCACTGACGTTTTAGTCAAGGAATATAATAATACCTATACGTACATGATGATAAATGAAAGAAAAAAGACAAAAGAAAAAATAAGAACGAGATTCAAAATATAGAATTCAATAACGATAATCATACGTGATCGTGTTAAACGTCCATCATCTGATTTATTTTTGATCCTCAAAAAATAATTACTCATCATTTATTTAATTTACATATATCAAATCGTGTCGTAATATATTTATATATGTAATAATACATGATTTGAACAATTTTTCGCGAGTATTCGGGGCAGGGGGGTGGCGGCGGGGAGGGTTAGCTTCGAAGTGAAGGGGGAAGAGGGAGGGAATAAAATCTTTAACTAATGAAAAATTAATGACATATATACATATATATATATATATATATATATATATATATATATATATATATATATATATATATATATATATATATATATATATATATATATATATATATATATATATATATTTGTGGGATAACCTCGTTTACTGAACTTTCGAATAAATCAATATATTAGGTAATCATTAAATTTATTTCGACAATTGGAAGAGAATAATTAACCGATTTTTATTTTTATTTTTATTCTTATTATTTATTTATTTATTTATTTTTTTTTCCTTACTTTTTTTTCTTCTTCTAATAAATATACTACAATTACAGAACTGAAAGTTAATATTAAAATGAGATGGTAAAGATATATAAGAAACACTTGCAGAGAGAAAGAGAGAGAGAGTGTGAGCTGAAAGAGAATTGAGAGAGCATAGAAGATATTAACAATTTGGCAAAAGCGTTTTGATAGCTGATTTTTTGCTATACATATATAATCACCCGAGTATATGAAAGAAAACAAAAAAAAAAAAAAAATACAAATACAAAAATACAAAAATACAAAATTCTTAATATTTTCTGATGTGAGTTTGGCGAATGATAAATTGATAGGACAACACAGCGAGGAAACTTGCAATATAACAAGCAATAAGCCATTCGTAATTCCATGTACATTAATTATGTGGATGCTTATAAAAAAAAAAACAAAAAAAAAACAAAAAAAAAAAATAAAAAATAAAAGAAAAAAAAAAAATAATAATAATAAATAAATAAATAAATAAAAATAAAAATAAAAATTATTAATTAGTACCAATTTTACATATTCTTACTAATCGTAATGATACAATACGTATAATGACATATTAAATATTATATATATTAAAGAAAAGGAAAAACGGAGAAAAAAAAAAGAAAAAAAATAAAAATACAATTGAAGAAGAGAAAAAAAAAAAAAAAAAGAAAAAATAATCTATCGATACATAATAAGTACGTAAATTTCAATTTTACACTACTGATAATAATTACCTAATGTTAAGAGTATTATATGATAATTTATAACATTGTACAGAATATTTATGAAGTCCGCTTGAGAAGAAAAGAGTTTGACGAAAATAACAAAAATAAGAAAAAAAAAAAAAAAAAAGCGGAGGCAATAATCTATCAGATAATGTTTTTAAAATTAAATTCATTATTTCTAATAAAACGGCATCCAAGTGTCCGGTTGGATGCAGATAAGTCCGAGTATATATAAATCACGTGAATTACATTATAATGTGATCCACGTCTGTCAGAATTCAATTCGAAAGAAATGAAGAAAAATAAGAAAAATTAAAAATATCGGCAGTTCAGTATCAGCCCGGCATTTTGAGCGTCGTCATACTCTTTTTTTAAAAATGGCCAGACTATAATCAATGTTTTGTAAATTAAAACAAAACGAGTTGTAGCTAAGACCGGAGAATGTCATATGTAATATGTCAGTCAAAAAACAAAAAATGAATGAATAACGAAAAGAATAAAAAGAACAAAAAAAAGGCAAAAAAAAATTGATAATTAAAAAGAAAAAAGAAAGAAAAAAAAATCAATCAATGCAGCTGCTAATATATGATTGATATTTAAACAACAATTTATGACTGTGTGTATGCAGTTACATTGACATTTTCCAATCTCAGTGAAATTTGTATTGTTAAATCAATTGTTGCAGCGAAGGATGACGTTGGAAGCTCGAAGCAATTAATAACGCTGCAGCATGCGAGAAGGGCAAGTAAATCTAATTAATTGTGTATGTATACAAAACAAGAAAAAGAAAAAAACCAAAAAAAAAAAAAAACAAAAAAAAAAAATAATTAAATTAAAATATTAATAATAATAATAATAATAATAATAATAATAAATTAATAATAAAAATAAATAAATATTACGGTTATAAATATATTATAAAATGAAACAAAATTGTAACCCTCTGTAAATATAAAATATATGATAATACAATGATTATTACTATGGTTTATTAATCTTATGAATTCATATTATATTATTATAATACTATATTGATTAAGCAGAGGTTCACGACGTGCCGTGTGTATGTGGGAATAAAATACATAATATACTGGACATTGTTCAATTCAATAGTTTAGTTTTTATTCACTCTATATCCTCAGCCAATATATCATTTTAGTATATAAGTTAGATTATTTATTTCAGATACGCAAATATGATGACCCAATTGCTCAGAGTTAAGAAGATCATACTGCAGTGTGCTTGGCCGATGATAATTAGCGATGAACTATATATTTCTGGCCCTATTCACACCTACAGTAATTATTTTTATATAAATTATAGTTTAATCGCTCTCGCGGAGCTTACGTTGAATAAGCCTTTTAGATATTTAGTTTATTTCAAACAATTTTCGAATTTGTTAATTTTTTTCTTTTTTTACCCATTTTTTTTTTTTTTTTTTTTTTTTATACCAAAAATCATAGACCGTAAAATCAATCGCCAATATTCGAGATGAAATAAATCAACCTGGGATATCAGAGACGAGATATTTTTGGAGTTAGGTCTGCTAATTAATGATAAATTTAATTAGAACTGGATTCAACGATGATGAATTATATTTTGAGCTGCTTGTTTTTTGAGACAAACTTTTATCTTTTTTAATTTCTCGAATTTCGACGATGGAAACTTCAGCACGTTGATTTCAGGCGTGGAAGGAAAAAAAGGTAGGTATTTTTCGTATTACTTTTTTATAGAAAATAAAAAAAGTAAAATAGAAGAAAAAAAAATTGAAACTTATCCCAGAATCATACCTCGGATTCACTGGGGCTTATTCTTGAGAACGCACCTCAGTAAGTTGGGTTGCCTATCTTCCAGAGCAGTCCAATCGCCAGAGCCAAAAAGAGGCAATTTTCCAAACTGTCCCTAGTCCAAAACGACCACTTTTCCCATTTCAATAATATTTATCAATATTAATTTCAAAATTCAATAATTATTAATAATTTGCAAAAATTCCTGGTAAAATTGAATATTTTTAAATATTCTTGGAACATCGACCACTTTTCGTCGCTGTAGATGAAAAACTATTCAACCTACAAGAAAAATCTTCGAATAAAATTTGTTGAAAATTATCTCTTCTACAACATTGTTAATAACAATATCGACCGTAGGACTATCCGAGAAGGCAATATTGCGAAAAAACTACTTTTTAATGCTATAATTTTCGTTTAAAAGATTCTAACTCAAGGTTTCAAAATACTTTTCTCATTCAAAAATCAAAACTCCTTTAAATCTCGTAATCTTAAATTAAGATCATCTGCTAGTTGTAAAACGATCGGATTCCCTGCAACATTCCATCCATTTTTTTATTTTTTAGTTTAGTTCATAGTTTTATTTCCAAAAGCCATAATTAAAAAATTTTAATCAATGCTTGAAGTTAAATCTAGCGCTGTTTTTTTTTCTTTAAAATCCCTATTTCATTTTTCTCGTTTTTCTCAAAAGTCATATTGGATCAAAATAACAAAATTAGTGGACTAATTAAAGGACACCTTATGCTCAATACGTTTTTACACTCATAATGAACTGTAATACAAAAATGATGGGAAAAAGTATGAAAAAGGACAATATATCTTGTTACATAATAATATATATATAAAAAAAAAGGTAATTAGTATTAATGAATCGTTTTTTATTTCATCGATAAATACCCTTTATTCAAACAGAGTAACATTTATGCTTACTTAAACGATAACATATAACTTATACTGTAAAACTTTATCTGCAATAATAATATCAATAATAATAATAATAATAATAATAATAATGTTCATATGTTTTCGCGAAGTAATAATTAAATACGATAGTTTAACAAAATGATAATGAAGATTAATCAGTATTAAACCGTAACTATAACTATACTTTGAGTATCATTACGGTACTCTAACTAGACGACGTTTAAAATAATATTATATGTGTGTATATGTATATGTATAATTAATTCGCTTTAACATTCGCCGTTATTAAATAATTAAATAATTAATTCTCCTACTATTATATACATTATCACGTTCTAACAAATATTCGTGGTTTTTTTTTTTCAAAAATGATAATAATTATGTGACAGAACATATATGGTGTAAATAATATTTGTATGTATATGTATGTATAATATATATATATAGCTTATAATATATTACAGGTTTATCGGTATGATAAAGACATGAATACACGATCCATTATTTTTTACAATCAATATGTTAACGAGTTCATTCACAGATTTTATATATTGAAAAAAAATTAAAAAAATTTTTTGTTTCATCGTAATGATATAAAATAAAGAAATTCATTTCGAAAAAATGTTTGTTTCCTATTTTTGCTTTTATTTTATATATATATATACATATACATGTATATTATGTATATGTATCATTTTCGTTTTTTACACAATTGAGTAAATCAAGAATTATATCCATCGTAAACAGATAAAAGTTTTTTTTTTATTTATTCTCTTGTTTTTTTAATAATAATTTTTGAATTGATGAATTTTTTTAATTGTTTTTTTTTTTTATCTTTTTTGGTATTTTTAAAATTTTTCTTCTTTAAATTTAAATTTAAATATTTTTTTTTTTTCATTTTATTTCATTTCTTTTTACTTTTTTTATTCCTCTTGCTGTATTTATTTCTATGCTATGAATATTTAATATTAATCCATGTGTTTCCGTTTACTGACTAGTATAGTTACAATATTGTATACCTTATTATTATCATATTTTCATAAATGGCTGTTTAGTTAATATATCATAGTTATATGTGAATAATTTCTATGTGTTTATGTATGTACATAATTAAAAATGACGTACAGTTAGATCCTTTTATTCCCAAATTTTTGTAATAAACCAAAAATTCAAACATTCGCAAGCAGTTTCTCCAGATATTATTAAATATAACCAAGAAAAAAAACAAAGAAAAACTGTACATACATATACATTGGCGAGAAAAATCAAAATAAAAATTCAAAAAATTATAAAAAATTTATTTTACTATCTAGAAATTTTTTTAAATTTTATTTCGTCGTGATTCAACACTGAAGATTCGACAAGCTGCTTATTGAAACTATTATATGTAAGTATGTGTATCTAAAAAAAATTCTCATCTTCGACAGATTAAATAACTGAGATCTGTAATGTATTGTGGTAATTAAAATTACAAGCAGCTGTTTTACATTGAAATGTTTAAAATTTGATAATTCGTCAATTAATATTCATGAAACAACGATAAAAACAATTTGAATAATAATGATAGTAATAATAATAATATTACTAAATGAATATTTCTTTTTTTATATAGGTGAAGTAATTCAACGTAATTACAAAAAATACTATAACATAATACTATGTATTATATGTATATAATATCACGGTAATAATAAACAATTATACATATAGAAACAATTTTTAACCCTATACGTGAAAAAAAAAAATTAAAAATAAAAATACAAATTTATTGCACGATTTAATATCGATCATTGTATCCCATCATGCCTATATATATATATATATATATATATATATATATATATATATATATATATATATATATATATATATATATATATATATATATATATATATATATATATATATATATATATATATATATATATATACTATATATGTATAATGTATATATTAAGATTTTGCAATATTTGTGAATTAGTGAAATTTGTTTTATTCTTAAATAATTCTCGACTCTTTAATACACGTGGTTGTAAACTTTCGTTTTGAAAATAATAAATTTAGTTGACAATGATGAATATTAAAGACGTATACGTTTCGAAAAAATTTACTTTCACGGATTTTTGATAGGTATAGGTATATTTCCCGTGTTTCAATTACTGCAGATTTTACATTTTCAAATCATAGCTCACGATATAATATCTTTGCTAATTTTAATTCGAAATTATTTACAAACTATATATATAGATATATGGACAAATTTTATACCTGTTTGTATATCAGCACGTTTTGCTAATAAATCTGAATAATCATATTCATAATAATAATAATAATAATAATGATAATATAAATAATAATAATAATAATAATTTCCAATATACATCTACGCTAAATTTTTACATAGTACAATACCTCCGTACCGATTTTTTTTTTTTTTTTTTTTTAAATTTAAGGTTTTATATTTTTAAGGTTTTTTAAAGGTTTTTTTTTTTTTTTTTTTTTTTTTTTTATAATACATATAAACGTTTGTCTTCTTTAGCTTATTTTGTTTGTTTTTTTTTTAATTCTTTTTTTTTCTTCTTCTATTTACAAATCGATAGTCAAATTAATTAATTATTTAATAATTACATATTACACCTATTCAGATATATATATGTATATGTACAAAAATTCTCATATTCGATCAAAAGATTAATATTCTCGTTGATTAAACACCTCGTCTGAGCATCATTTTTTTTTTTTTTTTTTTTTGCTGCAGTTTTACGGGTTAGTATACTTATTATACTATGTATACGAAGACCTCTTTTATTCATACATATATACTATATACATACATATATGTATAATTTGAAGTTTTTCAAACTTTATTCTTTATTCTCACTGCAGTCAGAATTATGTATAATAGCTGATAACATTGCACGGGCCCCTTATTTTATATATATAGGTATATATATGTAACATAATTGCGTGGTTTTGATTATTATTTTTTCTTTCTTCATTAACTTCTTTTTTTTTTTTTTTTTGTTTAATTTTTATTTTTTTTTTCTTTCAACTATGCGTACGACAAACACTCGTTTTAAATCAAATTTTACGTCCTTCGGCAGTATCTTTCCTATATATCGTTTAAAAACTTTTCAGATGGAAGCCTCTTTTTATTTATATTAAAAAAATACATAAATAAATGAATAAAAAAAACACAGAATAAAAGAATTAAAAAATTAAGAACGAGAAGAAAGAATAAAAAAAAAAAAAAGAAATCCGACCACAAGACACCGTCGAAAACATTTTTGACGTGCGGTCAAATGAGAAAATTCACAATTGCTGTCACGGTTTAAAACAAAAAAAATTTTTATCCGTTTTTCCTTTACGTTTTTTATTGTTTGTTTTTTGTTTTTCTTCAATTTTTATCCCCAATCTTAGTGTTCGATTTAGTGTTGTGTTCAAATTTAATATGACATTCGGCGGTCCTAGCGTTGGTGGTAACTTTGAAAGGCGGTGCTGCGGTGTTGCCCGAACATAAAATTATCCGGATGGTCTCAGATGGGTGTTGGTAATACGGTAAAATCCTGCAAAGCGGTTTTCACCGTTTCATATATCGGCCGATTATTTTCATCGGCACAGTAACCGTCAGCTGTGCAAAGTGTCTGCAACTTCGTAAGGTAACTGTCGAAATTTTCGTGCCCCATCTTTTCCTGAGGACCTCCGGGAGCGTTGGGGATCCTTACATGCTCCAGGAGGGTTATAACGTTATTTCTCAACGACTCGTAGTACTCGTTCAAGTTGTTGTTACGCTGAGATATCACAGTCGTTTCCTGAAAAAAAAAACATTAACAAATATTATAACAAACAATTCTAAATAATTGAATTAAAAAATGAAAAGAAAAAAAGCAAAAATTACCCTTCGTTTCGATTAATTATATTGCCACTCGGTATAAGCCGTCAAAAAAATTCTCTTACCGTCTGTAGGTTTTTTTTTTTTAGAAAATATAATAAGATATAAATTTGATAAAATTGTAGATTGAAAAGCTCTAGACATGTCACATGTGAAATTGGATGCAGCTTGTTAAGGGTTGTTGTTTTTTGTTTTTTTTTCATTTTCATGGTTTTTCGGAGAAAAAACATCTGGTTTGATTAGAGTTACAGATTACTGCATTGTTAGCACCAGGTAAGGACGAAGGCTAACCATGGGAAGATCGATTTATTATTATCCGAGCAGACGCACCTTGTCTCCCTGTTTCAGCTGGCTCTCCATAGCGGTGATGTCAGAGCGCAGGCGCAGCATTTGAGATTCGACGCGTGCGTTTTCCCTCTGAAGCTCCGTAATTTCTGCCTCCAGGGTGTACAGGTCCTCGCCCTGACCACCAACACCGGTTATGGTGTTCCCCTGACTCGCTCCTATAGAGCCACCCTGCCCTGGACCGCCGGTGTCCATTCCTGAAGGACAACCCCCGTTTAGAAAATATGTAATTTTAAAAATGTACCTTATTGACAAATTGGATGAACGTTCGCAGGATCACCGATCTTACGGTGATCAGCCGCAGGCTCTATATTGTTATAATCTACAAAGTCTCATATAGTCATTTGAAAAGTACTTTTTTTTTCTCTTCTTCTTCTCATCTAAATTGTGAATTAGAAAAACAAAAAAAAAAAAAAATAATAATAATAATAATGTCTCACAAAGTTCTTTTTTTTTTTTTTGCTGTATCTTCTATAGAATTTTGCATATGATTTATATACTTGTATGTATATGTGTATATATATATTATGTAATAGTGTACATAAGACACAATTACGTGACGGAATAATTTTGATTAAAGATTATTCATTCGTTATTGAATATCCTGATATTTTGACTTGAATATTTAAGTTAATAATCTAATCTCCTCTCGAAAAAGCATTGATATTGTATCTGGACAACCAACCATAATCAGGCATTCAAAAAAAAAAAAAAAAAAAATTCAAATAAATAAAAATCAAACAGGTACTATGATAATTATTACGTCAGAAACAATACAAAATAAAAATTGTTAATCGAAAACAATCGAGCTAATGTTAAAAATGTGCGGTAAAAGGTCATTTAAGACAAAAGTGAAAAGAAAAAAAAAAAAAGAAAATCAAATAGAAAGAAAAAAAGAATTTCTTTTTTTTTTTCTTTTAAATTAATAAAAGAAATGAAAAATCTGTAGCGAGCTAGCGAAAGGTGATATACGTATCTCTATCGACGAGTTGACGATCAGTTTTTTTTTTTTTTTTTTCTGATTTTGCAAATTATTGCTTTACATACGATATTTCGATAATCAACAACTCGTTGAAAGTTTAACGTTAACACACTGGTAACAGGATTACCACAGTACGTTTCAAAGTTGAAAGAATCGTACGAATATAAAAATTATCAAATTAAATAACGATTCTTTCATATTGAATAACATTCAAACGTTGAAACGTACTATATAGGTTTTTTTTTTTTTCTTTTTTTTTTTTTTTTGGTGAAGGGTGACACACAAGAGGGTTCGGAGTTTTTGGGGTAGCGTGAGGTGCTATCATACCAGATATAGAACAAAGAGTGATGCTGGGTGCTGGCCTACGCGTGTTTTTTTTTTTTTTTTTGCATACTTTTTCGGTGTTGTTTTTTTTTCTCTTTTGATTTTCGGATTTTCCATTATTAATATTTAACTATAAGTCATTTAATTCAAGGTGTTTCATTTTCAACAGGATCTCGCGATTCAGCTACCGATCGTGAGATTATAATAAGCTTCGATAACGTTAAATTTTTGATAATAGCGAGACGGACACGTGCCAGCACTCATGACAAGACACTCCGTGGATTTGTATTTAACATCGAATACACATAGAACAAGTGGCAAGTACGTCAGTCCCTTACCTTCAAAAGTAAATGTTCTCCTCAAAGCTCAATGACAGGAAAGGAGCTGATCATGATCCCAGAATAAATCAAAATAGATTATTGTTCATCATAATGGTAGATTTTCTGTTTTTTTTTTTTTGTTTTTTCTTTTCTTTCTTTTTGCTTTTCAATTTTTTCTTGTTTTTGATATCTTTTTTTTTTTTTCACATAAGGAGGATTCAATAATTTATATATCCAGGTGTTTCACTAAGGGCTGGTCTATGCGATAATATATAGATACATATAGAACAGAATAGAATAGAATATTTACACACAAAACAATCGTCAATAAAAAAAAAAATTTTATGACGCTGTATGTAATAATAATTGTTCGAAAAGAAAATAAAAAAATTTTTTTTTTTTTTTTTTTTTTCACATATTAAATTGATCATAATATATATATGCTCTCTAGCTCAATTATATAAGGAAGTGCCGAAAAGTGGAAAGATTATAATGTATATATATATGTATATATGTACACAAAAAATAAAAATAAATTTATATATCTTAAATTTATTAACAATTTAATTATTCGTCGCTTAATTAATTCTATGTATGTACGAATCGTATATAAATATGTATATATGAAACGTATTCCATTTTTATTTTTTTTTTTTGTTTTTTGTTTTTTGATTTTTACTTCCTCGTTGATACCTAATTACGAATGTATAGAATACGTAAAATATTTTCGTTTTATCGTAAGACTGATCATTCGATGATATAGCTTAGTGAAACACCTGGATTCTGTGTGAGAAATAGATAGACAGATAGAGACAGAGATAGAGATAGAAATAGATAAAGATAAAGAGAGAGATAAAGAGTGAGAGAAAGAAAGAGATATAGAAAGATATAGAGAGAAAGATATATAGAGAGAGAGAGAAAGAGAGAAAGAGAGAGAGAGAGAGAGAGAGAAAGAGACTAATTCTTATTCCTTTGGTATGACAGCACATCATGGCGTGGAGAGCAGAGCAGAGCATAGCATAGCACAAGTCAAATACAGGTCAAATACAAAATACCAGGTTTACAATATCAGATTTCTATGTACTAGACCTAAACCTAATTCTAATTATTTATAACTAATTTTTTTTTTTTTTTTTTATATACATATATGTATATATGCGTTAGCACTGCGATAGCATGCGATCTCATGCTGCATTCTGAACTTTCAGAATATAATTCAAATATCTGATTATCATTAATGTGACATGATTTTGTTTCTATTTTTTTTTTTTTTTTCATATTTCCTTTGGCTTTTATCTTTTTTTTTTTTTTTTTTTAACTAATTTTCTATTCTCTTTTCACTTGAATTTTGAATGTTCTTTCAGTTCGTTATATAGTATAATAATATAAGTATATGTAACATATACGTATATCGTTTGAAAACTCAACAAATGACAATTAATCTAACGACGTGTACGTAAACTAGCAATGATAATAAATAATAATAACAACAACAATGATTGTAATAACTATTAGGAGCTTACAGGATTATAAAAGCTCTGGTATAGTGGCCAAAAATTTCTAATTATCTGTTTTTTTTTTTTTTTTTCAAAGCAATCGTATTAAGCTCTAGCGGACAACGAAAGGAGAGAGATTCTTTTGATTCAGTACACGGTGAAGTTGTTTCGAATGCGAAAATCTATATCCGATATCGATACGTATATATCCGTCAGTGCGAGACTCATTTCCGAATAGAAGAAAAAAAAAAATAAAAAATAAATAAATAATGAAGTAAAAATAAAAAAAAATAAAAAAAAAAAGAACGAAATTGGACGAGATTCCAAATTTTTAGTCACGTAAATATTATTGAATAGATCGAGAAACGTCTATTCTTCATATCGTCTCAAATTTAATGTGAGAATCTCTTTATGTCCTGCGGCCTCACCGGTGATTCCTTTGCTGTACATGTTTGACATGTCTTCGAATTTCGGTTTCTTCACCGTGTGCCCAGCCACTGGACACCCAGACAGCGACCTGTGCGTGAGAAACGAACCGTTAATGTGTCCCGTGCCGTCACAGCCTGGTGTTGGACAATTGACACCCTCGAACTTCATCGCCGTTGCTGCTGCCACCGCTGCTTTATGCTGTTCCACCGTCCCACCAGATTCTAGTACTCGCATCTTATTACGATTTGCTATCGGACAACCGGACGCGCTGTAACACACAAACGTACAATCATTGACACGTCCTTATCAATAATTTAATAATTATAATTAACTTAATTACATCATAATTTTATTTTTGAAAATTTTATATCTTTTTTTTTTTAGGATAAAAATCGCATGGTTCCTTCAATGATATGCATTCAGATTCAATATTAGATATTCAGATTTAATATTATTAGAATATGAAGATTTTGACATTATAATGGGTCGTGCAGAACATCGATTCGATTTAACAAACTTCCTTACCTGCGGTGCGACAAGAATTTGCCGGTGGCATGCCCAGACCCATCGCAACCGGGTATAGGACATCTGTAGTCCACAAGAGGACCACATCCATATCCGTCATTACAGAGTGAGCGTGAAATTAGCGGAAACCGCCAGATATTAGTCAGCGTCTTGCTTTCGCATGGGTTAGTATCTGTACAGCAGCTACGCGCATAGTCAGCTATTTCGCACCATCGTAAAGCTACACAAGTTCTGCACAATGGAAATACTCGCGTCCTAGTATGAGGAGGGTTTAAGGTCGCGTTTAGCGAGGGTCTTACCCCCCGGGGGCTTAAGGATCTAACGTGATCTGATCTACGAACCGTTTGCTAAGAGTTTTTGGGAGATTCGTTTACCCGACAATCTTTACAACGAGTTTTTATTTCAGGTAAAATAAATTTTCATGAAATCATTGCCAATCGGATATTTCACGAGCTGCTCATCATCGAATGATTTTACACGTGAATAGAAAGTAAGAGTTTTGTTTACGGACTAGAAATTTTATACTTTTTAGTATATTTACTGACCTGAGTGGTTCGGAATCCTGACCATCCCGCGGTTTACTTTTTGGTTTATTGGCTCTAGGACAACCGGATAAACTTCTATGAGAAGAGTAGTTTCCGGTGACGTGACCCGATCCGTCACATCCTGGTGTAGGGCACTTCAGTTCTTGGGAATGTGCCTGTATCTGGGATCGATCGGCACGTGGACACCCCGATAGACTGTAATAAAAAAAACAAAAATTCATTCAGTATTTGATTGTCTGGATTATTATCGACTGCACCTCACAAGTGACTGCAAATGTTCTCTTAATACACACACACACACACAAACACACACACATGGCACATGCAATTCTTGCGACGCTGCCAAATTTTTCATTGGTAAAATATGCGGTTACCTCGAGTTTTGGAACTAAAGTAATTATATCGAAAAAGATTTTGTAATACCATTTAATCCTATCAGAGAAGATAATTTGTCGTTTAATATGTTCAAATTTCCTCCGATTACCTTATTGATCTTTTGATTTTTTATTCCAAACAAAGACGTGCATAAGTGGCAACGTCGTGATGCATTTGGATCACTCGTGAGGTACTGTTGAAGTGTGTAAATTGATGATTAAAGTTTTACTATTTTTTTTGTTTTACAATTTTATTTTTTACTGTCTTCTTACGAAAAATCTTCTAATTTTAAACAACACCGAAAGGAGTGGGGAAATTCGCTCGCACCAGACCCCAGTGAAACTTGCCAATAGCCAATTGTTCGGTTTATCAGATAGATTTGTTTCTCAAATCAGCTGTTTTAAACTTATTTTTATATTTTTATATACACAGTTATAATTTCGAGCTGTTCTGACATGGTCACTCTATAATTCGTTACAACGCTACCCACCCAGGCTGACAATTGCAGGGATAGGTACTCCGATGATTGTTTTAAATAATATCGTTCATAACCAGGTGGAATTTTGTATTTAGATTACAAATTTTGTCATCCCTTTTCTTAGGGGTCAGGTCCACAATGGGAAGAAGGTAGCAACTTAGCTCCAAAGAATACGAGCCTATCTACACACCGGAAATCGTTATGACATACAAAAGTCAGTGGACAAAAATGGGAATCATTATTCAAAATCAAAAATAGATACTCAAAAATCGAAGAAACACTCTCCGATCGTATTCATGTTCGTGTACTCAGTATTTTAGTCAATTATTTAACTGAGAAAAAAAACCAGAATGTGAAAAAAAGATTGATGTAATATTAACCATGTAATATCTTAGTAACTGAAATGTCTAATTTTGATCTCGTAAGAAAGGTATTGGTCAAGTCAGAGTGATTGAAGTTAAGTACTGACATTCTGGACGTAAGTCTTTGTTTTGGGGTATGTTTCGTGTGTTTTGAGATAAAATATGTAGAAACGAAATGAGGATAAAATGCAGGGACTATCGAGGATGCAAAATGCCAAATCCCTTGCCTTCTGTGGGTAGCGTAGTTCCCCGAGACGTGACCCATGCCATCACACGACGATGTTGGACACTGTATGAGCTCCTTGCCATCACGGCCGCGAGGTAGTGCCGGTCGAATGATATTCAACGATTGCTTCCCCAAATTCATCATACTGCACCGAATATTAACAATAAACAATCTCATCGTTGAGACGATGAGGAACGTTAAATATATTCTCATGTACACAAATCCACAACTCTAAGAGCGTTTCTTATTTCTTTATAATTAAAGATCTTTTCCATCGTCAATTACCAAGCAAAGAAACGCGAAACAATTATAAGCATATCATCTATATATGGGATCTGGAACGTCTCGAGAGTCCTGGGCAGTTCGCCAGTCACCACAGTAATCGGAATGTCTTTTCGTTCGTATTCCGCCCCGTAACCTTGTGGGTGGTTGCCAACTGGGTACAGGTTCCCAGGTAGATAGATGCTCTGGTTTTACTCGAGGAGGACTACTAGTAGTCTGCCTTCTCGTAGGCGTACGAGGAGAACCCCTCAAGGACCCTCGAGTGGCCGCGATATTGCCGGGAACCGCTGCAGACTTGAGTGCAATCACGTTGCCGGCCCCTGCGTCTATCGTCCGTTGTATAACTCCTCTACAGTCTACCCTCTCACCCTAGACGGTGGTTTGGCGCTAGCTCCTTGCTCAAACCTCCTTCTCGTACATCGCCCCGTTCCTACTCACGCTGCAGGACTATGACCAGGTCATCAAGTAGGTACGCAGGACTTTGAGAGGAGACAGAGAACGCTCAAGAATTTAAGGGATTACGTGAACCAGACTAAATTCTAAATGGAACTAAAATTGACGAATGCAAAAACTGGGCGACTTTTTTTTTTTTTTGAGTATCCTCTATAGGAATGTACCAGGTATGAACTTTTTCAAGTGTTGTTTGAACTACCTGGTATATATTAGAGGCAAACTTTCACGGTTGGATTAATTTCAGTACAACCTCCACCTTCACCGACGGTCACTTGACGATGGAACTGAAATTGTTGCGAGATTTTTCTCAACCTTTCAAAAGCTCAAATTCTGTCGCTATAAGTTTCGAGGTTTCCGAGAGGCACTAGTGCTGCTCTATACTTAAATACTTTGTTCCACAACACGTAATAAATTATGAAAATAGTCGGGTGAACCTCGGCGGATAAATCCGGGTCCCCTGTTGTCTTGGTTATGGAATAGGCTAGGTGTACATCCGCCCTTTGCAGGACGAGCTGCAAGACTCCCTCGGACAATAAATGGATTGTCTAGAATCCATAGCATATGGTGGGTGGCTCTCGGCCGGAGGTTCGCTAGTCGATATAGCAATACTTCAGGATTATTAATAGCCCAGGCCAATATAACCACCATAACCATATCCAGAGCTAATATACCAGAATTCGCATCGCTGTCTAGCCTCGCTGTACAGACCAACCTAATCTGACCCAGCTTGACCTCGGCCAACGTTGCCTAACTCAATCGCGTTACGTTTCAAGTGGAACTTTATTGCAAACTGTAGTATTTGATCGGAAAGATCTTTGCGGAAAACTTTAGGTTTTCACGATATCTATTTGTCTAACAAAATAATATGAATGGGGAAGAACAAACGGAGGCATTGAGACTGAATTAACGTTTGACAAGCCGCGTAAGAAGCGTCAATCTTTCGAATTGCTAAGGGTAAAAATTTGTAAGGTTAGAAACTGAGAGGGTGACGCGGCGATGGTGGTAGCAAAGAGTCGCTCCCAGAGGATCGGGGTGTTCCGGGTTCTAACCCCGACGGATCTTGGGTCTTGGGTCTCGCGCCCCATAATCCAGTGCGGTGGGAACTGATTATGCTTCTCTCACTCCCCTTTCACCCCGTCGCATCGTACCACCAACTCCAACGACCTTATACCACCACCTACAACCTCCCGCCACGGAGCTTTACGTCAATTAGAATAAGGTTGGCATTTTAGCTACGAAGAGTAATTACTTTAATTAACAAAATGGAAGTATAGGTGCTGGTCCCACGCTCACTATTATATATCCAGGCTACATTTCGGTGCAGTCTGCATACTCATAGTTTATCCCGCTTGACTTAATCCCCAATAATTCAAGCGTTTTGTTATTAATCGTAATCTGTGTCATTGTATAAGAGAACAAAAATAGAAAATCAATATTAAAAAACAAAATAGAGATAAGATTTACCTGTCGTCTTTTCCCGACGGTTTATCCAGCGATCCAATCGTGTGCTGAGGCGGAGGCATACTGTAGCAAGGCGCCGGCGTATATCCAGCAGGAATTTGGTACCCGGACGTGACTGGACCACCGGGATAAGCCCCGCCGCAATTGTATCCTGCCGTTGGATACGGGGTGTAGGTGTTTCCTGGATATTCGGCTTGGACACCGGCCATCCCATATCCAGGATGGGGGCTCATGGGGCCGTAGCCTGAAACATTTGCGACAGCCGGTAACATTCCTGTTACCAAAATTAGAAACGACAAGCGAAACCGCGGAGCATTTGCATCGAGAGGAAGAGAAATAGGAAGGGGTTTAAGGGGGATGGGGAGGAGGGAGAGACGAGGGAAAAGCCCGGCTAAAAGTCACTTGATTAGCCCGTGTAAAATGTTGCAGTTCTCTTATTATCGTCGACGAGATATTCGCGATTCGCACTGCGCGATATACCGCCACTGAATGTTTCAATTTCAATAACTACTCCCCAGTGCCCGCACGGTGGAACAATGCCCACTGTCTACGTTACCAGTACTTTTCACATCCATATACTTGCATATGTACACGTATACATACACGAATATCCGAAATATTGATAATTAACAATGGCCGTGTGCGTCGACGGATGACACGGACCTTCGCGTGTTGCCGTCTGGCCAGGGGGGAGAGCCGTTGGTCGACGCGGAAACTGAGGGTGAAGGGTGAGGAACCAGATAACACATCCGACTCCGAAACGAGCCCTGCGATCTCTCCCGTCAATTTCTATATACACCGTTATGGAACCACTTCTTTTGTCAGTTGATATTCGCTTTAAAACCACTGGATGATCCAGACAGTCAGAAATTTATTAAACAAATTTTTATATCACCTAATTTCCACTTTTCGAAAATTAGGTCAATATTTAATAATTCCACTATTTTGATTATAGTTTCCATTTCAGTTTTTATATCGAAATTTTTTAACATTGCCTTTAGTTTTGGTAAAAAAAAACAATAAAAAAATGTAACTATTTCAAAGAATTAGCTATACAGTATAATCATCTTGTTTTCCATTAAACAATTCTGCGATAAGGGATGAATCATAGTGTTCGATGCCCTCTTTTATTTCCTGACTCACATACGACCTATGGTCGATTAATATTTCAAGGTAATACACGTGTATGGTTACACAGTCCCGTAACGTAGTATCACGTCGTAGTCCCATAAAATTATTTCTCTTAGTATGAGACAGAAAAAAAGTCATGAATCTCCAATAACTAATGTTCGCAAAGACTTCCAAAAAATAAATAAAATAATAATAATAATAATAATAATAATAATAATAATAATAATTCTCATCTGTGTCAAGTATCAGAATTAAGATTCTTACCGGTAGGATCACGGTAGGCATCCATATAGTGGGAACCCCCACTGTCAGGAGTACTTTCCCGGCTATATGCAGCAGCGTGAACCCCAGGAGGTGGAAAACCTGGAACAGGCCTGATCCCGGGTCCCCCGCTAAAGTTGACGGGTTCGTTCGCCGTGGAGAAATCGACGGGTTCCGTTTGCTCTTCGATTGGTCTTGGTGCGGGAAATCCAGGGCCTACTGGTACCGGAACGGCCTCACCATGGGCAGTAGAATACTGCGGGCTGGGTGCTCCGCTGAAGCAAATTTGTAAAGAAGATAAAATTTGATGAACAAAATGTCAAATGAAATGAATAATGAACAAGTCACACTGCGGTCGATGAGATGCGATGAATCTCCAAGGAGCTTTTTCACCAACCTGTGAAGTCTGTTGACGCTAAGGTCCAAGGTCTGACCCTGGGGACTTGGAACCTGAGGACTTGCGGTCAAATGTGGGCTGGCCGCCGCCTGAGGACTCCCTCCAACTGTTTGCCCTCCTCCGTACTGAGGGCTGAGGCTATTAGATCCGTAAGGCGGAGCCTGTAACGTAAAGATTCTTGCGTAACGTATCTCGTAACGATTTGCGACAGCGAACTATATATAGTCGTAGGGGTGTTCAACGATGTCGGTAATACAATGGAATGGGTAAATATTACCGATATCTGATCATTTCTTTTTTGCTAACACAATGTGGTGGGCATAAATGTGTAACATACATCACGAATTTATGATGCAGTCAATTGTTGAGGGGGGGGGGGGGGGAACGAAACAAAAAAATACAAGTACAATAGAAATTCCTTCTCGAACACCCGCATATGTACTACATAGTTGCGCGAGTCGTACGGACCTGGGGGCTCGTGGAAGTAACACTAGACGTAGACAGGTCCATTACCGATCCTCCGGGTGACGTCGGAGGTCCGCCTGGTTTCTGCATCTGTTGTGCTTGAGCAGCGGTTATGCACTTGACTGTAACACAAACAGTAAAATTTCATAAGTAGATGCATAACTACATATGAATAACCGATCAATATCAAGTAAGCAAAATGAGTAGCATAATTTCAAAGATCAATAAAGTCCTTTACCGTCTTCAGATTTCATCATTCCAGCCGCCGTCGCAGCAGCCATTGCCATCTGATGTTGCTGCGCTGCCACCGCGGCCTCCTGATGATAAGCTCTTTCCTGTTCCTCAGGTGTCATTCCAGTCTGTCCCAGGTAGTACATATTCGCTCTGGAGTGTAGCTGTTGTTGTTGTTGTTGTTGCTGTTGAGGTTGTGGCTGAAGTGGAGTGCAAGGCTGACCGTCGTATCTGTCGTAAGCAGATCCAGTGCCCGGATCGTATGGACGATGATTGGCTGCGCTTACGACGGCACTGTCATATGCTCTGGCGGCTGCAATTTCATTTGAATAGGTAACGACAGGCCTGGCGATGTTCCCAGCACCAGGATGCATGTATGCTCTGGCGTGTTCCGCAGATCTGTGATGATATAGATCTTCAGAGGAGGTGGTCATCATCGCTGCAGACTCGTAAGGCGATCTCTGTGCCATTTGGTGTGACATTCTGGTGTCCTCGACCATAGGCATGGGGTAGGTAACAGTGGGCTGCATTGGAAGGACATGGTGCTGTTGTCCAGGGTGTTGGCTAGGATGATGAATCGTTTGACCCATAGACCTGGACGCCATTGCATCCATGGAGGACATTGAGGAGGAATTCGAGTCCTGGTTTAAGTAAGAATCGTAGGTTTGTCTGACGGGTGGTGGAGGAAGCGGAGGTGAACTTCCACGGCAGGATGAAGCCTCTTCGGACTTGGGAACGAGTAATTCTGGCGGCTGAGTTCTCCCTGAGGATGGTGCACTGCAGCAGTTGCTGGAACCACCGGACTCTGATTTTGGCACGACTTTGACCTGCCGGGGGCCGCTCTCCTCAGGCGTCTTTGGTGGTTTTATGTTAATTCCAGCAGCCTTAGTCGCCGCGTAGTAATCGTAGGATGGCGACGCTACGGGCTTACCGTCTTGGGACGAGGATCCGTATTGCGCGTACGCTTTAGTCTCGATTGACCTCGGTAGTAAATTTGTGCTGATATATTCCGGCGGCATACCCGTTACTGTAAACGTTACGATAAAAAAAATTACGTCCAAGTAGTAAAAGGCTAAAGATTTCACAGCAATGATGTACACAAATTTCATTCAATAGCAGCATGCTCAATCACTATAAGTTACCGAAATTCGCAAAAAACGTCACTGACTCGCTAAAGTATCTAACTTTCCTCCGGGAAAGTGTGTGGTCAGTGTAGATGCAAAGAGTGTTAGGAAATTTTCTCACAAAGTTCAGAACATTTTTGATGAACCAGTTATTGAAAGTAAAAGAGCAGAATGAATGTCGTCAGACTTTGATGTGAAAATTTCCGATCCTTTGGGGGGGTTGCAGTACGTGTTTGTGTATCCGCATGCCAAAGTGTTTTTTTTTATTTATTTATTGTTCTTTTTAACCATATATAAATGATAGCGTGCATATAGGTGAATGTATTTGTGAATTGAAGACGAATTCAATCGTATGTTGAATGTCCTTGAAGTTGGTCGAAGAAAGGACCTTACCTTGAGCCTTATGACGGGCTTCGCGTGCGGCCTGCTTATTAGCCGCGGCAATGGGGCACCCTGACAGGCTTCGATGAGTGTTGCGATTGGAGCTGACATGCCCACGGCCGTTGCAACCAGGAGTCGGGCATTTCAAAATAGTCTCATGCATCGCCAGAACTGCGAGAACCCAGGCGGGCAAAATTTCAGACACGTGGTCACAGCAGAATCATTATGATTCAGGCATTGAGTATAACTAAACTTTGTTGCTTGTCTATCAATAGATTTTAATATCTTATTTTTATTTATTTATTCATTTTTCATTTTTTAAAAAAATCCAAAAAACAAAAGAACAAGGGAAAAAAAAACCAAAAATTGAAAAAAAAAAACAAAAAAAGAAAATTGAATAAAATACGAAATTTAGTGAAAGGCAACGTATTTAGTTTAAGGGTGAATATATTCATACGTGGTATGTATATTAATATAGGTGTAGGTATTTCAGATGTAGAGATTTTGGACACGACACACGAAAAACGTACACAACGCCACGGGCGAAACATAAAGTAATACCGAGCGGGTAGAGAGAGAGAGAGAGATAGATAGATAGAGAGAGAGAGATTGAGAGAGAGAGACAGAGAGAGAAAGAGATAGAGAGAGAAAGAGAGAAACGTAAAGATACAATCAAGTTATAGAAAATGATAAAAAAAAAAACAACAACTTGCAACATTTTGTGTACTGTTAAAGTTTTTGAATAATCGCGTCTAGAAGAAACCTGATAGATAATTTGTCAATACATTTTGAGAAAAAAAAAAAAAGAAAAAAAAAAATCAATTTTCGAGCTCCAGCCTGTCTCGTAAGTAAAACTTAAACGAAAAATTGAATATATGTACATCTGAAGACCTACCGGAAGTTGCTGAATTGTATATTGCACAGGATACAAATAGTACGAGCATTAATATAGTTTGAACGTAATTAGCGTTCATGCGGTTAATGCAAATATTATAGGGACCGTGGTACAAGATCCTTGGTCCTAATAGTGTCTCGTTATACTCAATGTGACAGTAATGATTTCAGTTGTTACAAATCAATTGTTGAATGATTCTGGCGTGTGCGCATGCCCAATTTCGCCTGTTTGGGTATCTCGAGTTCTCTCGAACGGGCAGAACAGAACCAAGTCAAGTGTGGTGATAATTCTACTAATGAACTACAAACACAACGGTTTAAATTAAACAGAACTTAACGCAATAAATAAAGCTCTCTACCCCGCAAAACGAAAAGCACAAACGATAACACATACATATAGTTTTATTCGTATATGCATGTACTTATATATAATATATATGTATATGTATGTATACGTACACTACGTTTAACGTAACAATAAATCAGATACATAATTTTATGTATGAAAATTATCGTCGGAGCAAGGAAATTCGAGTTTATACAGTTTGCTCCGAAAGATATCAAGAACTATGTAGGTATATATGTATATATATATATATATATATATATAAAGAGAGAAAATTATAGAAAGATATATAGACAGACAAAGGCCAAATAAATAGATGGAGAAGAAATAATAGATAACTGATCATTTCTTTGCTCCGCGTATGAAAAATTCACTGCAATTGTGATTTGCATAAAAAGAAGACGGTTGCACTACATTCAAGAAGAAAATATAAGTATAATATATTTCAATGAAAATTTTGTACTCACTCTCTGGCGTCAGCTTGTCTTTACGAGGACACCCTGAGAGGCTGTAACGAAAAGTTCATCGAATATTGTCACGTTATTTTTATATATAGAAATTATTTCTTAAGCATATTTGTCATTTCCAATAACATAAGTAAAATTTGTCATGCTTCTTTTAGAATTTTTAATAATTTTTATCTAGCCGGTAAAGAGATTGATTAAATAAAAAAAAATAAAAAATAAAAAAAAAAAAGCAATTCTGTGGTAGGTATACGATATGCCGAATGAGATAAAGCAGATAACGCATAGCATATCCGTTACGAATTACGATTGACAAAGTTCATCAATAACCCCTCTGACGAGCGAATATATGTATATCCAATGCGAATATCCATATACGCGTCGAACAGTTGATAGCTAATCAGCATTGAGTGAGTGGTTAATTACAGATAATTGCTTACCTGCGGTGGTGCGAGTAGAGACCGGTCACGTGACCCTGCCCCGTACAACCCGGCGTAGGGCACTTGTTGCCTTCTGTAACCCACAAATCCACAAATCAAATCCCCGTTATCACATACTCTGCACGTTGAAGTATGTTACCGTCATACATATATACAATAATATGAGCTTGCAGGATGATAAAGTTCTTCATTAAAACATCAACGATACTTATTTCTATCGTCATTATGAACCAAACCCTAATTATACTCATAGATTAGCAATCCAAATTTTCTACATCTCGTTAAGCACTTTACTCTCCTGTCTGAACGATCCTTCGACCGGGTTGCTGAAGACTGTCATTGACTAGCTCCCAAAGAAAGAAGAACTTATTTATTGGTAATTTTCGTTTATTTTTTTCTTCTTTTATCAAGCTCGAAAGACCGTAATTCGAAGATAGGCACACGTATATGGGATATTTTGTATAGTGTGTATGTAATCTAGGTGTGAATGTGTACAGGGGTAAGTCGAGGTGATGGGTTCGCGGTGTAGGAAGCTAGGAGGCGACGAAGCCACCAAAGCTTGGGAGAACGGCATTCATTTTAGATGAAGGTCCGGGCTACGCGTTGGCAGACCCCCGGTGGCGCATGTATTTGAATGGAAATTAACTATTGAATAGTTGACAAGCGACGTGTCCGGCGTCCCGACGGCGCTCAGTCGTTGGGGGAAACCAGCTTCAGTCGAGGTTGTTGGGACGCTGTGCACACCTCGACCGTTACCAAGAACGATTTCTCCTTACTCCCATTAACGTCTTGTTAAACTCCCTCCGACTACACGACGTTCTCACCTTTTTTTTTATTTTTTTACTTTCTATATATAAACTTGGCGATCCAAAAATCTTTACGCAATAATTAGGCGAAAAGCTTTGAAAGAAAATGAAAATTATTTATATTATAAAGTTTGATTTATTTTTTCGAAAATTATATCCAAGTGATAGTCGGAAAAGTAAGAAATTAGGATATTTTTATCCATTGATCTCATTGAGGATTTCATGAAATTAATTAGTCGATCGCTGGCGAGAACCTGCACCAAGCAAGACCGAGTGAATAGGCAATTTGTGCAATTTGCCCTCCATTCACGGACTCGACGTATAATTGCATTTTTCGCGAAGGGACCTCCGACCTCCGAGTTCATAGCCATCGTTGAATTCGTCGTAGAGGTTGTTCGGTGCTGTTATACCTCCTACCAAAGCAAGGCTGTGGGTTTGCGTGCGGCCGTACGTCCGCTGTATGGTCTGGCGTGTTACGTATTTGTGAATAGCCCCTGGGATTTCGCGGTCCCGCACCATAAGCTCCGAGATTAGCGTCTCACGGAGTAGCTACCACCTTTCACTCCCAGTCGACGAACCAACGAGATAAAGGAACAGGTTGACGCCACTCGTGTAAAGCTAATCTTTTTTGGAGATATCGGTGAATTCGAGAACTCGAAAATTAAACAATATCACTGGCTATCGGAGGTCCAGTTCGTCCGTTTGTTTGTCCAGGTCTCTTTTAAAGAAGTTGATGAGGAAAATGAAGAATGGTTGTACCCCGCCCTTATCTTGGATAAATTCCGTCTGAGATCTGACCTCGTCTCACATAAGTAGGTCCGTCACGTATGGGACTAGGCATGGAGGGCTTTGAGTGGGGTGGTTTTCCTCGTCGAGGTCGAAGGCTGCCACGGACTTTTATAAACTTTCAGATGTACTAATCCCTGGGAGCCCTGATCCCCTCGATGTCTCTCGCCCATCGGTGAAGACCGCGCCGGGTTCACAGGAGCGAAACTTCATCAGAGCGTCATTTCGCGTCGTGGAGAGAGCCGTAGGTCGATCCCTGCTTAGGTACATCCTCGTCCTTACTCTCCCCCTTACGCCCTCCGATTCCCGTTCCCCTTTGCTCACTCCCAGCATCTCCTTCTAGCTTCGTAAATTGGATTACGATACGTGACGTCATTAGCGGCATGGTTTATTTAGAGTGGGAGTTTGATAGGGCGCGAGTACCTACCTACCTACCTACCCCGCTGAAATGGATGGACGTAATACGTGAGTCTTATTAAGATTTTTTCCAACGAAAATCCACGCGCTTCTTTCTCCCTTAAGATATACCCGCGAAGAGATACGGAAGATGAGAAGACATGACGAGATTTTTCTAAAACGTTAAGAAGATGGACTTTGCCTTGTCTATAAATATTTGATGTAAACAAAAATAACCAAATAAAAATCTCTTCAACTTTGTTATGGCTATTGGTCTCTTTGTTTATTATTATTTTTTTTTTTTTCTTTTCTTGCTACCGGAAGCTCGTTCTACATAATCGGTAAATGGACTGCAAAAATAAAAAAAAAAAAAACCCCGTAAGGTTTTTAACCAGCTTAGAAAAGTCGCCGTTATAAGGGGTAGGGGTAATGGTTCCGGTCAGCTAAATGAATTCCGGCACGCGGTAGCCACGCTGTTCTTTCCGGCTGTGTCTGAATAGACTTGTAACGAGCTGCGGACGGGAATCCGTTTTTTCCGGACTACGAGAGAGCGACGGAGTACCGGCTATCAGAGAGGGTAGAGCGTCGGAGTGAGCTACATACGCGGACGAGAAAACCGAGGGAGAAAAAGAGGGAGTGTGTAATTGTGTTATTTCGTTGCCGTTTCATGCGAGGGTCACCGTCAGGAGGTGTACATAAACACTCCGCTTGTTTTATTTATACGGCCTGCTGAGCCCCGGGGCGCGTGCCGCACTCCTCTCCTTCTCTTTCTCTTTCGCGCCTTTGTTCACCGAATATCTTTTTACGTTTTTTTTTTTTTTTTTTTCTTTTCATTTAGGATAGAAAAACTTGTACTATTTTAATTTTAATTCCATCATTTTTAATAGGCAAGAACAATTTTTTGTCCACGGTTTGGCCATTCGTTGCCATGTAGGTTACATAGTTTGACATCTATTAATATAGTCAAATTTTTTTTGACGATAAACAGCCACGAACTACCATTTCAGAATGGCAATCCGAGGGAGTTTGTAGAATTTAAAAAGTAAACGATAATTACGTTAATTAGCGTGACCGGGTCACCGCCGAATGGCACAGGCAGATTTATAAACGCGTGACGAGTACGATACAGCCGAGCATGGTATATTAGCCGTATAACAGGTGCGTGGCGTTGATCGCTTGTGCTCTACGGTTACTTTCACGGTTACATTGCACACGTTATTTGATTTTCTCGAAAAATCGCGTGTGTACGCTTCAAAGAGCGTGTTGACACGCTATAAAACCGCTATCAATAAATCCGACTACGTGACCCGCCGCAAAACCACCCCTGGCACCGGGGCACGACTCGAACGATGCCAATAAAAAATAAACTGACCGCCTCGGTTAATTCAGCGACATATATACATTTTTTTTTTTTTAATTTTTTTACTTTATCAACCACAACATTTACTCCTTTCGAAATTTTCTGGCTCAATTAAAAAACCAAAGAAAAAAAAAGGAACCAAAGTAAAATTAATAATAATATCCTTGCTGGAATCTGATGAAGAATAAAGGCGACATATGAAATGAAATTTTGATATTTGTATGAGTACTGTTCAAGAGACGTATAAAACCCATTAGGTAATAAGAGAGACAGTACGGTGGTAATAAGGTAGCTTTCAGTGGGCAACCGACTACCAGGGGTGACTGTAGAAATTCTAGTCACGTTTGGAGCCGTTGACAGCTGTGGTTTATACGTGTGACGCGCATCAACCCAAAATTTCACCCGACAACCAACTCATCCGTCCCGTCATCGTCCTAAGACCACGAAATGCTCCCAAATTGTACTTGTCATCCGGAACTTAATATCATCCGTCTAACATGAAACGAAATAAATAAAAACCGTTGGACGTTCCTCGCGAGTACATTACTCGTCATTGGTTTTGTAGTCCTACTACTGCATGTTAATGTTGATCCTTTGGCAACTGAAAGTCTGCAATGTCCTGTTTGACATGCTTCGAATGTTTTAAGATGACTTTGTTCCTTCGAAAAATTTTTTCGTATCTCATGAAACCCTTTTGTAACTGAATGGCAAAAATGATGAGCGAGGAGTGCAGCTCTCGGTGTATAAAATAATTCTGTCGAGAGACCTTGATTTCACCATTTGAGTCATCGCCCCTCGGTTCGTAATTATTGATTTTCCCGCGCTGCCCTAACTCCCCTAACTTTATAGAGAGAGAAAGAGAGAGGTATAGACAGAGTGAGTCGAAAATGCCTTTTGTACTCCCACAACCTATAACGTACGATCTCCAGCCCCCCCGCGCGATTTCGAACGAATTTTTATTAACGAATTTACAGCTATAGCTAAATTACCATTTATTCAATCGCTCGTATTATTACTCTCCATCGTCAAAATGATAAGCTGATAACTAACTCAAGTATTACGTGCATAACGAGACGTTAAAAAAAAAATCAAAAAAAACTCACCTCTGTTCAGACTCGACGGTGACATCGACATACCAGGTCTGCTACCGTCAAACCCAGTCGGTCGCTCTGCCAATTTCATAACCGCATTGTCCGGTTGGCCACTTCCCGTCGTCGTTGAAACGTCACCAACGGCTGGACTGGTACTGCTGCTACTACTGACAGCCGCTACACTGACAACACCTTCCCTCGCTATGTCTTGTATAGCACTAGCAGCCCGTGATCCAACTCCAGCTGGTTGAAGAATTGTGTATTGTTTTGAACTGGCGTCTGGACTAGCTGCTGATGATACGCCGGGAGGTTTCGTGGTCGACGCAGGCATCTGGGGGTCTCGGGGTGGTTGGACGTCTTCTTTCGGTGACTTTAACTGCAGAAGAGATACCGTAGAGCCATGTTTTTCTTCTACAGGAGTGGATATGCCAGTTATTGGTTGAGGCACGGGCATCACTGGTACCGGACCGGCTGGTGGATAACCGACAAAGGTTGCGGCTGCTGGATACGGTCCGATTGGTGGTATTGAGGTTACTGGGGTCGCAGTGGTCGCGGTTCCGGTACGATTCGCTGCTGCCACCTTCGAGTGCTCCGTGTTTGGCGGTCTGAAGGCGGAGGCTGTGGAGAATGGTGACGTCGTCGAGGAGGCGACGCTTGAGGAAACCTTGGCGTCGGTGTAGGATCTTTGGTAACCAGCAGAGTACAAATGTTGCCTTCCGGCATGTTGAGGGGAATTATTACTCTTGGAAGGACGGTCCTTGTCCTTTCCGTCGGCTTTGTCCTTGTCTCCGTCTTCCTTGTCGGCCGTTGGGTCAGACATGTCGATCTCTAACTCGTTTGACGAATCGTCGACGAGCTCGTTGAAATCCGGAGGATCGTAACGTGAATATTTTTCGGCCTGACGAGTCTGGGAATCGGATTGATGTCCTGCGCCAAGAGTTCCTCGGTCGTTTCTCTCTTTTCCAAGTGGACGACCACCGCCACCATTACCAGAACCACCACCAGCACCACTTCCACCCCCAGAGGACCGCTTGACGTCATTATGAAGCTGTCCAGTGCTTGGTCCAACCTGAGACTGAACAGTATCACATTCGTTTTCAATTTTATAAAAAATCTCGATGTCTTTTCTAGTTTTATTATGATGCAGTACCTGCTGCTGTTTGTTGCCAGGTTCCTGCTTGACGTAGTGCTGCGAGCGTCTTTCCTGTTGACCTCGCAACGTGATTACGTCCTTCAAGGAACAGCCAGCCTCGTTACTTGCGTTGGAACACGTAGACAGAGAGGACGGTGACATTTTTGGATTTTCTTTCTTTTCTTCGAATAAATTTTCAAAACTTGATTCGTACTTATCCTCATCCGAGTTACCGCGCTGGTAAAATGAGCCTCGTGGACCAGGCCAACTACCCGATAAACTCTTCAAGGCTGCCTCGGTCTCACGTATCAATGTCTCATCGTCTTCGGGTTCTTCAGAATTTTTAATACTTTTTCTTGCTGGACTACCCGAGCTGCTGGTAGCGAATACCCGTTTCTTTTGCGGAAGCGGAATCACCTTCGATGCATCCATCTCAATCTGTTTCCGCACTTCTTCGTCCCGTAAACTTTTTCTACGACGTTTTGCCGCGGTATCGGCCACCTCCATCAGATCCTGGGAAACGCTCTGCTGAGCGATCACCTTCTTATTATTTAAAGGCTGCTGTTTAGGCTTTGGCGTTGCAGTCTCAGCTTCCAGCTTGCGTTTCTTGAGGTGCGCCATTGCATTCTGTCCACCCGGTACACTGGTCAGTTCCACCCTGGAACACAAACATTCCAGAGTAAACTACGCGGTTTATTATAAAAACGGTTGCCTTGTTTTCTAAACTGTTCGTTCATTCAGGTAACTGTAAACTTTGTACCGACGAGTTGATTGGGAACGATGTAATACATGACTTGAATATGAACTTTGAAGGTTAGAAACATTTCTACAAGACAACGAAAAATTGACAGGTACCGATAAGGATCTATAAAAATTAAAAAAAAAAAAAGTAATAATAATAATCATGAAAATTGTGAAAACGAATGAAATGAAAGAACATCAAAAAGAGTGAACAGCTGCTTTAGTGACTTACTGAGTGTTTTCTACAACTGTCAAATAGCCGTTTCAATTCGCCTCCGTTAAAAGTATGTTGAGTAAAAGTTTTTTTTTTTTTTTTTTTTTTTTTTTTTTCAGGTCGAAAGTTATCGGTGATAACAATAAAGTTAAACGTTTCACGTTACCGCACACTAGTTGATGAAAACTTTTTCTTAAAAGTATAAAGAAAAGTTTGAGGTTTCGCACGAGTTATCAAGATAAAGTTTTCGTTTATGTATACGAAGCGCGTTGCGCCCTTGGGCGAAGGGTAAGTTAAAGGATCCCTTCTCGACGGGGAGCTCGCGAGCTACTGTGCTATGTCGAGGGAAAATGAGTTGGGGTGGTTTTTGGGGTGGAAATCGTGGGTAGTCGGTGAAAATCGTAGTATCTCGGAAATCCTTGTTTCAGGTGGGGATCTTTCAGGACGCGCGCACTGCTACTCTGCTTCGCTTCCACGAAGGTGGGGGCGGGTCTGCGCACTGTCCACCCCCTCAGCATTCTACAAAGCGCAACTCGCAGTTTTAACCCACCCCTTGGCCGAGCGAAAGAAGCGCCTAAGGAGAGGACGATCCTGGGGAAAAATAAATGGAAAAAAAATCGGGTGGGGGAATACGAGATGCATACCAGCCACCCTTATATCTAGTATGTAGGAGACTTTACAGTATGCAGCTTCGCGTACCAATTATACTTATTTGTACATAGATACACGGTGTGGATCTACAGCAAACCCTCTAGATGGCTTTTTTATAGAGCAATTCCGCAAGAAAATATGACGAAAAAACTTTACACGATCCTGTATTTTTTCTTTTTTTTTTTTACTTTTTCTTTTCTGTTTATTTTTTAGCAATTTCACGGGCTTCAATGTTGGATTGTTTTTTCTTAAGTTAAGTCCTCGAGCAGCTAGTCCTGCGGACACGCAAGACTCTGAAAACGATTGCCTTATGAATCGGTGTGTAATTTATGAAGGGAATTTTTCTATCGACGCTCGAATCACGGTGCCGTTGAAGGCGATCGCTCTTGTGTCAAATTAATGACTTGCTACCCTACAATAAGTTTCGTCCCCTAGTTTCGCTGCCGCAGCTATCGTGGGCAGAATATGGTTCTCAAGAGTTTTTCTTTATTTTTTATATATTTTATTTTTTACTTTTTTTTTTTCACTTTCCCCCGTTCTGATCTACCCACCTATGTCATAAGACTACCACGTCATTAATTAAAAGCTCGTTCGAGTCACGTTGACGATCTGTTAAATACGCGTTCGTGTAAGAAGTATCGGAGGTTTGTAGATGCTGTAAAAGGAGTCGATGATCGGTAGGGTGGATATGAAAAATTTCTTCTTCTTCTTTTTCTTCTTCTTCTTATTATTATTATTACTAAATGAAAATTAATCAGTGGAACTGCACGACTGACCAGAGATTTACTTTGGGAATTGATTGATCTGGTGCAGCTTTGGGGGATTTGAAAACCGCTGATCGTTGGGTCGGAGAATCGAGGAATGGCGGGATGGTTTACTTCTGGCGCTCGAAAGTTTGAGGCGAGGGTGGGCGAGGGGCTCGAGCATCGGCCCGCAAAGAAAAGTGATAATGTCTTAAGCCGGCGCCGTGATTTAACTCGTGATTTTGGCGCCCCACGCCCTACCCTCGAGTTCAAGACTCTAAACTCTAGGGTCCGTGGTCTGAGGAGGTTTAAGGTTTAAGGTTTAAGGTTTAAGGTTTAAGGTCTGAGGAGCGCCATTGCCGGATCCCTGGGAGCAACACTAAGCCCTCTTATTCGTCGAGTCGAACCTCGGTTTATCTAATTGAACTTG
The DNA here is from genome assembly GCA_963924015.1 of Macrophya annulata. Taxonomy (NCBI): domain Eukaryota; kingdom Metazoa; phylum Arthropoda; class Insecta; order Hymenoptera; family Tenthredinidae; genus Macrophya; species Macrophya annulata. The sequence goes on from OZ001262.1 coordinate 2,992,497, forward strand.
TCAGCTCCTATCTACGCCAACACTGCTCCTGTCTCGTAGGACACGTGGCCCAGATATCCTTAGTTAGGATACATGGATTCCCCTTTAACTCAACAAATTCTTATCTCTTAGTCGGCCACAAAAATCGGTTCAAAATTTATCTACGGTATATGAAATTGATTAGTAAACAAAACCCAGTCCTTCTCGCCTCTCCATGCAGGGGAATAGCAGCGTTTGATTAACTTGTTTATTGATTAGTTCCCTGCCCTTTCTCTGATAGAGTGCATTTAAATTTGAGCCCATCAATTAATTAGCAAGTGTTAGTTTCACCTCGGTGGTTCGGGGTTGGACTGTAGTCGCAGTAGATAGCGCCTCAGGCAGTAGGATTAGGGTATTAGGCGATGTCACGTCACGAAGGACCTCCTCTTCGAGACTGTGTTCCATAAGATAGCTCGGAGGGACTCGAGCTTGAATCCCGACAAGTTCAATTAGATAAACCACCGCGAGATCACAGCTCTTAGCGGTTAGTCTTGCCACGGAAACCTAGCCGAAGAGTTTCCTACGCACAAATTGACCCGCGATATATCTCGCCAAAAATAGAGGTTGCTTTGAATTGAAAAAGGAAAAAATTTTTGTATAAATTTATCGAAAGAAGTTTGAAAATTTGGTCATTTTGGAACAATCAATGTCCTCCGAGTTCTCTGCCACATATAACCCACCGGAAGTGCTATGAATATTAACAAAAAATAAAATTGATATCCACTTGGCCAACAGCACTCAACTGGCACTCAACACTTAATAATAGGTACACAAGTAATACACCAGAAATTTACTGACAAAGGTTAAAACATTTCAAGCCTCCAGTAGCATTAGTATAAATGGATTCGTGAGGGTGGGCTATAAATGGTAATTGACGTACAATATATCCATTCATAATTTAACCGATATATGGAATAGTGAGTGCTTTGACAAGCTAAAAACTATAGCTCTGGTTCATTAGCAATCAATGATCATTATATTACTATATATTTTCGTTTCGAAGTGGACTGATAACCGCAACACTTTTACTATAACAATTTTCGTCAATATTTATCAGTTCCGAAAATTGGTTGTCAAGAGTGAAATGGAAAGAGAGATGGAGCCCACAAATGCGTTTCAGGTTTCAACGTCGTTTATGACTAAATAGAAAAGTTACAGACACGGTGCAATCACTAGCGATGAATTTTTTTTGTTTTTTCTTGTTTGTTTTGCTTTCATTTGTACCGCAGGCACAAGAGTCGGCCACAACTCCTTAAAATCAGAGTAAAAGAATTCGCAAAAAAACAAAAAAACAAAAAAAAAAAAAAAACAATCCCGGATCTTTTGTCCTTGTTTCTGAAAAGAGTATAGAGAGAAAAGGGAGGAAAGACAGGGGTTGAAAAGAGGTCGTACGTCTTTTTCTCGCCAACAGCGGGCGCCAACGTTAGCAGCAGCAGAGGGATAATTTACGAGACTCTCACGCGTGGATAATGGGGACTTAGCTAATGCACCGGAGGTCGACACAACGCGCCCTGGCACACGCGACATATATAATACGTGTATGCGACGTCTGTAGGAATATATATTTTTTCAACCAGTATCCCACGTTACTTAAGTCATTCTAAGCGTGTGCAGGTAGAAGCATAGATCCTAATCACAGCAGAAGAAATCTGAACAGAATATGATCTTTCCACTTTCGAACGGGCTTTGGAGAGTATGATGAACGGCAATTTTAGGCCTGAATTGTCTCCAAGTATCGGGAATGTATAGGAGCTTAAATAATACGTGAACTCAACACGAGAACCTTCTTTCGATGAACATGGTCCGGCAATAAGCAGGCCACTTAAGTGTTCCCTCTGAGCGTTAAATATTTAATCGGAATTCGATTGGTCTAAGACGTGGACCAATAAGCGAGGGTCCGGTAACTCGAGCGTCGAGAGGCCAGAGAACGGAATTCCCTTGAGCCGTGAGGCAGAGTGATGGCCAGTCGGGGAAGGTCCACTAGGAGAAGCAAAAGAAGAAGCAGCAGCAGTAGCAGCTGTCTCAGCAGCAACACTTTTCCACTGTAAAGGTACAGGGCTCTTTCCTTTGCCCTTACGGGGTGATTTTGCTTTAAAAATCCCTCGGTCCCTTTGGAAATAAAGCCAATCTAAAGGTCGTTAGCTCGTATGACATTGAGTGATATCGAAGAAGTTTGAGTTCCGAAAATCGTCTCTGACCTAACATGACTAAAGGATAAGAGATCCTCGAGATCACCTGCAGTTAGCGAAAGAAAAAAAAAAAAACGAAAAAAAAAATACGTATATAAATAAAACCTCGAGAGGTAGTCTCTTTTCAGATCGTAGTTTTGATCGTCAGTAGGTACAGAGAAACGTAAACTCCTCGAAACTACTGCCCTACAGGTTTAAAAGTTTTTAATCTCTGCCGAGATTTTATCGAGCAGCAATGTCGTAGGTCACCAACACCCATAAGTCGCGATTCGTCACTGAGAGACGGGCAAAACGTGATGCGATCCATCACGATCGCGCTATGTCGTTAATAACTGGCCCATTAATTACTCGGAAGGACCCCGTCCCATATCACCGTAGTTTAAAATCGATTTCTACGCAACCCACCCGAGTTAATGACGAGCCGAAATACGCGCTGTACTTACTCTCCAGCTTTGCATCTTATTTTTATATTAACATTAACCAGATTAGAAACGGATCACTTTTATTCAGAAAATTTAGATTTTTCATAAAACCATAACGCAGTGTGTGCCGAATGGTTTTCAACACACTCATCATCGACTAGTGCAGTTCAAAGTGACACGCCCTGTGTCCAGACTTTAACGTCAAAAAAAAAAGAAGATGAGAAAAGAAAATTTCAGGTAGGAAGAAGATGGGCTGAAGTTTGGGTTTAAAAATTATCGAGATATTAGAAAGGGTGAAAAAAAAATTTGGAATTGGGAGTAGGTACGTTGTCACCGTGTAAGACTAGCTTCGGGAGCATACATGTGCGGGCACTTGTCACTATATTATTGATCGGTCGGTCGGGCAAGCAGTCTGAGCAGTCGGGGACTTGCCCCTTTCTCCCCGATGGTACCCCGCCCCCACCTTGGGCTACGTACGTCTTCACCGTCCCGCTCACCCTCATTCTCCAGTTCCTTCTCCTACTCCTACACCTCCTCCTCCTCCTCCTCCTTCTCTTCCTCCTCCTCTTCTTCGGCTAGCAGTGAGCCCCTCGGGGTGCACGGTGCAGACCACGGCTCACAACCACCCCTTTTCAACTCTACCCTGTACCACCCTTTCGCTTGCGTCCTGCACGACTCTCAGCCGTGTAACGTACAGCGTTTTCTCTCTCTCTCTCTTGCTCGGTATCAGCAGGTATATATCTGACTTCCTCTATGTACCTCGAATATCTCTTTGCAAGGGAGAGTAACCCTTTTGATACTATGACTTCGTTTCGGGACAAGGGAGATCGGCAAGTGACCTTGGCGAGCTTGGATGAGACGAGTTTAAATTCTACCTACGTCTACGTGGAATGGATGACGATTTCTGGAGATGAGAGAGCGAGCGGGTCAAAGGTAGGTACCTACATTGACTGGGTTGTTAATCGCAGTATTATTGACTGTGACTAGAATAGATTGGACAGTGAGTTTCACCGTTTGATTATATCGAAAGCGATTGATGTGGGGTTAGTACGTAGTAGTCGCGTTGATTCGTTGCTAGTTTTCGTTCTAAGACTGTCCCAAACCCGGCATTATACTTTCATTTTAGACGGTTGCTTTCGGTAACTATAAATCAGTTTAAATTTGTTAGCACGGTACACAGATGGTTTTGTTATATGAAAATATATGCCACGGAGGGATGGTAAGTATCCCCCGGTAAAACACATCCCGCGCCTTTACTCAGAGATCCCTCTAGCCTCCAACCCCCAGACCCCAAACCCCCCACACCCGAAAAGCCTTCGGGCGTCATGCTGTTCTGCGCTCTCTTTAATTACGCGCGACCAGGACGCATGACGTATTGCCACGAAACGCCACTAACCAGGTCCTACGAAATTGTCGGATGCAAAAGATTTGGTAATGCGATATCCGAGAAAAAATAAACGGATAATCATTATTGATGAATGATATAAAGTCCCGATCAAGATTACCGTTGAAAAAAATTCTTGATCCTTGTAGGTATAGGCGATGAAGGAATAGAATCCTCAGTCTGATTTAGTTACCTGTCGACGCCCTCGTCAAGGCTTTGCATCGTGGAGGAACGAATGGAGGGGTATGAAAAGCGGACCGAAGAAAGCGACAAAGTTCTTGCCCCTGAAACGACATACTAAATTCTGAAATGAGCCTGGAATAAAGTGTTCCTGCTTTCGCTCGCAATAATATGGTGCTAGTTAGTTTCTGAAATTACTTTTTAGGCACGAAAGTACATTCCGACTCTTGCAGGATTACGATGCCATTTGCGTAAAACGAGGAGTTCTATAATTTCAAAAATTTTGACACAGTACTGAGTGTGACTGAGTTTACTGTACGAGAATTTCAAAACTGTTTAAATCAGTATTCCTGTACTCGATTTTTTACCCCCTTTTTTTTTTACCACCCTTCCGATCGGTTTTAGCAAACTTTACAAAGTCAGCAGTGATTTGCGGCAATAAAACGACACCGACAGGCTTCGTACGTGTACAGAGAGAGAAGGAAAGAGAGATTTCTCTACCACGTCCCATACTCCTATGTCGACCCTTCGCCTCTCAAAGAAAAAAAAAAAGAAAAAAAAAGAAAAAGGGAGAAAATAAAGAAGAAAAGGTGGGTTATGATATATTTGTAATCATGTTACTAAGAACGTGCCTCTCCGTTACAACTGTTTCGGTAACAAACTGCTGCGAAAGAAGGGCTTTTTTTATGGCGTAAGAAAAAGGCATGTCGATAGCTAATACATCGATATGTATGTGCATTTTGAAAAAGGATCTCTAATTTCCAGGATTTCGTAGTTCGTGTGTAGTTAACTACTCCCTTAGACGCGGGTCTCTTTAAAACTACATAGTCGTTGTGGCAGGGAGGACATATAGCAGTTATCCTCTGAGAGAACCCGCAACATCGGTTCCTCTCCACATCGTGGATTCCCAGCTTCCCCCAAACCCCCAAAATTCACATTCCCGCATTACTGTCACGCGAGTAATTACGCATATCTTGGGTGGCAGTTCGCTGTCGTACGACGAGCGGTGAGGTTGGTTGGGCTGGTTTCTCATGGCTGCCACCAACGCTCGTTCGTATGGCAAATCGCTTCCACGAGAAGCCGGGGCTAATAAAAGCCCACAATTACCTTCCGACTACCGTACGGTGCGGCCTTCGGGGGATGAGGGTAACCATTTATCTTGATGGCGTCTCATGCCCGATATAATTCACCTCGGCAACAACACATTGTTGCGTAATGAGGTGTAAAACATTCCAAGATATCTGACGGCCGGAGGGCCCACCCGCACCGCTTCACTGCCTACCGGGACTCTTGCAGTAGAATATCCCGAAATTCCTAACCAACGAAGGAAACGATCGCGCGGACCTTCTTCGAGGAACCGAAGAGCAGCCTAACTCACAGGATTAATGGTCTACAGAAAAACCAAAAACAAAAAATAAATAAAATAAATAACGGTACTTCGTTACAGCTGATGTTGAAATTGGTGCGATTATCTCTCAATAATTTTTGCTTCTAGATCCAAAGATTGCTCATCATCATGATCGTCGACTTAATGATCTCGAAAAAGGATCAATTGTACAAAAAATAAGTATAACTATACAAATGAGTAGAATATTATTAGACTTAGGCAAAAGGTTGTCCTTTGAGATGTAAAGCCTCGGCAGTAGGTGCACACGGGTCGTTATACGTATAGGTGGTCGTTAATTTGGAAGTTGGTGTTGGACAATTGGCTATTCAGGGAAGAATTTTGGTGACAAAATCTTGGTAATATTAAACCATTCATCGACCTTCGTGCATATATTAACCCCCCATAGTGGAAGATAATATTCTGGGTATGTCTGCAGGGGTAGGAAGAGACGTGGGTACGCGATGCTCTGGAGTCTGGAACGGGTCTCACACCGCAACAATGCGGCATAAAGTAATTAACCTTGCAAGTATTTGAAATATGCCAAGAAACACGCTGACCATATTAATCTTGTCGGACGGGACAGGCATGCCGTTGTCGGTCCAGCTATGTCGGTAAGCTGACCCGTTATACTGTCAGATTTTCAAAGAACGTTCGAAATTTAAATACAAAATTAGCACTGCCTACGCTTCGACTAATCGTAAGGATCTTATTTCCTTCCTCACAAATTGTGAATAATTTTTTGAATATTTATTCGAACAGTGCCAATTTATTTCACACAGATGATAAAATAGAAAAAAAAAAGAATCGAAGGATTTTTGTTTTATCTAATTTTTCATCGATTTCACCCCCACCTAGTACGCACTCGCGTGCATACCCACACACAAAATTGAAAAGCAATCGAACAAATAAAATTCCAATAGAATGGGCAAATGATACAATCAAACCACTCGGATATTCCCCCCCAATCAACTTGATCGGGTGTATTGATATCACGTTGAAAAACATAGGGGATGTCTTCTACCCTCAGAACTATATTCATCGTTTGTTTAGCATATACATATACTTGTGGTTCAGTGTGTATAGTTGAATATTATGGAAATTATCATTTATAGATAATTTGCTACCAGATCATTTGGCTTGTTAGTTACACACGAGTATTTATACCCACCATATGAACTGGGCTATACCTTATGGCCACATAAAATTTCTTTTAGAACTCTCTACAGTCTACTATACGTATTCCGAGAACATAATTTACTCGAAACTCATATTTTTCAGAGACTTTTTGAACATCCTCGGGTTATATAACGGCACGAGACGGCCATGGGCATATGTGAATGGGGTCCCAGAGGCTGTAACGTGGTTCATGTATTTATTCATCTGCTATATCCCTTCCGAGCCCTTTACCTTCTGAATATCAGACAGCCTCATGTCTTCAACGCTTCACTAGATAGAGAAGCGAAGAAATTTTATTCTTCTTTAGTAAATAGAAATTGAAAGAAAATTATCGATCGATCGTAGAAGATAAATAAATTGTTTATCACGAAGTAGATTTCCGTTTACAAGATCAGTGGCTCTACTTCTTCAATTCTTTAGTCCTCTATTATTCTACGGCCATATTTACTCATCGGATTCAATTTCGATTCACTTACGGTTATGATTTACGCGACGAAGGCGTATCTGCTTGGCCATGATTGAAATTTATTTCAGTCAGTCGTAGCCCACGGTCCTAAAAGAAAGCCAAGCTCGCTATGGTCCAGGATGACGCCTTCCCGTGCCATCCTTGCCTCGATGCCGTCTCTCATTTTCCGTAAAAAGAAAAAAAAAGAGAGAAAAAAAAAAAACAATCAAAATACATGCACCTGTTTTTAGGGATGAAAAGTATAGCCGTCTATCCTTCGCCGTAGTATATATCGTTAGCTTTTATATTAAGATGAGTGTATCTAAAATTTGAATTTACAGCCTTCTGTAAAAATATATGCAGTTTTTTTTTTTTATTATCTATCTATACGGTCCTCAGATCAAACTCATCGAATTCGAATTAAAAAGACGAAAGTAAAACTGATTCAAGAGGGTATTGGTCAAGTATACCTATATGTATAACACCATTGCTTTTTCTGGCCATGTGCATCAGCGTAAATCATAATAGACTACAATGTACGGTACATTAGTTGACCCCATAAGGAAAAAAGCATCAATTGTGAACGAATAGCGTCCGCAACATATGACTCGAGCTTTATTGGCTGGTATTGAATTTTTATCTTTTCACTGTGCAAATAAGGCCGTATAGAAACGGCGAGTTTTAAAATGCATGTCCTCTGGTTCAATTTTTATGTACAGAACAAACTAGAAAACCATTTTTTTTTTCTTTCGATGTGCTATTCAATTCCTCTCTCATTCAACCAACTCCTAAGATTTATAATAAAAAAAAAAACAAAAAAACAAACGAGGTTTTGCTATATTCTGTTAAAATAGGTAAATGTCCGGCTGAAGAGCTGCGGTTTCTGCACGCACAGCGTGAAAACTTAAAGAGGCTTAAACCCACCTGATATTTATTGTTATATCTTTGGCGGTTTATTCCGTCATATATTTTCTGGGGAAAAGCCTCTGAAACGCGTGTTTCTCTACTCAGGGTTAGGGCTATATAGCCGTCACAATTCAGAGACGGGGAACTCGCTAACATCGCGACACGTTACAACATCAGCATATATAACGGTCTCTCTTTTACCCCCTGACTTTTAGGCACCTTTTCCTGAACCCAGAATTCTATGACTATGGAATAAAGACCCGTGTTATATACATACGGAATGAAAATCCTTGGGGACATTGAGGACTTTTTATTTCAGAGGTTAATTTCGTTCGTTGATGTGATAATATGGTTTCAGTATTCCTTTGATTTGGTATTTAACGATGAAACTGTACAGTGAAAGGTAAATAGAAAACTTGAAATAAAAAAAAAAGTTTTGGGTCGTAATCAAATATAGGCAAGGGTGATTTCGTTTTAGAATTTATTAATCTTCACGAGGGCTAAGGCACGAGGTAAGGATGGAGTGAAAAATAGCGTCGCACCGGGCGTCGCGACGCACCTCGACGCCCGTCATGAAATTCCAATTTCATGGAAATCGTAATTAATGCATTCATATTTTCGGTCCTAAGTTCCGGGCTCCACGCGTTGCCAGGCCCCGAAAGACCCGAGTGTTAATTATTCGGCGCTCGCAAATTAGGAAAAGTGGCTAAAGCTGCGCCATCGAAAGTAGCACTCGACAGCACTTGTTTCAAAAGTTTATACACTGACCCAAAGACGGAAAGCTTAAATAAACGGTTGAAAAGTTTACGATTTGGCAAAACTATAACACGCATATACATACATTACACACACATAAATATGAATTCTGGTTTAAAAATCAGTTAGGAGTTTTTGGTTTTAGACTCATTGTCCAATGACAATAAAACCGAAAGATAAACCGACGTTCTATTATTCAAGGACAGAAAAGCAGCTTGCGCTAACCGCAATGAGATAACTCACGTCAATGATACTCATTTGGCAAAACAAAGCGCATGAAATATTCATGCTTACCTACATGGAATAGGTACTGTATCATGAGTGCGCGCGAATATATGTGTGTGCTCTCGTTCTGTCCTCCCAACCTCGTCGCGGTAGTGGTTATTGGACTTACGGGCTATGGAGATGGTCCTCGTGGTCCTCGCGGTGCCAGTAACCAGAGGATGGAGAATCGAGGGCATGGGTATGAGAATGGGGATGTTTTCAAGCGTCGAGGGACGCATGTGTGAATTCGCCCGCAATCTTACGCTAAGTGGAAAACCTGTCCGACGTTTCACGCCAGTCCAGACACTGCCGCGAATGAAATTCAGCCATAATTTTTACCCTGACCATATGTGACCGCAATACATCGACCGTATACAGAATCGTTTCTAATAATGAATTGGAAAAACCTCCACCTTAAAACAGTCAGTTGATTAACAACCAGATATTTTCTGAAATGGTACATCAAATCTCGTACAAAATTATTTTTCTCCGGCCAGAAATTTCTTCTCTTCGCATCAGGCCATATCTTCATCCTAAGCACCATCCAGATAAGGATTGAAGACATGTATACCTATATACATAAACCGTGCGTAACGTCGTAGCACCGGGTGGCAACGGTGGCTTACATTTTCCAGCTGACTCTCCATAAAGCAGGGATTTCTAGGTGCCGCGCTCTCGTCGTAAATCAAACGCGAGCATATATCAGCGTCGGGGCGATATATCAGCGGCGTACCACCCGCCTGTTCTGGCCCGCACCAACGATCCTCTAGCTATCTGTGCGGCGACTATACCGACCAAAGTCAGAGTCCTGCGTTTCGATAGTTCAAATTGTTTATTCTGATACGATGGATTGTCTTTTGAGCAAAACCAGGCCAAGATTTAATCGATGAATGAATGCCCTGCAATAATTGAACTAGGATAACGTAAGAGAAAGATTTCGACTGTAAATACGTGTTCATTTCATATTTCAAAAGCAGATCACAGCCGCCGTTGACAGAGTTGCTTTATTAGTAAGCCATCCTTGCCACCGCGAATGGAATCGTGGAAGGACTTGGGGGACCCACGTCAAGGGAACAACACGTTCTGGACTATATACTCGGGGAGTAGCTTGGACCATGTTGACCTGGTAGACGAAGCACTCCCTTTTTCATCCTTCCAAAACCGAGGACCTAGACCCTGAGTAAGAATGAAGTTTTAATTTCTCTAAATCACTGGCAGATTCACGGGCACTAGGACATCCGAGTTTTCAAATTCAAAATTTACCCTGAGGCTTTTTTCGGTGGACAGATTTGCGGCTGATCTTCACACCCAGGGTAGAATCGATATGCACTTGTATCACGAAATTTCAGAGAAAAATTCCAGGTCTAGTTTAACCTCGAGTGGAAACCTTTTCGCGGTCTCGAATGCGCTGCCGTCGAACTTTCTACAAGTTGCATCGAGCGGAAACTGATGCGGAATAAAGACGAAGAGGAAAATTTTTAAATCGTAGGTGTAAGTAATGCACGAACTAGGTACAACAGATTCGGTAAAGAAATCGGCAGACCAATCCACCAAGGTCAAAGATCGTTTTTCCGAGATCTTTTCTTAGCGGGGAGGGTTATGGGGATAAGATATATGAGGAGTAAGATTTGTGCGGTAAAAATGTATGAAAGGTTGAGTGATTTGCGATTCGGATTTGGTCAGGAAAGGGGGACCTTATCAAAAATTCGGATCTTCCCACTTCGAGTACGGATTCCAAATCCACCCCTCCGGTGATCGGCCGATCTCAATTACAGCGGAATAAAAGTGTCTACCCCAAGCGTGAGTTATGACTACCAAATCCAGCCACCGTGAATTCCCATTTTTCGAATACACATGTCGAGGTAACGCTTCTACTCTTATCACGATAAGGCGGTGTATTAAGATTATGGACTGAAACTCGATGATGATTCATTGAACCTTTGCTTACTAAATTATTTACTATCAAATTTTGTACGCATATAAAGGCATGTCTTCGAGTAACTGTTTACACTTAAATTTGGTAACGAGTAGCTTGTCCAAAAAGCCACTCAGACAAATTAGTCAAGGCAGGTTGAAAGCCGTGTGGTTGGTCGTTCTTATACGAAGGTTCGAGGGGGTTTGAGGTCGGGGGGCGTCGTCGACGATATTTATGCAGGTTTTTTACTATGCTTTACCGCGAGAGCAGAATGGAAACAATATGTCACTACGAAGGGGAAAGTTCTTGTAGGTGGTCGGCAAAGGCCCCGCGTGGATACCTACCGTTAATATCGTCTGCGATACTACCTCCCAGAGTACGTCTGGGGTTCCGGAATGAAGTCATGATTTCGAATGAGATATATGTTTTGTCAACCTACAGGTTAACAAGTGTCTAACAACCGACGATCGCACTTCATAAGTTCACCAAAAAATATTCATACTCACAGTATTGGTGGTTCCTCAGGACTCGGGGGTGAAACCGAAGCCGCAGCGGAGGTCGGACGTCTCGCCGTCGCAGGAGATCTGCCCCGGTCATCCGTCTGGAACAATAAAAAGAAAGAAAACAAAAATATGTATAAATATGTACAGATAATCGAAAATTGAAAATGGGTATATGCAAAGTAGGTACAGTTTAGTTGAAAATTTCCGTTTTTTAATTCGTCGCGTATTGTTAATTCGAAAAAATGTTGTTTTCATTATTTCTGAGAGATAAATTGCGTTAGATTCGTGGAGAGAAAAGTCGAGGGTTAGAGAAGTGGAGGATCTGGGGGAGTGGGTCCCCAGCAGGACCGAACGAAAGGATTAAATACTTATTTTAAAAATGATTTATAATAATCAGAGATGAATTATTGGGTAAAGTTTTAACTGCCCCGAATGCCACGAGAAGGGCGGTTTATGGCTCGACTCAAGCCTATAATGGCACTTATGAGTAAAATTATGGAAATAACAGGAAATTTCATAATATATACCATAACTAAAAACTAGTTTTTCTATTTCCACTCGATTTCAAAATTTCTACAACTCTTGCTCTTGGACCAGGAGAAGTTCATAGGCTAACGTACGTACATACGTAGCCTCAAGGAAACTGGTTCGGTTGAGCACTGGGTAAGCCGTGCTAACATCAATCCTAACCTAACTCACCCCTAACGTGCTAGTACGTCATATAAATTTTATTGCCATTTCATAAATCCGCATGACTCCAACAAATAACCAGGGGGCGAGCTTTCTCGGAGATTATCAGAACACGATGTTACAAACAATGGATTTTCCCCAAGTCTTGTATATAAAAATACCCAATATACTACATATATTGGCCAAAAAAAAAAATTGCTCCATTATATCATTTTCGCTATCCAGTAATTCGAGCTTTGTTTCAACATCAAGCCAACATCGATGGGAGAAGGTAAACGTTAGCAATTCTACAAAAAATAAATAAATATAAAATAAATAAAAAAAAAAAAAAAACTAACGCATGATTTACATTCCTCCATCTTGACGGCATAAAAATTCCGTCGTGATAACTCCCTTTGTTCCTCCCTATGTGGTCGCGGGTGACGTTCAGGAGGCACTAGCCGATCCCCTCTTCGTAAGCTCTGCACAAGCAGTAACAGCAGCGACCCACGGGCACGTTTACTCTTTTTCTTTCCCTTATCCCCGTTGCCCCCTTCTCTGACTATAGTTTTCAGTTTATATTACATTTTTTCTTGATTAAAGGATAGGCGAACGTATATGTAGGTAGGTTCGTTCGTTCCCGAGAAAGTTTGAAGGGAATGTATGTTGTACGTTCAGGTACGTTGAACAAAATGTAAAAAGCTTATATTTTCAAATAATTTATGCAGTTTTTACTGTGCGGATATATCGTGCAACAGGTTTGGTTTTAGAAAAAAAATAGATAAAAATAAATAAAAGAAAAAAAAAATTTCATCCGTGAGCTTTAGTTTAACTATAATTATGATAATAATATTAAAATCCTGGCAACATATCGTTTTTCCAATAAGGGTCCGCCTCGTTGCAGTATATATATATATATATTCATTTAATATTTGAAAAATATGCCCGACGCGCTCAAAGAATTCTGTCGACGGTCGAGGTATTTCCTATAGCTTGGGATCGGGCGAGTTCGCTTTGTAAAATGTAATTAAAAGCGTAAATAATCTGAGCTGAATAAACTCCGGGTTCGTGGGGCGGATCAAAGAACGGCAACGAGAGATATACGGAGGTAGGTATATCTGTACTCAGGGCATGGGCTACGGTACTACCTACACGTTACGAAAACCAGGAGCTGGGGTCCCTTGACTCTGACTCTCTTGCTCAGCTGCCTCCTGCCTCCTGCCTCCTCTGACTGACTGACGATGCGTCTACTTCGTATCGGAGTCCCAGACTTCAGGAGAAGTAGTGCCGGTGAACCCTCGATAAATATTTGTGCTAAGTGACCGGAGTCCCGGAGTCCGAACTCAAAGAGCCGAAAGGTGGAATCAAGTGCTCCTACATCGGAACCAAAACCAAAGAGAGAAACGGGAAAGAGATGAAGAGAGAGTTTATTTATATTTGATGCTTTACCCATATACTTTAGGTATATGTATGTGTAGCGGAGTAAATAGACGCGATTTGACTCAAAGTCCGGTGTGTAAAAATCGAGAAGGAAGTAACCGAGGGATGCAATTGGTATGAAGATATCTATTCATCGATATATAGATTGGGAAATTTTTGAAATGTTGTAATCTGGTATTCCGGTGAGATGCAGTCTCCTATGGGGTACGAAATTTCACGTCGATATCTGGCGGTGCCAATTAAGAGAGACGACGGTGGTGGGTATCCGAGTAGAACTAAGGGCTGGCGGGTGCCGATGATGTATGTGGTGGAAAATACTGGGGGCAATCTGTCACGCCATCGACGCCTTCGAGGCGCCCCTTACATGACTTTAGGCTCTTCTTAGTAAAGAAATCTCTTTTGGTTTTTCTCGAAGCGGATGTCTTCTCTTAAAGATCGCGAGCTCTTGTACAAAAATCTTAATTACCATAAATGGGAAGAGGAAATATATTCCATACCACGTATGAGGAGGAGTCCTCATATATACTTTTAATTAGTGAAAAATGAAACGTCACGTAAGTACATTTGTTTACGAAGAACTTTGATACGTGATATTTTTTTAGAATAATCTTATCCTTACTCTTATTATTCCTTTTCTTTCATAGTAGTGAGAAACTTATTCAATATAATCCTGTTTGTAAAAGCCAGAACGAAGACGATGGTGGCGATTCGCCCCGTTGAACGTCGAGAGGCCACAGACGAGTATATGTATATACAGGTATAAAGCGTTTGTTCCAGGGAGAAATAAAGAGAGAGAGAGAGAGAGAGAGAGAGAGAAAGAGAGTAGGGGTACGGCGTTATTTCGGCATCGGCGAAAAAACATAATAAAATTTAACGGTCCGTCAGAGCGCGTGTTCCCGCCAGGCATCTCCGTCCCCGTTTTCAGCTTCCAGCCAATAAATATCGAGAACAGACGGCAACAAATCTCAAGATAAACACGCGTTTGTGTTGGATTTTTTTTATCCGTTTCACCCCCGACCCTTGACTCACCGGAAAAAGGGTTCTCTACCCGTTACACATTCCACGCATGAATTATGTCTCGAATATACGTGAAGGGACCTTCTCGACTTGTGTATACGGTATTTAATTTTATTAAAACCTGACCCCACAGAGAAAAAAAAAGAGAGAGGAAAAAAAAACGGAGGAAGAGGAAGAGAAAGAATAAAAAAATGCAAAAAAAAAACAAATGCTACAGGCTTTTTTCCTCCTTCTTCTGTTTACGGAAACCGCGTACACAGACTCTGGGGATCGTACAACGAGAGGAGAAAAACGAACTGAAAATCATCAATTAAACATTCGCTTTTAGAAGGTTTTCTACCGTTATAATATAAACGAGGTACAGAATCCAAGCTCCGGGTATACCTTATAGTCGCAAACGCTACTGATTGTGATAGTAGAGTGAATGAGCCGAGAGGTATATCCTAATAACCGTTAGGCGTCTTCATCTTCCTCGCACAAACGTCATCTTCTGGATTAAGCTCGAGTGGCTGCAATGTCTGCGATAGTAAGAGTATAGAGCCCGTAAGGCGTCTCCTTCCAACCAACACCCCCATTATCTTAACAAATCTAATCTCGCGGTGGGTGTTTATAAATGTCTTGTTTTCCAAGGGAATGGTGAGAGAGCATTTCTCTATTCTCTCAGGCGAGAAATCTTTCCCTCTCTCTCTCTCTCTATCTCCATCTCACTATCTCGCTTTATCTATCATTCTCTCTTTCTCTAACTCTCATACCAAAACTCAACCAAAGGAATACCGTGGTCTACGAACGACCAAGGTAGCAAACTACTGCCAAGAAACTGAAACGAGTGTCAAGGTGCTCCTTACTGCTCTCAGATTAGGTGTCTGACGAAGCTACAGAATTTCCAAACACTAGTCGCTCTTGGGGTTGACTTTTTTCATCTTTAAAAACTGATTAATCAGGAAAATCAACCATCATAAGTGAATTAATGTCTCTGCAATGTCACTTCTTCTCTCAGTCTTGAAGAATTCTCACACTGATACTTGAGCAAGGGAAAATCTCGTGTGTGAATGAACATGAAAATTTTTGTGAACGGTTTATCAGAATTGAAAAACGAATGTCCTGTTCAGTGTTTGCGAAGAGTTTAGGTACTAATTCAAGGATCACAATATCGATGTTATCTCGGTTCGTAAGCTGATATCTGGTTCCGAAATGAGTATCGTGTAGCAAGTAAGTAGGTAGATCGAATAGGGTTGGATACGTATATTGGTACCGTCATAGGGAGGTGTGTTAAAATTACATTTATAGTGTGGTGTGTCGAGATCGCGTGAGAGGGAGCGGATTTGAGTTTGGATTTTGGGAATGCGCGACCCGTAGCAATAAAGCGCTAAAGAGCAAGCCGCAGCCGCAAGCGGTCCGACATACCAAGTAGCTCTAGGAGGTCGAGGCAGGCTCAACAAGCCTCTGTTATTACAACGAGGGTTGGTGGCGGTGGATGATGCAGGCAGCCAAGCAGGCAGGCAGGCAGGCAGGCAGGCAACCCCTGCTACTAACTAGAGATGGGGTATGAGGGGGCAAGAGGAGGAGAGGCGCAATACGAAATCCCTTAAGAGCAATAATAAGAATCCTTTCTCTGTTGCTCCTGGATTCAGTGCGGAGCCAGCCTCATATACATAAGAGACGCGGGAACTTAATTTGAGGGCTTGTTGAGGGTGAAGGCGAGGTCTACGAGACGGTTACCGTTGGTCGGAGGGCTTGCGGTATAATCTTGCTGCAATGTTTCCTTATTTTTTCTCTTATTCTCTCCATATTTTTTACTCACTGCTTCCTTTATCTTTTTCTTAACCTCCTTCTATTTCCACCAAGAATAAAAAAAAAAAAAACCATACATTCTCAATCTTAACAACAAGTTTACCAATCTACCTGAAAAATCCAACTCAGGTATATGCTGCTGATACTCCTCTGGTTTCAAATGGCCAAAAAGTATCTCCGTACTTGTTGAATTTATTCACAACTCGATGATTACAATTTGTCAAATTTAGATTGTATCACATTTTTTTTTTTATACACGACTATGAACTGCGTATGGTATGGCCCTGTTGATTTTCACCCTACCCTTGCTCGTACACCTTCTGCACGCTTTGCCACACGCTCAAACTCCAAGTGAGTCGAACGAGCGACGAAGCTGTCTACTCTCTTCTGTCTCGTCTCCGGCGTAATTTGCACACAAAGTACTAAAGTACCAGTGGCTTGGGGTATAGGGGGAAAAAGGAGGTCGTGTAGGTGGGTTATATACGCGGTACCGTCGGCCCAGTGACATTATGCTAACGTCTCGTCCCCATGTATGCATCAGCTTGACACGGCGCACCACTCTGAACCGTGAACCCTGAACTGCCTTGAATCTCTTGTACCTATGTAATAATCTCTTGCACCTATGTAACACGCCTTATTCCCCTCATATATGATAAACGCGTCAAAACCCCATAGAAAACATCGCGATTTTCAACGGGATTTTTTTTCTTTTTAGAAGCTAAGATGTGACGGATATAGTGATGTTAAAAATCGTATCGTTTTTGGTGTATGTCCTTGAAAAAAATCTGTTTTATACAGCTAAAAATCGAAAAATGAGGGAAATGAAGAGAAAGAGAAAAAAATGCAGCAGAAAGTGACACGAGAGACGAGGGTGTCGTACCGTAGGGATGGTTGGGCCAGGATCCATTAAATGGTACTTTATCCGTGGGTTGGCGGGGACAGGTGTTCGTGTCACTCTTACGCCGTATTTAAAATGCATTCAAGCAGGGAATAGAAGCTTGTTTAACAGGATGAAAAAAAAACAGAAAAAAAAAAAAAAATGGAAAGAAAGTAAGGAAAAAAAAAAGCAAAGTGAAATCCTGCACGTCGCCTCGTTTCCCTCCAGCACGTTTATTCAAACTCCATAAAAACTGTAGACATACAAGTTCAGAAATTTTTTTAATTTTAGAAAAAGAATAAAATAAAATAAAAAAAAAAAAAAAAAAAAGGAACATGATTTCTGGATGGACATAAATTCGCAAATAATGTGCAAACGAATGTCTTTACAATATGAAATATTTAAGATGATTGTTTCCCAGGTGACTGAAAGTAACATCCTACCCTTATACCATCCTCAGTCCCTTCACGACTGACCCCACCCATCCCCATGTGGCGATTCGGCAAGCAAAAACGCGAAACTTTTAATTCACCTCATTAATACTTAGCCCTCCCCTCTCAATTCGCTCATCGCAAATATTTTATGAGCAGAGGGCTCTTTTCGTGGTTATGGTGGCCCTTCGTGATGACCCCCAATGACCTCGGGTTAACCATATATCTACCTCGGACATTTTTTGTCGGTGGTTTTTTCGGTTTTCTTTTTCTTTTTTTTCTTTTGTCTTCCCCCTTTTTACTTTGACAATCGATCAACAATCTCGATAAAATTTGAATCAAAATCGTTGAATTTTGTTCTGTGCTTTTCATTTATCTCTATAACGTATACGAGTTTTGGAAACAAAGATAGAGGAGGGAGATTTTGCTCAGTAAAGGGAGTTAATGACTTTATTATTTTTTTTTTTTTAAAGCAGGCGATTTAATTTCAATGGATTTGTTGATAATTAGGGTTTGGTTTTGAGGTAGGCCTCAGGTGGTTAAGTATTTCCCGTTGGCTTCATTTATTTCCCGTCACCGATTCTACGGCACCTTGTTAAATAGCGATGAATCAGTTTCTATGTTGAATCCATCAACGCTCGGGCTTGTCTCAATCAATTTCATAGATTTTTTTTTTCCTTTTTGTTTTTGTTTTTTTCTTTCGCGGTCTTCCGGGAAATCGGGGGGGCCCGTAAGAACAGGATGGTAAGACAGGGATGCGAATCTTTACGGTAAAGATTGATGTAGGGAAACGTTAACTATTCCCAGTGGAACGATTTATCACTTTGCTAATTCTGACGTCACGTCGTATTATGCAAATATTTGAATCGCTTTAAAAAATATTTATTTAAAAACGTAGAAATTTTGTTCCAACGTCATCCCCAAAAATTTTAATATCGACTTATACACAGAAAAAAAAAAATAAAAAATATAAAAATTTCACGACCCTTCGATAATCCGATTCGCTATGTTTATTGCGATTAGCTAGATGTAGGAAGGTATATCTTGCAGACAAGACCATATATACCAGCTACTATAAAGTAATTGCCGAATTTGAATAGAAATTAAATATTCAACAAAGTTGCATACATGCATGGATAATGGCGGTCCTGATGAAGGAATAAGAACGTCTCTGGTAATAAAAAACTGTCACGTAGACCGGTGTGGCTTGAGCCGCGAGGTAACAGAGGCAAGAGACGAGGAAGAGTAGGAGGATGAGGAGAAAGAGGCGAGTGGGGTGGACCCAAAGAAGGGAAAGAATACTGATTAATTATTCAATCTGGGTCGAGTGATTAGCATGCGGCAACGTCGGCGTCGGTCCTCTAAATAATGTAACGCACAGCACCGCCACGACGCTCGACGACCTGTAAGACGTAAGCCACAAGGTTCTCCTGGTTATCGCAGATCCTCAGAGGTGAAAATTTTACCCAATTTGATAAATAAAAATCGACTTAAAATAAAATCAAAATCACATACCTTAGAACGTGGGTAAAACAATTTTTTGTTTTCCCCCAAAAAATTTTTTTGTTAGTAAATTAAAAAAACGTCCAATACGCACGAGCGAACCTCTTCACGAAGGCCTTAGGCGTTCGTTCGTCGACATCTTTAGACCCGGTCTGAGTCCGTGGCTAAAAGAAATCTTAATTAACGAAGCCATTGTTCCTCGCATAAGTAACAGGACGGTGGTTGGTTCTGGATTTGACTCAATTCGCCGTTTCTTGGCTTTGAAAATCTGGGCTACAATTTGGTCGGCTAGTTACGGTCGATTCTTTATATTTTATTTAAAAAATTTAGAAAAAGATAAATTATAGTATGAACATTGGTATATTTTTACATACCTACATAAAGATCAGAAATCTAAATATTAGGTACTGGATTTTATGGACGAGATTATGGCCGATGTTTGGCATCGGTATTAATAAACTTTTGAAAAAATTTCTCTCGTTAATTAGTAGGAACTTGTAATTTTTCAACTGCCTATACTTGAATTGAGACCTCCCCTCAGCTAGTGGCTAAATCCCGAAACGTTAAAACGGAATGACGAAGAAACTGACTGAAAACAGTTTTCCGTGCATTCTGCGGGAATCGCAGCCGGCTATAGGTACTGTAAAGCCGAGATCCGGATTTAAGACGTCCTCCGTGAAAGCCCTCTGGAGGCTGTAAGGCGACGCCGCCTGCCTGCCTCTCCGAGCGTCGGGGTAGTTTAAGAGTAAGAGAAAATGGCTGGATGGGGATCAGGGTTTGGGGTTTGAGGGTAGGGGTTGGGGTTGAGGGTTGATGGGTGGAGGATGGGAGGCTGGGAGGCTGGAGGTAGAAGAGAGAGAGTTGAGCGTGTTGGAGTGTAAGTGCTAAGATCTGCGAGTGCATTAACATGCCCCGGAGGCAGGCTGAATACAACCCTTCTTACAGCCGGAGAGCTCAAGCTCAGACCGCCGTGGGCAGAAGGGACCCAGGATTTCTACTTAATTATATTAAAAATGTTTTATCCTCGAGCCTTTATTCTCAAACACCGTTGCTGCCACCGCCATAGAAAGACCACCGCCACAAGAACCTTGATAATATCTCGAGCAGAGAAAATACCGTCTACCTTATTTTGCAGAAAATTTTCAACGCTCAAAAATTCACTTTCGACTGCTCAATATGATCTCCAATGATTCAGTCGGCTTGAATTTTTCCATAAAAAAATTTCAAAGTGTATAAACAATAAAAAAAAAAGATCGAAAATTCGGGTATAATCCATAAATGTAATCGGATGAGGGTTTACAAAACGATAAAAAGCCAGTTCGCACGAACAAACGCGCCTCGTGTTATCCTGACATATAGAGACAGCCTCTCGCTGCCCTCTGGCTGCCCTCTGACCGGCTCCCTCTCTTCTCTCCTCTCTCTCTCTCTATTGCGGCACAAAGCTCTTGATGGATGGATGACCACCGGCCGGCCCGCCACGATGAACCCACCGAGTGACCACCTGTTGAGGGGCCACACGCATGCACGGGCACCTTCTTCCACCCCTCTCGTATATACCTATAAGCGAGAGTTTTTTTACAGTGTGAAAACTAGCCAGATATCGTCTGGCTCACAAACTCGCGTGATTATTGGCTTCCGATAAACTTTTATGGATTTATATACACCGAGCATTCCGGTAGCACAGAGTGAGAGTCTCGATTTGGTTGATTAAAATTGCGCATCCTCTCCCGCATATCCTCCGACCTTACCCATATTACATCATCCCGAATCGAGGGACCATCGATTTCCAATTTGTCCGGTAATTAAATGACTCGTCGAATTGTATTATTTACTACCTATCGGTATATAGGTAGATGTATATGTATATACCCTTAATTCGCATACAGTTTTTGTCCTCGTTAAATGCCCGGCCCAGAATGTATACACGATTAACTTGTATAATATTTTTATTCATTTGATTAGACTTTTGATTAATTAACATCGCCTATATAATACCGAGCGTATAAATCAGTCGCCCTCTGATGTGAGACGAGGTAGAATAAATCGTGGTACGTACATACATACCTATACCTATACCTATACGTATACAACGTTACTTGATAACCGGCCTGAACTGCATTTCATCATTCCGTCGGTCTACAAGCCGGGAGCTGGACCTAGTCGGTAGATAAAGCGATATCGGAATATAAAAACCGGGGCAAATAATCGCTCCTGTCGCTCTCGAAAGCAGGGAAAAGGTTTGCTCTGCAGTGGAATACTGGAGAGGGAGAATCATCGGTGATCCATCGGAAACCAGTGGACAAAAAAACCGGTCAGTGCTTTGTCAATTGATGAGGATCGACTGCAATTGGAAACAAAAAAAAGTTAAAACAGTTTCCACGTTCGTTTCGATCATTGTCCCATTCATTTCGCAGCGGCAATATTTTTGAGAAAAAAAAAAGAGAAAAAAAAACAAACGAAATATAAGTAAAATGACAAAAAGAAGGTAAAAGAGTTTGTCTGGAGAGTTTGTCTGCAATACGATATTTATGCACGATATTCGCGGTTCAAAGGGCACTTGAGATTTTAGGTACACCCTTGAATCAGCTGTCATCACTGGCAATGCTCAATCTTATATGATGAGGCGATAGGAGGGAGAGGGTGACATTCGGAGAACCCCTGAGGTCGGCTGGGTCGTGGCGGTTGGGGGTTATCCTGAAATCGGAATGTATAATGGACGGGACGATCTCGGGTTACTAATAAGCATCGACTAAGCGAGTCTCGTCTTCTCAGCCCTTTGTGACGTACGTCTTCGTGTCGTACAGTGTTTCGTACGGATCACTCGAGAGCAATTTCCGTCCGGAGGCTGCGTGCGAGTAGAAGGATGAAAATGGGCTCTTAATTGTATCGTGCACGTCTAATACTGTGATGGATTGAACCCTTGATGAGAAAATACGATGACGCTAATAATAGTGACGGTAGCTCTACAATCAAAGTGGATCTTGGATTTAGAAATTTATATACCCACCTATAGCTTCTACTGCCTACTACTACACGCGCGTCAAAAACTCAACGATAAAAAGAAAAGAAGAAGAAGAAAAAAAAAAATAAAAATACATCTCTTGCTCCGAATTAACGACCATGGCTCGTATTAAATCGGAAAATATTTCCAAAGGATCGTAATATATACGTATACCTATATATATGTACATACTGAAGTTAGTTGCGTTTTAAACTTTCGCGCCAAATCGTTTGAAGCTTTAGCTAATGACAGGAGTCGCCCGCAACTTCAGCTTTCACCACCTCGGTTTTCGTTCAACGTACATCTTGCCCCCCCGGTCTCCACCGCGTCTGAAGAACTTGAACTGCCTGCAGATGATGGCAACTTGAATCCGTTAATTGGTGTACGTTATATATATATATACAATTTTTATTTTTTTTTACTTTTCCTTTTTTTCATCAGTCAGGGAGTTCTTTTTTTTTACTTTCTATCAAATTAGCGGACAGCGAACGTTCACTTTACTGTCAGTCTCTCAGAAAAATCTAAAAAGATGAGATGGATCAGGTTTTGCCAGCAAAGTTTATCTCGCATTGAAATCTGTATAAGCACGCTGGTCAATTTGAGATATAAAACGAAAAAATATTGGTAAACAAAAAAAAAAAAAAATGATTTTATCTGCTCATCTCATCGCTGGAGTAGGTAGCTTTCTCTCTCTTTCTCTCTCTCTCTCTCTCTCTCTCTCTCTCTACCTTTGAGCTTTGATTAATCATAAATGGGAGGTTTTATAACGCGTTAAAATATCCGTGGTTACTTTGATTTTATGATGTGTAGGTATATACGTATACTTGAAAGCTGAAAAAAAAAATTCTGAAAATATACTCTAGCGAAAAGTTTTTCTGTTTTTTTTTTTTTTTTTTTTCTTTTTTTTTTTTGAATATAATCCACCGTGAGTAAATTCGACACGATTTTTTAAACGAATTAAATGAAACGAGTGGCCCTTGAGGGTAGTAATTGGTGCCCGCCAACGTAGGTACGTATGGTATACGTATATTGTATATATGCACGAGTCGGCCACTTGGAGGTTGCAAGCTTGAAATTAAGCCACTTTGAGTAATTGTAAGAGAGTCAACGAACGGTTACAATTACATGGCCAATATTTGAAATACTTATTGGTATTCATCGGGACCGGAGGCGAACCGCAGAGCGTTTAATATTTTCCTGTTGAATATTCTCCGAATAGCCCTCGATATTGAATTGGCTCCTGCCTAATTGTAACCTTGCTCACTCGAACCCCCATTCAGATCTAAACGACATTTGCATAATTTTTACATTGAATTTTCTGCAATTCATTTCTCAGCAATATAAATTTTTTTTTCTTTTTTTTCTTAGGGTTATCAGAGGACCGAAAAAAACTCGATTTAAAAATCCGCAACATTCAAAATTCTATTCTTCACAATGAAAAAACAAAAAATAAATAAATTGCACGTCGTCTATTCACCGTTCAAAAATTATCTAATCATTTTAGTAAACCCACGTGGCGTGCGAGACTTCGAGATTAAATTTTATCATAATCTTCGGTGTCGATTGACCAATTTGGAAACTGTCTATGACCAGATCAGCGCTGTACGAGGGATGTGCACGATGTATACGTGGATACATCTCTTGAAGAGACCTTCCGAGCTTAAAGCATTGATGGAATTACCGACGGGTAATGAGTTTAGCGGGAGGGATAGACGAGATGAGAGGTCTCTTCCTCTCCTACTCTCATCCTCTCATCCTCTCATCCTTGGTTCTCTTCTCTTCTCTCCTCTCCTCTCCTCTCCTCTCCTCTCCTCTCCTCTCCTCTCCTCTCATCTCCTCACCTTTCGTCTCTTCCCTTCTCGTATATTCTCTGAACGAAGAGGCATCGAGGTTGCCGGTGATGTAGGCTTCGGCATCCGACATTTATTCAATCATTCAAATTATCCCAATACCAAGAATTCCGCGTCCTTAGATCTCGTGACGAATCGTATAACTCGTACAATTTCACACTAACTCTAGTTAAACGTTTCCTAAATTTCATTCAAATGCGCCCAGGGCTAACGATAAGGAACCCTGCAAAACCTCGATCCCCGATTGGAGTGGACTTGCAAGCTGGAAAAGCTGCTCTGAAATGAGAGAGAGAAGAATAAAAACAAAAAATTTCTTGGAGGTAGTCTGAGAGCTTTGAAGCTTTTTCTACAATGCGTTTTAATGTTTGAAGTTATTCTCATACCCATAACAAGTTAGAAATATCGTTATCGAATCTGAGTGCAAAAGCAAATAATATAAGAGAAAAAACGACCCCCCCCCCCCCCCCCCCCGCTCCCTCCCAAAAAAAACACCGTGTTTTTTTAGAAAGTTTTTTGAATCGTCGAGTACCTCGATTCAACGATGCGACTCGCACTTCATTTAGATCGCGTTACAAATGACATTTAGCTTCCAGTGAGTACGAAATTTTCAACTAATTCGAGTTAAGTTCCTTGGAAATTTTCAACAAAGTCCCCGGAGGCGACGCCACTGCCGCGTCTTCCTTATCTCAGGCTGTCTACCTCCCTTCATCTACATATGTTCTCGTCAGCTGTGCTTTGTTTCTGGAATAAGTGCTTATTACGGATGCAAAACTGGCCATTCATATTCAAAATTTTATATCTCGCCCGTTTGAGGGGACTAATTTATTCGGGTTCGATCCAAGCCGCGACAAATTCACCACGGATTTCATCAGAAGAACCACCCCCCTCCCCCCCCCCCACGAATTCCGTTAATTTTTTTTTTTTTTTTTTTCGTTCATTTCGAATCGTTTTTTCTTTTCTTTTATTGCTGTATTTTTTTTTTTTCTTATATTCTTTCCTTTTTTCAAAATTAACGCAACTTTCACGACGTTAAAAATCACAATGTAATAAAATTTGAAACCTTTCTTTCGCTAACCCGAATCATACGACCAGTCGCTTTCGGTATCGCTAGACAATTGGCTACCGTGCAGGTACCGGTTTGCTTCGCCGTCGAAGAGATAATCATATTAGCCGCGCTATAACTTGTCTATGCATAAGCATAATACCTAGAGCGCAGCCGGGATCCTAGCCAGGATACCGTACCGCACCTTATACCTTCGTCCTAGCCATCCTCGTATATTTTACTCGCTCTGGCTCGGCTGCAGCCGCCTCGGGAGCCGTTCGCGGCAATGCGGGTTTGGCCCGCAAGAGAGAGGAAGATAGGGTGGCTGGGAGCTGGAGCTGGAGGTTTGAGGCTGGAGGCTGGAAGCTGGAAACTGGAGGTGGGTACGCGGGAGGGTGCAGCGTACCACGTTAATCAGCGTAATTGAATTAAGCACACGCGACTGTTGTAATTATGACTATTTATAATGATTCTACATACCCCGTTCGCCTCCACCATCACTACTTCTCCATGTCCTTATTAGCTCTTCTAGTGCTACCGTAGGTACGTATGCGCTATTTCATTAAATTCATATGAACTTTTGCTACACTATTTTCTGAATTTTAGATTCCTCATCTCTTCCCAAACGATCGCCAAAGAATTCATAAGATATTATCCACTGTTTCATCATTATGAGTGGAAGAAAGATTTCCTTATGGAATTTCACAAGAAAATGAAGAACGAAAAAACGAATATACACATAGAACAAAAAGAGGAAGAAGACGAGTCTCAAGTGGGCTCGTTTCAACACCAAGCAAGCTGCTCAGCATCGATGGATGATCCGTTATATGGAAGGCGAACTACGAGGGTGAGACGGGGTTAAACCTTTAACGGAAGACGTCAAGTGTGTTGTGGCGGCTTTTGCTCAAGCGGAGAGGGTTGAGAGTGGCAAAGTCGGTGAGGGAGTAAGAAAGAGGCGCGACTGAGCTGAAGAGACGAGACTTTTGAGACTGTGAAAAAACGTGGATCACCACGATCAGAACGATTCCAATAATAATTATCCAGACTCGTGTTTGTTAGAAAGTGATCGTGATTGAAAATTTGAAAAGAAAAATGTGCAAAACTGGTTTTAAAATGTTTCGAGATAATTTAATCTCGTAGTAGGTATAATTTATCTAATTTATCCGCTAGAAATGTACCGGAGGAAGTTAACTAGCGTAACAATGAGAGTGAGTGTTTAGCGAAGAGTATAGAGTAATGGAATGAGGGAACCTGGTATTCATTCCTCAGTCCTCTACCATCGCCTCCTCGCATCTTTACACCTTCCTTACATCTTCCTCTACCTCGTTCGCATCAGAAGTCGTACTTCATTAAGTTGGTAACACTTCTTCCTCCGGTCTCTTCCTTCCGTACCGAATTCGCCCACCTTACCCGTGAGCCTTACCAGAGAGTAAGATTAATTGCATTCCGGCAAGAGGAGGCGTATTTTAAACCAAACCACCAGCCACGCCAGCCATGCCGGAGACAGAGAGGAGAGGAGAGCTGAGTCGAGTGAGATTCCTGCCACTGATGGAAGAGACTCCAGGCTGGGACTCTCGAAGACGGGGAAGACAGCGCCTAAGGCCTTGTTGTATTTATCATATAATTACCATAATAGAGCCCATTCTACTTCGCCCTACTTCCCCTACCCCCCTCGAGTCAGGACCACAAATTGGAAACTCTTGAATATATTTTCGCCCATGGTTTTACTCGTTTTCACTAAAATTCGAACAGTCAAGTCCAGTGCTCCACATTGACTAACCAACTCTTGGCTTTCTTCATTTTATTGAGGATCTAGCTTCTCGCATGATTTTTGATCCACAGTGCGTGAGGCACGCTCAATTCGATCGCGTCAAAGGCGTTATTTGTGTGATGAAAGTTTCAACCAGTTCTAGAGTCGAGTCGATCCTTGGCACGAATAGGGAGGGTGTTGGCTAGAACGTCAAAGAGGGATATGGAATAGGAGCAATTTATATCGAATAGAGCGGTGGAGAATGGTTTGCAAATCTATTTCCCTACGCCTATTTCGGGAACGCACTACTTTCGAGTGTATCTTCGAGTCTCTATCTCTGCAGTATTATATATGTATGTATATTGTTCGATGAAATAGGTCGGTAGTTCAACCTCGTCTACTACACTTCCTATTTGTTCTCAGAATTGCCTCCTAGCTATGGGGAGCGTCGAGTTTTCGGGTGATCGTTACAAACTTCGAAATACTAAAAAATATCTTCACTCCCCGAAAGGGGTGCAAACAATTCCTACACTTTATTTATTCTATTTTTTTTTTTTTTTTTATTCTTTACTTTTACCTACTAGAGTGATTGGAGAGTGATACATTATCGTTGTAGGATCCTTGAAAGATTTTCACGTAGTATAGTCTGATGGCTGGTTGAAAATGGAAGAGCGATTATTAAAACGGGGGTTGAAAACGGAGGAAGATATAGAGCCCTCCTACTCCTGACCTCTCGATGTGCACCACAGTGGAAAGATATTGCAGCTAAACACTTTGGTTCTTTGATGCTGCCACCCACGACCTCCTTTTACCACCCGCCAGATAATTAACGTTAAAGGTTCATTCCAGAAGGAGAACATCTAGCTGTTCACCGCCACGTTCTCTCCGACCTTATAAATATGATTCGTGATACCGAGCCAAAGTAGATACGGGCTCAAATTCGCGATGGTATTGGTGTAGAAATTACACACTTACACCTATACAACTACTACTCGTATACGAAGGTAAAGTTAATCTTAGGTAAGCTGCATTCTACCAAGAAAAACGTACGACCGGAAGAGGTTAACGATCGTCAAAGAGGACTTTACTCTTTCGAAGGACTCGCGGCGTAACCACGGATCCACTTTCGGCCAGGTACCTACTTAGCGTGGAATAAGAGAGGAGGACGTCGTTTACAAGATAAACACTCTCGAGGTTGAGGATGAGGATGAGGACGAGGACGAGGATGAGGACGAGGGCGTTAAGTGTCGTGCGAGGCGTGTAAAAACGTATAAATTGCGCGTAAATAATTATATTTGCATATTCATTAAAAAGTAAATATTTAACGTCGGTAGGGCGAGCAGAAAAGGCACGGTGTGAAGTGAAACATACCCCTTCTGCCAGTATACCCTGAAAACCGGAGCCGGACATCACCCTGGAAAGCCCCAAAGAGAAAGGGTGAATATATCGCCCGGTGGTCAGAAATTTTAGCTTAATTTTACTTAACTGCGGTGTGGCAGCAGTCGCGGAGGCTGGGAAAGTGTTATTTTTGTAATTCCGCTTTTCTACTACACACTACATCCTATCCTACTCGAATATACGCCTATCCACTACCACCACCGTCGAGGCTTGGCAAAATTCGCAGTTTGGACCGCGGTCAGCTTGTCTCTCGGTAACAAAAGACCGTTTACACGTATGTGAAGGCCGAGAATTATTCCATCAGCCCTTCATAAAACCAGTCTCAACTCTTACTTGATCCTTTGTAGTAATTCACTTTATTTTTTTTTTTCTGAAAAAAAAAGGAATCCAAAAAATGAGAATAGAAAAATAAAATAAAAAAAAAAAAACTACACAACATCCACATCACGTCAATCAGACATTTTGCGGAACATTTTTTTCCACCACGGAATACCAGTAAAGTGTATTGGGTGGACGTATTACATCTATCAGGCTTTGACGATGATGCCAGCTATTTACCCCAAGGAACACCTGAGCTTGGCCCTTACATCGGAGAGAGGGATATCGTCCTTTCCACGTAGACGTGGCCTGCACGCACCAGCAACCCCCCGGATCCAAGTGTACCTAGTGATATCAATGTGTACATGTATGTATAGGTGTGTGTATTACCAGGGTGTAAAGTGTATTACCCGGTTAAATTATACCGCGTTAACCACAAAAATACCCGTCGTCCTTTTTCCCCATCGTTTCGACGTTTTTTTTTTTTTTTTTTTAATTTTTTTTTTTTTCTAGATTATTTTGTATGCAAGCGCGCAGCCTCGAAACCGCCACGTTGGGGACGCGGTTGGCGTTTTAAATTTATAACGCGAAGTTCTAGTGCGTTGTTTCTTACTTTGAAATTATGTAGATAGTGCTAATATATACTTGGAAACGAGTTGAGAAGACAGAGAGCTGCAATATGCCAGAAGATCAAACGAGTAATCTCGCAGCTTATTTTCTTTATTTTTTCATTCTTTTTTTTTTTTTTTTTGAAGTTATAAGTAACGAACAAAAAATGATTTATCAACGAGGAAAAAAATAGCTGTAGGAGTACACAGATCGAGAATTATAGTGAAGTTATATTTGCCGATTGGTACATCAAGCATCGACGTCAGGTGTTCGATAAAAGATGGATGATCTCGTACCCGAAGGAGTCGATCGGTCTCTTCTCTGACGGGGGCGAAGATGAAATGCACCCTTGGTGATCCCCCCGACGCCCATTCGACGCAACATCGCACCTCTCACAGGGATATAAGAGTCTCGATTACGAGACCAGGGATATATGTATGTGTATATCGCAGCCCCAACGGTTGACCCCTCCCAATGTGCTCGCGAATGATGAGATAATAATTTAGGAGTACAGAACCATTTTGGTTGAAGGTTTTTGGTGAGGGCTGGAGGCGCCGGACCGTAAGGGCAAAGAGTTTCGCGCGTCATTTTACTATCCCTCTTTTATAAAGGTCCTTAATAAAAATCCCAATCTAAACAAGCTTAATTTACGTCCGCCACATAATTACCTGCCCCCAAGGCTCAGCCTCTTCTCATAGCGAGCCACTCGCTGCCTCTAACGTAACGAGGAAAAGAGGTAAAGAGAGAAAACCCAGGGAATGAGGAAAAGAGGAAAAGAGGAGGCGCCGGCGGAGGTCTCTCAGCCCTCTGAAAAATCTAAGAGGCGTAAGGCATTAAAAGGGTTATATAACATTCATTACCTGCGCTGAGGTCAGCCTTTGTTAAATTTCCCTTGGAAGTACCGCCCTGTACTACACACACACACACACACACACACACACTTCTACATTGCGTATAGTGAGTCAAGCTTACCGCGTGTCATGTGCGCCCCTTGTCTCTGGGGTAGCAGAAGCGGGGTGGTGGGTCACATGACCGAGTAGGTGGATGGGTTTGGGTGGGTCAGGTAGGTGGTAGGTGGAAGAGAAACAGGGACAACGGGGGGTTTTGCCATCCTGATGAAGATGTCGCACACGCCGGGGACCCCGACCAGATTACCCGGGCCAGAAACCCGGACCCTGGTCAGAGCACATGCTAATTGCTTTATTTGACGTCAAGAAATAATCTACGACTACGGCTACCTCCGCAGAGTTTGCTGAGAGAGTTAGAATAAATCTACCAGCTTTCCTCACCGGTATAACTCTACGCATGTAGTGTTGTCCGTAGTGTTGCCTTAGTCGACTGTATCAACCCGTAAAATTGGCTTGACCAAAAGTAAAAAGTTTATTCGATCCAGAAGTCGATGCAGATTATCACATTAGAATTTTTAATCAGTTTCGTGTATTACAATACAAAAACTTGCACCTTATTTCAAATCAGTAAAATCGATCAGATGGCAGCTACTTGCAACTAGTGCAAATGTACGTTCGAGAAATCTTTCGAGACCTGGACCTGGTCCCTAAGAAACCATAACTAATGGTCGTCCCGTAAATGGGAAGAAAGACCGTTTCAAGGGGAATGTCCAGACCCACGAACCCCACAGATAGTAACTACAAATTAACGTAAATGCGGTTTATGTTTGCAATTGAACACTGCACCTACGTATACTCATTGCTCAGGCTCGTATAGTTTTATTTCAAATAGAAAGCTAGCACTGCTATCCATGTACTTGTATGTATGTACATGTATACAGGAAATGAACTATTTACAAAGTACAGATGAACGAACGCAGTAATAACGAGCTTGGAATTAAGCTACACCCAGAAGATACACCTAATTTTTTCCAACCTAATGGTAATCCTTATGCGTACATGAATATAGATGGCATCACGACATAGCACGTCAAATAGTTAACTGCTTTTGCATGAAGAGACACCAAAGTTTGAAAAGTAGTTTATAGGTTGATACACATGGCTTTCTGCCCAGCAAGTGAAAAGTAAGTTCTTGGTAAGTTTAATTCAACTTAAAAGTAATTTGAGCGTAAACGCTGAATGATTTGTTGCAAATCGAGATCGGTTCTCAATTTTCAACAAATGTGCGTATTTATCGTACATCTTCATAGACGATTTATATATCCATAAAAATCAGATCTAAAATTTCAAATATTTGCATCCAAACAAAAGCAAAGAAAAAAAAAACAAAAAATCAATAAAAAACTCTGAATAATGATGTAAAAATTGTTGTGAAAGTTTGCACGATCGTTTCTAGGAGCGAAATGAAAATCGTGTAAGACGATGGGTCAACGACGTAATTTAGAAAAAAGTTAGTCCAGGTTGTCGATGGTATGGAAAAAGGTAGAGCCAATAACCAAATATATTGATATTCGATAGACGATGCTTGGTAATTTTACGTAGCGTGACGCGCACCTTTCGAGTTAGGCTTCACCATCATTAAAAGTTTATAAAGAAGCAGAAGCAGCAGTACCAGTACCAGTACCAGTAGCACCACCACCGAAGAGAGAACGAGAGAACTCTGTTAGAGAGAAGAGAGGCAAGTCGAGTTGAACCGAGCACAGTATAGCAGAGCTGAGCAGAGCAGAGCAGAGCAGAGCAGAGACTCCAAGTTTTCTCATGTGCAATGCATAATGAGAAGGAAAAGCAGACGGCGCAAAGGGCCTACAAATGAGCTTCACTTCACTTATATATCAACAAAGTATAGAGGAGAGGTGAGGTAAGGTGGGGAAAATTACCCCCACCTTACACGGCAATCTGAACGATGAATTCAAATAGAAGAGTCGTTTTCGAAAGGCAATTCCCAGATATCCACATCCGCAATTACTGTAATGGCTTTGAATCTACAATAAAAATGTAAAATAAAATGAAAAAAAAAAAAAAATTTCAATCTATTTTTAAAAGGGGTACAAAAATTGATATCTAATACGAAAAACGTTATAAATTTATTAAGAATTTTCTGAAGAACCAGTGGGTGTAACAGTTGTGGTCTAATAGCACCGGAGGTATAGACGACACGCGATAGCGTCCGGCAGTGTTGGGTCGATTGCCGTGGTAACTATACCCCGACTAACTAACCTACGAATAAACCGTTTGCCCTTAGCCTAGCCTGGTCTGATCTGGTCTGGTTTCATGCCCCTTGCCAAACGCGTTGTTATTTAATCGGGGGTTTAGTCGACGGGATTATTATCGCATAAGGGATAATGAAAACGAATGAAAGAGAAAGAGAATAATAAAAAAAAAAAAAAAAGAAAGAAAAAATAATCATCAAACGTTTGTTGAATCAATTTCTTTCTACATTTACTAATCAAAACTATCGTTTTACTTACCTTGCTCATGATTTGGCGGGGAAAGTCCCGCCTCGCGATGGACAACTCTGAAACAAAAAAAAATAAAGAAATATTTTAGATTTTTGTATATGTTGATTAAAATTTTATTTATAAATAATTTTCTTTTTCGTTTCTTCTACATTTTTTTTTTTTTTTCTTCCAACGGAGATAAACGGGCTATAGAAATATATATGGATATGTGCAGTACTGAGCTACGGAATGGTGCATTTTTTATTCCCGAGCTTTTAATCATCAGTAAAATCTAATGAATAGACGCAGTCTCGATATTATACTACATCATCAACCATAGTGGACTCTTGGGTTTATATATAAAAGGATGTTCATCCTCTAAAGATTTTCCTATAATATGATGTCTATGTATGTATTGATCCGTTTAACACAACTTGATTACACAACGATTAAAAAAAAGCTCTGTTGAAATACTTTAATTCTACATTCTCGGATATCTAGTAGATGGTTTCTTTTCCCGAGTTTCACTACCCTCTTTGCTGATGGACAAAGTAATTAATTATCCTGACGTTATCTATACGCTAGAATCTGATACACCGATCGCAACTGACTTACGTTTGTAATCCAAGTCACAAAATTGCACAGTTTTGATGAAAATTGTAAGAAAAAAAAAAAATTGGTCCAGCTGCACCATCGACAATATCTACAGCAGTGGTGGACAGCGAGGGAGACGAACGTAGGAAGTAAGTGTAGATGTAGTATGAAGTAGAGGGGGCACCTCTTCTACCTATCTGCAAGCCAAAGTTGGGAATAATGTTTCGGACAGTGTGTTCGTCTGGGTCGGCTTGGCCCTCGTCCCCTTA
The DNA here is from genome assembly GCA_963924015.1 of Macrophya annulata. Taxonomy (NCBI): domain Eukaryota; kingdom Metazoa; phylum Arthropoda; class Insecta; order Hymenoptera; family Tenthredinidae; genus Macrophya; species Macrophya annulata. The sequence continues at coordinate 3,025,947 of OZ001262.1, forward strand.
CGCGTGTCCGCCGCAGATTCAGACTCCTAATTAAGACAAGGGTGCGAGAGGGGTGAAAGGGGGGGGAGGTAGTGGGGTTGAGGGTGGTGAAGGGGTGAGAAGAGAACGTGAGAGAGAAAGAGATCGAAATAGTGAGTGAGAGAGAGTAAGAGAGAGTAAGAGAGAGAGAGAGAGAGATGGATGGATAGATAGAGAGATCGCGAAGCGGGGGGGAGGGTATCGCGCCGGAGGGGTAAGCCAAGGCAAAGGGGGCAAGGAATATTGATCACAAGGACCACCACAGCCACATCTATATACGTCCAAGCAGGGCAACGAAGAGAAGAACTCTCGTGGGTAGGTAGGTAGGTATATAGTCGAAAATGGAAAATGTCAAATGCCTGAAAAGTGAAATCGGTCAAGCTCGGAACTCTAAATTGGAAATCACGTTTTTACGTCCTGTTGAATTCATCGGGCAATGTACTCACACGGGGTCAAGTCTCCATATTCGTACCTCATATAGAGGTTAGATTTAAGTTTTGAATTTAAAAATTTTCGAACGGTAAAAATTCCAAATTTTAATATCAACGCTTCACAATTTTCAGAAAGGGTATCTCCCCGGAAGTCCATACAGTCGTTTTAAAAAACGAAAGTTAAAGATCCGATTGGCCAAAAATTCGGAACTTGAAATTCACGCATGGAGCGTCGTACCCTTCAATTAAAACTTTTCAAGTTTTGGACTTTCTGAAAAATTTGACAATTCTGAAAATTCGAAATTGTCTCAAATAAATCCATAATTGTTACCGTTCGGGACTCTCAAAATTCGGAATTTCACCCCCCCCCCCCCCCCCTCCCCCCTTAAAATCGTTAAAGAAATATTAAAAAAAATCCTGAACCAAAGTTTCGCAGCGATGTAAGTTGATAGTAGTTAGGTACAGGTACAGCTCCCTTCTTGGTTATAGGTTGTGTCTACGATTTCAAGAATGATGTCAGGATTTCCTTATTAATTTTAGCCCCGGTGTGGCATTAGCGGTTCTCTGCTGCTACGGGTGGCGTTTGGTATGGCTGCTATCGCAACGTAACGTAACGTAATTATCTCTGGCAATTTGATATCGACCCGCCGACGGACCGAAGGATGTGGCATCGGCTGCCGCTTATAAATGTGCCACAGCCCGCGAGACGCGAGATTCAAGGGCGAGGGCTAATCCGACCAGCCCTTGTGCCCGTGGATATGAATTATCTATACTTCAACCAAACTAGCAATTATTATGGAGGAATTACACCGAAGCTCTACGAGGTAGCGATCTTTAAATCATTTAGGATAATCTTTTATTTACCGAATATCGGGTGTGATATAAAAAATTTTGAATTCAAAAAGAAAGAAAGAAATAAGAAATGGTAATGGGAATAACGAATTGATGCAAAATTTTTAAACGGTTGGAAGGTAGAAAATCTTTTCGATATTTCCGATGGTTCGAAATAATTTATTTCAAATTTGATTGATGTCCCATAAAATTTTATTCTTAGTAGGGTCAGATTATAGGAGGCATACGGTGGCGGTCCGCGCCCCGTAGAAGGGTTGAAGGAGTAAAATTCTGGGTAAGGATTTGCGAAGGGCTGCTGGTTGAAGCTCTTCTCGACTTTTAATTAACCGATACGCCACACCGTACGTCCGTCGGTTTAGTCCACTCAAAGCTGAGGTGAATGAGAATTTCATTTCTTTATATTAAGAAACACCAGAAATTTTCACAGTTTTATAACTATTTCATCAGAACCGTGAAATTACTCGAAAGTGTCCAGAATGAGGCATAAAATAGTAGCAGGTAATTAAATATCCAAATATTTATACAATGATGATCATTATTGTTCGTGAGTATGTTGGACAGTCGATATAACTTGATGGCAAAACGGGGATCAAATGATCCTTGCTTGATCGACAAAGCTCACGCACAAAGAGGATGAAAAAAGAGAGAAGAGTGTCGAGGGCTCAAACACTTGACGGTGCTCGAGTCCTCTCGACACTTGACGCCCTTCTCATCCTGCCGCGCTTTACTCGGGTGAAAAAAAAAAAGAAAGAAAGAAAAAAATAAAATAAAGAGAGGAAAAAACTAAGAACCAAGAGAGAAAGAGTGAGGCACGATTACTCGACGCACCATTCAACGCCACGGTGTGAAAAAAAGAAAATGCACTCTGGTTGCGGTGGTTTATTCAAGTCTTTATTGCTCTCGGCTCTCAAATTAAACGTGTGATTCTCAAGTATGAAGAGGTTCGCGGTTATGGTTATGGTTGATGGAACCTATAGGGTTTCGTACGTTGGTATTTTAATTATTACTACGGTTCTCTTTAATTTTGCCTTCGGCAACTTTCCTCTGCCACGTGTGAACCGGGCTTAATGATATGTGTATTCTTTGTAATGCCATTTCACAAACTCCACGGTATATATTCTCATCCGCGAACTATACCGCGCACTCACATTAATTACTTTCGTAGAATTAAGTCAATCTACCGAGGTGCTCTTCCACGGATATTTACTGCTGCAGGGAGTTTTCATACCTAATGAAGTTACTTTACCCCCCTTCCCCCTCATACACATGAAACGACATACACACTCCTAAATCCTTACGCTCATTTTTGTTACAAAATTTCACTCAGAAATTATTTTTTTATTTTTTTTTCTTCAACATCTCCATGCACGACTCTATAAGAAAAGCTTAAACTCAGCCGTACGTGATGTCGTAACGACTTTTTTCACGTCACTTCAATTAAATCTCGTCGTCACCACTGACATCGATGTGGATGGACGAAAAACGAAAGAGAAAAGTGACGTTCTGCAGGCCACTTTTCGTTCAGATTTTTGTCGCACTCTGTGCTTTCCCTTTTCTTTTCTTTTCTTTATAGGGCGTTAATTTCATTAGTCAGTTCGTGTCGTTCGTTGTCACGATGTTTTTCTACTCAATTTTAGCTAACTTTGTTTCCCACCTTTAAATCTCTCTTTCAGTAATTTCCGTCTCTCAAAGTGGAAATTGACCAGCTTCGTAGGAGTCCATTGTTGGTCCGCAGTCCCCGTCTACCTAAATTCTGAAATTACACGTCAACGCTTTCGACCACTTTGCATTTTCTGGACGTAACACCCTGTCAATAATTTGTATGAAAATCTACCCCATAGCTTTCGTGAAAGGTATGAAAGTATAAACCGATATTCGTGATGTATATGTAGGTGATAAAATCAGGTGTTTATGAATTCGGTATTCGAATAGAGAAATGAAATTATTCTAGTAATCATCTTGTCCAAGTAAACGTTAAGTTTCGATATAAATATGACTAGAAGGCGTAATATAGGCTGTTGGTATTTCGATCGAGTGAATTTCGTCGTTGTAGAGTTTTGCTATGGCCGATGAAGGTATTTCTATATTCTGGGTAGCTGTTTGTCCGCTAATTAGAAGCAAATAACGGGGAAACTAAAGTTGAAAACTTAGCAGTTTCTTTGGAAAGAAACCCCTATATACCTACCCACCTACCTACCTACCTTGCCTCGATCGTGGAATAGCACCCCTCGAAAAGTTCTAGTCTCCACTGGCCTAGCGTTAATTACTAATTAATTGTTTCCACTGTTTGACTTTTTAATGAATAAGTTAAATAGCGTAAAAGAACTCACTTACCAAGGTCCCTAGCCGGAGTACAAGTAGGTAGGTAGGTGGGTACCTACTCCACGTATGATGACCGTGCAAACACAAATAGAAGTACGAATTTCTAACGATGTTAGAATACCCACCGTTTGTGGACGTAGTGGACAGTGTACTTAGCGACCCTTACCAGTCGGAGTGCAAAAGCATGCGGAACTGATCCTCGTAAAAGGTTCGCAAGCATTTATAAGCGATTTAATTAGTTCTGTGATGATTATTTTTCGTGTTAAGAGAAGGGAGGATACATAGACAATAATTGTATACTCTGTGTTTCTTGCTATTTTCACCCTAGTTTTTTTCAACTTTTGATTTTCCTTTTCTTTTTTTTTTGACAACCAATTTTCCAGCCTACATCAATCGCCAGTTTTATGTTCCAGAAGCCATAATAAGACGGGGGCTCTGAGTTCTAACAACGGGTAATCTTTAGAATTGTTTTACGGCATCCAGGACGATAATTAACGTAATAAAACTTTTTCCTGGATGCCAATAGCCACCCTTCTTTATATCAAACCAACGAACGGTTGGGCTATGTATACTGTTTACTGAAAACTGGTATTGTGTCATTTTCTGTTTCAAAGGGTGAATTCGTTGAACTTACAATTGTGAGAAAATAATTTTTATAACCTTAGTATTGGTATACATATATCTAGAAAATAAAACTTAAATTAAATTTCAAGAGATTGCGTAAAGGGTACACATACATATTTATATGTATATATACTTTCAAGAAAAAAAAATTTCAAACTTTGATGTGCAAAAAATATTTCTATATATAAAATAAATGAAAAAAAAAGGGTAAAAAGTCCAACTCGAATTGAGTCGCCTCACGGTTTAAAGGTACGCAGTCCGCGAAGGGTAACCCTTTACAAGCTATCAGGGAGCAATAAACTGGTTGAAGCGTCGGTGATAAGTACTTCGTGACTCCGTTTACCCAGGAGAGATCCCCGAAGTGCGTCGCGTCACTGCAAATCGCTTTACTTCAATCTTACTACGAACCCACCCTCTTTTTCGGGTTTACAAGCTCCAGGGCTTACCACCGTTTGGCGTCTTTGGTCTCGCCCTTTCTAATCGACGAACAATTCAAATAAAAAAACGAAAAAAAAAAAAATACTTTATATACCAGATAAAACATCTCATTTGTCTAACGACCATTCTTCTCTCCAAGAATCTGGTACAACGTTATACTTAAATTCACAACGGTATGTAATTATCATCTTAAAACTCTTAAAAACCTACCCTTAATATTTTTGTCCGATAATTTTTTATTTTTTTCACTGATTCAAATTCTTCCCTTATAAATTCATATTCCGATTTCTTTTCTATCATTTTTCTATTTATATACATTCTTCACGAGTTACAACGTTTGCCGCAGTTCATTTTCATTTTTACTTATTTTCTCTCATTCTTTTTTTTTTTTTTTTATTTTGTTTTGTTTATTTTCAGAGGTGATATAGCGCGGCCGTTACAAGTCATGGCTACGACTTGATTTGACTATCTTCACCCGCACGGAGGAGTAGAAAGAAAAGGGGAAAATGATATACGTGGTAATAACAGGCTTGAAGGTGGTGAGACCGGGGGTTGTATTTTCGTAATGCCTATAATGCCTCCAACGTTATGTATAGCCCAACGATACGCGGCACGGTGGCGGGCTTTTATTGCCCGAAAAGTGGTCGCTTCCACGTTCCTCCAGACACGAGACTCTCCAGACCTTTAGACGGAAATAACGCACACAATCCAACCGATATGAACACCCATATCTATACTCATGTCAACGAATATAGGTACACGTACGAAACACATATCTTTAAGCATTAAACGTCGTATCGCGTGTACCCCGTCGCCAGCTACATAAGAGAAATCCTGCAGGCGTTGAAGAGGAACGTGAGATGACGGATTGGTATGGTTTCTTGAAATTTGGATTGAACAGTTGTTGATTACGTGTGATAATTTTTTTTTGAGAGAGAGAGAGAGAGAGAGGGAAAGAAAAGAAGGGTAAAAAAGTAATTCGAAAAGAGCTGTGACCAGAAACAGAGGATTTGAGATAGCGAACTACAATTTAACGGTAGAATTCGTATTTCGAGACGAAAGTCCGCTCTGTTAATTGCCGGCTGTCACGGGCATGCCGCGTCGCACCGCGTGTCCTAGGGATTGGTATACCTACCTACCTACTACCCCTGGAACCACGCACTAGGACGAAACCGCGCACGCTATACATCCGACTTCATTCTAATCGTCTCCTCGTGAAGAAATAATCAGAATTGCGTGAAAGTTGGATTTTATAACCCCCCAAACGCGTTACCGATGCGATGCATTTCGATGGTTTTCTTTATAAGCGAGAGCGATAGGTATGCAGATTGGAATCAAGTATTTTTTATAACGACTGTAGTACTTATGGAAAAAAGAAACATGGATTGGTTGCATACGTGTATAAATGCAAGGTGTCGCTTTATTACTTTGATCTCCTTCTTATTTATGGGTTTTGGTAAAATCGGGTTGAGGCGAGGACACCCTGCAGAGAGAAGTGGTAAGAGCATTAAAGGGACGTTTTACTCTCGCCACCGTCGACCCCCAACTTACTCTTCGTAGATTCACGGCCTATCAGCTTAGCACTTCGCGGGTGGCCGCTTCTCTCGATTCTCTCGCCTCTCTCCCACAGTTCGCGCCTTCATCTTCATCTCCTTCTTCTTCTTCTTCATCTTCCGTCTATTCTTGCCCCTCGCCAAAAACAACGAGCTTCTGTTTACAAGAGGGACTAAATATATTTTGTATAACACAAGAAATCTCGCAAGCTTATAATACTCAACTCAGATGTATTATGAGTACCTTATCTTAACTCTTCGCAAACAATAATAATAAGCTCTTAATTATACGTAAAATTATAAAATTATTCTGCTATTTGCGAATTGTATAAAAAAATTTTATTTTCAAATGTGTCCATTGAATCTGACAAGTATAAAATATATAATATATTTTTAAGCGTTCGATTTATCTGTTGAACTTCATCGAATCGGGTAAGTATACGGAAAATTTCCCTGTACTGTAAAGAGCGCCTGTCTGCACCCTGAATTTCTATCTTCTCCCTCTTCTCTCCTCTCACTTTCTCTCTCTCACTACTCTTCTGCTCTCACTCCCTAGCTCTACTGTCTGAGCTGCCTCAGATTAGAAATTCATTTGAATATTTCCACCGCCCGCAGATAGCAAGGGGATGCTGCCGTGGGAGATGCGAGACTGCCAACAGGAGGTGGAGACTATAATACAGGGTGGTACCTTCCCCAAGCTAACGTCGGAAAAATATACTAGTTATGTTTTTTTTTCCGCTTTTGCCAAAGTCCACCGTATGTCTTTCGTTGTCTAAATTATATCAACACGATATTTGGAGTTCGAATTTTACCTGATAGCGAAAAGAAAAAAAAAAAGTGTACGTGTAGCGTATTCCACACGTTAGAAGTGAAACTTCTCACTTAAGACTTAAGACTTGAGACTGACATGTATATGTATATTTTATACAGGCATATGTCAATCTTACACTTTTCGTTGGACTTGAAAATTTTCGGTACCCTGCCAAAAGAAGTTTCATTTAAAAAAAGCAACAAATAATATTCACACGTTGTTTAAAATCCAACAATTTAACCGCATCCCAAAATGAAGAGAAGAGAGTAAAAGATAAAGGGGAAGAAATGGTCTCTCTCACTCTCTATTCCCGCAATAACGCCTTGGGGTGTGTGGCCAGGAGGTTGAGAAGGTGGTGGTGGGTAGCATGGGGTGGCAAATTATCAGCTAAGAGGAAATTATGGAAATAGATATAAATCAAAGAAATTCGTTTGCAGAGGTAGGCTTTACTCTCGGGAAATATAATACCTACAGCTGTGGTAGAATATTTTGTAGATGTTGAGAGACAAGTGCGAGGCAAAAATTGACAAGAATAAATAGACAAAAAGAAGAGTTAAAAAAAAAAAAATCATCTCTGCTCGATGGTAGATAATTTATGTCTACCATACGACACAATATTTCGTATCCTATACATCGATGAGGATAAAAATCGGAGTTTCGAGTTGTCGGCACGGGCGTGACAACGTGTGGAAACGTCGAAGGTATAACGTGGGTGAAAGAGGGCAGCGAAGCGTCACAACACGGTACCGAATATGGCGACGTAGAAATTGATATAGCAATGCTCGTTAGTAATGTCGGGTAGGATAGGGGATGGAAGGTGTTTGATATATAACTCGATATCGGATAATAATGCGAGATATGACGCGTGAGTTGTTAATTCGCTTGGAGCGTCCGCTGCACGTGACGTGCTAGGATCGGCTGTCTTCCACGCGAGTGATCGCGAATACCGAACGAGGAAGACGGGAGTCTGGAAAATACTTCGCGCAAGAACAAAAAAAAAATAACAAAAAAAAAAAAAAAAAATGAAAGAAGAAGAAAAAAAAAAAAAAACAAAACCAAGAAAGTCAGAAAAAAGAAAAGAGGAATACCTATACAGCAGAAAAGAAAAGTCATCGTATCATACAATGAAGTCACACGTAGAAAATTATCGAAAATTGCTATACTAATCTTAAGATAAAGAAAAAGATTCGATTGAACGACGTGAAAAATTTCGGTAACGTTAAAATCAAAGCTTATATGCATATTATAGGTATATGCAAAAGAATTTGTATAATGAAATATTTTAAGCATTATCACAAGCTTAGATATAGGTAGGTATATAGTATATGCATATACCTATGTACATACGTATAATATATACGTAGGTATAAGGATCAGAGAGAAAAATATCTTCCAGGACACTTCCTCTTCTGTAGCAGCAGACAATTCACTCCCTGTCTGGCTTTAGACCTCGAGCAGTTGGGAGGCAAGTTAGAAAAAAAAAACTAAGAAAAAAAAAAAAATAAAATAAAATAAAATGAAAAAACAAGAAAATGAAAAGAAGGAGAAAAAATATTAACAAGAGCCTCAGCTTCATCGCGAGGGAATATAGAAAGAAAACGAAAAAAAAAAAAAAACCGAGAAATAACCAACTTTTTAACATCTCCGCCTAAAAGTTTCGCTTCTTCTTCTTCTTCTTCTTCTTCCTCTTCTTGCTGCTTACCACCGCCTGCATAGTCAACGTTGGTCGGTTTCGCCCGGTTCTTCTTCGTCAACCCCCGTCTTCCCGCATATATCTAGAGATGATAAGTTGAAACTCATCCCTTTGTATGTTAAATACATTTATATATACCTATATAATAAATACGTATGTATGATATCTGTGGATGTATGTATGGGTAGATTAAACCCAGGTATGTATGTACGTATGTATGTTACGTACGTACGTACAGCTTTCGGTATCGCTGCTGCTGGTCTAGCTCGAGTTTATATCACGTGACGAGTTCATTGAGACGCGTCAGAGTCAGGCTCTCGAGAGCGGGTACTTTGGAGTGGGCGATAGCAAGGTACAGAGGTAGAGGTAGAGGTACAGCTCTCTAGTAGGAGCGTCGGATATGTCAGTCAAAATGTGGAAGGACGTGCAGTAAATTAACTTTTCGTACTGAGAAAACTTGAATCGTTCAGTTCAAATTCATGCTATATGGTGTTATGAAATTTCCTGTAATTTCTCCAGAAGTAGGTATGTACATACAATGCACATATACCTACTTATACATAAAAGAGGGTGGATGTGTCTCGAGTCCGACACCAACAATATTTAATAGAAAATCTTTTGTCCTTCCAAGAATTGAAAGCTTTTACAAGAATCAAAATCCGAGCTTTTATTTCAACGATTAACTAACTACCCTTAAATACATAAGTGTGCGTTTTTTTCTGAATGGTTCAAAACCGCGATCCTCAAAAATTGTCAAAGCTTGAAAAACACTGATGGAATATCACGCGTGACTCGCCTGGTCCTAATGATCTAACATCAACGAAACCCGTTCAGGAAATGAGTACCGAACCACACGAATTGTACTACCGTACGAGGAACTTTGGGGTTGAAATTCACCCCAAGTTTAGATGAACGTAATAAATGTTTGCACGTAGATCTATGGTCTATCTGCACAATTTCTTCTTCTTTTGATTTGTAGAGAAAATTTGTAAGCTGATATAGGGTCCATCAAGAGATTCTAAAAAAGTGCAGAAAAAAAATTCTCACTGGCTCATAGATCGTCACCTGAAGTTTTCAACACTGGGATTTAATGTTCTATTTTTTTTTTTTTTGTAATAAAAATGGTGGTTCTTACTTTTCTCTGTCTATCCACCATCGGGTAATATTCACGTCTCGTTCTCTGGATTTGGTACTTCATCATTATCCTGTCGACCATAATTTATAACGAGGCACAAATTTTAGAACACGAAACTCGTTGACACATTTTTTTCATTTCAAATATTATATAATTGCTCACTATTATCAAACTTCGAATACTTTTACTTTTACCATTTACTCCGTTCAGCTGATTCTTGATCAACACGTTGAACAGTATTTACTCCGAACATATTTCACCCCCACCAAATAACTTCGCTGGAATCACCATCAGTCACGTGTCTGGTTCGGTGTCTGACGCGTCGATCGCGTCACTGCAACCCTCTAGTTATACGTTTTTGTCCCATTTCTGGCCACTTTCATCGATCTAAGCTTTTCCCACGTATTAAGATATTGGAGTGGAACGATTTCACAACTTGTTCTTATATTTCTTTATTGTTTTTAATTTTTACGAAACCAATAAAATTAAGCAGACGGATAAAAAAAATAAATAAATAATAAAAATACCCCTTTTTTGAACCCTAACATCTGGCAATCGGTTGAATCTACGAACCGGACAAATCGTGCTAGTCAGTCACTCGATGGGTCATATTCGTCGAGTCGGGGCAGGATAACTAATGAGAGATACTGGACGAACAGAATATTAGCATGAGCTTGTCCCGGGCAGGTGGACCCTGGCCAACCCCTACGAACCCCTGGGACCCCCGCACTCCTGTATAACCCAGGAACAGCCCTCCGCCTCCACCTCCACCTCCACCTCCACTGCCACTTCTACCTTCACCTCCGCCTCTGCCTCTGCGAAACGAGTGTAGCCCTGCAACGCCGCTGATGAACTCGCGCCATCGATCATCCAATTAGCCAAGCGATCAATCATCCGCTGCCATTTGCCCCGAACAGAACCGAACGCGTAATACCGACGCCCAACGAGACTTTAGCTAGTGGATACCGCGCCGGCGGCCTAGTAGTCCAGTGTCGAGAACTCCAGGCTTAGCCACGAACCCTAACCCAAAACCCAAGTCAACCCTTTTCACCGTGTACTTATAACAATTTTCCTACACAGGGACTATGCTTCTTATACAATATTGACACGCACGGAGTATAATACCGAGGGTCATGTATACGTACGTGTTGAATGGTAAAATTCAACTTTGAACTTGACTAAAGTTTATCGAAAATAAAAAATAAAAAAACTGTACAGCAATACTCAAATTTTTAGCATTGACGTACTATTAGTGACACAGATCCAATTGAGGTAAAATCAATCATATATAAAATTTTTGAACACTGATTGATTTGGTATCCCCGTTCGATATTGGAATCATTGAATTCTAAATGGGAGAATAAAAAGGCAGATTATTGTTATAACTTTTTTTTCTTTTCTGAGTTTATAGAGAGATTCGAATAAAGTGAAGCTCGAGCTTCTTCTTGCATCGCAGGTAGAACTGCGCGTGATTGTGGTGGAAAAGGGTCTTTGGTCGAGTACAATATAATGGCGTCCTCTTGCATGCATTATTCTGGCAGTAGAGTGCCTCGGGCTAGAACCGAAAGAAGAGAAGAGAAGAGAATAGAAGAGAAGAGAAGAGAAGAGTGGAGAGGATAGCTGAGGCGAGGCGAAGCGAGGTGAGGGTCTTTCCCAGCCGTTGTGTCCCCTTAGTTTAGGATTGCCGTAAGGGCAAGGCAAGGAAAGGCAATGCAAGGCGCGGCTAGGTGAGGTGAGATGAGGCAAGGCAAGGCAAGGGTTAACTCACAATGTATGTTTAATATACGGTCGGCACGTGAATATAATTCGGCTTGTAAATCATGCGAACAATGTCTTAATGTCCCGGTCATGCGACGCCCACGAAGAACGAGGACGGAGGAAGACAACGGAGTTTGGTCGTCTAAGGAAAGGGTGCTTCCGGGGTGAAAGGAGAATAAATTAGGGTGCATTTAATACGTCAGAAACGCGGTGACCGTGACTCGCGACTGTCAGCGGTAAAAGACTTATATACCTTATACCTTATATAAACATGGACCGAGATCTTAAGCGTAGGAAAACGATCTTTCAAAAGCTCGATTTCCCCATCATTTTTATACTACATCCTTATCCTATGTCAGACTACAGCTGAGCCTGCGCGTTTCTAAACAAGCTGAGATTTTGTCGGGACGGACGAAGCATAAAGGGAATTGCAGTATCATCGTAAAACGATACCCCCACAACGCACCAAACCCTCGATAAAATATACTCGCAAACTGATCGCAACCACTTCCAGACTCGCGACATCAGCCCCAGGGCCAGAGGGTCGCATGTATTTTTCTTAAAGCGAACTGCGAATACATGAAAATAAAAGATACGTTACATCAATGGGACTGGATCAAAAATATTCCCGATATACGCACGGACCTTTTTAATCCTTTCTAGATAATCGTCGATTTTTTTGTTTTCCGTTTACAGATCGTATATAAACCCTTTTGCGATTGTGAAATATTTTTATTCCAGTAGGTTATCCCCCAAACGTATCGCTTTTTCTTCTTTGTTCTCTAACTTCCAGCACGTACGCACACATGGTGGGCAGATATCAGCATCCCCCAGTCGGGATATTTGCAAGTTAAATGGTATAAACGAGGAGAGAAAACAAATTTGAGCTCTTCTTTCTGTGGAGGTTGGCCTCCGGAGGCATCACCACGAAGGAGATACCAGCTTTTCGACTTTTTATCCTCTTCCATGGTCCTTTGGCCTCCCTGCTTACTGCTTTATTTTGTCACCGTGGCACCCCACCTCGTTTATACATTCAACACTCCGTTTTATCAGACCGCGGCTGATCTCAGACGTCATTTATTCATACAGTGAACGGGTTTTATTATATTCAGAAAAAATTTATTCGCATTGTTTCGGATTTGAAAAGTGGCTGAAAAGATATCCAAAAAAATATATATACCTCCTTGGCTTATTTTAAGATGAAACTTGCAGCTTCGCTAATGTCAGTTAATATACGTCTTGCAATCGCGGACTGAAACTGCGTCGATGGAATGTCAAGCATTAAAAAAAGAAAAGTGGAAAGTACTGAGAGAACATGTAGCAGGATCGTAATCACATGAATTTCCGTCAATAAATCCGAGTCCTCTATTTCTCCTTCAACGCGTCCTACTCGTTCGCAAAAAATCGTAATCATATTCCCGTTCTAAATGTATTCACTGTTCACCGTTTGGATTTCTTCGCCTCTATTCAGCTCCTATTCTGCAAGTCCAACTCCCCAGGCGTATGTAAGACCGAGGAGGACGAGGTTGTGCAAACACATGTATTCTTGATACTAAGCAAAAAGCAAATGTCTAAGAAAAAAAAAAACCTTACATACGTGGAAGGGGGCGACAAGTGAGAAAGAGACGAAGATGGCAGGGATCTAATCTCCTTGTAATCTCAGCTTACGACGTCTGCCCTCCATAGATCGCGTCTGGACAGCCGTTTGAAAAGAAACGAAAAAAAAAAACAAAGGAACAAGAAAAGAAAAAATCAAACGGTAAGATTTTTGTTTTATTATTTTTATCCCGGATAGACGAGACCCTGAAGAGATGCAAAATTCAGTGGCTTAAGGATCCAGAATTTTTTTTCTACTTTTCTTTCGGTCAGTGTTCTTCATTTTCGTTTTCTTATTTTTCTTTATCTCGTGTTTTGTTTGGGATAAAATAAAATGATGGTCTAAGGGTCCCAAAGGGCGTCCTACCACTGGTCAGTCGGTTAACTGCGTCTGGGACTCCCCGGACTATATCTTCCAGACAAAACCAATCGCGCGACACCTAGACAGTCGCTGAACGAACGCGAACGAACTAACGGCAAGCTCGTGCCAATATCGACGGGGGTTTATTCCCCTCAAACGCGAGGATACGGGATTTTTGGGATCAGGAGGAACCTCCCTGGACCACAGGGCGCGTTACCGGCCCATCATTCCTTTATTGGCCATAAAACCAATAATATGATGCCATCCGATGCGCGTGCCACTATATCGAACTGAGAAACGACCAAACGACAAAAATACCTACGCTCATATCCCGTCCCAAACTATGAACGTGAATTTTTTTCTAATGCCCTATTCTATAAACTTTTTCATTCAATCGAATATATTCGTGGAAAAGTACGACCATATTGATCCAATATACGTCAGTTGACAGTTTATGATGTTTAATACGTTTGACCATGGAGTTCGTGCGGGGTTATTTTAATGGTTGATTTTTCCTTGTTCTGTTCTAGCAACAAAAAAAAAAATTAAAAAAATATTCAGTTTTTAATGGTGTTTCTTTATTTATGTGTACATCAAGTACCTACGAGCGTAACGATAATTGGCACCTTCCCTTCTCTTGTGTATTTCACACCATCCCCACACCGGCCTCGCTTAAACCTCATCTCGGCTCACTTAAAAATCTCATGAAAACGAAACAAAGGAAGTGGATCGCCCTGCTAAGAGACCTCTAAGGAGTGTACGTTGGTTTAACGTTAACTCGACGAGGTGGATGGAAAGAGAAAGAAAGAGAGAGAGAGAATTGGATGCGAGGGTAGTGGCGAAGAAGGGCAACAGCCAAGAGGCGCGTCTTGATGACGTCTCAATTCCCTCACTCAACCTAAGAAAGGAAGAAAAGAAAAAAAAAGAAAAAAACAGAAAAAAAATGAAAAATAAAAGAAAAAAAAAAAACGAAAAAGGTACAGGGAGAGATCCTTATCAGCCGCGTCGGCCGGCCTAATTTACTTATTCTCTTCCCTTCTTAGAGACCTATTTACAAGAATAAAATTGCCCGCGCGTTCGCTTCAACGAGTGAGTACAAGAAGAAACAGCGACCGATGTCTTAGATACGATGAGCACGATGAAGAAAAACATTATGAAAGGAAAAAGGAGATATCAACTTCGTCAGCAGCTCGCCTTCAGGGGTAGTAATAATGTGTTTCTTTAATGGGGCCCAGAATTTATCAACGTCTATAGGTACATTCGGTGCTTTGGCTCTTTGACATATCTGATCAAATATGCATTTAGATAGCCTCTTAAATATCTTGAATAAAAAAAAATAAAGAAAAATTTCCCCTTTCTTCCGTAATTACAATTATCTACACTTTTCGTACATCGCGCTTTTATAGAAAATGATGATGAAAACAAAAAATAAATAAATAAATAAATAAATAAATAGAAGAACTAAAAATTAAGTGATTTTCTAATTTGACTTACGAGGCGAAGAACCTCGTTAAATACACCGGGAAAATCTGGAGGAGACGACGATCATCTAGCAACCTCTTCGATATCCCAGACAGCTTCCGTGGCTCCTCTTTGTGTGGAGCTTCAGGGCCTGGGACACGTCGCGGCTCATTCACGGATCGCGTCGTCAATCCTGACGAAAGAGAGAGAGAGAGAGAGAAAGAGAAGGGGAGAGATGGGAACGCGATTCCACAGTTTCCCTCGTCCCGATATATCTCCCTGTGAAAACCCCTTCCTACATTGCCGAAGAGAAGGTGTAGGACTAGGAGGATAAGGAGGGTGGGCGATGACACTTGGTTACGACATTAGCGAGCCACCCTTCCGCGCTACGTCAATGTCAAAGCCACGAGTGACGAAAACCCTGACTTTAACAGTATCGATATACAGCTGCCTAGCTTGATGGCTTTAGAGAAAGCGGATTTGCCGAAGAAAAGGTTTGTCTCGCTCAAAACAGTCCACCATTTTTTTTTTTTCAAATTTTTACAAAATCAAAAATAAAAAGCTTTTCATATTATTTTCAGCTTATAGTTTGAGTCGGAAATGAAACACGGCGTATATTCGCGCCCTTGTGATAACAAATTAAATTGTCTTCTCTGTCGTATTCAAGAAGCCGATTTCTAAAGACCCGATCATCCCCAAGCTAAGACTTACTCGGAAGGAGATGTATTTAATCGATGACATTCAATACAGTTGAGTACCTTTGTGAGATGTTTGCTCGAGTCCAAAGGGAACGAAAAATGACTACTCTCGACTTTCCCGACTCCCGGATCGGAGGCTATCGTAATTTCCGACGAGAGAGGTGGGTGTAAGCACTACGACGTAGGTACTGTTGGCCGTTTCATTCCTCCGAGTAAACCTCGCCTCTATACTCCATACCTACCCCTCTGCACAACCCAATCTCTACCTCCGTCTCCGCTTCCTGGGACTTCCATGGGGCTTTCGACTTCAGAGAGACGTCAAACGATCCTTCTATACGCGTTTATACAGAGACGATCGTTACCAAACTCTGCACGCAATTTATTTACACAAAAATTTAGTAGGTGGTTCATTTTTTTAAATTCAAGACGTAATTTTGCTTCCCAATTCTTTCTTATATTCAATTTCATGTTTTGACTTTAGAGATTGAGATCTTTAGGAAAAATGATTTTTCAAAGAAATAGAGTAAACGATCTTCTGTTCACGTTTAGGTTATAATCAGCCTTTATTCTTCATTTTAAAATTACTGATATTATCATAAAATTTTTCGAGCTGCTCGGTAGGATTTGGAAATTCGAATTTTGGTAGCGTCAACAAGGGTTGTTCGAGATGTAGTAAGATGAATAAAGAAAAAAGTAAGAAAGAAAGAAGGATAGGGTAGTCCTGGATCGGAGTCTCTGGACTGTGGATCCTCCTTGCACCCCAGATAATGGGATCGCGTTCAACCCTCTTAAAGCTGTATCCGTTCGTTTCTTTGAACTTTCATTTTCCCATTAAAACATTGTCTCGTAAAATTTGGTTTCTCGCGTTTGAAATATTCCCGCAAGGTCTTTGGGGGGTGATCTAGAATAATTGCGGTATTCTATAAAAATGATCAATAATTAATTCCTCATCCCTTGCAGAAAGCGACACAAGATCTTTGCGATTGAATGTGTAATGAAAAACCTCGTTTCTCAAAGAACGATATTTTTTTCTTCACGTATCGGACGACTTGATTTACACGGAAGTCACGCGATAAGTCAACCTCTGAATCCCCACATGCACTGCTAGGCGAACCTAGCCGGAATAACATAACCAACCACTTCGATTCCAATAACCATGAATCTATCAGACGTCAAAATGCAATCTCCACCTGAACAACCCCTGCCTCTGCCAAGGCAAAAGCGGTATATAGCCCAACCTCACAGCGACTGAAAATCGACACAGTCAAAGCTTCTCAACACACCCCCAAAGCGATATGAGGAAAGCTACTCACCCTGATACCGACCAGGACTTAGATGGAAATCGGGAAACTAGGAGAGATCAGAAGAGCAGGAAACCACAAATCTTTGGTATTTCGAGCTGTATATGTATGAGTATAGGTATATACGTCTTACGTATGCAACGCAAATGCGAGATTCGCTGGTTCAAGTCTTGATAAAAGTTTTCAAACTTGGAAATACCGGCTCTTTTACCCCTAGGCAACTACAGTAACGTCTAGAGCCGAAGCTCAAAGGGTCAACTCTTCAGTGTATGAATTATTTTTCGAATCAAAATACTTATACGAATCGATTTTTCACCTCCTCCTCCTCCTCTTCCTCCTCGATAAAGTACAGGAAATACGACCGATTGAAGAGTGGCAAAAAATAACAAGAGACGACTGTCTTCGTAATGAGCAAAAAAAAAGTATATCTAGGTACTTAAATACCTAAAAAGAAAGACATCGTTTTACTGTCGCGATGGGTGAGCTTTATTTAACCGATGAACGAGGGCAATAAGGGATGAGCGATGTTCCCAGGGACATATCTAACGGCATACAAATGAATGCATGTTAAGGATTTGACACAATATAATTTATCACATTAAGCCATTCGTCGTCTCAGATTCAACCTTCGCAGTTTACGACCTCCTCGCGCCCGTCAGTCGCTCTACGGTTATTGGGGCAAATATAAATAAGGCAATCACTTCTTATTATTATTCTTTTTCTTACACAGCTCTCGTCTACAAGCTCTAGTCCTAAAGATTGTAACCAATCCAAACCACGGCTTAACGGATCCTTGTAATCCCCAGGGAATACATGTGAATGTGTGTGCTCGGATAAGGGAGACTAGTAACGTGATAATTCGCTCTGAAAAATATCCTTAGATCGGTCTTTGCCTAAGAGGGTGTGATGAAAAAGCCCTCTCATCTTTTATCACTATATCACTATTGTTATTGTCATATATTTAGTGATAGAGAGTTTAAAACGTTTCCTAGGATAAACGAGGACTACAAATTTTTACATTTAAAAACTATATATATGTATATATATATAAGTATAAGTCTGCAGGGTATGTAATAATTTTTCTCCACCGTATTATTTTTACTTGTAAAAAAAAAAAGAGTGCAGAGCTTTTCCAACGAAGGTATATATATAATACCCGGACAAACAATAAATGGCTCACTCGCCCGAGTCTCTCCCGTGGCTCTAGTGACGTCACGGAGAAATATCTTGCTCGGGGAAAAAAGTTTTTCCCAACTTTGTATAATCATTTTTCCTGGAATGTTCTGTGCTCGGATTTCTTTGCTTCGCTTATTCCCCGCTCCCGTAACCTCGCTCGCTTACTCTCTCGCTTTCTTTACTTTTATGTATATATATATATCTCCGTTCGTTCTTATCGCCCGACGCGAATTCTTTCGCGGTCGGTGGAAAAATACTTTCGAGCCAACTGCTTCATTCTGTAGAAAAGAATTTTAATTTTTCCCTAAAAATGTTTTTTCTTTTCTTTTTTTTTTTTGTTGTTTTTTTTTTTCTTTTTTTTTTTTCTCTTCCCGCACTTCTTTATACTCCCAAAGCTAATAAATAATACTTCAAAAGACTCTTTGACTTCGAAGCTAATATTGCTAATTGTAAACGTATTTGCTTACTTCAAATATTAAACAAAAAAAATTCTAAATTCTAAAATTAACATCAATCAATTATCGTAAAAACCAACTGATGTTTCTTTTTTTTTTTGGTTTTGGTTTTATTTTTCATTACTCAAACAACGCGATATCCGCGTAACAAGCTACAGCATCTTTACTCTCGCGGGACTCCCGGGCACCGTTTCGTCCCGTCTAATCACCCTCGTTTCTCGACGCACTACGACAGCTACCCTCAAAAGCCTTCTCAGCCTGTTTCCTTCCTAGCGACACCTGCATATTTGATATGCAATGTAAACAGCCAACCACCACTGAATAAATACCTCATATTCATGTATTATTAAACAACCATGGAAGATTAAAATTTTTTAACTTAGGAATTACACACTGTACGTCGTACAGATAGATTACATCGCTAAAAAACTGGGAGATACATTTTGTTTTTTGTTATTGAAACGAAAAGCGAAATCTAAATTTTCTAACGATATATCCGTACGTACATGATCGTGTAAGTGAAATTTTGGTCTACTTCAACGATCATAAAATAATCCCTCGTCGAATTGTTGAAAAATATCGAAAGGTCTACATTGCAGGGTGAGAGAGGGTAGAGGTAGCAAGCGAGCAGTAGGCTGGGCAAAAAAAATCTTTCTTTCGTCAAGACGGTGCGGGTTGTGCGACAAATATAGAATTTGCATATAAATAGGGTATTTCCATCTGTGCTCGGGCCACGGCTTCGGCCGGTGTGGATCTGATCGCAGATCTTGCGGCTTCGTATCCGTCTGCCCGTACCAGACTGCTCACGGTGATAGAGAAATGAAGAGAGGACGAACCCCGCCGTTACCAAGAGAAACTCGACTATTTTCAACCACCGGAAATACTAACCTCAAGATATTATTAATAACCCAAGATGAGATCGAAGACACCCACGTTACACCCTGCAACTGGGATGCGATGCGAGGCGAGGCCAAAATCAATCTACCATCTGTTTGTCGGAGTTTGGAAGCTCGAGACTGTAGACTTGGGTTCGGGTTCAGCAAGGGAAACGAAAGAGTGGCACATTTAAATTCAATTCCCCGCGGTGTACGGGGGGACGGTACAGAGTTTATCGCGTTTGGGACCAATTTGACGGATTCGAAAGAAACTCAGGGGCAGAGGGCGTAGGGTGGAAAACCTGCCAACCGTGTTCGTGTTTTCTTTAAAATATTTGTACGCCAGTACGCTCCTCGATCTGATAAGAGATCGGTAAACCTGTCAACTCTACGTACTGTATCCAACTTTTTTACTTGTATGGGTAAGAGTTGGGGCACTCATACCCGTGTGCACGGGGTACGTATCTAACCATGAAAATTGATAAGATATAAATATTTATTGTTCATCATGATCTTGGAATACACAACAAAAAAAAAAAAAATTTTTGTCACCAATCTGAAATAGAAACGAGAAGAAAATCCATTAGCGTAATTAAAGTGAGCGTCTCTCTCTTTCTCTCTCTCTCTCGATGACTAGTCAGAGACTCTGGTGGCATTTAACCCCGACTCGCGCCCATTTAAGCCTCTTACATACCTACTTCTGAAACTCTTAAGCTTAACAGAAAAAGTAAAAAAATAAAAATAAAAAAATAATAATAAAAAAAAAGCTTTTTTTTCTGCACTTTTTCCCTCTCGACGCCTCGAGGCTCGAGATGGTACAGGGTGGCTGATAATTGAATCAAACGATTTATTTACCCGATTAAAAAATACTAGAACTTGGTATAAGAGGTATCCGGTAACAAAGCTTTGGCTCGCTGAAGGGAGAGATCGTCGGAAAGTAAAATCTACTGGGGTGAAATGTGAGCTAAGATAAAAAGAGATGAAAAATAAAATCACGGGTCAAAGGAAACTTGGATATCACTTGATTTTACTGTAAGTATAGTTTTTTTTTTTTTTTTTTTCTCTCGAGAAATATAAGGATAGAAAAAAAAGGAATAACAAATTAGTTTGAAAAGAAAGTAAAGAACGAGATGATTCTGAAAATTGTGTTAAAAGTAAAAAAATGAAGAAAAGAGAGAAAAAAAATGAATGAATGAATGAAAATTTACGAAAAATCAACCATAACACCGGTGAAATATTTAAGGAAACATACGGCGTGGCCTTCGGCCCTTAAAACTCCTCATTCTCATCCTCATCCTCATCCTCACGCTATCCCACCCCTATGGCGGCTACTTTGCGATACTCGTCTTTGTTGAATCCCCAGGCGCAGATTAAGTCCGCTCCCCTTAAATATTCATCCCCTCGGAAAACCTGATAAAAATAAGGAAAAGACTCTCTTAGTTCCCACCTCCCTCATACCCAAAGCGCGGTTCTCTTGCCCAACTCCTACAGCTAAGACAACGTTAAAGCCTGCGGTAAGAAAACGCTTCCGTAGAAATTGTTTTCTCTCTCGTTGATTCCAATCGATTCAGATTTCATTGTATTTAACGCCCAACGTATTCCCTATGAGAAAACTTAAGTATCGCGATTTTTCAAACTGGAGAAACGTACAACGTATGTTTAAATTTTTAACTTTTATAGATTTCGCAAGTTGAAATCTACGAGAGCCTGAATACCATGCGCATGAATAACGATGCAAGGATTCAGCAACAAAGAACTGAAAGAAGGAGTATTCTGGAGCTTCTGGAAATTCAACAATGAGTACGTTTCGAAGTTTTTCGTATTCAAAAAGAAAAAAAAAAAAAAGAAAATAAAATAAATAAAAATGGAAAAGAGAAAACAAAAAATCCAGAAACGACGCGTTTTGTAATTTGAAATTTTGTGAAGTAATAAATCTGTGTCAATTACAGTTGGTAAAAATAGTATTCGACGAGATTTCTTTATCCGTGGCTGAGGGTGACTCCATTGAAGTTGGGAAACCGGCAACCCCCTCTTCCAGTTTCCGCGAGCCACTCGGCGGGTTGAATGCGCATTTTTACTAAATTAAAAAGTATCGTGTGACTGCGCCAGAGCACAGGGGGTGTTCCCCCGTCTAAAGCGGTCTTAACCTCTATGCCCCCTCTCCCTTCCAGCAAACCCTTAACCCTCTCTATCCCCGGTCGGTCTTTCGACTCCTGGAGCCCCCTCTGCGAAATTGCTACCCTTGTTTGCGTTCAATGCTCAGCTATTTTTTATTTTCTTTCTTTATTTTTTTCTTTTCTTTTCTTTTCTTTTATTTATCCCTCTTCGTCTTTCTTTTCCCATTCACGATAATAATCTTATAACTGCCACCCCTATATTCGATAGTTTTTATTTTCATTATTATTATTATCATAATTGTTCACCGATCTTATTGGTGTCGTATTATAGAATTTTTTTTATCCAAAATGAGAAAAATATCTCTTTTATTTTAAATCCGTTAACTTGATTCATGTTGATTCTAGAACTGCGGTTATACATATATAGGGTATAAGAAATTTGTGAAGGAATCTCGAAGCTGTCCTCATTGTAGTCAGCTTTTCTCTCCATGCTTCACTAATGCAATCTAAATTTTTCATCCCCTCGGTGGCGACTGAGGCGGAAGAAGTGCCTCCCTCTCTACCCGCCTTCCTGGAGGTTGTCGGATCCTTCGAGGACGGGGACGGTCTGTGGCAGCAGCAGCAGCAGCAGTAGCAGTAGCAGCAGCAATAGCATGGTAGCAAAAGCAAAAGCAGTAGCAGCCACAACCCTCATTTCAAGCTTTTGTTTGAAATCACAAAGTAAAGCCCGATAATGGCTGTGTAATCAGATTTATCAGCTGGGTATACACCCGGGAATGATTGTAAGATGTGTGCGGTGGTCATAATTACCTCGAGAGAAACTCTACCAGAAATTCCTTTGTCATTCATTCTCCGGATTAATGTCTTACAAAAAAAAAAAAAACAAAAAAAAAAAAAGAAGAAGAAGAAGAAGAATGAAAAAAATCCCCGATTTCATCTGCTAATAATTTTTTACCGTCAAAATTGACTGGAAACTATTGCAATTTATATATAGCGGTACAAACGGCACGGTGTTAGTCACCCCTAACCCCTCACCCCTATTTCTATAGCGCATAGCTAACGATAGAAGATAATTCCAAGCAACCACGACAAATTCGAATATCTACAGAAATATGTGCTCCACCGCGTCACTGCCAGAAACCACAGCGTTCCTTGTGGCCAGCGTGTTCCCTCCCTTCGATTTCGACTCTCGTTGTCGTAGTACCGTAATTTTGAATAATTCGGTTTCTGCTGAATAGTAATTGTGAAGAATTTGGAAATGATGTGGTCTACAAGACGCGGTACTGTTTGCTGTTTAATCAGGCTAAATCCCAATCCTATCCCAAATGCAAACTTGAAATTGACGAGACTTCGACGGGTTGCAAATTGAATAATTCTACTCGACTAATGTTTAGGTAAGAAAACTTTGTCATGTATACCTATGAAGGTATACATTTGGTTCAGAACACTTCAAAGTGAAATTTGATTAAGAAACGCATACAAACGTATTGCTTTCAGGATTCTTCGCACTTGGTGCTTTGCGCTCCGTGACTTTCAGGACTTTCAGGATACTTAATTCGGGATCTTCGGAACTGCAGGTGTGGAGTAAGAGCAGTAAGGGTAGGTGAGGGTTTGAGCTTCGTCTAGTAGCGTTGAGTTTCTAGGCACGCGGTCGAGTGCTAACAGCATCATGGCGGCCTGGAGTCCCGGGCCGGCAATCACCCCTGGGGCTAATGCCACCAGGAACAAACAAAATATAAAGTACTAAGTAGCCCCGGCCAACTAACCGGGACTCTAGACACCGCGTACACGGCATACCAACAGAAACCCTGACCGAAACTTAAGTTTTTAATTCGCTACTCGGACCCAGACCTCGGCGAAAGTCCGACAGCTCCTACTTCACCTCAGTAAAAAAAAAAAAATGGAATCAAAAAAAAAAAAAAAAGAAAAATAAGAGGTGTTTTTTATACGAAATGAAACGCGTATGGTAATTTGTCTTGAAAAAACGTAGTAAAATATTTGGAAGGGTTTTTGTTTCACTTTTGCTTCCCATTTTTTTATTTATTTTTTTTCTCTCTCTCATGGCTCTCACCATACGAATCACCCTCTAGATACATATTTGCACTTGTTGTGCAACTTTGGAAATAAAAGTTACAGAAAGGGAGACGAAAAAAAAAGAAAGAAAAAATCAAAAAATAAAAAAGAAGAGTAAATTAGCTGAAGCTCTTTGCCGTTGGCGTCAGTTGCTACGAATGAATAGGAACGTCGTAAAGTAAGTGACGCGTGGCACCGCATCGGGTATAACTACCCGCACCCGTACTCGTACCAAGTCGCGTCTCTTATTCTTGAAACCACCTCTTCGACGCACCCTCACAACCCATTTGCCATTCCAATCCCAATTCATTCGGTCTACGTCATAGTTAGCATTGTACCCGGGGCCCAGTGTGCCCAGCGTAAAGCGATTCCCCGGCGAAATTTAATTAAAACAATCAAATTATGGAAGGAGAACGAACGGGCGCTGCTGAGCCGCCAAGATCGAGAGAAAGACTCTGCACCACCGCCGGCAACCGACCGACGTCGTCGACGGAACGTTTCATCCACCCCTAAACCCACCCGGATAAGATTTTCTCCGGTCGTGTTGATTCTTCGTTCGCCGAATCGCTGGCGAACTTCAGGGACTGAGATGCTGGTAGAAAATTTTACTCAGTTCTTTTAAAAAAAAAAATTCAAAAATAATAATATAAATAAAAAGAAAACGAAAAATGAGTATAAAATTTATTAAAACGGTATGAATCAGAGGCTAAAATATATTTGTCGAAAATATATAAGAGAAATGAGATTTTTCAAGTTTTCTGTGGCTCGTAAATCGAGAGGACTGCTGCCTATAGCAGGGTGAGGGTTTTATAGGTATAGTGCTGGCGAAAGATCGAGGTAGCTGGTATCGGACGAAAGGGCGAAAAGGCGAAAGGGCGAGTGAACAAACGAATGAAATACCGACGTTTCGCCGTTAGTGAAAAAGGAAGAAAAAAGAAAGAGAAGAAAGAAAAAAAAAAAAAAAAAACGGACGAGTTTTAAATATTAAATATGCCTGCCATAAGCCTGGCGTTTCGCTGGCCCATATTTAGCACTACAGTGAGCAGGAATAATAAAAAATAAAAAAAAAAGCAAAAAAGGAAAACGCAAAAGAAGAAAAAAAAAAAAGAAAAAAATCCTCACGGGAAAGTAGGTACCTACAGGGAGGACGACGCGGGTTAGACGGGCTGGGGGAGGCAAAGAGGCCTGGCAGCGTTATTGGAAAACGATGATTTACGATAATGGGTTTTTTCCCTTGGAGAGCCCTGGCTGGGCGCGAGCGAGCTCCGCGAGTTCGAAGGTGGGGTGTTAATAACGTTAATTAATATTTCGCGAGAGGTTTCGCGAGGAAGCGATGGCCCGCGGGGTAAGGGAAAAAGGATAGGGATAGGGATAGGGATAGAAATAGGTATAGGTATAGGGAAAGGGAAAAAGGGGGCAAACGGTAGGAAGGGTTCCAAACCATGACTCCATACTCACAAGAAGAGTGTGGTACGGCAATCTGCCAGCTGGCATGAGACTCAGACGCCTAGTAGAGCACTGCACAGTTTGTACAGTGGTTTCTTAACGTCTCGAGTTATCGCTAACTGCTCAACACCGACTGAACGAACGACAATATTGCAATTCCAGGAAAGTAGTTAAAATTGTTAAAAAGTAAATACATTATCATTCCGAATCTCAATAATTTTTTTTATTTTTTCTATTTACAAAATCAAAACCCCTAACTTCCTATATGACCACGATGTCTCTCCGCGATGAAATAAAATCTTTGGTAAATGTATTATAGGTATAAACGAGGGTTGATTTTTCTAAGTATTACCCAAACCAGCAGAGGGGATTTGACTCGCCGACTATGTCGAAGATAAAAATCTCCCCTAGTAGATAGTATAGACATGTATATAGGTATAGTAAGTAGAGACGAAAAGGAGCTATGCGACGAAGGCGTCCCAAGGATTACATTGTCGTAAAATGTGTAGAAAAATTTACATGAGGAGTGCTAGCAATAAAATATTGATGCGAGGGATTTGAATGCGAATAAGCGCCAGAACGCCGGACTTTACAGAGACGTCTGAAGACTGGCTGACCTCTTACAATGGTCTTTGGACAGTTGGGAATCCACCTTCTCAGACACATACGCCGATTTATATCGCCAAGAAGCTGAAAGGAATTATTTACATTTCGGTTTACAGTCTTAGCTGTTAAAACACAATCTGAAAAAAGCCCATGGAACAAAGTTAACAGTCTCATAAATCGATTCATACATATAGCATACATATACCTGTTAAACTTTTTCAATGAACACTAACCTCCATCGATAAATTCTAGACTAATATAAATCTGTACACATTATGGAAGAGTAAAAAAAATTCTTTGACCTCGTATCATCGTGATTAGTAATGACATAATCGATGGTGATATTTGTGTGTTAATTATTATCATCGAACTAGATCAACCCGGTTTACTTTACCCCTGGCAGCGTCTCTCGTTCATCAATAAATAGAAAAAATCGTATGACAAAGAGCCTTTGAAAATCGAGGATATGAAATTTATCCAACTAACGTCGAGTAGGTAGGCATACCTTCAACCTTATGCTCTGTACTAGATGCTAAACTGAATGCCTCGACGCGACGTTGCCTTCAGTTGTGTTTTTGATATCATTTCATTTCGAGACTCGAGATTCGTCGAGGGAGTATTTCGGTTTGTTGTCTGTCTGTCTGTCTGCCTGTCTAAGGACGTGGTGGAGGATCGCAATTGCCACGTCGAGTGGCGGGTAACTAAGAGAACGACAGAGATAGAGAAAAGAGAGGAGAGAGAGAGAAGATAGGGTATACGTCGGTTTTAGCGTTAGGGTACGGGAAACTGCGAGCGGGAACGAGGAGAGGTATGAAGCGGGTGTATACCGAGAACTGCGTACGAATAACGGAAATTAAGTGTCAACTGAAAGAGAGGAGAGAGAACGAAAGCTCAGAGTGAGGAGAAGACTGGAGAATATAGGTACGTAAGCGTTCGTTCGCTTGGATTAACGGTACGTGCACAGGAGTCTAAAGTCCCGTCCTTCGCCCTCGCAGTTTTCCTACGCCCTCTCGTACCCCGAGGATTCAAATTCGCGGTTAAATCATGAATAAAAATAAAAACAACAATACTAAATAATTAATTAATCAACTAATTAATCGAATGAATTTTTCTTTAGCTTTTGGTACCTTTGGTCTTGGGATTTTACTTCTCTATATGACGCGACGATCTTACCAAACCCTTCACGAAGACGTGCTCTATGATTACTGAAGAAATTGCTGAGTTGCAAGAAACTAAAACCGTTATTATACTTTCCTAACAACGCGATGTCAATCTAGTCGTAGTGCGCCGTGGTACACGGACGATTGCGCCGAGATTATGGCCGGCTACTTATGTCATTCTGTTGAATCTGGTATACAGGATGGCTCAGTTAAATCGAGGAAGGTATATCCTGAGATTCTTAGTTAACAAGAAAAAATCGAGAAATATTTTTCGTACAATTTTTTATCGAATAAACTATCAGTAAAATCGAATTTTCAGTATACACCGATGAAAAGAGGTTTTTCATTTCTCAACATGATGTGAAAATGTCATTTCAATTTGTAATTTTAAAAATCGAATTTTGGCTTTTCTCGTTTATTTTACTACGGGAATGATATCCGTGTATTTTATTTCAATTGGACACCCTGTATTTTTTTCACGGTAGTATAGGTATATGTTAGAGCTATAGAAAGCGAAACGAAAGCGCAAGGAAACTCTATATAAGGTCCGTATCGTAAAGTATTCTATTTGGCCACGTAATCCGTAGTTCACGTGAGACACGCGAAGCGAAATGCGATCCCGCAAATCGGGAAGAGCTAGTCGAACCCATAAATATGATTGGGATGGCGTTGCCCTTCGGTTCGCTATTCTACCCCATATTTCGAAAAGTAAGGAAAAATATTTGGGCATTTGAAAAGATCAGAAGATGAGAAAACTGATTTGATAATAACGATTGTAAATTTGGTTGAAAAAAATTATGTGCAATTTATTTTGTTTTTTAAGTGAGTGAAAATATTCGAGAATCCGCAAAGGATGCCACGCCGATTTTCGTCCTTAGGAGGTTGAGCCACCCGGGGGCGTTGGGACGCGGTTATACGCGCAGTTATGCAAGATTAGCAATTCATGACTACGCGCTTGTTATTGTCGTGGAGGGGCTCTACATTTAGCGCACTGGCAACACAATGGCAATCGTAATAATTAAGAAAGATCGTAACTGTAGCAGCATATTTGGCCCTCCTCGTTCGTTTTACTCTATACAGAACACAGTCCGGATATCAACCTCTCTCACCTAATCTTGCGAGCACAAGACTTGTTAAAAACGACCGTGAATATAAAGAGTTGCATTATTAAAGAAGTTCCCGCGACTTTAACGAAAAGTTTTTTGGTGTAAGGGCCCCGCCAGGCGTGGGTACGGACAGACTCTGCTTCTCTAGGTATACCATACCTTCCCGTAGAAAAATAACGCCCATACCAAATATGAAAATGCGAAGAAATAAAGGGAGCAAAAAATAAGAGAGGAACTTAAATTCGAAGAAAAATAAAGAGAGGAGAAATTTATTTTATCATCTTCTTTAATTTTTAACTAGGCAAATTATTTATCGCTGAAGTCAACGTCAATGTTTTTTTTTTTATGGTTATTTTCGATATGCCCAGTCGCTTCGAGCTTCTTTCATGTAAATTTTGATGATTTTAGTTGATTTGCTGGATTCGTAACTTCAGAAAATTCACATTCGTATTGTGGACTGTCAAGCAGATTTAATTTTGTTTAAAAATATGCGACAACTCATCGCGATCTCTCAGTCGCAGTACCATCTGTTTGGAAGGAGGCGTAAGGTAAGCAATAGGAATACAAAAAAGGAGAACAAGAAGTAACGGCGCATAATTAGCATAACGACACTAATTAAAATACAAATGAAGAGTCTTAAAGACGCTCTGGCTGGGTGACGCATTATCGCCAACATCTCTATCTCGCTCTTTCTTACCCGTGGGACTCTCAAACTTTACTCGACTGTGCAGCTCACATTTTACTGACACTCCCAAACCTAATTATATTCAATTACTCCGTTGCACCATCTACGAATCTTTCCTCACAAGTGGAACAGGCTAAAGGGAGATGAAATTTACGCAACTAAAATTAGATTTTGTCTTTTCTACCTTTACAAAATTTATAAAGTTTTAAATTATACCTTTTCAAATATATACAGGCATTATTTATTATATAGTTATGTACGGATATATTTATGTATATATATACATTTATAATATATAGGTATAATAAGTTTGGCAAGGATTTTTACCAGCAAAAGCACTTACCGCGGTGTGAGAGAGTTTTTAAAACTCTGTGGTTTCGAGTCTCGAAAGCGATTATGGATTTCCCTTTTATTTTTTCTTTTCTTTTTTTCTGTTTTCTTTTTTTTTTTTTTTTTTTAAATAAGAGACTACGTTAAACAGCTTTGATCAATTCAGCCTGGCTAATTCCCACCCGCCGAGCCCAGGAGGATTCTCTTAGCCTCTTCTCGGTTTTCACGATCTCTACTCGGTCTCTCGGCAGGTCGCGCGTTACGTGATTTAAGGGGGAAAACCTAAAAACCTTTCCTAATTAAGTCTCTGTCGCAAAACGTTGCTTGTCCTTTTTTTTCACCCTCTCGAAGACCTCGACTTTTACCTTTTCACAAGCCATACAGATTCAGCTCAAAAAATTGAGATAACTGAATTTTTAGTTAAGAATTTGTTAATTTTTATCATTTTTCAAAGCTTTTTTTTTTTTTTTTTTTAGTACATTTGAAGCAATCGATCACTCCGTGTTTAAATTTTAATTAAATAACTCCAGATCATGAATACGATTAGTTAGTGTGATAGGATATCTTTTGTTTCGAGGCGATCCTTCTCGCAGGTTCGTTGCGACAAGGTCTGCGTTTGATCCTGGAATGGAATTAAGTGGTGCGCTTAGTGATAAGATTCCCGCTCCTTGGCAGTCGCAGGGGAGATAGAAAGCAGCCGTTTTGGTGGTCGTCAAAAGCTGCGGTTCCATTCGTACAATCAAAGGAATATGTTCCCGTTAGATTAGACTCCTCGAATTCGTTGGGCGTTAAGCGGGCGAACCTAATTTACACTCACGCAGCTGTCGTTCAGGATTTACCATCGTTGTAGAAATCCACTAACCGAACTTCAATGACATCCCAAAATATAATGAAAAAATATTGCTATGCAAAAAATTAAACCAAATAGTTGAAAAAAAATAAAAAATAAAAAATGTCTCCATTTTCATTTCACGTTTCTATTATAGTAATTAAACGCGTATGAGATTTGCAAACTTTCTACAGTTTCATGAAAACGTATCTTAGAACTGTGAGATCTTTTGTTGCGATTTTCTCGCACCCTGCATATCCTGCCGTGAAAGTAGAATATATTCATGAGATTTATGTCAATGGTAACTTTTCATGCAAAACCCCTTCTTCTTCTTCTTCTTCTTCTTCTTCTTCTTCTTCTTCTTCGGGTACGGAATACCGCCTCCAGTTGCGTGGTTGCAGGACGTCGTACGGTGCGGATGGCGTTCCAACCAGGAAGGAGACAAGGCCGATCCATAGTAGCCGAGTTAGTGAAATGTCTTTGCGGTGATTGAGCAAATATTTGATGAAGCGAGCGAGCCTCGGTTCTGGGTTGGCGGGAGTGAACCCACGATGGATCCCCTTTCGCAGGGTTCCTTCAAAAGCACCCAAAGACGTTATTCCTAGAAGCCTGTATAGCGAAGTTATACCTACCCACCGACGAGGGACATTGAGAAAAAGAAAAAATAGAAATTGTTTTCCTCTAAACAAAGCAAAAAAAAATAAAAAATACAGTGAAACCCTAACGCGTAACTATAATTGAGCTCCCGCAAAGAAATAGCCGTGTTTACGACGCGCTTAAAACGTAACCGCTGCGTCACTTTGTAGTAACCCTTTTTACAAAAGAGTCAAGGAGAACGGTTGCCTGACTGCCTGGCTGGGTTGGTTTGAGAGTCGAGCAGCTATGGGGGTTGTTTGAAAGCAATTATACAATTAGTTAAAATATCTGACGGCGTAACGGGCTATAAAACAAACGTGATTATGGGCCGAAAGTCGAGTCGACTCGAGTAGAGCAGAGTCCGTGTCGCTTCGTCTCGTGGTAAAAAGGGTAAAAAGTCAAGCTCCATTTCATTACCGAGTCACGATTAATTTTTACTAAAATAACAACTTCCTTTTCTGTTATAGTTAATCAGACAGAGAACCGAGGACAAAAAATTACTCAACCGAGTAATTGATGTTCCACAAAATCGACGAGTTTCGAAACGATTTACCGATCAACTGGCACCTTGGATCACGTCAGAATTGACAAGTAATGCCTTTAGATTTACTTTTGAAAATGTCTGAGGATCCGGCTTTTATACATCCAGACTACCCGAGGATTCCAAAAGGTGGGGTGAATCCGATCTTTGATCCGTTGCAGCCGATTTAAACCTGTGCGTTGATAAATATTTCAGTAAAAAATAAACATTGGTATTATGGTAATCCAACTGACGTATTCGGCAGAAAGTGATTCCCTCGAGTGACATAGACTGAGCACTGGTAAAATATGAGAATCATGATCGCTTAGCATTATTCGTTCTATGGCTTTGTCTGTATTTGATTCTTTACTCAGCTTGAGAATTCATCCTGCGAGATGAAAGAAAAAAAAGTACCTCTTTGATTGAGCAAGCCAACGATCATTTACAGTCTCTTTGAAATATATAAAATTAAAAAAAAAAAAAAAAATGTTATGAAAATCGAATTCAGTAGGTATCCCATTCTTTTAGATATTCACTTTTGTATCAAGAAACATTCTCCGAACGATGTGTACATACCTACCTCCCACCGTATAATATTCGGTGTTCAAAACGATGCATTATGCATAACGAGAGACGCATCATTGTATTTCCATTTCTCACCTAAAGAGGCTCAAGGTGGTGCTTTGTATCGGGCATGGATGTGTACGTCGTCACCTCACCGTGGCGCCCCATATTGCGGGGTGGGGATGGGTTGAGGGGTCGCGAATACGACATGTGTGCCAAAGTGAAAATGTATGGCCTCGTATGGCACGTGAGTCGACTATGTCGAGGGTGAAGAGCGAGGAGAGAAGGAACAGTGAAGAAAGACGAGACAGACGACGAAGGGAGGAAAGATTTTCATAACTCGATAGGAACCTCTGGCTCAAGGAAGGTACACCCTGCATCCTAGCTCCTAATCTGTTCTCGATGCTGCTTTGTCGAGAATAATAAAAGAGCTGAGTCTAAAAGAGTTGTTCTGAACGGTTTTGAAGGAGTTTACTTATACTATCCAACACGGTGCACAATGCGTATTCATCTAGCTCATGATCAAACGACTAGATATGAGACTGCGATTATTTTCAGGTGATTTACGAGACGACTTGAAAGACCGCGGGATCTCTACTTTAGAGTTAAAACCGTGAGACCATGATATGCGTGGCCTCGTGGTGCCTTGGTAAAATAATATAAATTAATACAAGTCTGATATAATTCCCAGAAGGTGCGCTATCCCATATATCAAATTCTCTAAGGAACCGCGCGGCAGCGGAACCTTAGGAAACCAGAGGTGTATTTGCTCGCGCGGGTTGCTGGGCGCCTGCATAAATAAAGCTGGGAAATTTGCAATTATGAATCACGAAGCTAGAAATACACGGCTGCTTTTCTCTTCCTACGGAACAAACGCTACGCTCCAACCCCCTCGCAACACCCATTTCACCACCCGCTACTACCGCCACGTCCCTAAGCGTATGCGAGACTCAGATTCTGCCAGGGTGTAGGTATAGGAATGGGTAGGAGTTTTCGGGGGTGTCACGGAAAAGTTGAAGGAAGCACAGCTGACGAGTATGCAAATGTGAATTCTGCTCTCTTCTCTTCTCTTCTCTTCTCTTCTCTTCACTTCCCGCGCCCTATTTACTCGTAGAACTGATACAGGTCTATATGGACAAGTCCCTGTATGTAAAAGAAGCCATTTTACTAGTGTGTGAGAAATTTTATCCTTCAAGGACAACACGGAGCGAAGAAGTGGTACCGGTCCTTCTTCAAGAGTTTCAGTCTCTTACTCAGAAGAATAAGACGACTGACTTGAATTGTTTTGAAAAGAGGATTAACCGCGTTTTAAGAATTACTACCGCTTTGGACATCACCAACAATTTCTGCTTCGTAGTAGTGAAAGGGATGAACGGATTATCCTTAAAGAACGAGGTCTAAGTCTTTCATAAACCTTTATTATATTACACGATCATTTCCGCTTTCGTATTCCTTCAAACTTTCTCCTATTAAATAGCGAATTTTTTTTTTTTGTTTTTTTTTTGGAACTGAAGCATAATCGGCATAGTTGTTTTTTATTTTTTTTTTTTCTCATAGCACTTGAGCATTTCTATGTCTCTTAGATAATACACTAAAGCTGGCAAAGAAACGACGATAAAATCAAAGAAAATTATCATATACTCAACATGACCTCGTAGTATACGTCACATCTGCATTGTTTAACTTGAAAATGAAAGAGGTTTGCTAAATATTCTCTTTTCGTTACTTATTCCATACGAGATTTTAGTTTTAGAGTAAACGTTATAAGGTGGACGATCGGCTTTTCCGAACACATGAGTAAATCTCATTTAAATTCGAAGAAAGACTTTACTTTGGGGAAGGAAAAACTCGTTCGCAAATCGGTTTCTTAAAGGTTCTCTAACTTCACCATCAGAAAACCGATGCGGGATGCTAACGCCTTCTAAAAAACGGATATAGGTATCTACCTCATTTCCATATGGGATCATACCATTTAGCACAAACATTTCTTTCCATTCGCTAAAAGCTAAAACATCACCGTCACCGTCTCCGATCGCGTTCGAGTTCAAGACTCTAACTTACAATTTGAATAAAAGCAAACACACATACCTCTGACGTACTCGGAGTGTATGGTAGAGACAAACTTTCAATATATTCAGAGCGAAGAGTCAAATATTCGAGCCCTCCTATTACTTCCCCCTTTTCTCCCTTTCTCTCTCTCTCTCGCACACTCTTTCTCTCTCTTTCTATTCCACGAAAATTTGGATAAATGGAAAACGAGGTGGAAGTTAAAGCCTCGAAGATGAGACCGATGAATAATAGTTTCTTCGCTTGACCTCTCTGTACGCGGAGGAAACGAACCCGCCGAGAGTAGGTATACGGAGGTCTGTAATGGTAGTTTGGGTTTCACGTAGACGTACAAAGTGCTCCGGAGGAATACCAGCCTTATATTACGCTCAGTCTATATGCGAAGCGTGTTTGCCTAATTCCCGTCTATGGACGCTTAGATAATTTAGATATCGGGCGGTTGCATTTAGGAGGTAGATACTGGTACGCGTTGGGTCCCTCATTCTACTCTAGCTCCTCCTGGTTAGGTTATGGAAATCTAGGAGCATCGCCCGACAAAGATTCGCTTCAAATACTCTCGTCACAGCTATAAGGGTGATGCAAGTTATCTCGAACTCTGAGTACGAACTATACTCAAATCTTAAAAAAAATAAAAAAAAAATTCTCAGTTCTTAAAACGAATTTCATTTCTCTATGCAAACAAATTTAAACAAATTCAAAAGCTTATACAGTATAAGTAAATTTACAACTATTATGAAAGACTTACGTTCTGGTTAGGATATATACAGAGATAGATAAAGATTAGCTGCAGAATTACTAACCTGAAACAAAAATGATAAATAGTCATTATAAGTAATGTATAAGTAATATGTATATATTCAATTAAAATTTAATAATCATTTCGTCAGCTGTTATATAGTAGTCGAGCTGCATTCATCAAGCTAAATTAACTCACTTCCACGCACTTACTCCTTTCCTTAACGTAGTCTCGCGTGTGGAAACCGTTAGCACCAAGCATAATTTAACGCGATACGTTGGGGTTATGCTAACTTGCTTAGCGCAACCTCAAATAGACTGGTTACGTTACAACGAAATTAGAATACCACGATGTCATTTGAACGTGTGGCTTATATTCATATGAAATATTTTAACTCCTTTCAGATAGATCAAAAAATTAATTAAACGAATAAAATATACTTTGTACAAAACTATCAGCCACAAGATCATCAACTTTGATCTAACTTTGATTAACTGCCAATATTATACCAATTGTGGTAATTTCATTAACTGCAATCATCAGTACAGATAGTTCGATCGCATATTGACCTATATTCATGCTCTTCAGGTTATTACGTCATAATTAATTTGATGACCAGTGATTAAGGGATAATGGCCAAAGTGTCGCCTCACGGTACGACAAACGGGTAACAAGAGAATTATTGGAACAGATAATAAGGATGATGGGTATTAGTTTGATTTTGTTTGAATATGTTTCGAAATTTCTTTGTTATACAGCTACAAAATTTCGGTAAGTATTTTGAAACTCTAAACCGTTTCTCAGTCCATCTTTCCTTATAATCTAGTACCTTCCAAGTGCTGCTGGTAAGTCTAGTTGCTCCTAGGATTCACGATGAAGGTGTAGGACGCGAGGGGGTGCGTTGGGGCCTATAATCATGCGTCTTGATTAGTGCTCCGTGTTCAGCGCTCAGTGATCATCCCCTAATGCTTCTCTAGTCTCTAGTCCTCTCTGGTCTCGCCACCTTCGCGACCAAAACTTACTAATATTATCCCGGACAAGAGATACCTGGTGACCTCACAAGACTCCGTAACTTTAACTCAAGATGAAACAATCCGATTTTATATTCGCTGAAAACTTCCACTCAGAAAAATAACCCAGACTATTGAAATCGTCACTTCATTTTCTGCTATCTAAGAAACCTCCGGCTTTAGCGAAACGGAATTCATGGAATTGGAATGAGACTGTTTTCTTATTTGTTTCAATGAAGCACCCAGTATATGAAGCGTTTCTATAGCAATGAGGATTCAGGACTCCGGGAGTCTAGAGGAAACCATTACGGATTGGCGGTCCTCTCCTTGAGCTAGAAGATAACCAATGCTGCAGGTGTTTAGGTGGTAAACTGCGTCGTAATTTTGGTAGCATGTTTAGTGTACCTGAGTCCGTTCAGAGTCACGATAGTTTCTTGACGTATTTCCTGAATTCCGTTTGTCGTTGGTGGAAAGGCAAGGAGCTCTGACACTTTGAGGATGAGATCTCCTGGTCTTGGTATAAGACCCGATCGAGACCCGGAGATAACTATAATCTTTCCATCAAATTCACACCGTCGAATATCTGTGCCCAAATCCGGTTTTCCGACTGTGGGCATCTCACGCGGTTCTCACAGCATCCGGGGTAGCGGTTAGATAACCACCACCGAATGGGATGAATAATGAAGTAAGTCGCGTTCGTCCGGAAGGGCAACCGGTCGAACCCAGAGACCCATGCAGGACGGTGTAGACCCCGTAGAATCCCGGACCCCGAGGACCTCCAGGACCCCGTAGACCCCGAGATTAGCCTTGAGTTATAGCGCTAAGATCACATCTAATTGTATCACTACCCCCTTAGTATCTATCTACGGCTAACCTGCTTACATTGCTTCCTCTTCCAGGAACCCGAAGCTTCCGAACCATTGACCGGGGGAGAAACAACGATTTGCTTAATCTTACCTTGCCAAGGGGTTTTCGTGGTTGTGGTACAGGCGTGGACGGACACACGTTCAGGGTTTTGGGGACAAACCTGATTTCTGTGTATGCGGTATATTTTACAGAGCGAAGGTCACGGCTTGACGAAACCAACCTTTTGACCTTGGGGCAGTCTTGTGGTCGAGTATCTACGAAGTGTCGTAAAAAAATATAAAATAAAAATTCAGACCTTTCAGTTCCTCTCGGTCTTTTCCAGAAGCTTCATGATCTGCACCGTTATATTGACTCAGTTCATTTATGTACTCGCGTTTTATGACGCCACTAAAGTTGCGGAGAAGCTCTCAGTCCCGTAGAGCTTAAAAATAAAGCCTCTTTATTCCACTTCTACCTCCATCTACGTCGGTTTCTGCAGTACCTCCGAAATCGCTGCCACAAAATTTAGATATCCTTCGACATACATATGCTGAATTTCCTGTAGTCGTAAAATCAGTCGCGCGATTCGCGGCGGCACGTTGCGGACGCCTATATTGTACTTTTGGGGTAAGGGTAACAGTTTTACTTGGATCTATGCTGCACCGCTATCTGGTTCTCAACGAGGATAGAAACGCGAGGTTTGGCTGTTAGAATAGCTAGGCCAGGCTATACTCTCGGGTCTAGGAGGCAGAGAAACGGCGGCAGGGTGACTGAAGATATTTAGGTAAATGGGTTAGAAGCTATCGCTGTGTATTTCCGCGCCATGTAACTCGCGGGGGATATACGTAGTTGGAACTGGTTTAAGCCGAATGCACGACGAGTAGCAAGCGCCAAATTGGTACCCGAACGAATATCTTCGGGGGTTGAAAGTTTTCATTTTATGGGATTGCCTTCGGTTAACGTTATGGGAATAAGATGGCTTTACTATTCTTCACTCGAAATTCCTAGCGAAAATTTTTCGTAATTTTTTTACTTAAAAATTTCTCACCTTGCATACGTCGCGACGACGTTCACAATTTGTGCAGCAATCGAGGCCAGACGGGGGTGCAAGATTCGGAGTTTTTAATGGACGGAAATAATTCCAGTTTATCGAGAAATTTGTTCGACTCTCTGCACCACGATTTTCAGAACCTTCTCTCTCGCCGTTTAAAGATAATTAAAGCATTTTCGTTTAATGCATTTAGCATTAGACGTCGCCCCGTCCCATCCCATCCCTCTCGATCTTCCCTTTCGTCCGTTTCAAAATTTCTTACCAATTTCTCATTCTATTTTCTCATCCAACCGTTTCTCTACTCTTCGTCTTCGTCTCTGTCCCTAACTGCAGACCAAGAGTATACCTAACGACGTATTTACCGAGATAAACCGAATTAAGCTTACTATCTAGGCTTACTTTTAATTCCATTAAGTGCCACCGCCCGTGGGCCACTCGGCCCATCTCTCCTTCTATATCGTTTCTTCTCGTTCTTCTTCGTCCGTTAAAACCAACCCTTTCTCTCTCTCGGTTTCCAGTCTCCATCCCTTCCACCGCGGGATGCCCGACCCTCTTAGCGTAACTCTTGGCCGGGGTTTGCCGCGGGGCGACGTCCAACGACTAACCCTTTGAGATCACAGTTATCCCGAGATCTCTGCGTCGCGGCTTCGCCTGGCACTCAACCAAAAACTTAATGAGCGCTGGTACCATCCGACCGCGACCGACGAGCCGACCAAAGAGATAAATGCAAGATATTCAACGCCCCCGACGAATCCCAAAAGCCACATCCGGGTAGGTACCAGTAAAGACAAAGAGAAGTGAATTTTTTTTAAGAAGTTAGTCATGCAGGCATTCTTCCTAAATAGGATACATTTATCTATTTGTACCTACCCATGTTCCACGTGTGCATTTTGAGCATTTGGATATAACAATGTACTACAATACATCCAAAATCATATACACACACACACACACATATACACACGTATGAAGTCTGCGTTACGTTTCGCTTCTGAATGGGAATATAATCATCTTGATGGTACAAAGCAGCGTCGACTTCTCACCCCGCGTAGTGCTTTTGAACACCCTCAAATGCTGATGAAACAGACGATATGGTACATACGCGCTGCTAATTCCCACTATTGTCTTTGTGGCATCGGAAGACGAAGCTACAGGTAGATTTTCACTTGTATCTATGTATGATTTTAACCGCTAATACAGAGACAGTGCAGGTACAGATATATAAGACTCATTACAAGACGACAAGGGATGCTGATGTTCATTTTTCACGTCAATAGCTCGCAATGTTCTTTTAAATTATTTTCTACAACCAGAAACCCTTACAGTTCCATGGGGCTAATTCTAGTTGGCAAAACGATCTTACCACCTGTAGATAAAACGAAAGAATGAGAATTCGCGATGCTGAAGTGGTTTGGACTAAAAAGTAATCTTTATTCTAGCTACAGCCGTTGTCTCTACCTCTAAAACGTTGTAAAATCTACACCAAGGATTTTAGGAAGCTTTTGACGAAGACTGGCGGAATATTTAACGACAAATAGCGAACACTGCAGACTTTGACACTTTCTGGAATATTTTGTGTCAATTATTTCAGTCCGTTTTTTATTTTTTTCATTTTTGTATCTTTTGTATCAAACCGCGTTTTTGGTTCTACCGTAGTGAAGAGTGCTCGAAGAGTTCGAGAGAGAGAGGAAGGTGGAATCAGGCAGTGTAACACCTCCAAGCATTGTATTTTTATAATATTATTTATGGTATTAATTTCTTGCGGGTTCCGGCGGCCCGTAGGGAGTTGTAAAGCGGTAGCCCACACCTCTTCCTGCGATATCATTGTCTCGGCGTTACGCCGTTGCTGAGGAGAAAGAAAGGGGTCCGGGGACCAAGGGGCGACCAGTGAATGTGGTTGAAAATACGCGGTTCTAGGGTACGAAGATGGGAAACGCGCCCAGTGGGTGAGGAGGAAACGACCACCAAGAGATGAAGGCAAGAGGCTCCTCTTGGTTAAGAGAGTGCAGCTAGGTGTCGACAGGAAACTCCGGTCGACGCTATCCGGGAAAGCTATCGCTCCAGAGAGCTGTGAGCTTTTCTTAAGCGGTCTTTTACAGGAGGATGCAAATTTAACCGTAAGAACTTTGCAAGTTTGTATATCTTTCATCATTATATGTTATTTCGTATTTTCTATTAATTTATTATAACGTGATGAGATATGTATGATTTTTTTATTTTTTATTTTTTTTTTATTTTTTGTTTGTTTAATTTCTGCTTTTTCATGACAGGAAGATCCCGCTTCATTGCGACCACAAAAAGGTTGTGGAGCAAATGAAATCTCAGGATGAGTAATATTTAAAATTCGTCCCTCTACTCTCTTCCTAAAATTACTTTCCAACGAACCCTGGAGCACCGGAGAAGCCAAGCTGAGCTTCGGATGATACCGTCAGAGATAAAAGCCAGGAGCTTCGGTTCCCAAAAGCTCAAGGCCACATTAATCTCAGTAATTACGTCACCTCTGTTGGCCCCCATGGCGGAAGAGATACCAGACGATTTTCTAACCCCCGACAACCCGCGTTTGCTCTGATTTCAAAAGTTATTTATCAACCAGAGTGCTGATATATTTTTACAAAATTTATGTAAATATAATTTTTTTTTTTTTTTTTTAATTTTTTTCATATACAGCTGAGCTTTTTCTGATTCATTCATCAGTCTTTGATAACTGCAGACATTATTACACGAGTAATTATTACCATCAGTTATATGAAGAACGGAAAAGGTTGCAGGTAGGTAAGCAACGTTTACATCAGAAGCATAACTCCGTTGGCGCATATCGTTTGTTGGTTTTGTGGTCCACCACCTCCTGGATGAGGTGGAGTATGGAAAAGGCGCCGTCGGCAGTTTCTGGGTAAGTGAAAGTAATTCCTCAAACTCTGTTAGCGGTTGGTCGGTTAACAGTAAATATTTTCATACTTGGACCAACAAAAGTAAAGAATTTTTAAAAAAATTCTTCAAAGAATTGTAATACCCATTTGCAAGGAATAGACTGAAGAACCTTAACGAAAAACTTGATCATCTTCTCTGTCACTGTATATTCACCGGGGTTTATCATCTCTTACGAATACAGGCTGCTTTAACTGTGTTTGGTTTCTA
Organism: Macrophya annulata; assembly: GCA_963924015.1. Taxonomy (NCBI): domain Eukaryota; kingdom Metazoa; phylum Arthropoda; class Insecta; order Hymenoptera; family Tenthredinidae; genus Macrophya; species Macrophya annulata. The sequence continues at coordinate 3,066,422 of OZ001262.1, forward strand.
AATCAGCCCTAATTCAGCAACTGTTTGCCCACAAAGCTGGCTAATGCTGCAACTATTGCCTTTCCCTTTATCTCTATCTCACCTCCTCTCCTCGACTGGCATCAATACATACGCTCAGTGCTCCGGGGGTTTTCGTTGCGATATACTGACGCCTATAAATTCGGCTTGGATTGTTTTGGTTGAGGTATAAAATCGTGTTTGAATAAGGTATAACTTGAGAATTTTGGTTTCATTGATTAGTTAAATTCCGTCGACGAACTAGCTTAGGTACTGTATAGAGTTGGCTAGAGGCATTGATCTCTGCACCAGCCTTGGCAAACGGTCACTCGCTGCGGTCAACTACACAGCTTGTCCGCGTCGTCTGGGAGGTTTCTAGCCTTTGGTGATTAACGAGGGGTCAAACCTCCGGCACCCGGAGCGCGAGCAAATACTGTCGAGAAATTGGGTTCAATGCAACCCCAATTGAACTTTGCTAATGACTCGTCACTAGCTCGCCTTCGGTTTTATCATCGACTGAAGATGAAGACATGGCTATGAAATTAGAATCACGAAAATCGAGATCAGATGGTAAATGATAAATAAGAATATAAGGAACTCGTGGAATATCCATAAAATTGATTTTTTTTTTTTTTATAAGAAATTGAAATATATTTAACAAAGATAATTGAACTTACTTCTAATATGGTGCGGAAAAAAAAATCACTACTTTGCAATTACTGCAGTGCGTGATGTAATAAAAGCGAGAGAATATAATCCCGAAAATGTTACGTTACTCTGAGCCGAAAGTATTAGAGGAGAGAATCTGGCTCTCTCACAGTGACCAATATCTTAATTAATATTGGCGTGAACAAATAACCTTGCGGGTAAAAGCGCTAGTAAATTGAAGAGAACAGGGATTTGGACTTGACTAATCTTATAGAGTGCAGAGCCTGCACGAAAGCTCTTTCTTTTTCTACAACATTTATACAGTATATATAGTTGCAGAGCGTTGATGGGATATGACGGTAACCGTTCTATATTGACTAATAAACTCTATTCTATCTCTTATTTTCTTAAACAACTTCCTCAAGCTCTGCATCGTCTTTTTATTTATTGTCAAAAAAATTGGGTCTTTTTATTAACTTTTCTATTTTTTTTTTTTTTTTTTTTATTATTCTCATCTTTACCTAATTGTCAAAAATTTATGACTACAGAAAAACAAGAACTGAAGAAACATCTTTAATCATTCGGTGAGGCGTATAATATTTCCGCGTTAATTAACTTGGACGTTCGTTACTCTGTGGACTAACGTTAGCCAGCGGTAACCACGCGTATGATTATTTTAGCGACTTTGGTAAACTTTTTTTTTGCTTTTTCTTTTTTTTTTTTGGCTTTGTTTATTCAGGGACGCGTACATATCAGTGGCAGTGGCAGTGGCGGTGGTAGGCAGGGGGTAAAACTCTGGATATTCGTGTAGGCGACGAAGGGAGCAAAAAGGGAAGAGAAGAGAAGAGAAGAGAAGAGAAGGGAAAGGAAGGGAAGGGAAGGGAAGGGAATGGAAGGGAAGACCGGGAAAACGGCGGCGCAGGGAGTCCGCCGTGTGAATAGCGTTTCCGGTGGGACGGCGAGGTCCGGTCGGCATCGCAGACTCCAGTTTCCGGTCGCACATCCACCGTCCGGATTTTCTACTCACACCATCAACTCCCGATACAGTCGATTCGCCCGCCTGGAATAGCCTTTCCTAATTAAGATATCGATTCTTATTGTGCGTTTAGATAGATACGAGGATGAAAATCGGGTGTGAACACACACAAAAAAAAAAAGAAATTTACTCACACGTACGTACGCTTCGGTTTAGAGACACCCTGTAATCAAAACCAATCCCAAAACTGTTCAAAAAAATAAATAAATAAATAAAAATTCTACGTATACAATAAAAAAAAAAAAAAAAGCATACAAGTAAATGGCGAACTATTGCAAAAAAAAAAAAGAAACATATCTAGAGTCGAAGAATGTTACTATAGGTTACGAGAACGTATAATGAAACCCTCATACACATTTTGCTGGTAGGGGTGTCAGAATTTATTTTTCGAGTAATTTTTTTTTTTCAATTTTTTTTTTTTTTTTTTTTACCCCAGTGAAAAGGATAAAACGTGGGAAGCATATTCTCGCTACCTACCTGTGGAGCTTTCCTCGAACGGGACCCTTGCTCTCAACGGCAGCCTGCACCTTCGTGGCATTGAAAAGGAGATAAATCGGGGTAAAAATAGAGAGCGAGGCGAACGAAGCGGCACGCGACTGAATCCTCGGGTATGCGGGAGGGTAAGGATATAAAGCGAATAAGACGGCTATAAAATAGGTTGAGTAAGGATTTTCGAGCCCAGAATTCGCATTTGTAAAACGTATATACCAACCACTACCGTGACGGTCGCAAAATCGTAAGGGATGACCGGGGGACTTTACCTGATAAATATCTTTACGGTCACGCGAGCCCAATCCCCGAATCGTTTTACGGCCACCACGACTGTATAAAGAAGCTCTTCGACCCTGCACCGCGAGTAAACGGAAAACGGCTGAACACCGGGGTGCGTAAAAACGAAATAAAGGGTCTCTACTCTCTACCCCCACTCAACCCCCAGACTCTGCGGGATGGAATCAGGTAATTATGGGGATTAATCTTAAGTCCGTAAAGTCCACCACTTGTGGAGTCTGTCCTATTGCAGCTCGTCGTTTCACGCTATTCCTCCAACGAGTGAGGAATGGTGACGTCAACCGTCAGCCAAAGATCTTCCCAGAGTTACTTTTCTCAATTTTATTTCCCCTAATTTTCGGAAATCAGTGTATGCAGTTATTTATCGAGGAAGGAAAAACCTCCGAAGTTGGAGGACAGAATTTTTTGTACCCTGATAGAAATTTTTTCTTTATTTTTATTATTTTTATTTATTTATTTTTTTTTTTTCAAATTTTCTTTGCATTTCACGACTCGTACGAATAACCTGCACGCGCTCTACGTATGGATATACATATGTAGGTGTACATATAACACGCACGGAAGCCACAGGTGTCAGGGAGGTGATTTTCAACCGAGCCGAGAGCAAAAGAGACATTTTTACGTCGTCACAACGCGACACACGATGGGGCAGTAGAGTGCGAGTCGACGGTCTGCTATATAGACCCGAGGGCGATTCCTACGGACGGTGAATCCGCTAAACGTTATCACTCGTGCGTGAAATGGTTCAATAACGCGGTATCACTTTTACGGGAGCTACCTCACCTTTTTTTTTCGATTTTACTTTATTTTGTTTTCAACGTTTTTTTTTTATCCGTCTTTTTCATTCCTCGCTTATGACATATGACTTTTCGTTCAGTGGAACAATTATCAGGAACTCGTACGCGGATTAGCAGAAACCGAAAATTGGCAAATCTCTAAAAAAAAACGGTAAAAATGAAACTTTAAGAATCTCGATGACCGAAAGAGAGCCAAAATGATTTGAATCACTTGGACCCTTTTAGAGAGAATTTTGTTCTCTTTCATCTACATATGTACGTGGGTATTTCTGAGTACATATGTATGTGTAGACCTACGTACAGAGCTACTCACATCGCAATATTGTAACAACGCGTTGTAGCTAGAGTAGGTATAGAGTATAAGAGGCAGCGTGGAGAAATGGCTGCAAAGGTCTCGTAGCAGTCGAGAACAGGCATAGAATTAGAAACAAAGGCGGAGGTTTCAATTAGGCCCCCATATTAGTTAGTGATAATAGGCCACCCCACGTACGGGGACGGGGTTTCTAGTGCTTACCAGAGGTTATGTTAGGTCTACTGGGGTTGTTTGCGCGGGTCCAGCAGCTCTTATGATATTAAGGGCTGACTAGGCACTCACCCTTACCCTCACCCTCGCCCCTTTACCACCCGCGAACCCCACCTATCCCAGAATTCGCGGGACCGCGGTCCATCGTCCGGTGTATTTAGGCTAGTCCTGGGATTTCGCGTTCAACGCTACGGGCGTCGTTGGGCCAACGTTGTCCTGACCTCTCTATCGTCATCGACAATATACCATGTACCCTTTATACACATATATGTATATATATACCTCCTGTATATACCCGGCTTCTATATACCATGTAATATATATTAAATACGGTGAACACCCGGCGAAACGGAATTATGGACGTTGTACTACTCACGTAAAGGGAAAACCATACCGTTCATACTCGGAGCTATTCTCTTCCTTATGACGGTGAAGTTACGACTATTCCTTGAAACCAAAAAATCGTCAAAACTAAAATCCGATTAATTTTGCAGAGCTAACCAAGCGGTGAAGTTGGCGTTGTATAGGAAGTTTCTATGATAAGAGAAATGCCTCATTGCCGTGATATATCTTATAGCTATTGTATATATGTATATGTATATATATATATATACCGATATGCGTGCTGAGAAACAGGGAAAGGAGTTGGCCGAAGGGTAGGAGGGTAACATCTTGTATTGTCAGATCCCAAAGCGACAAATTCATAATTGCGTTAATGTAGGAAACGGGCAAGGGGCGCCTACCGCAGCCACCGCATACCGTCGGGACGCCACCACACACTCTCTTCCTCTCTACCTATCCAACGTCTTGGAAGTGTAGGCGAGTCTAGTTTGGTTGGAGGAGAGCCCACCTCGTTAATCTTCTCAGGATTATCATGGTACATAGGTATCTATGTATATATATATGTATGTATGTATATATCTGGCGTGTATATATTATATTCGCAAAATTTGCTTTCCAAACTAAGTAATAATAATTATTGATTCATTGCATTTGCATTAACCACCTGATATACATACAGTTAATATCGTAATAATAAATTCAAACATTTTCATCCCCTTCATGAATTTATCAAAATCTTAACCAACGTTGGTATTCGGTAAATAGTTTCAGTCATATAAATATACACAGGATTCAATCGACCGTAAGTTCAGTACCTAAATCGGTAAATTTTTATTTAGTACAATTCAACGTGAGCACTGAGTACCAGGCGTCAAGGTAATTCATGTTTTACGAGCTGCCAGCACCGATTGAATCACCGCCTCCTTTCACCCTATTCATGAGGGCTAATTTTGCCCGATTTGTAGTATAAGTGGGTGTATCAAGTATCAGGATCGGTAATCGATCGTAGGGTCCTGAATCATTGACGAACACGTTACCGTGTACTGGGTTACAGTTATGTGGTATATTATGCTATGGAACCCCCATTCAGCTATAGGGGGCATAAAAAGACGATGAATAAATCTGAAAGAGATTCAAATAATTCATAGACTCATATATTATAGATTTTTCTTCTGTTATTTAGACTGTGAAATATCTATACAGTATTATGTTTTATTGGCGAAGATACGACAAGAAAAAAAGTGTCTAAAAGTCGATCTCGGTAAGAATTGTTCATTGGTGTTATATTACTCGATTCGCAATTCAAAATGAAAGAGAAATCCTTCAAGAGAGGAATAAAGTTACTTTTTTCTTTCAGTATAAGGTAGCATAAGAAAAGTTTTTTTTTTTTGGTGAAATAATAATCCTAATACAAGTGTTGTTGCCCGGCCAAGGCAGCAATCTAGATGTCCGTAACGTGGTATTTCCTGTACTATATATATATACCATATAAGCTGGTAGCAAACGTGAGGAGGAATAGGATATTATTCCTGGTGGATGCAATCATATTAGTTTCCGAAGTTATTAGAATATTTATGTCCAAGAACCTGATGTGGGGTTATGCATGACATAGCCAACGTTATACGGGACAGGGAACTGCACGCCCACGTATGTATATATGTACATATATATATACAAGTACATACGTCGTGGTTATAGACACTACTATATACAATCGTATAAGATAATGAATAAACTAAGAAAATAGTGTTGTCACAACCAAAAGTCAGATAAACTTTTACCTATAGGCGATATTACATGAGAATATCCTTTGGAAGTCGTCCTTTTTTTTTATCACTTTTTCTAACAGGAAGATATATAAATTGAATAGAAAAAAAAATTGAGTTTTTTGGATATTTTTATTGTACTTTATAGAATTATTATTATTTTTTTTTTTTTTTTTAAATCTCTTTCATTTTTCATCTTTATCAAATACTCAGGCTTTATGTTATAGGTAGGGTATATATAATACCTGCAGGTTTCATTTGATGTTTCACTCTTGTGAGAGTACTAACTTATATAAGACTTTTCGTCATTATAATATTAAACACAAGAGTCTTCCCCTTTTTTTTTTTTTTTCTTTCATTTTATCTTTATTTTTATTTTTATTTATTATTATTAGTATTTTTTTTTTTTTTTTTTTTTCTCAAAGATGGTTACAAAGTCAGGAAAGTTTCTCTCGCTGGGAGGAAAATGAGAACTCTCTGTTAGGGAGGAAAAGACAGCGTGTTACAAGCGCTAATAGGAGTTTGAAAAGCCTCCGTGTAGCTGTATACATATACAAGTACAAAAAAAAAAAATAGCGTAAAAATTTATTCTTTCATAGTGTTTAAAACCAAGATTTTAATTTTTGGTTTTATTAAAATTTTTTATTTCTAAATATTTTTAACCATTTTCTAACAATAAAATAAGAACTAACTACATTCAATGGTAATTCTTACCTTCTTGGTGTGCGTTGAGATGAACGGGATGTGTGATATTTGTTGAGACACTGCTCACAGTTTGCAAATCGTCGCGAAGCGCAGCACTTTGACGAGTTTTGCTCAGGTATAACTGAAATAAGAAATAATAAAAGAATGACTGTTGTTACTTCGGGCAGACGTTTAGACTTGATAACTTTACTTCTTTCAAAGTTCTTTAAAGAGTTTATAAACCAAGTTCTTGTTGCTGTTGTTGTTGTTGTTGTTGGCTGTTTTCTGTCTGACTATTATACCGACTCTTTGCTAAGTTCGTTTACTTCAAGGGCACAATAATGGACTCACTTCAGGGATAGAAATTGAAGATATATTTTTATTCGGATTTTTCATTACCATATTTTTACAATTTTACTCCGACCATGTTCAGATCAAATTACGTCTCTTCTAACCTCTCGCTAATATTCCAAACTGAACATCGAGCTCGAACGATCTATTCCAAACGGTTATCCAAGCCTGTGAAATTTATGAAAGAAGAAGCCTGTGTAACCCACGCTCACTCATAAGTATCCCTTCGGAACCCCTTACGCCTTGCGCTTCGTTTTCCCTTACTTTTCGATCGAACCCCCTTTCGCAGAAGCAAGAGATCCTCAGCTCTTTATTCTATCCCAAAGCGAAAACGCAGAGCCAAGGGCCCGAGCTTGCCGAATATTAAAGGGGATGCTCTGCGGCGTTTTGGGGGTATTTTCCTATGGTATCTAAGACCTGCAGGTCGCCCTCGAGGCGTGATCAGGATGCCAAGACCGCCGATCGGACGAGACAGGACTCTGTTATGGGCATCGCGATTTCGCGCGAGAATCAAAGAAGACCTTACCTCCTTTTTTCTCCGGCTAGGTTTTCCTCAAAAGAGGGAGGGGGGCTGAATGTTAGGGTGAGGAATATCCTCTCAGCCGCAAACAAGACAAGCCGTTTACTTTTCACGTGGGAAATCTAATCAATTAGAAATTCTTTTTGACTCTTTGCAGGCAGGGAGAACGTTCCGATCGTAAACTATTTTTTTATTTTTTTTTATCTTTTCTTCGTTTTTTTTTAATACATTTTTTTTTCCTTTTTCACTCATTCCCGCGCTTCTGCATGACTTATTTAGGTCCTCTGTCCCCACGAAACATCTGACTTGCTGATTTTTGTTCAGAGTTTTGCCCGAGGATGGTGTGTCACGCTGTCCGCCTGCTGTCCGCACCACACCAAAGACAGAAGGACACGCTCGCCACAACGGAGAGTGAAAAGTTTAGCATACGCATTTTGTAAATTGAAATTCGGACAGGGAAGGTTTAAGTTTAGATTGAAAATTCCCGTCTTTTATACGTCGACGTATTGCAGTCTCTCTAAATTTGTTCGCTTTTTTTTGGAAACGGAATTTCAAAATTATCTACTTCAATCATGATATATTTTTATTTTTTTTTGTTTTGTTTTCAGAAAATATTGAACAGTTCCCTCTTTCAATTTTTTCAAGAAATTTTCACAAGGACCAAAAGAAACTCGACAATCTAGGCACGCGTCATCCGCTCTTGTGAGATAGGTACTACCTAGCGTGTCTAACAACGTAACAACTTCCGCTGTATCCACGGTGTATAAACAAGCCATAACTGTTTTATGGGACCCCCACAAGGGGCCGATCCACGGGGGTCCCGTTACCGAAGTAGCAACACGCAGTGATCGCGAGACACCGGGCACCTAGAAGAGTGTGGTTTACGCGACAGATAATTCTTCCATGCGTTTTTTATTGTTTTTAGTATAGGGGATGTCAGGTTTATGATACACCCAACCCATAAATGGTTAAAGTGAGGTTTCATTTATGGGATAGAATTCGATAGTTTTATTTAATAGCTGAAGGAGACAAAATCGTTTATGTTAATGCATAATACGTCGATCAGAAATTCAGAAAACGGTTTATCATCTAAATTATATATAAACGAAAAGTAGAAAAAAAACCAAAAAAATTTTTATTTTTTAATAAATGAAACGAAGCTCGACGACGTTCGAACTCACCGTGCGATAACTTTCACGGAGTTGGATTACGTGTGGCTTCTGGTGAGGAAGAGGGTTCTGGACCAAACGCGTTGGTGGATGAGGGGGAAAAGCGTGATTGATTTTGCATACGACACGGATTGGACAGGTTTGAGAAATTGGACTGCCTTTCTGGCAGCTCCCTTCACCTAGCCACGACTCGCCTTACCACGACTCGATACATCGAACCAGGAAACTCATATCTCTGTCAATATCTTACGATCGGTTTATCCGCGACTGTATAAACTCGCCGCTCCGGGACTCACCCTTACCGATTTTTACTTGCCCTACTAGCCGAGGTATTTACGACCGCTGTCCACTTGGGTTACGAGTTTTTCGTTTTATTTTACCAACAGGTACTCAATCCGAATACCAAAGGGCGCGCACCCCCGTTTCAGGCATTTTTATACTCGCCACTTTGAAGTGGGAACGTTTATTAGTATATTTTTATTTTTTTGTTTCACGATTTTAGTAAATCTACTTGATGTGAATGTGCCGGAGTTACACGTACACCGAGATAGTACAAACTGTATACAATAATTTCAATATATTTAATCAACATTGTGAGCTTTATGTTAAACTGAATAAGCAGAGTGAGAGAAATGGGTTGGCGTATTCTGAACGTAGTAGAGAATCGGAAGGAGGTGGCAGCGCGCAGCCCTCAGCTCGGAGGGGCTGGGGCGAGAAAGATAAGGTGGTCCTGCCTCCTAGATTATGGAATGGCACTTTAATTACACTAATGGGAGAACCAAATGTTAATTACAATTCGAAGTCTAAAAGAGAGGCGATTTGGAACGAGGGTAGGTAGGGTACGTCCGGATTTTCCGAGGGTTTTCTCACGGCGTGGCACCGGCGTGTTATTTAATTTGAAGAATTCTTTGGTGAGAAGAAAGATTTTCACAGACACTTTAGCGTATTCAAACCAGCTTGTTCAACATAATTATACCGGATAGTTATACAAACTGTTTATAATAAAAATTAAAAAAAAAAATGAAATAAATAACCAAATATGATAAAACGATTCGTTAAAATACTGAAAATGGGACACAAAGGAGGAATAAAGAAGAACAGGGAAAATAAAATAACCCGTCAACACCCCCAGTATAAGATAAGGAACTGCTGTTGATATTTTCCGGTGGTTGAGTTAATAATACGAGAGGTACACAGAGGGGAATAAAAACCGTCAGATCTCCAAAGTGGTGCCATAAAAAGGCGCGGATGTGTTTATTTAAGAATTTGCCTTTTCCTTTTTCCTTTTTTCTCCCTCCCAGATTCTTTCGTCTCCTTTTTTTTGGCCCCTGCTTAACCTTATCCTCCTCTCGACAAAATCGCTGCACGGATTTATCTGGGCCATTCCTCTTCTCTTGCCATGAAATATACGGTTGGTTCTCGGACTTATTGTCTCTTTGGAAAACAAAAAATAAGGAAAAAAAGAGAAATAGAAACGAAAAAACGGGAAACTCTACTAAATAACTTTAAGTGTCCATCGTAAATTGATCCAGACGATTTTTTCTGTTTAACTTACGAAAGCGTAGCCGAAAATTTTTATTAATTATATCTAATCACTGACTTTTTGGGTATCTTTATTTAAATTGGATTTATCCTTCCAATTACCAGCTACCTGGATCTGATTACTTCCAGTCATCGCCATGAATCGCAGTTAATTCTCATAATAAATTAATAAAGCATTAGACTCGTCTTTGAAATTTCACGTTCGGTATAGCTTTGAGATTTTGTGATTTGAAAATGGCACGAAGCTCACGGGTACAACGGGTAATCATGCGACAGACAATTACACAGAGTTCCTCTGAGAGCAGTCTCTCCACCCTTCATACCACTCCAGACTTACAATCCCGCAACGACCAAAGGATTAAGAGACCAGTCAGCGTCACCGATCCCTTTGTGTCCAAGCGCACAAGTTTTTCTTTTAAATTCCCCAGAATTCACCATCCAAGAACAATACAGCCTCAACTCCACATCGGATTTGTTTTACTTCCTTTTCTTACTTGGTTAAATTTTTGACTAAAAAAAAAGAAAACGTTTTTCTGATCGACTGGCTACATTTCAGGCAACGTTTTCAGATCCACCAAAGTTTCATCTGATTCTCCAATTCCTAGACACATCTGTTCCTCCGTCTTGATCCTATAGATCGACTAGTGTCTTTGTACCTTTACGAGGTACGGAGTTGAGTCCATAGAATTCTCGGGCTTAAAATTAGAATGCCTGTAAGCTCCGGGCATCAAAGGCAGCACTTGGAAAGACGTGAAATTTCATCGGAAGCCATGCGATGGACCGAAGCGTCCGACAGAGCCAAGGGGATTCCTGAGTACCGTATATGTACTATATATCAAAGTACATATTCCTACTCTCGTCCGAGTCACTCATGAGAAATTATAAGCCGCACTAAGCTTTAACATATTTCCTCTCTTGTCTCTACAAAATTTTAATACATACGTATCTACGTATGCACCATCTGTACTCCGCATTACATCGAGGTATAACTAGGACTTCCGCATTCACTGAAGTCACCATAAAATTTAACGACCGTTCAGGTTCATTGACATGGTTTAAATCTATTCGGTGATGTCTCATACGGTTGTTTGTCATTTCACATATCACTGTTATCCATGATCATACCCTGCATCAATAATGTCTTTAAAAAAATGAGCAAGCTCTTGCTTTGAATGACGATCTTTGCTTCCCTACCGTAATCTAAAGTATGGTAAAAGCCGTCCGCAGACAGGATGGTATGAAGGGTCTGCTTTTAGAATCACTAATGACTGATGGTACCGCGAGAGATTGAATGGACGTTGAAGAGCAGAGATTTGGTTCATGGATTTGAACCTTTTCGTTATGCTATGATGAGTTCTGCATCCTCTTTCCTCGGATTTCAGTAAGTGAGTATTCCTGCTATTTCAAATACGAAAACAGTCTTCATTTTTGATTAATAAGTCCATGAATTTTGTAACAGCGTTTTTTTTTTTTTTTTCGATTCGTAGTTTGGTTAGTCTGCCAATTTCTATTGGGTACAAATCTGCTCACAATTCTTTTAGAAATTCTCAGCAGGGTTGGTCACGGTATCGCGTGACGTCTAGGGTTTATTGTTTCCGACATCGACGAGAGATCTAGGTGTGCAGGGGACTGGGAGGTACCGATCGGGTCACCATTCTCGAAGATAGAGAGTAAAGGAGACAGAAAACGAGGCTGTCAACGCTGTCACGTGTCCAATGGACCGGACTACTACTCCCATTACTGGAGCCAAGAAATAATAAAAATGCCATTAGTGTCCCGAGGCCTCCCTTCGCCGTGTTTCATCCGAGAAACAACCCCAGTTTTCGGACACTATCGAAGGACCTCGTATTTATTTTCGTCAATCTCTTTGTCACGGACTCCCTGTTTGACGAGGCTAATCTCTAGGTGTCGTTCATTTACACGATTCTAACACGTTTCTTTTTTTTTTTTTTATTCTATTCTCTTTTTTCCTGACTTATTATTTTTCAATTTAGATCTTCGGACATTTTTATCATCACATTCGAACCTCTTTTATTTTTGAAATTATGAAACCGAGAGAGACGTTGAGGAGACCAAGACGATAACTTAAACGCCATTATCTCAGGACATCGACTAGAGATTTAAGAGGACGCAGGCAGCATATCGAAGAGTAAAACAATTTCGAAGAGAACCGGCCGGGAAGCAGGCGTGTTACTCCGTATGGCGACAAACTTGGGGGGGTTTTGCACTGTCCTAGCATACTAATGGCGATTCCAAAGACCACAGCGAATACGAAGACAAAACTAAAAAAATAATACTAGTCCTAATTCGATACAAAAATTTGACCTTGAAATTATTTTACGAGTCAGAAAAAAGTCAGTGAAAAGTTTCAGGCTTCCTTAACAACCCTTTGAGACACGTTCATCGAGAGATCAAGGTGAACAATGCTTCGTTATGGATATCGGTTATTAAATTTGCGCTAACGATGTCCAGGAGTGTGTCGTTCGATGGTTTGATGAAGGTGGAACGTCGAACGTGGGAGTTTAGGTAAAGACCAGAAAAAGTACACCATTGCTTTCGGTCCAGGGTGTAAATCTGTTTACTGAGATAATAGAGGTAAATGAACGGTTTTATATGAAATGAACTGGCCAATAATTGCGCAGGACTATCGGAGACACAGGTCCGCATCCTTCCACGGTTTACCCTCGCCTCTCGGGGCCAGAGTCTTCCTACAGTTGATCCCATTCCTAGAGGGTAACTCCCAAGGGATATCGCAACGGCGTTTTCAAGATCGGGGGAAAGTCTGCAAAGGATCTTTGGAAGAGTCCCGGGCCAAAGGAGACCATTTATTTCCTCCGAAGGATCTATATCCTATCGAGTCGCAATATCTTCCCGGCTCTACACACCTCATGTGACATGACGGTCGAGAATGGTAGAGGAAAGAAACCGATAATTATAATCTGGTAGAATTTCATCGACTGGATCCGCGGGATGAGTGAAAAGAAAAGGAAAAAGAAGAAGAAGAAAGTAAAGAATAGAGAAGAGAATATAAGTTAAGTAAAATAAAATCTAATTATTTTTCTTTTTTTTTCTTTTTCATTGATAAATAAAAGGCAGGAGAATTTCGGATCAAAATTTTCACAAGACATGTATTGGTTATGACTGCCTACTGTGTGGGGCCCGTTAGAAATAATATTAGGTGGAAAAGTGGCACGCGGAGTCTGCGTCGAGAAGGACCTGTTAGTAAAGGCGGGGTCGTTCGGAACTTTACTAACGAGGTTTACCGCTAATCACCGCCAAGAAACCATTCGCGTATAATTTGTTTATATCCTGGGCTACGCCCTCATAGCCGCAACTCCCGACGCGTCGCCTGCCGCGAACCTCTTCTTGAACGGAGTCAAGTACATCACCTCTGCAACGGGTGATTAACCATAATGCAATTCCTTGAAATAATGACTGTCAATTTGAGTCAATCATAATTTGGTTATTTCTCACGTCTTGTTTCGGGACGTAGGTTATACGCGCGTGGCTGGTCCCGATATTACGTACATACAAGATAACGACTTTCGTTATAATTACGTTAGCCCTTTCTTCCCGTGTATATCGCTACGTCGATGTCAACGCGTATGTTGATCGTATTAGGTGAAAATTTGACTGAGCGATTTCCCTGTTTTTTTTTTTTTTATTTTTTTTTATTTTCACAAGTTTAAGAAATTATTTGAAAATTGTTCACGTCAACTGGCCGGCGTGGGCGTTAAAAGTGCGAAGAAAACGCCTCCCCTTACTTGCGGGCTTCACTCAATACGCTTATCTACATATCAAAAAGGCAATTTGTGGAACTCGCTTATGCAAACGGCGCGGCTGGTGGCAGCGCGTCGTACAATGCAAAGAATTTAAATCCGAGCGCTAATAAACCAGGTCCCTCTTTTGCCTCGCGTCGCTGACGAGCTATTTGAGAGGTTAAGCTTTTTAAGCCCTGGCTTAAGCCGCCATAATTGCTGTTTCAGATATAAACGTTCAAGAAATTGAGAATTTACATTCTCCGCTTATTTACTCTGCAAAAAAAAAAAAAAAAAGAAAAAGAAAAGTTAAGGATGCCTCCCAAAAAAAAATAAAAAATAGCCCAAATAATGTATTTTTTACGGAAACAAAAATAGCCGTTTTGACGAAAATTTAACCATGAGAGATGAGGAAATTTTAGTCCGTGCGTATACTAATCCTTTACTTCCTTTCATGACCACACCTTTCCGAGGAGTTCTATAGCGGTAATTTTGGCTCGTGCAAGCCAAGAACTTAATTAACTTCAAGTATCATCTTGTTCATTTGAAGCAAAGCTTCAGCATCCTTCGAAGCGTTTCGGCGCCTTTACTCAGTATCTCTCTTCCTCTATCACTTTCTCTTACGTATTTCTGGTCTCTCAGTCTCTCCGTAACCCCTCCCAGTAATTTAGCCATTCGTCAGGACGCATACATGCCATTATGCGAAATGTTCTCATTAGCATTTAATACGTGAAACTTTGATTCTGCGGCGGGAAACTCTGGAAAACACGTCAGGATGAGCTCCGGGTGAGAGAGAGAGAGGAAACCTGCAGAGAGGTTCAGCACCGAGAGAGGAGCCAGAAGGTCTCGTTCCTTGGCCCAGCACTCGCGCTGATTGCGACCCGTGCGACGATAATTGGACCGGGGTTTTCCACCACCCGGTATCCGCATCCTCTTTACTTCTCTTCACATAACTGTACACTTGCTTTGGCGCAAACCTTCCATAGATTTTACTAGTATTTTCTCGAGTTATTTTAAAGCATTTAATATGTCTTTCATAGGAAGTGATAAGTAAATGGCTTGGAATGAAGCGAGGAGAACTGGGTTACAACAAAATAACGAATGAAACAGTTTCATGCAGTAGATAAGATCGATCGATCGAAGTCCTGACTGAGAGTTAGATTGCTTTTTAATTGGAACAGAAGTGAACGAATTTAATAACCCGATAAAATCGACGTCGGAGTTTGGTTGTGAAGATAATTAACAAATAGTGTGTTTGTGAAAATATCCGCTACTCTTTGGCGATGGACCAGCAACCGCACTTGGACTGCGTTTCGTATTTAGACTAGACTTGCATCAGCCACCATACCGTAACAGAGTAAACTCAAATTAGGTTAACCTGGGCAGAGTGAAGTTGACTATAGTTAGACGAATAGACTCGCTAATGTCTTTTCTGTGTTCGGCGTCCCTCTATATCCCTACATGTCCCTTTCACGTCCCTCTCTTCCGTTCGGAATAGACTTTAACCGAGAACTGGACATATCAGAATGGACCCAAACGTATAATAGAATTGCTAGACAGTTTCAATCTCCGTTTATAAGTTTTGACGAGAAATAATAGTTCGGATTAAATTTCATGACAGAAAATTTGAATTACCAAGTGTAATAAATTTTACGAATTTTTAAGTCATCCTATTTCTACAACAAGTTTTCCTAGCGTACCTATTATATACGTACAGATGTATACGTCTACGTACCTATGTATGTATGTATGTATGTACTACCACTTTACAGCACAACTCCAAAAAGGATCTCCAAGCAACGTTGCATTTCGTGGAACGGCCGACTAAAGCCCGGGCTTAACAAGTTGGTTGTACGAGGCGCGGCGTCCCTTATGGCCAGGCTACAAGGCTACTCGGATATACGTAATAACGCAGGATGGTAATAGAGTTAATTGCCGGCCCACGAGGCTTACAACTTGAGACACGCGACGCACCTGATACCAACAAATTACTCCATGACTCGTCTTACCGGCGTAATAAGTATGAGAGAACCACAAAAATTTTAACTTTAAAAAAAAAGTCTTCATCCCTTATTACTCTACGTTTTAAACTAATTGATGAATAAGTAGCAATTTTCAGACTGATTGTCAGCATATATCATCCAGATATGTACATATGTACCTTTATCTGAGATGTAGGTATGTTCATACATACATACAGATATCTACACAACGAGGCTGAGTGTAGGTTCGTTCCCGGATGACTCGGGCGAAGCGATTTGGCGACGTTAACGTATGGGTGTTCCCAGACCCCGCATAACTCCACGGTTCAATTCATATATTCATAGTGAGAGACGAGGGAGAAGAGAATAGCTAGAAGCGAGAAAGCGTCTACGAACTACGGAGGACTTATACCGCGATTGCCACCCGCGGTGACCTACGGCATAAGTCTTGGCGAAGGTGATGGAACGGTCGTCCCTGGCCGGGTCACCGCCGCCAGCATGGCGAGGACGTGCTAGCAGAAGACTAGGAGAACGTTTTCAGTGAGTGATTGTTCCCGTGTTACCACCAGCCCACGGGACACATTTGGATTTGTATCAGCCACGGGTTTTTGATGGATGTAAAAGAGTCGAAATATTCTTATATAGAAAAATTTCACAAATCGTGATCCTGACCGAATTGTATCTATTTGGAAAGACAAGTGAACTAATTCAATGAAAGATTCTTTTGGGAAGAATTGAGAAATATTTTCTTTAAAAGTCACGTAGCTTCTTGGATTTTAAAACGTATTCTTTCATCTTCTAATTACTGCTGAAATACCCCGTCATTTCACGTATGCTTTTGGGTGTATAAAGGAAATCCTGTCCAATGATGTTAATTCCAGGTTGACACCTCTCCCAGGTCCATAAACACACTCTGGTTTTCTCGCCTCCGAGAGCCAGGGTGCCTGTCTCTCGATGGTGGAACGTTAAAACGCAGTAAAGTTGCACCGACGCAACTAGAGCTTACCGTCCCGGGCTTAGTTTAGTTGTTAACTAATGGCGGAGGGATTAGGTTGTTCGTTAGTGAAAATTATCACGCCGTTCGAGCTTCACGGTTTGTGAGTCGGCTGTCGAAGAAGCTTAAAGGTAAAATATCGGAGCTTATTTCGACGAGATGTTACTCTCCGCAAAGGTTTTAGATTATTATAAAAAAAAAAACAAAGAAAAACCAAATCAAAACACGTCAACGCAGCTAGGATATAGATACAAATTCGATCAAGAGAATAATGCCGTAGTCTCTATACCCGCATTCATAATCCAGTCAACATTTTTCATCCTTTTCTAAAATGACGCGTTCTATCTCACCGCTGCAGCGGCGCGGCGTCTCCATTGTGAAATGAGAACATGTGTCTCCGGCTGTCCGGAAGTACGTCAGAAAATGATAATAAAATCTGTCGTTAGAAACACAATGAAATATCCAATAGACTCAAAACTGTCAGAGTTGAATTTCTTGTAATTCAGTTTAGACCAGGCGGTAAAAAGGTTTGTAAAATCTCTGAACCTGTGGAAACTAAGATACGAGAGGAAGTGGGAATCCGTCGCAAAGATTCGCAAGTGAGCATCGTCTATGCTCGAAGGATGACCAAGGGGCGAACGAGGGGTGACCAAGGGGTGACCAGACGAGAGGGCGGCCTAAGCACGTTCTCACCCTTGGCGCTGCGGTTGCGAGGACCCTCCGAGGGCCTAACGAGCGGCTTTGTCATTCTCTCTCTTGCTCCTTCTCGTTCCTCACTGTGCTCTCTTAATGATGGTTCCTACCGCGCGCGTAAATAGGGCCACCTTTACATGCGAGCGGCCGTTTCGCTAGTGGCGACAAGACGACGACGACGACTACGACGACGAATACGAAGGAGGAATAGAAGGTCGCAAAATGCTCAAGCTAAATTCCGGGAAAAGAGACACGTTATACAGCGGATCGTTAAGCGTGACATACACGCGTTGGTTAAGATTTTGGAATCTGGAATAATTGCGGATGTGGAACAGGAAGAGGGATCAAACTAATGAAACGCCTCCTCGACGCGGTAGTCCAGTTTTGCGAGGAGAGTAGATGAGGAAAATTCTCGAGAATCGAGGGGGAGAAATAAAGAAAAAGCTACTATGTTAAACTTTGTTGAAACTAGGAACTGGATACGAGAGAAGAAAATGCTGACGATTGTCCGGTCAAAGTTTATTATTCTCAAGCTCGTAGAACTTCTTTTAACGGACATTCGACTTTCTTCTTATTTCTTACCGTACCGTACCACCGTTCATCGACATGACTAGGATTTTGCCTATGGATTAATGCCCTCTCATTTAAATACAAATCTGATGCTGATACAGAGGGTAGGCGGTGTATAGTAAAGGGTCCGGAGCCAGAGTGTGTTTGCTGTCCGAGTAATGACTGGTAGGGTCTTGTCCCAATAGGGTCAAGGAACGGAAACTGGACACGCGCGGAACGCCATGCAAACAAGGTGACCTTCGATCTCTGCCCTTTTCCCACCACCGTTACAGTGATTGCAGAGTTTGTGCTCGTAATTTATCTTAGATATTAGATATGGTAAAAAACGAAATTGAATAGAAGTGAAAATCCAAAAGGTTTTTTATCTTTATTTATTTATTTTTTTGGGATTAAAGGCCGTTCGCATCTGGATTTGAGTTTTTTAGTCTTGAAGTATATGTCAGGTAGGGTGGACGCGATAGAATATTCGATGGGTTTTAATTCAAATGCAAATAAATAAACCGCTGACGGAATGATTTTTCACCCCATTTCTCAGCGACGACATTTCCGATCCGGGCGATAGATATTTTACATTCCTAGAAGTCTGGAACCATAACGAGGCAGAACAGTGCGTGGTCAGTCGGCTGGCGATACTTTGCATGCAAACGTCGCGTTATATCTTCCGCTGCAAAGGCACACGTACTAAATTTCAGGAAGCCTTACCGATATACTTTACGAAAGATACGAAGCGAAAAATCAGTAACGTATTATACGACACTTTGCCAAATCCATCGTTGGAAATGTCGTTCATACCCCTCCCTCGATTAACAAAATTTTATTTTTGAAATCTGGGTCAGAATTATCCACGTCAAAAATTTTCCCAAGAACAAATTAAGAATCTTACATTTAATTGTCTAGTACGTTTCAAATATTCTGAACATTTCACAAAATCGTGTTTTGTACGATGCAAATTGCAGGTCACGTCCTCGCCAGGATAGCCAAGGGTTTCGACACACGAGACGAGACAATGTGGATATTATAGGATGGGGAAATATAGTGACGGCAAAGTAGACAAGCTGTCGATATCTGAGAGCTAGCAGGAGGAACCCGACCGTGGAGCCCAGTGCTTTCGTGGTGCTCGTGGTGCCGGGTAACGCAAGCAGATGCACAAACTTTGAGCAGCCAGGCGGTGGCCAAAGACTAGACGGTTCTTCGGGTAAACACATCCAGGACGTAGATGAATCTTCGGGAACCTATAGCTTCCTGAAACTTCTCGAAAGTTACACCTTGCTTGCTACAGCTTCCTCCCTGACATGGTGTTTTTTTTTTTTTTTTTTTTCTTTCCAATAGACTATTTGCGAAACGATTGTCGAACGTTTCGCAATGAAATTTGGTTAGCAGTGTAAAAGTGATGCCTTGATGGAAAAGTACCAAAAGGATGGATATATGTTTAATGGAGCACGAACAGTTCTGGAAATTTGATCGTCGAGAGCAGCCAGCAATTGCTTGGTTCACTCACAGCCCTCCCACCAATTTCCTTCCAGCTTCTCTTTCCTCACCAAAAATATCTCCTTTTATCTTTCCCTCTTTCCATGATCTCTGTTCTCAGATCCAAGCTTTCAAACTTTGATTTGATTTCACCGCTTTTCTACGAACGGATTCCAACTAGCAGCACACCAACAAAATCCCAGACTGATAGAAGAAGCAGGCAATGATTTTAGGAATTGCTCGAATTCGATTTATCGCCCACCCGCACGTTGACGAGGTTTGAGCCAAGTGATAGACACGGAATTTAGTAGATATAACGCGATTTAAGCCTGCTTTATAGAATACGTGTAGTCTCTTTATGGACGCTGTGAAAATTGAGGGATTTGCAACGCGTAAGAAATCTGTTCTACCGGAAGGCCTATTCAAGAAAAGGCCAACGATGAATCGATTCCACATTCTAGCCAGGTACTGCTGATGGAATAATTTCATGTAACTTCTTTTTCAGCAGAGTAAAAAATTGTTTTTTACTTTCTTAAGTAAATGACGAATGATAATCATTGTTCCGAACATTATTAACAGAGAACAGAAACCAGGCCAAGAAGCTAACAATCGGTAACAGGCTAACCTCTCGTAGGGACAATCTCATCTCATCTCATCCGAATCCCATCGTATATCGCGAAAGCCAAGCCCCTAGATCTCTCCTCCACCTCCATCTCCATCTCCACCTCTTTCCACCCTCCGTCGCTCCTCTTACATCGACGTAGTACACCGGGACCCATGACCCTCGACGTGGCAAATTGAGCACACATTTACCCCTCGCCCCAACCCGCGCGATATATACGACCCATTCGCGAGACAAACGGTATTGTTTCTTTTTTGGGTTGTGCAAGAAGGGTGCTCTAGGAGGCCAATGTTCCTCTTTGGAAGAACTTCTCGAACGCATTGATAATAATTATTGCTTAGACTAGGGAATCATTCACCATTATTTATTCCACTCCTTTTCCTCATTTCTAATATACCTAAATATCCAAACTTTATTCTGATCCTAATCTTACGGCAGTGAAAAATTTAATAGAAACTTTCTCAACGACGATGAAAGCTTCGCGTATATGTAGATATGGGATTTGGGTTCTTGGGGTTCACCCTAGCAATCAAGTCATTACTTTAATTACCTATATGCCAAGATTAATAATGCACTAATAATTATATCCACCCCTAGTTATGCTAGCGTAAACAACTTCCTTATGAGATTCAACACATCGTTTAACCCTTCTGGTAACGCATTGAGCGAATTTTGTCTACCGTGCTTACCTCAGCCTTCCAAAATTCGGCCATAACGTATAAAGAGCAGTTCTTCTTTGATACCCAAGCGATCAGCAAGAAGATGTTTATCACATGAGCTAAAAGCTATACGCGGCGAAAATCTTTGAGCTTTTCATAAATACTATATGACATCAGTTTTCGTGTCTTGGATAGCAAAGATTATGCAGGAAAATTCTAGGGGTGAGAATCGGGCTTGTCACTGCTTCGTTTCTCGTAGAAGTCTAATACAGGGTTAATTAATACGCTTTAAAACCCAGAGAGGATGAGTGGAGAGGAACCACGGCTCAGATTTCCCGCAAAGGTTACAAGAAGAGACCGTTTACCGAGTCGAGCGCGTCGTTGCGTGATACCCACAAGATTTTCTCAACCGGAAAACATTATTAAACTCCACTATGACGAAAAGGTATAAGTGAGAGTGGATTATGCCGATATTTTAAAAATTTTTTTTATTTATTTTTCATGTCTGAATTTGCCACTCATTTCATTTTGGAGATAGACGAAGGTGCAAGAAACCGGAGACAAGAAACTAGTCTACTAGTCCTTTCGGGGCGCCAAAACGGTGATGCCAACGGCGACTTGTGAACCACTTGTCGCTGTTACGACCCCATAAATTTACCGAACCTCCCCTACGCGCAGGACCTGCCGACGAGACACCAGGCGATGAAGCACCAAACTCTCGTGATACTAGGCCTTCGTCCTAGCCTAACTATCCGTTTAATCGAAATTGAGATTTCTCTCAATGGTTTCTTTCACCAGTTTTGTTTACCCCCATTATTTCCTCAATACAAACAAAATTTCGGATATAAATTTCCTCAAATTGTCATTTGAAGTAGAAGCTTTTAGCTCTTTCTACCTACGCAGGGATTTTCCACTATGAGTAAGTCGTGAATGTATGACTGATAATGCTCATTATGATACTCCTCCAGTACGTCTATTTTCGGCCGGATCTGCCTCAGGTCTTACAATTATCTGGTGCGGTCAGCTAGCCACAAATTATACAAATATAATTGTTTGTGCTAGGTAAGACCAGGGTTAGATCCACCTGAGTGCACTTTGCTGGGTTATCAAGGTTTGACTGGGGGCTAAATAACGGTTAATCTTTGTTCCATGGAGATCAAGAGAGCACGAAGACTCACGATTCGGATTGCATATTAGCGCAATAATTATAGAGATTTTCTAATATCGAAACCTCAAGGTAATGACATTTTCGAGCGTTAGAAATCCCGTCAACTATAAACGCGAGGCACCCTGGGAACCGACCATCTCCCTATCGAACCATAGAACTTCAACCAGCAGCCGTCTGTAGCAAAGACTTAGATGGGGTTGCTCGAAGCGCGGTCTACTCCCTTTGTTGGTGGCCTCCACATCGCGGAAACAGTCGCCAGGAAGTCAGCCAGCGCGACGAGGATGCCCGCCACCGTGACGTCGTACACGAATGACTTCTCATCTAGTTACACGCGGTGAGGTTAAGTGAGGGATGCAAGCCGTACTCCTATTCTAATCTTACAACGTTACGGAATTATTTGACTAAAGATCAGCGTTCTGTAATTTCGGGTAATGGAGTTTGGAATATTAGTTCCAAGAAGAGGAATTCCTAGATAACCAAATCCTTTCCTATCTTTGTTGTTTACTTTTTTTTTTCTTTTTTGTTTTTTTTTTTTTCTTCTTTTTGCGATCCTCTGGGATCCAGACATTTCCTTCTTGTCTAGTTCGCGTAAATCGTGAGGAAGCGTGGTAGGTCCCTTTTTGGATACGTCTCGCCCCCTGCCTCGGAGCGACACGGCCTTTACAATACGTCCTCGCCAGCCAGTCACCCTTTCTCTTAACGTCCAAAGTTTTCAAAGTACGACATTGAATGGAGGCCATCATATATAGGCAGCTTCCTTCCCTCTGACGATGCTCCGACATTCCATCTCTCCCTTATACTATACACATTTCTCTCTTGCTCTCTTCTGTTTTGTGAAACGCGTCAAGATAGGAGACGAACGTCGAGGCCGTGTTCTGAATTGTTGTTTGTCCCAGTGGACTTTGTCTATCTTCAGTCCTGCACCTCTCACCACCCACCAAAAGTCACTACGGTGCTCCCGAACGTTGGGCATCATTGTGCGCCAACGTATCTCTCGAAACTTCACCTAAACGCGACAGGCATAACATTTCATAGAGGACAAGAAAAGAAGTTGAAAAAAAAAACATAGAATAAAAATAATAATAATAAAACAAAAAAATTCAGCAAAGGATGAGCTTAAAAAGCTGTACAATCTCTATCGCGACAGCGTAATACACGGGGTACTAAAACCGTATGAAATTACGTTTGAGGAGTTTGAGATTTGCGGGGCTCAAGCACGTGGCAATAGCTGTCGTCTGTGGTATATCTCCTGAATAAAACAGAGAACAGAGCTCTCGACGGATCACCACAACACCTCAAACATTCCCTCGGAGCGGTTTCGTGTGAAAATACGGTACCAAATGTCGAGGGCACGACCTAAGTCCAAACCACCTGACACAGTGGAGCCTAAGCTAACCTTTCCATAAAGTAACGAGGCCAACCACGTGGCTATTTTACTCTCTTAACAGTTTCACCTCGTTCATCAATTAAAAATTTCCTGACTGAGTGTGAAACGGAATGAAAATGACAGCGTGATTAACTTTATTGATTAGTCTTTCGCACTTAGCATTATGTTTATGATCTGCAACGAATGTGTGCTCTATGATAATGTATAAAATGTCCTTTGGGAACATTGAGAACCTTAGCTGGTTCACGATTTCATCGTATTCTCCATTTACAGCATCCGATCACTTTGAATTTTGCAAGACGACGGCAGTCGGCGATATGATCCTTTAATGGCCGCTTTGTGGCTCGATCCGTTGCAGGGATCTAAGGAAGGCTGCCACCAAGTACTACACCAAGAGTAGAAGCAACTCTGGATAAAGGGGCCGATGAGAAAGAGAAGAGAATACGAAAGAGGATAGCGCGGTAGGAGGATCCTTGTCTTCGTCGTCGTTTTACTCCATCCACTGTTTCCCTCCTACCTCTCTTTACTCCGTCTTACCTTACCTTACTTTACCTACCCAAAGACCGACCGACGGACCGACCAACGGACCGACGGCTGCGTTGGTGCTTAATTTTCCCCCTCGTAATTACGCGGGTAACGCGAGCGAGACAGAGACTATCCTACAAAGCAGGATATAGGTATACATGTACAACCACCCTCTCATAGTCGGTGTGGATATCGAAGATATACTCAAGACTTTCGTATCTTCTTAGTATTATTAGTATGACGAGTATTATCGTTATTATTTCCAATGTCTCATCTCTTCTTCTTCTTCTTCTACTACTACTTCTTCTTCTTCATTTTTTTTTTTTTTTTTTTTGTTTTTTCTTCATCTTGCAGAAACTGTCTCCGAAAATTAGCTGTGATCCTCTCGAGAGACGCGTTTCACGCTAGTCACTATAGTTTATCCTTGCAACTGCCCTCAGCTGTCTCTCCTTCTCTCTCACATCCCTTTTCCGATCCTCCTTAGTAATCTCACTTCTTCGTTTCCCCTTCGCCAACGATCTAAATTTCTCTTCGACTAACCGCCAGATACTGAGTGAGATCAGCCAAGTTTGACGTTGGGCGTGGTCCGATTATTGGTCAGTTATTCGGAGCGTTGTGGTCTGATAGTCTGGCGTCACCTTAGACTCCACCAGACGTCGTCTTAGACTGTAAATTCTCCGTTCATCATCACCTGATAACACAGATCCTTTGTTCATTTCGTGAACAGAAATAGAAGTTAGAAATTAAATGTTGATATTAGGCGGCAATTTCGATGGTCAATTCAAACCCACGAAACAACCCCGTTAAACGTACTAATCGACTCCGTGATTCAACCGTATATAGAACGGCGGACATGTGTTATTGAGCAAATTGATGTCAATAAAGCTAAAAGCTGGGGCGAGCCTCTGCGGCTAGACGATGCTGGTCTTGGTTGGATACCTGCATCCTATGATGTAATATTAGTAGTTCGAAACAGTTCCCTCTAATGGCGACCTGTTAGCTTTTACGCGATGCCCTCCGTGGTTGCTTTCATGGTTTCCTTAATTAGCCAGAAAAGACCTAACGTCGATAACTCTCATGGACCCATAATCAGCGTTGAAACGATTAGTTTTACGATTACAATATGTTTGTAAGATGCTTCGAAAAATTTCTTCCGATTTTTCTAAATCCGTTTCAGTTTGCATGGCTAGTATGAGGAAATAATTTAACTATATGCCCAGGATACGATGGCATCAGCTGTGCGTTGCGGCAACTCCGAACCCCTCACGTCACTATGGGGCCAGAAACACCCTCTAATGTGAGTTAATAATACTCCCCTATTTTTAACCGTCGCTATTTTATTTATAAGGCAACTGCTGGCGCACTCTTCCAAAGGCAACGTAACCGCCATACTCATTCCGAAGGGATATAGACGTCTACTTATACGCTAAGGTAAAGTAAAAAATTGATAGGTTGATACCATCTGCCCATGACCTAGATCGAAAAATTGTTTCAAGAATTTTGGCTATTCCCGAAATTTTTGGTAACCTTAAAAGTAGGCAAATGTTAAAACTATTTGACTCGCTAACCAACCATTACGTCATCACGCCCAGGTAACGTTTGACTTTTAGGGTCTTCGTATGTACGTATAAACGCTGTTGGGATAGATGGGTTAGGTATATACCTACATGAATAAACGGCTGCGCAGGAAACCTCCCCGAGGTTCGTACAGCGGTACAAAAGCGACTGCGGCAATTATTGTCGACGGTCAAGCTGCCCGGCTGGCTAACTGACTGACTGCCTACCAAGCTGGTAGCCTTCAGCTACGGGCTTCACGAGTTACGAAGCTGTAGACTCTCGACCTCACCCCGAGGAACGGGGTGGCCAGCCAAAGTTTCTCGCAGTCATCCGGCTTCCCGGTCCAAGAACTTTCTCTACCGAGGAACGGAGCTAGGTTCTTTGTACGTTGGTGGACCACCCAACCCTCCCTCATACTCGGCCAGTTTGACCCTGGGAAGAACCTGGGCAAAGCTGAAGTTTTGCTCGAGGCAACGTAAACACGCGCTCAGATAATTACGATTAATTGCGATAAATGGTGTTCGCTGAACCGAAGATAACCAGCAACGAATTATACGGATAATTGTGAATTTCGTAAATTGATTTCTGACAAAGAGTTTGACATTAATATCAACGAAACATAAAACAGATCGTTGATTTACAGATAAGTTGAGAATTTTTAAAATACATAATTATACTACAAGGTGGAAGTTAATTTTCAAAGGCAATAAAATAAACAGTGAATAATTTTCGCATCAAATGTATGTGTTAGAAGTGCAGCAAGATGCTCTGCATCGGATACTTTACAATGACTAAATCTTAGTCAGAATTTCCGTCAACGAGATTTCCCCACATAATCCCTCAGAATCTCAGAATTCATCCAGATTCATCTCTAGTCTCGTCTCGCGCGTCGTGCTACACAACCAATTACAATATTTTCCAGAAGAGCGAAGCGTGGATTCGCGGGCTTTCGGGACTGAGTGTATGTAGATTAGAGTTGGCTACGAACCACCGGCACGGTATGAGCACCCGTGAGCTGGTAAGGTAAGGAGCTAGCACCAACCGACCAGGTTTGAACCGCAATGCGTTTGCGTATAATTCGAATCCATCCTGCCTCACGTTTTCCGAAAGTTGGGCATATTTCGTATATTTCTTATAGCTGCACACCTCACCCCGGGAAATCGCTTTTCGACTAATCCCGTGGGATACGCGTACCTCTCTCTTTCTCTCACTCTCTCTCCTCTTCCTTCTCTCAATCTCTATCTCTCTTCTTTCCTCTCACCCATTTTCTTCTTGGCTGTTATCCCCCTGTACCAAGGAAGGCCCTTCCTCCCTATCCCTCCTTCCCACAGGACCCGTCAGCTGCGAGATATTTTAATACACGTAAAATTAAAATTAGGGGTTGATTTGCATCCTGTAATGGGGAAAGAACGCCGCCACGGCAAGGGCTTTACCCCGACGTATATAGCCGTGAGGCCCGTATAAGACGTAAACCAGGCCAAAGAAGAGACGGTACATGGCTGATAGACAGGACGCAGTAATCTGCTTCTTTCCTTTTTTTTTTTTTTTTTTTCCTTATTTCGTTTTTCTTTTTTCATATACATATATATTATCCTGCCAAAATACCCGGAGTATTGGCTAATCAAATTGAATGCGCATGTAATCTGGGGCTTCAATTAAGATTCCAGCTATTTTTACGAGAGGTGAAATTGGTCAGTGATTTTATAAGGGTAGGAAATCGAGGAGGGTAAAGAAAGGAAGGAAGCAATAGGGGAAGGAAGAGGTGTATTACAAGTCTGTTAGCATTTTTGGGTAATTCTCCCGGAACGCTAGGGCCACGACCACCTCCAACCCCGAACGGAGCACTTTCTCGTTCGCATCTTCGCACTTCTTTCCCTCTCACTACGGTATTTTCTCGTAAGGGAAACAGAGGGGCGTGCCCCAGGGTCACTCGGGGGAAAAAAAAAGAAGCCATTTCACAGCTCATTCTCGTCCTAGAAATTACCTCAGACCTTACAGCTGTATCACCGCTACGACCAACGACGCCTCCACAATCAGTTACCAATGATATCAAAAAGGGGATGAAAATGTAACAAAAATACGCTTTATCGAATCTTTGATAATATTAATTATGCATAAATAATTTAACAACGAGTAAGTCACGAGAAGATTTTCTTTCAACTTTCATGAATTGGATAAAGTTTTAAACTCGACGTCTTAAATCGCCATCTTGGTATCGAATTAATTCGTCTTAAGAGAGAACTATACGCAAAGGAACTGAGAGGTGCGGGCATTAGTTTAGATTACGACGTTAGTTCTGACCGGATGTGGCTTCTCCGTTGAGAAAGGGGTACTATGGTATATATTGAATGGTTCCTTTGCGGTCTAATACTCACCAAAGTTAGGATTCTGTTAGGACTTACAAGCCAGAAACTTTAAGCTCAAATCACTGCGATTTAAACCTGAAGTAATGAATCTCAAAATAAATAAATAACTTTCCGTCACCACATATGTATTTCTCATTGTTTCTGTACATAATTTAAATTGAAATATTAATTCATAAAAAACAAACAAAAATCAATTCTATTGCCAAATTAGTACGACCATGCGAATATTCATGACAATAAGATCGAAGCTTCTTAATAAATTGATGATAAAATATTTCGTATAGTCCCGACAGTGGCTTAATCAGAATTTGTAGTATATAGATTGGCACAAATAGACTTAGAGTGAATCAGCAAGGGTTTGGTGGGGTCTTATCAGTGTTACTGCAAAAGCCGTTTGCGTCTTGTAAACTTGGTGACTTGGGCCAAGCCAGTAGTTGATACAAGATAAGTTGTGTGTAGGAGAGCGAAACTTGATACCCAATATGTGAATTGCGGCTTCTCAATACCACTTCTCTATGTATTCAGAGATGCTTAACGGTTGGGTAGCCTCGCCATTGGTCCATTTTGAAATCCTCCTACAACTCACTTAGATCAAAATAAGGAGGCTGACGTTGCTTCTATACCATTAATAATGACAACTGTGAATTAGGGTAAGCCAAGATGGAAGCTTATAGGGGTAAAATTTTTTTTGTACTTTTATTGTTCTTTCCATTTAGTTCCTTTTTTTTTTTTTTTTTGATTTTGATTTTTTCTGATCAACATCATTCAGTGCGCGATGCGATAGCTTATAGGATCATCAAAATGGACAGCTAGAAATTCACCCCGGTATATATATCTAGTATAAATTCAAGGCACGGCTAAATAATAATCCAAAGGAGGTACTGCGATGGGAAGGCGTAAGGAAACACGTACGAAAGTGGATAAGCAACTGCGAACTTCATTCGGAACTCGTACAATACCAGAGCCAGAGTTGGAACCATAGCAAAGCTATGAAGAGGCGCACCTAGAATAGGTTATAGTATATGTATGTACGAAGCTAGATGCTGCTTCTCTCTGTCAGTTTTCTCTCTCTCTCTCTCTCTCTCTCTCTCTTATCTTCCCATGAGCTAGAGAAAGCCAAGAAGATGGCACACGGCTCAGCGCGTACGGGAATGCAATAACGACTTGGGTCGTTCCTTGGGTCACCCCTCACGTGGCGTCTTGTCTGTAGTTAGCCAGCATTAGTAATCTCCCCAAGGTGTTCTTGGATTCTGTTCCATGCAGTGTCGTATGCGACTTGACTTCTGCCCCTCGGCCTCTCAGTACCTGACCCAAGACGTTCTGTTCAACCCTCGTATTGCTGTTGCAGTAGTCTACTTGTCGTTAACAGCACGTGGAGGTAACTGTTTCGATTATACGTATACTTTTCCATGAACCTAAACCTGAACCTAAACGAAGCTGAGCTGAGTTCAGTTCAGTTGATAGTAATTATTGTATAGATCATTCAAAACACGACGACATTCTTGACGTGAGATAACCTACAGTATATGTGTATGACAATTAATTTGTAAGAAAGTTGGTCGGGTTAATACACAAAGTATCATAGACGCCAAGCAAGTTTAGCACTATACAGGCATACTGTTTCCAAGCCCTTAAAACTTCAAAGTCAAGATGACGGGGGTCGTATTAATGATTCAATTCCATGAAAGTTTTGATAAACTGATCATAATTCATGTCAGATTATTCACTTTGGGTGTTTTATATTCCCATTTTATTTTCATTGAATACCGTATGCCAGTGTGTATACTGGAATTATGATTATGGATTCTGTACTCCAGTATCTCAACATTTAACGATCCATTGTTCTCGTTATTTACGATCATGTGATTCAACCGCTTCATTCCACCACGTAATTGAAGTTACTACCAGAGGTGTTTGCGGTATTATTTTATTCATTCAATTCACCGGTAATCACTTTCCTATGATAAACGGCTATCAGACGGACCCACGGTCTTCAGATATGTGTAATGATCTTGACAGTATAATGGCCATTCCTCTCCACTAACAAATCGTTCTTTGTGTAAGCTTGCAGCATTCTAATCACAACGATCATGTTATTCCGGTTCAGGTGATGATAAGCCATCCAATCAATTCCAAAGCGTAAAACCCTTTTAAGCGCAAGTGCATAAACATGATGGAACAAGTATTGATCAACGTTTACACACTGAATTTACGAGTTTAGTTTTTTTACCTCGATTCTGAAAGAGTGAAACTGAAATTTTTTTATTGAATTGATATTCAGAACAGACATTTAGCTACATGATACATTTCAAGGCTCATCACGGTGGACGTTGAAAACCGAGAACGTCGGTGTGTCCCTTTAGGTCGAGACAGGCGCCGGGCTTCTGCCCTTATCACCTTCCGACTTGGCTGTATTAACCATGAATGATCAATTAACCTGCAGACCCGAGGACAGTGCTAGGGTTAGTGGAAGACGCCGCAGTTAGTCGACGCCACATCGAAGTCCGTTCAACCATCATAGCGGATTATTGATTTCAAACTATTCAAATTAAAGTGATCAGATCGTATGGTTAGTGACTTTTGATTTTAAAATGACTGACAATTCTTCGAACATTTGACTAGGATCAATCCTTGACAATTTAAACCTTGTATAAAGAGAAAAAGATAATTCCGAGATGATAAAGGTCGTGAATTTGACTGGATCTTTGCAGCACGATTGTGTAACCCTGGACTTTCGCTGAGGCAAGGATCTCGGCGAAGATTACAGAGTGAGACAACTAGGATAGTGTAATTAGCTGGACGGTGATTGGCCCGGGCGTAATGACCGACGCGTCATCAACTCGATTAATAACCTCTCAAACCGCGAGACCCTTAGACCGTCCAAAGGCAACTGTCCTGTCCTGTCCTTCAGCCTATAGAGACTGAAGTCTAGACTCGAGGTATTGAGTCGTCGATCGTATCTAATCATTGTCCTAAAACTAGGTTCACCGAATTATTGCACACCTTCGTCTCGTCTCGTATAGTTGATAGGATATTAACAACTGTTTAAAGAATTATATACGGAGAAAAGTGGATTCCATATCAAGGGACTTGAGTTCTATGATATAATCCAGGATGGAGGTCGCATAGGTCATTAACAGTTGGCCAAGGGCACGACGTGACGTTGTCTACATGCTCGTACTATGGTATAACTTTGGCGAAACAATTGCGTGCAGAAAGTCACGTGGTTTAGCAAGTCGACTACGACACGTGGTTGAAACTACTCTGAAGCTTATTTCGTATCGTGATATGGTTTAGTTATATTGATATGGGTTGCAAAAATAAAGAGTTTTGATTAATCGGGAGTGAAAATAAATATACTGTATATAAATATACAGGTTTTACTGTAAACGATATAGTATACGATATGGGATAGCCTCTTGCGTGCAGGATAAACTACAGGAAGACAAGTTTAGACTTCGGGAAGCCTCGAGGATCCTGCGGAAGTCTGGCTCTAATTAAGCGCCCCCTTACCACCTTTCCCCTTGTTCACTCGTCATCTTTCAACCCAGTCTCCTGCACTCTCTCAAGCCTCCGAGAGAACTGGAGACTAGAGACTGGAGACTGGAGATTCAAGACTCTAGACTCTAGAGCCAGCCAACCAACATGGGGAATTTCCTCTCACCGCACTCGTCGTCACTTACTGCTCGAGAACATTTCTCAGAAAATTTACTGACAGTTATTAAATCCATGGAGACTAAATTTTTGAATTTTGAAAAAATTAAATTTCATATAAAAATGAATTTTTTTTTTTTTTTTTATTATTAGAACAGTAAAAACTACGTGATATTTATATTTCTCTTCTCATAATGCCTTCGTCTTCAATTTGTATGTTGCGCTCTTTGCTTTTCGAGTCCTGTGTACCGTTCACTGAACGCACGATGACTTCTTGGATAAAATTGGAGCCCAGAAGTACCGGTAATTAATTAAAGAGACTCTTTCGTGCAGTGCTTTTATTTTCATTTTTTAAATTTATTTATTTTCTTTTTTTTCTTTTATGTTACCTCAACCGAGATTTGATTGCGTTGAAAACAGAATGAGAGCTAGGTGGTACTCGTAAACCACTCAGTCGTTCGAACCTTATTCTTACTGCCTCTTCCTAATTGGCCCGTAATTATCGAACTGATAATAATACACCTAACTCTATATGGCACACACCTCCGTGTAATTGTTCGCCAAATAAGCTTCTTGAAATATATTTTTAATAAATTATTTAAACGAACAAATCATGATCGAGAATTACCAAATATTTACAAGAAAAAACTGGCAAATTAATCTACTATATGCATATATCTATACAGTATCTAGAAAATTGGTAAAAAAAACGAAACAAAAAACGAAACAAAAAAAAAAAGTAAAGAACAAATGTCACTCGGGAACAGAGTTCAATTTGAGAAAGAAATCCGGACCGGAGTTTTCTCGAAGTAAAAGTTAGTTTTCCTTGAATCCTTGTGTTTTCTAATCACGAAACCCCATCGTATCCCTAGCGTTCTTCACAGTCTTACGAATGGAAACAAAAAAGAGGTAAAATAAACGCTGGTACTGTTGGGATATTTTTGATCAGTTAAATTCTGGTTTCTAGTAAAAAGAACGATTCACAGTTGATTACGATTATAACCTAATTCTCTTTTCGGAGAATACAAATTAGTTTAAAATTACGAATTGAACTGCGAAATCTACAGCTGTGAGCCTGGCGCGAAAGAGATAAAGGCAAGAATTGGACTGTAAAAATAATGAGTGATATGAGGTAAAAACGATTCGTTGCGTACCTTAAAATAGAAAGGAGTATAAGCTGTACCTCTACTAAACGGGGGCAAGGCAGTGCCAACTGCCAAGGCGCCCCGAGGAGGGCCCCCTAGTCCTCCTCCTCTTATTTCTTCTCTTCCTTCTCCTCGCCCTACTTGGCGGGTGATTCCCTTAGCCAGCGGCGTACCACGCGATGGTACATTTTTAATTACTTACACCCACGCAGCTGCATCGCGCGCGATGACTATAAATCAACCGGAACCGCCGCCCAGCAAAGTAATTACGGCTTGAATTTTAGATAATGTTGCCGCAAGCACGGCTCCTCGCTCGCCAATTCTCGTTCGCGCTTATACCTACGCCCTCTCTTCGTTTTCTCTTTATCGCGCACTATCTGTACCCCAGTTCACTCGATTCTCAGTAAACAAGTATCTTCATGCTTTCCAAAAGTTTTCGCTAATCAGAATTACGACAACGTATATCCTACATCACTTGTAATTTTCGAGACAACAAAACTTTACCTCCGTTCTGGGTCTGCCAAAATGATTTTTTGTATCTATTTCTGATTTTCTTTTTGTTCTTTTACCGAAGGAAATTTACCGGAATTCGTATACCAGTTTTTCGATCCCGATTATGCCCGTGACCGGAAATTTTTGGTATGAAATAATGCGAAGAAACTCGATGAGGATTTATAATGTAACTTTGAATGAGAATGCGGCAGTGAATTTCGCGACGTTTTAATTAAGATCGACCATAGACGAAGACGGTATCGATTCTAGGTGCATCCCCGGTCGTCCTGCAACGGGTTGTCTAGAGAACGACGTCGCTGTGAGCGTCGAGGCGCGGTGCGGTGCGGTGCGGTGCGGTACGGAACGGCGCCTAACCGATAATTTATTGCAACGATATTTGAATGAACATTGCGCCGCAATATTACCAGATAAAATAAGCCATTAAGTTGGCGTAAGACTTGAGAGTATGAACAGGAGGCGACGTCTTAGTTTAAAGGGGGTTTTTTGGGGTGGTAAACGGGCGGAAGCGGAGGCTAGGCAGTGGAGGAGATTAACCATCCAACCGAAAGGAGATTCCACTAAGCTTTCAGATTTTACCCTCTTAGCCGACCAAGGATTATAAAACGCAAATATATTATCCCTTGATTAGCGGGGATAAAGTAAACATCAAATTTTAGGCTTTTCCTAAATCAACCTAATTATCAAGTCTATCTATCACCCCGTAGAATTACCTACCCTTCCGGTAAACTCACACCAAGAAAATCTATACCTTCAAAAAATAAATTACTAATAAAAGAAAATCGATAAAAAAAATATTATTCGATCCAACTTCCGGTCTTATAGATTCCAGTGCAAATCGAGATGACGGAAGAACTAGGAGGCTCCTTTTCCTGATTCACTATGTGAAACTTGTTGTGTTTTTTTTTTCTTTCTTTTTCTTTGACTTCTTCTTTTTCTTTTACTTCCCTTTTTCCTAGTCAGCCAACCGCGAGCGGGATAATTTACCTCGGGAAATTACCCGATAATGGCGAGTTACACGGCGGTCTACGCGTACCACAACTCGCTACAACGCTTAACGTATATATTGTATATATATATACATATATATATGTGAGTAGAGTTCGTTTCTACTCATGCATACGTGCGTGCTAGGCAAGCAAACGCGATCCGCATATACATGCATTATGAATCGCACGATCATCGTCCTTCGCAAAGGACGACTGTCCCGGTTCCGGCAAGTTAATAGAAGTAAATATATTATTTAACATTCTTTTAGTAAAACTTTTTAAGATAGTCCATTTTTTCGTATCTGAATATCTAATCAAAAATTATTCACGTTTGAATCCGTACTGGTTTTCAAAATTGCCTTTTGGCAGTAGATATATATATGTCGAACATTTCTACAAATCGACATTACAGCTCTCGCTAACGTTAAGCCAGTGAGAAGGTGAGATTGAATAATACATTTCTACGGAGTGTATCAGCGGTCGGATGGAAACCTAGAGGGATGGATACCTCTGGTCTGTCTTATTGATAATTCACTCCGCTTGACCGCTGCGTCCCCCAACCTTTGACCCGCAGTCCCGCATTTATATGATTAATGGGTTTATAATGACCTAGGAAGCATCGTTTAACGTTGGGTCGAAGGATTTTGAGTAAAGATTTCGTTGATGATTATACAGGTTAAATATTTCATCGTACCTACGAGCTTCGTGGCTTTATCTTTGTCAGTTTCGTTTTATCCGTAAAAAAAAAAAAAATAGAAAATCGTTTTTAAAAAAAATAACGAATCGATGGCTTTCAGAGGTGGATAACACATGGTCAATTCTACCCGCGAATTATTCATCGAGTAAAATTCAAAAGTTCTTTGACTCGACACGGTGTAGATCGACGTAACGGTCGACTGAAAGTATAAACTTGTAGAAAAGTTGGGCTCACTTCAACAGTTATTATTTTCTCATTTACAATTCTACGTGTCACTATAGGAAAAGCACGATTCCGAATAATTTTCTGGGGAGATTTCAACCCTGAAATCTCTGTTTCTTTATTTTTGTTTTTTATATAATTCCATTTTACCCGAAATATTAAAAAAAAAAAAAACAAAAAGAAAGAGAGATTTTACTTCCGATCAAATTACAACAAAATATCGTATGAGATGACAATTTTACATAGATGTAAGTATTCATATGTAACATACATACATGTACATCCATCTACTGTATGTATATGCAGCTTCACGGGGGTTGGCAAACGTGGGAAATCGCGCGTGCGAAATAGGCATGACGCGATGCCTGCAGGGGTGCTCGGTTTCATAATGCATACGAGACTTGGAGGCGTGTATATAGTAGCGTGTATATACGTACGTAGATACCTAAACGTGTACGTGACACATACGTGTTCTTCGCGGATGGCGAAATAACACATATTTGCGGCTAATTTTGTGGGAGAGCTCCTCTTCTGGGCCCCAAAGACAGCGACTCGGCGCCAAAGGGGCGACCGCACAAGGACTATACTTAGCCTAGAATCTTCCCCGTTCAATGTTGGTCATTTTTGCGATCATACATCGGTGGGCTAAGCATTTCTCGGTTTTCTATTACGTCGTTTCATTATAATCAAAGTCACAAAAAAAAAAAAAAAAGTAGAAAATAAAAATAAAATAATATTCACGACGTCCGTTTCGATGATTAATAATTTATCGAATGACGAACGTAAGGAGAAGATGTATCTAATTTTATTTATTTATTTCCTTTATTCTTTTCAAATTTTTTTTCCTTTTTTGGTGGTAAAGTGTCGCCCATTGTCGTGTCGTTTAAGTATTCGGTCGCACGATATATACCTTATACAGTCAGAGAAATTATTCTAGAGTGGGGTATAGCAGTCTAGCCAGTCAGCTAGGGGTTGGATCAAAGCTTCGCTTCGCATGACGGTTGTCGATTCGATAACTTGATTTCACGTCACCTGTAATTTAGATCAGTACGCTTATTCTTCAAGCTCGCGCGTTTGAGTTATTTCAATGGAATCGACGCCGCCTAATTTTCTCTATTGTAAAACGTCCCTTACACCCCTTAAATATCAGTAATCGATCTCACCACTTTCATACGTGCCAAATAAATAACGCAAAAAAAAAAGCACAAGCTTAAAGTAAAACTAATATATTAGTGAAAAAATTTTTGTTTCATTGTAAAGAAAATTTCAAATAAGAAATAATAATTTTTCTTCGGCTTTCCGGCACCGATTTTAAGGTAACAAAGATAACATCGTCTTAAAAATTATAGATCGCGGTTAGAGGTGGTCTGGAGATTATCGCATAAAGGGTAGAAAAGGGTAACAACGCTACCCGGTTACTGTATAGGGTTGAAGTTATGAAAAATTACTCGTAAAATGATACCGAGGCCAAACTGTTTCACGGCGGTAAATTTAAATACTGTGATTTTCTGTTAGAAAGCTCACTCCCCGATGAAGGGGTACCACCTTTCTTACACAATTATAATGATGTATGTGTATATATGTATATATATACATATATGAAACGGGCAAGCCGAAGCGCTCGTTCTGTTTAGCTGCTACCTGGCAATTACCTGTAGGGCATAATTGTCATCCCTCGCCGTTTGCCTCCACCTACCTCCACCTGCCTTTACCTACCCCTCTCGCGTACGGGGGGGTTGGGGTCAGGTCACGCGAGGCCGTACCTGTCGCAGGAGACCCTACCCCACCCATTTATTCGCCCCTGATTCCCGGTCCCCGTCTCGAGCACGAAACCGACATGGGTTCGACCACGCAAAGCCGAAACAACCCAACACACGCTTACGTCAGACTTCTAATTACTAATTTAGCCCCAAATGCCAGTTGAGAGAAGTGCACCCACCCGCACCTGTATAAAACAGATTGCACGATACTTTTTACTCATTTTTTTTTTTTTATCTTTTAATTCTTGTACTCCTGCAGATAAAAACACTTGAAAATTCAACCCTTATGCTTTGTGGTTATTATTTCCCCGCTTATGAGGTGTTCGGAAATAAATGAAATTGCTGCTTTTGCTATACTTTTTCACGTTTTACGAATTAATTTTAAGCTTTTGCCTACGGTGAAACGAGTGCTTTTGAAGATTTCATATGAAATTGTTATACTTACCCCCCTTTTGGATATCGACTAGATGCCACGAGCGAGGTACTACTTATCAGGTAAACTTATGGGGGTTTGTAAAAGAGCCGTTGTTTCAACATACCTGAAACAAAAATAGGAAATGACATTGCTATAGTAAATAGGAATAATACAAACGTTGTTATATCTATTTGTTATATGTATATATATTACTGCGGATATAATTGGGGGAATTAATTATAGTCATGCACGAATGTCATACATTTCTCTGTAATTACTCGGTAGAGATAATTCAAAGCTTAAGCTAGAGTTGTTAACAATATTGTCTCGGTGTGCGCGGTCGTGGAAAAGGGTTGTCGGTAATATCTAGCTCGCTGTCAAAACCCATGATTCATTTAACCGAACAAGTACTTTCCTCCAAGCGATATACCTATAATACACTAAATTCAAATGGCCTGGAATCATTTCACGAATGTCAACTACCAGCTTTCTATAATTGCCATTATCGTAGATCCACCAATCGCATCGTTAATTCGCCTTATCTCTTCGTTTTTCTCTATTTCCAATTTTTTTTTTGTATTTTTTTTATTTTTTTTTTTTGTTTCCATCAGAAAATGAAAAGCTCATTTTTATTTATTTATTAATTACGATTCGGTCTATAGCGTGCCAAAACTTTTTTTCTATAACCACTAGGTAATCAAGTAATTAACCGACTTACCTGACTACACCTATCAAAAAATCAACCAAGAAATAGAACCCCTTGACCTCTGGAAAAAACTCGCATGATTATACTTGCGAGTAAATAATTGGATTGCAATTATATTTTTATATATACGATAAAGAAAATCGTGCACTAAACTGCACTGTACTGTATTGTAAAAATAAAACTAATCTGATATAATGAATAACGATTTTCCTCGCGATCTTTAAATTAAAGAAATTAACTAACCGACAAACTCACGCCTTACATTTTTGATATTATTTTTTTCTAGATTAAAGTCAAGCTGTACTTTCATTATTTTTATTTTTATATATAATTTAGTAACTTCATGAATAGAAATAACGAATTTTTAACGCTACTTTGTGTGCTTGAATTGGACATATGAAAATCGAAATTGTAACGAAAACGTGATGGCTATTTTAAAATGTTTTTAATTAATTATCAGTATCGTACTTTGATTGTTGGAGGTAGTTAGAATGGTTATTAGATCTGTTAATTGACTGATATTAAAGGAGTTATTACGTTGTTGTAATTGGTCATACCTCGCGAATGGAGTTATAGTTAGGGTATATAACAGAAAATTATACGTATGAGAATATAATTTTGATAGTCAGTAAACGGATTCGAAAAGGTAGTCCCGAATGATTAATCGATTAAAAAATTACTGAAATTAATAAATTCACAAAGTGTTTAACGTTTATTAAAAATGAATAAAATTATAGTATACCTATGTACTTTACAGGTTTATGTATATGTATGTATCTACATTTGATACTTAGAATCCCCACTTCTAACGATATACCGAGGAAAGGTATCTATCCGGCACTTTGCAGCAATCACGAAACCAATTCGAATCAGTAAATATCAGAGCGATAGAGCGAAGCAGTTGAGTTGATATGTCCTCGAAGCATGCGAAGGCAATCACGTCAAGATTATGGATAACACAGAGGCGTGTATATATATATATACATATAGGTATATATATACATCAACGGATTGCATATCACGGTGTAATATATACACACGAGTATATGGTTGAGATGTGGGTGCGTTTGTGTGCGCTAAGATCTGATATGTTAAGTGGTTAAGCGTAGGCAATATACATAAAGTAAATAATCTAATATGCCGCGTTTGCTCAAAGCACGGTTGCGAGAGGAATGGGTTATCATGGCGGGTTCTTCGGGTGGCTGTATTTGCTTACTTGATGCATTTTCGCCTCGCTTGCGTTTGTTAATATACGTCAAAACGCCGCATCAAACCGTACTGGTAAACCCCGTACCTACTTCTAACGCCGGGATGAACGAGCCCACCCCCCTTATCCATAACCACCCCGTTTAATTGCTCGTAGCCGAATTAAATTCCGGGCTGTTAGCATACGGCTAACGATACTCTGATATCTGATAACAAATCGTTTACATATCGTAAGTAGTACCGTTCAGTAATCGAACGAATCTGAAAACCCTTTAACACATTTTTTCGATGGAATTTTCTTTCCTGAAACTAAAAAGTTCTCATTTTTATTGTATCGAAGCAAATCCGCGATTCTATATCGAAGATAAGACAAAAAAAAAAATGCTCCCAGAGCTCTGCTCTTTGAGATTACACTTTTCTTCTGAGTTGTAAAAATCTCACACGGAATAGAAAGTTTTGATAAAAGTTCATGATCCGTTTGTGATATCGAGTAAGTAAAAGCACGTCGCGATCACTGTTTAACGAGATTTCTACACACATACGTGTGTCTAGAGAAAACGGATAATTTAGAAGCTGAGTAATATCTGCACAGCGTTGCAAATTATCCACCGTTACACGCAGGTTGAATTTGTGGCACGATTCTACGTCTATGTAATTACCTCACATATGCCTACGGTGCATAACGTCACTACGCGATCTCAGCAATCGAGTTTACTGAGTAATATCAAACGATTTACTTACTAGACGTGGAATGAATTTACGGTTAACTGAAACCACGCGCTAATTGGAGATCCTCTTTTTAAATATGTGAAAATTTTTCAATTAATAAACATAAAAATATATATATTTTAAAAATTTACTTATATATATTACATATCTTTATTAATACATATATATATGTATATATTCCCTTGCACATCCTCAAGGGTCTTTCCCGTTGGCTCTGATGTGGTCTGTGGCTTCAGGCTTAATAACCCTGTCTTTACTTCCCACATCCCCCGGTGAACAAACACCTTCGTACATCCCTTGCCTTGAGGTTAAAATTTTCAAGGACAATGTCAATAGGCAAGATTCCAAAAGGATACGTAGATTAAAGATCGGTTAGAAATTTTAGTCGAAATTATACTTCCAACTAATTTCAACTGTCCCTAATTAACCCCTCGAACAATAAAAAAATAAAAAATTCTTTCCTACACTTTTTTCGCTGAAATATTTTCGACAAATTGAATTCCTTACAAAATCGCGATTACATAGTAAGGAACTAGAAACTTGGTGGGTAAGTATTGTATATATATATATATATATATACATAGTTTTAAATGTGCATCGAGTTTCCCAGCTCCAGTTGCGAAGTACTTAATTTTGTCTTAGGAATAGAGCTTACGATATAGATGGGAGGGTATAGATAAATGCACTCTGTATACCCTGAATCTACTCTAAACACATAGAAAGGGTACATGGGTAGATAGGTAGATGCATGCAACGTCGAAATAGCCAATCCCTATTCTCCCGCCCTGGTTGTCTGCTGTTAGGAAACTAAGCCGACTCCAGAGTATTTCTAGAGACAGTTTCTAGCAATTAGAGTATCGAGAGAGAAAGAGAGAGAGAGAGAGAATTTTCGTTCTATAGTAAAACGAATTCTACTACCGTATGTATATAGACGTCTGTTTAAATTGTCGCACCTCAAATAACTGGGAAACGATTTTCACCAATTTCTTTCATCAGACTCGATTAATTAATCGATGGATCGTCGAACGAACAACAATTTGTAGAGACTAGATTGAATTAGCGATTACAGTATAGGAAACTGTATAGTTAAGTCAAAATAATTACGAGTGTTGATAAGGAACTTTACCTCAAAAAATTTGTTAAAGTTATAGGAAGAAAAAATTCTTCAAACTTTGAGT
The DNA here is from genome assembly GCA_963924015.1 of Macrophya annulata. Classification (NCBI taxonomy): domain Eukaryota; kingdom Metazoa; phylum Arthropoda; class Insecta; order Hymenoptera; family Tenthredinidae; genus Macrophya; species Macrophya annulata. The sequence continues at coordinate 3,107,545 of OZ001262.1, forward strand.
ATTTTTGATTTTACGTACAAGGTATAGGTGAGTGATTCGAATAACCGAAATGAAGTTCCAAACATTTTCGAGACTCTGATGAAGACGAGGAGGAAGTACCTAGATATACAGAAAATTGTAAAATCTATGTGCACGTCATTGACGATGAATTAATTGATCTTTGTACAAGGGTCGGAAGTACCGAACGTACATGTTCCTTGTTACCTGTATTTGGAAGGGGATGAAGGGGTAGGCGTACGAGGCCGTGCCAGCCACCGAGACAACCGAGACAACCTACAGGAGGCGAATTCGAACTGTTAAAGTCTTGCATTGCCCCCCACGAAGGCAGCTGGCTCTATCCAATGCGGAACGATATAATCTGATACCTTAATTATTTCTACTTTGCGAGGGCATGTGTTCAGCTGTCAAGAAGCTTGCAGGGTTGGTGTACCTCGAGTTCGCCACTTATTTTCAAAATTTAGCTTTCAGTATCGAGCTTTTTGCCTTCAAGACGTAACAGGATATCGAGGGATTTAAAATCGCGATTTTTTTGTTCTAATTTTGAAATTTTATCATGTTTTTTTTTTTTTTTTTCTGTTATAAAAATTTACCCGGGAAAATAGCGCAATGAATAGAGACACTATAGAAACGCTCTGTACCAAGACGAACGTGTACTTAGATAGTTATAAAGTTACGCTGCTGTTCCGAGTCACGGACGTCGATCACAATTAGAAAATCCCGAAGGGCTATGCTACTGGGATAAGAAAATAGAGACTAGAGAAGAGGAATACGCCATCCGGTTTCACGACGTCCCAGCTAGCATGACAGTCTTTATATTAACTATCAGATAAGTTTCAGTACTCTACTCTCCTACTACGTACAGTTTCCTACGGTAGTTAATGCAGCCGCGCCCTGTTCTTCTCTACAAAGTGTAAAATGGAACCGAATTAGTGCTGTCACGACAACTGTTAATCTCGTAAAGAGATTCTAAATACGGAACGAGTAACTTAGTTACAGGCTGCAGCAACTATTTACTCTGTTCTCATGCTGCTACACCTCACCAATTTCCTATTTTCCACGAAAATAATTTTCTTTAATAGAGGGTTCAATTTTTATCCCACCCCAAAAAAAAAAAGAACAAGTTTTTACGAAGGAGGCAGCAAAAGATTGTCTAAAATTTAATACACGTCACGTTTACAAATGGATCAAATTTTAGACTAAATAAGTTTAATGAACGGTAGAATATTGACGATTCTTCAAATATCGTTAATAATATCCGAGTGAATATAGCCTGACAATAACGTCATCAGGAAATTGACTGATATAATTATTGATAGAGAAGAGCATAAGCCATGATAAGTTGTATTTCCTTTTTTTGTTCTTTTTGTCGGTTCCACTAATGAGGCTAGTTTTCGGCTCAAGTTGACCGCTAATTAAAATTGACTTATCAAGGTACTACATAGAAAATCGAATGCGAGTAATTTGGATTATATTAGCTCGTATTTATAGCTCAAACGAAAAATGGTTTATGTGGGCGATTGAATTCTCGTAATAATTATATTTTCTGACTACAGCAAGGTACAATATTTCGTATAGTAAGATAGCTGGTAAAGTGCAGGATTCGTAAAATGATACAAAGAGACGACGTGACTTTAACTCGGGTGAATATTGAGATGGAATTAATATTTATTCGGTGAAAATGAGACGGAAATATAAATAAGATTTCAAGAAGTATCTCATTCGTATTTCGTCCCACGCTTTATTGAACCTGACAAGATGTCAAAGTATAACAATTTCACAAATAAACTAAAATTCCAAAAAAAATAAAAAATGTTCTATCCCAGAATTTCATCAAGGCTCGATATTGCAAGGAGAAAAAAAAGTGTCTGACCGAACTAAGACATGTACTACTTATACTTTGCTTGAACTATTTTAAAACCGTGTATATAGTTTAACTGTAAAAAAAAAAAAAAAAAAAAAAAAACCTGTAGAATTTTTAGAACCGATTTGCGCTTTTGTCAAAAATAAATAAATGGTGTAAAAAATGTTTGAAAAGTAAAAAAAGGAAGGGCCAAAAATTCATAAAGTTGATAAAAATTGCAGGTAAAGTAAGGACAAAGCGGGAATGAAGAAGATGTATAAAACCGGACTGGCTGCACTCGGCTTTACCAAGACTCGTAATCGATTGCCACGAGTTTTAAACTTTATACCTTCTCTCTGGTCTCTCTCAGTTCTTCTGGCTTCCATCATCTGCAAGCAGGTTAGAGAAAGACGTAGAAGAAAAAAAAAAGGGAGTAGAGAGCAGAGAGTAGAAAGAACGAAGCTAGGCGGAGAGAGCGAAGGGAAGTCTGTAAATTTTCTTACATTTTATGAGCCATCAGAATTTCATAACCTCGAGCCAGTCCTCGTGGTACTTTACAGAGTAAAAGTTTTCTTTCCCGCGGCGTGAAGAGGAACCCGAAGACTAGCCGAGACGAGAAGTAAAAAAATATACAAGACCAGGCGATAGATACGGGGGAAGAAAAAAAAAAAAAAAAAACGAAAAAAAAAACTACAACGCTTGACGAGAAAATCATAATACTGTTTAAACAAATTGGTAATGAAAATTTCCTTTACGTTGCACCTTAGCTGACGTTAGGTATAACAATTTTACATCTACGTATATCCATACGCTATTTATTACACATACATAGAATAACTTAGACGTACCGTTCTCGAGATTATTCAATATCAATTTTATGAACGATACACAAGAAATACCATATTGCTATATACCGGGTGCCAATATCCCGCTTTTTATGACGCGGGCAAACGCGGGCTGAAGATCATCTACCGACTTTATTATTTTCAGTTAAGTTCCACGAGGTACGAAAAGTTTCTTAGGCAAACTGTTCCGATCATAGATATCATATGCGGTTGTGTTTTTTATGTCATACCAAATCGGTGGTATACGGGAAAAATTAACGCTGTTAGTAAATTGTATCGAAACTTTAATTAGTCGATTTTTTATCCAAATATCATTAGTAATAAATTAATAAATATCGCCCCAATCCAAGATAGCGACGACTCCAACTTCACTCGCAAGTTTGAATGCAATCGCGATGGGAATACTAGCCAAAAATGCTACCTGCACACCATGTGAATATCTGACAAAAGAACAGCGTGCAGAATCTTGAAAAATTAAGCACGAAAAAAGACGATATATGGATTATTGTATTTTAATGATAAAATATTAAGGAGGGAAGAATACCTTTCAGAGTTGATGAAGATAGAGACAGAGAGAGGGAAGAAAAAGGATATATACCTATACATATATATATATATTTGGTTAGAAAATGGGGAGAGGTAGTTTCGCTGTGGGAAAAGTTACAAGCGATAAGCGGCTGAAGAAACTTTCTATTACTTACGGCATTACTTATTACGTAACTAGCTGCCGCTGTATGTACGAATTCTAACGCAGAAAATTCTTCAACGTAGTAATCATCGTCGATCGTCGAAATAAAAAAGTGAAAAAACAAAAAATAATAATAATAATAAATAAATGGTCTTCGCGATACATCATGATGATAGTGTAATTCAAACGCAAGGCAATTAAGTCAGAGTTTATTGGAAAAAATAATCGATACGATATTCATATACAGGGTGAGTCTCATCAAATTTCTAATCTCAGTTACTGTAAAAACATGATAACCTATAGATACGAAAAATCTAACATTAAATTCGGAATTCATTCCGACTAGCTGCTGGACGATTGATAAAATAACTCAAGTTTCTGTGCCTATCGGAAATTTATCTTAGCCAATCCCGTCCAGTTCCCGCCTGGTTGGCACCAACCCGTGTGACGTCATAATTGCAGTAATTCTGAGCCATTCGCTACATTGGCAATGAAGCAGAGATATCTGTTAAGACTCGCAATCAGTTGTCCCCTCGACTACGTGCGTCGATCACACGTCCGGTTATCCACGCAGAAGAAGATGAGTCTGATTAATACGTATGATTAGACCTCGTATTGATAACCCGTGAAATTCTTATATCGTTGGATCGATGTGAACGTATAGAGAAGGCAAAATATCCAATTTTGTATTATCCAATGTGTTTGATGTTTTTACAGAAGGAAAATACTCGTGTAGTTGATTAAAAAATCGTGTTTCCTGAATTTCTTATCGTTTCGAAAGTTAGATTTTCAACGATATGTTCATCAACTCAAAAGACAAAGCTTTTGTAACCCGTGTCTGTAGGTGATGTAACTTCCGACAATGTTAAACAATCGATAGATAAATTGATAAACTTATTGTTAAACTCTATAGAAACTGACAAGTTGATTGGCATGACGTTGCTGAGAACTCGGCCGCCTGTCTGACCAAGAGGCTCCGTTACTACTGACTAGCTGATGCCCGTGACACGTTCGCGTGACGCGTCGGCCACGATACGTTGAAACCCGTTTCTATATTTCATGGTAAATCGCGCGCAATGGTCCAGAACCAATCGAATCATTCGCGTATTGGTTACGCTATCCGGTAAGCTACTCAACCGTCTCAACTCTTCAGCTCCACACGATCTCTGCACAATCGGCGTACGATTTTATTACGATATTGTTTTTTTTTTTTGGTTTTTTTTTGTACCGAGCTTAGAACATAACAAATAAAAAAATAATTATGTGCCTTATAAAATTATTCACATTCGATCGGATTAGATACGTTTATCACTTTGTTAAACATTCGCAAAAAAAAGTCTATAAGAATCCTCAAAGGATTAGAAGAAATTTAGTTCGGATGATGCACGTTGCACTTGGTCAATGAATGTTGAGTATAAATTTTCAAATTTCTTAATGAAATCTTAACTTTCCGGTAAATGTAACTGAGACTAACACTAGGTATGAAATTTGGTTATTTGATTTCTCTCTCACTTCTCGATCCTCTCGTTCTCTCCTCAGTTTCTCCCTCTCTTTAGGGAGTTGGGTAGTAAGTTTCGAAGCCTATCACAAACGATTAATCCGTTTAAACAATCAAAACGATTGGTGAAATTGATCCTAAACAACAAATGTAGATACACAAAGTATATAAATGATAAATTACATACTTATGATGCATGTAAAGTAAGATTGATATAAATTTATACACAAAATACATACCCTCGTGAAATTTTCATTGACGAATTTATACAGTTGATATACGTGAATTTTACTCTGAAGATAATTGGCGGGATGAAGAATATAAAACGCGTCTTTACGGGGGGGGAGGGTGAACTTTGGCGAACGATTCAAAGACTTTGAAATATGTATATATGTATATACTTATATATGTACTTCGAAAAAAAATGCGATAAGGGAGAATGTGAAGTTTGTTCGGTACAGGAGACGTAAGTACCGTGCACACCACTGAGAGGCAGGAATCGTGGCTCGTGCTGAGAATATCTCGCGGGCACTCGACTTGGGCAGCAGCCAGCCAGCCAGCGAGCCGCGGGGGCCTCCAGGATCGGTACGTAGCCACGGAGGTGGCGGAGGTCGCCCCGGGGGAAGAAAAGGAGGCAGAGAAGGTGGAGGTGGAGGTTGAGGCGGGGGTGGAGGTGGAGGTGGAGGTGGAGGTGGAGGTGGAGGTGGAGGTGAAGGTGGAGGTGGAGGTAGAGTGGAGCAAGGCGGGGGTGGTTGGCGGCGGTTCGTTCAACGGAGGTGGGCCACTTCCCCCCGAACCCCCGTCAGCCCACTCCACCCGCAAACTCGAGCCGCTGATTGGACCACCCCTACCTCCACCACCTCGGCAGCTACCACCAGTACCACCACCAGCACCTCGATCCACAAGCTTTCTCCTCAACTACCCCTTGGCCACCCCTTAAACCCCCTCATGGACACGGGGTGAACCTCGGAGTCGACTCTTTACCCGTAGCGAGTGCCGCGCACGTATAAGAATATACCCGCCCTCTTTTGTCAAGAGACAAGAAGACGGAGACGGAGACGAAGACGGAGACGGAGACGGAGACGAAGACGACGCGAGCATACCAGTCAGCACAAGCGTTATATATACATACCTATATCTATAGATATTTAGCTAGTGGGCGAGATGGAAGCGGTTCAGCCTCAAGGCATGATGGCTGGCCTTCCATTCCACGTGGAATTGTCTTCAGCATCTCGCGGTGTATTCATATCGTCCTTTTTATTTTTTTTTTTATTATTTTTTTTTTTTACCCCCCCAAAGAGAGAAGAAGAAGAAAAAAAAAAGAATTCGAGAAAAGTGAAAAAAAAAATGAATAAAATCGACACTGCAACGAAGTAAGAAAAATATGACTATACTGAAATCGTAATCGTGTGTTGTACATGCTTACATATTATAATACTAGGTCTGTAAAAGCGACCAAGAGAGATTCGGGATACGGAATCGGCTCTGCCGCCCCGAGGAAGATCCTCGTCGACGTTAACCCTTGCCTCGGGCGGTATTTCAATAATTGGAAACCAATGAGCGGGAAGGGGTCTTCCGGGTAAAAATCAACCCCTTACCTACCCGCCCGTCGCCTTCACCACCACCGAAGCCGCCCTTGCCCCGAGCAACCTAACGTAAACCCTAATGAAGCGAGTCTTCGACGTTGCCTGCCAACATGCATGCCTTCACATCCTATTAATTGCCCCCCATCCACCCCTTTTCCTACAACCACCCACCTAAACCCCCGCTTTACCCTGAACCCCGCAATAGCGCATTCTTCGACAAATTGGATCACGCTATCGCATCAGACGCGAAGTACACTCCTCGCGATTGGTATGGAAAACGGGTTGGGTATACACTTCTTACAGACGTCGAGGAAAATAATCCCCATAGGAACCCTTCGAACCCTATCTTACCCACAAACAAGCGAAGAGCACTCCAAAAATTTCGTCCGATTGTGATGGTACGAACTCAAATTTTCAGAGTTGACAATTGGTTCCCGGGGGTGTGTGAAAAACTGTGTCCGAATGTCGAGAGTGTGTTTGTACGATGGTAGTCTTCGGGAGTACAAAAGTGCGTGGAGAATCTTCGGTTTTAGTAATCTTTGCATATAATTGTAGGGGGTGAATTACCCCTTGGAAACTTCAAGGTTGAGTGAGGTTAGGGCCGTGAGGTGGATAATTCTTGTAGGTAGGTCTTGAATCAATATAATCAGTGGACGACACGGCGGTTTGAGAGTCAGAAACGACGGCGACGGGTTCCTGCTCCTGCTCCCGTCCGACGCCCACGACGACGAACGGTTTAACGAAATTCTTCCTCCACCACGAGCCCTTTCCCTCCGATTCAAAACCCTTTCGCGTGAAAGGGGAGCAGCCGAGCGAGTCCCGGTGCTCATCGCTCTTACCAGGAGCACCAAAGTTTCCGATATCAAACGACCGAGATAATATTTGATACCTTACAAACGGTGTAGGTACCAGGCTTCTGCCAATCACGGCTAATACCAAACACATGGTTTACGGTAAGTATAAGCATTCCATCATCATACTTCACCCATTAAATTCTTTCCCATCTCCACCAGCAATACTCAACATCCCGAATTACATGATCAGCATTACCTAGACAGAAGTCTTCTTCAGATCGAAGATTGTAGGAGCTTCTTGATGTTACTGAAGTGATGAGTTCAGGAGAGGGCTTAAACCGATGAACTTCACCATCCGCGAACGTTAACACACTTAGTTAGTATGATATGATTTTTGATATAAGTTGATGACGCACTTTTATGCATAAGCTGAAGAGGTCGGTTATTGTTAAGATGCCTCGAGTGATGTCGGCCGGCAGCTTCACGGATGATGGTACGAAATATAGAGTTTATAGTTAACCGTATTAGGTGGTGATATTAAAGGTCAAATGTAGCCTTGACCAAAGACCGTCGGAGCTAGGCCGTTTTCGGGACACAATGATACGACGTAGCGCACGCCAAGACCTAGACACTACTGAACCAGCCCCCCCATGGTAAACCCTGTTAACGGGAGAGTCGTCCTCGTCGTCGACAAGCAAGTTTAAACTTTGGGCAACAATTCCCCTACTCTGGTTAGAGCGATGCGCGGCGTAGAACGGGGGCACAGTTAAATTTCGCAAAAGTATGAATACAGTCTGCAGGAGTTGCGAAGTAACATTTATTCTCAACCATGGCTACCCTGCTCTACCACCTCCCACCCCCGTATCAAACAAGTTCAGACCCCCTCCCTTGAAAAAAAAAAAACTTCGAGTCAACTGTCATAAACCGAACTTGTACCCCAGAAAATTCAACACTCGAAGAAGACCAAGATCCAAGTTCATCGACTACTCCCGCCATACTCCAATCCTCATCGTACCAGATTCGGTGCACAAAATTTGAGAAGATTCTGCAGTACACTGTGGCTATTCCTTATTCGAAGAATTCTTACGACGAATAGAAACAAGACAAACTATATCGACTCGAATAGATCTGGAGTTTCTACTAATCATGATTTACCACATGCATACACTGTCAAGGAACCTGGTTTGCTGAATCCGATCTTCATGCGATACACTCGAAGACACTTTTTGGAGAATGATTATGGAAAAGTCGTTATTGCTTTTGACATGCGGATGGATAAAAATTGAATGGAATAAAATTACTCACCAGTTTTAATGAAGTTGACGTTTTTCAGGGATGAAAGAATCAGCTTGGGTTTGATTAAAGATTTTTTGATATAAAAAACAAAGAACCGCGATAAAAGAACTGCAGTTGGTGACAGAGCGCAGGTGTCAAGAAGTTTGAAGATGCACCGATGGCTAAGCCCGTGCGGTAAACGCAGCAGAGGACGCGATAGGACGCTACGATCACGTCGTACCCGTCGCCGTCCTTGTAGTCGACGTCGGAGACCTATAATCGTCCGAACCGCGCCGCGACTTTGGCGAGGAACACCGATTTTCCACGAACGTCGCCGAGAGCTTGTGCGCCACTGGAGGATTTTGCTTTTGTATTGGTGAGGACCTCGGGTATGGTTGTATTCGGCGAGGAGTTAGATTAGACCTGAGTTGAGAGTAGAGAGCTCTAACGCTTCTGTGTTCGTGAGAGTAAAACTTTTCAAACCTGTGTTGGTGCACGCATCGCATCGACTCGACTCGCCTTGCCTTGCCTTGCCTTGCCTCTCCGAGGGCGTGCTACCATTCTGCTGGTTCCGTTCCGTTTCGTTTCGTTCAGTTTTCTTCATTTTCCACTTACCGAGGAAACGTACGTTTACTTATCCATTTCTATACCCAAATCTTAGACGACTGTTTTAATCCTCATCAAAAAATTTCATCCCTTATCTAATTATTTTCGCACAGGTTCGATCGGTTGAAAAATCCGAGTATGTATCGATAATGAGAAAAGTATCGTTAGAACTGATCTTTTTCTTCTCATTTAAAATAAAACTAAATGAGTATCACTGACATATCAAACCTTTGTACGTCGCATACGATACTAGCTAAAAGTAGCTCATAGAGCTACGATATTACCTGGAATTACGTCTCAATCTCCCGTGGCCGTCGACTAAACTAATATTAAAACTTTTAACGTAGTTAGCACAGGCCGTGGTCGCTTTACCGCGTTCGTGAAGCTTCACTCTGTGCGCGAGTCTGCATTGACCGTTACTGGACTTTGATGTGTTTCCTGGGAAAATTTGCTGTGAAGTCATAAATTAGGTACAGTACGCTTCATAGCTCGTAGAATCTACGTCGTAATAATAATTTCAGGAAACCAGTAATCATTAATCGACAGTATCCTCACCCATCATCCTCCATGTTTATATTACAAAAAGTTCTCTTTCCCTCTGTCATATCATAATTAGCCATATTTTCCATGCAAAAAATAGTCCAAAAACAAATTATACCTACCCTTTTGAAACATAAAATTTTCCGTTCATCTCGTACAAATTTACTAATCAGAAATCTAACTCTTTCAAATCACGAAGAAAAATATTAGAATGCATGTCTCTACAGACGTTAAAATTTCGACTTTATCCTCTCGGAATATATTTAAACGAATGTACTGTACCTATAACATAGCCACAGCAGTTAAGCGGGTTGAGGATGAGTGAATAGCGAAGACCGAGGGGTGTAGGACGAAGGATGAAGGATTTGCCATTCTGGGTTCCTTTGGGCATGGGTAGAGAGTTTTGCGTCTAGTCCTGGCGAAGTGCATTGCGGGCTTCATCGGGAGTTAATCCGCTTAATAGATTCCAACGCAAGTCACCCCGCGAACCCTGGACCAACTCTGAACGTACCTAACTCACCTGCAACTACCACGAGACACTTCGATTTCCTGTTTAAACCACCCACCGATATAATGATTTTCGAATGTTTAATCAACGAGATATTTATTTAACATATGTAGACAAAGTTTTAGAATCTAATGGTTTTATCCGATCACCACCAAAAACAAAAAAAACAAAAAAATTGAGTACTCTTACTTTATGAAAAAGTATGAGAATCGATATTATATTGATCATAAAATAACATCCTGCGATCCGTGCGTGTATTGGCAATTCTAACTTACTACCTTCTTGGAGCGTACCTACTGCTGCAATGACACACACCAGCCTGTAGATTCGATATGATATTATCGACAGTTTATGTTTTATCGTACCATTTAAATTTGAATTTAATCTACATGTTTGGATTACGATGTGTCAAAAATTTAACGATCCTTTGCTCAGATTTATACATTTTAATTTAAACAATGAGACATTCACCAGCTTATGAAATTTTCGCAACTAATAGATGGCAATTAATTTTTTAATATCCGTTGATCAGTTTAGAAAATTTCACATTACTACGTCATAATTTTAGGGATAATCAGGGTCTGAGATATTTATTTTTTTAAGACTGTAACTAAAAAAAGAAACATGCTTTTTCATATCCATATTCGATTTCTGTCGTGAACCTGCAGGCTACATAATAAGAATTTAGACGAAGGTGTCAGCGCAGTTTCTCCCGCCCTCGGTCCTCAGCGAGGAAGGAATGCCGAGGAAGCTTGCGAGGAGCCCACCCTTCCCCACTCTAGTAGCTTTTCTGAGTAAACCGAAGCGCAAGCGCACCCTCCCATCCCTCTGCTCCTCATCCCGTGTGCCCCTCTCCGCGAAAAGCTTTCGTGGTCCGCATTCCACGCCTCTCTTGATAGGCTTACTTTCGCAAACTTTTTGCCCTCATACGCGCAGAAAAAGCTGCGAGTCAGGCGCGGGAGTTGGGAAAGTGAGGAGAGAAAAGAGAGGAGAGAGGTTAGAGGCGGAGGCGGAGGCAGAATTGGAAGGGGAAAACTTTTTTTATATTTCTACGTCTCTCCAGGTCTCTGAGTCTCCAAGTCTCTCGATTTTTCTCTTTTTTATTTCTCTCTTTTTTTTTTACTCTCTCTTCTCTTTACTCTCTTTCTCTCGTAGTTTCTCTCTCTTTCTCTTTCTCTTTCTCTCTCTCAACCTATCGTGGACAATAAATGTTTGTCTAAATTACTGCGAGAAATGCGAGATATGTCGTATCAATGCGAGGCCGTTCGAGGCGTTATTGGCTATTACGAACAGAGATCTTGCGTCTAGATCCGCCATTTTGGATACGCGATATCCGGAGGCGAGGTTATTTTCCGTTTGTTTTTTTATTTCCACATTTTGCATGTAGGTATCTATTGCACGTATATCTCTTTTTCATTTCCCTCTTTCTCCATCTCTTTCCCCTATGTCGAAATTCAATTTATAATAAAATTTGAAATTTTTCTTACTATGTATCTTCAAATATTATGAATTATTAGTCTGATGCAAGAAAAACGTTATAATAAGACGAAAAATTTACTCGCATACCTAAACACCCGAACTTAATCCGTGTTTGGACAGTTTTAATTGTAATTATGCAAATACGACCTTCCCCAACGTTGGAAAAAAAAAAAAAATAAAATAAAAAAAAAAACAAACAGGAAAAGAAAAAAGAGAAAAGTAAAAAAAAAAACTAAAATAAAAAAAATCTCAAGACCAAGTATGTTAATGGGTGTCGAGCTTGGCGATGAAATAAAACTGCATAACTCTTCAGGGGGATGGTGGAAAGGGGTTAAAGTTCAAAGTCCGCGGCTGAGTAAAGTTTTCAGGTTCGGTCCCCCGGAAGCAGTAGCGTCTACGTAAAATACTTCATCCTGATTATTATGCAATTTGAAACAGCTGTTGGAAAAATTATCAACCTCTTCCCACGGCCAGTTCTCCTTTAATCAAACCCTGGTAGATGGCGTCTCTTGTTTCCGCGTAATAAAGTTATTAAATGAATAAGTTTTTAAGTGTTCGACTTACTTCGGGACAAACTTGCCAAAGAACTACACCAACCCTACCCCATACTCTATCCCTATCCCCCTTCCCCCCAAACTTTGCAGTCGCCACAATTTTAAACTAAATACAATTCCAGACAGTATTTCTCGCACGCTTACCTACGATTTGACTCTTTATAATCAATTTAACAAACAACTTTAAGTAACTGAACAATAATTAGGATAGAAAAGCAAAAATTACATAAGCTCCTTATGTACATTATACACGATTAAATAATAAGTATAGGTAAACAGTTTTCAATTCTAAATCCACAGATATCATCGTCCATCATCTTTGAAATTTTTTTCTCATTTTTTGAAGACTCTAATTAACCTGCTTTCCCATATGGTGCTTTTTTTAAAAAGCATACTCCTTCCTTTCGACTCGTTTTCAATTACTTTCTACTTTTTCAGTCTCTTATCAACGGGAGAGAAAGGGAGGGTGAGTTTTAAAAGTAAAGAGGGTGCTTTTCCAAGGTTCGTTGACAAAGCGTTGGCCATATTTTAAAACCGCGTTCGCATATGTGAGCGTATATGGCGTAGAGATCTTGTTGAGTCGGACAAATTACAAAGATTTGCCACTAACACCCTTGCGGGACACAGTCGCAGCGGTGAGGACCTCGAGTTCTCGAAACACAGTCGTCAATTTATTTATTTAAATTTTTTATTCCCGCACCAAGCAGAGTAAAAAAGTTTAAATTGCACGCAGGTCGTATGTGCAGAAGCTAAAACGAAGAGGGAGAAAAAGAGGGGAAAAAAAAATAAATAAATAAAAAAACAAAAAAATTTCGGTAATCTAATTATTATTATTATTATTATTAGAGGAATACTTTCCGTCAAGGCGATTCCTCCGTTTAAGAATGTTCAGTTTTATAGATTTAATCCTCGATGCTTTGTTGCGCGTGGGTCCTGCGAGATATTATAAGGTAAACATGAGTGACACGCGTGCGGGCACGCGTATTTGTCCGTAAATACGGGAATGCGTGTTGTGTACGAGAGTAAACATGGGGGAACACCGTGCCATAGATATATATGTATATACATATACATATATACATATATACGTATATCTCTACATACATATATATATTTCCCAAAGGGGGAAGATCCAAGACATCTAGAGCATGAATCCATTGCATTGCCCCGGTTGACTTTATGCCCTACAGGCATTAAGAAAGTGTCTTACAAACATCACTACCCAAAGAAACGTGGAAACTGATTTTTCCATTTTTTATTTTATTTTATTTTATTTATGTTTTCTATTTTCTATTCGTTTTTCAAAAACGTAAGCTAATTGCTGAACATGGAATCAACGTTTTTTCATATACTATCAGACATCGAGACTCTAGCCACGTCAAAAAAAAAAAAAAAAAAAAGGAAAACGTACATGAGGGTAAGAAGAATTGATCAAATGTCTGGAAAACTGGATTTCCTTAGGGTGCAGATACGCGGCCAATATCGTGTCTTTGCCATAACGATATTAATTGATGCAAAGAAATTAGGTTCTCGTCCCCACAGAATGATTGATCGCGTAATGAGAAATCCCTAATAATGACTCCGCGTTGTCGTTCTCGTCGTCGTTGGCGTCGTTTTTGGGGTTGAAGATAGGGAATCAAGGGAAAGGTATTAAGAAACGACATTAGATTATAATTTATATTAAAATCTGTGCAAGGAGATAAAGAGGAGACAGGGGTGCACCGAGCCACCAAGCGTCGCCTGAGCTTAACTTGCGGGGTTCAACCCTTTCAGTCTCATAGGCGTATCTTCTTGCAATTTCTCATTGGCGTTCTCATTTTCATCTAAAAACATAAACTAGATTAAAATTAACAACAATTATCACAAATTTTATCTCTTACATCATAAAATAAATATTAACAATAATAAATCCACCCAAAATCAAAAAACTCTCCAATTAATTCGACCTTGGATTCTGATCCATCGAAAGAAACGACAATACTAAATAATATCGAGAATTAAATTGAAGCATTACCTCGCTCAGTGAAGCTAGAAAACTAATTAGACCTACGCCAATGGAAAATAATCAAGGGGGGAAAAGACGGACCAAGGGACGCTTTATGGTTAAGAGAAGATAGGAGAGGAGAAGCGAAGATGCGAAGGGACATCATTGCCAGTAGTAGCTATACAGTAACGTCGTTTTACACTGTATACTGTATACAGTAAAGCAACGTAAGGGTACGAGAACGGAGACCGTCTGAGGGGACACCACGGTTAGGTGTAATGGGGTAGAACGTGGGATTTATTTCAGTAAAGATATTAAACGGTCTTACGATCGATGAACGTCGACCCAGTAGAACATTCTTTTTCCATAGAAAAAAGAAAAGAAGAAGAAAAAAGGTTAATTACAATTACGAGCGAAATAACATCTTTGGTAAAAAAAAAATATGGAGATTTTTGGGAATTATTTAGTCTGCTTTTCTCTTCCTGAATAGGCAAATGATATTACAGAGGTAATCCTGAAAATAGAGAAAGGCTGGACCAGGATGTTGGGGATTGACACGATCAACTCGGCTACTCCGCGCTTGACACTTCCCAGAAGGCTAGACGGCGCGGAAAGCAGATCTGTCCCTTAGCGCGGATAGGACCCTCGTTTTCTCTTGCTAATTCCAGACCTTAATTACCACCATGCGAAAACCCTCACCTTAGACCACCCTTAGACGCATCAGCCCGTGGCGTTATCTAGCGGAATCCCGGGAAAGTAAAGCCGAGGTAGAAACTGCCCTGTCAAACGTGACGACTTTGCGAATTAAAGATTCTCCTCTTCAACCCTCAATTCCATCGAATAGATACCCTCATTTCTTATTTCGCTCTGACTGATTCCTCTCGCGAATTCATTTTTCATTATGTTAAATAATTATTTTTCAGTAATTTATCGATTTCTTTCAGTTTTTAGAATCACTACAGGATTTAGTTTGATGATGATAAAACTCGCCAGACCACGTAACTGTTTTTCACCCTTAGCCATGTGACTTCGAATTAAAACCCTCTTTTTTTTTACATCGCGTAAAAATCAAGACATTGACTTTAACAGATCGTATATACTGAAAATTTATAGCTCGCGTGCTTTTGACGAAGCCAAACATTTACCCGGTTAAGAAACTTCTTTGCCTATGAGTAACTCAGTTAACCCTTCGCTATTTCATTAATTTAGGTACTGGAAACGGGACCTCGGAGCCGAAACCTCACCAGAGCGTTGAAAACTTTCGCTTTTACCGTCATTTTATAATTCATGGCGTCGTCGTCGTAGTCGTAGTCGTACCTAGTCGTCGCAAGAGAGTGAAAGAGAAACAGAAACATCGTGGGCTAGTGCCTATAGTGGAAAAGTAAAGAGGGTTCAGTCAGAAGCAGGCAAGTCAAGGCAAAGCAAGGTAAGGTAAGGTAAGGTAAGGTAAGGCAAGGCAAAAAGGTAACTAAATCATGCATTTTATTAGCAACCCGGTGTTGCGCGTCCTTGGAAAATTCCCTCCCAAAAATTACGCCTAACCCTTGACTGTAAAACTTAAAACAAAAAATAAATCTAAAAATAATCTGAAGTAAAAGAAATAAAAGAATAAAAAATACGTCAGTTTAAAGTCCTCGACTTGAAACTTCCGACTATCGTTGTTACCGGAATAAATTTACCATACGAAACTGTCGTGGGAATAACCTCATAATACGTAGACGTATACCCGGCGTCGACATGCCATTGCAGAATGGCATAAGGTCCCTCTGGCGTTAGACAAAGGTTTCGGTTTGGCCGTTGGCCGTTGGTTGTTGGCCGGGGTGGAAACGGAGGCGTATATTTCGGGACGTACGGTGAAATTGGTGCGGGCCGGGACTGACCATTTGAATACACGACGCTGTAATCACGACGTGGCTACCACCCTGGTCTACAGTCATCGCGCTTTCTCGCGCCCTCGGACGCACCCCGCGTCGCCGCAGCAACGCCATGTATCCAAGAGTAGAGACCACCGCGTACGTAGGCGTGGGGTCGCCCGGGAATACCTTTAGATTGCTCCTCGGTATAGAGAGTATTGAAGTGTCGGACCGACAGACTCCCAAACCACCCTAGGTGAGGGTATACCGTCATCGAAATACGCCATAAAATTTCTTCTTCATTTTTACACATATTTCAAACATCAGAAGTACTATTATTACTTTTTTTTATCCCATTTACTTCAAGAACAAATCGTCACCGTTCGGGATATTTTCGGGAAGAAAAGAGTCCTTATAAGGCGTAAGGGATGATGGAGTACTTTGTTCGGACTAGTATAATGCAGTTAACGATGAATAAACACGATGCTAATTTTGTGATCGTCAAATAATTTCAAGATAGCCTCTTCTCTTACCCCTCGTTACCTAGGTATCTCGTTATGTCGTGAGGGAAGCTGGGTCTCCATGAATTGTTAATGCTAATCAGGATCGCCAGGCGTACTACGTTGACGTGGCATCAGCCTTCCATCAAGACTGACGACGTTGCGTGATGAATTAGCCCCTAGTTACCAGCACCGGAGATATTGATAACCGTTAAAGGGTCATCCGCCCGCCTAATGTCCCGTCTCAAGGAAACTTTGAAACTGACACGTGATTCGAATCGAAAATTTGTACCTGTACGTACGCTGGACCACGTACTTCAAATTTCAAATGACAATATGACAAAAATATCCCGTCAATTTTTCAGATATTTCAATTTATCGATCTTCGATTAGATTGAAGATGAATCGGTGCGTTTAATTGCATCGCAGAATAACGGCGTTCATCAATTTCCATTCATCACAACGGCATAATCTAAGATCTACAAGAGCCAGTATACTTCAGATCTACGAAAAGAAATTAAACGGTGATCTCTCAGGCGTGTTGGAATGTTTGCCTTTGTCTTGAGTGCAGATTATGCGATTATTACGCCTAGTATATACAAACTGCGCAAGTGCTACGACCGAAACGAACGAGGGATGAAAATCTCTAATCGTGACAGATTGCGAATGAGCCAGTCATTTTATGAGTCTGATCATTTTTAGAGATTGTATTAAAATTTGAGAATTAACAAAGTTTAGGATTTTTTTTTTTTTTTTCATTTTTTGTTGTTATTTTCTTACCTTTATTTTCATCATTTTAAGAGATTTTGTTCATACTACGTATTGATCATTTAGGGTTGATGTATGGATCAGCGTGCTTTATCTACCCACATATTATCCATGCATTGCAGAGATGACATAGAGGGAGGTAATAAGTTAACAGCCAGCCATTTCACACACACGTTTCACCACGTCTCTCATTACCAGGTCATGTTTGCTCTCGGTTTGACCCAAGATTATACATATATCTAATTGTTATTCATTATAACGGTGTTTACCCTGTCAAAATAAACTACGAGTGAAAATTTTCACGGTCTATAATTCGTATCTGGGCATATAATACGATATAACAAAATTCGTATCTTAAAAAAAAAAAAAAAAAAAACTGATATCAACGATCATCGATTCCTTCTTCATCTATAAAACGATAAGCAACAATATGGGATGAAATAAATGTCTCGATTATATTGATTCGAATTTTGCATATGTGTGTTTGCCTGTTTTTAGTCCGGTCGTCAACCTCTCTGTTTTCTGCTCTCCATGCTCTCTCGTTCATCCATCGCGAATCTATCAGCCAACGCATTGCCTTCCGCTCAATTCGGCTGTCCGTGTTTAGCCCCGGGGTATACATATCGGGAATAATAATAAAAAAAAAAAAAAAAAAGAAGTTATTCAAAACTCGAATTTTTTTCACGAGAGTTGACCGGCGAAATAATACTGACCAGCTCAACGAAGCCACGTTTTGTCTCATGTGTAGGTATAACTGTCGTATATTGGTAACCGCTCGCAATTCTATAACAAGAAGCATATGCATATGTATCGAGGATCACGGCGTATATTATATTCGGATAAAAATTACCCAATTTCACTGGCTACTGCCGTTAAAGTGAAAAACACATTTTCGTTCATGATAAAATAAAATAAAATGCACAATAATCGAAGCTCTCTTTGTTTCGATACGTTCGATAATGATTCGGAAATGTATTGCAGCATGATGGATATTTTTTGTATCTTTTTTATTATTATTATTATGATTTTTTTTTTTTATTTTTTCATTTTTTTTTCATCAAGTACGGTTATTTCGTTATTAGCTCCGAGTAGAAATTAGATATTTTATGCAGTTGTTAAAACCGGCATTCCATTGTTCCCCTTTGAATTTTTTTCACCCATTGTTTTAACGAGAAAATAACCCGGTGAATCCCGAGCGATGTAGGGATTCACCTGAATTTAATAACTCGGAGCTACGACACGATCCCTCGATATCTATTTCAATGCAAATTTATAATTCGATGCGCTACGACGCGACGTATATGTATCTATACGTCATAATACTTGGGATCAACACCAATCATTAACAAACTCTCCAATCAACTATATATGGGTAAAAGATTTATCAGAATATTATTTTCAACACGCCGGGCGTAAAGTTCGATTTTACGCCCGCTTCGCATACACAAAATTCAACTTTCCGCACGTCGTAACGAAAAACAAGGTTCGATACATACGCGAAAGTAGATTCTCGACTCGTGTGATTGTCACCCTCGCTATTCACTTCACTTCACGGGCGAGAAACTTCACACTCGTCCGAGAATCAACACTTTCGCACTAGTATCGAAATGTACTATTTATTCATAAACAATATTTTTAAAGCGAAATTTATACTCAAGGAGAACATATCGCATTTGTATTAGGTACATAAATTATAGAACACCGAGTATTTCGCGTTCCTTAAGCGAGTAACGATTCCGTTTACAATACACCAGTGTGTAGACACACTAGTAAAGCTAGGGTAGCGTAGTTATTGGATGGACAAACTGAATGGAAGCGTTCGGGTTCGAATTCATGTGGGATACATCGTCGCGACGTTAGATCCGCGTTAAATGCCGAGTAGACATTTAGTCAAGAATGTACGTTCCTCGCACATCGAGCGATGAAAACGAAGAGGCAAAGAGGCCGAGGGGTCGCGACCCCCAAACTTCGGGTAGATAATTTCGAAGGTGACGTCAGCAGTTGAGCCAAGTCACTTGGGCGTTTACTTTCTGTTAATAACGACGCTGTAAACGACGCTTTTGGTACCTGTGTGCACCCCATGGATGGTTTTAACGTATTCAAAGATTAATCTATTCAGATCAAGTCGCAAAATGTATAATACCCTAATACATAAGGGTGTTCATATACCAAAAACACTACAAGAGGAACGATTTCGTTTTATCTTCTTTACTTTCTTTTATAACGAGCAAAAACACAGAGAGATGAATTTAGTCACGTAGATTATATCCAACAACTTTGATGTAGAAAGTCTGTTACTCGTAGAATTCACAAGGTGAGATGATTGATTGTTCATAAATCGGTTATACTGTCCCTAATCACATGGGTTATAAATTTTCAATTACATGTTAACGATCAAGATTTCGATACCTCGTGCTAACCTATGGGTATAATAATAATTATTTATCACAAAAATGACGTAATTTTTTTCTACTGTTAATTATTCATTACCAAAAATCAAAGCTTTTATTTCTTTTTGGAGAATGTGTTTTCCCATCTCGCATGTTTTCGAAGCATCGATAAATTCCGTTTTCCTTTCCGATAACGAAAAAGACAGAAAATTTCGTCAGATAGTCCAGTCATAGTCTTTCGATAATCCCCTAATGATCGTTGGATAAGAGACGAGCATTAATTGAGATTTAAGATATGACTAAAGTTTTTCTTGTGTCACAGAGAGAGGAGATAAGATCGTTGGAACAATAGAGGATCGTATCAGTACGATTGAGGATTTCTACAATTGTATAAACGGTCATGATTTTCTGTACAAGAAGTAAAGTGCGTTATAACTCGGATGTACGAGATAAGCCATAAAAAGATCTTGAAAATTCGAGAATAAAATTTTACTCACGTAAATATCGTTGTGAGATTTTTATTTTTTTTATTTTTTTCTTCTCTTGCGCAATTCCTTAAAAACGAACTTTGATCTTAATATAATTATTTCAATTCGGTACTGTAAATCAATTCAAAAATTTCTCTATCAGATCGGAGATAAAACCCTTAGTTTGTTAACCCCCGCACGGTATTTCAAGCATTGTGCTGCCCTCCGACGACTTCGGGTGGAATTCTGTGTCCTTAAATCTGCTTTATTTTACACTTTGACCTGAAAGTTCAAGAATCGATATTTTAGAACGGATTTGAACATTGTTTTAAACCTGATCCTTTATAGGGGATATAGAAATTTTTGATTCTTATTTTTTTATTATTTTTTGATTTTTTTTTAAATAATTTACAAAGCATCAAAAAAATATGTTTTCATCTGTGTTTGTATGTGTAATGTGCAGTGTGTGAGATAAAAGATGACCACATGTTTTCAGGAAAAAGAATGTAAAAAAGAAGAAGACGAAGAAGAAGAAGAAGAAGAAGAAGAAGACTCGTAATTATTATTATCATGTAGTAAGGGTAACTCAGCCTTTCTTCTCTCCCTTATATTATCTGACTATACTATATATATATACCATATACGATGCGAACTTTCGACGAAAATATTTTCTTGTTTTCCTAATCGCGAAGCGAACAACAGTCCCATTCGATTGAAAATCAGGCTATATTTTTTTCGTTACTACCACGGGTATAGCACCCTATATAGATATACATGGTATAGGAAGAAAAAGTTACTTTATTAAATCTCAAGTTTTTTTTTTTTCTTTCTTTTTCTTTTTTTTTCCGGTAAACATTGTGTTTCAGTAGCAATATGATTTCACAACCGGGTTAAAGTTTTCCCCACCCTCCCCCCACCCCAAAAAAAAATAAAAATATAAAAACCAAGTCACCATTCAGTCGAAATCAAAAATGTATTTCCAAACTTTTAAACGTACACTCTGATAACTAATTCTCAAAAAAACAAAAAAAAAAAAAAAAAACGAAACTTCAGTCAACTTTTTTGCACTTTTGGAATTTAGACTAGATGTTTCTCTAGCCCACAGCGGAATATATGTAATACAAAAATCGAGTTAAAAATTAGAGGACACACGTATTCGATAAGAATAATATTCTGACCTTTCTTTCGTATCTCGTTTCGATTGCGTGGGCGAGTGACGTGATCCAAAGACAAAAAAGGAAAGAAAAAAAAAAGGAATAAAAAAATAGGATAAAGAAACGGAAGAGGAATGAAATGGAACGGATCGAGTGCAGGACTTGGAAGCGACGAGCTATAAAATAAATTCTGTTAACGCGACGCGCTCTGATAAATCCTTGGCGGGAAGACAAAGGGCGTCAGAAATTCAGGTAACGGAAAGCTATTACAAGGCAATATCTATTGAAGGCGTACGGGAGGGCCGCCTGGAGAGAAATAAAGAACGATTGCTTCGGTAAATCAGAGCCCCAACTGCCAAACACCTACTTCCTTACTTCTTTACTTCTTCGAGGGCGCGCTGCACATACGGATAGCAACATTAGGTTGTCACGTCGGAGTTACTATATCTTCAAGACGTTTACCTGCCGCATATAATTTCTCCTTTAAAATCTTGAAAAATTTAACGACGATTTGACTATAAATAAATTTGAAAAAAAAAAATATATATATATTTATCGTATTTAATTGCACTCTCGATCCTTACCGAATTATTGTGATAATGCTGACGGTCAAGTTCGACTTCGAATTGCACCCGAAACGTTGAAAAACAATAAGAAGAAAAATTCGGGGGTAAGATTTTATCGTAACAACACTGCTTCGAAGTTTTCCTCCAACCTTGATAAGTCGGCTGAGCCTTACAGCGTAAAAAAGTTTAGTTTAGCTTAGTTTCTTTGGCCCTGTTAAACAAAGTTCCGGGGCAGTGCTCGTCGTGAGTTTGTCGAGGAGCACCGGATCGCATCGAATCATGGCGGGTGGTCAGACTCAGAGACTCTAAAAGAAGAAGAAAAGCAAGAGCTTTTCTTAACTTTATCAACCGTATGATAAAAATAGACTATACAAACAAGACAAGACAAGACTAAACAAAACAAAAATATGGATTATCAATAAACTGATTTTTCCTAAATCTATGCCGTAGATATTTGCGAAAAATGTCGGTTTATCTCTGTCAGTTGTGTATCGCTATGCGCAAAAATAGATTAAAAAACAAAAAAAAATTTTAAAAAAAATTCCATCGTGCATACATGCGGCTGTTGTTTACTCCAACTAGATATTTTCAAAGTGATTCATCAATCCGTTTGACTAGTAGTAAAACTTTTGAATATCCGGTATGCAACCGGCCACTGCAACGTGAAAATATACACCGCGGTATGGATACCATACCTACATAATTCTCTTTATAGTAAAGTGATATTTCACCTTCGTATAAAATAATGAAATTTGAAATTTTTGTCAAGTAAAAATAAGACAAAAATTATTCTGAATATAAAAACTTGCATCCCTTATAATTACTCGGTCTGTAGTTCTTTGCTCAGTCGTAGTTACTCGTTGCCGGTGTCAAGTATAAAAAGAGGATTAAGTTAGTCGAGCCAAGAGAAAGCCGCAGTTTCGAAGTTGTTGGATACGTAGCAGACTTTTCCCCTTCCTCCAACCTCATAGTTATGGTTAGCGATAAGTGAATAAGGAAATAAGAGAACAGACTAGCGAATAAGCGTTAAGGGTGACAAAAAAATCAACGTTGAAACTATAAAGTACAGATGTTTGGTTGGAGGGCGATTCTTACTGATGAGCTAATGCTGCTTCGTAGCTTCTTGCTACTAGT
The DNA here is from genome assembly GCA_963924015.1 of Macrophya annulata. Lineage (NCBI taxonomy): Eukaryota > Metazoa > Arthropoda > Insecta > Hymenoptera > Tenthredinidae > Macrophya > Macrophya annulata. The sequence continues at coordinate 3,130,574 of OZ001262.1, forward strand.
AAATGTCGTTGCTGTTTAGCAGGTTGAGCAAGAATTGGGCTGAACTGTAAGTTAGAAAAAATGGCATATTAATATCTGAATTATTAATGATAACTATAGAGTTATTATATATGGATAAGTTTTAGATAAAGCTCGTTTCTCTAATCTAGTGAACTCTAGTTATACCTGCCAGCCTGGCTGACTGCCTATGTGGGATTGAAATTTAACCGGAGTTTAGGGAGCGCATGAACTTGAAAATTATAAACTCATCAGGCATTACGAAGCGATTAAGCCCGAGGTTTACACTTGAGCTAAGCCCAGGGTACCCGTCGCACACACGTTCTATGAGTCAAAACTCCGTACGTACGAGGGCTATTTATCAGAGCGTCGCAGAACGCGACGTAAACGCAACGGCTTATTCATGCGGTGAAATCCTCACGAGATATATATATATATATATATATATATATATATATTCTGGGTTTCATACGGCTTACTAACGGAGATGCCCCCTTAACGATCTGTTTCCTGGTGGTCACCCGCCGATGTTCCGGCTTTATCAAGCCCTGCACATAAATACCCATAAATACATGACGGATTTCCTATTTCCCGATTCGCAAAGTCCGTGTCTTTCATCGGTAAGAAAAACGGATATTCTTCTTACTTATAAGAATCTAGAAAACACTCGAAACCAACAGCGAACGGACCTTCTGTTAGACTTTCACAAACGATGAGGTCAAATCGTTAGGGATGAGGGTGCATAGCTTACAAGGCCAGAGTTGAACCGTACTCGATTAATCATAGCGCCGTACGCAGGTATACATATATGCGGAAAGTGCGAAGAGAAGTTTATGACGTGTGTCGGCATAAGGTTTTACCCCTCGCCCCTTCTTCTTCTCTTAGGCTCCAAGCCCCGTGTCGGAATGATGTATGAAATGTTGTAGGAGGTACACAACAGGAGCAGTTTGCGGTCAGTTTTAGTAACGATCGTCCAACACGCGTCGCATTTGATAGGTTAGTTCCGCATGGTAGCTGAGACGGAGCCTTTGCAAACAGAGCCGGAACGTGATGTGGGGTTGTTTCGCTTTAAGGTTACAAAATAAATTTCATTTTTTTGTTCCCAATAATTTAACCAAACCTATTTTTGTTTATTTTTATTTATACCTTTATTCTGTTCTTTTTATTCCCAACCCTTAATCGCTCTGCAGGTATAAATTAAAAGAAATAAAAGATATAGAAGGCTAAGAAAGTACCGCAAGGTGAACGGGTGTGGCGAAAAATCGAGGAACCGAGATACGACTGAGATAAGTGGGCAAAACAGTTGTTCCGGTCACGACCCTACAAATTGTTTCACCGATAAATTACATATATAAAACGACTCGTACGCTCACGATAAGTTATCTGAGGTTGTTATCGATGGCGATTCGCCGATTTATGGACCCACGCTATCGCGCCTGCCTCCTTGACTGCCTACTGGACGCTGCCTTTGCTTCGTACAAAAAAAAGAAGTAAAAAAAAAATAAATAAATTCTCTATTACTTGAAATTGACCAAGGCACGTACCCGCACCTCTACATGACCCTTCCAGCTCGCTAATCTTGAATTATTTCATGGGATAAATATCTGACTAAAGAAGCTATTCGATATTTGATATGCAATCGATGTTTTTTACATTTGGTATAATTAAGTGCTGTTTTTTTTTTTTTTCATTGTAAAACTAAAAAAATGAAATTCTCTCTTTTAATTAATCGATTTTATGTGCATATTAAGCGTTTGTATGCGTAACCAATATTTAAGAAGTAACTGTAGGTATATGTATGTATGGTGAAACGGTATTATACAACCATGAAGACAAGCGTTACGGGAACCGTGACCGTCGTACTTGTGTAAGCGCAGCACGTTTATGGGGAATAAATATTTTATTTCGATATTCATCGTGAAATCGGTTTATTGAGTTGTGAACAACGTTGGTGATTTCGAGTTTGGGGGAGCTTATAAACCTCGCCACTGACCATTTAGGGTCCTATAAAGTCCCGTTTAAGCACTGAGAGAAAAAACTACCACGTTATTAAATCTGCAATTCATCATATTCAAACTGGCCATAAACATTTATACATCGCAGACAACCGATTTTCACTATTTTCTCAAGAACTTATACTCTCACTATCTTTCCCCCTCTCTCTCTCTCTCTTTTTTTCTATTTCTATATTCAAAAAAAAAAAACTATATGCATACTGGACATGTGTGTGCACATAAACCTGTATTCAAATTTTTATTACCATCCAGTTTTATTATTTTTATTGAATTTTAGAAGTTGAAATTGTTTTTAGACGGACTAGGTCTGTATAAATTTACCAAGTAAAGTACAACGTGCAGTATTTCTATTTTTGAGTAATAAAAAAGCTTAACGCAAAAATATTTCGTGCAAATCCATTAGACTTCGAATCATTGTAGTGTCTAACAGTATGAACCATTGATTAACTTTTCTAATTCGATACTGTTTTTGGATCGAGATAATTATCGACTAGAATAAGGAAGTTTTGGAAGCATATGTTTTCTCTGTCGATGATGGGGCAAAATAGCTGAGAGAAAAGTGGTGGCTATATAGAATTGGGGAATGGGAAAAAGACATTGATTAGGAAAACTGTATGGGACAAGAGGCACGATAGTTTCACATTAGTATTAGTATTAGTATTAGTTCCGCGTAACGTTCTAGGTATAGAATACATACGAAGGAGATGGATAAAGAGGAGGAGATGCGAAAGGCGAACGGCGACAACTAATCATAAAGGAGCCAGAAATGAAGTGAATTAATCAATGGATTAAACGCGATATGCCGCGAGGGGACAGGGCGTTCTGACATATCTCGTTTGTCACCCAAATGGCCGGACATTTAGCTACAGCCTTGTGATATTTCTGCTCAATGGACAAACTCTATAGAGATGACGAATTCCGGCCGCGAGTCCTCTTCACAATCCCTACAAGTCTCTGATGGACTTTCAATGAGGCGAACTCTCGACAATAAAAATCCAATTTTCTTTATTCCACATTAACCTATCCACCTTCACCATATCATCAAAAAAAAAAAAGAAAAAATATCTCTTTGTGAAACTGAAAAGAAAACCATCATCGATATTGTCGATACTCTGAATCCTGATCCCTGCAGGATCTCAATATACATAAAACCGTTATTCCTGTTACCTTTTCTCTCCGCGTGTTGCTGGATTTGGTAAGTAAAGTTTGGGAAAGGGCAGTTTGTCGATAAGAACGGAACATTAGCGTAATTTGTCAAAGAAGAAAGGGGATGATGATGGATGCGTGATAAACCAAGAAGAGAAGGGAGCGTGTGAAAAAATGACACATATATTCCATCGTGTGATACAATCTTCGTAATTACTCCGTTCACTATGCATCCCGTGATCATTGGAACAAGTCCAGATGATGCAAATGTTCCCCTTTCTTAAGTATCGATAAAATAAGAAGAAGAAAAAATCCACAGAACTCTTATCAGTGAATACAACAGAAAATACTGCATGTCACGTTAGCTAGCTAATAGCTTGATAGTCTACCGCATTGCCGTTACAACGATTAATGTGCGACCATTAGTGGGAAGTATAGCGGAGCAAGTGCACGATTAGAAAACTATTAATTACTTTTCCTCTCTCGTCAAGGAGTGTATATAGTATAACGTTTAGGAAAGTTGAGTATATGTAGTGTACCTATATATGTGACTGGAAAATTTTACTCCTGAACAAACGTGCTACCCTATAAGGTATTTTAATTGGGTTATATTTTATACCAAAAAGGATAAAATATTGTTTATTTTTTGTCCAGAGAGAGAGAGAGAGAGAGAGAGGAATTGTGGAGAAGTTAAGATGTTTTGTGGTGCATCACCCTTTTCTTGAAGGGGGATCAAAATCTTTGTTATGTCAAGGTATATAGATATATATACATATATACATATATACATATACCGCATGTATCTTGAGCATTCTTGTTTTTATTCAATTAATACGTCTCCCCCGTTCACCCTCAGCTTTGCCATTTCCGAGTACAAAGTTCGATCCATTTCCGCGGAAGATGTTTGCGAGGTCGCGGATGGAGAACTTTGCCATCAAAGAGGCTCGCTCCTTCTTCGAGGCCTCCCACACCGCAGCGACCGTCGGATGTTTGACATGCTGCGGTGACGCAATAGTCATCTCATATATTGGATCCTCAACTCCGACCAATCCTATCTTATCCAACGTCACCCCCTACAGCCCTCATACCCCCAACATATAACCGACAAATAGTTCAAGACGTTCCCATACACTCGGGGCTTTAAATTCTGCGGTTTTGTGGCAGACACGAGATTAAACACACGTATCAAGTCAACCTACTTTCACATAACTGATTAGTTTGGGATTATCAAATCCCAAAAATTCTTTTCATTCTTTAAACTATCCATACACTCATTGAACAATCGATGTCACTTCGTGCATTTATGTATGTATGTACATACATACATGCATACATCGATCGTACAGTATCGAACAGACACATATTGGTGAATTGAAAGGGAGGGAGTGGGACAGTTAACAGTTAGTCTGGTCCAAAGTTGGACGAGTAGACAAGGACTAATGGGAGTAATGGCTAATAATCTTCGAATCTATCCCAGCTAATGATCGAGAGGTAGTCCAAATGCTGGCTAGTGAAGAGCTAAAACCTTGCAGCAGCAGACTAACACTGACTGGTGGTTATACCAGTACCGCAAGGCACTACGACCTACAACTTGGCACTCGAGACTGAACTTCGGATGTGAGACGTCCACGCAACCCCGGCAAAGTGCCGTCTGGAAGACATACGTCACATTAGCTATCCAACCGCTAACTTTGACTGGTTCGACTCCGGCTATATGCGACGGGCAAGAAAATTTACCACCCGATAATAACACCATCCGGCTCCCGTCACGAAACTTTTAACAAGTTTTAATACCCTCCAAGAGAGCTTTACGGACCCCCCCTCTCTCCAGTTTCTAGAAATAAAGTCCTCTGTATAGTCTGCACTCGGGAATCTCTTAGGTTCCTTTGCGATTTAGCGTAAAACTAAAACTGTGCTTTTTTTATAAATATTTTTCGTTCACTTTTCTTATTTTTACACAATTTTATTTTATTTTTTTTCTTACTCTTGTAGAAGTCAATTTTCAACATACGAAGATTCGCGGTTAGTAATTCGTCTTAAACGTCTCTTGATATCGTGAGAAGAGCGAGTTTCCGAAATTGACGAACTGTCAAAGCAACTGAGGTGACTTCGCTGAGAGCAAATTGGAGGAATTATTGGGCTAATTATTGTGATGAGTTGGACACCCGGTGAAATACTGCAGGATCTTTAGGGGACTGCCGACGCTGTCAGCTCGGTGAACTACCCGCTCCCTTTACGGCAGAAATTTTTCCTTTTTTGAATATTTTTTTATTTTTTTATTTTTTTTTTTTTTCCTCCTCTCTCCGCAATCTTTTCAGGGCAGGGAAATGTGCGAGAGAACTGACTAAGAGTGGAAAGCGAGAAGCTGGACGTTTAATTGGACAAAGCCCCTTTTCTCATTCCTATTTCTTCCCGTCTGCATAGGCTCTTATAAATAAAAGTTGGGGCTAATATATATGTTTGAAATGAAAATAAAAATTAAACACTCTCGACAAGTTTGAAAAAACAAACAAGAAAAAAAAAAGCTGTGGGAAAATTAAAGGTAACTCAAAGAATTTTGCAATAAGAAATTTTATTCTTTTAGCTAGAAAGACAGACTTTTTTTTTTTTTTTTTTTGTTTTTTTTTTTCGTTTTTGCTTCTCGTTCTTATTTCTTTTTGTCTGCCAAGTTAGCTTACCATTAACATCTTCTATTTGCCCCCTCATCTCTTCGGTGACTCTTGAAGAAGGGAGGATCTTGAAATATTAATATTTTTCTTACAGAAATTGTCCTACAATAATTATAACAGCAAATAACGATGATTGGTTATAAGTAATATTATCTTTACAGTTGGTTTTGGAAATTTATAGTAGTATTTGGAGATATGTGAGAAAAATTTTTTGCCTCAATATGAAAGTCCAATTTCGAATGACGGGGTGAAAAAGATGAGGATTCTCTAGTTTTACCGTGTTTTTCTTATTTCGAGAGGATCTTTCAGACAGCCGGCGCGTCTCGCAATGCTTGCTCATTTGTCTCGAGGCAGATAATGAAATTATAGGCCACCGTCAGGCACTCCCCGCTAGAGAGGTTGGGCTGGTCATCATCTCAGGCAGCATCCTACTTCAACGTCGTTGTTGATCGTGGAGGACGAAATCTTTAGCGAGGTAAAAGACCGGGGAAGAAGAAAACCAGAAAAGGACAGCAAAAGATGCGGGAGAATCTCAAGGCGGAGAACCCTAGGGACTCTAGGAGGAAAATTGCGCCCGAAATGGCCGCACTTGTATCGTGGATGACTCTTTGAACACTTTCACAGATACGCTACGACCAACTTGGCCTCTTTGGTGTCTCGACCCCAAACTGCTGGTGCCGATGACGACGACCGTCAAAAAATCTCCAATATTGCGCCGGCTGGATCTCGTCGTATTTACCGGGACAAACGAACTTTCTGATTGCGTAGGTCGCGTAGTTTGATCTATACATATATATATATATTTTTTTGGTTTCGTATGATGCTGATAGCCCCACTGTCATTTTTTTTCTTGAATATCCTACGCCAATATATTTCATTTTTCTCACGCTCTTGGGGGTGGTGAAACTTTTTGAAATTATAGAGTGGGCGCGCTTTCCATCGCTGAAGAATATAAAGTATGATAAAAAAAGAAGCAACAAACAAAAAAAAAAAAATGAAAAAAATTATTAAAAAATTGCTTTGGTAATTGAGCGTAACACCTTCCGCGTCATTTATTCGTGTAATAAAAATTAAGGGAATAAGGAATGGGGCAGGTGGGGTTCTTCAAAGGGTTGTTTTCTTTTCTTTTCTTTTTTTCTTTCTTTCTTTCATTTTTTTTTTTTTTTATACCAGCGAGCGTCCGCGAAGAAAACTACGGGGTTTTGCACTAAGAAAAATTGTAAATATAATTAGAGGGGAAGTCAATTGGAGCAGAAAACTTACGTAACGAGCAGTTGGGAAGAAAAATTGTTAGGAAAGGGTATAAGAGTCGGTTGGTTATAGTATAGGGGGTATAGCGAATATGCTACGGTAAGTAAGAACGTACTACGTACCGTGGCTTGGCCAAACTCTGCTCTACTCTACTCTCTACAACGAGAAGTAGCAAATGAAAACAAATGACGTACTATAAAGAGTCAACTGTTAAAATAATATTTCCGTAACAAAAAAACAAGCGTAAGGGGCACAAGGGCACAAGGGAAAGAGATGTTAATTCTTTTCACCCCATGTTGTTCAGGCTAAGGGTGAGGTGGAGCGAATTTAGAGTGGGAGACCGGAGGTCTAGGGGTTAGAAGAGTAAGGGATAAAAAAAAAAAAAAAACACAGCAATTACACACAAGGATAAAACAAAAGACTCCTTGTGAAAAAATAAAATAAAAATAAAAAACGATAATACAAACAAAAGAATAATTTATACAAAGGAACAGAAGTACCTACCTTGGGGGTTACGAAACGTACATTGCAGCCTCGAAAAACTGCACTGTAATTTAGTTATTTTTTCATAATTGTTATATTGTTCTTACTGTTCATATTATTTTATTTTATTTTTATTTTTTTTTTTTTTTTTTGAATAATTTTAATTTTATATAGGTTTTTGAAATTTGAAAGAAAATTTTTCGCTTTTTTTCTTTTTTTTTTTCCTCTTCCAAGTTCTTCAAGGATGTTAATTTTAACGAGAATTTGGATTATGATATCCTGCAATAACGGAGAGCTGAATTAACGTGTCGTTTGTAACCTGAGCGCTTTCTCTGACCCCCAGTTATCGGCTAATGAAAAAAACTGAGCCTCGAGGGCTCAATCTAGCGCCCCGACCCACCCAGATTACGCGCCCTGTGTATCTCCTTTGGCGAGCTTATCTCGAGGAGGATTTTTTAAGATTAGCCTCTTGTGTCGTATTAAGCAGGGACCGTTTAAGCCTGACTTTTTAAATTGGGGGTGTAGTAACAGGGGCACGAACCCAGAGGGGGTGAAAAAAAACTAATAAAAAAAAAAAAAAATAACGTAAAAAAAAAAAAATATCAGGGCTATGGTCGAGGAGGTTTGGGACGCACATAAATAGCTACTTGTCGGATAATTTTCTATATAAGTATGCAAAACCGTCTGCTTACGTACGCTTCGGCGAGTAATAACATTATGCGGGTATACTTAAGATTAAATCTAAAAAGTCAACTTGTTATTTATTTATTTCGTTTTTTTTTTTTTTTATTGCCAATTCGCTGGCACTTCGTATGGAATTTTGTATCGTTTTTCGCCTCGTGAAGAAGAGGAGTAGATAATAAGTGCGGAAGATAAAATTTAGTGATTAATATCGAAAATATTTTAACTGGCGTAGGTATGTACGTCGTTTACGATCGATGAAGGAGTTGTTGTACCTTTATGGGAATATAGAATTCATATGTATGTATAGAGGGTCGATATAATCTCACCCGCGAAAGAGCTAGACTCGTATAATGAGATTTGTACAACGAATCTCGGTCCATTTAGTCGAATAATTTCGACGAAATAATCTGCACGGTGGAGGCAGATGTGGAAAACAATAAAGTAATCAGAGAGCTTTTCAACGGTGAACTGCTGCATGGAACAAAAGCAAAAAGCTTCGAGCTTAAATGTGGCCAGCCACACGGGAGTTGAGAGTTCCTACAACCCACCACTGCCGACCAACCAACCTAACAACCAACCCGACCTCTTTCCCCGCATCGGAAGAATTTTAATATTTGCCAATTTGGCCTCTCCAAGGGTAAAACCGCGAGTAAAACGTACGCGATAACCACATCAAGGCGTTTGTCGATATATCGTACGTGGCATGGCTTGGGGAGTAGCTGCTAGAATCGTGGTTCAATTTTATTCTCAACTTTTTCGTCGGTCAGTCTGCAGTACTGTAAGAGAAAACAAAAATTGAGAGCGTAAAACGAGGTATAGGGGAAAGTTGAAAATGAAATTTCTGATGAATCGACAATAAGAAATGAGGGGGTTATCTGTTTGTTCCAGTCTCTGTAACTCTCTGCATCACATGAAATTTGGTCATCGTACGTTCTGTCAGTGGGAAATGATTAAAGTTCCCCATTCGTCCGCTCCGTTTTGTTCAATTTTACGATTTATATTGAACAACCCCAGGCTAGAGCCTTTGAAACTTTTGTGGAATTCTCACTTATTTTTCTGACTTAGCTTCCGCTGACATAGCACACAAATCTGGAATAGAGCTTGTGTCAAATGTACTGATAAAATGTGAAATAGTCGACCTTGGAGAAGTGCGGTATGAATATATGGCCATGATATTGACGTTTCGGAAAACACCTTCTTCTTCTTCTTCTTCTTCTTCTTCTTTTTCTTCTCCTTCTTCTTCTTTCTAAATTGAAACACGAGGATTTCTCTCTTCGCATTTCCGCGGATCGTTTGAAAGTTGAAAAATTTCTGTGGTAGTAGGTCGTGAAATACAAATTTCCGGTTGAAGAAAGTTGCAGTTTCCTTACCAGCGTAGGACGAGGCACGACGCGACGGTGATATCTCTCTTGCCTCAAACGGAGTTGAAGTACTTATTTTTCGATGATACCACGGGAAACGGTCCCCCGTTTCAGCAAACATTTTGTTCAAAAAGGATTTCTGGGTTAGGTTACAGGAACGTTCACTCCACCACAGTAAAGAGGGCGATTGCAGAGAGAGAGAGCGAGAGAGAGCGAAAGCGTTCAGGGTGGAGGGTGGAGGTAGTCTCTAGCTGGTAACTCTGCGACCAACTTTGATATTTCGCAATTCCATTGTTCGCAATTAGAGGCGGTAATTACCATAACCATTAGTGGACAGCGTTCCCTTACCTATATACCAGCGATCCTCGACCGGGGCCCAGAAACTACGGAGGGGGTACTACCCATACCGTGCAGAATCTACGTAGTCGCATAAATACAAGACCCGGGGAGAACCGGACACACAATCAGGAACTTTACTGAGGAATGTAACCGCCACGAATTTCTTAGGCGGTCGAATTAAACTTGTTCCGGTGGACGGGTACCTCTGGCTACGAAGGTTTGTGGCAAAGTAAGAGCTGGGGTGGTTCTCACCCACGACACTGGACTACGGTCAGCTTCGCCCTCGATGTCCTACACCGCGACCAGGAGGGCGACGTAGTGGCGACGACGAACGTGGCGTAACGCCGACTTGCGACCCTGCAGAAGTAATAGATTTTAAACCCCCTTCCAACCCTCGCTGGACTAAGCATTTGTATGTATATATGTCCACCTTGGGACCTCTAGCTGAACTTTAATGGCACTAGGTACGGATTAATGGAGAGTATTTGTCTTTAGGATCTTTTTTACGAGGACGTTTTCTCCATTCTTTTAAAGAATTTATTGTTTACTAAAAGTTTTCGTCCAACCAATAATGCTATCCACGTATCTGAACAGTAATTATTATCACATTAAATTCACTTCGTTATCTGACAGTTAAAATTAACCTGATCTGAAACGTCAGATTTTCCGAACGTTATACCTGTATGTACTCGTACCAAGTATAAAGCCGAATGTTTAATCGCTAGTCAGACTCAGATACATAAGCTGGTCGTTTGGCGTGATCATTCTCAATGCATATCCCGACAACCGTCCAACAACTTTACTACAACATCTACGAACCTCTGTTTCGAACATCAATTAATCTGTCTACCAGAATTCACTTCGCCCTGCAACTCATCCGCCTCTGTATTCCCGAAATTCATCATCAGTTTCGTTCCCTGTCCTTTTCTATGACTTTTTGTACCACATCCATGTCAATCCGTATCATGCAAATAGCAAAACGATCAAACTGAACTCAGCTGCAGGGGGATAATCCTGTTTATTTGATTAAATCGAAGGTTTCTGAAGTTGTATGGTAACGGGGATATAGGAAGGGAAGGCATATGCGATATCTTGTAAGACGGTAAACTAAGAGACACGTGTATCAAGAGGTATGTTGTATTTGCTTGTGTATCAGCCCGTTACGAGTTTACATATCTGGAATACCAAATCGATCTACCAATAGCCAGCGGAGGTTGGTTCTAAGTTTAAGTCAAAGTTTTAATCACTATCGACTCGGGACATCTCTCAGCTATAACTGCAGCTTCAAAGCCTCCTAAGGTATATTAGGTACAGGTACCAGCTACGTTCAAACTACAAGACGCTGAGCACGGAGGACGCATTGAACCAGTCGCATCTGTTTATTATTAAGATATGAACTTCCTCTGATATTCAGATGCTGCACAGTCAACTTTTGCCCCTTCCTATTCAACATCGACATTTCTATACCGGGATTCCAATCATTTTCACAATAACGTATACCATGCATATATATCCTTTGCTATTGCTGACGATGAGTTACAAGAACAAACAAAGATTTGAATGTCACGAGACATCTGATCAAATCGTAATCTCCTCTTTGGAATGGGCCACTTTGCATTGATCGAAATTCTTTTTATGACCAATTGCTGGGCAGCAACTCGATTAGCAATGTAATCGTTTTATGGACTGCGATCGCTGCCAGATTTCTCGAAATAAAAATCGTTGGCAAGGTATCCGAGCGTAAGCGAATCTCAGGTTCCGTTCGGCCCAGCCAAGCCTAGAGCTTCGATGTGGCACTCGGGATCCTAAGTGGCACCTCCAGATGTTTCGACGTCGGTCCCCGATCACTTTGCGGTTTGCGAGGTCGCCTAGACTTGCCCATTAGAGGCGGTGTGGAAGCAACGCCTTTGCAACTGACCAGAGGACCGCGAACCAGTGTGGCACCAACCCTAGCTGCTGGCCTAGCCAGAGGAACAGTCGACAAACTTCTCTAGCCCGCCGCTACAAATATCGTTAATGTACGCGCGCCCACCGCGTAATTTTGCAACAGTTTGCCGCGCGCTCTAGAGCTGTTAGAAGCGACCCCCAGGACCGTTTGCCCCGGCAACCCTACACCCCCACACCCACCGACAAGTCTGTGTACCGAAATACTACCCTGCCTTCCTTACACTAGTCTCAGAGCTATTACTGAGTGCAGCCAATATTCCAGGACCCTCAAAGAGGATGGGTACCATTAAGCCCAACACAAGCGTCTCACATTGACGTCAGACCCGATTTTCTTCCTACGTAATTACTCAATTCTCTGGACAATGTAGTGGAATATGTCTGACATAGGGTCACTCCAAAACCAAGTTTACGTCTAAGGACTTGAAAACACCTTCGATGGTCAAATGCTGGACCCTAATTTCCTCGAAACCTTAGATGAGAAGATATGAACAACACGTTTCATATTTGTTTTTTTTTTTTTTGTGGTTTTCCTACGATAGTAACACCCTCCAAAGAGAAACCTCACAAAATTCGAAGTTCAAGGTAATATCAGTGAATCTGACCACTAAGTAGTTGCCGCTAGGAAGACCCACCAACATGAGGAGGTCTAAGCTGGGGTTTGCAACACTCGTAGTAAACAAGACGAAAATCTTTGCGTCAATATCCACAGTCCAGTTTGACCTTTCACCGCTCGGTTCAACGTGCTATTAACACTGTACAGATTAGGGATTACTGGATGAGAAAAAGCTTACTTAAAGTAAATTTCTGGATGTAGATAAGCACGCGAAATGTCTTTTGTTTGGTGGAATTATTTGAATTTTAAAACTACAATCCGACTGCAGTCTATACGTCGAGTGCAGCAAAAATTGTTGCACAGATATTGTCATGTAGGTATGAGTTAGACGTGATCGCAGAGTCGTTGAAGCGCGAACAGCTTTGCTGTAGCTAGCCTCAACGGCGTTCGTCAGTAACGTCTAAAACTATGTTTACGATTTCATTTGCATGACGGGGCTTGAAAATCGCATTGAAAATCATATTTTCACGGCTCAACAGCTAGTATTTCTACATATATATACATATACCTATACATACATATCCTATATATAGTTTACAACTAGAAAAGCACGTACTCTGCACGTACCTACCACCTACGCGAGGGTAGGTATTGATGGCTATTGTTGTGCCAACTTTTGGCGTCAACACTTTTATGGCCTGAGGTTATAGGATGGCTCTTGCATGGAAAGAGGACTAGGTAGGTACATTTCATTTGCGCGAATGCATGCAAATATATAGTTCGCTATACACATACATACGTACATACATACAGGTTACCGAGTGTCAACTGCAGGTTATATTTGTCACCAATGGAATTTCATTCTTTTAAGATTTGTGCAGACGGATATCAGACTCCGCGTCGCGTCGCTATATGTTTCAATATCGTATGTATATGGAATGCAAAATTTCTTTAACAAAAATATATTGTTTATTTGTTGTTTCATATACATATATGTATACATATACATATATAAAAGCGGAATAGTAATTATCGTTGACAAACAGTCTCAGGGATCTCGGGCTCGCCTACGAGCGTTAATACGCATAGCATATAATTAAACAGGTCCCGTGCCAAAGTTCGTAATTCGAACAATTAACGGAACTAGTCTCAATTAGTTCCCGGAGACCGGCGAGACTCTACGGCGCTACCGCACCGCGGTGAAACGATGCGACGAAAAGCCTCATTTCTCCACTTTTACCTCATAGTTTGTATTAAAAACTACCCAAAATTCTCCCCCCCCCCCCCCCCCCCCCTCCAGAAAAAAGCAAATAAAAATAAAAATTGCAAATATCATTCAATGAATTTATTTCACTGTCCTTTTAAGCGCTTTTTTGAATCCTATAAATTCCAAAAATAATACGTCCATCTATCTTTCGGTCCGACTTTCCAATCTAGGAAGTTGCAGTCGGTGGTCCAGCCTGCAGATTCAGTTTTAACAGTTGCTAGTCGCAAGCTGGCTGGACGCCGCCTGCCAAGCATTCGGATTTAGCAGGATGTTGGTTCTCCCGTTTGTTGGGCTGGTGCTTGGGTCGCGGTAGGGTAGGTACGAGACCTGGTCGAGCATCTGGAACGGACAGATCCCATTCCAGATTGGGAGGTCCTCCACCCACACCTTGCCTGACCACCTCTTCCCACTTTTCTCGGAAAAGTTTACCGCTTATTAGTACGTAGTTCTCGTATACAGTAATATATGTGTTGCCCAGGTAAATAGGAAGCCCTTGTATTCATTAATACGTGCATTTCTTTTATCATCAATTTTATATACAAAATATTTTTCTGTCATGCGTCGCATGTAGGCGGCGATGCGTACGTGGAGGTGGGTGTAATATCGACGTAGACTTTGAACCTCGGAGGAGAATTAGGGAATTTCATTTTTCAAACGAAATTAGGGTAAATCGTATGAACGGGGACGGCGTGGTACAGCTCCTCGTTTTTGAGGGAGGGATATATACGTGCAGGCAGTGGTATATCTATATCGTATTATACGTACAGGGTCGCCAATGCCTTTGGAATGATGGAACCCGAAGCCAAATCCTCCGTTTCACTTCGCATAAATATTTTTCACCGCGGTTTTCCGCGAGCTACGAGGGAAATGTATATATCGTATATTACAAGCGAAATACGTGTGGGCAGAAAGGGGGTGGAAAATTTGTTAGGATAAATTCCAGCTGTCTAGAAGAGAGAAGCTCTTCCCTGGTTAACGCTGCGAGCTATGTACCATACCCGTAACGAATTACTGGAATATTTAATACGTGATTTAATATTCGTTAGCCAAATAGTTCCCTATGAAGTAACACACGCTCACACCCTCTCCCATCCATGCCCGTGTCCCGACGTACACGAGTTATTCTATTCGTAGTCGCATTCGAAACTGATTTTTTTCAGTTATATTCATCTAATTTTTTTTGTTTTTTATTACAGTCACTTTCTAATTAACGTAAAACTTTCATCGCGTCATTTATATCTGCAGATTATACGGTCATGTTGAAAAGGATGTAATAAAAATTTATCCACAGTCGTAATTTTCGGTAATATTTTTACATTACATACCTATACCTACGTATCGCATCTTTAAACGTTATATTGCAATTTCTTTACGATAAAAGAGGACCAAACTTCAAAGTCACAGAAAGCGTGGTTGTGTATGATGAGAAATGATGCTGCTTGAGAGATGAGAGTGGACTGTACATGACTGCCGGACAAACAGAGAAATATTAAAAAGTCAAGTACTGTTTCTTGAAATCCATGATATGAAGGACCCACTCGAAAGAAGCAGCCCTCTCGTACTGAAGGACCGCGATCACGACCAGCAAATTCATGGTCGTTCAAATTCGCAAAGACGTATAAGAACTAGGATATTAACTATTATATCGTATATTGTGTATAAGTATCGATACCTACATGTATGGATAACGAAACACTGTCCTCTGCGTAACCGCGTTCTTATATTCTATATACCTAAGACTGCCTTTTGAATATTTAGAGGTAAATTTGAATATATCCGTATGATCAATAAGGCGTTGGTTTTATTGTGTGCTCGGGTATATTCTCCTAGGCAGTCGGACCTTTTCGAACGCAACTGAATTCGCACGCTGGTCACGTCGACAGCCGATATTAGCCTTTCATACAGACCTACTCGTTCTACATATCGAACCAGAGTCCTCTTTGTGCAAAGAGGCTACCCAAACAGAATTTAAGGTTATTTTACAGGAATAAGAATTGCTCCGAGGGGAGTTTGAACACCGGGCCGCAGGATCCTTTGCCTCGATTACATATCTACGTGCGTTTGCTTTCCACGTAGGTATGTATGTACATACATACATACTTTGTACATGTACCTTGATATTTTATCCTTAAAAAAAAAAAAAAAAAAAATGTAACAACTAGGAATTGGCTATTATATCGAAAGTAAATCACCTGTGTAACTTAATTTGTGTCGTTTTTTTTAACGTACGGTTTATGTACGAAAGACTTACTTACTTACTTATCTAATATGATTTGATTGAAGGAACTTTTCCTTCCTTACCCTCTCTGGCTAGATATATACGTAACTGTAAGGTATGTGGATATATATATGTGTACGGGGTTACGGGGGTAGAATCGTGGGATGAAAATGGTATAGAGTTGAATCACACGCACCGGTGAATTTAGTGCGTTATAAATCGGAGACGCGAGGCCTTACCGGCGCCCGTGTGCCCACCGATATTTCTACTTCATAGTATTCGGTCGTAGTAGCTAGCTCGGTGACTAAATCGATGCGGATTTCGTAGCGCTTAGTTGGCGTTTAGAGATACCCGCATTCCGAGGGATGCTATCTCCACCCCACGTACCATAGCCCATATACATTTGCCTAATAATGTAAACACCGGGTATAGAAGAAAAAGTAAAACTCTATGTCCCGTAGAGGAATAACAATTTTCTAACTGAAATACGAAAAGCTATATATGTGCATAACTTCGCCTAATTAATTGACTCGGATAATTTACAGGGAAGCATAAAAAAAAAATCAGGAAATCGATTGACCTGTGGGCCAACCCGAAAACTTCCCGCTGTGTTAAATACGTTACAATTAATTGATACTATTGTTTTTATAATAAATTAAAGAAGGTTATAAGTATAATTAGTTTTCCCTATGCAAATCTTTTTTTCTTCAATTTCCATTCTTCGAATAACTTTGAAACTACTCGACCGATCGATTACAAAATCTAATCAGATCTAAGTCTTGATGAACCCTTTCGATCGCCGCAACAATCATTCAAATCGGTTAATTCGTTCCAAAGGTATCGTACGACAAAAAGAGAAAATTTTGTCGTGCAATATCTTCTGAACCAATCGTTCGATTTTGATGAATCTTACGGCGATCGAAAGGGCTATCCAAGAGCTAAGTCTGATCAAGTTTTGAGACTAATCGCACGAACAGTTTAGAAGTTATGCGCTAAAAACATGAAAAAAAATTGTTTTTCAATTTTTATTTCTCAAATAACTTTGAAACTACTCGACCGATCGACTCCAAAATCTAATCAGATCTAAGTCATGATAAACCTTTTTGATCGCCATAAAAACTATTTCAATCGGTCGATTCGTTCTAAAGATATCTTACGACAAAAATTTGTTTACACACCCACACATACGGACGTCCATCCAAAAATAGTCAGAATAGCTTCCTAGGACCCCAAATCGTCGAGATCTGATGAAAACTCAATTTTCGAAAATCGGACCGAAACCAACAACTTCCCTTTTTTATAAAAATTCTTAATTTTCATTACGGGAAGTTAAAAATAGAAACTTTAATTTCTAAGGGTGGCAGAGAAATTTTCAGTCGATTAAAACGTGCGAAAATAGAAAATACAGAAAGGGATGAGTATACGAAAGATCCTGGACTACTCCCCATGAAATTTAGAAATCAAGGGAAAAAAAAAGTAATAGTGTCGCATCCGCGAAACAGAAGCGGCCATTGCCGCATCTCTCTCGTCACTCTGCTATAATGGTAGATTTTTAATTAAGAAACTCTCAATCGATATAAATTCGTTCTCAACGTCAAATCGCCGCTGGCAACTGTTACCTCGCCTTCTCCACCTTCCCTCGTTTTCTCAATCTCTCGTTCTCTTTTTCGCTCTCTTTTTTTCTCCGGTCCTCTAATCCTTATACCGAAAGAATGAAGTGAGGGTATAGAGGGGTGCGGGGATAGGCTGACAATTAGAATCACTAAGGACAGCAAGGGAAAAACTTTAATTATAAACAGCCTCATCCTCGTCTCGCTCCTTGGTTAGTATCGTCGTCGTTTTGCAAGAGCGCGGAGAAATGAGACGGCGCAGCCAAATGGTCACGGCTTAACGCTGGAAAACTCTTTCAGCCAAACGAAGGGAATCCGTCGAGATTATCCTGGCTTCAAAAAGTTGTTAATTACTTGGATTTTTCCACGAACCTTACGCTACTGCCTCCCGCTATCCATACACCACCCCACAAAACCTCCCTTTCCACGTACTTTACTCCTAGTCTTCTACCAGGAACCGGCTACTACGTATATAGGTGTGCCACTTTTATATCGGGACATTTTTTTAATCCTTAACTAACGCTCTTGTATAGCTGTCCCGCGTAAAAATTGCAATTAGCTACAAGAGGGCAAGGCAGATTGTTAGCGAAGTGTGACGAAAGTTCTTTGCTTTTTTTTTCTCTTTGTTTTATATTTTATTCGTTTTCTTTTTCCCCTTTTCCCATTCCCGTTCCCTTTTCTCATTCCTTGCTGCATCCGTTCAGTTTTATTGCGGTAATTTGGATCAGCGATGATTTTTATGTGAATTAAAAAAACGAAAATCGGCTTTGAAAACGAGACTTGTACATAAAATTTTTTATTGAAAAAATTAACTTGGCAAGAAAATTTGAAGGTAAAATAATCGCGGACTATCGGAAGTCTGCAAGGATTAAACAATCCAAAAATTTTAAGATGGGGGTGTCGGGTAATCCAAACAAGTGACACTCTGGATGTAAAGTAAGTCACGTCTTGGCGTCGGGTGTGCTTGAAGCTGGGTGTTGATCCCCGTCGTTGTTTTCGGGGTAAACTTTTAATACCCAGAATATGGTTGGTCTGGCGTACGTACGGGGGTGGTGGTGGTGTTTACCGGTTGCGTAGTACGGGTTTAGAATGCTTGCCCAACTAGTTAGAAGTTTGAATACGTGATAGCGCATGTAGGCGATTAGACGGTTGGCTGATGCTCGGTATACTGTGCAACGTGGGAAAGTAGACTAACCGAGCCAACGACTAATACCTACGCTTCTTCTCCGTATTTAGGCAACTTTCCGAGACCTAGAAACTCGAGGGCGACTCGTGGCCAGGAACGAGGATAAGGGCAATGCTAGCAAATTTCGTCCACCCCTGGCGTGAACCGAGTGAACCGGGTGAACGGGGAATGGCATGACCAGAACTTTGGACTTTCGGGATACGTCCGGCAGCTATGTGGACCGTAATCCCGCAATCTGTGGAATGTTTCAATGTTTCGTACCCCCTTGGCGAGGCCAAACGGCTTGAGGAGCTAAAGGAACTCGTGTCCTTTGTACGAATCCCACTTTCTCTCTCTCTCTCTCTCTCTTCTTCTATCTTATTATTTAATTTCAACATATACATATAAGGCGAACAAGTTTTACGATCGATAAATACCCTATCCTACCGATCATAACTTGCACGAGTACAAATTATTAACAATAAATTCGTTGATATTATCAGAGTGTGAATTAACTCATATCTTTTGTCAATAGAATATAACTACCGGCTTTCGTAGTCTGTAGTACATTTTCAGGTATAGGCTTGGTATTATCGACGTTGTTTCCCAGCTTTGGATCATGTGGTGCGCGTCGAAACGCCCCTTATTTGTTACAATTGAAATTCTCTAACAGAAATTCCGTGACACGAAACTATATTCATATAGCTAATTAACGTCTCATGTAAAATGGAATGAAATTTTCTACCTGCGTAAATATAGTAGCGAATGAGTATTTTTTAAAGGTTGATAGAAAATGTGAAACGAAATGAATATAATTAAGGGCGCTAAAGAAGTGGTGGTTAAAAGTAACGGAAGTGGTATAAAATAGAGGGGTTGACATGGGAGGAAGTACGATTGAGAAACAGAACGGTAGAGAGTAAGTAGATCCCTTTAATTGTCAGAGTTAAATAATTCACTGTCAATCTTTTCACCCTTCTTCCCGGATTTGAGTTGACGAGCGAAGTGGGAGTTCCCTGTTCCAACGTCTTTTAATTATTCCACCTACCCCGAGCTGCAAATAATATAATTCATTTCATTGTTTGGACCTCGCTGGCTCTTCTCACACCCCCCCTCGAGGGTTGAGAATCTCGAGTTCAAACCCACCTACAACCATTCAATTCTCATATAAACACGACTGATCCATTACCGCGTGTTTTAAATCGTCGATTTCGTACTTTTATTAGATCTTATTCATTTCAGAATTAAATATAGCAATTTTATTTATTTTTTTTTCTTTTTTAAGATTTTTCGCCAAGGTACTAAATCCGCGTTGGCTCTTTCTCTGCAGTACGTATGTACGTTGGCGTTAGAAAATTTGAACCGCGAAATGGTAAATCTGACAATGACTACGAATGGAAACTTGATGAATGCTGATATTCCTGCGGCATCATCGGCCATAGAGATTTACACCGCAATTATTTCCACGGATACGTTTCCGCAACGGATAATCCAATGAATGTAGGCGTCGAACCGAAAGACGGCGAGGTGCCGAGGTGCCGAGGTAGCGACAATGAACGAACCGAGAACAAAGATCCGGTGGGGCCAATTAACGTCTCGCGGTGGACCCAACAACTGTCTACCTCTCATCCACCTTTCACTGATATACCTTTACCACCTACATAGCTGAAATCGTGTTATTCTATTCGCCGCTTCCCAGGTTCGTGGTCTATAGGTGAACGGTGCGGTAACCACCTAATCATTGTTCCTCACACACAGCATGAAGCATACATGTGTTTGTATGTTCGTCCTGTATCTATATTCATCTATCTACATCACACAATTAAGCATCTCTGGAAATACGAAAAATATAATGAATTAGCACAAGAAACGTTACCTTTTTACAAAACTCATCGCGTTGTCTTGTTCGAAGTAAATAAAATTCCAGAATATATATTGACACGTTAAAATTACATCTGGGTTATAGTGGATATTAGACTGGGCCAAAAAAATCGACTATTTTTTATTTTTTTTTTAAAGTATATAGAAAATATCATTTGCGGTGACAAAAAAAAATTATTGTGACAATTTGAGTCCTTAATATTAATATTAAGAGGTCTATCATCGCAATTTTAGATTTTCTTTTTCCTGAGCGAGTTTTTGTCTCAGAACTCCCAAACCATTGCGTTAAACAAAATTGACTTGATGATATTTTTTGAAGGAAATTGAATGCTCTACAAAAAAAGTCTGATTGAAATTTTCCGTCAGATGAACCGTTTCCTTACAATCATGCCTTAAAAATTGGTATAAGTTTTACAATTTGATATTTCGACTTTGGAATTTTTTAATTCATGTAAAAATCAGTACCCAGAAAAAACCGTTAAATATTCTTATGGGAAATCAAATGCTCTACAAAAAAAGTCTCTTAACATTTTTGGCTAAATTCACTCCATCAAAAGTTATTCAAGGTTAAAGGAAAACCCGCTCAGGAAAAAAAAAATCTAAAATTGCGATGATAGACCTCTTAATATTAATATTAAGGACTGAAATTCTCATAATAATTTTCTTTTGTCACCCCAAACAATATTTTCGATATACTTAAAAAAAAAAAAAAAAAAATAGTCGATTTTTTTGGCCCAGTCTAGTGGATATATGTTCAGAGTGTTCGACGTTGGGTATAACGTTGACATGATGTGACGTGAGAAAACCGTTCAATCTTCCGTAATTAGGGATTGCTATAGAAAGTTTAAAAAGTGATCAATCAATTACAAGTGTTGAGAGCTGCGAAATGCAAACACAGTATTATATGTAAAGCGGGTTATGGGTACGTATATATACATATATACCACGCATAAATCCTTAATTAGAAAATAATCTCATTAAGAAGAAAAGGATGGAGATATTAGCCGGAAGAGAGAGAAAAAGAGAGAGAGAGAGATCGAGAGCTATCGTAGGCTGGTATAGGTATAGACGGAAAGATAGAATGATTGAAGAAAACATGTGGAACCTACAGTAATCAACATCCAAGCCGATACTCCGCCTTCAACACCTAATGAAAATTAATGAGACCGTTCAAGACCCATGAAGGATTACTACGACAATATATAATTAACGAAATTCAGGTTAGTACTAATGTTTCATCCGTTATAGTCCGGGTCACTCGCTCCGTCAGAATAATAATTACGTAATATGTAAATTATTTAGCTAATGTGGTTGAAAAAATTAACCCACATCCTGTAACTTTTCTCTTATTCTACCTTTTTATTTCTCTTGTTTTTTTGGAATTTTTTTTTTTTTTTTTCAGAGAAAAACGCAACAGTTACGGTAGCTGCTTTTGTTACTGGAGAAAATTTTTCTTCACAATTCAAAACTAATTAATTTATATAGGGGACGGGGAGGCAAAACGGGGTACTTAGGGAAATACTTAGTGTTCGAGGACTCAAGTACACTAAATCTTTTTTTTTTTTAATTGTAAACTATTTTTGATTTTTTCAAAAACAAAATTTTCTCCAAAACAGTGAAAAAAATTTTTGTTGAAAATTCAAAATAATGCTCAATAATGTTTATACAAGTCATTTTTGACTATTTGAAAAACATTTTGAAAAAAAAAAATTTTTCTATAAAATTTTAAGGGTACCCCATTTTACCCCCCCTGGCCTGCTGTTTATTAATTTTTTTTTTTTAATCCTTATAAGGCTTCGACATGCAAAAAATCGATTTAACGTGCATATAAATTTTGCAGAAATTATTGATTTCAAAGCGAAACTTGAGCATTGGCAATTTTGCATCCCCTGTTATCTTCCCCTTGCCACCATGTCTCATCTACCTACAGCTCTACCGCACGACTAAAGGGTGCAGTAGGTAGGTAGTAGGTCGGTCCTCTGTCATTACGGTTATGGTACCATTTAAGGGAAGTATGATTTTAGTAATTTTTCAAACCCGCGAGGGCTATGGTTAATTAGACGATATTATTTAAGTGAAATTGCTCCCGGCCAAGGGGGCTAATTTTAAATCCTTCCGCTCTGCAGCAGGCCTATATTCTTGAAAATTAACAATGATCGGTGACCCTCAATGAAATATATCCAATGCGAATTAATTTTCGTGAAAATTTTTATTCCCTGGAGATTCATTCGGTGTTTTGTTTTTTTTTTTTTTTTTTCAAGCTTCTTTATTTGTGGCGAAAAAAAAAACCCAAAAACTTTAAACACATGATGAAATAATAATAAATTGTTTCATTTTATATTTTATTTTCACTGATTGCCCTCTCACGGTATTGAAACGTGAACCCCTGGGGCCAATCCAGTACCAAATCCTGGTGATAGAAATTATGTACGTAGTAAATGCCAATCGGACAACTTTCTAAATGAGCAGTTAAAACGACTGTTATCCTTACAGTGTGAACAGAATACTCAAATCGCCGCGTTTCAAAAGGGCAAAAAAAATAAAAAAAATAAAAATGAAAATAAAAAATCGTAAAAAAAGAAGAATAAAAAACGAGTAAAAGTTGAACTAACGAGTCCAGTACCAGTGAACAATTACATGATTGTCCGTGCAATTAGCAGATGAATATACCTACATCAAATATTTTATACCTCGCTGCATAATTTGTCAAGGTAAATGGGATGTCTGTATGTATAGTGTCTGTATATATAAGTACATACGTGTTTTCAGTGAATATATATTGTAAAAATGATAAGAAAAATTTTTATATAATTTTTGTCAACGATTGAAAGAGTTTTGTATGTTTTAAAGTTCTAAAGAAAATTCGTGATTGTCTTGATAATTTTTTTATATATATATATATTTTTTATTATTTTCTCTTTCTTTCTCTCTCTCTCTCTCTCTCTTCTTAGTTAAAAGGCAAAACTTTTCGACGTTCATAAGCGCACCTTATATATACATAAGCTGGTCGGTAGAAATTTTGTTTTAATTTTATTTTAATGAAAATTAGCTCTCCGTCTGTTATACCTACGTAGGTAGGTACAGAATGGCCGATATCAATTTTATCCGTAACGCGGTTACCACGCGCCACTGATCCGAACAACTGGGCAATTAAGTGTATCTGAGAAAACCCGGTGAAAAGTACCGGGACTTTTTTAAATACAAAAACACTCAGAGAGGCCCGGGCGAGTTGGCGAGTTGGTGAGTTGGCGAGTCGGGTGAGTTTCATGAAAGTAAATTAAACGAGAGAGATTCTTCGGCAGCCTCTTTTGTATGCACTTCGATGGTTCGCCGAGTTTTCATATCTACCGTACCAGAATATCCTTAACTAAGATTTCTCCCTTTCCCTACAGATTCTGTATCGCGTCATTGATTGCTTCTTCGCGGAGAAAATTTAAAAAAATAAGTCCAACGTTCTTACAAGGTAAAAAAATTTTTTCTACAATTTACAAAGTTCCTTCGAAAGATAAAAAAAAATATATATATTCTTCAAGAAATTTATTTACTAATTACTTACTCACTTTGAAAAAGACTTCGGTACAAACTGCAAACTTACCTGAAAAACGAAAATAATCAAATTTTTCAAAACAGCTGTTGTAAAAAATGAAAGAAAAGAATGAAAAAAAAAAAAAAAACTGTTTATATCTCTGACCAACGATTTAGAAACATCACACGTGTTTTAGTCGTGGTAAAATTACGACTCTGAAGTTTTCGCGCCAAAAGTTTTGACTCAATTTATAGATGCGAGGAATGGGGGGAGGTGGGTTTGGGGTTGGCGATCGATGCAGCTACGTTTTATTCAGTTAAATTGAAATTGGTCACTTGACAGGTCGAATGCTTCGTTGTTTGCTAATGAAATTGGTGGATTACCACTCGAGGCTAAACCTGCAGGTAAAAGTTGTTCGTTAGTTATCCGCCAATCTGCATAATGCACGGTCATAACAGTATCACGCAACCTCTATGGTTATCGTGTACATTACGAGCGGAAATAAGTAGGTGATTTTCTCCCTGGAGCGAAACGGCCCTCGAGAACTGAAATCTACTTTTACGTACTTTTACGTACTTCTTATACTTCTATACCGTTCCTTCACTATATCGCCGCATTATGCAGCGCAGCTTTTCTTTTTGCACTTTTTCAAGAAAATTTATTCAATCATGGAATCCGAGGGTATTAAAAATTATTATCTCACACATTTTGCCATAAACTTGATACAGGGTAAATATAATTTAATGGAAAGAAGACAAAACAAAAAAATAGAAAAAAAATCTACCCAACTCCTTTCGTCGTTTTCCGAAAAAAAATTATCAAAATTTTTAAAACAGATGAAACGACGATAAAAAATCAGGAAACCGGTTGACCTGTGGGCCAACCCGAAAACTTTCCGCTGTGTTGAATACGTTACAATTAATTGATACTATTGTCTTTATAATAAATTAAAGAAGGTTATAAGTATAATTAGTTTTCCCTATACAAATCTTTTTTTCTTCAATTTCTATTCTTCGAATAACTTTGAAACTACTCGACCGATCGATTCCAAAATCTAATCAGATCTAAGTCTTGATGAACCCTTTCGATCGCCGCAACAATCATTCAAATCGGTTATTTCGTTCCAAAGGTATCGTACGACAAAAGGAGAAATTTTTGTCGTGCAATATCTTTTAAACCAATCGTTCGATTTTGATGAAACTTGCGGCGACCGAAAGGGCTATCCGAGACCTAAGTCTGATCAAGTTTTGAGACTAATCGCACGAACAGTTTAGGAGTTATGCGCTAAAAACATGAAAAAAAATTGTTTTTTAATTTTTATTTCTCAAATAACTTTGAAACTACTCGACCGATCGACTCCAAAATCTAATTAGATCTAAGTCTTGATAAACCCTTTCGATCGCCATAAGAACCATTCCAATGGGTCGATTTGTCCTAAAGACATCGTACGACAAAAATTTGTTTACACACACATACGGACGTTCATCCAAAAATAGTCAGAATAGCTTCTTACGACCCGAAAACGTCGAGATCTGATGAAAACTCGATTTTCGAAAATCGGACCGAAACCAATAACTTCCCGTTTTTATGAAAATTTTCAATTTTGATCGCGGGAAGTTAAAAAAAAAAAAAATAAAAAAATAAAAACAGTCACAAGGAATATTTTTTTTTCATTATAATCACAGGCGTGATATTAGATTGTAAATTTTCAAGATCGCAAAATCCTGCACAGAGGCCAATCGCGGATCCTTTCACGTCGGACGTCTTAGAAGCCTTTTGTTTTCACATCCGCTTCTCCGGAGACAAATCAATTACGGAACTTTTCAAATTTGCCAGTAATATTGAAATTTCTTTTATACCCAAGCTCATAATTGAAGTCTATCGGAAGACGACCAGGAGATGTACGAGCGAGGGGTAGTAAGGGAGGAAAATAAGGGAGCTGGTGCAGGAGAGATGGGAGAAATCGGGTAAAATCGTGGAACTGGAAGACTTCAACTTTTTGTTTTTCACTCAACTATTGTTTTCTATTGCCCGACCGATCAGACACTTTCTTTACGAAGAATTGAGAACGAAGTATTGGGGGATGAACCGATTCTCATCATAACCAGCTTCCGTTCAATTTCTTACACTTATTTCACGATTGATATTACTCCGTTATTCCTACAATTCTCTTACTGCATTCTCAAATCTTCGAATATAAGAGATTCATAAAATCCTATACCGTCAATTTCTATAACAGATTATCAACTTATACGTGAATTACGAGTTCCCTTCATAATCCATAAAACTAAACTGCTCTTTAAACTCCAAATAAATTCCAACTCAAAATTACAGGCTAATTTTGTTTTTTTTTTTTTCTTGGTACGAATCTGCAAACCGATCATTTCAAATTCAAATATTCAACTGCAGTAGAATATTTATAACGTGCATGACCATACCTACACCTATCCCAGTAGTTACATTCGTTTGTGTTAATTATAAGTTTCCAGACTGCACACTTGATTTTCAATGGTTTACCAAATCATGGTTTGTTACCTCGAAGATCATTACGCTAGTGGCTCTTTCCATGAATATTTTAACAAAATTTTTAACGATTTGAACTACCAAATTATCAACAATTGACGTCTCGTATTAATTTTTTTTTTTGTATCCATACTAATAAGAAAAAAAAATATATATATATATATAAAGATATTTTCTTATCTTATAGAAAAGTTCGCAAAGCGAGGTTTTCTGTCGATTAATCGTAATTACTGCGATAAATTGCGTTTTATGAGAATCGAGACGATCAAAAAAGACATAGACGTGTAACGCCGAGCGTTTTTCATTACCAACTTTTTCATCTACCTGCAGAGAAATTATAACGTATAGACCGTTAATGATTTTTATTTTTTATAAAATCGTTATTTAGAATAAAATTTTTCGACCATTGTTAAATCTTTTTTATAAAACCGTGTTTTCTTATCATTTGTAAAGAGTGCAGCAATTTCCTCTATAACCAGCTTCCTCTCCGTAACTACAACGCAGCTCACTGTTCCTCGACAGTTTTTAATAGCCCTCGAGTACTTCAAAAGTTCGCTAAGGTTCCTTCCCTAACGGATGAGCCGCAATTAGAATGAACTCGTATCTCTACAGATATAGCGGCAGAAGTTACGTAGGTTATCAAATGGCTGTCGCTGGTTATTGCAGTTCCGGTAATGAGTAGCGTAACCCGGTAATAACACTTTAGTCTAAATTTATAAAGCGGGTCTTCTGTATCATCGCATCTTTTAAGATCTGGATCTTTAAAAATGAACAAAAAGAAACTCTACTTTCAACGCAATTTTTAAATTGCAATAGGAAAACCTAAATACCTACATTCAAACAAGATCTCGAATCCCGTGCGACTTCGTCCGTCACGTTTCTCCCGTATCCGTCACGTATGCATATCTTGAGAGAGAGACAGACTGATAAAGAGAGAGAGAGAGAGAGAGAGAGAGATATATGTAAGGGAGAAAGAGGGAACGGGGGTTGGAGGGAGACCCTTGCCTCCGCGATTCCCGCGGGACAGCAGCCGGACGTACGTGGTCAACGCGGGGCAAACTGTCGCCAAAGTTACGTAAAATAGTTAGCGACACCCACCACCGTGTATAAGTGTTAGTGCATATACATAGAGAAGTAAAATTCCCAGCCCCCGAATCCGCATCCTGTCCGTCGGCCGTCACTGATATATGACCAGCTCGGGGACCCGGAGCACCCCCTTCGTGAGATACAACTCGTACGTGACCGATATGCATGAGATATCTCACGTATCCATGTTGTACCTATATATACGTATGTACCTTCGTTTATATGTATAGATACATACCGGCATGTGCCTGCAGAAATAACCCAACATAAAGGGACCGACGTGTATATACGCGATTCTAGGTATATACTTCGTAATAAAGATTTACGTGAATCTGTAAGGACTAGAAATTTTTCTTCAATACACATATTGTGCTCGATATATTTACTTCGGTTTTCTTATACTGGACATTGTATAAAAAAGTTATTGGAAAAATGGGATGGAAGTATTACAGTATGGTAAACTTATTTTACGCGTATACATATATACTTTATACAAATTTTTATTCCCGGTTATACCTACGGTACACGTATGACAATGATTGTACATACATACATACATGTGGATATTTTAAGGGAAGAAATCGTAGGTAGAAATCCTGCAGGCTATAATATTATATTTAGAAAGTTTGTCTACAAGTGCAGGAGAAATATATATCGACAAGTATATAGCCTTGCCTAGATGTCAAGTTAGAAAGGAAACGGAAGAAGCAAACTAAATTTCCGTCACATGGTCGAATCGATAATGTGAATACCATAGTCCAGATTGAAGAGAAGAAGATTTGATCGTGTAAATTTTTGTCAAAAATAATTATTAAGTGTACACGAATCGTTAGAAACAATTCTTAGTACTCGTATATGGGTTACGTTGTACATTTATGACCTGTTTATGGTTGGTTTAAAGGGAGGCTTAATTGTCCCAGGTTTGGATGCTCTCCTTCGTTTATACGATAATTAAATCTACGTTTAATGACCGCGCATCACTCGTCGACACTTACAAACCGCGAGACATATTGTCTAGTTGAAGTACCACGAACATTCTCAAACCTGAATCTCGAAGTACCTTATAATGCCGGAAATTTCTATGAGACTATAATTACTTTAGACATATATTCGTAGTCGGTAATGGTAAGACGTTACCATTTTCATGATCGCGAAAGCATCCCTTTCCATCTGAACAATGATATTAACTTATTCTTGACCCCATAGGCCGAAATTTTAAATAAAAATAATCTACTGCAAAGGACAAGAGCATCTGGACCAGATTAATTGCTACCTCATCCGTATCGTAAGGAAAGCGCAATACACGACCGGGCAACATCAGGTATCTCAGCTGCTCTCTGAGGATTGTATTTCCAGTAGATTGCTCATCGGGTAGCCCGCGGACCAGTAAATATACGTATAACGCCGATGGCAAACAGTAGTCGAGACTAGTATCTACAACTTGGTGGAAACCCAAACCAGGAAACGCTATCACCGACGTTAGAACCATTTTATTCCATTGACTGTTGAGGGAAACTTGCGTATTGCGTTTCCCCCTTCGGCACCCACGTGGAACGGGTCTCTGAGCGCCAAGTTTCATCGTATAACCTTGTATTGTATGTAGACGTAGAGTGGCGGTACCCCGCGCCACGCCGGTTCTCTTGCTCTGCTGGCCTGAGCTTCATTCGCTTCCATTCTGGACCTTGCAGTTGTGTTGAGAAGCAACATCGAGATTCGCCTCAGGGCGGTGGTCGAAATTCTCTCGAGGTCTTTCCCGTGTTCGTGGGTTAACAAGGATCCGCAGTTCCTGAGCTCGGACTTGAAGGCTTTTGTTTTTGCGTTTTGTTCCATCGTAATTATGCAGAGGCACGTGGTTCGGCTTAAGGATGAGGGTCGTGTCGTACGTGATGCGTAAATCTTTCAGGATTCAAACAAAAAAAAAAAAAACATTTCCTAACTGATAGATCCTGATACGCACACAATTTAAGGACACACATCGGACAGAAGAGAGTTTTATCGAAAAGGTCAAGTTCAACTGAAAGAATTCTAAAAATATTAGAGTATAGTCAGATAAAGGTAAAAGTTTTACCAAAGTGAACCATTAGAATATTTTTTTACGATACTTCTTTGGATTTCCTAAGATTCTTTAGAGGTTGCCAACAGTCTAACTCTCCGCGAAGAACTCCCATTAGATGTGGTTAAAACTTTCTTTCAAACACTTTCACTCTACAAAAGTCCATGAAATAGCCGACCTAAATTTTGAATATTTTCTCACCGTTTAGGACCATCAGTCCTTGTAAAAATTTCTTCTAGTCTTTAAAAAGGGGAAAATATTTTCCTACTCGGTATAATTACGGCTTGAAAAAAAAAAATTTCGCTTTCATAGACGTGGCACTTTTTGAATTATACCTTGAAGTGGCGAAAGTTTAATTCAATTTAGCCACAGAAAAACAAAAAAAAAAAAAAACAACGTAAAGAAAGTAGATATAAAATATGTAAGCATCTTACCCTACTCGAAACATGAAGTATTGAGCACCAAGCAACACATGCAAAGTATGACTTCAATCTCATGAAACGGGGTCCAAGACATTGCTTTTTCCTTCAAATATACAGCAGTGTCCACTCGTATTCATAAAACATTGAGTACCTAGTATTTTGGGTTCCCTAGTCTTGGAGACAGTCCGTCTTTCGAATTGCCATATCGTTTTTTTTCAATGGAAACTTCAACTTGCATTTATAGCTAATCTTGAAGTACCCGGAGTCCTGGACAAGCCGTGTCTAATCGAACCTATTTTATCACGAAATCCCTCCGATCTCTATAATCCGTCGGATGATACGTCTTGATGTTATGTATAGTGTGTTAAGCTCTTGCTGGTTGGACATTAGGCAGCTAATTGTCGGGGTGGTGACGCAGTGTCTGGTCAGAGATGGAAAACGAGATAGCAAGTGAATAAGGGAGATAACACGACGTAGAAAGCCACCACATGCTCAGCAGCAACATGGCAAGGCACTCAGCTAGGGTATCTTTTCGGACCTGAGCTTGCGGTACATTGCTATGAGGTTAGATACCGGTGGTGCGATCCGATGCGAAGTGAAGTAAAGGTTGGTGGACCCTCGCGGTTTGGTTCCTGACTCGTTTAAATTTTAGTCTCGTATCACTCGCTCACTTTTTGTTATTTGGGGACGAAGGCTGGCTATGTCCTTTGATCTTTTTCTCTTGAAATCTAATGGCAGACCGGCTCAATGCGCAATTAGTAGCTACCAGAAACGTAGTAGCTTTCGAAGCTCTCGGCTCTTAAACAGCCAAAAACTTTAGTCTCCCTTCCGAAGAACAAACATTTGGTAACGTCGTCGGCCTCGGCCTCACCGTCGTGGCGTCGACGTAGACGTAGACGTCGACGTCGCGGCAGGTACTTTGCGTCGTTGCAGGTTCCTGGTAAAAGCCCTGATTATTTGGCGGAACTAAGTAACACGGAGGGAAAATCCTGGACGTCCCAAGCTCTGGTTGTAGACGTAACATTAAATTAACGTCTCCTGCCTTAGTCCAACGTTTCAACGTCGTATTCCGACCAACTCCGACACGACACTGTACTCGGAGGAGTAAGTAATTACCTTTATCCTATATATTTATTTAACTATAATTAATGCTATTCGTTAGCTTCAAATCAGCCCAACCCGCGCTAAAGCGTAGCCTCCTTTTACTCGGGATTCAGAAAATTACACCTTGGCTTGATGAATTTATTTCCAAAAAAATAACCTCTTCAATAATTGTAAAAGGATTTACTTGGATATCGAGTATATTTATTTTTTGTTTTTCTGTTTCATTTGAAGAGATGGATTCGGGTAAATAGGTATAGAATTCTTTGGTTGATGCTGACTTTGCGCAAGAGGCCAGTGGCAATATCTCTCTTATCTCGGAGTGGAACAAACAAACTTGGGGTGGTCCAAACAGAACGTACTTTACAATACGGTCAAGAACATCCCCCTGTTATACACCCTCAACCCCAGGCCTCGTAGAAACTTCACATAACCAGTATAATCCAGGGGCAGTAGAAAGCCCTGGCTGAGGAAAAACTTTTACTTTATCACCGAACCAAAGCGATGATAAAATTTATCTTCTGGATAATAAATATCTCTATTATAACGTGATATACCTTCGATTCGATTCATGCTTCACTGCCGAGTATCCGTAAAACTTATAAACCTTATAGGTATATATATATATATATATATATATATATATATGTATATATACATATAATATAGAGATACACTCCCTGAAATTCATCTTTAAGATATTTTCTCTAAGTTTCTTCCAACGACATAAATATAATTTGTACAAAAATTCTTATCTCGAAAATAATAGAAACTCGCTATTCCTAGCTGATAGTTAATGAATATCATTTCATCCCTTTATACTTTGCCTCTCGAAGGAGAGTTAACAAACGCATTAAGGACATCTTTTAGTCATGGTGCCCACGCGAATACGCGAACGGGACCCGCCACTATTTGACATCTCTCAACGCATTAGTCGGATGTTTCTTTTACATAATTAGGGTTGCGACGAGGGTCTGGAAGGGTTAATACCCACGTAAGGGAAGAGAAGAGAAGAGAAGAGAAAAGGGCGACGTCGAACAGCCGGATTTCGCGGACGCGTTACTCCGCAAGGGTGACGACTGTCGTTTTATACTTCGCACGAGGACGAAATGTAGCCTTTTTCAGAATATACTTACTCTGCCACCAAAAGGTCGACCGGCTACCCTTTTGACGTTTGTGGTAAGTAAGAAGTTGAAATAACCCGAGTCATTTTCGCAGAAACAAAAAAAAAATTCTACCATCAGCAGAACGTGCGAACACTGTTCGCTAATTAAACCCATCCTAAAAATGTCTCTTCCGGATGAAAAAATAATAGAAAAAAGAAATGAAAAGGACTTGTGGATGGAAAACTGAATATGAGTGACAAGGATTCATCGAATATTCGCCCTATGGCTTCAGGATAGAAGAAAATAAACTAAAATCCCCAAACTCTCCGAGAAGGGGAACCCTAATGCAGGCCACCCTTTCACCCTTTACGTGAGGGAGAAGGAAGGCCCTTCGGAGTTGAGGACATCGGTAGCTGAGGACCACCTTGACGCGAAGACCAATGCCGAGGGTATCAAATGTAGAAAATTCAATTTTGCGCTTTAGGGATCAAACATTTTCCGAGTCCCTAGCAGACCGCCGTTCCCCTTTCCTCGTTTAGTCTAATGAGCAGCCAATTAATCATCTATCCTGTAAGAACTTTATCGTAATTACATTTCCCGGGAGATTTTTATACCTTAAACTCGTCGCGTCAACAGTGAAAAAAAAAAAAAAAACCTCTATAATCTGATTCATTGAATGGAAATAGAATCGGTTGATAGATAAATTAAGTGTGGGATTTCATTTACACATATTCGTTACTATGAGGTATTGGACCTTATCGTTGACTAACGTTTCGCAAGGCAAACAGCTGAACATCTAGCTTCCTAAACGTTTAGTTCGCGTGATGTAAACACCAAGAATCCAGCATAGTTCACCGTCTATCCAAACAGGAGTATCAAATCTAATTAGTTTCTCAACAAGACATTCGAGTATTTGTCCAAACGATCAACCAATCTTATCATGGTTTTGATTTAATGGAGGGGAAGAGGGGGAATTAAAGTTCCGAATTTTCGAACGGTCAAAAATCCGAATTTTAATATTACCGACTTATAGTTTATAGAAAAGATATTTCCCAAAAAATTTGTACAGTCGATTATCAAAAACTTTAAATTGAGAAACATCAAAGGTTCAAAATTCTAAAAGTTACATTTGGAACTTCAACCTAGCTCCACATTTTATTGATCTTTTTGAACCGAATTCACCAATGCTTGTAAAAATTTGGTTAAATATATCTACAGCCTTGGTGGTTTTCGTACTCCGTAGTATAGAAATGATATAAAACTCCTTTGGGAGAGAAATTCGTTTGGTCGAAAACGAATTGCTCCTCAGCCCTTGATAGTGAGATGAATTCGTCGTAGAACGACTTTCTGACTAATGTTTTTCCACGGATTTATGTCCCGACGTTAATTTGAAGGCAATTTAATAGTCGAGACACCCCATCGGTTTATTACCTTATTTGTTCGCGCCAGTCTAATTGATAGCCTCTGGCTTGAATGAGAGCTCATGATTTTCAAGCTCGACGTAAAACGTGGAGCTATAAAAATCAAAATCTCCACTCAAATAATCCCCTTCCAAAAAATCCATCTATACAAAAATTGTATCTACACCTTCATTCAATATCAACAAAATTTAAGCACTGCAGCCAATTTCGTAGTGCTCCAAGAATATAAAAGAATGATTTCTCCTGACTTTTTCAATCCATTTATCGATCTCTCATTGAATTTGTTACCCAAACGATATACATATTATATGGGAATAGACCGAGCAGCTAAGCCGGACATTTCCTTATCGAATTGGTTCCATTCGTCGATCGTTGGCATCAGAAATAACCTGAGTGATTGACAAACAAGTTTGTCCTTTTTTTTTTATTGATAGTGCTTATGCACGATCTTGGATTTTGCTATGGTTTATTTGATGAAAAGTTATCCCATAACAATCCTCAACGCCCCAACAATCTCCATCATGGTTTTATCTGTATGTCAACATAGAAATGGCAAAAAATTTTCTTCTTTCAGATATTTGGGAAAAAGTTTTTACTCAAAGTCTTTGTGTTCTTAGAAATAAGACGAGATATTAAATTAACAGACAAGTCAAATGTCTCGAATGACTAGAAATTTTGTTTGACTTGGATAGTTTTTAGAAACGAGAAAGAAAAAAAATTATTGAAAAAAATAAAATAAAAGAAATTTTCAAACCAGCTACCGAAAATGTTGCATTTTTTTACAACAGTCTCTGTTTTAGGACATATATAGGGTTTGAAAAGTATGAAAAATAAGTTTTGTATAAACAAGTTGTATTATTTAGTTGGTTCCTACGACACGAACAAAAGACAACTTTTGCTCGGTTAGTTAGTTACCTAATTCAGAATCAAGTTCACCTGACCTTCGTAACGTAGATATCAACTTCGTCGCGGAAGGAAGTAAGGAAGTTGACTTCAGCCGTTGAACCTGTTTCAAAGTTCTTCCCGAACTAACTTTTACTAAGAACATTTTACCTCGCGATAATAAAATTTCAATTCACACGGTGTACCAGACACTATAACCAACTCTTTTTAACGGCTCAACTGTTTCTGTTATTATTTAAGTAAAATTACTTCAACGATATAGGTTAGAAATTTTTCAAACTTTCAACAGCTCATTATATTTCCCTTAACATATTTGAAAAGTATAATAAAAAAGGTAACAAAAAAACTCGTCTAATTATTACCCAAAAAATCTGTAAGAAATGAACATTTTTTGACCAATTTCAATTTCAAATTCGAATTTTGCTTTTCTTTTTTTACCCTAAAGATTTGAACCCTAGTAAATCTGATTGTCATGTTTGAATTCATGTCTTTGCATTTAGGTTGGAAAAAAAATATGTGTGGGAGTTTGACCGGCTGACAGGTGAGGCGTCGTACAATTCTAAAAAGCAAACCGCAGACCATGGTTTCCCGAGAGGACAAGGAGGTGTGCTTTTGAATAAAAAACAAAAAAAAATAATAATAAAAAATAAATAAAAAAAAAAAAAACCTTCAAAAAGCTTTGGCGGAGGCGTACCTGACGCCCACGCGCCTGAGAGCTTTTAGCTGGGCGGTCCTGGAACCTGGAGGCCAATCCCGAGGACGTGGTTCGAGTCCTGGCCGGCGCACTAACGACGCCGACGCCCACCGTCAACGTCGCGACGTCGAGAATCTAGCGCACGTCGCAACGCGCATAAGAAAAGAAACTGACCTCGAACTGATGTGGTAGTCCTGGTGGTCCTTGTCATCCTTCGAACGCGACACACAGCTGCCATTCACTTAGATTTACATTTTTATCATTTATTTAGTTTTCTTATTCAATTTCAGTAAGACGTTACGCTGATTGTCACCAACCGAAGTATCAATTCGAATTCCAATTTTGAAAATATTGACAAAGATCTATACAGACCATTCGAAAACTTTTTGACAATTGGAAGAACGTCGGTGATGATAATCAACGACAAATTAATTTTCATGTCAAGTGGATTAATTTAAAGAAAAGAGATTAAGATACTTGACGAATATTATCAACCCCTTAAATACCCTAGTCCTCGAAGTTTTAGAAACTTATAACGTATGTGAATATTCGTAAGTGTGAAGGTTGCTGATGGGCAACTATGTGTAGGTACAGGTATAATTGTCCGATGTTACGAAGAGATCTAATATCAATTTGGCACATGGTCAGAAGCGAGCATCAAGTTAGGAGTTGGTGGCGACAGTCTGCGGCTTGCCCCACGTACCCGACAAAGTCGAACAGCGCTCGACCAAGCTGCAACACCATTTCGTGAACTTATGTTATCGTCGAATAACGACACATAAAGGTTTTTGCCGTTAATTAATGTGGATAAAAATCCATGAGGAGAACAAAATCGAGGAAATTAATATCAAGAATTAAAATTGCATCGGTTTTACATCTTTGCCATAATGAACTTATGTGAACCATGACTGATGACTTACTGGGGACACTTACTTGGGCATTGAGTTTCGGAAACGTACAAACTGCACGTCCATAGGTCGAAATTCATTACGAACATCACTTGGCCGATTTGTTTAATGAAAAATTATACCTCGTAAACAAAGTACGGTAAATGGTAAGAGAATTTTGTTAACTCAGACGGAACGATTGTACAAGCTTTCGACTTCCTTTATAACCGAAACGTGTGAAAAGTATCATCTGAATGGGATTAATACTGACTTGAATATCGAATATCTTGGATTTCGGAGTCTTTCAAAGGAAAGAATTGTCCTAATTTCGAATGTCTTCAAATTTCGGACTTTGATGACTTCAGATTTTATTACCTCAGTCACTATTAACCACAGATTGTTGGTGCTCACTTGACCGAGATATTTCACATTGCTGTTGGTTGTTGAGCCGTTGCAGAAATCCTATAGCCAATAATTTGCTACGGGGTTGGATTTATCACGTCGTAAAAAGACAATAGAGATCGCATGTTTCTATGATAGTTACGATGTCGTATCACGCGATGTACAAAAATGATTATTTTCACCGTGAACAAGACAAGTGTAATAACTGTAAGTAAAAAATGAAGAAATTCGGTAATTAAATACATGAAGATAGCGTAAATCTAGTTTTTCGTTGAAAGAGGTGTAACCAGAAGGTATGATAAGCGATTAGCCAGCAGACCTTGGCGAGGGCAATTTATTTTCAATTCCAATTCAACGTAAAGGCAAAGGCGCGCGTAGGCATTCAGAAGCAAGGTATGTTTAGGGGATTATCGTTCGGAGTTAGTCTAGGCACGATGATGTATTGGAAGGGACGACAATGCACCAACTCTTGAACAATGCCAACAACTTCTGTTGTCAGAGAACTCACCTCTGTCTATTCCTCTCGCCTTCGCTTACCAGCCAGTACCACCACCTTTCCTTATACCTTGAAATCTGAACCAATTCAGGAAAGGAGACCAAGAAGTACCTACTCCAGTGACTCGAAGGATCGTTTGCGGAATTGGTTCATCCCTAAAAAAAAATTTCACATTGTCATTTGCAAACAGGTTTTTTGAGCCCGTGAAACACGCTGAATTGTGAGAAAAGAAAGGAAAACAGGAAAGGTTAAAAAAAACGTTGATACTTTTGCGACATTTTTGATAGGCTTCTACGAATTCCCACATATTTCTGTCTGAACCAGGAGTAATAAACAGGAAACGCATAACGGGCCGGGGAGCGATGGTCGATCCTCGGTTCAAGTCACGACCGAGACTCGCGGCATGGCACAACGACCATCAGTCATTATTTTCCGCAACATTTAGCAAGCACTTCAAACTGCTTCGCACTCTGTTACGCGCTCCGCCATCCCATCAGCGCTGAAACTTTCTCAAGTATGTGGCATAGGAGGCTCTAGCTCTGGTTCTGGCCTGCAAGCGCTGCTTCGCGAAAACCCTTTTTTCATCCCAAACTGAAGATGAGTTATGAGCAGGGCAGGGTTATTATAGACGAAATGATGGACCGGTAATTAGCGGGACCTTTAACCCTCCCCAAACCAACCTCCGATTCCTAGACCATTGTAAAACGGAAACAAAAAATAAGGACCAGGATTTAATTCCATCGGGACTGATTTGTTCGAAAGTTTCCGATGAGGGTTACGTGTAGGAATACAACGTTCTTTTTTTTTTCTTCATTTATATCGTTTTTGTATCAAATTGTGGAAAGCCGATGGAAGAAGAGAGAAACCTGAGGTTCAAAAGAAGTTCGAGGACGGGAGCTGCGGTGTCTTCATAAAGCCTTTACGCGAAACGACGAGGGAAGAGAAGAGCGAAGAGAAGAGAAGAGAAGAGAAGAAGGGGGTTCTACCAGAGTTCGAGTACCAGCATACTCGAGCAAACAACTGCCAACTTTTGGGACTCGGTGGGTTTTCGAGGTCTGAGAAGGGCTCTGTGTCCCCGAATCCAACTCTTTAGCCGAAATCTCTTTGCCGAATCATCTGAAAGCGATGCGTTTTCGGATAAAGATAAGCTATCCGGTTTTCGTACCCTCTATCCAAAAACTTATAGTGAAAATTCGATACGGCGATTAGACTGAGAAGAAGGTACGTTAACTTTCTTTGAATTTTTCGACAATATAATGACGGCGATTCTTAAGGTGCACCATGGACACCAAAGTTTTTCCGTACAGACAAGACCCCTTTCCGAATTTTGTTATAAAAGAATCTTTTCACTGCCCTGAAGAGAGAAATCGCCGTTGGAAAGATTTATGTGTAACGGTTGTAAGAAAAACCGGCAACGGTACCGGGTATCGTACGTCTTGAAACGAGGTCTTCAACTTTTAATCGAATTTATCGTTACACTATTCATGAGAATACCCGTATATCTTTGCCTACATGCTCGGATGTCTATCTGCGCGTACCTACCACCGTATACCAACACATTGGTACGTTTCACATTGGTGTAGAGAATACAGAAGAGTCTCGAGCAACTGGCGTCTTGACGTTGAAACGTGCACCCAAAAGTGCCGCCCGGGCGTATAAGTTTCCTCAAGTAAGTTCCAGCTCCGGTTCTACTTCGGAGGCTGGGTAATCGGAATTACAAATATCCCTTTCGACTCCGAGAACAAGAAGATGCCTAATTCAAATTTGGAAAATTATAATACTTTGAAAGTCTTCAATTATTTTGCTATACGATGCCACACCTAACATCCATAACAATAGTATATATTAGACTGGGCCAAAAAAATTGACTATTCTTTTTTATTTTAAAGTATATCAAAAATATTGTTTGAGGTGACAAAAAAAAAAATTATTGTGAGAGTTTGAGTCCTCAATATTAATATTAAGAGGTCTATCATTGCAATTTTAGATTTTTTTTTCCTGAGCAAGTTTTTCTTTAACCTTGAATAACTTTTGATGAAGTGAATTCAACCAAAAATGTTAAGAGACTTTTTTTGTAGAGCATTTGATTTCCCATAAGAATATTTATCGGTTTTTTCCCGGGTACTGATTTTTACATGAATTACAAAATTCCAAAGTTGAAAGATCAAATTGTAAAACTATACCAATTTTTAAGGCATGATTGTAAGGAAACGATTCATCTGACGGAAAATTTCAATCAGACCTTTTTTGTAGAGCATTCAATTTCCTTCAAAAAATATCTGTGAGTCAATTTTGTTTAACTCAATGGTTTGGGAGTTCTGAGACAAAAACCCGCTCAGGAAAATAAAAATCTAAGATTGCGATGATAGACCTTCTAATATTATAATTAAGAACTCAAATTCTCACAATAATTTTTTTTTGTCACCCCAAACAATATTTTCGATATACTTTGAAAAAAATAAAAAATAGTCGATTTTTTTGGCCCAGTCTAGTATATATATATATATACCTAAATAAAATAAAATTTCTTGTCTAAACTTTCCACGAAACTGCAATAAACGACTACATTCATACATCCCAGGTACAAAATTACTTACAATCACTGACGCCACAGCGTTTATAGACTCGTATAAACCACCGTTGCAGCAAAGGGTGGAGTAAATTAGTTTTGCAGTCTGGTAAACTCCGTAGATTTATTTGATTACCGCGCGCATGATTAGCAATATTGACAAATTAACGCTGTGACCACTGCTGGTCAGTCCTCTCCAGTCCTTCGTACCTATACATATACATATGAACGTGTACTTCAAGAGCTGGGGACAGCATCCCTGGTACAGTATAAAGGAGGGCGGTGCACGTACTGACAAACTAGCTACCTGCAGCTGCAGCCACTACCCTATAGACCAATTCCCTTCAATTAACAATCTTGCCGTTAGGAAGGGAAATCGACAACTTTGACCATACTCGGATTAAACGTTCATCTGATTCTCTCATCGCCTTAGATATTCCGATGCCTTTGGCTTAACGTAGAAGCAAAATTTTCGATTCACTACATCGCTGGCTAATATGCGAATTCTCATTCTTGGTCCGGGACGAAGGATGGAGGATACGATTTTCTCCGCATCGCTGAGTTTCTCCATATTCTATATAACCCCATATACTGGCCCTGGGAGCTTGCGGACAATTTTGAGATTAAAGCGAAAGATGAACCGTGGATATATGGCAAGGTTCACCGTTACCAGGGAATGATTTAAGCGTCGACGAGCGAAACCATATGCATATCTAACTTTTACCCCCAATTCCTCCCACCGCGAAATTTCTCTCTACTCTCTCTCTCTCTCTCTCTCTCTCTCTCTCTCTCTCTCTCTCTCTCTCATTTCATCTCTCTCTACGCTCTCTGAGGCAGACCCAAAACTTTTCTCCATGCGTAATTCAATACGAGGGCCACCGAGGTCCCGAGTCGTATTTAAGACGATATCCCTTGGCTGGTAGGTAGAAGGTGTATAAGGTATAACTTGCACGAGTCGAGTATGAGCCGGATATTTAACCGAGTTGGTATCATCCTCCGAGATGAAACGCCACACGCATAATGAGACCCAATAGTATGTATATATTATATAATTTTCATCGTATGATGAATCGTTACAACGATAGTTACAACCCCTTAAAACCACCCTAAAATCGTATATTAAATGCCGAGTAAACCTACACACTATTATAACTACACTCTAAATAAGTTTATATTACCACTTCTCGCATTCAAAATCTACCTCAAAATATCCCTTAAAACATAACACATCAACGCATAATCACTTTCAAAATGACTTTGATTATTGTCTTAAATATGAATAATAATAATAAATATTATCAACAAAATATTCACGAGTTTCTCTTCAATTTTCATCTATAACAACATAACCGAAAACTTTTTTTTATTCATTAACGAAGAGAAAAAAGACTCGTTCGTAAAAGCAATTACATAAATTACTCGATCGGGACACATCTTATCGAACTAACCATACATGTAAGTACATACATACATACATAAATACGTATGTGTATCATCACGAACAGGTATACTATATTATTGTGTCGTATTGGTTGTGCAATCAACCAAATCACGAAGTAGTTTGTCAGCCAATGAGGGGTGATACCAGACATCTGCAAGGGGCACAACGAACGCCCTTAAGTGCTCTAAGGAGACTGCATCCATCCCCCAACCCTACTAATCTAACGTTTCTAAGTCCGTCTAGGCAGGCAAGTAGCCACGTTAACGTATATCGTTTCAGATGATTGGAAGATCAATTATTTTGGGGATTAATTCAGTAGCAGAATTTTTAATATGTTCTAAGAGTAAATAACCATTGAATAAAAAAACCAACATCCATATCCTCTCCGTAGATATACACAGAATGAAAAGATGATCCTTACGGTTCTTGCGGAATAATAAATGGCCAAGGAAAAAAATAACTCGGTACTAAAATCTGCGCCTTGCGTTGATACTTGGGGGGGAGAGGGTAGTTGCGCTTTTGAGGTGAGTCGAGTATAAGGGCCGTACCAGAGGATGGGGTTTAGGTATAGAGGTACTGCGACGTACGCGATGGTTGCCTAGGGGGCGAAATGAAGCATTCCTTTACGACGGCCCTTACTGCCCGTAAAGTCGACTTTATGATGATAATTACAGGCGAGGGCAGTAAATCTGGTCGAGGGGGTGAGGTGTAGGTCGGTGGTGAGGCCGCTAGAAGAGGTACGTACATACATACGTACGTTTTACCCTACCCACAGCATTGCCCTAGGTTCACGCATCCATCCATCCATGCTACTTGGCGTTAACCAGAGTTTCTCCGGTCGGTTTCAGGATTGGACTGGACTGAACTGGACTTACACTACACACTCAAATTACCAACCAGGGATTCTGAAACGGGTTGGGAAGGCAGGTGATGGAGGGGTGTATATGGCTAGTTAGAGGCCTTATTAGAATTACAGTAAACCTCTTTTATACCGTTCGCACATCGCGGTGTTAGTAGACTAATTTCTCTCATACCTTACCAGAGTTTTTTTTATTCGCTTTATTTTACGACATCATCTACCTGGGAAAAGAAAAGTGCAATTCGAATTGTGGCCACTTTTATTACTCGGCATACGAGTTACATACGTTGATCTAGTTTTATGTAGACTACAAGAGGTTCGCTTCTGTCCGTTCTCTGTGTTCGAGTATAGGAATTGAATTTGAAGATTCGATTACCTGGAAGCTAATGGGGTAATGGTAACTAGACTAACGAAGATAATGGATACACAGAAGCATGGATAAATAGTAAGTCGTAGCCTATCGGGGATGATCAAACAAAGATTAATGATCACCGAGGGGGTGAATAACTATTATTTAAAGCTTCGTAGCTATTGGTAATAAGTAGAAAATTTTCATGCTTGATTCTTGTTAAAACACTTACTTAGTAATTATATACGTTTTAGTGGTACTAGACGTACGAGACTATGGCCTGTTAAGTATTTAAATTGTATTTAAATTGTGTACCCCACTGTTGAACTTCTGTAGTATTCATTGTTTCTTAACTGCTTCCTCGTTGGTCGGGGGGTTGGGAGTTACTCTGCGAACCTTTACTTCTGTATTTACCGGTAAAATATTAAACGGGTAGATACGTAAAACCGACATCACAGACAACGAGTATTCTTAAATTTCTTCTTCTTCTTTTTATTATTTTTAATCTTATAATTTTAATTAACTGCACTGATATATTGAAGAGAATCTTAAGCCAATTTTTACACCGAAGATTTAATAACTTTTTCAACCTTTAGGGCTTTGATGTATACACACTCTTTCTTAGAACGCTGCATACAGATCTTAGGAAAGTTTCTTAAGAATTTTTTTTTTTAATCTATTTCTTTTTTTTTTTCTAGATAGAATAGAGATGCTGGTGTTTGATATAGTAAATTAAGTAGATAATTTTGAAAGAGGGTAACTCCCGAATAGGATGGGAAAGATATTTAATTCGGAGAATAATAATTAAGACAAGAAAGAGAATAAAGGTAACGATGCTTTTCTTGTTCCCTTCAAAGAATGGAATCGAAGTAGGTAATTAAAATAACAAATCTGCAAACTCAGTCTTGGCTGTTATTTCATCAAAGGATGAAGAGAGTGGGCATTAGTGATACAAATAAATTTGTTTATTTTTTATTGACTGTGAAAGAAAGAGAAATAAGAATATTAAGAAAAAGTTCCAAGCGGTTCATTAGGTATTGTAATCCTCGTTTCTACTGCCTTATAGCAGCTCGGTATATACGCTAACGAGGATAATGACATTAAGGCGTTCGCCAACGACCAAACACACGACTCAAAGCTAATCGTTAATTTAATGACTGCAACGATGAAAAATATCCACCCCATTTCAACCATTTTTTTTTTTTTTTTTTTTTTGTTTTTTTGTTCTATCAACCCCTCGCTTCTTTGCAGTAATTTCAGAACAAACAAAGTTCTAAATTCCGAAGTGAGAATTACTCGCGCCAAAGGAAAGCTCGGATTCTTCTTGAAATCAAAAAATTTTCTCTTCTCTTTTTCTGTTTGTTTT
This sequence comes from Macrophya annulata, assembly GCA_963924015.1. NCBI lineage: Eukaryota > Metazoa > Arthropoda > Insecta > Hymenoptera > Tenthredinidae > Macrophya > Macrophya annulata. Next base: position 3,174,361 of record OZ001262.1, read on the forward strand.
TTTATTTTTTTTTTATTTTTGTTTTTACTGTCGTATAATATTTAATATTTATGATATGCTAGAACGCAGAGTAGTGACTAGTCGTCGCATTATCTGACTCTACAAAGCATCGCCAATCACCTGCAAATTTCTTCCTTTGAAGAAAAATAATATAGAAATGAAAATTTTTTACTGAAGCTGCACATCTCGATCAAGCAAGCCTTTGGTTAAAATAGAAAAGTGAGTGCTTACTTTACGATTGCTTTTCCGTAAACAAAAATAAAAATGCGACAAACTGATGCTCCAATGGAAGAGAAGAGAAGCCTGAAACAAAGCCAGGCTTCGTTTCCTTGGAAGCTGACGTACGCGGCGAAGAACACTGCGGGACTCTTTTGTGGTAGCAACATTTTAAGTGGTAAGTTTCCCAACAGCTTTTTGCCTCTTTTCCGTTTTTTCTTTGTTTTTTTTTGTATTTATTTTTATTTTTTAGGTTTTTTCTCTGTTTTCTTGCCTTTTGGGTTTACTGCCTCGTATCATCCCTCCGCGTCCGTCTCTCAGAAAACTTTTATTCACTTCATTCGCACCTACTAACTGCACTGCAATTTTTATTTATTCTTTCCCTGCACATATCGATAATTCTAAATCATTTTTAACTCATAATTTTTAGGTATAAGATATAATATCATCTTAAAAGTATCAAATTTTTTTTTATCAAGGGTGAGAAATCCTAACAGACGATATGCATTGTTTGCCAGACGTCACACGACCACCCGCCATCATTCGGACGTTAGGACCAGTAAAGCCCCTGTCACGTCCTATAACGCATTCTAACGTATCGACGTCACCAGTATTCTCTGGACATATCAATATGCTAAAAGTTACCCGTGTTTCCTTTGGTCACTAGGGAGTGACCGTCGTCTGTCAAATACTGACCATCGGAGAGGGTAAGGCAGGCCTATATTTCATTTTCTCTATATTTCAATACGAGATACAAATTACAAACAATATTTTATTAGTCAGTGATGTTTTTTAATCATTTTCAAATTTTTTTTTATTCTTAAAAATGCCCAAAATTAAAACCCTGAAATATACAAAATGAAGTATAAGAAATTTGGCAAAATGAAAATGACCGAAATTGCCAACGGCCAGCAACTCGGAACATATATATGTATATACATATACATATGTATATGTATTTAGTTATGGTCGCATGGGGATCGGAATCGGGAATAATCCCGCGGGAAAACGTTCGCAGAAGGGCCGCCTTGGATGATTTGTGAATATGCAAAGACAAGGGGATGGCTCCGGTGGGACAGCGTCGGTCAAGATAGCGACTGATCCCCCGACTCTCCGGCTGCCTAAAACACGGAAAATATTCAAGTGGACAGGCAAAGAATTTATCGTTGCCAAAGGCCCTAAATTTTCCATTATATCGAATCCCAAATGTGGCGAAAAAAAAAAAAAATAGAAAATAAAATAGAAAATAGAAAATGAAGAAAAAAAAAAAAAATCGCCCCCTACACCAATGTGGACTAGTATGTCAGAATTGATATAATATATGCCCTATATCTTTATTTATTTATTCATTTATTTTTTATAGTTTTGTTTTTTTTCCGGGTAAACGACCGATTCCGTAAAAAATAAATAAATAAAAAATTGAAAATAAAAAAAAAAAATCCCCCCGAGGTACGAAGATCGTTTTACGAGGCGCCAACACTCATCGGAAATTATACATAATTCTGTTAAATACATTTTGCGCTCCACCTGGTTCTACCTCGTTGTATAGAGCCGCTGGTAGATGTTAAGTTCAATATCACTTAGCTTTATTGCGGTAATTATCATTTTACGATCAGCCTGTATTCTTAGGGCTTTATTACGTTCCGTTCCGTACCGTTCCGTTCAGTTCGACGCGCTCGCCACCGCGTTAACACCTCAAAAGCTATAACGTCCCTACTTCCCCTATATGCTACAAAATAAAACCCTTTCTCTTCAGTCTTGCACATAATACTATAAGGGTGAATGCAGTTTTGCTGCACTTCTCCGAGGAATTATTTGAGTACTAAAGAAACGTCATCTTATTTTCTACCCTTCGGAATTGTTAAACAACGAATAACTCTATAGCCTCTGAATCTATTTCACTTTTTGATTTTATATCCTCGATTCAAAGTGTTACGAGCAGCTAAGCCCACATCGTATTACGCCTTGGGATTATATTATGCAGCTACGACGATAAGGTATACGGAAGTTTATGCTCCTTGAGATATTATAGATAGTCTGCTCGTGAGCGAATCGTGGTCTAAAATGCAGAGCGATATAAATTCAGATCCTACCCGTTGAACCATCAATTTTATGAATAAAATAAAAACCACGAATACATATTTCCCTCTATGAAGATAAAAATAATCACACGTTAATCTATAACGTTAATCGGTTGTATGTGGAAAAATTAATTGGTACCTCGGTCGATAGTACATAATAATTCTTCGCTTGGTAATTATTTATCACCTCGCGCTTCACGAGGGGCTTTATAACCCTCTATACAAAAGGCGTTTGAATTTTTTAAAACAATTTGTACTGTATACGGGAATCAGAATTGAAATAATAAATTTTTCTAAAAGCGATTTTCGCCAGCTTTTAAAATACTCGTTCTTTAACGAGGATCTCTCATGACCGGGCTATCAAAAATTATCCTTAAAAAAGGTAAAACCATAAAACAAAACTTTATTTGATCCTTGAACTACAGTCCTGGATCCTATGGCAGAATGAAACGCAATCGAATGTTGATGATAGGTGTAGGGGCTGTTCAGAAAAATGAATGTGAGAAATGGTAGGTGCACTTCAGTCCAAGATGGTGAATAAAACGGGGTAGAAAAGGGTTGAAGTAAAGAAAGGGGTCAGCGGTAAGCTTTGTCGCTAGATTATGAAAGGGTGCATTTTATAGTTTCGAAACAAAACTGCACGTCTATAACTACAAAGTAAAAGCTGTATTTTACGGGGCGTTAGATTAGACCCCGAGACACATCGTGTTGCATAGTCGAGCACTGATTCGTTCAAGAAATATTTCAAAAGGGGTGAACAAAAAAATTTTGTTTTTTATTTTTCTATTGGATATTTAAACGTCTGCGTGTAACTAAAACTACTTCTGTTTTGAAAGTTGCAAAATTGCTTATACCGTTCTCTGTACTTAATCCACTTAACACGTTTCGGATTAAACCCTTCCTCAACTTACTGACTAATTTTGTAATGCGTCAGATATACCCCGAAACTCGGGATCGTAAAAGGTGGCTAAAGTAAGTCTCGATGGAAGGAAACTCCGACTGGACTTACACAGTACCTACGTATCTACATACTCCTTCTAGCACTTAGACGAGTAGCTAAACCTCAATGCGCTTGTAATAGATGCGAAAAACTTATACCCATCCTGCACAACAAAATATAACCGAAAAAAAAACCCCTGAAAATTTTGTAAAGTCGGTAGGTATCTGATATAATCGTCGGTTAACTATATCCTACCTTCACTATCTTTCAAAAAAATGAATACCAAAAAGTTCCTGATATCTGATATAAAACTTTTTTAAATATATATATGTCCGGTTAATTTGAACACTAGTCGAAGCCTGGGACTAGGACACATGGAAGAAACGACACGCTGAGGTAATGGGACGAGATAATAGGTGTTTTTGTGTTTCCATGTCTTCGTTGTATGTATGGCCAGACCAGGCCAGGCCAGACCAGACCAGGCTAGGCATCATGGCGAATATAAGAAACAAATCGCTCTTCGTCTCCGTCGAAAGTTTTCGGCCATCAGTCTCCCCGTCATGCAGCATATGTGTCGGTTTTGCGGTGAGGAGAGAATATTGGGAAGTACAGGGGTGGCTAGGAGGACTTGAGAGATGAGAGAGGAGGGATGAGAAAAGGAGCAGGAGGAACAAGAGAGGTGGAGGAGGATCCAAGGGGTGACATCGGTAGGGCTTCGCAAATTGTTTAACTTTTGCGGGGAGGACGAAGCTGAGGAGGACGCGAATGACACCGCGCGCTACGCCGATACAAGAATGGGCCTCTGATGTGATTTTAACTTTTCACGGCACACGGTGGGATGAGAGAGCATTGAATAAGGGTGCGGTTACGACACTTTCCTCACTCGATTCATCCCTACCTCCAAAATTCTCTTCAGGGTCGAATGATCTCGATCTCCATTTCCTACGCTACATTAAAAGAAAATCAAAAAACACATTACAATTCATAAAGTGAATGAAAATTTGCAATCATTTTTAATGTTCCATCGTTTAATGGCGGGACGAAACCTCTACGTTTTCGTATTAACTGAAATCGAGGACAATGATCGTGTGCAGTATAGTACAACGATAAGAGCGGATATCATCGAGCACTTAGGGTTGGTACGTATAGGTATGAGGCTACTAAACAGTGAGTTTGGTTAGGTTAGCTTAGTTACGAACAACTTTATAGCATATTCAACAATCCGACGCGCGACCCCCCCAGCGTTGTAATGTTATTATAATTGTACCAGGTTACGTAACAGCGTGCGAGAGAGCGAGTATGTACCTACCTACCTACCTCCGCGTGCCAAATTTCAATCTACCCGAAACTCGAAACTATTTATCCAATCATTAGAAATTCCGGATATAGAGTGAAGGATAAATTATCGTCACGCAAGTGGCACATGCCATTCTTACAAAACCGTTTATTCCTCGTCCAAGAATTTTTTTTTGTTTTTTTTTTTTTGATAAAAATGACGGTTGAAAAAACGGACGAAAAGTGTGAAAAATTTTTGCGCAAATAGTAATTGCGAAGTCACTGGGAATAGGGTAGTCACCCTTCGGCCTGACTTAATTATCGTCGCTTCCTCTCGTACTGGCGTAAGATAAGTCGAGGGATGAGTAAATGTAAGATAAACCCCGTTGCTTATTAGCTCCACTCCAGCTTCCACCTCCCCAACAACTTGGGAAAATATTAAGCTAATATGAAGAAACACTTGTATGTCCTCCACCTCGTAGAAGAACACGTATATAGTATACACGTGTATATATATATATATATATATATATATATATATATATATATATATATATATATATATATATATATATATATATATATATATATATATATATATATATATATATATATATATATATATATATATATATATATATATATATAGATTCCCCGAGTAACGCCAGAAGGTAATTAGCTATCAAGTTACCTACCTCTACCGACTATAAGGGATCCGTTTTCAGATGTGTAATTATGCTCGATGGAAATGGAGAACATATAGACTTCATACATACCTGTGTTTATGAATTGAAAAAAAATCAAATCCAATATTGGTTGATGAAAATTTTACTAAATATAACAAAGAAATTTATTTATCTATTAATTATAAGTTACGTGCAGTTATAAATGATGAAAATTTTTAATTTACCTGTAGTATAATAATGAATAGTTTAAAAGGTGTTTGAGAAACGGTACCAGCTGACGTCTAAACTCGTTTTTATTTTATCCCCGTAAGATTCGACATTCATTTTTCAGTTGTTTTAAATTAATTAATCGAGGGGTTAAACTGGGCTCCTTATACCTACCCCTGGTTATAGCTGCCACCCTATTCCCCATGCTTCGTTCGTTCATTCGTTTGCCCACTTGCTCGCGAGCTAGCTAGCTAGCTAGCTAGCTTGCTCGCGGGTAAAATTTCATAAAATTATTACCCAGTACCCGGCATTTGCTGCACTCCCCAAGATTCTTGAAGAGAGTTTTGAATTTTGGTAAAGTTTAACTCACCGCTTGTGATAATATTTTAACCTTGAAATCACAACGATATCAGGCTACTACACCCCAGCTTTATGGTTCGCTTAACTACGTTTACTTTTTAACCAATACGTAGATTTGTTATGATTTTCAAAAAAATAAGGGTGGTTTTTAAAACTCGTTTCTTATTTTTTTATTTTTTTATTTTTTTTTTTCAACGGAAAAATGAATTTTTTAATATCGATGAAATAAGGTTGAATAATTGAAAGAAATATTTTTTTTTTTTCTTTCTTCTCAATAATTATAATCGTAATTAGATGGTAATTATATACGCTGTGGTTTTAATCAACCTCTTCGCTAATTAAAAATCTAAGCCACCACCAATGATGGGTATAAACTAGACCGTCTTAAATCGTACCTATATATTTTATCATGAAGTAAAGTAAACGCCCTAGTCCAGGCTTAATATTTAATTAATATTTTTGGTAAGTTACGGTGTGCAATGAGCTTGTTTATATTAACCCCAAGGATTAAAAGGTACCAGGGTATCCTTTATCAGGTAAGATTAGCTGATATCTTCATTAACTCGGCTTAATAATGAATACGAAAACATCGTTGGCAGTCTTAAATCCATAAGGAACTCGCTCGCTCTACCCCTGCATGAGCTTTTCTCGCATATATCATGGCCAAGCGCGTTGTGTTAAGAAGAAAGAAAAAAAATTGGTAAATCGTTCGTTGCTTCCGTATTTTGATCGAGGAGAAGGGAGATTTTTGAGTAATCCTCTTTAAAGTATCGTTCGTCGCGATTGATTATGTATAAAAAAAAAACAAAAAACACGAGATAAAAAAAAAAACAAATGAAATACGCGACAGTCTTTGCTTTGAGCTCCGACGAAACGATCTAATGACTGGGAATCCTCTTTACGGTTTACAAGGAGTTTGACCCTTGACCCTTCGCCCAAGGACCCCTATTCTGTTCGACAACGCGGCAGTCAGTACCTTCACTCTCTACCCTCGTACAGTAAGAAGGAAAGCAGCTACGCAACGACCTGCAGAGACAAGGCAAGCAAAGGGAGAAGAAGGACAAGGGAGAGATACACCCCCGGCTCTCTTTTTTAAGCCATAAATTGTTCGAGAGTCGCGAGACCGCCACGCCGAGGTGCCTCGAGACAAAAGAAAGAACGCCCCTGGACCACCGTAATGTATTTAACTTAAGTAGTCTACGGAGATTACGATGGAAATATTGTCTGAGCGAGGGCAACGCGGTTGATCGAGAGGAAGGTATTATTTTCACCGGGGTTGTATCACTTCGGTTCTCCCATCGCTATGCAGATAAAAAAAAAATAATAATAATAATAATAATGAATGTATCAAATACGAAAAACGGTATTTTCATATTCTCTCAAAAGTCCGGAAAAAAGAAGAATCACACAAAGTAAAACAATGCCCTTTTTATATTGAGGGATGAAACGTCATGATTCCATCCCAGAAAAAACCTACTTGATAACTTCTTTCCACTTACCTATGGTCAATTTTTTTTTCCATTATATCGATATAGTTTTTGGATATCAAAATTTCAGTGAAAATTCTCTAATTTTGTTTTTTTTTTTCTGTACATTGTATATCCATGTTACGGTATAGGTTACCGAGGGTTGGGGATCGGGACTACAACTATACCATACCGGGGTGTAATCTTAGGCGAAGCGACGTACCAACATTGGAAGATTGGCCTTCGGAGGAATTCTTAGACACCGATATCGGATCGGGACCCTTATCAAGCGGAACCGTAGGAAACCAGACGCTTACGGTTCGCTCCCTGAAGGCTATGCCTCTTTGGGGTATAAATCATGACCCTTGTACAGTCTGCACGCGTATCCAGATCCAGATCCAGTGAGCAGACCGAGACTCCGAGACTCGAAGTTGAAGTTGAAGTCGAAGTCGAAGCTGGAGCTGGAGCTGGAGCAGGAGCAGGAGCAGGAGCAGCAAGTCCAAGGGTGCCCCCTTTGCTCGACGAAGGAAAGATCAGTACATTACAGATAAAGTGGAGACCCTCTCGGACTTTTTTAAGCCATAAATTTCCTAAGGAAGTGTTTGCCGAACTTGTTCCTTCCTTCCTAACTCAATTGCTCGCCGCGTGATCTATGGAGTCTCCCAAAATCACGGCTCGCCGCCCGCTTGCATCGGTCCTGTGCCCTGATTTCTTCGACTATTCCATACATACAAAACTACGGGTATAGTATATATACCACCGTTAAGAAAAAGGACAAAAATCGGAGCAACGAAAATGATAATAACATAAAAATAAAAAAAAAATAAGAATTCCCTACATTTCGGAGAACAGCTTCCGTTTTGTAAAGGGAAATGGAAATGGGGAAAATTTTTCATGAAAAATGAAACGGGATATTTGCCAGATGACGTCATCATAGAAATACCGTTCACTCTAATATCGATTGACGAGAAGAGCGATGCAACCCCCAATTAGGAACCCCCATCCGTCTCCGTAGCCCCACGTTTCTACGTTCACTGCGTGCCCACATCAGCCAAGACCCACATGTTAAAGGTGCATTCACATGTGAATATTTGCCTAAGTGATTGGTCGCCTTGAGACCGAGGCCAGCCCACCACCATCAGCCACCCTCGACCGTGTAACTTCACTCCAGAGGTGCCGTACGGAATATTCAAGCTACGAAATAACTTTTAAACTTCTAGTGCAGGACTCCGCAGAGTACTTCGAAGCGAATCTAGTAGATATAGGTACGCCGAGTCGATCCGGCTAAACTCACTGAACGTATATATCTCGTTTTATTAAAATTTCAATGTTCCAGTAAAAAAATACATCCCTTATACATATGTGAAAACAGAAACGCCTGTTTTATGAATTGTCAATTTTCTCGTGTAAATATTCATGTCTTTATCATGTTTGACACACTTCAACGAGAAAATGACAGACGTAAGAACTATCGACGTGAAATTACCCGACTCTTGAATACGCCATTAGAGACTAGTAAAGTGTGGAGTGGAGTTGATGTTAATGTCGGGTATTTTTCACAATTTTCTTTAGTAGAATATTTTTTATTGATAGAAAAATGTCGCTTGACATTTCTAACCTGTTATCAATGCTGTGAAAAATCGTGTGCATTAACATGGACAATCTAGAATTATTACTGAGTGATATTTTCCTGGTTATATTGAGTCATTTCGCCGTGACTATAACCTAGTAAAAATGGATTTCTAAGAACCCCCAATACCATGTAAGAGTTTGGTATAACGGACCTCGTAAAGCTCACCCTGCCGCGAAATGTCGCACTTTGACGAAAGTTAGTTGTATAATAAAATATGCAAATTATAGTAATCATATTCGATAATATACATATTATTATGGATATGTATGTATGTATGTATGTATGTACATACCTACCTATGTATAAAAAGAAAAATAAATTCCTTCAAGTTACAGGCCTAGAAAATTTATTTTACTTTCTTTCTATCTTTCTTTTTTTTTTAAATCTATGTAGTGTAACAGCACAAATTTAACGCTAATTGAAAACGGACAAGGTGATAGACCGAATAAGAGAAATTTAACCGAGATTCAATCGACTCGAATGCTGCTGCGTCACCACCTCCGGGCGTGTCTGATCGACTGTCAAGTACAGATCCCGAGCTCATCTCATCTTGGCGTCATCAGAGACCTCCCTCGTGTGTCTGCTTTGGACCTAACGATTCGATTCGGAGATAACAGATTCAAATGGTGATGGACGGATTTCTAATTGTCTTTCGAAAATCTATATTGTTTGTAGATATTCAAAAATTATCAATCGGATAATACCACCGGTTAAAAGAATTGCGATTACCAATCCAAATGGAAAATTCGTCTAAAAAAAATCGGGAAAGGTATAACGCGATACATGTATATCCGTATATACATATATATATATATATATCAATATAGCATATATAACGACGAGATACTGCGGTAAGGAATAATTTTCCTTATGTGATAAAGTGGCCAAAGTTTGGTTATATGCAAAAAGTTGGCCTTTAAACGCTCCTTCAGTAGAAAAAGATTTATTTACACCGGAAACCTGTTTTTTTTTTTTTTTTTTTTTTTCTTCTTTTTCTTTAGTAGGAGCTTTCGTTTTCCCCTGCTGAATGTAAGACGCCGGAAGCCTGTGGAAAATATGAATTCATACGAGCTGATCAGGTTTGATTATCTTCACATGGGGAAGATGTTTTTTTTTTTGTTCCAAATATACATGAACCAACAAATATACGATATAACTATTATTTACGATGTGATTTTGTATCTCCTTGGTGGCTGCAAGTATATACGTAAAATATATATATATATACTTGCCTCTTATATATCTACTCCGAGAGTACCTACTACGAACTGGAAAGTACGTTAATACGATAAAACGACTCGCACGTTTCGTCCTGTACACAATGATACGTTTACGATTACAAGTTGAAACTACCGATCGCGTTAACGAACGATCTCGAGAAGTATAAGAGACGCGTGGTTCAACCGTGTATATATACCCGAGTGTATACCTCGTTAAACTGAAAAATTTCTACCACAGAGACAGTATAAAATTCAACCCAACCACGAGTAGGTACGTACGTATGTATTATATGTACATACATACGTACCATGCAAACCCCTGCAAAACCCTCGATTCTGGTGTGAATCGTAAACGCGCGTCATGAATATGAATGCCAATACGATTGTGTTAATAATCGTTCTCGCTTTAGCTACGCGAATATCACGGGAAATGAAACGAGTATTAAATTTTTATTATTTTTGTAATATTTTTTTGTTTCTTTTTTTCATTCATTTTGAACTAACGAATCGTCTCACTTTACAATAATCCTAAGGTATGGTGTATATGTATACGAAAGAGAACACACAGCTATAAGGCGAAGTTATATGGTTAAGTTTTCAAAGGAGTTTGCGTTCAGGCCTTAGAAGTGCAAGGAGTCTATGGGTGAGTATAAATGCCTGATTCTAGTGTAAAGGAGAAACGGGGGTCGAGGGAGAGATTCTTAGTAAGGAATCGCGGAGTCTAAAGTCTTAAGTAAGACCAACCGTAAGATTAGGTTTACGGTCAGGTCGGCCAGGGTCGGACTAGGTTCGACATTAAGAAGACCGGACCGCAGCCGAGGTACGAGGCTCCCACCTACCCCTCAAAGCCTGACAAATCGGGACTTGGACTACTTTGAAGTGTCCTTCGCTAATGTCCCCCGTTAGGGTTAATCAGAGTTGCCTAGCAGATTGAAGAAAAGCCAAGGGCTTCGGGGAGCTAGGCAACCTTTGCATTTAATTGAATAACGTTTGATTTCCGCAATACACCACCCCCAACCCCTAACCTTAATTTATTAACAAATTTATCAAAGGATATTCAATCCAGGTATGACTTACGAACGTTTCAAATTCAGCGTATACGAAATGACTAGCAAAAAAATAAAATAGAAAATTTTTCTATCACGTATATACGTCGAAAATCCTTGAAACTATAATTAAGACGATCCATTGATTTTGAGGAGCAAATCCTCCCTGGACAGTCCGATGCCAATAAAAAGGAGATTAATGGCCTCAGCTTAGAGGGATTGTAATATCGAGGGATCCAGGAGTAGCCGGTGCTACAAGCCGCATACAAATTAGAAGGATAAGATTTTTGTAGATATATTTTTTCGCTTTTTCATTAGACAAAATAATTGTAAGTATCAGATGTAAGACGAACGGTAAGAATTATAATTTAATTTATTTATAATAAAATCGTCGGGGTCTTTTGACGGGGAAAAATATCGATGTAAATTTCATGGGGTGCGTTCGTTGCTAAATACTTTAGATATTGTTTTAATTATAATTGACGAGGGAGAAACTGCACTGATGTATATTTTAAAACCTATATACAATATACCGATTTCTAAATTGACGAAATATTATAAAGAGAGACAAAAAATTGCATGCAAAGTAAAGAAAATCATAGCAATAAAATCGTACACGAGTAAACAATGAGAAATTAGAAATTAAACAGCAAGCTGTTCATGGTGTATAGATCTTTGCGGACACCCTACTAAAGTCGGAAGATGAATGCGCGGAGGAAAGATGCTCTAGGCTTTGGTGACAGGCTCTTTATGCCTCCTAATTATCCCGATTAGCTTGGAGTAATTGAGATTTCTCTCTCCTTTTGTTCACTCTCCATGGCTTTGTGAAGTCTCTTGTCAGATCTCGGTATTTGGTTAATATTTAATTATAAATACTTTGGTAATACATCGACGATACTTAAAATTTTTAACTCCAAAAATTATCGATGTAATTTTATTATTATTTCTTGATATTAATCGATCGATTTATTATCGTTACACGTACATACATACATATCAATGAATATCCTATACCACGAGATATATATATCTTTATTTTAATAAATCCGAATACCTACCTTTTCGTCGGTATAATATCGATTTGCGTAATTCATTCTCGAGACAAATCGACGGTCTCAATCTTAGCTTAGGCTCGACAGTCCTGGAGAACTTTCGATTTATGGGCCATTTTCCCTCCCGTTAGGTAGTGGGGGTTTTGGGGGGGTCGGAGGGCAAGCGAGGTAGGATGCGGTCAGAGTGACAGGGTGGGCGATTAGACGCACAATATTCACCGTCCCAAACAACATCTGCTCCGTCCATTGATCATGTAGAAAGCGAAGTAGCTAGACGACGTATATTTCCCGATTTGAAAGACTAATTAACAATTAGCTAGACGATATTACGTTGTATAGTAAATCTCGTCCGGATCTTAACCTCGAGTTAAAATTATATCCTCTACGATGGTGCAGAAGGTCCGAAGGTCCCCAAGACTGATAACGGCTAAAGCATAAGGAATTTTCCATACGCAGCAAGTGATTTGCATAGAAGCGGGCAAATTTGACTAGAATTAGGGGTAGTATAGTGCGGGAGAAATTGTGGACGGCCAACCTTAGCACCCTTCTTGGCTTGGCTGAGCCAGGTGACGCGAGACTATGAGACGCGACGAGACGCGACGCGGGGAAGCACTGCCAGCAGAATCCTCTCTTGTCAAGTTTAAACCCGGTACGTGACTAACTTGCAAGCGGCCTGCTAAGATGCCCGCTAATTTATATGTTCGTGTTAACTTGGTGTACCCCCAGCCCTCAAGCCCACGGACACCCTTAAGGAGGAAAGCTTCTGTACGGGAAGGCACGGGACGCATAAGTAATCGCTATCGCTCTGCCCAGATGCGCGATGAAGATGACAACGATCCAACGACAGTAAAATGATACCAACCACAAAATGGAAATCATCATCTTTGGAATGAAGAAATTTTCAAATCGTGATCGTAGTTCGGTTAGAAATAGTAAAAATGTCTTTTGAAAGTTAAATTTTCATTTTTTGTTTTCATTCTGAGGACTTCAAGTTTCTTACACGACGAATAACGTTTGGTATACCTTCTCGGTTTCTTATTTTTTTTATTTCTTGCGAATACATATATAAGTTACACTTTGGCTAATGGTTTTGAGAAACGCGTCAGGCCAAGGTTTGCTAGTATCGCAGGAAGCGAAGGCGCCCTTTGACAACCCTTTGACAAGCCTGGGCTCGGGCATCTTGAAAACATCTTCGCGTCTTGTCCTAATAACAAGCAACATTAATCACCGTTGCGCTGCCGTGCAATTACCAGGCTGTGGCGTCGAGACCCTCCCCAGTCAAAGGGTGGGCTTAATTTCATGCATGACGAGAGCATCTGTCCTATCTCTTATACGTTTTGATTTCCAACGGCGTTCATCGGTGACTAACCGCGCATTCTCATATAAATTTGCTTATTCTTATGGGTGGTAGACCTTTCGTATAAAAAAAATTTTTGAGATCAGGAGCTGAATGAAGTAAAAAACGGTAATATATAAAGTGAGAACTTTCTCTTTATCGTTTGTTCCTTTTTGTTTTGTTTTTGGCCATTGTAATTATCAACCCTCTCGAACCATAACGCACTTTCGGAGCTCAATTGTCCTTGTTCGTATGGCCAAAGCCATAGTCTACGACTATGAAATTAAGCGTGGCCCTTAAGTACCCCTTCTTGTAGACCCGAAACTTCAAAAACCTCACCCTAATTTCTTGGCGAGCAATAGCGAGGCCCCGAGACTGAAACTGAGACTGAGACTGAGGCTAAGGCTCCGCAGCCTTCCTGGCTTTAGCGCTTGCCGAATTACGGATATCAAGCTAATCGAATGCCTTTCGCGGCGAACCGGAAATACCGCGAATCATTCTACGCAGATAGAAATTCAAATTAACAAACATTCTTTGAAAACAACGTCTCATCACGACTATTACGAGTTCTGGTACATATTATCGGAGACAGAGTAGTAGGTACATGGGTATCCGAGATAATTGAAAATGAAAAAAATAAAAAAAAGGAACAAAATTGCTTTTGCTACAATTTAGAGTTAGGTACTTCTTTCAGGCATGGGTATGGGTATTGTGTAGACTAAACACGTTTTTCTGTTATTGAAAAAAGAAAACAAAAAAAAAAATTAGGCGTTGGAGTAAGAGAGAGAGAGAGAGAAAAAAAACGAGAGAAATTTGGCAACTTTGACGATTCATAAATATTAATTAGGGCTACGTTTTTCACGCAACACCTAATTCGATGATGAAATAAAAAAAAAAAAAAAAATGGCTTCTATTGTCTTGAATGTTTTATACTGTACTTGAAACTCGTGGAAAGTTTTTAACCATAATTATACACCGTCGCTGATAAATTTAATTTACATTGTCGGATCGTTGTTTTGTAAGCATTGGGCCAAACTCGACAACAAACCCACGAATTCGTTCGATCAAACTTAATTAGCGTTGAATTCCAGAAATAATTAAATCCAACCACGGCAGAGTTTCGAGGGCTACCCAGAACACGAGCGGATGAATTTATAAAAAATAATCATAATAATATTTATATATATATATATATATATATATATACATATATACCATAATTACCTTCCACGTCCACGTATAACAAGACCAGTTAACACAAATTGGGGGAAAATGACCAGGGGCCATATATACGTTCGTAAAAAGCAAAGCAGTACAATACTCTACCAGCTATAATAACGGTCTCAGAAAATTCAAGTACATTTTCACTCTATAACGCAGAAGGAGTAAAATCTGTACGTGGAATAAACGATGTTTTTTTAAAATCACTAAATTCTAACATAATAATCGAAGGATACCGGGGAAATAAATAAATGAAACAAATACATCTGTAAATCCACTTCAAAGATTTAATGATTTAGCAGACAAACTATCTCTCCTAATCTCTCTATATTTCCTACTCATCTCCTTGGGGAGGACTCTCTATGGTTCAAGTTGCAACATCGCTGACTGCAGGGGAAAGTTTTAAGCAGCCATCGGTGGCCCAGGTCAGGTGTTCACCACCAACCTCCAAGGACTATCTACCCCTTACCAAGGTACTTCCTAAGCCTTTTCTACCAAATTACATGTAGGTACGTACACAATACCTGTTCAACGAAGCATCGAAATTCACCTCCTTCGATTCGAACCCAAATCAAGTGTTTCTTTTTTCCATTTTTTTTTTTTTTTTTCTTTCCTTGTTCCTCTGACTTTTGCTAACAATTAATAAGAGATACGAGATATCGTGTGAATCGTGAGAAGAAAAATTTTTCAGAAATTATATGTCGACCGCGAAGTTTTGTTAGAACGTAGCGGTTTGAGTATCGGAGGGTTTGAGAAAGAAAAAAAATAAATAAAGAGAGAAAATAAAAAGAAGAAAAATGAAAAAAAAAAAGTGTAAAAGATGAAAAATGAAATTCAATCTTGGGCCGGAAAAATTTTTTTTAAAAAGTCTGTGATATGTCGCGTACGGCATATACTTGGTTATGCGGAACAATTTTTTGACCCGTCGTTGCGGAAAGGCAAACAGAGTTTCGAGCCACAGCGAGTCCCTTGTGATTGGATGAATATTAAATTCTGGTCACCGGCAAACAACCCCCCGCCGAGCTTGACGATTGAAATATGTATCCGGCGCCAACTCAAACACCAAACTAAGTGCACGACCTGTTCTCCTACGTGGCCTGAATTCAAACGTGATTTTCAATTTGCATAACGTACCTTTACCACTATAATCATTTTTTTATCTATATTCATTAAACATCCCGAAATGCAATTTGGTCAAGACGCTAAACCCTGATCAAATTTTTGTCCCTTTTTTTTTTTTTCTTCTCCATTTTAAACAAAGATTTTATATATCTTAATCAATTTTTTTCTTTGATATTTAAAGCAAGTCGTCTTTACAATTTATTTAGCTTAATATCGATTTTTAGTTAATCGTTTAAAAAAAATATTTCAAACAATTACTTTCGTTCAATTATAAGACAAAACTCGTAACCCTTTGGCCCGGAGCGATCCGGCTCAAATCAACCCTCTTCTAAGATTAATTATCGAAACGTTAGCATGACTAATTGAAACAGCGGGTGGTCGGGCGAGCCAGAACGTGACCCCTTCACCCAGCGGTCAGCACACGACCCTTGCAGATGCTGCCACCAACACTTCCAACTTATGTACAAAATTTTTCTTTTTACACGTGATTTTTGAATACTTTCAAAAAAAAAATAAAAAATATATATAATTCATAAATCTTTTGTAGTTCCAGATCCATTTTTCTATATTAGCGCTCGTGCAACAGGTTCAAAAAGAAAAATTTACTCATCATATTTGCGATTTACAAGTGAAAGTTCAATTTTTTTTTTCCTACCTTTTGAACGAACGAAGTCTGAGTATTTAATGAGATGAAGATTTGAAGCTCTGATCTTGCCTGAAGACATATGAAATAAAGCTGATAGTGAATCAGCCCTGGAAAACAGTGCGAAACTATTTCCATACTGAAAAGCTATAGCAAGTAGCTATTTGACGGGTTTCACAGAGATTGCGGTGCGAGTGTTGGCACGCGTCGACATAGCCGTTTCTCGTACCTACTAGGTACTTGTACCTCCAAACCAATAAAGCATTCATTAGCGTTGTACCCCGCTTTACATCGTCGTCTAACAACGAGCAATTTCTAATCGGAATATGTCACGAGGTAGAATTAGATATCCTGATTTTGAGTGGTTTGCGTTGCTCCATGTATACATATAAAAAATAAAAAAATAAAAAAAATTGTATATATGTGTCGTGGGCAACTTGTCATGTCTGAGTTATTTTATAAACTTACAGATTTCAAGATTAAATTAACGCTGCTTTTCCCACAAACAACAAAGCCAATCTCAGTCTTGGTAGGTATATAGGTATGTATATACAGTAATGAAAGAACAAGGAAGAGCTGCGGCGGTTGCGATGGTGATGGTGCTCGCGCAAGCTTCGAACTTATAATTCAGTTACAATTAATAATTAAAGAGCGTTGTTGTTCATTATATCGGAGTTTGGTAAAAGTAATATGAGGCGGGAATGGAGGTGGAGGTGAAGGTGGAGGTGGGTTGCGGTTCCCTACATAATCTTCTCTATAATGTAAACTTGGTTTTGCAACTGAGCGAAAACCAGCATAGCTAATACACTATATAGCTTCTGTTTTTCTTACAGAGTGCAAGCTATTCCTTATAAACGTAAGATACTTTATCAAGAAAATAATTAACCCAACATCATCATGTTCCCCCGTTATTTTCAAAAAAAATTTCAAATATATGTATAATACCTATATAACTACTCTGAGATTGCAGTCATCTCTCTATTAATCGCTGCATCTATGCAACAGCGTTCGATCTTTAATCTTAGATGACGGTATTAGTCATCCCTAGATTCACCGAGCCGTTGGCCCTGGCAAGGAAACATACGCCGAACAATACGGTGAACTGTGAAGCAGTATACGGTCAGTATGCAATATGCTACGGTTCAAACTCTCGCCATACCCTTGCACACTCCCTTTACCACCAACGTTGGTCCGTTGGCCCGGTTGGGTTTCGCCTAACCTCCGCGAATCCTTGGGCTTGGGAATTTAATTACAGTGTAGTGCCTACATTGTAGACCCAGCCGGGCCGGAAATAAAGTCCCCATTGTCGCCGCACAAAGCTTGTATTTGTCAGGAAGGTTGTGCGAAAGTAGTTGCAGATTCGTAGTAAACCATTACCAAAGCTAGTCCGAGTTTCCCATAGGATAAGATTATCAAATATTTGTAGAATTTAAAAATTGATATTTTTATTTTTTTTTTGTTTTTTTCTGGTTATAATGACCCGACGAAGATTCTCAAAACCTTCGATATAACCTACATACATACATACGTATGTACATACATACATACATACCTATCACGGTTCTAGTTTCGCATCGTGAAACCCGTGTATAGATAAAGTTTCCGGGACCTTCCGGCTTTATCGATGGATCAAAGTTTCCGCTCGAAAGCTCCGAACTGCGTCGTCTTTTACCACTTTCACCCCGTCCCGGGCCATACACCTTGACAACGTAGCGTAGCGTCGCGTTGGATCGCGTCGGCCCGCGAAACCTCCGAGTACATAATACTTTAGTTAGCAGTTCCAATATAGATTAGGTACGTCGCGACACCCTCCTACTCCTTCGCCACGTTTTCTCACTCTCTCTCTATTTCTCTCTCTCCTCTTTCACCGCCGAAGCACTAAGCCCCAAGGATTTCCTCGACTTTATATTTTGAGCCCCTCTTATCTGCCTCGTGCCCAAATTGCTAGGCGAAACCCGGATTACCTGTTTACCTTCCTGCCGATGATAAATTTGCAATTAATTGCTAGTACAGAAAATTCTTACCCATTACATAACCCACATTCATGCATCGAAGTTGTTCTTTGCGTAGGTATACATCTTCTGGTTCGAAACAGATCTATATAGAAATTGGTGGTGAAGTCGACAGAGAATACCTATAAGATGGTATTTTGCAGAATTGAATTAGCCATAAACAATAACGAAAGGATCCATGGATGTAGTTGCGTCTTCGCATCACGAACTCGCGCGGGGCTAGGTATCTACCTATACACCTCGCGGCTGAGTGACACGGATCGCGTTTTATCCGGGACAATTTCAAAATTTTGTTGGAGAAGAGACGCGTCGGAGCTGGGCTAAAATGAAAGTTGGAGGCACGGCTTGCCGCAGCAAATCCGGCTTGATTAAAACACTGTACGAGGAATCCCTTACCCCTTTACGTCTCCTCGCTCTTTCCCATTCTCTCTCTCTCTCTTTCTCTTTCTCTTTCTCTTTGTATGTGTATATATATATATATACTTACCCACCTACTTCTCCGTCCTCCTCTTATTTCGACCTACCACCCTTTACCACCTCCCAACTCCTGGCCCCCAACGCCACTCGATTCACCCTTCAGCCACAGAGCCCGCACGGCGCCTATAGTAGGTATAATCTTAATGCAGTCTTACGGCAAGGCAAGCCTATATTTCATTATAACCCGGCAGCCCTTCCGGCCTCGCGATACCAGGGAAAACCCTTTCCATTTCTACTGTAAGCCCCCGCCAACTTTGGGGCGAGATATGAAGAGGGAAATATTATAGAACGCGCGAGCAAAACTAAACGCGTATTCAACCGGCATCGAGTGTTCTGCAAGGACTCGAGTTCATTTATACCTTTACATATATATATATATATATATTTATATCCTATATACCCCGCACGTATAATATGTACACCTATAGCCGGTTATAGAGTGAGTTAAAACGGGGCAAATTTAGACGGCAAATTTCATCCCCACCCTCCCCTTACCCCTACGGACAATAAACTATGATTGGACCAATTCAGATGTCTTTCTAAATGTCCATAAGATACTAAACCGAGCCTTGATCCGAGACAACGCTCATCTTCGCGTAGATTAATTCCTCGCCATTCTTATATGACTATATTTAAGATGGAAAAATCTTACTCTACAGGTTTGAATTTCTAAGGATCTGTACCAACTGTGCAGGGTCCAATTCTCTTTGCAGGACTGCACCCTGAAGCCAGGACCGAGGCTAGGGGGCGATATACGGAGCCAGGGATCGACTGGAAGCAGGGATTAGCCCGCGGGGCATTGTAACGTCGTAAATACACCCCCACAACCTACCCAAAACCCTGCGTTACGGTACGGCCATTTCCAAACACTCCCGCAGCATCCTTAGTATATAATACATACATACACGTTAAGTATATAGGCGAAATCGATTGAGAAATAATTTTTGATTTTTCAAAAAAAAATTCGTACTGTTTCAATTTTGGAGAAAAAAAAAAAAAAATAATAACGAATCTTATGGGAGTTTGCGGGGGTGAGAGAAAAAATAATAGTTAATACAGCTAAAAGCTTCTGTTGAATTCTTTTGTGGAGTAAATTGCCTATCGAGAATCTGGCATAATAGTGAGATGTAGACGGAGGCTGTTGCACCCCTCGCGGTTGGTTTGGCTTGGCTTGGCTTGGCTTGGCTCGAATTTTATCCTTCACATCCTTCGCGCCCTAATTGACACAATTTTTATAAACCCCTGGGAGCACTGAGGGTTAAGCCTTCTTTTGTACGTTTACCGACACCTCGGTCCCCAAACCTCTACTTTACGGTTCTAAAACTCCATGCCAACCCAAAGAGTAGAGGAGACGAGGTGAAGTGGAGAAGAGTCTTTTGACAGGGTGCGTTCCAACCCCATGCCTAGGCATCCTCTGCCTCTGCTCGCTCGTTCATTCATAAAAATTTACTCCCTCGTGACGAGGGGTGGCTATTCTACGCGCGAGAACTCCCACTACTTTAACCGTGTTTTAAATACCAAATCGTCGTTTCAGTATAACAACTCGATTTATACATCAGGTTTATTTATTCATCACACATAGATGTGCAATGCGTCTACCACGTTAAGTAAACTATGTGAATAGTTTGAAATCACCGCGTTTTAACATCCGAATAACTAGACGGGAGGTGAATGAAAGGTAAAAAAGCAAAAAGCAAGGTCGAAAATCCGTACGGGGTCTGTTTAATCCCGCGTTAGGACTCGGAAACGTGGTGTTAAAATACCGGAAAGCCAGTCTCTAATCCGCTTAAAGAGATTTATTTAATACGACGGCCTCACCTCGCCCTCGTGAGAGGGTACGCTGGTTGGAAAAAGCAGGGATGGTTTTTCTCGAAACGCGTGCCGGTGGGACGACCCTCTAACAAACGCTTAATTCCTACGAGTAGGTAGGTACATATGTTTGACGGTTCCCACGCTCCAGATTTTTCTTTCCTTAATAATCAGGATTTGAATCGGGATCTAAAACCCCTTTGGTATTTTTACAAAAAAAATGTATAAAAATCAGAGAGGAATTTTATCCCAAAGATTAATTTTTAGAATAATCAGCTTAGACCTAGAGATAGCAAAAGCGTGATCCTGGTACGGTGTGGAAATTGGCGAGTCGTGGATATAGTCTGTGGATATAATAACGTGCAATATGTCAGTGGGGTGCCACGAAATTAAATAAAGTAGAATGAAGTAACCAGTAGGTAGGTTGGTAGGTAGAACGAGCATTGCAGGCAGGCTACTACTTTCTGGGAGTATGAGGGTGGGTCTGGGGTTGGCGACTACCGCTACGCAATCCCACAATCCCCTGTGAACGAGGCCATACAAGATTATTTTTTACTCTCTCTCATTTATATCCTGGGGGCGCGCGCGCGCGAGAAACTGGAGAAATTGCGGCAAGCCATGAGCAGCCTCCTTCCTCCAACCCCAGAAAGGTAATATACTGTCGAAATGGAAGAGAGAATGAAACTCAGAATCCAAGAAGAAAGAAAAAAATTTAAAAAAAAAAAAAAAAAAAAATCGTACAAAGTGTAAGACAAAAAAATAATTTCAGTATTTTTTTTTTTTTTTGATCTTAAGTTTTTCACGAAGTTGAAAATCGAGGAACAATCTTTTGTGAAATAATCGCAACCTCAAAGATTCTTTTATAGATCTAAGTCTATAAAAAGCTTATTAAATCCATATTTCAAAATCTGTGGTTTCAAAAACGCTTATTAGGTATTTTTTACTTTTTTTTTTAGAGTTAAGTTATAGCAGATTGGAGTCGGTATTGCAGTTTGAAAGGAAGCTGGTTACGGAAGGAGTACATTCATCGCCATCTCTCGTGGTTTAGTGCGACTGGTTAGGGGTTGGTTCGTTATTGATTCGCAAAACTTTGTTGCAAACTTTGTTTGATACGTATAGCCGTAGGAAATAAAACCTTAAAGCAGGCGTCTGCTTCGATACGAAATTTTCTCATTTCTCCATTCAACCATATACCTAACAGCTACGAATATATATATCATTCAAATATAATTATACAATCAAAAACAAACTTCAATTACCAGAATTTAAATAAACAATTTTTTTAAACACTCGTTCCTTTCAAAATAAAATAAAATAAAATTTTCCAAGTTAATAAAAAAAGTAATTAATTCAAGTATTATCCAATAATTATTCAAATGTGAGATAAAATCCAACGAATCAAACGTATCGATTGTAAATCGGAGATTTTTCTGATTAAATAATTCAGTTATCATCGATTTCAATTTTAGAATATTTTTTTTTTGTGATTATTATAATCAAAAAATGACATTGTTATCAAAATTATTGACAAATAACGATATAATTAATCTCAGAAGATCCGCGATGCATGTGAATGGACCTTTAACGGACGCATAATATGCTATTGAATTTCCATGAATAGGATGAGCGCCTTAAGCATACAGAAGGTGGCAGAATGGTACGGGGGTAAATTTATGATAATTGCATAAATCATGGCGTTCCTCCACAATAATCATAATCTATTGGGATAGTTGCACGAAGTTAGCTATTTAGCCGAGGGCGAGCCAAGTCTGAATAAGACGGTAAGGCAAAATGCGTCCTAAAATATTTAACTGAAACGAAAAATTGACCGAGGATTAAAAAATGATTTTATCAAAAAAAAAAAAGAAGAAGAAAATTTTTTCTCAAAATAATCGGTTTAATTCAACGATGCTTGTACTAAATTTCAGCCGAAAACTGCACTTCGATATTAATGGCAACCGTGTACCAGATTTACAGTTCACAGACTGTATTATGCAGACTCCACGAGTAACTTAGTTACGTTGTTAATCCGCCCGCTGCAACGATGTTGCAATTACATGCAGGTACCTACCTGCCACATCCCTCTACTTTATACTCCATACCGCAACACTGCAAGCGTCTGATTGGTGGTACGCGTCTCAGAAGCCTTGATTTAACGATGCCACTAATGCTCACCCTAATCCTAACTAAGAAATAATTACCATTCTACAATAGCCGCGCTGGAGGATCTAATCGTGGATATTGTTACTTTGTACTTTCATCAATCAGACTCATATAGTCACTTGAAATTCTCACGAAATTAATCCGAAATACAAGCTGAGGGAAAGCTTAGACAATTTTAAAAAAAAATTTCAATCTCTTATCAGCCAGAACTTTTGGTTTTTTAAATCCAAAATTAACGTGTTGACTAATGGTAATGATAATTTTCAATATCAATGACAGTAACGTCTATCGATAATTATTGGCAGTTGAATTTCTTAAAGCTCTAATCCAACCGTGAGTCGGTTCTACAGGATAAACTGTGCCAGGATAATGTCATCGTACGATAAAATGTCTTATATACCTACAAGGTAAAATCTGCACGTTATCAACATAGGGATTTTCTCTTGTAGATAATAGATACTCGAGGATAACTTCCGGTGATAAAAAGTTGAGAAAAATTGTTGATAAAAATTATTAAAAAATTTATACCGGATGTAAAGAACCTTGTATATAATTTTGGTCAGCTTAATGATGATCATAATGATGTAAAGGCGAATGATTCTTTGGGATTTGGTAGACAGTAATCTTTGTAGGTAAGTCAGGGTAAGACCACCCTTAACACAGAGTGATATTACCGAAAGCTGTGTTACCGACGAGCTTTCTGAACCTGACAAGAAACATCCCCTTACAGAAATTTCCACCTCGAACGCCATTGAGCTAGTCTCGGGTTATAATGGAACTACGTTAAGAAACGAGGGGTGGAATAACCGACGTAGTTCTCCTACCCCTGCCAATCGAGGAAAACTTTTCAAACTTCCCCTGAAACTCCAACGAGTGAGAAGAAAGAGAGAGAGAGAGAGAGAGAGAGAGAGAGGGGAGGAAAGAAAAGTTTTGTAACAAAGTTTAAAAATCGTTACGCGCGATGAAATAGGTAGCCAAAGCTCAGACAAACCGCATATATACACACGTAGAGGAGTAACAATTTTCCGGGGTAAAAATACAGGCGTAGAAAGTTGTGCAAAGCTCGTTTCTTGTTTTCAAACAACCAACCAACCAACCAACCGTGCGTGAGGAGTAAAATAAGATTCGTCGTTTCATTGATCGCCTTCTGTCCGTTGGAAATTTACTTTACTCAAGGAATAACGAACTTCTTATACATACTTCATTCCGTATTTTTTTTTTTTTTTTTTTATCTTATATATATTTTGCATACATACATACGTGCCAATAAATACTCGAAAAGTTAAACCACACATGTTTTCACGCTGAGACACGTAATCGGTATATTCAAAACTAAACAAGCTTTATAACTTTGAACAAATTTACATAATATATGCATGAGTCGTAATATATTATTGTAAATATATACACTGTACATACATACATATGTAGAAAATTTTTAAAATCAGAATAAACCCTCAGCGACTAAAAGAGCAGATCGTTTTCGTCACTGATATAAATTCAAAGAATTAACTCAAGAAGAATAAATATTTCAAAGTAAATCCGGGTCTCTTCTTTTTATATTTCTAGCAAGAATTTTGTACCTCATTATACTCACGTATATAAAATCATCTCAGAATATATTATCTGATATAATTTTTCATTTAAACAGTGTAATGTGTAACGTACACACACATATACTTATATCGTATCCATATAATACATGAACTTACTCATATAGTCGATAAAACTAGGATAGGCAAAGTTTAAACCGCCATTGGCAACTCACGCGCTTTCCTCTTCACTACTATAACCTACCTTGAACAGACACAACCCTATACCTTAGGTAACTTGATAATAATAGGGTCGTAACAATGGCAGTAAAACAGGCGTTAAACGCAGCATTGGAACGGCTTGCGGTGCGAAAAGATATGCGATTAATGGGCTATAGCTTAATCGTAGATATGACCGTAAACTTTAAAATCATATCCTGCAGCATCCTTCCCTTTTCGAAGAAATGGAAAAATAAAAGAAATTCATTTTTTTTTTTTTTTTTTTTGATTGCCAATTTTATTATTTCCATCTATTAATGTAATTGGATATTAAATAATCTGACATTAGCTCTAGGATTCTATCCTTCTAGACATATATATAAATCTCCTACTGTATATACGGTACAGTATATCCAACTATACTATGATCGATAACGACACTGTGACAAACTGGAGCGGCAGCAGTTTATTTTTATAACCAATTACATCGTTCGCTTTCATATATTCTAACCGCTTTTCCATATTCAAATATTCATCGAAGTCATACTGTTTCATTTATACTCAAAGTTTTATATATTAGTGTGACTATGTCTGTGTGTGTATATTACGATGAATTATATACCTACGCGTGCCGCAGATAAGCAGTTGGAATCGCGTTGATTAGATTTGACTTAAGTAGTAAATGCCTACATTTGTGAACAATGTGATGCATTTTGAATGATGTCTCTCACATTCGATTTAGAGTGATGATAGATAATATGAAAGGAGAAAATAAAATAAAAGAAAAAAGCTTCTTTCTTATTTCTATGTGGAGATTGTGAGCGAAAAACAATGTCCAAGATTTGGCCAAGGGTCGCAGCTCCTGATCACCCATCAATCGTTTAATCCTTAAATTGATTGATTCCATTGCCTCTTGTAGTTATATGTATTCTCTTTTTATATATAGGTATGTGTATACAACCACCTACGATTGTATATAACCGGAACTAACGAACCCTGATATATCCAGGCATTTCGAACTTCCTGCCGCAACGAACCCATCGACTTTCGAAAAATAAACAGCGTTGAATCGATACCGGAACTACAGTATGAAAATTGGGCTAAATCCGTTTCGAATGAATTATTACCACTGATTAATACTTGAAAATATTAAATATAGATCCGATATGGTAGCTACTTTTGTTATTCTAACCAGCAAAGTACTCCGATACAACAATTCTGGAAATGCTGCTTTAGCTAGTTTATTCGTTCTTCATGACTCGGAGAATTTATACAGTAAATTACTTTCGAGGACAGATTATGCAATGAGATATATATCTAGGAAATAATTCTCGGTAGTTTAATGACGAAGAGATGGATGGAATAATATCGGGATATTGGATGGAGCTTCTTTCCATTTTTAAAATTTTTTTTATAGTTTTTCTTGTTTTCTACTCGAGAGACGCGATGTCTGTTGTTAATTATTGTAAGACGGTAAATATTTGAGATTTTTTGTATATACATATATATATATAGATAGAAGCAATATCCTACCGTATCTTTGTGCTTGAGCTTTATCGACTAAAGTCCACTCGAAGCACGTAATAAAACAATTACTTACTTACATCGATTGGCCAATGTATAGCAAGCAAAACAAAAGAAATACCAATAATCTCCTCATATCAACCGGTTATACCTACCTACCTACTTCTACCTACAAACAGATACCTATATTGGCTGCTCGCGAGCATCTACTCAATGATCAAATGTTCAGACGTAGGTATACACAGGGTGATCAAAATCCACACGACCATAAATCCAGGACTGAATTATATTTTATAGATCTTTCTTACGTTTTTTTAACTTCCCGCAATGAAAATTGACAATTTTCATAAAAAAGGGAAGTTATTGGTTTCGATCTGATTTTCTAAAATTGAGTTTTCATCAGATCTCGACGTTTTGAGGTCCTGGGAAGCTATTTTGACTATTTTTTCATGGACGTCCGTATATGTGTGTGTGTAAACAAATTTTTGTCGTACGATATCTTTAGAACGAATAAACCGATTGGAATGATCCTTATGGCGAACGAAAGGGCTTATCAAGACTTAGATCTGATTAGATTTTGGAGTCGATCGGTCGAGTAGTTTCAAAGTTATTTGAGAAATAAAAGTGGAAGAACAATTTTTTTTCTCATGTTTTTAGCGCATAACTCCTAAACTGTTCGTGCGATTAGTCTCAAAACTTGATCAGACTTAGGTCTTGGATAGCCCTTTCGATCGCCGCAAGATTCATCGAAATCGAACGATTGGTTTAAAAGATATTGCACGACAAAAATTTCTCTTTTTCTCGTACGATACCTTCGGAACGAATTAACCGAGTTGAATGATTGTTGCGGCGATCGAAAGGGTTCATCAAGACTTAGATCTGATTAGATTTTGGAATCGATCGGTCGAGTAGTTTCAAAGTTATTCGAAGAATAGAAATTGAAGAAAAAAAGATTTTTATAGGGAAAACTAATTATACTCATAACCTTCTTTAATTTATGATAAACACAATAGTATCAATTAATTGTAACGTATTTAACACAGCGGGAAGTTTTAGGGTTGGCCCACAGATCAACCGGTTTTCTGATTTTTTTTTTTTATTGCGGAAATAATATTTAGAATCAAAACTTCTTATTCAGTAACAGCATCTTGTTTAATTGCGATAGTTATCGACTCTGATGCATCCGGTTTCGTTTTGAACCTATACACGATTCCGTAATACAGATGGATTCGGTGATATTTATGATACCACGTAGTTGTTCGATCCTCTGATGTGCTGCAGTGTGTTTCACAAACCATCAATTAACGGCTTTGATTACGTTTAGGTAATACTAGAGGAAACATTTGGTTTCAGAATTACAGAGGCTTTACTTCATAAATTAAGTAATTGTTTGATTTTGATTCGCGGTTAGCCATGAGTTTGATGAAGGAATTTATCGTCACCCCTTTTATGTGATAATAACGTCAAATCTGTGTACCAAAAATTTTAAACGGTTTTTGCAAACCAACCGACTTCCGGAATAGACTCGGAACTTATACTATACATATATACATACTATCGAATCGTTTTACGCTTTTTTAAAAAGTAGAAAAACTTTCGACTGTTTACGGCAGAGTTACAAATGTTTTCCTGGCCATCGTCCAACGCCGGGAACCCGTTCAGGAAATAATAAAGTCACCTTTATTTGCTGATGCTAAGGTAAAGCAAGTTTTCCTCAAAAGATATACCTACTCGGTAAATATCTGATTGGAAGTTATCGACTATTCCAAAACCAATATTGGGATTTCTGACCTTTCTCAATTTACCGATTTCTTTACTAAATTTACCATCAGCTCTCTTCGTAGGATCATACTCTTATTACTTTATAGACTCTGATTAATTTTCCCAGCTTCCAACCCCCGAAGAAACATTGTCTTAATTTGTTATATCATCTAATTTACGCAGAGTTTCAAATTCTACAAGACTTAAAATTTTTCGTGAATTATTTTTCATTCAATAAGTTTCGAACTTTTATATAACTTATAAATAAAGAAAATCTACGTTTTTTTTTTTCAGGGTCGATTAATTCTAACGAAATCTTTAACGAAATTCATCTCCCAGAATTTCATCTGCTAAAGATTTTCTACGGTTTATTATATTTCGCATATATCTTACTTATCGATTATACAGGCCTAGGTTCACCCGGGAAATTCGTCAAAGAGCTTGAAGGTAAATCGGTCCGTTTCTTTGTGCATGGAGGGGATAGTGCCTCGTTTACGTTTGAGGTTCGCCCCAAAAGTACGACGTGCTTTCTTAAGCTTACCACGAATGACGGTGCCCATTTCCTTTCAAGAACACGATTTAGCGCTAAACCAATTCCTCGTCTCCAGTTTCGAATAGAATTTTATTTAATAAGTCAATTTTGTTTTTCTTTTTGTTTCTTTTTTTTTTTAAGGAGATAAATATTTTTTCATTTTGAGACAGTTAATTGTTTAGAATTGATACACTTTTCATTATCTCCCTGCAATTAGGTAATCGATGAGCTTTCGCGAAGTATTTAACATTATTTTTTTTTTTTTGTTTGATTCATCTCAAAGCTCAACCGCACTTACCTTTTTTGGTGTAGGATGCAAAACAGTTATCGGTACTTGTCGAGGAGTCGGGGCTGCGGAGAGTTGTTGAAGTTCTTTATCAGGCTCCGGGGGAGTCTTGCGTGTAGGCCGACTCGACGGCAGCTCCAGAAGATGCTGTATCGAGTGATTCTGTCTCGTCTTTCTCGCCGCCATCCTGTACGGAAGTTTAAAAAACAATGGAAAAGTCAAGAATAGATGAAACTTTCTTCTGAAAATAAAAAGGAAGAATAATAGTAGGTATGTATGTATGTACCTACGTAAAGGTATAAGCTACGAGCTTAAATTATTAAGAGACAATGAGAAAAAGGAAAAGGAGATAATAAAAAGGGAATAAAAAGATGGGTAAAAAAAAATTGCTTTAGAAAACTTTTTTTCTTTTTCAGACTAATCGATCTTCTTTTATTTGATCCTTTAAAAACGGGATGGGATTGTAAGAGAGAAAAAGAAAAAGAAAAACAAAAAAAAAAAAAAAACAAATGATAAAGTTTTAACTTTAAACTCTAGAACACCCAAAACTCTTTTGCACGACAAGTACTATATGAACGCAGCCAATCAATACCTTTCGTTTTGCTTACCGAAGGGCACCGACAAGCAGTAAATCAACCCGACAACTTTACGGGCGTAACAAAAGCTTTCCTCGCGACCAAAGTCAGAGTCCCGAAACTCAGCTATACGAAAAACTGTTTGCGGTTTAGATCCGATCCATGTGAGTCACATATGTAAAAAAAATTGACAAAAATTTCTGTACTTAATATACTAAAAGGTTAGATAAAAATTTTACGAATTTAATGACTCTTCAATCTAAAGGCCGGTTATAAAAAGCAGCGGTTTTGAATTAAAACAAAAAATAAAAAATAAATAAATAAAAATGAAAAAAACCAAATCATCAAGTTTATAATTTTTTGGAATATTTGTCCACATGTTAAGCCGATACATTCATAGGTACATACATACGTAAGGATCGTTATGACATTTTCAAACATTTTCCCACCCTAGCATATCGGTTTGTTTCTTAAAGTACGTATATAGGTACGGGGAAAAAAACTCCGTGTCCCCTCTCTCCTCTCTCAACGGACGAATCTTTGAACGAGTAACTTTTATCTTTGCATCCCTTTCGTGAATATCGAGTAAAACTTTCACATTTAACTTTTTCGTCCTGTTTGGAAACGACCAACAAAGCTCATCACAGGAAAGTTTTACTAAACAAGGATAGAGATAGAGATAGAGTGAGAGAAATACGAGAACGAGACAAACCGATAGAAACTGGCTGATATATTTATATACCAACCTCCCTATACATATACCTAGGTATATATATATATAGATACCTATATACAGTTAACGCGAAAACTCTCGGTAAAGTCGCGAGCTGTTGAACCAACCGAAGAGAAGGGATGGAAATGGGGATCGCGGTGCAGGGGGTGGAAGGTCGAAAGCTCTACTACTGAACAAACGTACAGGGTGCTCCGGAACCGAGTATAAAATCAACACATGAAGCACAATTCTTTGTTAACTTTCCTAGTACATTGTGATACAGTTTTTATATATTTTTTTTTTTTTTTCTCTCTAGTTTTTGTCTTCCTATTTATTTATTTTTTTTTATTTTTTTCTCTATTCTTTTTGTTCATTGAAAGACGGAAATGATTAGAAGCAAACTAGCAGCTACTTCCATCTATGTATACATACATATATGTTTGTATATAGAAAAAACAAGAACATCGCCTTGGGGTTTAAACTCGGTACTTTTACTGGATAGGTAAAGATAGACTGTAATGTTACATAAATAAAAACGCTTTTGAGAGTCAGGGACGTGATAGGTATAAGGTATAGAAATAAATAAACAGGAGGATAGAATTCAAAGAGGGTAGTGCTTAACTGAAACTTTATAGAAGCTATAAAAGCATAGGATTGTTCAGGGAGCGAGGATAACTGGAAGGAATTGCTTACACCTCTATATTACGTTGGTTTTCAAGAATTTACGAGGCACGAGACGAAAACAAAAAAAAAAAAAAAAAAACAACAAGTAAAAGTAAAGAACCTAAAGGATGTAAACTATCGTAGATATATTTTGAATTGCTAAAATTAGGAACAAAACGAGAAAGAAAACAGAAAATTTAGAAAGAAAAAATAAAAAGGAAAAATTAATCTATACATCGACATGCATGAGGAATTCTTCAGATCAAAATTATGATCATTTCAAATAAAACTGAAACCAAAAAAGCCAAGCCAAAAAAAAAATATATATATATATCTATACATCCGTATCAATAAAATATTCAAACGAGGATAATTCAGGTACCTCCACGCTTTCACCTCGGCTTATGGAAATTACGATATGAGGGCGATGTAATCCAATAAGAACTCAGAGCTACAAGAGATTATATATTGATCAGTATAACGTAGCGATATGATATGACATTCGGTTATATTATTGTTATTTTATTTATTCATTTATTTATTTATTTATTTATTTATTTTACCGTTTAATTATTATACTTTGATATAAAATGTAAAAATACCTAATAATATTACATAGAAAAACGAAAAAAAAAAAAAAAAAATACGACATAGGTACACCTCTAGATGTAAATTGGAGATATGTACCTATATGTATATGTAATTGAAAAAGATTTCTTCTCCTTGTGTTTTTTTTTATTTTTTTTTTTTATTTTTTTATTTTTTTTTTTTTTATTCCTTTTTCACTAAAAAGTCAATCTTTCTACAAACCACTCGTGAAATACTTAAAAAGTTGCCTCGAAAGTTTCTCACCGTATAGGAGAGAAGCAGAAAAGTCAAGTTGTTCGCGAACTTGAGTAAAACTGAAAAGTTAATTTGGCCGCGTTAAATTACAAGAGCGGCGAAGCATTAAGCTTCGAAACTTCTCTAGATGACTAAAACATTATTATCATTATTATTATTATTATTATCATCATTATTATTATTATTATTATTATTATCATTGACATTATTAATACCAAAATTATTATTATATCATCACACATACTACATCCTCGCAGCCGCAACCTCAAACGACACAAATCGATCTCTTGACCAAATCATATCATGATGGTAGCTGATAATAGTTTTAGTAACCAAAAATATTGGTTTTATAAAGATGATAACTCTGATAGGTATAAATTTATTAATTATTTAAACAACATCCCCATATCGGATCATATACTTGTAAAAGTAAAAAATTTAATAATTAGATTTCGAAATTGAATATAACGTAACGACTGTGTATGGATGTATCTGATAAAATGAGGGAGGAGAAACAAAAAAAAATGAAAAAAAAAAAATCGTACAGCTAACGCTGACAGCGGTTCATTTATTCAGTAGATTTTTCCGGCGATGTAATTTGCGAATTCGAACGAGTGAAATGATTGGAAAAAAAAAAAAAAAAAATGTTGAATGATACTGACTGACTTTGTATTCAAAACGTAAAATATTCGAAATCGTTGTTTACTGTTTCATATCAGAGTTGATGATCACTCTTAATTTTCTTTTAATACTCTCATCCGAGTGATCGGGGTGAGATAAATGCTTCCTGAATGAATTTCACCTCGACCCTATAACGACGGCTGAGAGTCTCTATTCTCATCTCTTCTCTTCTCTTCTCTTCTCTTCTCTCTATCTGACTCTACTCAACGAGTCTGCGCCCTAGTCGATCGAGCTTTTGTTACCCATGGAGCTTTGCCAATATCCCTCGACCATTGTATTCCCCGGATTGCCTCTTCGGCTCTTATAGGCTCTTCGACGATTCGTAGCAGACCAAGAAACCAGTCGAAGAATAATTAATCGATTATATAATTTTAGTACAAACTCGATTCTTGAGGAACTGATACGGACGATTTACTTTTTTTTTTTTTTTTCTTCTCATTTTCATAAATCGGTGAAGCTTATTAATTATAATTATTATAAAGTTAAGAAAAAAACGGATCAAACTTCTCAAAGATTTTTCGGTTACATCGTCAGCTTACGGATATACATATATATATATATATAATATGTACTAGAAAAGTTAGACGATTAGTGAAAAAGACACTGGCGCAGTATTATGGGTGGCCAAAGTGGCTTGAAGTAGGCGAAGAGTTTTGCGGTTAGTTGTAATACCCGGGAGTTCGAGACGTTACTTCGTTCGTTGAGACACTATACCTTATACCTAGGACGAAGTAATTTCAAGCTAAAAACTTTTCACAGGGTATAGACGTATATACGTATGTACGTACGTACCGCGCTGTGCGGACTCGCATGTCGCTGTGTGTTTTATATTCTGGAAAATTAGAAAAGTTAAACTGAGTGACGGTTCGCGTTTAAATTTTACTTAAACAAAATAGTCAATCTAGGTCTAGGTATAGAAAATTATTTAACAAAACTTAAATCTTAAATTTTTACTATTTAAATTATTACTTTATCAAAAATTCGAGTATAACTTATTAAGAAATTAACTAATTACGTATTATTTGATCACATATTTAACAATAACGAAATAATAATTCTAACTGAATGTTATATGTATATAAAATTCGGTTGGATTGATCGAGTTTTGCTAACCTCGTGAAAGACTAGATTCGCTGTAAAACGAAGCATCAGCTTTTTTAAGCTGCCGTTTAACGTCTGGGATCTTTTCAATTCCAACTTCCCCTCTCCAACCCTACAACGCGAAACTGTCTGCTGGATTATATTTTAAAAACCGATGTCGCGGCGACATGAGCTATTCGTGATGCTAAGCAATTGAATGAATCACTTGAAATTAAATACCTCAAAGAATAAAAAAGAAAAGAAAAAAATCACTAAGATAAAAAGGAAAGGAAAGAAAGAGTTAGAACCGATTCCCGCTATCCCATGCTTAGATTTCTGTAAAAAATAATAAAAAAAAATAAAAAATAAAAAACTTGAAGGCTAATGAATATTCGTATTCTGAACAGATAATCCATTTGTCAATAACTTGAGGCCAGGCTCTTTTCATCTATGTGATCAAAAGCCACGACTTCTAAAGGCCGATATTTTTAATATTTCAAATTTATTTCCAAAATAAGTATTGGAATTCAAAACGTGGATGTGTGATACACCTTATAGTATCGTCTCGGAAATATCACACGTCGAATAATCACGATGTTTGTATTATGGGGGTTTCGTAATTAATTGCTGGCCAAGTATACTCACACGGGTATATGCGCAAGATGTAAATAGATAAATATATGCATACGGTATATACATACATATATATATATATCTGTGGCTAAAATTGACGAATTCCAGCTCGAACTACCCCTGTTTCCGTTATTTCCCAGGTCCGCGTTTCCATTTTCCTGTAAACGCGCATCTCCTACCACATTCTGAGGCTCGATCCTCACCCCCGTATATCTCACCACCCTCTAGAACCCCCAGTCAGAGGATGGGATGGTACGGGGTGGGTGGAAAAACTTCCAACAAACTTTAGGCGGGAGTTAGTAGAACTCGACGCGGGGGTCTGCAGAGTGGGTAGCGAGGCGAACTCATAAAGTAACTAAATAAAATGATGTGATTTTAACTTTCGGTACTACCTCCCCCCCTTCCCCCCACCTGCCCACCTACAACTCTGACCCTTATTTTCTGCTCCGGGTTTCGTAATGGTCGATATAGTTTATTCCTCCTCAATCCAAAACATTGACAAACTTACAAAAATTCACCATTTTACCCATTCCCATAACAAATTTGCAAAATTCAACCCGCCAGGTGAATTATTTTGTATAAAATTCATCCCCAATGTCGGTTTCACATTTATATACAAATTTCTGGTCAATTTGTTTTTTTTTTTTTTTCCCCTAATTTGCAAGTTACGCGATTCACTCGTACCTAGACTGCATGTCAAATCTAGCTTGTATTTAATCCATCAAATATTGTGCCAATTTTCCGCGAACTGCAGCAATTGAAAACAAAAAAAATAAAAAAATTGTTTATATAATGAAAATTCTATTATGAGTATAAGGTGAAATTCAAAATTTTTTCTTATGTTACTATATAATATGAACAGAGCTTTGTAGTAACGCATTTTTCTTTGACGTAGAGGGGTGAGATTTTCCCCGGCTCTATAACCCCTTTCAGATTTATATATAGGCAAACAAGTAAAAAAAAAAGAGAAAAAAAAAAAAGAAAAAAGAAAGAAAGAAAGTGCAAAAGAAAAAGAAATATTGAGAAATGTATAACGGGGAAAGATTGAAGGGAACGGAGGTCGAACGAGTTAAGGAAAGACGTCGAGAGCTGAATAAGAATATTGTTGTCGTCTTTCTTTCTTTCTTTCTTTCTCTCTCTCTCTCTTTGAATTCAGTACTTTTCACCGTCCCAAATCGAGAGTAATTTTTCCAACCCTTTGCCCGAACAAAAGTTTCTGCGTAGCACCGGGATTCGGATATGATTTTTGACGATTTGAAAACTCTGTATAAAAGTCTTGCAAGTATGTACTTGTATGTACATACATACGTTGAGAGTAGAATAACTCTTTCACGTCATATAACTACCCCCCAACCCTATATCCAAGCTATTATTGTTAATTACTGAACAAAACTACCCCCGGGTTATATGCATAAATTGTAAAAGGCGGGTCAAATATTTTTCGGAAATTGATGGTAGATAAATACATCATTGATTTTCAATTTACCCCTTTTCCCCCTACTCTCAAAGCTTCGTTGTAACCGTATAATTAGAATCCCCTGCGTTTTATCTATAATACCTCGAAATTTATATATGTAAAGTTATAATATTTTCAATAATTATAGAAACTGAATTTTTTTTTTTGTTTTTTCTACAGAACAGAACGATATGTGCTTTATACGATTAACTGCTATATTAAAAATCATATTTATATATCTCATCATGTAAAATTGAATTAACTAATTTTGTTTAAATTAATAATTATTTCTATCGTGATTACGTGATATATGTGCAGAGAATAAAATAAAAAAAAAAAAAAAGACAAATAAAAACGGTAAATTAACAGTAAAATATTCCAACGACTAAAATAAATATAAAATAAAGATGTATGATACTATAGTATACGCGGTTATGATGTTTTAATTATTACTTAATTACCGTACCAATTAGACTGTAAAATAATTAGACGGATAATAAATCTCGATTATTGAGAATGCAGTTACACTCTACAACTGAGTATATATTTGTACAGAATAAGAGTCAATTATAACATGAATAAATTCAACAATTTAATTATGCAAAATTCTAAAAGTTGTAAAATTTATTTGTCGTTCGTATATGATTCGTAAAAAAAAAAAAAAAAAAAAAATATTTCAATAATTTTGAAATAGATTGAAAAGGTTCAGAAGCGAAATGGAGCAGTAAAATTGTTCGGAGTTTGTCAATATCTTTGAAAACAGTATAAAAAAAAAAAAAAAAAAAAAATGTGGTAAATTTAAAAAAAAAAAAAAAAAAAAAAAAACTTTTGGTAAATGCGAGTAAACTGAATAAGTATATACCTATATTATATCTAGCAATAAAATATGGGCTTAATATAAATTCTAAATTCTCAAGTATATTTACTAAGCGTCGAGGAAAAAAGCTATTAAAAGTTACCCCATTAATATTAATTTTCCTTTCACTATATGTATGTATGTATGTATATAGGTGTATGTGTATAGGTATAGTATATGTATAACTGTGTCCTTTATTATAATAAAAAGTAAAAAAGTAAAAATAAAAACTAAAAAAAAAAAAAAAAAAAAAATTTTTAAAAGTGAAAAAGGGACAAGTGTCTGATGAAAAGGCAGAGGGAGAAATATGGAGCGGACGCTGCAGATATATAGATACGGGGAGATAGATAGACGCGAACCTATACCATTACAGTTTACAATTACGAACTTTTTAGTACGCGTGCGCCCTGTACATACTAAAGATGAATCGCGGCTCGCCGCACGCTCCGCAGCATCCCAAAGCCCTGTAATATAGCCACTTCGTGATATTCAAACACAATGCCAGACAACACTGTGTAGACCTACGGAATAGAAATAACGTGCTAATGAGATTGTCAGGACTCATGTTTCAGATTAAAGTTCATATTGGCTGTACTTTTTCTGTGTATCAGCGTTGATACTCACAACGTTAATAATAATAAATCTGAATTCTCTTTATCCGTGATATAAAATTCTTTTAATTCAATAAAAAAAAATGCGAATTAATTTTCACACTTCTTTTAACTTCTAACCAGTTTTTTTAAAACGTACGTACAGTCTGAGAATGTAAAGACAGTCTCATACAACGTACGTGTGAAAAAAGCTTAAATTTTAAGACAAGTACGAGTCCGATTGAACAATGGCTTGTTGAAGCACGTCGGTACTAACATTGTACTATATATATGTACAGTGGTAGAGTTGCAACGCTTCGTTTAACGCTTTGGAACGTTTTTAAAGCAGCGATCCATCTTTCTTAAAATGACAATAACGTTCTGTACTCTGAAACTCCGAATCTTCAGTAGGTATCGTGTGAATTCCATAAAGAGCAAAAAATAAAAAAAAACGCTGCGCATGTTGCGAATTTTTAAAATATAATAAATCCGATTTACAACAGCTCCGCTTTTTTAATCCCAAAATATTCGATCTCATTGTCCGACTAATTCGCATTATGATTGAGGTAGGTACGTTACACTCTTTTCGTGTAATTCTACAGAGTCTCGAATCTCGTTGTAATATATTTTCTGTATTACGAATCGGCTGTATCAGTTTTGCATAAAATTTGACGAAACTATTGAAATCACTTTGCGAAAAATTCGCAGTATAATCTTCAACCCGGCATGGATGGAGTCGAGGTAAAAAGGTAAAAAAAAAAATACTAAAACAAAACAAAAATTCTATCTTACAATACGATGTATGATGATGGGGATGCTGGATACTCTTTACTCACGTAGCGCGAGCTTACAGAGCACGCGCGTCAAACAGCTGACTATTGCCCATGCCCTATCTCACTCACTTTCGTAATCACATCATCCGCACTTCACTCGCAGTATGAGATTTAATCGTACACTTTTGTTTCTTTTCTTATATTTTTTATTTATTTTTTTTGTTGTTTGTTTTTCTTATCAAAGAAGAATAAACGAAAAAAATATCTAAGTACCTTGCTGAACACTTGCCTTAATGGTTTTGCGATTGTTAAGAACGCAGGATGTGAGAGACTACAGCGTCACAGCTAACGTACGTCGATCAAAACACGTAATTCTCCTTATTCATGTATAAACATCCAGAACTTAGGGTTGTTCAACATCATTGTTCTCGCTTCTCACGATCTGTAGATTTCCCGCTAAACTGATGAAAAACAACTGCGCGACGGGGTTCGTTCGCGATCAGAACTTGACGAAAGTTTATTTCAAACATGGGGGCTGCGCTGGCGCGGACTCAGGGGATCGCAAGGGAGAGGGTGACGACTAGGGGTAGCCTGCTAGCCGACGGGGATGAGCACTGAGAACGGGCGTACGTTAGGTATAGAAGGGAGAAGGGGAGATCACCAACTTTGTAAATAAAAAAAGTTTCAAGTCACTTGGTGGACCGCGACAAGGCGGAGGGTAAGCGCATGATCCAATATGGCGACTATCAGCTAAGTTATACAAAGCACCTGAGGATTTCTATCTCAATAGTAAAAACCTATCCCCGTAACGTTATTTTAGCCCATTAATTTCAACGGATAAAAGAGATACCGATCCCCAGTATAGCCATTTCATAACCAGATCGGAATTTTTGCGCACAGGAAAAAATCTTCCCTTATTATTATCATTATTATTATTACTGTATAAGGTTATAATGAAACTATGATTAATCGAGTATGAGGTATGGAAGCGGTAGGTACACGTGGACGTTGTCTGCGCAGTTCCAAACTCTGTATTGTCAATTTTTTGGAATAGAATTTTTTGACATCATTGTATTATAATATTCGTTGTGATTCCGTTGGAGTAAATTAGGAGGTTTTACAGTTGGTAAAAAACGAACGTCAATCATCTGGGGATAAACCCTGAAAAGACTAACAAAAAAAAAAACAGAAAATAAATATTAAAAAATTTTCATAGGGTAGTGGGATATGGAAATTGGTACAAGCCACGTGTCTAGCCATTTTAATTTACTTGCCGGCCCAATACCAACCTTCACCCCTTATTTTAACGGTATAAGAAGCCACCTTCTAATCTAACATCCTTTTTTTTATACGTTGGTATTATATATGATATTATATTATATTATATTGTATATATATACGAGCTTAATCCAGGGTTTGGAAGCGCGCGGACCACACCGCCGTAGCTGTAGGCCGCGTGCCGTATAAAAGCATAAAGGAAAACCCTGCGCGCAAGTTCCGACTCTGCCGGCGTCGTGTTCCGTGTAGGAGCAGCAGCCCTCGTGGGAGTGAGAGAGGAAATCAATATCTCACGGCTAGCGCGCGCGAACGGAACCCCCAACACCTCGCGACGAACACTTTTAGAGTCTTCAAGAGTAACTAGTTGGAAAGATTATGAAAAAGTAATCCACCCCGCGGAGAGGGGTTGTTATTTCGATTTTTTTTTTTTTTTCAATTTTTCTTTTTTTTTTTTTTTCTTTGATATTATTTTTTGGTAAAAGATATAGCGATTATTTAAACGATAATTATTATTACGATGAAAGTTTCTTTATTTCTCTCTTTCGTTAATTCCTTCTTTTTTTCGTTTGTTTTTCTTCTTGTTTTTTTTTTTTTTTTCTTTTTCTTCTATTTTTCTTATATATTATCAGTGGAACCTATGGCTCTACCACTGGCTCCGTGGCTCCAACCGACGCGGCCGCAGAGCGGGAACTGGCAGTGGTTAGCGGCGATACGCGACGACCTCGTGCGCGCCTTGTAGACGCTCTCAAAGTTCCCTGCCGGGGCGCCGCGCGCTTCAACCCCTGCATTCTCCGCACCCCGTACCCTACCCCACAACCCTCCCCATCCTCCGACTACCCCTAGATTGTCGAGGGGCGAAAACTTTTAACCAAGTTTTTCCCCCGAGTCGCGTGTATCCGTAAAGCTATGGCCACAGAGAACAACGCGAATTCGTTCTCCTTTCAGGGTGGAGAGAGAGAAGAGAAAAAGAGGAAGAGGGGGATGACGCTGATATTATAAATGTGATTAGACAATTATCAGAAGAAAAAGAAAATTAGGGGTAATTATTGACGTTGTATTTATTGGTTTTTTTCTTTTAAATACTTTTTTGAAGAAATACGTTTAATCGTATAAGGAATGAAAAAGCGATTTATTAAGTTTTTTAAAATTTCTTACGATATCTACTACGTTTAACTCATGTAGGTAGGTATATAAATATAATATATAAATGCCTGTGTATATATAACCAATTGAAATTTGTGGGGGTAAAACTCGTCGTGTTAGAAACTTTACAGACACGCGGTTAGCCGCGAGTAGTAAACTAAAAACTACGTCGTGGTCACTCGCTGTTTATACCTAGTAGTTTCGAAACTTTAAGAGTAGCGAGTAGGTACGGGGTATAGGGTAGGTACGTATACCTATTCGTTTCTATGGTAGCTTCGAGTGTAGTAATGTATAAAGGAGCTGTAACAAACTTGACTAAAGTTATACGAATTTCTTGACTCCTCCTGAAACGATAAGAGGGATGAGAAACTAGAGAACAAATATAAAGTAAAGGAAATGAGTCGTCTCCACAAACGCGACTATATACATACGACTACCGGAAATTCAGATAGCGATTTAGAGTTTATTCGATTTGGATTTTTAACGAGAATCATGGGGAAATTTTATCTCGTTTTAAAAATAAAAATAAAAAAAAATAAAAAAACGTATTTATTTTTTTTTTTTTTTTACAAATTTATCGCCAGAATTATTAAATATTATCATATCGCATATTATAATTGTTTGAATTATTATTCGTCACTTTATTTTCTAAAGCAAAATGGATTTCGCTAATTAATTTCATTGAGGATTAAAAAAAAACAAAAAAAAAAAAACTTCTTTTCAGTTCTCGTTTGTTTTTTTTTTTTTTTTTTATTTTCCTTTTTCTGTTTCTTTTTCTTTCGCCAATTCCCTCTGTCTCTGGATTACTTTTCCCCCTCAAATAAGAGCCAAATGTCAAAAGATAATGTCGCCTTTCTACTCCCACCTCCTACAATCCCACAACGAAAGTTTCATACTCGAATAGGATTGTAGAAAATAATAAATTCCACTTGTTACGTCGA
The DNA here is from genome assembly GCA_963924015.1 of Macrophya annulata. NCBI lineage: Eukaryota > Metazoa > Arthropoda > Insecta > Hymenoptera > Tenthredinidae > Macrophya > Macrophya annulata. The sequence goes on from OZ001262.1 coordinate 3,215,404, forward strand.
CGGCAACCGCCCGGCTAAGCGTCCCGGTGCGGTGCGGCACGGTACGGCGTCGTCCGTTGCCAGGGCAATGAATCGCAGATTGACGCAGAACTGCACGCGAACCATCGCGCATCCTCGCGAGGTGAGAGCGACGCGACCCTCTCTCGCTCATAAATCGTTCGACTGACCAAACTCAAATTACTCCGTACCAGAAATAGCTTTTCCTTTAAATCAAATTACGGGGTTAAAAAGCCCGGAACTTTTGAATTTAACAAAAATTTTTTCATTGCGGTAAAAATAAAAAATAAAAATTCACTTTCATTGAATGATTTTTTCAAATTCCCAGAGATATTTTATTTTATTTATTTTTTTTTTTTTCAGTGGTCCAGGGTAAAAATATCAAATAAAAGAAATTAAAATACAAAATACAAAATGGCCTTAAGTCAATCTCCCAGGGGCTGGGATGATTCCCTGTCACACGTGTAGGATGGGATAATCAAATATTTAATGAATAGCTATTCGGTAGGTAGGCATGTACGTATACATATTTCGATTATCTGCAGCATCGTATTAGTAATTAGAGAGCCGCGGGGTATTAATTTGTCAATTTTTAAACGCAATTTTAATATATTTCATTCCATTTATATTTTAATTTAGCTAATGGCTGACGTGAATACGAATAATAAAGGCTTCGCTTAATTCTCGCTGTCTGCCAGTGCTTCTCGCTGCTGTGGGTACCTACGGTATAGAACATTTTCATTCAGCGACCCCCTCAAACACGAATATTGTCGCTTAGTTGCCGAGCCGCGCACGGTGGTTAAAGGTTTTAAAAATAAATAATTCTAGAAGAACAGGGTGCAGATGAGTCTATGAAAAAAAAAAGAAATATACATGTATTTAACCTGCTGAAATTTTTCGCCAAGTTTTCATCATTTTTTAAATTTTTTTCTTTTTTTTTTCATCATCCACAGTTCGCATCACACATCTGTTAATTAATAATTATATCTTAATCCAATTATATACGTATATCTGCATAGAATTATTTTCTAAGGCATTTATATATAATTTTGTTAATTATTTGTGACATTCAAGTTATTATCATTTAATAAAAAGGATGGGCGCCAAAGCCAATTAACTCGCGCAAGCTCCCTGCCGCTCGACTCACTCTCTCTTTCTCTCTTTCTCTCTCTCGTTCTCACTCTGCAAGTTTCCACCCGCGATTTTCTGTCTCACTTAGGAGGAGAGAAACTGAAGAGAGAGAGAGAAGGAAAATCGTTTTCATAGCAACGGTATCGCGTGAGATAAAGACAGCTTTACAAGTTTTTCGAAGAAAATTTTTCCCCGGTAGGTAGGTAGGTATACCTACTATACGATACGAAGAGCTGACGGTTCTTATGCGGGTGTATGATAAGGAGGAAACTATACGCAGACGAAACGTTAAACAAGGTAGAAAAGCACGGAGTCTGCGTAAGTTGGACGAGAATAACACAGTCTGAGCTTTTCAAGCACTTCTAACAAAGATGGAGATATTGGTAAGAGACCGAGGCTGGTAAAGGATGGATAAATCGATTGGATTCTGTGGGACAAGAACGGTAGATGGGTTTAAATTCGTTTGCGAGAAGGAGATGGGAATGTATTTGTATAGCTCGCCTTCAAGAAACTTTACAAGAACAATTTATAACAGATATACGTTGAGTTTAGAGACTTCCAAGTTATTATGACATCAAAAAGTTTTACAAGCAGCATTTTCGTTGACGAAAATTAAAGACGGTATGTATGTATGTATGTATGTATATGTAGGAATGAATATTATACTTTTGTAACACGCTTATTCATAGATATAAAATATCACAAAGATATCCTTCAGTTTAAACAGTATGAATAAATCTAACCTTTTCAAATTCATTGCGATAATTAAATTCACACTTTTACAAGACCATAAAAATTCTATTTCAATACCTCGCCCCGGATACCGAGGATATCCAGTCTAATAAGAAAAGCTCACTTCAAGTATTTTTCATAAAATTTTACAAAGCCAGGTAAAAATTATTTCGAGAAGATCAATTTGATTCGATTGATTTTAAATATATATATGAAGCATCACAAGTCATGAATATCGGTTCCAGAATCAATATTGATAAATTTGATATCTGACCACGGAAGTTGCTATTCTCTCTAAAGCTCTTTGCCGAGCTTGGTGAACCTGAAAAACAACACGAGGATGATCCGCGATGGAGTTTCCCTGGAAGAAGTGACCGTCGTTGGTCAGGAGATCGGAATTCAATGGAAGGAATGCGCCCTTCAAGAGATCTGTTTAATCAGATATTGGTTTCGGACCGCTTTGAACCCCGAGGGACATTCGCTTGTAATCTGAACATGCTTCGAATTATTTATCCTCCGATCAAATCTAAGGGCATGAAGTTATTCAGTCGTGTATTACCTATTCCTACTCCAATCGAGGTTAGTATATAACGAAAAATCTATCATTTATCAATAACGAAATAATATCGGATCGAGATTGCAACAGTATAAGTACGAAAGGAAACTCCTACGGTTGTGTATATATTAAACGCGCGGAATATCTACAAGGTATTTCATTGGCAGTAAAAGTTGGCCCATGTAAATGTACATACATCCATACATATATTACATAGATGAAATATACATAGCTATATACTTTTATTTATCCCATTTACATCAACTTGCAGTTAACTCGAGTCAAGTTAATAACGAAACATGTGCTTCTGAATATGCATATTAAAGGTAATAAATTTTCCTTGACTTGTGGTAAAATTTTTGAAAATAAACCAGCTTATGGAAATTCTTGGTAATAAGATAGCACGAAAAGGGGCGCTAAGCGAGGACCTTAAGGTGAGACTAAATAGGACTTAGAAAGATTTGGAACTCCGTCATTGTTGCAGTTCGCAAGTTTAATGAGCGTTCGAAGTTTCGAGCTAGTCAAAAAAAACTTGAGATAAATTTTCGAAAATTTGAACCCCTCGTTTTTCAATAATCGTTTAATAAATGGCAAATAAATGGTCAAAGTAAACAGTGGGGACCATCTTAAATTATTAACGCAACGTTTCCTCGCCAGATCATAAGTTCATAGAAGTTGGTGGTAGCTCATTTCCGGTGGGCGAGCATTGTGCTTCCTTAGGTTTACCAAGAAAACTTTTGCATGCGGTAAAGTTTCTCACCGCAATTACCCACCGCGTCTAAACTTCGCGTTTAAGCTCAACGCGGAGTAATAAGATTATACTGGTGTATATAGTTTTAGCTGAGGAATACGTATATGCACATATTCGATTTAGTTAACTACGAATTTAGTTTTTTTTTATTTCTCTCGATCGTCTAACGGTCGCGAATATTTACTAAACCGCTAAATTGATATTTGCAAAAAATGACGATCACCAATTTACTTGAAATGTGGATATGATCGGGCGAGTAAGTATATCCGCCAACCGGTCGCCATATCGTCGGGGAAATATCCTAGAAAATAGTATAATAGAGTAGAAAAATACTTCGCGTTCTCCATTGTCTTCCGTAAAATAGCATAACGGTATAAAGAAGAGGCAAAACAGTGAAGGCATAAACATCAGAAGCTGGCGATGCAGCGAAGTCAGCGCTAAGGAAAGGAAAGGAAAGGAAAGGAAAGGAAAGGAAAGGAAAGTAAAGTAAAGAACAGGGCAAAACGAGCGAGCACTAGCATCTAGCTGCTGCAACTCACTGCACCCCTTCCGCTGAAACGCTATCTATTACCGATTTATGACTCATATATGAAAACCACTAAAATTTCCTCAACCATTTCTCTCGAAAGTCAATGAGGTTACTATATACAGTCTTTTGATATTGCGTGGGAAATTATTTCACCCTATATATATATATATATATATATATACCCTACCCTACCGTACCCTTTATAAGGTATATTGAGATGGTAAGCAAAGTTTTCCGAGGGATGAGAACCACTCGGGTCACGAAACACGCGTACCGGTACCTTAGTATTAATATTAATACTAGGTATACGTACATTAATGAGTATCTTCAACATGATCGATAATTAAATCCTGAATTTGATAATTACGAAACGATAAACGCCGCGATTTAATCACCTCAGGATAATCAGCGCGCAACACGTATAGATAAAGAATTAGAAGAATTAGGATATCGATCTCAGTTCTTTGGAGCCGGGCTCAAGTTCTAAATTTTAAAACGTCTGAACTGTCAAAACTACGAATTCATTTCAGACGATTTAAAATTTTTGGAAATGTTACAGAAAAGATTATTAAAATTCGGAAAGAAATTCCAAAACCCCCAAAGTCTAAGAACCCGAAAATTTAATGGAGGAGCAAAGCGCCTCATGTACGAATTTAAAGTTTCGGAGTTTTCGCCTTTCGGATCTTTAACACTTTGAAATTTTTAACCTGCGGTATTTTTTGATTTGAAGTCTTTTAAATCGACTATGCAAACTTTTGGGGAAATACCCTTTTCAAAAAGTGTGATTCGGTAATATTAAAATTCGGAATTTTTAACGTTCGGGACTTTTAAAATTCTTAAAAAATTAAAACTCAAAAAATTGAAATTTTTGTTCCAGTTTTTATTTTATCAATTTATTAATCATCTTATTTCACGACTAAACAGCTTTCAGAAAATCGTATCGTAATAAACTTACTGGAAGAAATCTTGTCGAAGTTTAGAAGAGGTTGGAAATCGTGGGGTTGATAAAGGGGTAGGTAGACGTCCCGACACTCGTTGATGACATAAAAGCCTAGAAGCCACGTCGATGTTACAGTTTTCTACAACGTTGAACGTCCTACTTGCAGTTAAACATTCATAAGGAATACGTGTTGCAAATGCTACTGGAGGGTGAAACGCCTGACGGAAAATCGACACGTCGTCATATGTTCTTTTCCTGGTTTCCCCTTTTACTATGGGTACATTGGCTAATAGCCGTAGCATTTCTCGCTTAACTTACAAATAACTGACGTTATAGATTAGATCGTTTTAAAACCTCATACGATCGTTAAAAATAACCATTTAATTACGTCAAAAATTTTATATTCAGTTTCGAAAGGCAGTAAATATTTTCTCAAATTATTTCAGACGTGACTGATGATCTTCGTTAATAGTTACCAAAGCTTGAATTAATTTTACGACTCTTACTCTGCAATGATGCTAAAATAACCCAGTCGCTACAGAAAAAAATCAGGAAACCGGTTGACCTGTGGGCCAACCCGAAAATTTCCCGCTGTGTTGAATACGTTACAATTAATTGATACTATTGTCTTTATAATAAATTAAAGAAGGTTATAAGTATAATTAGTTTTCCCTATACAAATCTTTTTTTATTCAATTTCTATTCTTCGAATAACTTTGAAACTACTCGACCGATCGATTCCAAAATCTAATCAGATCTAAGTCTTGATGAACCCTTTCGATCGCCGCAACAATCATTCAAATTGGTTAATTCGTTCCAAAGGTATCGTATGAGAAAAAGAGAAATTTTTGTCGTGCAATATCTTTTAAACCAATCGTTCGATTTTGATGAATCTTACGGCGATCGAAAGGGCTATCCAAGACCTAAGTCTGAACAAGTTTTGAAACTAATCGCACGAACAGTTTAGAAGTTATGCGCTAAAAGCATGAAAAAAATTGTTTTTTAATTTTTATTTCTCAAATAACTTTGAAACTACTCGACCGATCGACTCCAAAATCTAATCAGATCTAAGTCTTGATAAACCCTTTCAATCGCCATAAGAACCATTCCAATCGGTCGATTCGTTCTAAAGATATCGTACGACAAAAATTTGTTTACACACACACACACACACATACGGATGTCCATCCAAAAATAGTCAGAATATCTTCCTAGGTCCCGAAAACTGATCTGATGAAAACTCGATTTTCGAAAATCGGACCAAAACCAATAATTTCCCTTTTTTATGAAAATTTTCAATTTCCATTGCGGGAAGTTAAAAATACGTTTCATCTACTCTACCTACCAGATAGTGTGGAAATTAGTCGAATGGACTAAAAGTCATGCCAATTATAAAAATTTGAATATTCTTTAGAAGAATTTCAATATCTCGTCGCAGTGATAAGAGGCTGTGAGTTATAAGCCAGATTTTCACAGACGGGGCACTCTGTTTGTCCTATAAAATTCATTTCAATGTTTTAAAAAAGGTCGGTGGGTATGAAACACTGTAATATTAATATATACGAGTGTATCATCTTGCAGTCTCAAATACATCTCATCGTTAGAAAATTATATCGCATTTTTTCTTCACCCTTGTGATACGTATGAATATTTATATGCTAAGTGCTGCAGTATAACATGACGATTTGTCAAATGATCATCTATAGTTGATATATAGTTTATTAAAATTTCCACTCTACTTATTTCGTAGAAATAAAAATTCTGTTTAATGAGGAGAATCGAGAATATTATTTATTCTTTTTTAACCAGTCGATGTTATAATGCCACGGATCTTTAGCATTTGAAAAGTCTACTTATGCTTATCCTCATTTAGTTTGTTCTATAATTAAATAGGTATCATTCTACTTTGTGAGCTTTTAAGTAATTTGTCAAATTTATCATTAATTTGGAGTAGAAAAGAAGGATCCAACGTATGAACATGTAGGAAGTATTATTGTCGACTTGGTTGCAGCTTGCGGAGTATCCAGTAGCTGCAGAGTAGCTTGTAGAACTTTTAGTTAGCGACGCCACACTTTGAACAGAAAAGTGGCGCCATCGTAAAGAATTTTTATAAACTATATCCATAAAATAATAATGATCGATAAAGCTCGGAGTAACGAGACAAAAAATAAAGTCAAATTAATAAAATAAGCTTTTTTCGTATTCAAATAATTGAAATTAAGAAACTAATATAATAATGTGACGTTAAAATGTGATAAAAATTTGTCTTGTTTTTCTTTTTTTTTTTTTTTTTCTAAGGTAATGATATTATAATTGAGAAATAAATCTTTGTATCAGTTTACAAAAGTTTTTTTTTTTTTTTAATATTTTAAGAATAGTTAACAGTACTTTGTTTGTTACAGTATTTCATTAATAATATAATAAATTGCATTAATCATAATAGTATATAAACTAATATAACAAAAAGAATGATTTTGAATCGAAAAATAACACAGCATTTATCAAAATCATACACAGAAAATACATTTTGAAAAAGTTTTTTTTTTTATTATTTCATCTCATCTTTACTTCTTCGTTTTATTTTTATTCTTATGTATTTAATATTTTTTTTTTCTCTCTACGTTGTTTTGTTTATTTTCTTTTTTTCCATCTTCTTTTTCTTTTCTTTCTTGTTATCTGGTTGTTTGTTCTTTAAATGAGTAAAGTTTTTTTTCTTTGTTTTTTTTTTTTTTGTTTTTTTTTTTTTGTTTTTTTTTCTTGTTTTTTTTTTTAGATTATTAATTAATTAGAGTTTACAGTAATAATTATATACATTATTATTCTTAATACTATAATGTTGGTGTGTGTTTGTGTCTGTTTTACATTTTTTTTTGTATTATTTATTTTATTTTTATTATTAATATAATACATATTTTTTCTTGTGTGTTATTGTGTCTGTCTGTGTGTGTGTGTGTTTCTCTTTCTTCTTAATTCTTCTTGTTCAACAGTGTGTTGTAGAAAATATCGACAATTCGTTACTCACCAAATAACAATTCTCTCAATTCAAATATACATACGGATCAACGTTTATCATTCTTACGATAAATCAATAAACAAAATAAACAATGAATCATCATAGACCCAATAAATAGGATAACAGGGTCAAATTTATAATGAAAATACAGTTTGTATATTTTTCATTCGTTGACATAAAAATATGTCAATTATAAAACGATTAACAGTATAAAATAATATAGTCATGTAAAATCTTGTTCATATTTCATCATGAATTATTTATTTATTTTTTTTTTTTCTGATTAAAAGAATAGTTATTTATTCTTATACGTATATGAATCTCAACAAAAATATGAGAAACATAGGAATAGAAATCAGAAAAAGGGGAGATATTAAGGTATAGAGAGAAAAATTAAATAAGATTTAACAATAAAGTTGATTGATTTTAATATACATATATAGGTATATGCGACAGAACGAATTGTTATTTAACAAGAAATTAATTGGTCAACGTTTCTTTGTTTCGTAACAAGAATTGATTTTTTTTTTTTTTTTCATTTTATTATTACGTCAAAATTCCTATCAACAGAATAATCGTCGAGCGAGAACCGAGAATTATTTTCGGTTTTATTTATTTTATTTTATTTTATTTTATTTATTTTTATTTTTTTTTTTCAAAGTTATTTTATTTTATTTTATTTATTTATTTATTATTCTTCTTATTTTTCTCCTACAAAAGAGTGAAATTTACTCCTATTTACTGTTTTCCCCGCGTAGCGGAGTCATTTGGTAAAAATCTTCTAAGCCTAGCGCGGCTGTATTTATTTAAGCTATATAATATATCATATTATTTCGATATTTGCATTACATTCATTTACTTAAAATAGTAATTATTTTTTTTACTGTACTGTGAATGATCCGAGTTTTCCTTTTGTTTTTTTTTTTTTTTTTCATTTTCCTCCATTTTCTATTCAGTTTTCGTTTATTATACAATTAAATTTGTTCTTTACATGTATAAGGTATGTATTTGTATAATAATAATAATAATAATAATAATGATAATAATAATAATAATAATAATAATAATAATAATAATATGATTGGTAATTATTCTTCATTCATTTCATTACTCATTTATCCTGCAAAAAGTTACGCTTTTTCTTTTTTTTGTTTTTTGTATATATCATTTCTCATCTCTTCTCTAGACGTTATTATTACGAAAAAGAAAAGAAAAAGAAAAAATAAAAATAAAAACAATAATTTGGCATTTATGATTGTTCTAGATCGCAGATCGTATATTGTTAATAGCATGGATGATTAATACGAGGAGTTAAAAGTATAGGTAAGTCTTCTAAAGCACTTTTATTATAATTATATTCCATGGTTATTGTTTTTTTTTTTTTTTCTATCTTTCTTTTTTTACATCGTCTACAGTTGAACTAGAGTTGTAAATGCTCTCCCGAACTGTTTGCAATAAAAATGCATTATTACCAATATTTCATTTTCTTAATCAACCAATTAGGTTACAATCAAGTGTTTAACAACTTTTGTACACAAAATACCAACTTTCTGTGCTGGAAAATGCACATACTTTATTATTTTATTTTTAATTATTTTTAGTTTTTTTTTTTATTTTTTCTCAATTTTTTTTTCTTTTATATACGCAGCGTTAATAGTATATTTATAATTTTCTGTTTTTTTTTTTTTATTATTATTATTATTTTTTTTGCATTATAGCGCAGTTACTAAATAATTATTTATAATTATATGTATAATGTAGCTTGGTTTCCTATAATACGATATATACAGAAAAGATTTTAATACGTTTGCTTTTTTTTTTCGTTTTTTTTCTTTTTTTTTCATTTTATTCCTTCTTTCTTTCTTTATGTATTTCGTTTGCTTCGCTTTATTTGACATGATTTAAAAATTTTTTTTTGTGTTCTCTTTCGCTTTTTTCACCCAATTTTGGGTATTTATAAATATTTATTTTCTATTTTTATTGCGTTCTACAAATACAACGTTGCATATACAAATTCAACTATTGTACAACTATTCAATTATTATTCTGACGAGAGAAAAGGTTAGAAAATCGAAACATAATCGTCATTATTTATTTATTTATTTTTCATTTTATTTCATTTTCTTTTTTTCTTCTTCTTCTTCTTCTTTTTATTTCGTTGTTTTAAACAAAAAATTAAAAAATAAATAAATAAAGAAGAAATCCCCAAACTTTGATGTGTAATTGTTTTAAAATCCTAAATTCTATCATCTATGTATGTATAATGATTTATTTTATTATTACGACCCTCATAGATACAAACTTTTTATCATGTACCCATCGTCGAAGCTAGAATAATAATAATAATAATTTTAAAAAATATACTCGACCAATTTCAAAAGACTGCAATGACTTGAACATTTTTTTTCTTTTTTGTTTTTTTTGTAATTATTATTATTATTAATATCATTATTTTATTTTTTATTATTTGAGCTTTTGAAATAAAAAAAAAATAAAAAAAAAAAAAAATGACTAAAATTAGTTGTTCATTATTTTTAAGTTAAAATATACAATCTTGTTGTTCACGCGGCTCGGGCGATATAAGTATGTAGATAAATACTTCTATAATATTGAAAAAAGAAAGTATAAATAAATTAGAATTTCCAATCTTTTCGTTAAGTCAGAACCTAGCGGAAGATAATAAACCAGACATGATTTAACGCATATTGATTTATCCAATAATTACGTCCAATATAAATTTGTGCAACAATATTATTTCGACGATGCACCTGCACGTTTCAGTATTATTTTTCAAAAAACAGTATCTAACAATATGTATTTTTTTTTTTCATCTATTTAATATTATTTTTTTTTTTTTTATTCAGCAACAACTAACGAGTAATATCTTATTTCGTTTCAGCAATTTTTGTTTTTATTTTTTTTCATTTCAATTGAAATGTTAAAATTTCATTCATTCAATTTTTTTTATTTTTTTTTTTTTCTCTTCATTTCTTTTGATAAATAATTTATCAATCCTAATCGATAGGTTTTTTTTTTTCCTTTTCTTTAATTCATTTATTTATTTTTCTTATTACTTGCAATTCTGATATAAGTGATTGAAATCAGTACAATAACTACTATATAATATACATTACTATAATACACTACTGTGCAATCTACAATTATTGCACAGAGTATTATTATTATTATTATTATTATTATTATTATTATTATTATTATTATTATTTATTTTTCTTTTTTTTTCTGCTGTAATTATTTATTTTTATTTTATTTATTAATTTTATTTATTTATAATAAACCGTAAACTTTTTACAAACCAAGATAGCTCAACCGTTATACATATTATAACTGGTAAATAAAAAACAAAATCTAAAACGAATTATTTTATTCATATATGTATAGAACACGATAAGTAATGTAAAAACGAAGAAAACTAAAAGCAAAAAAAAAAAAAAAAAACAACAATTTCAATCACTGATCGTTACTATAAGCTTATGGAAATGAATCAGAATTGTTTCGTTCGTTCGTCAATAATTTAAGGAAAATTATTTTCCATAATAAGGAAAAAAATATTTTTTAGTTTAATTTTTTACCAGATACAAACGCGGAGAGCCAACTTGCTAGCAAATGGTGTTTACGTCTATAAGGATCGATTCACACGTGAATTGGGAAAAAAATTTATCATGGATATCGAAACGAATTGAAAACTATTAAAAAAAAATAGGTAAAACGAAGTGTTGCGATTTTTTTATATTTAAGATACCGTTTTACGTCACAAATACATCGCCCAAAAGTTGATGAAAAATTTATATTGCTTTTATTTCTTTATTTCTTTATTTTTTTTTTGTCTTATTAAATTTTTTACAGAACAAGAAAAGGCTTCTCTCCTTTCTCTTAATTAGAAAAAGCAAAATTTTGACGAAATATAATTGGAAAAATCTCGTGCGAACGACCCTTAAATAAAAAAAAAAAAATAAAAAATAAAAAAATCATTGAGTGATCTGCCGCGAGCAATGGACAGATCACCCTATCACAATCATCGCCGACGTCGGTGATAAAAAGGGTGTACTCGCCGATAACGAGGATATAATCACCGAAAAAAATGTCACACACTCTGTGTAATTAGTGGTGTTAATACAACGATTTAACCGACGTTCAGAGCCAAGCCAAAACACTTTACCCGCACCTGAACCCGCATCACACTCTAGCACCTTTACACATTGCAATTGTCATGGCCTATGGAACCTGAAATAAGAAAATAAAAGAAGTTAGATGAGTATCGATTGATGAAAGACTAAAAATTCTCAATTTCTTATGTTTTTCTATTTATTTATCAAACTGATTAATTAAAGCTAACCTAGTTAGGTGTCTGCTGTCCTCGTGGACTGCCATTTCGGAACTTTTGAATTCGTTAAGCTCCTTGCGAATGGCTGCTTTATCCTTTGGCGTTAATCGTGTCCAAGGTTTATCGGCTCTCCTGTCGTAATCGTGGGCCTGTGTAACCTCGATGTAATCGTTAAACCTGATGATCTGTGAATAATTTTTTAATTTTTTTTTTCAAATAATTAATTACCATTTAAATTAATAATAGTTTATTTTTTGTCATTTTACATAATTTGAAATTTATTTAACTTTTTTTTTTCTTTTTTTTCTTTAAGTCTTTTAATCGTGTGTAATACCTGTATAGAAATATAATTATCTATGAATGTAATAAAATCTCCGAGTGGATAATAACCTACCTTTTTTTCTTTCAACTCTTCGACGGTCGGCCTGAAGCTAAGCTTTCTTAAAAGATAACGCTTTTTTTCTTCCTTTTGCTTCTTTTCCTCTGCAGGACTTTGTTCTACGAAGAAAAGTCATTATCGTTAAACGTTCGAGTAAAGCTGTTATTTTCTTTTTTTTTTTTTTTTTAGTGTTTCTTTTTTTAAACTCTCTTTCTTATTTCTCTGTCTTTTCTTTTCGATCGAACTTATATAAATCTACTTTCAAATAAACTTTAAACCTATCACGAAGCCAAGTCAATTGTACAAAAGATTTTAAAGAGATTCTATAAGAGTCTAAAATAATTTACTTAATTTCTTGTAAAAACAGTCGTCGTTAAAAGAAAAAAATTAAAAATGAAACAACAAAAAACAAAGAAAAATTTGCAAGAATTCTTACTTTTCAATATATTTCGTTCCTCCAATTCCTCCTGGGTTGGTCGCATGCTCAGCCGCCTGTAATGAGAAACGAATTAACGATTACACTTACTCGCTTACTTACTAACGTACTTAATTTCAACAAGTAAGCAACTATTTACCGACTGTATTAATATACCTATAGTTATACTCGAGTTGGATAAAATATCACTTTCAATTTTTCCATCTCTTCGGGATTGTAATAAATTGAACAAAACATTTACACAGTGAGTGATGGAATTGGAAATTCCAAAGTGATTTTTCACTCTCTTAAAAACGATGAAAATTTTATTTGAAAAAAATGCAAAATGAAAAGAAAAAAAGTATCATTCTATACATAATTTACTCCAATCAGAAAAATGAACGTTTTTTTATATAATTTTACAGAAATATGTTAAGATTTTGAAATTTTCTGTGCCCTTTTCCATCGAAACTCAAGAGTTTAATTATTTCCAAATTCCAATCAACAAGAAAAACACTCCGCGTCATCATAGTTATTCCCTTATGTTTTCATGTAATATAAATTTTAATCATTACATAAGTAAATCTTTCCTCGAATATATTCTGCGAATATTTTTTGAGTCTATATTAATTATTTTTTTATTTATTTTTTTTCAACAATATCGACACAATTTTAAATCGTTAATCAATTATAAACGTAAATTTATGTATATTTACCTAATCAGTCTAGCACCGATGGCTTCCTTCGATTCTTGTCGCTCGTTGTCCGATTGTATTTGAAGAATATTTCTATTAATGAGCTCCTGTCTGTCAGGCCTAAGCGCCAGTTTCAAAGACAATGATTCCTTCCTTGCAATCTTTGCTGCTAGTCGATCTGAACGAGAAATCAAAAAAAAAAAAATAAATAAATAAATAAATAAAAATATTATGTTATTAATTCACAGAAATTTAATTTTCAAAAATATGTAATTCTAAAAATTCCGTAAATGAATAAAAAAAACAAAGACAAAACAAAATTTTTTATATTAAATTGACATATTTTTTAAACATATGGATAATGTCGTTTCATACCAACGACCAGGGCTGATCGTGAGCAATTTTTTCTCGGTTGAATTGTGACAAACGGTATTGTAATCGTATTTGTTGGTTGAGCAATCGTCGACAGTGTCGACGCGGTCAAAATTGACAACATAATAACTGCAGTCAAGTCTGTCTTGTTTTAATTGAAAAGTATCATCTATTCGTAGGCGTTGGTGCAAGCAGAGGGATCTATTGTTCGTTGAATAATGCACCGCAGTATATTTATGTACAATCCTATACCTACACAACACTAGTAAACATTTTATATATCTAGCCGTGTTTTAATCGGTTTTAAAACCAGGCTGCAATAACCCGAAATAACGATGATTTTAGATACAAAAAATTACCGTTTTTAGTCATTTTTAAACGTAAAATTTATACGCGATTATATCTTCTCATGTACATATATCCGATAGGATGAAATCGATGAATATATCCGTGATTTACGATATACCAAGAATGTCAGAAAGAGACTAGAGATGCCAACCGTTATCCGAATACTAATATAAGCTGCAAGACTACTAACGCGGCTGTGCTGCAGTATTGCAAACATCTAACTATATGCAGTCGACGGGTAAAATTAGTTATCGATGAAGGTTGATTTTAGCAATTGTGTAACGTCGCGACGCCCGAGTGCAGCGACGTCGCACCGGTCAACGGTATGTAAGAAGAAATATATTAACGGAGTTAAAACGTTCGCGAAATGAATGAAAAAAAAAGTCACATTTATGAGGGAGGAAAGACCCAAAAAATTATTATTTATTTATTTCTTTTTTTTCTTTTGAGGAAATAATAAGAAATATAAATTTCACTCACTCTCTTCATCCTCGTCATCTCGGTAGAGAACTTGTCCGTCACCAGAATCGCCGTCAGTATCCTCTCGGATAACGTAAGGCCTAGCATTCTCTTTATTCTCCAAAGTGCAAGGCAGGGCCAGCCCAAATCGCACAGGTCGACTACTAAGATAAGCCAAATTAAATGTTTAATTAATTGATGATTTACTTTCAATGCAGGTTAACGTTGACGTTTGTCACTCGAACCAATGTTCTATTCTATGACAAAATCGTCATCGAGTTTTTATCGGCCACAAATAAGAAAGAAAAAAAAACAAATATGAATAAAAAAAATTCATAAATAATTCAATCAATCCAAAATCGGTCGATAGTAGTAGATGAAAAAACAAAAGAAAAAAAAATTTTTGTAACATTTTTAATTACATTTTCTTTTCATTTTTTAAGATAATTTATTCATCACTGAATCCTGGGGATTGTTAAAGAAAGGTTTATAAATATTTTTCATTTCAATCAATAGATTGGACAGAGAATAGGTATAGATGAAATGAGATGATACCTTTGATTCGAGTTTCATGAAATGTAGGTATGTATACATTAAGCATGATTACGTATGTGTTATGAATTTCCCTACGACTTTTCTCATGCTTAAATTTTATATAATTTTTATATAATTTACTTCATGCTCAATTTTTACTTTAAAAAATTTCTTCTTATTTTTTTCTTTTCGTTTTTAATTATTGATAAGTCTTTTTTTTTTTAATTTCTTTCTTTTTTTTTTTAATTAGATTAGAACATTTTGGTTCACGTTGTCAACCTGCAGTTTTAGGGTATAATAATTTTCTGATTAATCATGCGTATTAGTTATTCCAATTCCCAATTACCATATCCTTATCCTAGGCCTCAATGGTTGCCTTCTGTTAAGCATAAGAAAAACATCTTTCTTTAACTAGTGATTGACCATTATGTCATGAGGTCATGAATCATGACGAGTGTGTTAAGAGTGGGAGGGGTGTTCGGTATTCGATACCATGTCTAATCAGTTAATTATATTTGATAAAATCATGAAGGGGAAAAATGGCGAATGATACAATCACTATACTAGAACTCTAAAAAGAAAGAACCAAAAATATTGAAAGCAAAAACAATGTAAGACCAAAATATCTGCACGATCTATCAGAGCATTAAAAAGTAAGAGAAGCGGAGAGAGAAGTTTCCTCTCGTCAATAATTATTCTATGATTATCAATGATAGTCCAGTCTATAAAAAAAGAAAAAAACAAAAACAAGAATAAAAAAAAGGAAAAAAACTATCAAACTTACTTGAAAGAGACCTCCTGGCGCAAGGTGAGAGGCCTATTTTCCTGGGTTGGCGTATTTTGAGGAGTTCCAGGCCCACTATTGGGCCCTTTCTTCTTCAATGCACTTTTCAATGGCATTGCATGAAACTTTGGTTCCTTGGCAGGTATTTCCTCAACCTTAGACGTATCGATCGCCGGGTCTGGTTGAGCGAACCTGTAATGGTACTTCGGGTCGTCTTCGTCGTCTTCTTCAACATCGACTTCTTCTTGATCTGCAATTATGTATCAATAATAATCCCTAATCGGTATAATGTAAAGTAAAATGAATAATTACTTCATTTTCTTATCTTAAGATTCTATCCAGCTGTCAAAAAAATCACTTTGATTCTAAGTTCTACGTGATAACTGTTACCCTACCTTCGTAATCATAATCTGAAAGATCAAGAGGAACCGCGTTGTGAACTCCACTTCCGGTCCCCTGTTGCTGATGTTGATGTTGTAATTGAAGTTGAAGTTGATGTTGAAGCTGATGTTGATGTTGCTGATGTTGCTGCTGTTGTTGTCTCGAAAGTAATGTAGGACTTGGTGAACTGAACATGGGCGGTGGTGGTATCGGGCCAATTTCACTCAGGGGTATTGGAGGCTCCGGAAGTTCGGAAAGCATGAGCGTGTTTTGCGGCGGCAGTGGCAGATATTGTTGTTGCTGTTGTTGGTGTTGCTGGTGCTGCTGATGTTGTTGGTGTTGTTGTTGTTGTTGTTGGTGTTGGTGTTGCTGCTGATGTTGGGGCGGCGGCGTCGTGCCTTGATGACCATCCGGCACTGAAATCAAAGAAGAAAATAAAAACATAATATATATTCAAAACCCATAAACATATATCGGATGTTCATGAATGTTCATCGGATGTGAATGAACCGTAAAAAATCTGCAGGGTTTCAAAATTAAAATTCGCATCAATGTTACGTCCATAATTTTATTGATTGATTATTTATGTATCAACAGGGTGCAGAATTTCCCGTTTATGTATCAAACACTCTGCAGTATTTGGTCATCGTATGTGTGTCAATATGACATTTTGGTATCTTGATATATAGATTCAGTTAATACCACAGAAAATTTGAAACTGATTAATTGAAATTAAATATCAGAAGAAAATTTTTCTCTTATATCATGCATTATGCGATCGATGGCAAGAGGCACATTTTTTTGTTTATAAATAATCTAACATCTGAAAGCCTGGATCTAGGTGGTAAGCTCGTCTAAAAATTGAGCCTCCTCGATCGTGAGATCGCGAGGCTATGCAAAGAATAATAAGATAGGGAGTTGGCAAGTTCTCACTAGGACAAGGCAGCGCATAAACATCATTGAAAATCCCCCAATCTATACCGTGCGCTGTTATAGATGTGTTATTTTACAAATTTAGCAAACGTACGACGTGAAGAAACCAATTTTTCGATACGACAAAACCTTATACACCCTAACTTAATTGGGTGAAATTTTGTCCGATTCAAAGGATTTAAAAATCTTGTAGATCCTCGGGATAAAGGACACGTACAAGATGTCGTAAATCGAAAAAATGATAATAAGAAATAAGAAATAAAAATAAAAATGGCGTAAGTAGCTTAATTCCCGAAAGTATTCCCCGGGTTTGAAAGGAAAGAAAAAGCTCAGCAGCACTCAAGCGTCTAGAAAAGCTGACGCTAACTAGCTCAGCTTTTCACCCGATCAACCAGCCAAGCTATTCAAACGTTCTAACGTTATTCTGAGCTGTACTACTGAATAAATCCCGGATATTTCTACGTAGGTTGTTACAGGTTTACAAAGGCACAATGTTAAAAGGTTAAAGCTCATAGGAGAGTCGGAGGTCAAACTGAAACACCCTAAGGTAATTTCGTCTGCATGCCCTCCGGAATTTCAACCTTGACTTCAGTTGTAACTGAGAGTTGATTCGCACACGTAATAAGGTGTATTATAAACGAACGGGTTACATCCAATAAGGTTAATTACAAATCCTACACTAATCTTATTCATAAGGTAGACCATAAACACCTTCAAAGGATGTTAATATAGTGGCAAAACGGAACGGTATATCCTATCCCTAGGGGCAATTAATGAAAATGTGGATTTTGACGTTGGAATTAAATACCTACCCCACGACGAATTCTTCCCGGATATTATAGACTGGGAGTAAAATTTTTAATTAAACTGTTTCCTACTCTTTTTTTCCCATATTTTTTGTCAATTTGTGTTTTTTTTTATTTTTTCTATTATTTTTCAATAATCTAAAACCGCGCGACGATGTATCGACGTTATTCACGCAAGGTTTGGTGTAGATAAATCTCTGTCGGACGTTCTGCGAGATATTAGTTTTTAATCAAGTAGCTTTATTGTGTTTAACAAGTTTTTTCATATTTTGTATAAGGGATGATCATAGTATATCATGCGATTAATCGTTTGGTAAGAGATAGAAGATTTCAAGTACAAAAATGAAGCCTAGAAGAGTTGAACATAAAACAGAAAAAGAAAAAATTATACACATAGAAGCAAAGGGAACAATTACACAACTTCACAACCCCAATAGCGCACGTGATATACCTTTGAGAAAGAAGAACCGTAATAAAGCGTAGAAAATTTATCGTGTAGGTAGTTGTAGTAACCGAATATCTGCTGTATCCGCTCTCGTGGAAACCGATAACATAAAAAATGAAAAAAATAAATAAAAATAAAAAAATGAATAAAAAGAAATCGTTGAATTTTCACGCTGACACGCGAATGAAATATTTCGAATATACATATATGTATACTTATCTCTCCACATGCGGGGAGGGGGGGGGTAAGGGTAAACCATAACCGTAAAATCGCTCGATTATCTTTGCTGACTTCAAAAATAGAGACAAAAATGAGAAAAAAATTTAAATAAATATGGGAGGGAGAGAACAGTTGACGTGTGCAGATATCTAATTCCACGTTTTTAACACTGCGTGAGATATATCTACTCCCATAAGTTACTAAAATTTAATGAAAAAGTTAAACGAGGACAAAAAATGCACGTGAAAAAAAAAAAAAATATATATATATATATATATATATATATATATATATATATATATATATATATATATATATATATATATATATATATATATATATATATATATATATATATAATATATGAGGGGAAAAGTAACAGTATTAACTAACAAATAAAATTACAAGTTTAAAGTCTTTCACACCATTACTGAAGTAGCGGATTTTCTTATCTAGTTAATCCCAGGTGGATTAGTACAGGTATTATCGGTTTACAACGGTGTTACAACATTCGAAGTGTACTAGTGTTTAATCAAGAAATGTACTATCCCATATTTAGTAGTGATTGATTCATGACTCGAATCAATTTCGATTAATTACATCACATCATCACAGTTTTTAGTAAATATAAAACTGAAATTATTTGTCAAACAATGAAAATGTGACACAGAATAAAACGAAATAAATACGAAGAGGAAAACACAACGAGCGTATATATATAAAGGTATGAATGAGTTTGATAAGCAGCAGTGAAAAAAAAACGAATATGAAAATGTAAATGAAAATGAAAATGAAAATGAAAATGGAAATGAAAAATGCAAACAGGCAGTAAGGCAGATCTCTAAACTCACTGCCACCAGTATGCCGGTTTTGTCTCGGAGGAGACTGTCGCGACATACAGTGTTCACTGTGGTAGCAGAAGAGTCTCCTCGTGAGTTTTCCCGGGGCCCCCAGGGTGCTGGGTCGGTTTGGTTTCTGCTGCTCACTGGCACAGGGCGCAGTCGAGACCGGAACCACGGCACCCGAATTCGGGAGTTCCCCGCTCGGCGATAGCGCGCCATTTGCACTCTGTTCAGTCTTTTCCTTCTTCGGCTCTGTAACAGAAACCGGAAGTGGCGCTTTACCTACGATCCACGATCAATATCGAGACTCGTATTCCATTTCGAAACACCATTTCATCAGTTTGACTTTTATCCCTTGTTTCACATGAATTTAAATTAACAAAAAATTACTTTTCGTCGCATTATAATTTTCTACATATATATTTATAAGTACATCAGAATTCTTCTCCTGTTCATCCCCTTTTTTCTTCTTCTTTATATCCTATTTCTCAAAAAAACTGCTATACATACACTAAACTAAGTTTTTTTCCAAAAATTGAACTAATAAAAAATCTTTCCTCACGAAGCTCGTCTAACTTTATTTTTATATTTACTCAACTGAGTGACTAGACCGTAGTATATGTGGGTATGGTTTTTACGGAATTTTATCACGATGATATAGAAAGGTTACGTTAGGTAGGATCTATCATCTAACCACTTTGCAGAAGACGAAGAAAAAGGTAAGAAGAAAAAAAATATATATATATAAAATAAAAAAAAAAAATCGGAAAAGTTCGTCGAAGTTTTCTGTCGAGATTCTACCGTCGTCGACTCAAGGTGGTAAAGTCAACGAAAGAATGATAAATAAATAAATCAGTTGTCTCAACCCTCGTAAGGGTTCTCATACTTAAGTTGACCAAAAGCTAGACACAATAATAGAACTGCTCTTCCAAGTTTGTGTAATAAATATGGGAGTGTCACGATATATTTTCTTGTTAAAAAAAAAAAAAAATAAGGAAAAATAGTTCAACGGATTAATGACTCAGTCGAATATTATTGGCAAGCTCTTTATAATGCCTTTAGCGTAATTTCAAAATACTCACTGAACGTATTTTTATACCCTGGTTATCGCGAATTAATTATTCGAATCGTGAAATCAAAAAGAAATTTGTTAAATTTTGTAGTTTTACAATAGGGAAATAAAGTGGAGACTAAACGTTAAAATAAGAGAGCAAAGGAAATAAAAAAAAAAAAAAATAAAGGATAGAAGAAACAAAAAATTATTATGTAGTCGCGTATGTAACGCGATAAATAACTTGGTTTTTTGTCTGCAAATGAAAAAAAAAAAAAAAAAAAACAAAAAAAAAACTAGATAGCGAAAATATTTGAAGATTAATCCTGAACCCACGCGAATTGTCACGGTCGTCGTCGTGTATTTGACAAATTGTAACGTTCCTTGCGTGCCTTAAATACCTTTGGTTTAAAGCCAAACGAAATTCCGTGAGATTTAAAAGGCTACAGACTTTTGAAATGGGAGAATTTTATTATTTTCAAAACACCGCCAAAGTGTCACGTGTGAATGGTGGATATATATACACCTACTTGAAATACGATGCGGATAAAATTTTTGATATACGAGACACCCGAATATATATTTACCTCGTTTTTTATACGAATTTCTATATATTTAGGTAGATATATATATATACACATATGTGATCAATAAGTATAAGATCTCAGTACATTTAAAAAATTGTTGCGATATAAATTTCGACAAAAAAATTTCAACCCCGTTAATGAGAGATTTTTCGCAATTAAAAATTGGCACGGATTCGCAAAGGCGAGACTTTCGCAAGATCGTTTAGGCAGTTATTTCTTACACAGACATTAGACAGTAGGTGGTAAAATAACAGAACTGCATTTTACTCCAATTTGAATTTCGAAAAGAATTGAAGATTCACAATGAGGAAATAATTTCTGGGCTTTTCTTTTTGCTTTCTTATTTCCAATCACTTTCACTGCGAATACTGTTGATTCTGTCTTTTATCTTCATGTTTCAAAAAAAAAAAAAAAAAAAAAAAGAAACAAAGAGAATTTTAATCGCCGATATTCCAAAACTTTTTAAGAAAACAGACAATTAAATTTTGAGATTGAGAAAAAATTTGAGATAAACTTGCCTCGCCATTTGAGGTACACTATAAGTCCCATTTGATTGAATAAAAAAAAAAAAAAAACAATAAAAATAAAAAATAAAAGAAATAAGAAGATATTATCGGTTAAAGTGTCGTTTGATGCGTCGCGTTGAGTTCCCGATGGTTGACTGCCAGAATTTCGGAAGTGGCTGAAAGTTAAAATAGAAACCACACGCGCGAAAAATTTTCTCACCGCAAGAGAAGGGGCCATCAAATTAATACGAATCGACGAAGGTTACTCAATGAACATCGAGAAATCGTATATCTATAAAAAAAAAAAACTAAATACGAGAAATAAGGATTTTGCGAATATTTATCGAAGAATCGATAAAATTCATGCGATTTTTTTCTAAAAAATGCAGAACAAAAGATAATCAATTGTGGTTTTGTTTTTTTGTTTTTTTATTCGAATGATAAATTCTGAGATTTGAATAGGAAAGAAAAGACAAACGCGCAATTAGACAAAGTGACGAGCACCTGAGGGTAGAGAATTGAAACGAGCATTGAGTCACGGGCTCTTTACTCACCACAAAAGTACCTATAGTAAAAAACGTAACGAGAGTGGGCGTAAAATCTATGAATAGCTAGCTCGCCCTTGGAGTAGTTTTACTCCTCTTGACTGCAGATTCTGGTTAATTTTATTTCTCCGTGTGTTACGTAGGTTTAATAGCGTAGCGATTATCTGACGTAATAAATCGTGACGTATAGCTTTCGATAAAGAAAAAACAAAAAAAAAAAAAATACACCGAATTGCAAAAATAACAATTTTTTATTAGAACAAAAATTTTTACGAAGAAAAGGTGCGAGGGAAGAGAAGAATACGACCGCGATTAAAGTCACGTAGGATTGTAGATTGTGGTTATTCTCTTGGAGGTCGTAAGTGTAGCAAATGAGTCAGTGGCTAATCTCGTAAAAACCATTGGCAACCTTTTCTTTTTTTATCTTCTTTTTTTTATTTGTTTTTTATTTTTTATTATTTTTACCTTTCACGTAGCTGCAAATCTCTCCCATCAAAGTGCCAATCTACCTAAATCAGCATCGAGAGGTAAATTTCATCCATTCGGAATTTACAGTCCATGAATACGAGAAGATAGGTGGGGATCATAGAGACGATAAAAGCCTGAGCTTATGACCGCTTAAATTGATATAATAATACCGTATTTGAAGTAAAAGTGTAATAACGCAATTCAAATTCAAATTCAAATTCAAATTCACGATCCTCTGAAAACTCCTGTTTTACTTTTGACGAAATTCGGGACTAAAAATTACGTTTTAAAGTAAAATAAGTGATGAATGTCGGGTTGAAAAACCGCTGTAAATTTTATTCCTATTCATCTTTTAGCGAGCGAGAGAGAGAGAGAGAGAGAGAGAGAGAGAGAGAGAGAGAGTGAATTTTGAAAAATAAATAAAACTGAAAACGTTTTGCAAATAAAATTTGAAATGACGGTTGTGTGTTCCCTGTTACCTAAAATTCGGTTGAACAATTCTATTGTCATTGGCAACAGTGGTAGGTATACGGTTTTTGTTGAAATATTGTTAACAATGATGTCAGTCCTGGTCTGACGGAGGCAAAGTAAAATATAAACTGGCCTTAAACGAAGAAACTTCCTGTCTGAATCCTTTCCGAAAGGTAAAAACGGTATTTGTATTTGTTTTTATTTGTTTGAACAAAAACGTTCCTCTCTATATAATCCGTAAAACATGTAATAACTTACGGCTCAAGTATAAGGTATGTATGTATGTATGTATGTACCTGCATTATTTCTGCAATGAATAATAATCTCGAGAAGATTATAGAGAAAAGTGAAAAAAAATATTGAATACTGTAGCCTTTCCCTCTTCAGTTTTGTG
Organism: Macrophya annulata; assembly: GCA_963924015.1. Lineage (NCBI taxonomy): Eukaryota > Metazoa > Arthropoda > Insecta > Hymenoptera > Tenthredinidae > Macrophya > Macrophya annulata. Next base: position 3,239,032 of record OZ001262.1, read on the forward strand.
AATTCGCTTTATATACCTACTCTGTTTCTCGACTTTTCAAGGTTTTAAACAAACCGCGCCCCCGTTTGTACAGTACTAAATATTGTTCAACCGCTTAGGCATGCAATAAGCGTGCAGTAAGAGTACAGCAATTGTAAGGTACGGTTTTTAGAGTTTGAAGAGTGTGCTTTGGTACGGAAAACTTCAGAGTTGCAATGAAGTATCGCAATTCTGCTGAAACGATTGTTTTCAATTCCTCAGCAAAATCGTTATAACGAGGTTCAATAAGTTATTAATTTTTCATGCAATTTTTTCGATCAATTATCAATAAGTAAAACAAGGAATCTTTCGACATTATACGGTCGTTCGCAGAAACGAAATTGCCATTTTTCCTACTTTCGTTATTTTTTATTTTATTTTTTTATCGTTTTTTTGTGTTTTGTTTTTTGGGAAAAAGGATTTTTTGGGGTTGCCAACGAAGCAGTAAATGATTCAGGGGTCGTCACGGCTACATCGGGGTCGGAAAAGCCGAAACCTACAAGCTGGCTTCTTTTACTCCACCCCAAGATATATACGGGTCGATTTCCCCGCCACAAGATGCGTGAGTTGACTCGGGGTTCTTATCTTTTATTCCCCATTTCATGTATCGCGTTTTCACCGCCGCCAAATTCAGTTCAAGATTTTTATTTTTATTTTTATTTCATTTTTCTTTGGAAACCAATAATTTCATTTCGGTATTCTTATACGATTCATTTTTTGTTATTTTTGTTTTTTTTATTAAAATGGGTTTTGCAAGCTTCGTATTCTTCTGCAGATTATTCTTATTCTTATTCTTATTCTTCCCTAACCCTGCACCATATATTTTACTCAAATTTTCTTCCACGGATAAAATTTTGCACATTTTATTATTTCGCAAATTTCAAATATAGATTTTTCGTTTAGAACGAAAGGAATACCTACTTCGAGATTCCGATATCAACTCAACAACGGCAGAGTATAACAAAGCATAAAGGAAACCATTCATCTAAGAGGTAAAGGCATTTTCGATGTCTGGTTTCAAATATCTATCGTTATAGATACGCAGTACTACATAGAATCTAATTTCCCATCGGAATACTGTACTTCGTATACCTCAAGGATAAAGGATCATTTTCTTCAGAGGAGATGGGGTTGATGTCAGCACTTGCAAAGTGGGTATACCCCTGCAGTAATGAAATTCAACCCTTTCGCAGTTTTACGAGTTTCGTACGTAGGTACGCACGGAATGGAGTAACATTTATGCTGAGCGTTACATTATCCTGTATAACCCAACTATCCACGATCACCTTCCACGACAGTTTATTATATACATTAAAAATTTGTATCTATATATACCCTAAGGATCACGATAAGAATTACAAGAATTTAAAAACCAACGTCTCTTATACAGGAATAATAATTTCAAAAAACATTCATTAAAATTCAATAATTACCCCAAAGTATTAATTAAATATATTCTTCATACGTCATGAGTAAATCCTAATTAAAGTATGATTTGTAAAGTAAAATAAAAATCAGATAAAAATTAGTTGGCTACAAGCACTCTGGGGGTTTTTTTTTTTTTTTTTAGTTTTCTATAGCGTGACCTCAGCTGACGGGATGATAATTAAACGAATCGAGGTGAAAAGTTTAGGTGAGAGGGAAAACTTTTTCCACCCTGAACTGCTACAGCGTAGATGACAAAGTTAAATGACAGAGGAGAACTGTTTTTTATTTGAGTTCATTTTATTTTCTTGTCTTTTTATTAAATGAAGAGAATTTCAAATATATATGAGATGAAAAAATTATTTAAAAATATAATTTTCGTCTTTGTCTAGTTGTTTTAATTGGACGAGGTAAATATTGTGAGTACCGATCATTTTTATTTTTTATTTTTTTATGATTTTTATTTCCCTTGGAAATTTATGTTTATATTTTATTTTTATAAATAAAGTTTCTAGTCTCGCAATCAACGGTATTTTATTTCGGATGAAAAAGTTCGAGACAAAAACAAGCTAGAGGTATGTTTAAATGGAAACGAGATCGAACTAACCCTGACCCTGTTCCGGTTTCAGATTCTCATCTTCCTGCTCTGTTACAAAAAAAAAAAAGAAGGGAGAATTTTTACCGCAGCTTTATTATACCGCAGATGAGGGAGAAATAGAAAAGCTGAAAGAAAGAAAAAAAGAAAGAAAAGAATAAAAAATAAATAAAATGTCACGAGACGAAACGGGTAGGTTCTTTGTGACTGTAGGCATAGGGAACCACCAGACGGTGGTTTTACACGAATTCGAAAAAGCTCAAGAAAAATTCAGAATACATCGGATTAGTGAGACGATTTTACGGACGAATTATTTCTGTGAATTATTTATTTTTACCAAGCTCTCGATTATTTCATAATTCCAAAAATCTAGGAAATGAAATGATATAAGATGAGACGAAATGACTAAATAAATTGAAAAGAAAAAAAAAAAAAAAAAAACTGAAAAAGGTAAGAAAATAAACGAATAGAAAATAGAGAGAGAAATGAATAAAAAGAAAATCCGCTACAATTCCGAGGTAATTTCCCATCCAGACATCTGCAGACTGAAAGATTCAACAATAAATATTAAATCTCAGCTCATATATTTTTCCCCAACCAATTCGACAAAGCTCCACTTCAATGCGGCCGAGTAGTATAATCATATGTGTTCAGTGAGCAGAAAAGAACGTAGTTCCTAAATCGGCATTGGATTTGGTCGTACGAAAACCATTGATACGTATATGAGAAAAGAAGAAACCAAAGAAGTAGAAAAAAAAGAAAATAATCGAAAATAAAATAAAATTAAGTTATACCTATATGGTGTCCAATTTAAGGAGTTAGCTCTATTCCGAATCGGTAAAGTGTGAATATGCGAATCGGTTATGAAAGTAGAAAAAAAAGGTACAGCATTTCCATTCTCTCTGTTGAGGGTTCGAGAGGAGTCGGACTGAAAAGGAAAAAAAAAAGAGAAAAAAAATACCCATACAACGAAATGGTTAACCAAGTGAGAGAGAGAGAGAGAGAGACACACTCGTTAACACGAAAGAGCGCGTGTGTCACATGTGTCATATGCACCAGTGCCAGAAGCACGCGATGCTAAATTTAAGCGAACGGTTTAACGGTGGTTTTTGTAAACACGGTTCATTTTCCAAACAATACTTTGTTACTCGTTCAAAATATTAACCCCCCCTCCCCCCTCTTTTCCATAAGTTGTTGAAATATATTTTTTAACAAAAAAAAAAGTATTAAACAAAAAGGTCAACGCTGTTGTTGGATGAGTCAAATATAAGCAGAGATACTTCTGCGTTTGTGTTCTCGTTTGGTAAAATGACTAATGAAAATACGTTTTCAGCTTTTATAATTTTCGGCTAACAATATAATCTAGAATTTGTAAAAAAAAAAAAAAGAAAGAAAAAATGGTAATATACTCCCTCTCTGTCTCTTTCTGTTTCTCTCGCCGTGGATAGATACAACGTGTTAAACCTGTCACCTAAATAATGCTCAGCCCTGGATCGGTGAAAATTATTGGGCGCCGAATCAGAGGGTGGTGGTGTGAATAGGTGTGTCAAAAGTATAGAATCACCGTGTTTTTCACGTCGCAGAAGTAGGCCGTCACCATCACAAGTGTTAAAGAAGAAGACAAAAAAATTAAAAAGAAAAAAAAAAAAAAAAACAACCAGGGAGAAATAAAAACGACATAAATCTAAAGAATTGCGTATACGTATATATAGAATAGTGTAGAAAAATAGAGTTCGGTGGCGCCACACGATTCCAATTCATCAATGAGAATGAATTCCCGAGATTTCGTGTCCTTGCGCCTTTTTTTATTTTTTTTTTTTTCTTCTACTTTTTTATCAACTCTTATTTCTTTACTTTATTTCATACGGTATATGTATACTTAGATAGAAGAGTATTAGTCTCTCAACTAGTTACACAGAATCACTTGTAACAAAAATCGAGCTTCAAGGTTTTCCGATTATAAATTGGCGGGATAACATCCGGTCAATTCCTCCATATCCTGCAACGTTCTACTGCCAAGAATCGAGATAATACAAAACTCGTAGCTGTTTTAAATCAAAATTTTTATTTTATTTTATTTTCTTTTTCTTTTTTTGTTTCACAGAATTTTTCAGTCTATATAAAAACCTACCAGCTAAAAATTTCACGATCGGAAATTCATTCGATATAATAGATATCGGCATGTGTCAATCAATGATTAGTTTAACGTTTCATCGATTCTTCAAAGTTACATATATATATATATATATATATATATATATATATATATATATATATATATATATATATATATATATATATATATATATATATATATATATATATATATGTATATATATATATATATATATATATATATATATATATATATATATATATATATATATATATATATATATATATGTAATCTACCGCCCGCTTTTCTCTATGTCAATCGAAGTTTTCAGCAGGTGAGCTGTAACCGTGAATTACACTCTACGAGCCTTCAAGTCAAGTTAAAATTTCATAGACCATATATATTCATCGGTGATAAATTTACGACCAAGAAAATAGTAGCGGGGAAGATAAAAAACAAAAAAAAAATGGATAAAAATTCTTTTTCGTCAAGAGCAAAAACGGTAGTAAAATTGTCTCCATTATTCCTTAATTATAGTATAAATAATAAATTTTTTGGGTTTAATTCCGTGTTTTCTATTGATCCAGGTTCAAGGATTTCAATATATTAGATATATCAACCTCGGTCCGCTTGACAAGACAACTATTCAATATTTAAGATTCATTTTTTTAAAGAGTTGCAAAATTGAATAGGTGGGAGTAACAAAAATTCACGGTATATGAAATTATTCCAGTATTTGTGTGTCAACAGTCGATCGTTTGACCAGAATCAACCTTGAAACATCTCACGACACTTTGAGTCTAATGAAAATTGATGAATATTGCCAGTCGAAATTCCTGACGATCATAAAACGTCGTTGACTGTATTAAATGAACTGAAACTGGAAAAAAAAAGTCTTAATTGCGATAAAAATTCGCTGTTTTATTTATTTTCTTTTTCTTTTTTTTTTTTTTGTTGCAAACGTCCAATTGGCTCAAGCTGCAAGTTTAGGTGTGATGGTCAAGGATGTTGAACGTCGTTGCGTCGTTTGGCAGTTTGACGCGTGAATCAACGAGCTGTTCTCGCTGGCTTTTTGCCATACAAGAAATAATGCCTGCGACCTCATCCTCATCTCGTTCGACTTTATCTTCTCTTGAAGAAGCCCGCATTCCGAGAGTTGTTTATTATTACGCAATTTACAAGTTTCCTTTTTTTTTTCTCCTTTTTTCTCTATTTTTTTTTTTTTTTTTTAACTCTATATACAATTCGCTGACAGTTCGCGAACGGATGAAATTTTCATCTTTCGTAATTTATTCCGATAAGTGAAATTTTATCCATCGAATAAAATTCGCGATCGTGATGAAAAACGAAATGAAGACACATCGTGGATTTTTTATTAATTTCTATTTATGTAATTTCTTTTTTTTTTTTTTATTTTTTGTATTTTTTTTTGTTTTTGGCAATTGAAAATTTTTCATTCGTGTATATAAAGGATGGCCTGAACCGAGTTTTACGGCAATGGTAAGTATCTATTTACGTTTCCGATTATTCTAAGTTGGCTCCGAAAAATTCCAAGTTTATTCATCTTCATTCTGCAGCACCAACCTTGCCAAAACTGTTTCTGCAGGGATCAGTATAGTTAGACAGACACGGTGGCATTTCCTCGAAGTATATATGTGAAATAAACATATAGATACATAAATCGTTGCAATACCTAAAGAACTTTACAATTTCTCTAAATATCTCGCGATTTTAAGAAGAGGATGAAAAAAAATCAAATAAAATAGAAAAAAAAAAAAAAAAAATTGATAAAGCTTTTGCGTTACTCAGAAAATTTGTAAGAAATAAAAAGAAAAATAATAATAAAACAAAAAAAATTATAGCCTACCGCAAACTTCGACTAAAAACGAAAAAAAAACGAAAAAAATCGAATTCCGGGGACACACCACTTGCTTGACATTTATTAGACGTCTGAATCACCGCGGTACACGATTACTACTCGATATCTATCTTAACGAAAATGTGGCGATGTGCCACGACAAATTCCTCTGTTATTAGGTGCGATTCGATGCCTCGTTACGAGGTTCACACTATAGACGGAAATTATACCGTATATCTCATTATTTATCTTAATTTGAATTGAACTTGGAAGAAAATAAATCTATACGTACATTTCCTGTTTTTTTTTTTTTTTTGTCTTCTTCTTCTTTTTGGGACATTTATCGCAAACTTAGAATGTTTTTAAGAAGAAACCGAGGGGGAGGGAGCAATAAATTTCCGATTATTATCTATAGATGCTTTTATTAATTGAGTCCCGCAAACTTCAACTATACGAACTTGAACTTCGGTAGGCGCCACCACGACGTCCCGTGAGGTCAACAGCATTTGAATGAGTTTCGGTGAAAGAAACTACGCTTGAACGCTTCTGAATAATTTCAAAACTTTTTGCGGCCCTTAATAAATTTGATCGAATTATTCTTATATTTCTTCGGACGAAGATCGAAATTTAGCAAATAATGAAAAATCTTAGAAAAAAAAGACAAGAATAAAAAAAATCTTTTCTTTTGATCGATGATCAAGATTTATGATGAATAAGCGATTAATGAATATGAGCGGATGGAACTGATTGAGAAACTTATTCGATGATACGAAATTGAAAAATTTTGATTTTTGTTTTTGGCTGATTGCGGACAATCTCACCTGGAAATCCCTTCTTGTATCCAGGTGGAAGAAAAGCCGCCGGCGGTGTTATTGGGGGTGCCGCATCCCAGCAGGGTACGACATCGGGTTGAATTCCGCATTGCCCATAGCCAGGAAGTTCCAATCGGCGCTGTTGCTTTTCGCATCTTCTTCGCCGGCGGCCACCCGGTGCGAAAGTTTTAACAGCAGCCAAAAAACCGACGCCACTCATATTTTTCTCGTATCTATATCAATTTTTTTAACTATACGTATGTATGTACGTATGTCTATGTATAAATCTGTTAATGACGGGATGGGTTTTATATCCTCGGTGAAATTAAGAAAAAATTTTTTCTTAAAAATACAAAATTTCTTTCCCTCTCCTTTCAATAAAAAAATAAATAAATAAATAAATAAAAAAAAATTAGAGTATCTTTATTCAAGTTTAAAAATCAGATATATTTCTCATCAATCACTTCCCGCGGGTTTGTACCTCCTGATTAACGGGACTATTAACCACCGTCAAAGGACGCACACGTGCGTGAAAGATAATAATCTTCGAACAACCAACAAAAAAAAAAAGAAAGGAATTGGTGACCTAAGGATAAATCAATCCGCTTGGTTTCCTCGAGGGATGGATTGTAACTAATCACCAATCGCGCGTTGCGGTACGGTGAGATGGGGATGTTTGGGTATTATCGGTGTGTTCGTCAGGACTGAAACTCTATATTTTATTTTTTATTTTTTATTTATAATATATATCGAGTCGAGTGTTTGTCGAGTCGTGAATCCGCGTCGCTGGAGAGCGGCTCTCTGACTGCCGCACCTCGCGTCGCGCTAGACTGATCGTGCAGTGGCTGGAACCACGGCGCTGGAACCTAAACCGACCACCACCTTGCGTCAAGGATGCGCACGCGCCTTCTCTGTCTTCTTCTTCCTTCCCGTGGCCAAGGGCGAAGGGTGGAAAACCGAGGGTGGTCGAAAGGACGGGGAAAAGGGAAGGTTTGGAATCGCGCGAACCGAACGGGGGATACCGAAAGACGCGTGGGCGTTATTCGCAAGGGAGGTGGTGATGGTGGCGGTGGTAGCGGTAGTAGTGGTGGTGGTGGTGGGGTTTGTTTCGCCCGTACCCCGGGCAAGGTACGGCGAAAGCCAGTAGCGCGATCGTTACCGGGGAAAATCTTTCTCTCCTCTCCTCTACGCTCCTCTACGCTCCGCTCTACTCCACTCCACTCCATACCACACCACACCACACCACTCCACTGCACTCTCCCTCTCTCTGTCTTTCTTTCTTTCTCTCTCTTCACCACCTTGGTGGCGCCAACGTTCACGGTCAGAGGACCGGCTGTAGGATAGGCGAAGGGCGCGATGAGAAGGTCCGGAAATCGCGCGCTAGGACAATCCTTTCATTATTTATTTAAGATTATTTCTTTTTTAGATTTAGGATCTAGGAGATCGATTTTTCAGGGGTTGGGTTTAAGTTCCGAATTTTAATATCAGTCATTTACAGTTTTTGGAAATGGTATTTTGAGGAAAGTCTGCATAGTCGAATCCAAAAATCGTCTAATCGAAGAATACCCAATAAGGTTCAAAATTCCGAATGCTAAAGATATCCGAAAAGGTGAAACACCAAAACTTGAAATTCACGCATGGAGTGTTCTGTCCCTCCATTAAATTTTCGGATTCTTGGACTTTCGGAGTTTTGGACTTGAGCTGAGTTTTGAGCTGTCCGCATTCCGAACTTTCCGAATTTTAGTCTTCTAAACTTTAACGTTACTGAAAATTCGAAATCGTCTCAAATGAATTCGTAATTTTGAGTTTGAAAATTCGGAACTTCAATTCGGTCCCATTCTTGATACGTTTACTCAAAGTTTTCATCATTTTAAAAGATCACTAATAGAAAAAGTAGAATCTCATCAATTTTTCACAAATTATAAAAGACAAATTAATTTTTGATTAACATTGAAACAGAATTTGGAATATATGTGAAATTAATTCGAAACTGCAACGTGACGCCTGAAAATATTTCCATTTATTGATAATTCCAATCGAAATGCTAACTTCTTAGCAAATATAAAATCTTTCATATACCAACTTTCTACAAAACTCTCGTACCCATATATCAAAATTACCAATTCTCAAATCTCATTCTTCAACAATAAGTATAGCATATCGATTGTTGTCGGTTTCAGCATCACATCCTCAACCTGTCACTTACGATCCCCCACCCCCTCACCGAACAAGCGTCGTCTCTGTTCAAAGTTAAGTTTCAGTTTCTTGTTATCTTTCGTTTTTCACGAAAGCGTTTGAGCGGAATTTCGCACGTAGTGAGAAAATTGGCGAGATTCTATCGCCACCCGTCTGTCTGTCTCTCTTAACTTTTTGTATATTTCTAGTATATACAAATTTTAATCTCAGGAATTTCAAAGGCGGATGGTGTAAGATCAGTGACGAAGTAGATCTTTTTTTTTCCTTTATTTATTTATTTATTTATTTTTATCTTCTTCTTCATTAAATTTATCTCATTTTTCAAAGTTCAGGAATCGAGACGGTTTAACTCCCTGAGAATCATTTGTAGAAATATCTTATACCTACAGTCAGATGACACAAAGCGAACTATACCTACAAAGGGAGGAGAGAAACCCCCGAGAGACAAGCATGTCTTTTATACGTGATTGGCAATTTATATAAGCGGAGCCCACCGTTAAGGAGAAGAATCTAAGGCAGCTGGGAAAGAACTCAGAACTTGTTGAGAATTTTTACTGATCCCCCCTCCCCTACTCTGTTACCCAAAAAGGTTAACCTAGCTCTAGCATAATTTTTTTTTTTTTTTGTCTTTTTCGGGTTTCTCTCTTTTCTCTCTGCAGATTACACGCTTTTCCCTTCGAAGGTCGTCTGCAGAGATAAGACGCGTAGAAAGTTGGGCATTATGTTATACACCAGCTATATAAAGAAAGAAAAAAAAAAAAAAATGTCTAATACAGACCGGTATAACATAAGTATTATTATAGACACATATTAAAACGAGATGTGATTTTGAAACGCTGTACATGTGTTTTTATTCGTGCGAATATTATTGATGAATAAAAAAGAAAAATAAATAAATAAAAAGAAGAAAAATTTACTTCTCGTTATAACTGCACATCCGATTTTAATTCGGTATGTACAATGAGGATACTCTTCGACGGAGTTCAATTCATAATCTAATTACAGAACCGTAATTTTTCCTCGCAGCCGCAACTAGACTTCGCTTGATTTCCCTAGCGAAAGTATCAAAAATAGAATTTACGTCACGAATCCACGCGTTTCTCGTCGTCCCAGTAGTCCGGAATCCAAACGCGCTAGTCATGAATGAACGAGTAACCAAAGCGCTGCGCGCAGTATATTCTAGATGAATGAAGTGACGAAGTGGTAGCTAGGTAGGTAGGTGGTAAAACGGGCGTCCGTACTGACGTAGCTGGAACCCCGAGTTTCTTTTAGTCCGCGGTAGTTGGTAATAGGAAACAAAGATACGGATTTGAAATTATATTTGCACATTTTTTTTGTTTTTTTTTTTTTTTTGTTTTTTTTGTTGGCAGAAATTTTGGACTCGTGAACAACTGTTGGGCTAATTGACTTTTGCCAGGTTTACGAACTTTCGTAAAAAGTAAATTGATGAGGTGCGTAGGAAACGAAGCTGCAGACTTATCAACGCCGGACCTTGATAATTGGGGTTAGTTCAACCCACGACAAGTTAGACCTTTTACCTAGACCTCGGCACCTCGCGAAACCGAAACTAAATGAAATAAAAAGAAAAATAAGGGGGGAAAAAAGATAAAAAGAAAGAAAAGAAAAAAAAAAAAAACGGGAAAGAAAATAAAGGAAAAATAAGTGTTTGTATTCGCCCGTCCGTCCGACACCTACACAAGTTTCGGGCTTGGCTCACCGTGCTTTTCCTCAGCAAAATTCTCCCTTTGTCCACCCGTTTCGTGCCGTGCACGGTTACGGGGTAAAAGGGGATGGTAGCGAGTCCGAAATCGATGCGAAGAGCTCCACTGCAAATCCTGGGTTACACAACGGCGGGAGAGAAAACCGGAAAGAGGTCAAGGCCTCGGTGAGAAAACCCTCCGACACTTCCCGGTCCAACCCCGCACTCCTCGGCTATTCGCCAAATGTTTACATTCAGTCACCCTTACAGCCAAGTCTTATTCCTACCCCAACTCATGGAAACCTTTACTTCTTCAAGGTGTCAATCCACACCCTCTTTAAACGCCTTCGATCTTATACCTCGATCAGATAGTAGAATTTCCCAAATCTATAGTGTTTCGTATTTTATTCACACGTTTTAGGAAAAAATATTCCCGAGTGAGGAGGATCTTATTTTTTTCATTCACTAATCGCGATGAATGAATCACCCCGTAGCTATTCGAATAGAGAGATCAGCTGTCTTGAAAAAGTAGAAGGAGGTAAAGGTACATGCAGAAATTTGAAGAAAAAAATAAAAAATAAAATGAAAATATGAGGCACGGGTAACTTAGCAATTTCTCAAAAAGATCCATTAGAGAAAAATTTCCACGATATATCACCGGCGAGAGAAGACCGTCGTATACCGGAGGTTAGTTCAAGTTCATAAATCATTAGGAATAGACTTTTCAAGTCGCCCTCCTCCTCCCATTAGCTGATAGAAATTTTAAGAGATTATTAAACCGCTAAGATATTTGATGAACCGTTTTGAAAGAATAAAAAAAAATTTGTTTTTTAATAAAATTTCACGAGGTGGGTTTCTACCATGTTTGCTCAATTCTTTTGGTCGCAATTTCTGCTTATCTTTATTTTACTCAATTTTATTTGCACCCTTTTTTTCCATTTTTCTTCTTTTTTTTATATATATTTTTGCAACGGGGATTACATGAATATAGAACGCAGTCGCAGACGCCAACGTACTTGCTTTTACCGAAAGCACTGTGTAATTTGGTTGTAGGTGAGCCTAACAAAGCGACCAGGCCGACGAGGGTGTTAAATATTCGCGTAATTACACGAGCTACCTACAGCTTTTCGCCCACACAGGAGTATGCGATGAAGAGGTGGAGAAGGAGGAAGAATACGGCATGGAGAACCACCGAGGGACTCACATGTACAAACGTTTCGTAATAATTCCCTGGACGCTGCAGAGAAAGCCCAGAAATTGTAAAGCTTGCACGTTTACAATTAGCTCGTAACTGACCTGGGTCTTTTGCGCGCTTTTGCCAGTCAGAAACTGTTACACGTACTCGTATATGAATGTAGTTTATACCCCCAAGAAAATACACAGAAAACCCGGAGCTGCGATATCAGGAAAATATCAAAAAATGTTGTTTTCGTTTCTTAAATTTCTTCTTAAAATTAAATAAAAAATTTTTGTTTTTATTCTTCTTCTCTCTTTCGTTTAAGGGTCAGTTTAGCCCACGAATTAAATTTTTTGGAAAGTGTAATCAACAAAAAACAAAATCCATTTGCATAATAATGTGTCTGAGGTCTGGACTTCGGTGGACTGAAAGTTTTATTTTATTATTTTTCTTCAAACACTTTAGAGAGCTTTAATAAAATATATTTTCTCTGACTTCGTTCGTTCGGTTAGTTTCTAAAAAGTTTTTTATAGAATAAAACTAGACCTTTATAGTTTCGTTTAAAAATGATGATGATTCGACGATGTGAGTCTGCACGTTCTACAGAGTGAAAATGCGACTAAAAAAAAAAAAAAAAAAAGTTTCTACTGCTTTCAGGATCTCTGACTAAATAAAAAAGTAGAATAGAAAAGAAAAAAAAAAAAAAACACAAGAGCTTTGAAGGAAAAAGTGAAGAAAGAAAAGAAAAAATTTTGAAATTAATAGTCCGTTTTAAACGTAAAAGAAAAAACACCAGATACGAATGAAGAGATAATAAATTGATAAAAATCTGTTATCCCAAGACCCGATTTGTATCCATGACATAAGACGAAGGTGAATCTAACAAAAGTCGGAAACTCAATTCCTAGATAAACGTAAATTTCCGTTCAAAGTACGAGGGTGGCACGAGAGTTTGTAGTTTGGTATATCCTACCGCTGTCTTTCCTCGTTCGTTCCGGTTTGTGGTAAACCCGAGAGTCCCGTAAGGCTACATTATTGGTGCAGTTGTGTGGTTTAAACATACTTGAAATAAACAGTTTCAACATCTGGTTCTTGACTAGGAGAAGAAGTGAACAGCTGAGCAATGAAAAGCGATGGAAAAGAGAGCTGGTTAAGTATAAGTAAAAGCGGAAATCTACAGGGTTTAATTTTGGTATATTTTCACAGATAACACCTACGCAAGAATCAATTACAATCATTAACTCGACGGTGTTATTTCTAACAACAATTGACACAATCCCAAGCGACTGACGCACGGAGTAAGAACAACATGTAGATACGTACAATACAATTAGTGTATTTAAACATACGCGAATATACGAAGAAATAGATCAAATTTAGAAAAAAAAAAAAAATAAATAAAAATTGAAAAAAACTAATTAAAGAAATATTTATCTCACCGTTATGCTGTAGCAGATTTACAAGCCTTTGTATAAATTTTTTCTGTTGCTCACCTGAAACAAAAAATGACAAAAAAATTGCTACTAAATTATTTAACTTCAATTCTGTACACACAATGAACATTTATTTATTTATCTTTGCCATTTTCAATCGTTATTAGACGATATTGTTAAATAGAAAATTTTTTTTCTTTATATATTTTTTCCATCCAATATCACCTTAATACAATAAATTAACGAAAATGTTGGATCAGATTTAATAATTCCTTTTCCTTAAATTTATCAAATAATTGTTCAAATCAGGACAAGAATTTTAGCACCTACCTTAGCCCTTAGGTAGACAAGAATTGATAAAAGACGAGACAGGGATTTAGGATGGGGAGGTTAATTCAGATCCAAGATTCCAGCAGTCGTTTCCCAGCTTCGGGAAGAGCTATGAGAATAATTAAGGGTAGTTTCGGTGGGTAAAATTAGGTGCTTTAAGCTGGTTAAAAATATGGCCAATATCAGTGGGTGTTTTAAAGTTCAATTAGCCGCTTTAGTTCTCGGAGTAAATTTTTCTACCACGTAATTTAGTTAGGCCTTAATAGAAACTTTTCTCTCTCTCTCTCTTTATGTTTCACTTCGTTTTTTTATTTTTCAAACTCGACCATACATTTCGAAATACTGAAGCCAAAAATTCGCTTCTTAAGAACTAAGACCGCGAATGACAGGCCAGGTAATAAGAAAGGTAAGTTTTCTTTTTATTATTTTCGGGGTTCATCAGTATTTTGCCTCCGGTATTACTGCTACCTATACTTCGTAGGTATTCCCAAGAGACGTCTTCTATTATGTCGTCCCAAGTAAATACGGTAAAAGAATAGCGAAGAAGCGAAGGCTTCGAAGTTTCCTAAGTAAAAGGATCTCCTCCTCCCCTTCCTCCTCCTTCTCCTCTTCATCTACTTCTTCTTTTTTTAAAGTGCAAACGCAATCCACGAGTCACGTATTCGCCCACATAACAAAACGTTACCAAAGGATCGTAGACACCTGGTATCATTTACTACACAGACTCTCCTCTACTCTTATTCTTCTCTTTTTTTTATTATCTTCTTACATTTCGTCGCAATCATCGGATCACGAGATAAAAACAAAAGTTCAAAATATCTAATAGTGGTTGGTTGGTGGAATAGGTTATAAAATGTTTGAATCTGGTCTGATCAGTAGCGATGGAACAAGTGACGTTGATTTTCTCACCACTATTTCGTTTTGTCGTTGAGTTTAAAGAAAAAGTTGGTGGTTGAGGAGGGATGAATAGAATTTGTTCGTGAAATGAATAAATTATCAACCGACAGATCATGGTGAGTATAAAAAAAAAAAAAAAACTAGTCGCTGTTTGTTTATTTTAAAATTCAAAAGCGTTGAAATCTTCTTGACGGGAACGATATTTGAGAAACAAAAAAAGAAAGAAAAAAATCTCGTAAAAATTCTACAAGAGACTAAATAATTATACTCATAGAACAATACAAAAAGAAAGAAAAAAAGAAAGAGAGAATAAAAAAAAAAAAAAATGGCGCCTGTAGACCAGCTCGCGAAACCTTAACGTTCCTCCCCAGAGAGGCCAAGGACGTCCTCAGACTCTGAGAGAAGGCAGGTACCTAAGCTCAAAATCGTTAGACACCCCGGCCACAAAACCTCGAGGGTTTTGTCTCTCGGTTTAGGTTAGTTCTGAGGAAAATCTCTCTAATGAAACTCTTTGACTTGTACCTGTATGGTTCAACGAAGAGTATCTACATAGACAGAGAGATAAGTAGATAAGTACTGACAATGACTAGCATGAGAAGTACCGGAAAGTCTTCAAGGCCTGGCTTTCATATGATTAAGTGAAAGTGTCTCACAGTATTAAAAGTCGTCAAGGGATTAAAATGAGAAAATTTTTCCGCCTGGATAAAGCACGATATACTTAGTATGGGGTGCATAGGCGTTGCTGCACTTTCAGGTTCATCGTTTTGTTACCTCTAAAATCTTGCCTTGATTCAAGCTTCAGAGACCGTCCTTGAAATGCAAATATAGAAGTCGTATGCGTCAGCTGTTCTCTCACGAAACACATTTGTTGTACCTACTGTGTGCTTTGCGAGGTAGAGAAACATGATTTCCTCTTCCTGCATGTATAATATAAATAGAGGTATGTATACATATATACGTTATGTAGTAACTCAGGCGAATTTGTATTTTGTAAGCAAGGAAAAGAATGGAAGAAGCCCTCCTCTGTTTGAAGATCAAATCGTAGAGGTAATAAAGGTGGAGTACGTGACCTCTTTATCGTTTGATGCTGGACTGCTACCTTCTCATTGAACAGTGTTATTCCGTAACGGAAAGACCGTACTGTAGATACTGTTTAAATATCCGTTTCCGTAAACATCTAGTAGATACCAGTCTCGTAATTTAAGTAATCTAAACCTAGACCTAAACCTAAATTCTAAACTGTACGTGGTTACGAAGACGGAAAGGTCTGGCATTGGAAACCTTTGACATTAATCTCGGTTGAGGTATGAGAACGGATACGAAATAGGAAATAGTGAACAATTTATGCTGATTGTCGAGTCTGTATGGAATACCTTGTGGAATTTTACTCCCTGATCTATTCGAGGTTACACCTGATGCTTCTCTAACTATATTATTGATCATGGTCCTGGTAAGGAGATTGTGTACATATGTATAACGATGAGAAAATCGTCTGTGAGATTCTAACCGCAGAAATCACGTCCGGAATTAGATCCGGGGTGTTTCTAATCAAGTTTCAATTCCTCAACTAGGATTGAGCAGAGCTTTAGGTACCAGAAAACCCGCCCACAGGTTGTCACTATTCGTTGTAGATGCTAATAATGCAAATTTTATGCACCCCCATGAATTGACCAAAGCTTTTCTTGCCATCTCTGTCTTTGTCTTTTGGTCTCTCGGTCTTTATTATCTTTTTGTTTTTTCTCATTTCGTCCGCATTCAGAAAATTGTTTACAGAGAGTAAGGCCTACCCCGCAGGGCAAGAACTTTAATGATATTTTCTAATTTTCTTCCATCTTTCACAGACTGGTATGAAATACAGTAATTCTTTCATCTTTTTGATTAACAATTTTTTATTACTGGTCGGCACAATCGTCCTAACCAACAAAAAAATTAAAAAAAACAAAAACAAAAAAAAAAACAACAAACTTACTTAGGTATAAAGATTTCATTTATCTGTATATGTCAGTACCCGAATCACCGTTAAAAAGCACAACAAACCAATTATCAAATACGAGTATCACAATAGCGAGCTGCGATTTTTTTTTCTTTTTTTTTTTAAATAAATTCAAACTGAAATAAAAGAAGCAGGTTATTAAAAATTTTGTCAAAAATGAAGCGAGAAAAATAAAATCAAGACTCGCTAAAAAAAACCTTAAGAAATTTTTTCACCTCTGTATAGAATTTTCTAGGCGTTGAAATATCGTGAAATTACTTGAAAATTTCTTTGAATTTTAATCAACGAGTTGAGCTGCGTGGGTACATGGTTTATGATTCAAAATTTAAATTATTAAAACAGAAACACACGAAAAAAAAAAAAAAAAAAAAACACTTCGGTTCAATTTCACCCTTGACCTTAGTCTTTATACTTTTTTTTTTTTAATATTTGTTCCATCGCGAATCGATAAGTGATATATATATATATTTTTTTTTTTTATTAGTTCGTAGAAAATAACGTCGCAGAGTTACGTTACGATATGTTCAGATAAACAGTTCAATAAGGTGATGACATTTATTCTTTTTTATATTATGAAACCTCGTCACGTGATTCAAGATCAAAAAACTAAATCCAGATCTCGAGACTAGCTGACATTGCTGCTTCGTAGTATTCGAGTATTTTAAAAAAGCGGAAAAACTTGCTCTCGCTACTTGAATATACGTGCGGTCGATTTAAACTTCAATTCTCTTTAATTTCACCGCAAGGTTGTCAAGTTTATTCCAACCGCTGTAATCCCCCCATTATATTCACGTGTAAAATCGCCATAACTATACCTACTATGGGTTATATCGTTATAAATCCTAAAATGCGAATTTTATTCATACTTTTAAACGGTTTTTTGACCGCGTTAAACTGCCGGGTTCTATAGACCCTAATTTCACAGAAGGTATACCACCAGGCGAATTTCTCTAGAGACTCGCTACTTTTCCATACCACACTTTACTTATGATTCATAACCCTTGTTGATTGTTATTAAACGTCGTAGGTCGAGGGCCGAAACAAAATCGTACAAAAGACGAAGGTAGGTCTCTTTCATTTTGTCCTTCAACAATTTGAGGCAATTTCAAAAAACCTTTTTGTCGTAAATTACTCAATTCCTCAAAACTCAACTGACTCTACTCACCGAATTTTGTCTTCCTCTTTTTGATCCTTTCTCAAGAAAATAAATAAATAATTATTTATTCAACGAATCACTCGATCCATATTTTAATAAATCGCGTATATCGATCGATAATTAACTGCCAACATTTCATCACGTAAACGAATTGTGAAAAAACAAAAAAAAAGGCTTGGCTTCGCATTTTCGCCGCATTCATATCGGCACATACATCGATCGCTAATGCTTTATTGAACGTATATTCAGCAAAGGCCGAGCAAACCCACTTATTGCCAAATCAATGATTTGGAATTCAAAGCTGCTCAGCAAAAGCAGCATTTGCTGTACGGGAGCGTATGACACAATTATTAACAAAGCCCATATTTGTTTAATTATTTCGAAAGATGAACCGAGAACAAAAATTTTCTATTCAGTTCATGTTTTTCACTAAAAATTTCAACTGCTAGATTCTAGAACACGCACAGAGTTGGTGGTTTGAGGTGCTAGTTTTACTTTTAATCAAAAGCTTTGGGAATTCTGAAATGAGCAGGGTTAACCTCTGTCTCTAATTAACAGAGTTCATTTGCAAAGTTTGCATTTTTGCCAATTAATTTTTACCCGTTATTAGTAGAGCTGCGTAATCAGGACCCGTGGGCGACGATGCAGAAAATCAAATTCGCTCTCTCGCTCATTTGACCAATTTAAACAGCTGTCCTGTACCGATTTCGATACATAATGTCGTAGCTAATGGAGAATCAATCCCTTCACCTCTCGTTCGCGAATATCAACGAATTTATGCTAACAATGTTACCGAGGGTTAATTAGGCGATTTAGGACTCCAGCTGGTGCCAATCTTGATCATCATTTCAATTCCACACATCATTTGCTGATTGATCGTTAATTATTAATTAATATTGAGAATTGACGATTATTTGATCGCCGTTGAAACTGCAGGATGAGGAATATTATCGCGAATTATTTTTAACTTTCCGTAATGAAAATTGAAAATTTTCATGAAAAAGGGAAGTTATTGGTTTCGGTTCAATTTTCGAAAATTGTGTTTTCATCAGATCTCGACGTTTTCGGGTCCTACGAAGCTATTCTGACTATTTTTCGATGGACGTCCGTATGTGTGTGTGTAAACAAATTTTTGTCGTACGATATCTTTAGAACGAATCGACCGATTGGAATGATCCTTATGGCGATCGAAAGGGTTTATCAAGACTTAGATCTGATTAGATTTTGGAGTCGATCGGTCGAGTAGTTTCAAAGTTATTCGAGAAATGAAAATTAAGAAACAATTTTTTTTCATGCTTTTAGCGCATAACTTCTAAACTGTTCGTGCGATTAGTCTCAAAACTTGATCAGACTTAGGTCTTGGATAGCCCTTTCAATCGCCGTAAGATTCATCAAAATCGAACGATTGGTTTAAAGGATATTGCACGACAAAAATTTCTCTTTTTCTCGTACGATACCTTTGGAACGAATTAACCGATTTGAATGATTGTTGCAGCGATCGAAAGGGTTCATCAAGACTCAGATCTGATTAGATTTTGGAATCGATCGGTCGAGTAGTTTCAAAGTTATTCGAAGAATAGAAATTGAAGAAAAAAAGATTTGTATAGGGAAAACTAATTATACTTATAACCTTCTTTAATTTATTATAAACCCAATAGTATCAATTAATTGTAACGTATTTAACACAGCGGGAAGTTTTCGGGTTGGCCCACAGGTCAACCGGTTTCTTGATTTTTTCAATCTAAAATAAGTGAAACGGGATTAAGATCAACCAATTCTTCGTGTTTACGTTGCGTCTACGTTCCACGCATATCTTTAACGTGGATAATAAAACGCGTGTGTCGCCGTTGGCGAAAATGCAAAAACACTATAATTTAAGTAGTCAGTTTAGGTATATATATATATACGAAACCTACCAAGCCAGGCTTTTGCGAGGCTCAATTTAAGCGAAATATTTGACGGTGGAATGTCGCTTATTTCAAAACCCGTTCATTCCACGTTAGTACAGTTCTATATACCTACTCTTTAGACCGACTTATATACCCGAGATTTTCTCAGTTGATACTGGCTTATATTCTCACCTCAGGTATTTACCGAAATATTTCAAATTTAAGACACCAATGACTTATTTCTCATGTGATATACTATACGTAGGTACACTGCCTTTTCACCACGCAACACGAATTATTACGCTTTTTCGAAATGAACAAAATAATAAGAAAACGAATATGGAACGGAATTTTAAAGAAATTTGACTTTTAATGTATATATATATATTTATGAAATAAAATTCAACGTAGGTATTTTTTGTCTAGAAAAAGTTGATTTGTCACAATCGCGAATTTCAAAGCGGCATTTAATTTTTTTATTATTCCTTTTATTCTTCTGTCCCCGCGGGGTTGAAAAACGTTCGAATTGAGGGAGCAAGAGTCTATCAGCTTGGTTATACGGATGACAGATGTCAGGGATGAAGTTTTTGCGAGGTTAAATTCAACCCCCCCCCCCCCCCCCCCTCCCCCCCTCCCCCCCCCATCCCCCCGGCCGCCCGCCCTTCGCCATTTGCCGAAAGGAAAAGACAAACAAACAAAAAATGAAAGAAAAAAAAAAACTATCAAAAAAAAAAAAAAAACGCTTTCGCTGATCTCGACTTTACCCGAAACGTAAGCAAACTTGAATAATGAAAGGAGAAAGACTCGGTGAAATGAGGGGCTGGATAAAATTCCAGCGAAATTTACCATACGAAATATATTACAGGATATCTGACTCTTCATTTTGTTTTTGCATACTTCAAACCGCGATAATTATTTACACATCCTACCCTACAGCGGGAGAGATAAAAAGGGAATGAATTCGCGATAAATAGATCAAAATCATAAATCCTGAAGTAAACGCACATGTTTATTATTACATTTATATTTATATGTAGATATACAGGATGAGTTTTCTCCGGGGTCTCATCTGGGAGGAGCGTCAAAGTGCCGAAGCTCCGCCTTCTTCTATTCATAATCGTTCGCTTACGAATAATAGTGTGTGATTATCAAACAGATACCTGTTTATCTCCTAATTTCTTTACATCCACACGTATATCACACCTCGGAAATACAGTCTACTCGTATAAGGTTGTTTTGACAGCAGAATATAAGCATTTATTATTATTCGTAAGCGAACGAGTATGAATAAAAGAAGGCGGAGCTTCAGCACGTTGAAACTCCTCCCAGATCAGACCCCGGAGAAAACTCACCCTGTATATTCTGATGAAGATATTTCAACTCTGGAAGGTTAACTAATTATAAGATGTAATAACGTTTCGGTTGATATATATACTCGTATATATATATATATATATATACGGTTCACGGATTATATCCGCCTGTACCTACATCCGTATTTAATTGTAAGTGACACAGACAGGTTGAAATTTGCCATCTGGTTGGGATATAGCAGCATAAATCTGTATTCTGGTTATAGCCAGGTTCTGTTAAAGGACTAGTGTATATTAACCAAGGTGACAAGAACAAACGGTTAGTACTATTAGTACTTTGCTCTGAAACGTTAGGGCACAGGCATAAGGTACCTATATACCCATACCTTACTCGAGATATCCGGCAATACGATGATTCAAAGTTCAAAGTTATTATAACAACATTGCGGTTCAGACACTCGAAGATAATTTGAGAAATTTGTTCCTAAAGTAATACATCAGGAGTTTGAGAACAAAATATTGACTCAAGACTCGTGAGAAAATTATCCATCAATAATAATGTGGATCGATTTATTCTTTCTTCTTTTTATGTTTAATATATAACATTTATTTTTTTATTTTTTCATCTTGAAAAGTTTTTTTTTTTTTTTTTTTTTTCTATTTATTTATTTCTCTGTTGGCATGAAAAATGCCTCGACGAATGAAAATTATCGCGCCTTTCCTTTTCTGGCATCACCATCGGTTTGAACATAATTTTCGCAAGTGCCTCCAGGGATTATCATCAATTGCCATCAATCATTCTGGACCGCTCAATCTAATTCTACACACAACTTGTTCCTCCTCTCTTTGAGGGAACGCAGTAGGTAGGTACCCGACGTATGCTATACGTGTTCAAAATGGAAAAACTCTGTTAACGGGTACGCGATCGTGTGAAGAGGGTTTGACGTATACTGAAAATGCGGTAGTTATTTGCTTTTTTTTTTTTATTTTTATCCCGAAATTCAATTCGGCTGATCAATAAGTTTCATCCACTTATTCACGATTTAATAAATATGTAGAATATTATGTGAGATGATTTATTTATTTTTCCTTCCATCTCATTTTCATTTTCATAGGCGATACGGAGAAATATCTCAAGTTCATCTCATTTATTAATTTGTTTTTTTTTTTTTTTTCGTTTTTGTATTTTATTTCAACTTTCTACGAATATTTAAACATTTAGTCCCACTAGTCGAGTGAGAGATTCAAATGGTTAAACCGACGTCAAGAATTCTCGAAATTGCTATGCAGCAGCTGCCGCTGCTTCTGCCTTTACGAACCTCTGATTAAACTCCAGCCTTCCGTGTATGTATGCATCAAGCTTCCAGCAAAGTGAACTTTGACTACTTTTAACTAAAGCTTTGGCATCGACCGAAGCTGCTCCAGCAGCAGCATTCGCAAGGCTGTAAATATAGGTTCGTGAAAACTTGACGGAAGACTTATTTTTTTATTTTTTTTATTTCTTTTTTTCTTTTTTACTCAGAGCGTGACCTGGGGAACGGGGTACGTAAAATCCGATAAAATACTCTATTTCTATGGAAAGAAATTTCCTCAAGTTAAAATGCGTATCTGAAAATCATTGAACGAACGAACGAACGAACGAACGAATGAATGAATAAATAGCCCGCGCGATCATGTGGGCGTTTGAAAAAGCAGTTTACAAAAAACCGGGGGTATAGGATGTATAATAAACCTTGCTGTAAGAGTCCGCATTTTATATCTTTAAAAGTAAAAGGGTATACGAGCTTTGGTATAACTTTGAAAATAAGAAGAAGCTATCAAAGCTATTGAAAAGTACCTATCTTGGTTCTCGATCATTCGCGATAACAACATCATTGACGGGGTTCAAATTCTGGTAGCACGTATAGTTATTACTTTTTAGCTTTGACAGAAAACAGAGAAAGAAATTATATGGTAGAAACGAAACGAAACGAAATGAAACGAAACGATACGATATCAAATAAAGGGATGCTGATCAGACAGACGTTTTTGACATTCGGGTGACAGCCGCTCAATGGACCGAACGATTTTTCTTTTTTTTTTTTTCTTTCTTTTTACACGATTCGCTGTTGATGGTGCTGCTGCTACGTCGAATCCTGTGCAACATTTCAGGCTAATGATTTCGTCCAGTTTTTACTATGTCAAAAAAAAAAAACCTTCTATAGAGAAAATAAAGTAAAGAAAAATAACCGATAAAAATCTGGCGTGCCACTCTCGTTGATATTAGAGAATTTTTGTTATACAAACCAAGTAGGTATACGAGAATGGGTTAGAAAAAAAAAAAAAAAAAAAAAAAAATCTCACAATCTCTACTACTTCTAAGCCGAGATATATTATCGAACAAAGTATAACGAAAAATTCTTGAGAATCTTTTAAAACCAATAAGACATTCTTTTCAAGTCAATAATTTAATTTTATTCATTTTTTTTTTTTTTTTTTTTAATTTTTTTTATTTTTATATATTTATTGTTTTTGTTTTCGCTGTCGAAACAATTTAAACTCTCAAAGGAAATAACCAAACGAGGAAAAAAATAAAATAAAATGATATTATTTTTCCGTCAATCGACACGTCGAAAAATGGACAAAAATTGAAAAACAAAGGGTGACTCAAATCCCGGTGATTATATAACCTAAAAACTAAAAAAAAATCGTAAAGCCTGCTTGCTACAGGACGTCAATTACTTTTGGTAACATTAAATGAACTAGGATAGTTACAGATAAAACAAAAACACGATGAAATAAAACTGGGTAACCGGTCAACGTTTGCGCATAGCCCAGCCTCTGCAATTGTTGGCAAATATCTCTGACTATGTGCTTGTGTGTACGTATATGTGTGTGTGTGTGTGTGTGTGTGTGTGTGTGTGGGTCTACAATTGACAGAGAGGATTTATTGATGGGCTATATAGGTAAATGTGGTACGCGACGAACGTTTGACTGGTGTAAATATTGATTCTTCAAAATCATGGAATTGATTATCAAACCCACAGCTGGTTTAACG
Organism: Macrophya annulata; assembly: GCA_963924015.1. Lineage (NCBI taxonomy): Eukaryota > Metazoa > Arthropoda > Insecta > Hymenoptera > Tenthredinidae > Macrophya > Macrophya annulata. The sequence goes on from OZ001262.1 coordinate 3,262,976, forward strand.
TAACGATACCTTATAATTCCATGTACCATTTCATAATCTTTACGATGAATTTGACACTAAATTATTATATTATATCATAAAGAAACAAAGTGTATCTAGGATTTTAAAATCCTTTTCGCATGGTTCGCTATATACATAACATATCACGTGGATAAATTTTACCAACTTTTCTCTAGCAATGTACTTACGCTTGATGGCAAGCTCGACCAAGATTGCATACTGTATCATTTTCATAGCTAAAGCTTGCAGGCATGCACTACACTATACACTACAAACTCGCATCACGGTTTTCGCAAAAATCCTAAAGCTATATACGGTACGGTAAATTCACGGCAGTTTTACCCGGGTCACTGAGCATTATGTCTATGTGTGTACATGAAATATTTGAAAAATTGCAGAATATTTCTCTTGTTTTTTTTTTTTTTTTCATTTTATTTTAAATAAATGCAGGTAGGGCATAACACACATTAAAAAAAAAACAAACTTATTTTTTTTTTTTGAAGAAGTAAATTCTAAATTTTGTGGAAAAAATTTTTTTGCATAAAATCTGATTATATAGCAGAACTTTACCTAAGTAGTAATTAACACGACTATACGATAATTGTTCTACCGTGCAGAAAGTCCGCGCACAGCGAATGTGGCCTTTGTCATTTTATCACTAAAATCTACAAATCTTGATTGCAGTAGGTAGTTGGCTAGCGCGGTTCTATATACATACATATATACACATGTAATCCAGTTCCATTATTCTCCACAATTCACAAGGACTTTGCGGTAATTAGTTTAGTTTAATGCCGAAAATTCTTACGAGGAGAATTGAAGTCCGACGCCAGTCACTGGTGAACAAGATTAATGACCGCAAGAGCAAAATTTTCCATCTAGGTATACGATATATATGTATATGTATACATACATGTGTATATAACATTGATTTTACACTTAGAATATACTATGTGGAATATATCGTGAATTGGTCAATATATGTATATTATTAAAATGAAAATGATGGATTTAAAAGAGTCGAAGGAAGTGCGCTTATCTTTGAAAGAAAAGAACAAAAAAGGAAATTATTTTATAATTAAAATTAATAATAGTTACTTCCAAAATCGTACATTGATTATTAATTATTAATTTTTGATTTTTTTGATTTTTATTTTTATTTTTAGTCTCCAGCGAAAGTAAAACCAGAGTTCAGTCAAGTTTTTGCATCGTTTTTGGCACGAGACTGAAACCCCGCATCGATCACCGTCAAAAAAAGCAAAAAAAAAAAAAAAAAAGTAGAGCTCTTTACAAGTTCGTTTCCAATCAGGAATAGCTGGTATCGACGTTAACCTTTCGTATACACTCAGCTAGACGTCGCTTTTGGAATTGTAGAATTGCTCCGATTTCAGGTAGAAGTAATGATTGAAAATTTTTTAAAACGTTCGTTAAACAGACTAAAAAAATATACGAGAAATAGCCGAATTGATTCATTTTTTATTTTTTTCTCTATATTGTTAATCTAATATGGTTAATCAAATCCCATTTTATTTTGTATATGGATTATATTATACATATTTTTTTAATTCAAATTTGTTTTTTTTTTTCTCTCTTTTTTATTCGTGCATCCCAATTATTTATCCTTTGAACTAAATTCAACCAGCGTGGCCAAAATTCCCGGGTCTTGTTGAGAGGGATCTGGCCACGTGTGTGGGCGTAGGCAACCGCTGATTGCAGCATCCCCCTTGCACCCGTTTCATGTCACCCGAGTTTTGGCCTTCGTAGCTGACCTCGACCCCAGAATACGATCGACTTACACGCCCCACCGACCCTACCACGGGTTGATCTGAACGTGAGCGATCCCTAATGGTTTTGGTACCAAAACCCAGGCGAGTAGTAGGTGCAGAGGGTAAAATCGGGGTTGATAAGGTCATGAAAATAATTTTTGATTACTTAATAATAATAAAAAAAAATCAGGAAACCGGTTGAGCTGTGGGCCAACCTGAAAACTTCCCGCTGTGTTAAATACGTTACAATTAATTGATACTATTGTATTTATAATCAATTAAAGAAGGTTATAAGTATAATTAGTTTTCCCTGTACAAATCTTTTTTTCTTCAATTTCTATTCTTCGAATAACTTTGAAACTACTCGACCGATCGATTCCAAAATCTAATCAGATCTAAGTCTTGATGAACCCTTTCGATCGCCGCAACAATCATACAAATCGGTTAAGTCGTTCCAAAGGTATCGTACGACAAAAAGAGAAATTTTTGTCGTGCGATATCTTCTAAACCAATCGTTCGATTTTGATGAATCTTGCGGTGATCGAAAGGGCTATCCAAGACCTAAGTCTGATCAAGTTTTGAGACTAATCGCACGAACAGTTTAGGAGTTATGCGCTAAAAACATGAAAAAAAATTGTGTTTCAATTTTTATTTCTCAAATAACTTTGAAACTACTCGACCGATCGACTCCAAAATCTAATCAGATCTAAGTCTTGATAAACCCTTTCGATCGCCATAAAAACCATTTCAATCGGTCGATTCGTTCTGAAGATATCGTATGACAAAAATTTGTTTAAACACACACATACGGACGTCCATCCAAAAATAGTCGGAATAGCTACCTAGGACCCCAAAACGTCGAGATCTGATGAAAATTCAATTTTCGAAAATCGGACCGAAACCAATAACTTCCCTTTTTTATGAAAATTTTCAATTCTCATTGTGGGAAGTTAAAAGTTACTAAAAAGAGATGATAATGGTAGCTGTATTTCGTTTCAGGGTCACTACTTCGGGTTTTCAATTCTCACAGGTTATCCGAATCCTTGAAAGACTAGACATCAAAGTATCGTTACTGTAGATATTATTTCGATATTGATGATTATCGGTGAAGTTAGATTTACGGCATCGCTGGATATATATATATATATATACAATTCTCTAGGAAGACATAAATCAGTAAATAGATCGAAGAGGGTAGATGTTGTTACACGTGTATGCGTATTATAGACATCCAGGTACATTATACATACATATATACATACGACAGAGAAGCACAATCAAACTAGGACTTTCCTCTCCCTATCCTGACCAATTATTATTGCAATTTATAGTCAAGTTCATATCCAAACTATCTATCCCGAAAATGTAGATCAAGGACAGCTCGCAATGCGCAAGGCTGAAGTTCCGGGAATCTGGGGATGATGACAGTTTCCCGAAGGTCATACCATTCCAGATAGACTGTAATAATAACAGCGACAGATTTTAGGTAACATCTAGCTATATAAGTATACCCACTATGCTTGAATATCGGAAAGATCAAAAAAGTATAAAATAATTAATTTCAAAAAATAAAACAAAAAAATATTACCCAAGCTAGAAGAAAATTTGTCTTCCATAGAAGAAACGAGAAATGCGGTCAAAAAATAGAAAGAACAAAAAGTGAAAAGAATTATGATAGGTAATCGTAGCAATAATACATGTTTCTCTGTATTTATATATATATATATATATATATATACCTTATACCATACGCTGGCGGGTTTACACTAATGAACAACTGTGCTCGGGGTGTCATGTCATACCGCAATTATGTTACTTAATTTACAAATTTCGGGCAGACGCTTGCTTGAAATTTAATACTATTAAATTTTGGGCTATACGTAAGGTAGAGTATGTAGTACATACATATGTATATTCATATACGTATGTCATCGTTCAGATTAAAATGACTCCAACAATAAAAAAAAGAAAAAAAAAATTGCAGTTTTATTGTTATATTAATTGACCCAAACTACATATTTAATAAATGAATATATTTGCAGTTTCTTTATCATACCAAAGTCAAAATAATTGTTAAAAAGTGTAATTTTCGTCAAACGATACTATATATATACAATCGGAGCAAATTTACCTATACGATCGTACCAGTATAACTACCTAGAAGTTACATGGATACAGTTATGTGCCTATTAAGTAGATACATATGTACATACATAGGAAACCGCATTGTCCTAGGCTATTTCAATGGAGAGATTGAGACCTTAATTGAATAGGTTGTCTCTAACGACGTTGCGATAACAATGGTGACTATACTAACCAAAACGTTAATTAATTGAATTTGACTGTAAATAAACTTGAAGCAGTAGGTCTTTTTTTTTTTTGCTTAAACCGTATACATATAACTAATGGCTTATATACTCCATTTTATTTATTTATTTATTTATTTATATACTCCTTTTTTGATTTCTTGCTCTTTTTTTTTTTTGCTTTTTCTATTTCATTTTAAACTCGAGGACGGTGTTTTGTATACCAATGCAATGCCTAGTCGTGTTTTAATTCAATTCAGATTCAACGAACTAAAATAGAAAATTTAATACCGCGTGTCTTATTAGAGTCCACAACTAGCAAGTTTACTCTCGAGCCAATTCAAGAGGAAATCTAATTAACTAACCACTCAATAATACCAACCGCACTCCGATATTCTTAACGAGAAAAAAAACACGATGAAGATTCTATAAATTAAATTCGGGTTATAAAATTTGATTCGATCAAGTTCTTTCGTTTTAATTTTTCAATACGAACATAACTGAAGAATTTTACAATCAGTATTCCGTCAATTCGACTAGGACAAGTTCAAGAATGAAGGTGTATATAGTCCGATCAGGAAACAATCCCTTTGAAATCAAAGTGATCAAAATTTAATTGAAATACTTGATATACAAGTACTGAATACCTAAGCGAATTCTCCACTGGTCTAATAAAATTTTCTGTAAAAATCAAAGTGAATAATTTGAATTCGGAATTAGATCTGTTTAAATTAAAAATAATAGAAATTTAAAATTGAACGATTTAGGTGTTAACCATGGAAAGAGGAGAAGTTAATCGAATTTGGTTTTGTCCGTTGTTTTTTTTTTTTTATTTTTTTTCTTTTTTATCTTCTTTTTCTGTTTCTTTTTTCAGGGTTTTAGTTATATGAAAGGGGTAAAACTGTGAAGGCGACTGTTGAATACAGGGAGGTTTTTGAAATGAATGCATCGAGGTCACAGCAGCTACACGGATGTCCACCACAGCTATTCATTCTAAACCCGTGCGCGTCTCTCTCTCGCCCCTGGGCAAATTTACAGCTTATATTCAACCCCACGATCTGAACTACAGCCAGAGGTGTGAAAAATATTAAAGAGTGAAGATAAAAAAAATAAAAAAAACAAAAAAAGTAAAAATAAAATAAAAAGATTCATTCAAATTCAAAATAAATCACACTTTCGTTTCAAACTGTAGATATACAATATACACATGAAAAAATATACCGAGTTAGAGAAAATATCGTTCGAGAATAATTGATCGGTGTATATAAAACGAAAAAATTTTCATTTCTTATAATGAATAATTGAATGAAATCCATGACGCGGAATGATTGATTCTTTAATTAAAAAAAATCTCTAAAAGCGAGTGTAGGTAGGTAGGTACTTGATCATTTTCCACTTGGCTAAGCCACATTCAAATGGTAAATGAAAGGCAGGTGTATAAGTTGTATATATATATACATATACCTATAGATATGTACATAAGGTGTTATATTAGAAATATACATGCATTTGAAATACTGCGAGTACCCCTAAAGGCTATGAGGCACTGCGAATGGCGATTCCAATTTACTCCAGAGAAAAAAAAAAAGAAAAAAAAAAAAAGAATACGAGTACCCGACCATATGTTGCTAACTGCCCTGTCGTTTTCAAGCTCCTTTTCCTCGAGATATTGAATGTATTTTTTACACCATTATTAACAAAATCCCCGGAGTTTATCCACGCGTGTTAAAGTCGTGTATTTTAACGCGAGATTAACTTCTCTAATTATTATTATTATTTATAAAAAAACATTGACTGGATCATGCAATCTGGAACAAATGTAATAACATTACAAATATTATACGATTTTATTTATTTATTTTTTTTTTTCTTTATTTTATCGTCTTTCGTCTTTCTCTGACAATTAAATATTAATAATTCTATATACAGGGTGAGTTTTCTCCGGGGTCTGATCTGGGAGGAGCTTCAACGTGCTGAAGCTCCGCCTTCTTTTATTCATACTCGTTCACTTCCGAATAATAATAAATGCTTATATTCTGCTGTCAAAACAACCTTATACGAGTAGACTGTATTTCCGAGGTGTGATATACGTGTGGATGTAAAGAAATTAGGAGATAAACGGGTATCTGTTTAATAATCACACACAATTATTCGTAAGCGAACGATTATGAATAGAAAAAGGCGGAGCTTCGGCACTTTGACGCTCCTCCCAGATGAGACCCGGGAGAAAACTCATCCTGTATATAAAAGACGCGTTATCCGTGACCCATATATGTACATTTTTTTTACTTTGTTTTATATATTTTTTTCTTATAATCTTGAGATTCCGTCGCTATCGGTATCGTCGGAATGGTTTATTAATTTTATTCAAACAATCGGCTTATTCAAATATAGATACTCGTATCGTATATTATACAATTCTGTACTGTATGTTACATAATCTATAGAATACATCAATACGATGTTGAAACCTTGAGAGGTTCTCAGACTCTCTGGCATCTGTAAAGGAAGACTCAATTATTTGCATACCATTACCAGAAGTCTGAAATAGTGAGAATTTCCGGTTCTACAATTCATCCGTAATGCAAGAGGATAGTAAACTGCTGAGTAAATGACAAAATTCTCGCGGTGTATAATTGCAGTGTGTGTGTGTGGGTGAATAAATTTGATTTAACGATTTGTTAGACGTATATCTTGATAAATTTGTACCTCCTCATTTTCGTGACAATGAATTAATCAACAGTAACGCTAATTAGTTGAAATAGCCAATTATTAAATGAAATATCGAATTTGTTAAGTAGAGTTCATATAACACAACCTTAAATAAAAAATAAAAAAAAAAATATATATCTTCAACAAAGTTCCGAAAGAGATATTATGATAAAATATTAAAAATGATTAATCGTTTGATGAAAGAAATTTATCCCAAAATAATAATATTATATAGAACGTCTCTTATTATATGATGAAAATTGACGAGATGATTGAAATACCTGCACGAATCGTTTCAATTATTTCTTAATTTCGCGCTCAGCTAATCAAAGTATTTTCCTCATAATACCAGCTTGGAATTCGAAATTTTGTCCTTAGTATCCCTGACGTGAGTTACCGTCCTGACTTTCAATATCGAAAACGACATTCTCCTCTTCCGACCAATACCAAACTCCAAAGCTTTGCGATCAATCCTATGAATAACGGATTTTCCAAAAAACAATAAAAAAATTTTACGTACTCTGCAGGAAAATTCGAAGCAATTTTTTCTTGTTTTTTTTTTATACCCTTGATCCGATTAGTAAATGGAAAATGTTCACTGGCTGATCTTTAGACCTTATCAAATCTCTTATCTCACGATATTTGTCTCGAACAAACGAGTCAATTTACAGAGGGATTGTAGTTCTAAAGCTCACTGCAGTTTAAGATTGTTATGCTTATTAGTGCGATTCTTTGAGGAGATGAAGGAATTGCGTAAAGAGTGACATAGGCGAGTCATGTTTCTAAGAGTAAAAAATTCAATAGAGAGTTTCTTTAATCGAGTTCCTCTTCAGATAATTTTATTCAATTTTTTTTTAATTTTTTTTTTTCTTCTTCTTCTTTTCACTGACTTAAAAGAGGCTGTTACTTTAATTTTTTTTTTTTTACCTTTACTTTTGATCTCGTTCTATATTGCAAAGGCGACTGTATACCTTGATAACGAACTTTACAAAGTAAGATTAACATCCTGCTTTTACAATTTTTAAATCTCTGCACACGTGTACGAATTTTATATTGAATAAGAAAAAGGGACATCAATAATTTTTAGATTCACTGCCGCTTAATAACAGAAGCGGGAGAGGGAAAGAAAAGTATTTCAAGTTAAAATGGAGGTGGGACGACAGATGTGTCTTTCTCCCCTTATAGTCAGAGCTGATTTTTAATTTCTGTAAAAAAAAATATCATCGAACAGGAGATATCTCATGAAATTTTCGCTTTTTCCCGTCGAAAAGAAGTTTTTAACTTCCCGCAATGAAAATTGAAAACTTTCATAAAAAAGGGAAGTTATTGGTTTCGGTACGATTTTCGAAAATCGAGTTTTCATCAGATATCGACGTTTTGGGGTCCTACGAAGCTATTCTGACTATTTCTGGATGGACGTCCGTATGTGTGTGTGTGTGTAAACAAATTTTTGTCGTACGATATCTTTAGAACAAATCGACCGATTGGAATGGTTTATATGGCGATCGAAAGAGTTTATCAAGACTTAAATCTGATTAGATTTTGGAGTCGATCGGTCGAGTAGTTTCAAAGTTATTTGAGAAATAAAAATGAAAAAACAATTTTTTTTCATGTTTTTAGCGCATAACTCCTAAACTGTTCGTGCGATTAGTCTCAAAACTTGATCAGACTTAGGTCTTGGATAGCCCTTTCGATCGCCGCAAGATTCATCAAAATCGAACGATTGGTTTAGAAGATATTGCACGACAAAAATTTCTCTTTTTGTCGTACGATACCTTTGGAACGAATTAACCGATTTGAATGATTGTTGCGGCGATCGAAAGGGTTCATCAAGACTTAGATCTGATTAGATTTTGGAATCGATCGGTCGAGTAGTTTCAAAGTTATTCGAAGAATAGAAATTGAAGAAAAAAAGATTTGTAAAGGAAAACTAATTATACTTATAACCTTCTTTAATTTATTATAAACACAATAGTATCAATTAATTGTAACGTATTTAACACAGCGGAAAGTTTTCGGGTTGGCCCACAGGTCAACCGATTTACTGATTTTTTTTTTTTAAATTTTTTTTCCGAAATAATCAATCGCTATGACGTATATTTCTAGATATACAAAAAGTTTAAACTCACTTCAATTTATTATCTTTGTATAAAATTCGGTGGTAATATATCCCAGAAATTTTCCACATAAGTCTAATTGCAGGCTTTAAAATTGTTTTTAGAAATAACACGACCGTTTCTCTTACATACATACGTCTTCCGTTCGAGGCTTCAAGTTTCGTGCATAATTGCGGGTTCTTCGCTTTGACGATCCATCATATATATAGAAGAGACTAAACTAATTTACTCGTGTGTTTTCGTCTCTGAACGACTATGTAATGTTCAATTTTCCATACTTCGAATAGTTACGCAATAGTAACGTTAACTTTCCACATTTTCCCTACTAGCCTAGTTAAACTATACATCGTGAAGTCAAGAATTTACAACAGCTGTAAGTTATGCCGTTGCTACGCGGCGTGTATCACATATTTATACCAAAATATTCGCTTGTAGAATATATTTTGATAAAATATGTAATTTCGATAGAAATATATAAACTTTGCGTATATACTGCACGCCGCTGTTTATCAGACCCATAAAATTAAGCTATACCTATTTACTTTTTTTTATTTGAAATTTTCTTTTCCATCGGCGAAAAATGATTTGACAAAATTTTTTATTTTTTATTTGTTTAAAATATTGAACAATGGCCTAAAACAGGCTGAATGGAGTTTTTTAATACTATAAGATGTAACTGAGGGCTGATTATGGGTTGATTACTCCAGATTGTGTTCTTATTGGTTAGTAATTAAATTCGACCTTATTTGCATCGATTACGATACCTATAGCTAAGTATATTACACTCTTAACGCATCTGAAGTATAAAACCGACTACGATTAAAGGGATATATACCTACGGATAAGTATTAAACTTGATAGTCTATAAAATTGGCATTCTCAAGAAATGGTTGAAATAAAGATCAACGTTGTCCTATACGTCCAAGTGATTTCATGTAAAAATCCTCGTAACGCATAAGTACATACAATGTTTTAATATTATTCATTTGGATTAAAAGAAACATATTGCATTCCGAAAAAATGTTAAAAATTAAAAAAAGCTCGAGTTCTTAATACCAAAAAAAAAAAAAAAAAACGAACACATTTATCCTGATAAAGATTCAGTAAAAATTCAGAGCTTTCAAAAAATAACAGAGAGTTCTTAGAGCTCTAACTTGTCCAATGAAGCTTTGAACGTTGTGCTTCACATCATCGTATATTTAATTTAGTTAGTTAGTTCATTGTTGAAAAGCTCGTGGCAGCACCGTACGCTACTGTCAAGTATGACATCGATCGGCATAACCGGGTTCTTAGTTCCGGAGCTTTTTACAGAAGGTAGGGATGGCGCCACGTGTTATTAGCAGCAGCAGCGGCAGCAGCAAGCAAAGAGAAAAGCTTTTGAATCGATAGCCCGCCTGACCCTATAGCGAGAAGCTGCTCTACCCTCGAGAATTGTCGTTGCAGGATATTCATTCCTCGATTCTACGAACACAAAATTTTTCAAGCCATGCGAGGAATGAAAATTTTTTTGTTTTTTTTTTGTTTCTTCATTCAGAGTGAGTTAAAATTAACACGGTTTATACAAACACCGTTATAACAAATTCCAATTACCGAAACATTAAGCTTCGTATTTCATTTGTTGCTTCGAGAGTGTACCAAATAATAAAAGGTTAAATTTGATAACGATACGAAAGCTTTGGAGACACTTTACACATACCGTTATTCAACTTTTCACCTTTCGTATTAATATTATAACAGCAAAAAAGTAATTATATTTATGTTTTATGCTTAAATATATTCATGCATGTAAATATAGCAAATAAAAAGATGTAGGTACTTGAAAAATGACAATTCCAATTCACGATATGAATAATGTTGTACGTTATTCGTTTCGACAGTAATAATAACTTTGCCAAATTTTCAAGAACCAAATTTCAATTTTATAATTTATTTTTGCCTTTTTCTCTTGTCATTTTGTGACAAAAATTTCTACTTTCAAGTCTTTCCCAAGTCTTTGCAGGGTTCAAGATGAACTTTTCCCTTTCAAGAATTCTTTGCCGTAGAAAAAAAAAAAAAAATAAAACAAAAAAAAGAACAGCTCTCAAAAAAATTCCTAACTTATTAATAAGAAAAATAAAAAAAAAAAAAAGGTGCCTTACATCTCCCAGACATTATCAGGTTCTATGGCTATAATAATTCAGCATATATACATATATAGATAGTTAAGACTATATGAATAAATGTGTTAATTAGGCAAGCGTATTGATCCATATTCTCGCTATGTATTCGTATATATGTATATAATTCGAATGTGTTAATGCTGAATATATAGAAATAATAAACGTAGGTCAAACCCCGTTTCAAACCTCAAATAACTGTTGCCAAAAATGATGAAAATTTACTTAATTCCTATATTGATATATTACGTATCATATTATCTACCCTTTTAGACCCTCGCTCTCTCTTGGCAACAGGGAACCGAGTCAACCGTATATATGGTCAAACGAACGTTGAATCATGATCGAAGCTGTCGTTAATATAAGGGGCGAATTTTCGATGAATGATAAAATAAAATAAGACTATAGAATTTTTCGAAAATGAGAAAACTTTGTGTAAATAAAAAAATAAGAAAAAAATAAAAAATGGCGTAATCATTAATTATTTTTTTTCATTGTTTTCTCACTTCTAGTCATTTTCGATATATATATGTAATTCAATATTTCAACACTAAATTTATCAACGGACCTAGAATTATATACTTATACCTTATACGTATGTATCTAGTATAATGTACGTCAATTTAATGCGTGACCGAGGTGACGGCACAGTAAAAGACTGAAACTTATACCCGCCTACACGTATACGTATATATATATGAATAACTATAGGTATGATACATGAACTATAAGAACACATATATACCATATATATATATATATGTATACATACATAATACATATATACATACAAAGCCCGCATTGTTCTCTCGACATCGACCGAGGCGGCGTAAATTCTGGTATGAAATTTTAGGGCGGAAAATGCGTCTAAATAACCGACGCGCATTATCATCATCGTACATACACCCATACATACATAAGCGTGTATATATATATATACGAGACACATAGCCGATAGAGTTCATAGCGGGTTGCCTATCGGGTGCGCACGCTAAGAGCATGACTCACATCATTTGATGGGTGCGCAGAGGCACGGCCACAGACCACGGCACATTTTCGAACCGAATGTTTCGGTCGGACGGAGGGGGAGGAGGGAGGACCACCTCGACCAACATCTATACTACCAAACCTGAAGCTATAGGCGTTTACGTGGGAATTCTTCCCTCCCGCAACTCAACTCTGGCTAGATAGACGAGAGAGAGACGAGTCAGTTTCGATTCTGACACCGTTAGCCACTAGTCGAGGAAAAACATACGCGGAAAGTACGCAATGATGTTGTTTAGTCAAGTTTATCATAGTAATATTCCGAATCTTATCATAACGAGATTAATTTTAATTGGTTTTATTACAAACTGCGTTATCTCAAGGTAAATTAAGAAATGAAATTTTTATTTTTTCATTCTAATTTCTTTCAATTTTAAATTTATATTATTATTACTTTCTATATAACCAAATTTCAATATTTATAATCGAGCAATTAATTGTTTAATTAAATAAGAGTTTTTTTTTAAATTAATTCTAATTTAGTTTAATTTTAATTTGTTTTTGTTTTCTTATTTTTTTATATATAGATCTAATAAATAATTGGTGTTTCTTTCTATATAAACTTGTTTACAGAAGCATAGACCCTGACGATTTAACGATCGACAAATCCGAAGTGCCAGCACGATATGTATTCGAAATTGATGAAGGTAATGAAATCCGTAGCGTGTAGTAGGTATAAACCAGATAAAACTAGTTTTTTATTTTTTATTTTTTAGTTTTTTATATATAAAACAACGTAAAGAAAAAAATAAATAAATAAGAAAAAATAAGGAAAAAATTTAACCAACACCCGAGCGTCGAGACTGAGTATTGTCTTTAATTGATAAAAATATTACTCTAGTTGACAGCAATCGCGAGAGGTTAATCGTGTAATTAAGAATGAGGGACGAGACGAAGCCCTGATGTATGTACCACAAGTGTAATGAAATGAGTAGACAGTTTCGTGCGATATATACATATGGTTGTGTGTAGATTTTACTTTTGTACATTAGAAACTGGGAATAATTGTAATTGAATAATTAATAACCGTATTATAATTGGAATTGATACAGAGTTCAATTTTTGATTAGAAAAGACATTAAAAAAAATGACAAAAATACAAAAAAATAATCGAAACGTTGAGTTTGACGAAAGAAATATATATGCGAAAAAACAAAAGAAAATTAGAATTGAATAAATATAATTAGTTTTTCCATTTTCAGTCCAAGACGAATTATCTGAAATTGATAATATCCGTCCGACAAATCAAGATCATTTGAATTCCAGTCTTATGTTTGATATGCCGATAGCTGTGGCCGTATTTGCTGGTGAGTATATAGAAATTGAAAATGTCAAAATGGATTGACAAGCCAATTTTTTTTTTTTTTAGGATAAATAGAGGGTCCTAAGATAAGTCCAAAACGATAAAAATCCAAGAAAATTTCCTTGTGCATTGTCCGCAATCCTCAAAAATAGATAATCCTTGATATCCTCAGCTCCCTTTTTGATTTTATCAATAAATTCTTTCAATAAAACTTGTAGAAGATTCAATTCTCTACAATTTTGATATTAAGTTATTTTGCGAATACTCAATTATTACGTAAGATAGAGGGCTCCTAAGTATAACAACGTTCAATGAATATGTTTCGTGGAAAAAATTCATCGTTTTACTCGAAATTACTGTGCGAAATTTTTCCTGCACCATCATATTTAAATTATCTATGTATTCGTCATTGATATCTCAACTTCCTCGGATGACGTCTTTCTGACTTTTCGAATCATTATACAAGTAGAAGCTTCGTTGCACTAAATCTAAAGCGATTCAAAGTTATTACATTCGTATTTCGTTGTCTAGAATTTTTTGCAACGATACATACTTACATGTTTCAAATTTTAGCCCTACTTTGAGACAACTACAAGCTAGTCCACATTTACTTCTGCATTAACACGATATTGATTCCAGTATGGCGAGAGGTGCTACATCCTAAATGGTTATAATTGGGTTCTGGTCCTAGTGGATTTCGACGTCAGCCCCATTCTGGTATATGTCAAGTCACGTTTCCACTTGATGGTAAACGCGGAATGTGTACTACTGTGAAGCTGCTGTAGTAGGAGGCAGAGAAGAAAGATTTAATTTTGTTTTTTATACGGATGGCTAAATTTGGAATTAAGATACCTTCAGATCAATTACATGTAACATCAAATGAGACAAGAACGTGTTATGGTGGAATCTTAATGCCTCTAATGTAAGTCTTTGACATGATACCGAGACTTGAATCTCGAAAACAGCAAACGAATGTAGAGTTTGCAGACCTTTTTGTTTTGGCAATGACGATTTCACCGATGTTCAGCAATTTCCTACACATAAAACACTTGCTGATTTTCGAAAAAATTTACTAACCGAATCTATAGAAGATACTCGACTGTGTGACAGTGAATTTTGTCCACGAACCATATCATTCATTGGACATCGTCTACTTGAGCGCCCTGTATCTTACGTAATAATTGAGTAATCGCAAAATTACTTATACAAAAATTGTAGAGAATTGAATCTTCTACATGTTTTATTTGAACAATTTCTTGATAAAATCAAAAGATGGCAAGACAATTAACGATGAACATTTATAAGCAATAATTAATGCTACTTTCTTTTTTTTATCGTATATAACTTTTGTCTCTTGATAGCTACCAAGAAAAGGTTCAAACAAAAGTTATAGATAATATTTTTTCTTGCAAAACTAAAAAAAAAAGCTTTCAAATCTGGCCAGTAGGAGCTGAGATATGAAGGATTATCTACGATGCACAAAGAAATTTTATTGGATTTTTGTAGTTTTGGACTTCTTTTATTAGAAAAAAAATTGACTCCTGAATCCATCTTTTAGATATTAGGTACTTTTTCATGAACATATATTATCAGAGAATAAAATAAGTGCAATATATTCAGACAGAGAAAGAGAAATAGAAACAAAAAAAGAGATATTGTCCCGTGTATGTATAAAACATACGTAAGATATCGAATAATTATATTGTGATAATTATTATTATTCAATCTATTTATAGCGGTGATGTTTTTGATCTGCTGTTTTTGCTGTCTACGATGTGCCGTGACCTACGATGGGTTTAAAAGAGGTGAATATTATACAAGAAATCGATGTTTTTTTTATTTTTTGTTTATAAAAAATAAAGAACAAAGAATAAAAGAAGAAACAAAAAAAAAAGTAACACAACAAAATAAATCCACTTATAATCTCCTCGAGTCTTATGTTTGCTGTTCGCTCTATAGATCAATAAATTTATATTTATATAGGTGGATTTTATGGAAGGTCAGAGAAGGGAAACATCGTAGACATCGCGAGAAGCCTAAGATCTACCGATACGATAAAGAAGTGATATCGCATTAATGGATCCGTACGTATATTTTGTACGAAATAAAATCAAACAAATAAAACAAAAACAAATTTAAAAACAGAAAATATATATATATACTATATACATATATACAAAATTTATAATTAATCGAGAAACAAAAAATACTCCGGAGACTGGAGGGAGGGGGGGGCTTTGTTGCTTTTACATTAATTCATTTTATTTTTTTTGTTTGTTTGTTTAATTTTTGTTTTTTTCATTTTTACTTTTTGTTTTCTCAACTCGAAATATAAGAGGCGAATTAATATCCACACTCCGGTGTAAATTACTGTCGACTGTTTTCTTAGAAAACAGCGTTTCAGTGTTAAGCATTGTCGTCGGCTTCGTTAACGTGGCGTAAACCGCTTTAATAAACTATAATAAACCTAGTGCAGAGAACAAAGCGATGAATTTAGTCGTGCTCCGTTGAACAAGAAACAAACTACATGCATAAGACTCGGATTTTTATACGAAAAAAAAGAACAAAAAATTATACGAAATGTATAATTTTCTATGATGTCTGATAACCGTGTGCCTATATATATTACCAAATCTTTTATACATCACATTTATAATTTATTTAATAAAAGACGATATATATGTATATAGGTATATACATATATATACATAGATATTTTTTATTGAATTTATAAACTCGAAATGATAAATTGTATAAGCGCTATATTTTTATTTAACATTTACGAATCGAAAGATTATATGGTACAAATACATATATACATATATATATATATATATATTATATAAGAAAAAAAGAAAAAGAAATAGAAATTTCTTCGTTTATATTATTAAATGAAAATTGTGTTAATTTATTTAACAACGTAAACCCTCCCCCTGTCCCTCCAACACATTTCGTAACTGAACTCATCCACTTTGTATGGTTTGATAATTAACTTTCTACCATCATCCATCATCCAGCGTCCATCGTAAAGTGTAAATAAATAAGGGATTGATGGAAATACTTTATGTACATGTATACCTAATGGGAAATAGATGTGATTACATCTATAATTATATAGATCAGTGATTTCGCATGAGAATTTATAACGCTAATAAATTAAACGAAGAATGATAAAACTGCATTCGGTTAATTACGGGATTAGAAGAAGTAAGAAATATATTTGTTTATTAATTGCTTTAGTGAAATATTTTGTCATTATGTTACTTACCCTACGCGAACAAAAAAAGAGGAGAGAGAGAGAGAGGGATAGAGACTGTACTGCATTATCTATAAAATAGCGTTTTACCTGTAACAAATGAAACGATTATAATAGAAATGAATTTTGGATAAGGAGAAACTTAGCTTAATAAATATAAATATATGTTTGGGGGGTAGGGGGCTTGTTTTAAAAACTAATTTAAGAGTCCATTCAATACAATGAACTGCATTGTTAATATCATAATGGAAATTTATCCCACTTTAAGACGCAGTCGAGTTTTATGCAGTATATATACTGCAGCATCTGTTCTGTATACTCGTGCCAGCAATTTAGTTAAAGCTATAAGATTACAATGCTTTGTTTTCCTCAACAACACAAGAACTTTATAAAGAGAAAAAGAGACTTGGGTTTGTTCTTAGTAGGTAGCACGATTTTGGCCGTATTCCAAGCCTAGCGAGTAAGTTCTTAATTTTTTTTTTTTTTTTTTTTCTTCTTCAAAGTTTATTACAAATGCAAACTGGGTAAAGTTGACAGTTAAATTGGGTTAATAAATCTACAAATAAAAAAGAAAACCACTAGTTTCATTCAGAGAATAGCAAATGCAAGGCAGAAATTAAATTAAAAGAATAAAAAAAGAAAAAATTAAAAATTGAGTTTGGTCAAAATTTATAAAAAAAAAAAAAAAGAAAATAAAAATATAATTAAATATTAACTTTTCCACGTTATTAGACAACCTCGCGCGATATTCGAAGATGCTACTAATTTGGACAGGGCTAAATTTAGACCTCGAACAGCAGGGCGCCGTTCGTCGAGGGCAGACTGGTTCCTTGGCAATTTTTTACGAGGGTCATTTTAGGACCATCTCTAATATATATATACATACTATACAGAAACAGGTAGTAGATGTATAGGTAGATGTATGTATGTATGTGTATATATATATATATATATATATATATATATATATATATATATATATATATATATATATATATATATATATATATATATATATATATATATATATATATATATATATATATATATATATATATATATATATATATATATATATATATATATATATATATATATATATATATATATATATATATATATATATATATATATATATATATATATATATATATATATATATATATATATATATATATATATATATATATATATATATATATATATATATATATATATATATATATATATATATATATATATATATATATATATATTATGTATCGAGGTCTTGAGTGCAATTTGAAGAGGCAGTCGACCGTCTGATGAGAAATCGTGACCCTTATAGAAATGCGGAGAATATTTCAAGTAGTATATTGTTACACGAGATGTGGAAATATACATATAATAAAATATACGTATAATATTGGAAGTGGATTGATCAAGCTGCTGTAATACATACGAGTAGAATTTTCGAACACCAGTCCAAATACTCTTCGAAAAATAACATCTAATACAAAGTTTTATTAAAAAGTATAAATACACGTTAGATCAATACTTGAAACATTAAAGTTAACAATATTATTTGAGCAACGATGCAAGAGAGAATATCGATTTCAAATTTGTTAAATTGGGGTTAAAACTTTGTCCTTTAGGTTTATTATATTCTCGAGATATTAATTTATAATTTTAAGCTCTTCGCCGTCAACCCCATCACCGCATAAAATTAACTCTTGATAAACAGGGTAAAATTGAATCAAGAAAAGAGAAAAACCTTGTAAAAAAATAATTAAAGAATCGATTGACAGTGAATAGACTTTATACAAAACCGCCTTTTCTAACGTCACTTTTTTTTTTTTTTTTTTTCAACTTTTTATGAAGATCGAAAAAAGTTTAAATAACCCAATCAAGTAAAAAATTTCGATTCAAGTAAATTCAACTAATTTCAAGTAAAAGTAAAATTGTATATAGCCAACTGTAAACAACTTTCAACCAAACCTACTTCAATAACAATAATTTTCAAACAGAATTTCCCACGTCACCTGTTTGTTTTCACCAGCAGCAGTATAAAGTAATTAGTATTTTCTCATTAGCAAGTAAAATTAAATTTGATTATCATCGTTATTATTAACTAAACAAAGGGTTTTCCATTGTCGTCGTCAAAAGAGAGAAAGAGAGAGACTGAAAATTGTCTGCTATTATAATTATTCAGTTCTCATAAGCAATTTCAAAATAATATATACAGGCATTAACCCTTCGTCTGCACACTTCCTCCATGATCCGTCGACTGCACATGGGATCAAATTTATCCCAAATGATTTTCGTTTTGAAACTTACTCGCCTAATAAGACCGCATAGTTAAATTTTTGAAAAGCTGAATTTTAACTATCGAAAAACGTGCTTGAAGTCAAAGTCGTGTTTAGCCAAATTCTAATTTACAGAAAAATGTTTGTGATCAGAATGACCCGATGTACAATTGAAGGATTAAAATAAATCAGAAATATTTAAACACATGGAACAACACCGAACTAAATTGAAGACTAATTCTAAACCCGTTGCGTTAATTCAACGTCACGTTGCATTCCATAATGAATATTCATCCGATTTCATGTGAACTGTTATCATTTTAACGGTTTAAATGCATTCGGGCAAATTGAAGCCAGTATCAAGCATTATACGGTTGACACGCGATATCTACTACCTACTTCCTCCAGTGTAGTTATGTATGTATGTACCTATTACACGTATTCACATATAATCATATAGCTTTCTCTAAATTTGTGGAAAATCGTAGCACAAGCTGACGCCATTCAGACAACGCGATAACCATATTAGCCTTATGGCTATTTGCATTAAACCGTTGACTAAGCTCAAATCGTAGGTAATATCCGATAACTTATAGCCATGAATATATATGTGCGCTGCATATGGGTTTGAAATTATACGAGTTTCTGTATAACTACGTGTGATTAATTCCCACATAAAATATATATATATAAGTTTTTGAAATTATTTCACTTTAGAATCTAAACGTCGTAATTCTTGTCATTCGAGTTATACGAGATATCGTAATCATTACTAAAACCACTTCACTAAACTCATTGTATTAAACAATTTAATCAATTTAAATGTCCACGATGATTAGATATTTCCGGCTTAGGAATTAACATGGATTAACTTAAGCCATATATACCTACGTATCGTTAATTCGAATTATCAAATTTGTGCAATTATATATAGCTGCAGGTAAACGAGAAGCTAAACATCACTGACTCTCTTCTCTCTGCAGTTTACCGATTCGATAAATGTTGATAGTCGATATCCGCGTTGATTTAAACCAACAAATTAATAATAAATGATGACAATATGATATGAGTGAAATTAAAAAGTGTAAAAATCGAGGTAACAAACCTTCGAATAAATTCGTAAAAATTGAACCTTTGAAACAAGAACAGCCCATGATGTATCCCATCATTAGATTATCGCTGTAAAACGAGTTTTAGATTCTATAAAGACTCTAATAGTTTACTAACAACAAAAAGAATGTAATTTCTGATTATAATTTGCTTCGATTTTGTTACCGGAAGTTGCGGGTTCGCGGCACAATGAGAACTGCATTCAACGAAGCGAGGCTACTCTCTTCGTAAGCAAGTTCTTGTTATAGCCAAGCCACCAGGTACGGTCATCGACTAACGGTTTGAGAATATGCGTGACCTCGTCAGTGATCTAACGAGTGTCATATTTATCGAAGGGTATAACGGTGAAGAAAATCGCGAAAAACGATGAACGAAAAAGAATGATGAGAAAAAATTTGAACAAAATCGAAATTTACATTTTATTAAAAAACTAGAAAATCCACTTTATTGAAAAAAAAAAAAAAAAAACTTAATATTTCATTCAATCTATGACATATTTATAATTCAATTCTCTTTATGTCTTACTTATAATTATTCTAATCACAAGTACCGGGTTATGTCTGCACGATGAACTTAATTGGTATGTCCTATACGATAAACTATACGGTATTGTTATCGAATTACAGAAGTTCAACTTATTCCGGCAAGCGAATATGCTCACAATTATTAAACACATATCCGGTTATAATATCGCTTCATATTTGTTGAATGATTAGCTTAAAAACTGCATAACTTTTGTATATTTATTGTTATAGAGAATTAAAAACGCAATGAGTATATAAAGATGAGTAATAAAGCAATGAAAATTATGAGTAAAAAAGAGAAATGAAAGAAAAAATGGTAGATAAGTCCTTAGTAGACATTGCGAAAGACGTGGCGCCGCCGTCTGACCAGTTACGGAGTTTTCTACTGAGAGAAGACCTACTCCAACTCGAATCCCACGGCTTGTTTAAGCTCCTTGATATCTTTTCTTATACTTTTACTACCGTGATTGAAAGGGGGAAAAGAAAGGTTTAACAATTCTGTCGGGGGGAAAAAAAAAAATGAAAAATAAAAAATTTACTTCAAGGCAAAAAAGCTTAATGTCTAAATCCACTACTACTCCGATTACATATTTGGGACTAATGATCCAAAGCTCTGGATATATACCTCAGACATGGTTCATATATATCCCGGATTACCTTACGAAAAAAAAAATTTTCTTTATTACTGCCAGGCAATTTTATTGCTTTATTTAATAAATCAAATTTTCTCTCTATTTCACGATATTGGATATAAATTGAGATTATAAGTCTAGATATATTTTCTAATTTGATTTCATCTCGATTGATTTTTTTTACAATTTGTACAAGACTCAAGATCTTCCATCAAGGTTGACACTTTTATTACAAACGTTAGTTTTCCCAACTTGCAGCAAGCCAAGGACCTTCGGAATCTCGTTTAAGATCGACGTTGAACCAATCCCCCCCTTTCCCTCCCTACCACACGGTGAAGACCTGTTTGAAGATGGATGATTCTAGCCCCGTCAACAACCGAACAGATGGAGCATTTTGGTCGAGAATAGAGGGTGAATCGCGTGGGTTGGATAGCCGCGTAAAACGTCGACGAATTCAAGATTGATCATTAATCAAGATAGGTGCAGCCTCCCCATTATACCCGCTCGAGAAGCGGAAAGTAAACTACCCTAATTCCGTCTAAAAGGTATTTGAGGAAAGGAAATTTTCGAAAAATCAAAAAATGATTTTAATTTTGAAAAATCATTTACGTAACATTGAGGAAGATTTTTTGACCGTTCATTAGAAATTTTAAACAATTTTTTTTATATAATCTCAAGCCATTCCACATGAAATAAGTCGTCTATACATTAAAGTGAAAACGAAAATACGATTTAAAAAAAAAAAACAAAAGAAATCAATATTTTCAGTCTCCCTCTATAGTCACTAAGGGTTTATATACCATACGGGGAATCGAGGCGACTTTTCGATGGATTGATGTTGCTATAGGAGGTGAAGCTCGTACAAATATCGCGTGACGCTTTCACATTGATTTAATGGATTCTACGGGTAAAAAATGAAGCAGGAAAAAATTTGCGGCTGAATATATATGTATATACGTATATATATATGTATATACCCTAGACTGAGGATTTATCAAAAGAAAGATGGAAAATAGCTATTGGATATTGGCTCTTTTCACTTTTGTGGTCAGGAAAATTGAAAGCTCACCAGACGTAGACGGCTCAAGTAATTCCCCGAGGTAACAGCTTTCAATAAAGATTTCCTAGACATATGATAATAATAATAATGTAAAAAAAAAAAAAATAAAAATAAAAATAAAAAATAGTAATAATAATAATGATAATAAAAATTCTTAGACGTTCGTCGATTTCCCAAATCATTTACTTCTTTTTTACCAAAGTGTATATGAATAGCTGTATAACGTTATATATCAATACCTGTCGTCAACCACCTTTCATACAGATATATTAATCTTATCAGAAACGAAGAATAAAAAATTACCAAACAACAATCGACGAATAAAAACGATAATTTCATCACCTAAAATATCGAAAAAGAAATTATTTCTGGGGAGAGAAACGAGCTTTTTGATTTATATCGTTAAACTTTTGAACAATTTTTATTATACAGATTAAAAAAGCAAAAGAAATTGAATAGGTAATTGTCATAACGAAAACGCTATAATTTGATAATCAAAAGAAATAAAAATTTATTTGTTTATTACCTCCACAACGAAACGCGATTATATCGTGTACAAATTTTTGGCACAAGAATTCTGCGTAAATCCTCTCGTACCGTGCCAGGTCAAAGTTCACCGGCCGAATCGAATGACGTAATGAATACTAGGGAATCCCAGAAAAATCCTGGACAAGGCCTCTAGCCAAACTCCACCCCTTATAAAGACTCGGCTCAAAAAGAAAAGAGGGTAGAAGAAAAAACAAAAAAAAAAGCGTGATAAAATACGGTACTGTCCGTCGTATATAAGGGGTGATTTAAAACCACGTGGTTTTATCCTAAATTCATTTTTTCCCGTCGAAAAATAAATGAAATTCATTTTTCTTGTGACTCAAATTGAAAAAAATGATTTTTCTCAATTTTTTTACTATTTTGGTTTGATATATATATAAGTTTGAAATTTTTATGCCCAATTCAGTAAGGATATAATATCTGTTCGACTATATTTACTTTAGAAAATTTTTTGGCACGGGTAAGATAGGAGAAATTGAACCCTGTGAAGTAGGAAAACTACTGAGTAATGCATTGCCTATACCATCGAGTTTTTCGAGGATTTTTAGGTAAACCGGTACCCTATCACGTTCTAGGATAAAGACAAACGAACGGACGGATGTCGACGTGTTCGGAAGTTCTCTATAGTGCCGAAGTGTACGCGATAAGAATTACAATTTATGTATATATGACCCTCGACTTTACGGTCCGTTAGACAAAAGAGTCCCATGTCACGTAAATTAGGTATATATCTACTACAACTCTGACCCTTATATTCTCTTATAGAAATTCTATCGATTGTATTCTAGAGTAAATTTAACACCATATTAACTCAGCTTAATTCAACATCATATATGTACAAATTTTATACACTTATTACTGTTAAATCATCAAATTAGGATCAAAAAAAAAAAAAACAACAGAAATAATAAAAAATCTTCAAAGAATTTATACTATTCAGATTTTTCTAGGCGTGAAAATCACATAACCATTCCAGCTATAACATTCGCGCAAAATTGGCTTCGCTATAAATTAAATAAGATTAATCGGGTTGGTAACTTCAGCTGCTACCTCAGCTAAAACTGTCAAAGTATAAAGCCTTTGCTTGAAATTTTCTCTGTTCAGCAACGAAGCAGCGAAATGAAAAAAAAAAAATCGCTACACCTTTGTTTCATTTCTTTTTTTTTTTTTATTAATATTGTTGTTTCATTTTTTGCTCTTTATTTGCAATTTTTTTTTACATTATATTATTATCATTCCACTGTGAAACAACATTCATGTATAAATCTGTGCGGCAGATGTACCTCAGCACCGGTATTAATTTAACTCTGGTAAGTTTAAAACCAGGGTGAACCGCGACCAAATTGCCTGGCTGTATACCTACAGTCGTACAAAAATTCAAATACTATTCAAGTTGGCTGACGATATGACCGCAAGTAAACCCGCGAATGAAAGCAGACTAATTACTTTTCGAATCCGTTAATTAGTATTTATTTTACGTTTTTAATGAAGAAAAAGAAGCAGAAAACAAAAAAAAAAAATTAAAAAATGAAGATAAAATTCGTAGAAGACCAATTTTTTTCAACCCAAAGTCCGAAGAGCTTGTCATATTTTTGACGAGTAATAAAATGAAGAAAGGGATTGGTTTTTTTTTTTTTGGATATTTTTTTTGCTGGATATGCGAAAACGCGATATTGACCACTCCGAATTTTTTCAGAAACTTACAACCGGCTATTGGTAGATTTTTTCTGATCAAATTCAGAATCACCGGATACTTCGATCCTCGCTTCTTATTAGACTCCCTAATCTGAACCCTCAGGAAGTTCAGGAAATAGGTTCACTTCCCCCGCGGATTCAACCCTCAGCACAATCTGATTTGCGAGACTCGTGACACGAGGATTCGAACAATTCTGATTAGACAACTCTTGACATTGATCCTTGGAGGGAGAAGAGTGTTATTCAACGTACTCGCGTACTTGTTTCAGCATTTTTTCAAATACATCTTGAAAAGAATGAAAGAAAAAGATGAAATCAGAATTAAAGTAGAATTTTTTAATACATCACACACTTAATTCCTCCACTTTAACACAAGGAGAAGTGAGAGTGAGATCCGATGAACATACATACACCGCTTTGTGAAGCTCATGATTGATCACCGTATACCAACTTTGCAAATTAGTCAGTAACGCGTCAAGGGTTAATGTTCTACACACGTTCGATATTTACCTAAACCTGTAACACATGCCTGCAACAAAATTGTTTCAAATCCTATTAATCAAACCATAAGAATGAAAGCCATACTAATTAAATAACCCGATAATTAATTAGACAGCAATAAATGACCATAGTTTGAATCGCTATAATTATATATACCTACACACATATATATTTTATGGATTGGCAAATTTCAACGATGAGATTATCGATGATTGATGGCTGAACTGATCGGATAGTATACCTACTTTGTAATTTATTGATATACAGGGTGAATTTTCTCCGGGGTCTGATCTGGGAGGAGCTTTAACACGTTGAAGCTCCTTCCAGATCAGACCCCGAAGAAAACTCACCCCGTATGTATATATCTCTTCCGTAATTAATATCTGTGGAAACGAGAAGCCCCTTTTTTACTGTATGCGGTATTACCTACTTCCTCAACAGCCGGTTCATGGCGAGCTATTCTACTGCAGACTTTAATAATTATCTGATCGTGAAAGCTGCTACTAGTCGCGCGTCTTTCTATCGCGTTTTTAGCTACTTACACTACAGATGTTGGATTCGCGGTGAGTTCAATATTCGGTTAACGTTGCAGTTTTTAGTATTTATAGTGAATAGCAATGTCGGTTCTTCTATCAAGTAAATTCAATTCAATGGTTAATTTCGTAAAGTGAATATCCGTGAAGCCGCACGTTAAGTTTGAAATTTAGTTCACACTTTATTTGAAGTTAACGAACCGTATACCTACGACCCAAAAGGGTTGGCGTCGTTGTGAATTTGGGTCAATCGAGATAAGCTTTTCCGCCAAATGGCCACAAGAGATATATTTTTGGACATGCGGTGAAGTTGGTTATATTGTATACTTGTTTTTTTTTTTTTTTTGAATTTTATATCACCCCCGTCACTGTTGACGTGAATTTATTCAAAAAGTCGAAAAAGAAATTTCGCGAATGTAGAAACTACTAAAAAAAAAAAAAAATAGTTTTAAAATACCGAGGTTCGAATTGATATTAAATTAACGGAGATATGTAGATATTTCGCGCGTAACTTTTAACATTGATGATTGTTAATTTCCCATGCGGTACACAGCTGTACTTAAACTGAGATAATTTATTCAGTTCAAATTTCAACGAAGTAGATAACGTGTTAGATAATTAATCGCGGTACGAGTGTCTTACGCACGAAAACTAAAATTATCTCACCTTATACCTTATATATCTAAGTAGTGTATGGGTTAATACGTAGTTATGTACATATACACACCCTTCCCTACTAAAATAAACGGGATTAAGATTATTCAAAATTTGTTATCAAGGGTTGACTATCTAGCCTTTCCGTGCGTGATAATTGTTTTACAGACCATAAATAAATAAACAGGGCAGGCATAGCGAGGACTATACGTATATTGTCAATTAAATAAGAATTTCGACGTGAAGAATTTCCGACAAAAATTAATCGTGTCATTATAATTAACGTAGAAGCGAATTAATCAGACTGACGATTATAGCCGGTTTATAATTGTTTTACTTTTACTTTTCATCGCCTACGGTGACATAAGAAAAGTACTGGTTCTAGTCGAAAAGTGACTTTTGCTAATTTCAACGAATCTTCACGTTTTCGACCCTCTAGAATCCGAAAAACAGGTTTTTGGAAAGATGTCGGTCTGTCTGTCGGCCTGTTCGACAAACTCGCGCGGTGATCTCGGAAACGGCTCGATGAAAAAATCTGAAATTCACAGGACTTTACAACCAAATGATGGGCATGAAAAATGTCCATGTCTCGTTTAATTTGAACTTCCGGTTCTACCGGAAATTAATCGATTTTCGCTGTTTTACTGACAAACCTATACTTTTTTCTCTGTATTACCTTTCCGAATGAAAGAATATATTCTTCAGAGTTGAGAATTTCATATATATATAGGGCATTCCTTGCCAATGACACCAAAAAAATTTGTAAATATACCCAGATCGAATTAGAATGAATGCACTGTATAAAATTATTGTTTGTCAATATATAGGGCGATCCTTGCCAATGACAAGAAGAAATTGTAAGTGTACCCAGATCGAATTGGGATTAAACACACTGTATGAAATTATTGTTTGTCAATATATAGGGCATTTTTTTTTTTTATGTGAAAATTTCAATTTTGGTCTATTTTTTCGGTTTATCATTACTTTTTTATACTTTTTCTTTCCCTAACAAACCCATCCTTTTTTTTGTCTTTTTGATGAAAAGTACTCCGAAAAACTGTTTTTCCTGCTAGTTTTTTTTTTTATAATTTACGATGAAATAATGAATTTAATTTTTTAGACACATACCTACGAGTACGTATATATAAGGAGTTAAAGTTTCAGCATAGTTTATACTGCACGTACATACATACACAAGTGGCTCGTATATGTAAAGCTGGTTGAATTGATGGGGTAAAACTACGTCCGGTGATATGAAGATAAAATTTTTCTCCATACTAAATTTTCATAAATTTATCAGACTCTACAGATAAAGTGGCATATACGTCACGCTCGGTTTACTAGAAATCTTCGTACTCATAGATTTTACTATACCTATACGTACACATACATTATATCTATAGTCGTTCTAAAATTCCCTATAAATCACATCTGCCCATTTTTTTTTTTTCGTTCTTGATTATTATTTATATCCCATAAATCTGCGAAGTGGATATAAAAGCTCTCACGTAAATCCAAAGTATCTGTCAAGTCGTCCCATTAAGTCGACTTATTTATTTTTCCCTATTCTTTTCAAAACTTTCACTTCTTCTATAATTAACGAAAATTTTCCAAATATATACAGCGGGACAAAATCGAAGGATAAACTCTTTTCCCTCACTGCCATAAACATCGAAAGGTAAATTTAAACATAGTTCATTACACTCTGTGACGTTGCCTGCACCTGTTACTCGCCCATTAGAGTATATTTTCCGTTAAAGTCACGGAGTAGTAAGGTGCGAAATTTATGACACACTTGTAGACTGGCTAAACGAAAACTGCAATCATATCCAGGAAGGTTAGACCGATTAGGAATATTTTTGAGAATTTTTTGACGTTGAAGGGAATGAAGGAGTGACAAAAATAAAAATTTAGGACTGAAGGTAATTAATTTTCTATAAGATTTTGTCAAATTCGTTTATAATTCGACAAAATTATTGTAATGAAAAAAATTTTTTTTTAAAAATGAGGATATATGATGACCACATAAGATAAACACTAAACGCTCGTAACTTGTGGAGATTAAATCAGTCCAAGGGATACAAACCGAGTTAGGAATTAGAAAATCTGATTTCAGATACGCGTTGCAATCCCAATTTAGTATACGAGCAACACATCAGCGCGAACAATCAATGCTTAAAGTCACGCGAGTAAGCAATAAGCTTTTTCCAAATTATTCTCATTGCTATAGGTAACTACCCTTAGATAAGTTCAGATTTATACATTCCATTGATCAATTGAGTCACGTTTGAATTTTGTATATACATTCATGTTAAATTATGTTCAACGATTTGTAAATAGAAATAAATGAAGTAAAATTTCTTTAAAAATTTTCTCAAACATTTAGAGTAATTAATTTCGTAATAAATAAATTCGCACCTTTTCTCCGCCGCATAAAACACCACTGCAGCATCAAACATCACAGTTTTTACGTAGAGTGGGAAGGTCGACGACTCGATCCAGTAATAAGTATATTACTGTAGAGATATAAGAAGAGTAATCACTATTTAATCACTCGAAAACAAAGTTCTTGATAACCAGCTACCGATTTTGTCATGTTCACAGTTTTTTTTTTCTTTTTTTTTTTTTTTTTGGAATACTGATATACACTACACGTGTTTTATATGCACTTTTTTTTCTTCAACACGATGGATTATAATTACTGATATTTGAGCATTGGTTGGATAATTTTGTCCACTGTTCTTGTTATTTTTTTTATTATCTTATATATTGCTTTCTTTTTTTTTTTAATTTCTCAATTTGTTTTTTATATTTTTGAGGTAGGATTACAGTAGGTATAGGTATACAAGTCCGATATATCCGTTTTTCTATATTTATTTATTTATTTTTTGCAACTAATTTCTTTTAATTATACTAAAATAAAATTTAATAAAATTTAATTATTTAATTACACCTGTACAATTTTGTTGCAATTATATTCATGATAGAAAATACAAAACGATCAAACTTTTATCAAGTTCTTAACATAAAATAAAATAAAAAAAAAAAAGCTTCAGTCGTTCAGTACGACAAAATTGTTATAACTTTTTTTTTTTTTTATATTACACGTGATCTGTTTTGAAAAAAAAGTCAATTATCACCGTGTTTAACATGTCTTCAACTATTGATAACAAATTGTAGATATATGGGACAGATTTTTGGCATTCTTGATTAAAACAACGAGGGTTAAGTGTTAACTAAAGACGATTTTATATAAATGCAAGTTCTCGTTAAAAAACAAAAAAATTCTGAAATTAGAAGAAAAAAAAATCAAAAAAAAAATAAAAGGGGATAAAGAAAAATCAAAAAATTTGTTTCAGGTGAGAAAGAATTGGTTTTCTAAATAGAGAATAATTTTTTTTAACAGATTATATGTTAAACAAATGAAATTATTGATGAGATTCATCCCCTAAATGGATCATTCCCGAAAAAAAAAAAAAAAACAAATGTGAATAAAAAATGAACATAAAAAAATTCATATCATTAGCTGAAAAAAAACTTTACTGAAAAACAATTAATCCCTAAGCTTGAATGAAATTTGAAAAAAGCTCAGCGATTGGCGGGCTGATTCAAGATGGCCGACAGACGGGTCGTAGGGGTAGCCGGCGCACCTGCTACGCTGCTACGTGTCCCTTGTCACGTGTGGTTGCCGGGTAATACGACACATGGTTTACCCAGGAATTGAAAAAGGAATTTGGGGATAGTTTTTCTTTGTTTTTTATTTTCTATTTGTTTGTCTTTTTTTTTTTTTTTTTTGCTATACGAAGAGAAATTTATCCAAAGATAGATTTACTCACATCTATAAAAATATACATGCGTATAGGTAAATACTTTTACAGGAAAAAAAAAAAGTAAATCTAAAAACTATATAAGGAACAGAGTTTTTTTTTTTTTTTTTCTTTATTCTTATTAATTAATTAATTTATTTTTTTGTTGTATTGCTTATGAATTTATTTATTATTTTCATTCTTTCAAAAAACAGAAAAGCAAGATGTCAAAGTCGCAGATATTTTTTCTTTTTTTTTCTTTTTGAGAGTGGGGGGTGATTCGGGGGGGAGGGGTGATGCGGGGGTAGTAGTTTTGGAGTCAAAACTTCACCGCGTAAAAATTTTTTCACAACGTGACACGGGACGAGGGTGTACGCGGCGCGTCGAGGTCGGCTAACGACTGGCGTCGGGGCGCCGTCGCCGTCGCCGTCGCGGTGCCTGCCTTCCAGCCCCCAGCTACGGCTGGGTTGTTACCTTCTATATATACATATACATACACATACATATATATATATATATATATATGTTTCTACTACCTAGCTAGGAAGTACGTCGAACTGAGTATATATGGCGTGCAAACGTGCAGGGGTGTGTTGACTCCTGTCAAACTGCACACACACACATATTATACATATATGTATACATAAATCTGTATAAAGTTATAAAATATACGTTAAAAAAAAATAAATAAATAAAAAATTTCGGAAACGAAAAATTATATAGTCTGTATATAAATCCGGGATATAAATCCGATTCGAAAATGTTACCAGCATGAAAAGTGTACGTTTTTTTATTTTTTGAGTGATGGGATATGTGTACGCGGTTGACCTTTAGGCAGCCTTCTTATTGAAGCTCGGGGGTAGGTATATATACAGGCGTGAGGAATTTTTATTGATATTTATGTGATATGATAAGGGATAAGAAATGAATAAAAAATAAAAATTCTTTTTCATGTATAAGATAATATATATAATATATAAATATATTTCAAAAAAAAAAAAAAAAAAAAATGATAAATTGAATTTTTAGAGATGTAATATAACAGGGGAATGTATGTCTCTTATATTCGAGGGACATTCGAGTCAGAGGAAACTTACCTTTGGGATTAAAACCGCGGAGGTATACCTCGCCGGTTGAAACGTTTCGATAAAAACTAGGGAGCAGGTTATAACTCTATGAGAAAAAAAGAAAAAAAAAAAATTGTGTCAAGTAGTGGGTAGGTAGGTGTCGAGGAGGTTGTAGGTATCCGTGAAACGTTGTAGTCAAAAACTTCAGATTTTGCGTTCATTTTATCTCACTCGAAAGTCAGAATATTGTACAACGTACGTTAAACGTTGGAAAAAAAAAAAAACGAAAAAAATGTATATACACGTATATGTATAATATCAGAAAATTTTTGTGATTTTATAAACCTGATCATTATAATACTCGCAATTTAAGATTAGAACTTTACATATTTACGGTGATGAGTATAATTATAAGTAAACTAAATTCAAAACCTCGACAAACCGGGGAACAAGCCCTCTGCAGAAGTTTTATAAATTAAGGAAGATTGTCATTTTATAATAGTCGAATTTACGTGAGTGGGATAAAAATGTATCAATAAATCAAACCAAAAAATGATGATTCGGGAATTAATGTAGTACTTACAAAGGTTAAACGACACGAGATCGAAAAATACAGCAGTTACAACCCAGTTTCAAACTGTACTCGATATACATGTGGTTTATATTTTTTATTTTTATTATTTTTTATACATACGTACATATGTGAACGCGCATATGTATGCGTGAGTGAGTCTATCCTGCATCCCAGAAAAAAAGCAATTTATTTGAAAGCCTTTTTGATCATCAGCTGGTCCGCATCTATATATATATATGTATATTTTCCCATATACGTTTATTATTCGTCTCATATCTACGTGGCCTCCTTTTTCCTTGATTATCGCGGTATAACAAAATGGTGAAGAAAAAAAAAAAAGAAAAATGAATGAATTTAATAAATATGAATTGTTGCATCGAAAAGTTATCCAAGGGTTGATACACCCCCGCTTCTGTAAATATATATATATATATATATATATATATATATATATATATATATATATATATATATATATATATATATGTATATAATACCACAACGTCTGCAGATGTTGCGAGAAAGGAAGAAAACTTTTTATATATAAGGATTTCGTGCGTTTCTATATATTATATAAGTGTAATATATACCTATATATATATATATACTATGTATACATAGAATCTCGTAAAAATGATACAGGTCTCTGAAAGTTTCATTTGTGTGTCGGAAAAGCCGACCATGAAAGTTTCTAACAAGCAGCGTAAATTCAAAACTTGTTTCGTGTCTGGACACTCACATAGCGTTTCAAATCGTCGACACTACGTGGGACGAATTGCTATATATACATATAGTTTAAA
This sequence comes from Macrophya annulata, assembly GCA_963924015.1. Taxonomy (NCBI): domain Eukaryota; kingdom Metazoa; phylum Arthropoda; class Insecta; order Hymenoptera; family Tenthredinidae; genus Macrophya; species Macrophya annulata. The sequence continues at coordinate 3,295,426 of OZ001262.1, forward strand.
AATTCATTTGAAAATGTGAAATAAAATTTTTTTTTCTAACGGCAGATTATACCCTGAAGCAATCGTTGGTTTGTGGATTTAAAAAAAAAAAAAAAAAAAAAAATAGCACCCATTGTTCAGAATAAAAAAATAAATAAATAAAAAAAAAAAAAAAAATCAAACACCATATACATAAAATAAAAATTGCATGTGAGAACGATCACTGTTTACCAAATAAATGAAATTTGGGGTAGAATTATGGAAGCTTAAAAAAGCGTAGGGAGATCGGTTATACATATAGATATAAATTTTTTATTTTTTTTTATCTCGAAACGTGTAAATTCGAAGCTTAAAATAAAAAAAGGAATCAGAAAATTGCCTGTTACTTTCGATCTATAAATCGATTTTCCAATACAATATTGAAATCCTTTTTTTTCTCATCATTTTCTTTTCTTTCTTTTTTTTTTTTTTTTATTGTCTCTTCAATTTTTTTCGCCATTTTCATTCAGCTTTAAATTGCTCCAGAGTTCGAGACCATCTGCAGAAGACAACGCGCGAGAAGGGAGTTTACTCTTTAATGCGTATCGACCCGTTCCTCTCTCTATACTCCCGTTGCACTTCCATTTTTTATTTTTTTTTTTTCTTCTTCTTTCTTTCCTACTTTTCCGCGTAGCCAGTTGAAGCGGTTTCCTCTTGACAATGAAGTAAGGTGCGTGCCTGAGGGTCGTGAGTCTTAACGATATTCCATAGTTCCCTATATATATTAAAGTACACATGTATACCGTAAAAAGTTTCGATTTAAGTACGTGTAGAAAAAACCAGAAAGCTTAATGGACCATCGGAGATTTGAAATTTCTTTTTGTTTTCTATGTTTCTTTTTTTTTTTTTTTTTTTTTTTTTTTTTTTTTTTCATTGTGCTGAACGCTTCCTATCCCGAAATTCGCAATTTTGGAAATACCTGACCACTCCAGACTTTTCGACTTATTATAATATCGCATATAGCCGCGTGAGTTACGCCACACCGTCGTAAAACCCTCGGTTAAAATTTTCCAACGATTATTTATCGGGTATTCAATCTCCTCTATTCCCTCATCTGCAATTGTCTGACGGTTGAAAGAGTGTTCAAAGCTAAGTTGAAGTAGATGATCGTCGAGTGTGGGAGATACGCGATTATAGGTATATAAGACTTGATCACCTGCGATCGACTCTCTCTTTCACTCAAAGAAGAAGCATTTCTGGTCCCTGTCCCGGTCCCGATCCCCCCTTCGCAGGAAACATAAGAGAAAAGAAATCGATTCTCACTAGTAACCTCGACGAAAAAAATCCCAACTTTTTAACGAGTCTTTAAAAACCTCTCAAACTACGAATTAAGATTACGATTCAAAATGATTAAGTGTTTAGAAGAGAAGCGAAAAATTGAAGAAAAAAAATCTTGGGACAATCCCGAATGCTATGTATATGAGATTTGTTAAGAAATTGACGAATTTAAAAGCGACAAAACTTTGCTTAGTTTTTTATTACGGAATTAAATTCGGAAAATATTTGTTCAAGTTTTTTTTTTCCCATTTTTTTTTTTCATATACGGAAAGAGAAAACTCAGTATTAATAGCTCGTAGTTCAGGGTGATGATAGACTATAAAAAAAAAAATTGGAAAAAAAAAAACTGAACGTATGTATAGTATAGGCGGTTATTGTTCCCTGTGTTTCATAGCACTATAAGGTTGATGGTCGATATCGAGGCCAGGGGAAACCCTACCTTGCGCCTACGCAATACGCAACATATTTTACCCCGCGTCATCGCTCACGTCATTAACGTCAGCATCTGCAGCATCGAAGAGTTGCAGAATAAAAGATAAAAAAAATTAAAAAACGAAAAAAAAAAAAAAACGATTCGTTCCACAATTTTTGAGTGTAACGAAATTAGACGTGATTCATGTCGGTAGTATAATTAAATAGTAACACACACACACACACCTGTGACGATTGACTGACGATTCAAAAAGAAGGAGTTATGGTTCTTTATTTTCATTTTGCATTTGTTTTTTTCAAATCTCTATCTGGTTACAAAATAACTTGAAATAAATTTGTTAGATTAAAACATGAGTAGTCGAGAGGATGGATGGGGGATGCGAATGAATAAGAAAATACTAAAAACTCTAAAAAGAAAAGGATTGCGGCATATGGCTACAGGGGGTTGAAAACTTTCTGTTCTTTAATTGCTTACGGTTGACAAAACCGACTGTACTTTTAACCTCTTCTCATATAACGAGACGGGAGTTTGTTCGGGACTGAAAAAAAAAGAAACAAAAAAACAAAAAAAAAAAATAAAAAGAGTCAATGTTTCACAGTATGGAAACATATACGGAATTTCATACCATGCTATGCCATACCGACGTGTCTCGCAAGAAGCGATCGATATCCTGCAGCCATCGAGTCCTCGTCCGGGCGTACCGCGAACACCCGCACTTTCCTGTCTTTCTTTTTCTGTTAAGTGTCTAATTTGTACGATGAAAAAGCCACGAAAATCCGTTAAAATAAAGAAAATAAAAAAGAAGAAGATAAAATTTTCAACAATTATTCTCATTTCAATCGCATATCTCAAATTTTCAAGCCCTTCAGGTTCTTAACGTGAAAGTTTTTCGGGTATGAGATTTATCTTAACTCAATTTGAAATGTTATTACCTATTTATGAAGTAACTGTGCAGCGAGTCAAGAGGAAACATCGCAGGTGAACAAGGAGAATTAATTAACTTAGGATTAATTGAGATTACAAGTACAAGAGGTGAGCTTGCAAACGTTTATATTCTGCCCTTTTCTAACCGCGCACATAAACTCCTGTACGTACGTTACGTTACGTTCTCGTCGTAAAAGAATCAGGAAACCGGTTGACCTATGGGCCAACCCGAAAACTTCCCGCTGTCTTAAATACGTAACAATTATCTGATACTATTGTGTTTATAATAAATTAAAGAAGGTTATAAGTATAATTAGTTTTCCCTATACAAATCTTTTTTTCTTCAATTTCTATTCTTCGAATAACTTTGAAACTACTCGATCGATCGATTCCAAAATCTAATCAGATCTAAGTCTTGATGAACCCTTTCGATCGCCGCAACAATCATTCAAATCGGTTAATTCGTTCCAAAGGTATCGTACGAGAAAAAGAGAAATTTTTGTCGTGCGATATCTTTTAAACCAATCGTTCGATTTTGATGAATCTTGCGGCGATCAAAAGGACTATCCAAGACCTAAGTCTGATTAAGTTTTGAGATCAATCGCACGAACAGTTTAGGAGTTATGCGCTAAAAGCATGAAAAAAAATTGTTTCTTAATTTTTATTTCTTAAATAACTTTGAAACTACTCGACCCATCGACTCCAAAATCTAATCAGATCTAAGTCTTGATAAACCCTTTCGATCGCCATAAAAACCATTTCAATCGGTCGATTCCTTCTAAAGATATTGTACGACAAAAATTTGTTTACACACACACACATACGGATGTCCATCCAGAAATAGTCAGAATAGCTTCCTAGGACCCTAAAACGTCGAGATCTGATGAAAACTTGATTTTCGAAAATCGTACCGAAACCAATAACTTCCCTTTTTTATGAAAATTTTCAATTTTTATTACGAGAAGTTAAAAAAGGGTAATTCGGTATGAAATATGACTTATCTATCTGTAAGTGACTAAAGATCGATAATTATTATGTGCAATATATAAATCGAAAACTGTATCTAAGCAATAGCCCATAACCTATATCGATATAAGAATAACAAAAATAACAACAACAAAAAATCGTCAAAACCAAGCTGCATTTTCATTACAAACTTGTTCTCGTTACGTGGCATTAAGTATACGATGCAGGATGGATAAAACCTAGATTCTAAGGCTTCAGTTTAACCAGCGCGGAAACCCGATAACCTTACTCTGTAAGACGTAGTCTGCTTATAGAGGGTCTTTTACTTAAAAAAGTTTACTCATGGGAGTCTTTAAACGTGACGTATGAATAAATAGAGAAAGATATATTGTCCATATCAATGAGTTAAAAATAAAAAAAAACTACATAATTCCGTCTAGTAAATAGTTATAAAATTTCTTAACTGATAGACGTTTCATTAAGCTCTTATTAACTGTTTTTTGTTTATCATTCAAGGATAGAAGAGAACCACATAGCTAGGTAGGTGGGTTCAGGGTTTCGATAGGCAATCGAATTGATAGTTTCAGGAGTTTAAATTTATTGGATACGGTTGAATGTATATGTTAGAAAATAGAAATAAAGATCGTCCGTTATTTATCTTCGTTCTTTAAAGCTCTCTAAGGATTTGAGAGGAAAATTTTTTGGCTAGTATTAAACAGTTTATCAATAAAACAAGGTTTAAAACACTCTTGGAAAATGACAACTTCGTTAAATTTGTTTGGTAATAAATTGCCGGAGAATTTGTTGCGTCTAGATATGATTTATGCTCATTTTACTCTCAGAGTATTATATACTTATACCTTGCGGAACTTTACGAAGAAACAACCGTGTCAGTGTGGGTGTAAAAAGAGAGAGAGAGAGAGAGAGAGAGAGAGAGAGAGAGAGAGAGAGAGAGAGAGAGAGAGAGAGAAAGAGGAAAAGGGAGAAGAAAAAAAAGTTTAATTCGCATTAATTCGCTCGCAGCACTTTTTGAGAAAAATTTTTCACCTGCAAGGGTAAGCAGAAACTAAACTGCGAGTGGACATTCATCTTGCTTAACGGTAGGGTTCTAGCATGGGATTTACTTCCCTCTACGGATGGTAACATAAAGTGTAAAGAAAAAAAAAATAAATAAATATAAATATAAATGTCCGAGGAAAACAGATAAATAATAAAGTAAAAAAAAAATTAAGAAAAAGAATACTTCAAGGGACTAAATTATATATAAAATAATAAATAAGAAGTATATGTATAATATGTTGTATAAATGACCAGATTATTTCCTGCAACCGCGACAATCGACCATGGCAGTAGGTAAGGCACAGGATCTTTAAAGGGACCACTCGTGTAAAGGGTACTGTAATAGACTTCAAAAAAAAAAAAAAAAACGAGGGCGGGTTTCACATGCTCGAATGATCTCCCTTTCGCTGACGAGAAATTTTCATGTATCCCCATGCGAGGTTTGATTCCATAGATATCCAAGGTAAAATGGACTTTGACAAGAGAGATAGAAGAATAGAGAGAAAAAAAAGGCTCTCCACCCTTAGGCTACCCAGATGATATATTCCCATTCTCTGATATTTGCGGAGAATCGCGACCCATACAATGTCAATATGAAAATCGTAAAAAACACGTATATATTAGACTGGGGCAAAAAAATTGACTATTGTTGTATATTTTTAAGTATATCGAAAATATTGTTTGGGATGACAACAAAAAAATTATTGTGAGAATTTGAATCCTTAATATTAATATTAAGAGGTCTATCGTCGCAATTTTAGATTTTCTTTTTCCTGAGCGAGTTTTTGTCTCAGAACTCCCAAACCATTGAGTTAAACAAAATTGACTCGCAGATATTTTTTGAAGGAAATTGAATGCTCTACAAAAAAGGTCTGATTGAAATTTTCCGTCAGATGAACCGTTTCCTCACAATCATGCCTTAAAAATTGGTATAGTTTTACAATTTGATCTTTTAACTTTGGAATTTTGTAATTCATGTAAAAATCAGTACCCGAAAAAAACCGATAAATATTTTTATAGGAAATCAAATGCTCTACAAAAAAAGTCTCTTAACATTTTTGGCTAAATTCACTCCATCAAAAGTTATTCAAGGTTAAAGAAAAACCCGCTCAGGAAAAAAAAAATCTAAAATTGCGATGATAGATGTCTTAATATTAATATTGAGGACTCAAATTCTCACAATAATTTTTCTTTGTCACCCCAAACAATATTTTCGATATACTTGAGAAAAATAAATAAAAGTCGATTTCTTTGGCCCAGTCTAGTATATATGTATAGGTGGATGGGATAATAAGAAATACGAATTTTTCAACGTTTGGATGAATTAGTAATCAGTGGATTAACGCGGTATGTATGTACATACACATATAAATAGATTAACGTATAAGTCTTTTGACCCTCGCGGGAATTAATTAAAATTAATAATGACTGTTTTTTAAGTTTTTAGAAGAACTTTCTGTGTGATAAATAAAACAAACTAAAATAATAATTAAGTGCATGATGAGGATGAAAATTAGGAGTAAAAAGTACGAGGACCGAGTTCGATTTGAGGGAATATATTTGTAATAAGGAAATAAAAAAAACGAGTTCGGAGAGTAAATTAGCAACTTAAGAACGTAATGAGGAAAGTTCTTAAACTTCATATACTTGCAAGTATAAAATCGTTTACAAGACAGATATTAACGAAAATGAAATTTGAATATCGTATTAAGAAAAAAATTTTTTTTTTCAAAGATTTATAATTAGGCTATCATAAAGAGCTATTTACACTGAAATAAATTCATTCACCTTTACAAGTTTAAAAATTTTTTTAAATACGGAAAAACTTCCAACATTTTTAATTTATCGTAAAATTGAATGTCAGAAAGAGAGAGAGAGAGAGAAAAATAAAAAAAGACAAACGGATCTTTTCATCTAGAAAAAATGTATCTTTTCTTTTAATCCCAATCAGCAGTTTTGTAGAATCTATACCCAGTCAAATCGATTAATGAACAATTTTATACGGAGTTTAAAAATGACCCCAAAATAAAATGTCGACAAGTTTCGAAAAATGTTTATAAAAAATTTGATATAAGGATGATTATATTTTTTTTTCTTTTTTTTTTCTTTTTTTCTTTTTTTACCGTCAGGAGAATCCCTTTGAAGGATTTTCCTTCTAAAAACCGGAAAATATTAAATACATTTATTCATATCCCAGTTTCATCCAGCCAGTAAGTATATTTTTCTTTTTTTCTTTGTTTTTCCTTTTTTGGGGGACTTTGTACTCTCGTCGTGTAAAAAATAATCCCACAGTAACAAAACCAGAGTAAAAACGCTAGGTAAATATGAAATAAAGCTTATAATTATTTCAACGAACGACATGTGTTTGTAAAAAGGAAGAAAAAACACAAAAAAAACACAAAAAAAAAAAAAAAAAAAAAAAAAAAATGGACAACGTACTGTAAATGTTAAAATGTAAATGTAAATTACAGAAAGGTACTATTATTTCTCCATATCTCTAACACAACGAATTTCTGCTCAAGTTTCTGAAGATAATATCTTCGCTCGCCTAAGAGAATCTTCTATAATTAACCCCCGTAAAATATGCATAATCCAAAAGGATGCTGCAGCAGCGACGTTATGCACCAGAGAAACTGCGGTGAATGAGTTAAGGAACTCTCTTCACCCCGAACTTTTAAAACCACTTCGTATCTCAAGAGACAAAACTCAAAATCGAGTTAAAACGACGACTAAATAAGACTTGACCTGAAATATATACAGATATAGATATTAGACCGTTTCAAAAAAATCAACTATTATATTATTGACTATTATATACAAAAATATTGCTCCAAATGACGAGAAAAAAAATGCTGTCAAATTTTGAGTTCTTAATATTAATATTAAGAGGTGCCTCATCGCGATTTTCTATTTCCCATCTAAATAACATGGGAAATGGTATTGTGGAACTTTTCGATTTTTATATCTCGAAAATTAATCTACTTAGAAAGATTCTGCATGAGTACTGTTGTTCAAAATTGTACGCTCTACAAAAAAGGTCTCTTGGTCTTTTTCGATGAATCCAACTGTTTCCAAGTTAGTCATGATTAATTACCATTAATAACCAATACACAAGCTTGGAAATAGCTATATTTATCGAAAAAGAACAAGAGACCTTTTTTTTAGAGCGTTCAATTCACTACAAAAATATGTTCTGGTTTTATCAGTACACTAATGCGTTGACGAGTTATAAAATTCCAAAGTTTAAAAATAAAATTTTCCCATGTTATTTAGATGGGAAATAGAAAATCGCGATGATGCACCTCTTAATATTAATATTAGGAGCTTAAACTTTGACAGCATTTTTTTTTTCCATCATTTGGAACAATATTTTTGTATATATAATAGTAAATAATATAATAGTCAATTTTTTTGAAACGGTCTAATCCGAAACGATCCGTAAAGTATTTCATCATACATACCAATTATTCTCTTTTTCTTTTTCTCCCTATTTTACCCGAATACTCACAAATCATCATTAATAACCGGAATCCCCCACAGAGAAAAGCTTATTGGCATGAAACCCAAACTGCTCAGGTCAAGCTTCAATTAGTACGAGTCAACAGAGCCTCACGTTTTCTCAAATAAATCATAAAAATAAAGAAAAAAAAAAAAAAAAAACAGAAAAAAAAAACTGGGTATTCTCATCCCGTTTATACTCCCTTTTCCCTTACAACATGGTAGCTATATGATCTATATTCTTCGATCGGCACTTACCTTGCGTGTTGCCGTTGAGTTGCCCCGAGGATTGAAGACAAGGGGTGAGCGGTGATGGTCGTGGGGACGGCTGAGACGTTGGTTGTTGTCCATTGATTGTGGACGGTGGGTTAGTGTTGGTCGGTGTTGGAGTACCGGACTGTAAGCTCTGATTTTGACTTTGTTGTTGATGGACGGAAGAGCCACCTGAATTTGGCGTTGAAGCCGGTGTTCCATGTAGGGCGTTTTGTTGTTGCTGTTGCTGTTGTTGCTGCTGTTGCTGTTGTTGATGCTGCTGCAACTGTTGCTGCAGTTGTTGCTGCGGCGACAACACGGAAGGAGGTAACTGAATGAGGCCTGAATCACCGGCTGGACCTGATCAGAAAAAACAATTGATAATTTTTCAAAATCCGAAGAAGACTCTCTCAAAACAAAACCAAAAAATAAAAGAAAGGAGTTAAAACAAGACAATTTTACTTTTTCATCATATACACGAAACGAAAATCAAAGTTTTATATAATATTATAACATAGTGCAGATTATCTTCATGTAACTAAAATTGTCTAAAAAATATTGAAATTGTCTTTTTACTTGGGATACTTTATACCCTTTTACTTCGATCTATGATTAAACTTCCGAAGAGTTGTAGGTATATCACTATTTCACGTCATGATCTAGTTAATCATAGAAAATGAGCCAAGTATTGAATAGCAGAGGTATAATATTACGGAAAAACTATTTTCGTATAGTAAACATGATATACTATGATTCTTAGATAACAGGATCCGTCTATGGAATTGGAGCAGCTACTAGCTGGTTATATCAAAGATATTGGTAATACATAGATATTACAAAAATGTACCATTTTATCAACGAACGAAAAAATATAAAATGGATATAGATAATACATAGTAATTATTTACGTACCTATATACTCTGCAGTGTGTTATTTAAATAGAAAATAAAAAAGCAATAGCAATATTATAAAAATTATTTTTATTTAACGCAGATAGACAAGTGGGGAGTTTAAAATTTTTCTGACTAGGTTGAGACTCCGAAATTTAATATTCTAAGCTTTAATATTTCTGAAAAATTGGAAATTGTCTAAAATTAGGAACTTATAAAATTTTTTAATTTTACATCTGCCCTTCACCCCTGTCTTTTCTATATCATTATTCATCATCGTTCAATTTACTAAACTTAAATATATATATAATTTCTCATAGAGGTACGATAATTGGCGTCTATTGCGGCATTAACAAGATCTTCTGGTTCTGTATAGTCTCGTGTATATAAGCCTGGCAATTTACTTCTATAGTATAAATTTATAATTAATCAACCCTTTCTCGCAGGTAGCTATATATGTATAAAATATCCTATACTCTACCTTGTACCACGTACTTACCTTATATACCTACCCGATGTATTTAACACGGAATTAACGATTTAGATTGCTCGAGCAAACTAGACCCTCTATTCGCTTCCTCAACCCATATAAACCGAACACACCACCTGTATACCGTTTATTTTCCGAGTGCATTATATACCGCTTCTTTATATACCATTAAACGAATCTATGGTGTTGTTACTTAACAGTTGACCATAAGCTACTTTAGAGATACTTAATTACAATAATGAGAATTGACGACGTAAGTTTTTTTAAAATTACTTAAATTTTTTTTAATCTATTGCCAGTTTTTCTATATTTACGAAACGGAGATGAAAGTGTAAAAAAAAAAGTAATGGAAATTTTGGAAAATTTGTGAGGCAACGTTTTTTTTCTTGTCTTTATAGGATGAAATTGAAATATTATTCATAACACGCTTCTAGGATTTTTTCATTTATATTCTCGAATGTTTAAACGCCCCGCTGTGCACAGTACCTACATAACTTAGGTACATACCTACTTGCATATATACCTACTGACGAAGAATTTACGCGGGTGTTTAACAGCAAACGCCGGAAGTACAGATCCTCTACAGGAAGTACGAGTACGTTGACCTCCCGCACTCACGTACTCAGGGGAAAAGATATAATCTTCTTAATTTTTTCTTTTTTTTTTCCCCTATTTTCTTTTTCAACATACTAAAAATTTGATGAGTAGAAAGTAAGAAAAAAAAAAATGAAATTTTGTCTATGATATTATTTTTGACTTTTTTTCTGTTTTAGATCATTTTTGCGATCCCTGGATCAAATATTCGCCATTTTTGTATCAGCAATTATTTTACAGTAGATAGAATAATCATCAAATATAAACTTTCGATAAAACTGAACACCAAAAATATTATCGAACTCCTTTGTTACGACAACGATTTTAATATTCTTTTTATTTTTTGTTTCTTTTTTAACTAAATTGCAGATTTCTACATTTTCGCACAGAGATATGTATATTCGATTTCGTACGCTGCGGATGCCATCTACGTAAAGAAATTTTAAAGATATCCACGAGTCGTCGGTGAGGAAGGTCGCGCGTTTGTTGCTAATTAACTATACATGTACAACTATTTCTGTCCTCCGCAGTTAAGATTCTTAAAATTAGGTAAAATCTTAAGAAATTTTATTACTATTTTTTTTTTTTTTTTTTGTTTATTTTTTTGAATTTTTTCCAACCATTCAACATTTTTAAAAACGTCGAAACTATGACCACAACAATTTTATTTCTTTTTCTATTTTTGCAAAAATTTAAATCGAGCCAATGGACACGAAGAGATAACGAAAAAAAAAGAAGAAACTATTTCCGAAACGAATGGAAAATTAATTAAATATAAAATCGAATTATTTGTATGAATAAATAATGAAATAAATTTTTTTTTCGTCATTCATATAATATATTTTAAATGTTATTAAAATTGTTATAAACTCACCATGCTCAGGAATCGGGGATGACGGGCTCTCAGGTAAGAGGATTCCCTTTTGGACCAACTCCTCGCGATTCGCTCGCACCGAGATTTTTCTCTCGAGTGCTAAAAAAAAAAAAAAAAAAATATAAAAAAAAATGGTCAAGGTAAAATAAGAAATAAGGAACATATTAATATCATGATCCTTGCAATTAATGCTCGTGCTAGCAAAATAGGTAGTAGTAGTAATTTTGGGATGGTATGTTTTCGGGATGAACATAGAAATTAAAGCGGTACGTCTAATGGAATTTTGATCCACGTTAAAAATGAAACGCCAAACATGAAACAAAAAATAAAAAATGGTCAAAAATTAGGATAATAAATAAAGTTTTCATACTCACATCTCGAGGCAGCCTCAAACTTGTCTGATTTTTTTTTCCGTTTCCATTTCCAAGGTTTAAATAATCTACCAAGGGCTGAAAATTTGCTTTTTCTTTCCAACGGTGGCGTCCGAGCACCCGACCCCAAACTGTTCGTCCGCAAAGCAGCGCCATTTTGTTTCTTAGCTAAAACAAACAGAAAAAAAAACCCAAAAAATAATAAATATTATTCAAAATTGACAAGTTCAAAAATCTTTGTAATTAAAAAAAGACAATATCGTTCTGTAAAAGTAGGTGTGAGTATACTACAGCTACTACTTATTTACGGATCTTTGCCTTACCTAAATTGCAAAAAAAGGATGATAATAAAAATTTGAAAATTGCTACCGTTTATTAAGTATACGAGACATTTATCCCGGCAATACAAAGATATTAAAAACTATTCTTCAAGAATTGATAAAGTACAAAATATAAGAGTAAAGATTATTCTGTGACAAGAAATCCGCGAAATTGCAAAAAGCAGACTGGTTTTTACCCACCAAATCTGTGAAATAGAAAATTGTCAATAAATTTCGAATCGATTTTCTTTCGATGTGGACATCGAGAGTTGCAGCAAGCGGGTTCAAATTGAGTTGCAGAGGGTCAATTCTCGACCGAAATATTCTGTTATCATGGACGGTTTTACGCAGAGTAAATTGCGAACTTTTCAACGGTTCCATGGGAGAGAATATTGCAGAACTCTGTCGGTTTTCTGTAGGTATTACCGACGCTGGGGTTAGTTTAGCATCGATTTCTATACCCCTGAGTTTAAACTTTGCTACCCCCAATCGGCGAGACGTTGAAATAATTTGAGTAAAGCTGCTGCAGTCGATCAGATTTCGTTTAAATTTGAGATGGAGTTTTGAAAGAATAGTAAGAACAGACACTGCGTATACCAGATTGAAATCAATAATTGCTCTGTGATCGGAAAAAATAAAAAAAAATTTGTAAATTATTTTGATATATATACACAAAATTTGAAAATAATTTTAGTATTACGGAGGAGATTTAAATCGACGACATACTATCGATTCGCGAGTCAGTGCTAATGAAACTACTTTATATATACAAACCTGACGAAATTTACACTATTAGCAGGAAATCTATATTCGCACAAATTCCAGTGCCTATGCAAAGAAGTAATATAAATAAATTTGCGAACTCTCATTCTTTGCATTTTGATCATGGAACTTTTTTCAACTTCCCGCAATGAAAATTAAAAATTTTCATAAAAAAAGGGAAGTTATTGGTTTTGGTCCGGTTTTCGAGAATCGAGTTTTCATCAGATCTCGACGTTTTGGGGTCCTACGAAGCTATTCCGACTATTTTTGGATGTGTGTGTGTGGTGTAAACAAATTTTTGTCCTACGATATCTCAAAACTTGATCAGACTTAGGTCTTGGATAGCCCTTTCGATCGCCGCAAGATTCATCAAAATCGAACGATTGGTTTAAAAGATATTGCACGACAAAAATTTCTCTTTTTCTCGTACGATACCTTTGGAACGAATTAACCGATTTGAATGATTGTTGCGGCGATCGAAAGGGTTCATCAAGACTTAGATCTGATTAGATTTTGGAATCGATCGGTCGAGTAGTTTCAAAGTTATTCGAAGAATAGAAATTGAAGAAAAAAAGATTTGTATAGGGAAAACTAATTATACTTATAACCTTCTTTAATTTATTATAAACACAATATAGTATCAATTAATCGTAACGTATTTAACACAGCGGGAAGTTTTCGGGTTGGCCCACAGGTCAACCGGTTTCCTAAATTTTTATTTTTTTTTGAAACTGTCGATCTGATTATTCCATTGCAAATTAATTATCTATCTCACGATAAAATATCTAAGATAGTTTGAAATCGCGGAAATGAAATGCAAATAATTTAATAAAATAATAATAATAATAATAAAAACTTGAAGATTCTATACGTAGAATTTCTTTCCTAATTTCATCCAATCAATCGAAGAAGCTCATTTAAAACCAGAATTCAATAGAGTGTCTGATGATTATCCTTCCACAAAATTGCCGTTCGTGAAGAGATAGGATATATAGGCATCTCATCCTCGATTGTCTCACTTGAAAAAACCATTGAATCTCTTGAGCTTGTATTTCTAAAGTGTTCTTAACACGCAACGATCAGAGTTGGTGGGCGGTTGAAGATGATAAAAAACAAAAAAAATGAGGATTCTCGAATCTATATAGTAGACTCATGTCAGATGTCAGCCAATTACTCCAAATCAGATTTCAAACTATCCACCAAGTCATTAAAATACACCAAAAAACTTTAACCTCTTTATAAGTAAAATACTAGGAGCTATTTAGGCTATCGCGTGGTTTATTCTAATTTGGCCGAATTAAACCTGCCGACAAAGGTTCCTACAGCTTTTGGTATAATACAGGTCTATAGTACCTAGGTATATAGGTATATAGGTATCCGTTTGATCACTCGAGTGCAAACAAAGCTTGGTCTACTCCTATCTCGCTTAAGAGGCCTCTAGTTTTGTTTTCGTGGTTATCTGCGCCTATCCTAGCCCCCCTTGTACATACCTGAACTTGCGCTCTTATTCTGACCTATATAATTCAACCTCTGACCTATTTTCATATAATTAATAAAAAAAATTTAATCAACCTCGTCGGACAGGGTCATTTTATCGTATTTATTTTAGATGGTAAAGCATGACCCAAAATTGAGAAAGTCTAACTAGCTTCGAAACAATTATTACCATTCACCACCTAACCTTCTCGCAATAAGTTTCTCGCCTAATCCATCCGGATCCAGCTTGACCCAGCTTGGCCTTAATAAATCCCTCGTGACCCCACGGGTCTAGGCATCGCGTTGTCTCGCATCGTTTCTCTTATAAACTCAGAAAATAAAATCTGTGATCATTTTAATGATCCGATTTTATGAGGGTGAAAAAAAACCATAAGAAATTTAGTTGGTTTTTTATTATTTAAGGATGAACTGAAGTCTTTGAATAGAAATAATTTACCGATAGGTAAATGAGGTCTGTTTAAATCCAGCACTTTCCGAACTTCATATTTTTGTAGTATTTAGAGTGTGAGGACGTTATAGCAACGATTTATTAACGTGGCCAGTGTCCTGCGGATGTTCGGTTTGGGGTTATAGAGAAATTGGCAAAAGATTTGATTCCAATGAGTTCTAAGCAGCACTTAGGATCGCGCTGTCGTTTCCTGGGGTTGAAAGACACCCCGCTATATAACGTCGTGCGCCCCAACATCGAGGCGACCAGAATTACCCCCAGGACACGTTCGAAGCCATTATTAGCCCCGGGTGTCAGGAAATTGTCGTTTCAAGACACAGAGCATATTTTATTCTCCACCCCTGAACCTCCCTCTCGAATTCTCGAATGAAATATTGTCAAGTACGTATACCGTATCGCAGGGATTCTGAAAGGGTTTTCTTGTAAGCTTTAACAACATTGCAGACTTGAAAAAAAAAAAAAAAGATAAAAGAAACTGAAGAATGAAAATCGTAGTTATTTATGAGAGAGATTTTAATATATTCGCAATCGTATTGGCTGTATAAAAACAAAAAACAACAAGCTGGAAAAACAGTTTTTCGGGATACTTTTCATCAAAGAGAAAAAAAAAATGGGTTTGTCAGGGGAAAAAAAAGTATAAAAAAGTAATGAAAAACCGAAAAGAAAATCAGAATTGAAAATTTCACATAAAAAAATGCCTTATATATTGACGAACAACAATTTCATACAGTGCGTTTAATCCTAATTCGATCTGGGTACACTTACAATTTCTTATTGTCATTGGCAAGGATCGCCCTATATATTGACAAACAACAATTTTATACAGTGCATTCATTCTAATTCGATCTGGGTATATTTACAATTTTTTTGATATCATTGGCAAGGAATGCCCTATATATATGAAATTCTCAACTCTGGAGAATATATTCTTTCATTCGGAAAGGTAATACAGAGAAAAAAAGTATAGGTTTGTCAGTAAAACAGCGAAAATCGATTCATTCCCGGTAGAACCAGAAGTTCAAATTAAACGAGACATGGAAATTTTTCATGCCCATCATTTGGTTGTAAAGTCCTGTGAATTTCAGATTTTTTCATCGAGCCGTTTCCGAGATCACCGCGCGAGTTTGTCGAACAGGCCGACAGACAGACTGACATCTTTCCAAAAACCTGTTTTTCGGATTCTCGAGGGTCAAAAACGTGAAGATTCGTTGAAATTAACAAAAGTCACTTTCCGACCAAAACCAATACTTTTCTGATATCACCGTAGGTGATGAAAAGTAAAAAGATTTAAACTTATCACGGTTTCAAATAAAAATTCACTTTATTGATGGTTTTTGAGGTGAGAACTATGACACATATATAGTGAAATATGAAAAAAAAGTAAAATCTTCAGAGTCACGGATTAGATGACTTGTGACATATGTATCTTTAAAGAGAAAATATTTTCAAATAGCTATTATCTCCCTGCAATCTTTCGAAAAAGCAGGAGTAAAAAAAAGAAAGAAATAAAAAATAAAAATCTTTTCCCAAATCAGAAGGTACATACACGCGCTTTACAAACACGAGGGGAGTCTAAACCAGTGAGCAAAAAGGGGTAGTTTGTCATTGGTCCGTCAACCCCGTTCCACATATAGAACTTTGACTTGGGTTGACGGATGAAGTCGATGTTTGGCTTCTCTAGTCCTACAGAACTGGAAGGAAGTCTACCCCTATACATAGAAGGTATATAGCATAGTATATAAACATATATATATATACACTGTAGGATTTAGGAGGTAATAATGAGCCGTGGACCATACCGTACACACGCAGGTCATCCAATATAGGGTAAGGATAAGACCTAAAACCCCATCAGCAGCAGCAGTAGGTGGTAGATAATCTCCACAGTTCGGATTGATAATAAATAGGATGAAACGGGATAGTATATATACATATATTACATACGGAAAAGCGAATTACGTAGAATGACAACTTCCGGAATGATCGTATATGGACCTTCGACTAACCTAATAGAGATTAGTCACCGCGCGAAAGATCAAGGACTCTAACGAGCTGGTTAACCCTTTACCCGTACCATTTATATGTATACAAGTTAAATTTTGTTTTACAGAACCAAAAATCACTGTGCCCAGTATAGTTAATCATGAGCAGAGTTTCGTCCACACAATTTTCGTTTCGTTTCAGATATTTTTTTTGCAAAGGCAAAAAATAAAAAAAAAAAGTTTTCCCCCTTTTTTTTTAGCGAATAAAAGTTGACGAAATTATGCGGATAATGAACCTTCCGGAATTTTTTTTTTTTTTTTTCTTCTTTCTTTCACATTTTTTCCTTTTTCATTTTTCACCGAACATTAATATCCACCCTCTTCTTTAATCCTACATCAGGTTATGAACTGAACCTCGGCGCAATGATGAAGTAGTGCATGTTGGGTATGATAGCGGTGTACGGATTTGAGAGAGAACTCAGAGAACGACAGAGACGGAGTAAAGGGCGAGTTGCTTCAGGGTGCAACGTGTAGTAGTAGGATATAGAACGATAAAGGGACTTTGGATGGTGGATAAGGGAGTTACCATGGTGACGCCACTTTGTTTTCAGTCTCCAATTATCTGGCCACTGGTTGTCAACCTGATCTGACCTTAAACGTGACCAAAAACCACATCACGAACTGTAACCCGCAGGTCACACCGTTTACACACCTCGTAATTTACATGGCACGTTCCTCATAATGTGCAAAAAAAAAAAAAAAATAAAGAAAAAGTAAAAACGGTATAACGATTAGATATTCACAAAGAGAGAGATTTTTGGAAATTTAAATATCATCTAGTAAAAAGATTTCTTTTTTTTTTTTTTTTCTTAATAATAATCTTTTCAAAAAATTTCACTTCTGTATCTGAAATGGAACGTGTATGTGTGGAAAGAGTTGATTCCGACAACGCGGTACGGCTCATTAGTACGAATGTCAAGAGCCATTCTAGTAGGGTTTAGCAAGGTTGGAAAATGGTGTGGGAAAAGCTGTCCCTACAGACGAAAACTTCCATGAATCGTGTATATTTATCCATCGTATATGGTCCGACACTCTCGACATCCGTAAATTGAGTTTTCATAGTTATGTAAGGAGTTTGACGACTACGTCCACTACAGGTACACATATAGGTATATATATGGGGCATTCCAACTTCAACCGAGCAGCCATTGGCTCGACATTTTTTTTTTTTTTTAATGCCAATTTTTTTTCAGCTACTTTTCGACAAAAAAAAGACATACGTATTCCTCAAAACAAGTTATTGGTCAACGGGTTCTAGTTTCGTAGTATCGAAATTCTAAATTTTGATCTTCCGGGACTTTAACAATCCGGAACTTCAACCCCCGACTCCAAAGGTTGCATGTAACAATCGTTATGCTTTATGATCAACAGACACGTAACGTATGTACGTATACATAGCCGAGATCATTGCGTGACCATTTAAAACGTGCTAATTGACACGTTTCTAACTTATTTATTTTATTATTTTTATTTTCATATCTCTCTCTCTCTTTCTCTCTCTCCTCAAGTTGCATTAGAGAGTAGAAAAACGGTGGATCAAATAAACCACCACCACCAGTCCCTATGATCATACATGATCATAAAAACGTGACTGACACAAGTTTGTCTTTGTCACGTTTATAGTTATGGTAATTAATAAATTTATATAATGTAAAAAAAAAGAAGAAGCTACCAAGTTACATTGATAAAATTGTAAGAAAAGAGTCACAGGCATAGTGTGGCAGACTGCAGATTCAATCAACGAAGACGAATCGTTCGTTCTCTTTGCAGCTTCCCCATTCTGTAGCTCGGTGCTCTCGGTAAATGATCATTTCAATTTATGTATGTCATTTCATTTCATTTCATTTCATTTCATTTCATTTCACTTTGCAACCGGTGCTGATAATTACGTATAATTTATTCTACAGGGTGACTCGTATATGGTAGATATGTACACAGTATCTCTGTATATCTTATAATAATAATATATGCAAATTAAAATTCGTCATAATTTTGTAGGTTGTGATCCTCAACGAATTTATTGTCATTTTTTAATCTTAGATTTACCAATTAAGAAACAAAAAAGAAATTTATACAATTTAAAGAGACGATTTTGAGATAGAAATTATTACGCTCACCGTGTAAATTGGCGATTGTTAATTTATCCGTTATTTAATGGAAAGCAATAATTTTTATTACTAATTCTTCGCGCATAACGATTTAGAGAATTGGAATATAATAGAAACGATATAAATATTATAGCGGTTTATATTTTGCGGTAAGTCAGAGCATTTTTTTATATTTTTTTGATTTCAAGACGATTCTTTAGAACGACAGATTCAGGTCAGGAAATTAATTCGCTACGTTGTCGCGGTCAAGCTTTGTTCGGATTAAATTTGCTGGTCAAGAATTTCTATGATTGATGTACTATATCCGCGGTAATCGAACATAAATGAAAAAAAAAAAAAAAATAGTATGAAAAATTCTACGGTTTTCCCGCTCGGCGGTCAGGTAGGACAGACAAATTCTTCTTCTTCCATTTAAATTATTCTTCTTTCGATGTCACGTTTTATGGCGTTAATATCAAACAAGAAACACTTTCTAGTTTCTAATATCCCACGACTGCGACTACTGCAGCTTTGAATCATCGCGAAATGGCAAAAAAAAGTAATAAAATAAAATAAAAAGAATTTTTTAAAAATTCAAAATCGTATATAAACGAGTGCAAGAAACTGAATCTTTTAGTTGAGTCCTAAACCTCGTATCAATTTTTGACGATGAATGAAAATTTATCTCATCCGAATAGATAAAACTGTCGAATATATGCAGTTTTTTTTTTTTTGTTGAATTTTGTTCTTTTTTTTTTGGAGGGAAGAGAAGTGAAAAATCTATTCCGTTGAATAAAAGTTGAAATTCTCTATCTAATCTCAAGAGCCCAGCGATAATCCGCTTCCAGTACCGAAGGTGTAAGCGTTATGATACCCTGCCCGGATTTCGGTACAAGAATATTTATTACCTAGGACGTGTATTTTTTTTTTCTTTTTTTTTTTCTTATTTATACCCAAAAACGACGAAGGAAGGAACATGACGGACTAACGTCTTAACGCAAAAGCTAGTCTCAGTATGAGCTATATAAAACACCCTTTCCCGTCAACGGAGATTGATATAACTTTATAAAAGATATTTTTTTCCAAAAATCCAAGAATATAAATTGCCATATTCGATCCCACCCATCGATCACAACCGTGGGTAAGCTTTTTGAGAGCTTTATCTGACGGATCTGTAAGTGAACTATACCATATAAAGTGCATTCCTTAATCTAAAAAAAATTAATAAAGAGATTAAAAAAATCTTCAAAATTGAATTTTTGTTAATTCTTTGGATCTTTAATCCACTGCAATATTTTGAAGAAAAAAATCAGGAAACTGGTTGACCTGTGGGCCAACCCGAAAATTTCCCGCTGTGTTAAATGAGTTACAATTAATTGACACTATTTTGTTTATAATAAATTAAAGAAGGTTATAAGTATAATTAGTTTTCCCTATACAAATCTTTTTTCCTTCAATTTCTATTCTTCGAATAACTTTGAAACTACTCGACCGATCGATTACAAAATCTAATCAGATCTAAGTCTTGATAAACCCTTTCGATCGCCGCAACAATCATTCAAATCGGTTAATTCGTTCCAAAGGTATCGTACGAGAAAAAGAGAAATTTTTGTCGTGCAATATCTTTTAAACCAATCGTTCGATTTTGATGAATCTTACGGTGATCGAAAGGGCTATCCAAGACCTAAGTCTGATCAAGTTTTGAGACTAATCGCACGAACAGTTGAGGAGTTATGCGCTAAAAACATGAAAAAAAATTGTTTTTCAATTTTTATTTCTCAAATAACTTTGAAACTACTCGACCGATCGACTCCAAAATCTAATCAGATCTAAGTCTTGATAAACCCTTTCGATCGCCATAAGAACCATTCCAATCGGTTGATTCGTTCCAAAGATATTGTACGACAAAAATTTGTTTACCCACACACACACATACAGACGTCCATCCAAAAATAGTCAGAATAGCTTCCTAGGACCCCAAAACGTCGAGATCTGATGAAAACTCGATTTTCGAAAATCGGACCGAAACCAATAACTTCCCTTTTTTATGAAAATTTTCAATTTTCATTGCGGGAAGTTCAAAAACAAAACAAATAACAGAAGAAAACGTTTATTTGATGCAACAAAAATCTGCGTTTATCTTATTATATACTGTGGCTGTGCATTGCGTTTGTTGATCCACATTGTATACATATATATACATATACATCAGCGTAAATTGAATAGACGTTGATTTTTAATCGTAGTAATATAGTACAAGTAATGATTTGCCATGCTATTGGATGAAGCAAAGTACTGTTTACTCGCGCATATATAGGTATAATATAAGTATGTATATGTATATATATATATATATATATATATATATATATATATATATATATATATATATATATATATATATATATATATATATATATATATATATATATATATATATATATATATATATATATATATATATATATATATATATATATATATATATATATATATATATATATATATATATATATATATATATATATATATATATATATATATATATATATATATATATATATATATATATATATATATATATATATATATATATATATATATATATATATATATATATATATATATATATATATATATATATATATAGTGGATACGCACCACTGTACACTTAACGGTGTTTGTCGTATGCGTGACGGTGCTTGTGGTAAAAGAGGTGGAGGAGAAGGTGAAGGTGTACAAGTAGCATGTCAGGTGAGGATACATCAGAAATAGAGAGAGAGAGAGAGAGAGAGAGAGAGAGAGAGAGAGAGAGAGAGAGAGAGAGAGAGAGAGAGAGAGAAGAGATAAAGAGAAGTCTGGAAGGGGAAGGAGAGGGAAAAAAAGACGAAAAAGAGGAAATAGAGGTAGAGAGATAGAGAGAGAAACGCCAGGTTGTTACAGTGTATAGAGATAGGAAACTTCGGGTCTATACCACCTGCTCTCACACGATACAGTCGCGTCCACGATAGAGTCCCGCAACGAAGCCTGGAGGCGATATATACTCTGGTCCTGGATAAAGGAACGTTGGAATAGAAGAGAAACAAGAAACGAAATAAAAAAAAAAAAACTATGAAAAATACAAACTAACAACACGCACGAGACGAAACCACTTGAAACCGTTCCGTTGCGTTGCGTTGCGTTGGCTTAATTACGCTTGATGGACATTACTACGGCCTGACTCATCGTTCGAGGCGCTTAAATTCATAATGAAAGCTTATATATGTATAGTCGTCTTATTTAGTAGCTTCAGGCCACTACTTCAATCATCCGTGCAATTTGAATAGCTACAATTTTTTGTCTTTTTTTTTTTTGCTGGTATATAATTTATAGGTATATTACGAAAATTGTATATATGAGGAAGTTCACAAAACAACGAGAGGTCATAGACGATGATATTTGGGATTTGTCTAAAATATATTTTTTCTTGGCTAGTTCTGTATATCAAACAAATTCCTACGAGGATTTTTCGATTTTCATCTTCATTCGGTCGAGGCAGCCCGTCAAAGTTTGTCATAAAATGACACTCAGGGCAAATTTTCGGGGATTCGTGAAAAACTCAGAGAACATAAAATGCTAGTTTTTCGACTTACTTTCGTAAAAAAAAAATATGACGATATCGCAGAATCACGTCGGAAGAAAATAACCGTTAAATTTTCGCCTCCTCAAAATACGCCATTTTTGATTTTTAAAATTCGAATATGTAACAATTCCGCAAATGATTACGCAATTTTTGAATCTAATCTGAACCCGAAACGAGCCGATTTTCGATTTTTATTGCATGATTTTCGTTAAGATTTAGTGATTTTTCGTTGGTTTTTTTCATATAATTTAGCTGGAAACGAATAAAAAAGAGACTTCATTAAGTTTGAACAAAATTGTTCTTCGAATTCAGTTGATAGAAAAGTAAAAAAAAAAAAAAAAAACGAAATAAAGAAAGAAAGAAGAGAAAAAAAAAAGGTTTTGTGCAAATTACCTACCGCGACGACTGTAACTGTGTCTAGAAAGGTCGTAATTGCAGGAAGTTTAATGTAGCTCAATGGTGCAACGTCCTGTTCTATTCCCCACAAACAAATACCTTATATATTATACCTATACACCAGTTAACTATATTCCTATATAGTATAATGTACAAAGTACATACTTTGAATTTCTAATCGGAAAAACATTCTATTACAGGTAAATTATAGTCCTATAAAATGTGGGGCAAACTTGAGACCCTATATGTATTAAAAAAGTTCGGACTTTAATCGACTACAAAAAAAAAAAAAAAAAAAAAAAAAAACGGAATTAGGTTAATACATTATAGGTAGTTAAACCTACCTATTGTATATATTTCCATTTAATTATTTATCGTATTAATTTTCTATTAGAAATTAACGGTAATAGTAAAAAAAAAAAAAAAAAACTTCGGTTTTACACCTCGATTTAAATTTTCTATTTTCAGAGTTTTTTAGACACAATTTACTGCATCTCGATTTAAAGAAAATCGAAAAAAAAAAAGAACCTCATTGTTGATATCATAAAATTATATAGTTACGCAGATATTGAAGGGGTCTAATTGACACAAAGTCGTATCATACCTGTACATACACATATACATATATATATATATATGTTGTTTCTACTTTATGGTAACGACAAGTTGCACCTGCAACGACGCCGGCTGTCGTTACAGTATGGCAGAGCAAACGACGCTGAACTAGTACAGTATAGTAATAATCTACCTGGTTCACGCACACCTACGTACGTATACCATATGCTGCTGTTATCCCTTCTCTTTATTATATATATACCTGATGACGCGCTAGGTACATACGTCTCTATATCCGACATGTATTATCGTCGATGATATATAATCATAATTTTATTTATTTTGTATTTTTTGGTATACGAGTAAACGATGATTGGTATATACATTAGACTGGGCCAAAAAAATCGACTATTTTTTTCTTTTAAAGTATATCGAAAATATTGTTTGAGGTGACAAAAAAAAATTATTGTGAGAATTTGAGTCCTTAATATTAACATTAAGAGGTCTATCATCGCAATTTTAGATGTTTTTTTCCTGACCGGGTTTTTCTATAACCTTGAATAACTTTTGATGGAATGAATTTAGCCAAAAATGTTAAGAGACTTTTTTTGTAGAGCATTTGATTTCCCATAAGAATATTTGTCGGTTTTTTTCCGGGTACTGATTTTTACATGAATTACAAAATTTCAAAGTTAAAAGATCAAATTGTAAAACTATACCAATTTTTAAGGCATGATTGTAAGGAAACGGTTCATCTGACGGAAAATTTCAATCAGACCTTTTTTGTAGAGCATTCAATTTCCTTCAAAAAATATCTGCGAGTCAATTCTGTTTAACTAAATAGTTTGGGAGTTTTGAGACAAAAACTCGCTCAGGAAAAAGAAAATCTAAAATTGCGATGATAGACCTCTTAATATTAATATTAAGGACTCAAATTCTCACAATAATTTTTTTGTTGTCGCCCCAAACAATATTTTCGATATACTTTAAAACAAAAAATAGTCAATCTTTTTGGCCCAGTCTAATATATATCTAGAAGTTATATCGGTACTTATACATATATAGGTCTGGATAGAATTCAATGAATTTCTTATTCCAATCTAACACGTATATAATAATAATAGTTCATCGAATAAAATTTATTGATTTTCACCCTCTTACACAATTTTTAGAACAAAAATATAAATTCTACGCTATAAATTATATTATAGAATAAATTTCCAAAAAAAAAAGAGATAAAAGTATAGTAAAAAAAAAAAAAATTAAAATTGAAATGGAAATGCAAATGTACGCGTCACAGCTGGAAGTATCCTCGAAATACGTATACGTACGTTAAATGCAAAAAAAAAAAAAAAAACGTTTAAAATCTGGGCGACTATAGGTATGTATAGTACCAGTAGGTACCTGCACAGGCAATACTGAAGTGAATTGAACAACAAAAATTTACATTTTTATTTATTTAGAATGGAATAGGTACTGGTAACCCACTATCCATATACATTATATAGATATATTACCTATGCATACAAATATCACACTGATACCATCTGGTTTGATAAAACTTTTCACAATTTGCAAAATCGTATTTATCGTAATTTTCTTATAAGAAGAAACCAATAAGTTACGTTTATAATACTTTTAAGTCGCGGTGCAGTTCGATTATCGTATGTATACCTACGTACGTACGTACGTACCTCCCTCCTACCAACACCCTACACCGTACGTGGATAGATGCATGATGATCATCTTTCAAGTTGATTCACCTCGAACGTCGCAACGCCTGTAAGCACAACCACATCAGCCTACGCCTTCCTAGCTTCGTATTTGCCTTTACATACTTCGCCTGCATAGCGTCACGTGCCTATGACTCTACGCCCTCAAACGAATGCAAGTTCTAAACTGGGAACTCATGCCAACTAACATCACACACACACATATATATATCGAAACCTTATATATGCATAGGACGTATGTCTTACAAAAATGTTTCTCTATATTACCTACTACTGTTTATTTCCAGCTAGGAACAACACTCGACGTATAATGCGAAATACCTACCTACAATTTGGGTAACGTTTTCTTTTCCTACAGTATAAAGTATCGGATTATAATTATAAAATGTATAATACGATGTAGATTAAATTATTACACGCAATTTTCATCATACTCTTGGAAACAAGTATAGGATCGCAAGTTAGTAATGAGGAAATTGTAGTCTCTCTCTCTTTCTCTCTCTTTCTCGTTAGTAAAATTACCAGTTGCAAAGAGCAAAATGGTAATGGTGTAAAGGTATAGGAACGAGTGAGAGTTGTGAAGCGAACAAAATCGTCGTGGGAGGACGTATTGCTGGAGGATGAAATAAAACGGAAATGGAAGAGAAGAGAAGAGAAGAGAAGGTCGGAAAAGTGACGATAAAAATAAATATAAAAATAAATATAAAAATAATCATAATCATAAATAATAATAATAATAACAAAAATGTACATATATACGTACGTATGTACATACAATTAAATTAAATTACAAGTTTATATAACTATAACAGGTACTGTAATTAATAACACGTATTAAATATTCTAAACGGAAGTAGGCAGGTACCTATATGGTATATATGGTGTAGGTATATAGCTAGAATATTTATTATTAAATATAGTCTTTGTGTATATATAACTGGATAGTATAATAAACCGAGTGTAACTATTATCCGGAATCAACAGAAAGAAGGAAAAATGTAAGAAGAAAAAGAGAAAAAATAAATAAAAAAATAAAAAAAAACACTAGAAAATAATATGTATAAATTATATAACTACAGAAGTGAAATAATCGCCTCTTATTATCATACGATTAGGTTATACATATATACTTATTACCGTAAATAATTACTCACACACAGGGTAGTTGAGTATAATAATACAATATAATAATAAATTAATTCAAAAATTATTATATAAAATTTTAATACAAATCTACAAATATAATACAAATAAGAAAAAAAAATAGAAGACTTTTTGTAAGCAAATTATCAAAAATTTCAAAAAAATAATTCATTCTTTATAAATTTTATTATAAAATTATTATTTAATTATATTTGCAATCGATTTTAATTCCATTCTAAATTCAAATTGGGGAGAAATTTAGAAAAGAAAAAAAAAAAAAAAAAAATTAAATTGAAATTCAAAAACACTATCTTACATCCCAGATTATAAACTATGAAACTAATATCTGAAATATTTTTTTTTTTTTTTTCATATATAGTTTCGTTTGAGAAAAAATTTCCCGGGTCATTATAAATGCCCCACCCTGTATGTACATACCTATAGTGCAAAACTCTCGGCTAGGTTAGGTTACTGGGTCAAGGTTCGTTAAGATCTATCTATGTATGTAGATTCCTATATTTATCATACCTATTTCTCTAACTTTATGAATTCGTAATGAATATATTCGGTAGCTGTATTGTACAGTATACGCTTCAGTCGAGTCGTCGACAACGTCGTCGTGTAACTTGTGGGACGATAATTTTAGCCTCTGTGCATTTATACCAGAACATAAGCTACACTGTAAATTGGTGTTAATAAAATATTTCTCAAACGATTTATATATATACATAATATAAGAAACTTCAAATTCAACCGATAATCAATCGAGTCGATGTATTTTATCCTTGGGATCTTTTCCAAATTCCAAAATTAGACGAGAATGATTGAAAAATAGAAAAAAAAAACACCAAAAAAAAAAAAAACAGAATAATAATAATTCTCTCCAATTAGAGCATACAGGTGAATAAACAGAAACCGTCTCTTTAAATAATAATAATAATAATGATAATAATAATAATCTGCACTTCGAAGAATTTCAAGATATTCGAAGATCATTTGCGAGATTTTGATACGAACGATAATTTCGCACTGAACAAATTTGGAGGAAAGAAACAAACAAAAAAGAAAGAGACATCATAATATGCCAATAAAATTTTTTTGTTTATGGAATCTTGATCGATCGTATTGATTCTATTTTGTTTATTTATTTTTTCAATTTTTTTCTTTTTTCTTATTTTAAGGTAATTAGTTTAAAGTATAGAATGAATATAAATTTATGATTGATATTTACAAAACAGTGTTAAAATGAACAAATATATCTAAGAAACACAAAACCACCGACGAAGAAACTCGACAAACATTCTTCTTGGCCATCCGTTGAGCTATCGTTGAGTTATAAATAATACAGTCAGTGGAAACTGCCATAGTTTAAAAGAATTTATTTAAGAGTCAGCAATATACATATACCTATATATACATATGTGTATATAATATATATATATATATATATACGTATACACACCTACACCTACCGTTACTTTACGTAACATACGTAATATTATTTACCGCATATCTCATAACGTAATATGAAATACACTGCAGTATTTCTTACATATATATTTATACATAAATAGTATACTTATATGTGTTGATTTAAATAAATGTTTAAACAACTTCTGTATTACTATTTTTTATTTATTTATTTATTTTTTTTTTTGTTTCATTTCTTTTTACTATGAAAAAACGACGTCGTTTAATCAACGAAGATTTAGCAACGCGAATACAGGTACATATAAATGTATGTACATACATACCTATACATAAATTATATTTCTAACAAGATAAAAAGAAGAAAATAAATAATATATTAAAAAAAAAAAAAAAAAAGTGTATTACACGAGAGAACAATTTGCCTTGACCAATTTTACAAATCTTGCGGAAAGAAGTTGTTCACCCTTCCCCTTCTACGTCTCTACTACCACGGGTTTCTCTGCTAAATCTTCAGAGGTTGCCAATTCGTTTCTTCCACACCCTTCTAACCTCTCGTCCTTGATCCAATCTCCTTTCATTCAGAAATCTTGTTCAATAGTGTCAACCGCCAGCCTTTCTCGCGTAAAGTTAAATTTAAACTTTTCTCTCTCTCTCTCTCTCTTTCTCTCTTTCTCTTTCTCTTTCTTTCTTTCTATATAGATCTGTTTATTGTGAGAAAAATTGCCGTTGTCGTGTATACATAATAGAAAAAAAAAAATAATTTATTAGTTATCAGAAAAGTGTTTAAATTCAAAGCGAAAAGAAGAATTAGACGAAAGAGAAACAGACTACCACTACTACTGCTGCTGTCGTTGTACTGTAAAATCTTGTAAACTTCAGTCAAATAGAATGAGGCATTTCCTCTATAATAGGTATATATTGATTTTTTTTTTTTTTTTAATCTTCTTTTCATCATTTTTTATAAAATATTTTTTTTTTTTTTTTTTGAGATAGAGAGAGAGAGAGAGAGACACTTCCGGCACTCTGAATTTCAAAACGATGTGTCTACGAATGAATTTGACACGTGTCAAAAATCTGGGGTAACTAAAACGTCAATCTCTACAATCGCTATTCAATATATAATAAGACGGACACTGAACTCTAATCTATTTTCTATACATTTACGTATGTACATCACAATAATGAATCAAATGAAAAATGAAGAAAATTTTTTGAAATAAAAAGAATCACCTATGAATAAAAAAATTCGATTTCTTAAGTTATATATCTCACTTTTCATTTTCATTAAACTAATTATTTAAGTTTTATTTTTTATTAGTTATTTTTCGCTCTTTTATCATTTGTCTAAAAAAAAAAAAAAGAGTTCACCCAAAGTTGAGGGAACATCGCTGTGAATATTGTGCGGTGAGGTAGATATACATATACGTATATACTCGTTTCACCTTAGTAAATACCAAAGCGATTCCTCTCCTCTCCTCGCATTGTCGATGAAATACGAACATAATATATAATATAATATAAATATAATATCGTGGATATACGTCTCTTCTAACAATAAAAAAAGGATCAAGTTCCTATATAGTATATTGCCAATAATATCGTATAAGACGATGCGATGTGACGCAGCTAAGGCCTGAGCCCGACCCGACCGACCCTCCCGTTTAAAGTCTTTCTAATACCCAGGCGAGGCTCAACAAGAGAGAGTGAAAATACCGCAAGCTATGCGTGGGGGTGGGGAGGGAGAGAGGCAAGCCTTAACGTATGCGACAAACACATACAAAGATATATACAAGTGCGAGAAGAGAAGAGAAGAGAAGAGAAGAGAAGAGAAGGGAACTGGGACAGATAATTATCAATATTATTAACAATCAGACACGGCGCCGCGAACGTCGCGAGTTAGTCGTAGTTCCTTGTCAATCTTCGTCACTGAGGAATGCGTTGAGAGAAAAATAGTAGAGAAAAAAATAAATAAATGAAAAAAAAAAAAAAAAAAACGTTTAGACGCGTTTAGAATTAAATATATATATGAGGTAGGTTACATGTAGGTATGATTCTATATATATTAACGCGTAAATAATTGTATAAAAAGTGGCGTAGAATATTAAAGAAAAAAAATTGAAAAATAAAAAGTAATAATAATAAAAATAACTTTGCATTACGTGATTATACACATACATTGCTTAACGATGATTAATAATGTATTCAAATTCGTAGATTATATGTGTACATAATGAATGTATGTTTTCTTAAGTTAGTGGGAAACCTGCCAGAATTAACGTTAAACAATTTGGCAATTGAACGATGAAGGTATATTATTCATACTTCCACAAATCATCATTCGTATTATACCTCGTAACGATGTATACATTAGACTGGGCCAAAAAATTCGAATATTTTATTTTTTTTTTAAGTTTATCGAAAATATTGTTTGGGGTGACAAAAGAGAATTATTGTGAGAATTTGAGTCCTTAATATTAATATTAAGAGGTCTATCGTCGCAATTTTAGATTTTTTTTTTCCTGAGCAGGTTTTTTTTTGTCTCAGAACTCCCAAACCATTGAGTTAAACAAAATTGACTCGCAGATATTTTTTGAAGGAAATTGAATGTTCTACAAAAAAGGTCTGATTGAAATTTTCCGTCAGATGAACCGTTTCCTTACAATCATGCCTTAAAAATTGGTATAGTTTTACAATTTGATCTTTCAACTTTGGAATTTTGTAATTCATGTAAAAATCAGTACCCGGAAAAAAACCGATAAATATTCTTATGGGAAATCAAATGCTCTACAAAAAAAGTCTCTTGACATTTTTGGCTAAATTCACTCCATCAAAAGTTATTCAAGGTTAAAGAAAAACCCGCTCAGGAAAATAAAATCTACAATTGCGATGATAGACCTCTTAATATTAATATTAAGGACTCAAATTCTCACAATAATTTTTTTTTTGTCACCCCAAACAATATTTTCGATATACTTAAAAGAAAAATAAAAAATCGATTTTTCTGGCTCGGTCTAGTATATATATATATAGGCTAAGCTAGGGCTATAGGTACATACGTATATACCGTTATCATAGCTGTGGAATTTTATTGCGGTGAACTAGAGAAGAGGAATCGTACTTTTTATTTATTCTTTTTATGACGCGGTTTTTCTACACCGATTCGTTGATATCTATACATATATATATACCTGATACGTATAATACGACAAAACATCGATTGATCTCCACGGTTCATTCATCCGGTCGCGTATCATCTCACTCACAACAAAAACATGAGAAAAAAATAAATAAATAAATAAATAAAAGGATTGGTATAAATTTTATCTACAAGCCTAAAAAGTTGAAAAATACGCAATTAAAATTCTATATAATTAATGAATTATTTTATATACAGTATATGTATACATACTTGCAGATAAAAGATGATTTTTAAATAGAATTATCATATGAAAATTTTCATTCAAAATCTTTGTGCTGCTTATACGATTCCTTTTTTTTTTTTTTTTTTTCGGGCATTCGGGATCTATGAATCATTCTTTTGTAGTCGTAGATCATCACGTCACACTGTAACTGCCATTCATTTATCTGAACGATATGTTAAATTATATACGAGAATTTTTAGACGGTTGTACATATATTTATAAATATACATACGTCCCACGTAATTTCGTCGCAAATATTTGTATATGTATTAGTCGATATATAAATGCAGCGGTTAATACCTATACGAGATTAGTTTGTTACAAGTAAAAATCAAAAATCTACCGTTATAATGGTAGAAGGAATCAATTCTGTTCGATCAAGCGTAAACTTGTAGAAGAATCGTGGTCGAGAAAAAAAAAAAAAAAAAAAAAAAAACTGAGTAAAGATTGTGAAAAAAAAAATTTTAGAATTACTTCAGGATTTATCCTAAATCATCTGTAAAAATTGCAGCAGATATATAGACGAAAATTACCTGAAACCTTAACATCGTCAAAAAAAAAAAAAAAACCGGGCTTGAGTTAAAACTCGAAATTTAAATAAGCCCAAACGGTAAAAATTTTGAATATTAATATCCTAAGTTTCGGATAATTTTTGAAAATTCAAAATCGTCCGAAATGAATTTGAAATTCAGAATCAAACTTCGAAGAACATAAAAAACGAAAATTACTATAAAAGAAAAAATTTAGCTAAAGGCTTGAGTATAACGTTTGACAAATAAATCGAATTCTCACCTAACTGTTAGAAGCTGGTAGGCTTTAAAAAATCCCTAAGTGAATCCCGTTAAGCCCGTGGCCACGGGATGAAACCTAATAAAAGTGAGTATAGCGTGCGCAGGCTAGGTACTATATTATGGTGTACCAGGAGGAACAGACAAGCCCTAGGTATATAGAATATACATATATATATAAAATATATATACTACACCAACTGGATAATCCTGAATGCAGGAGTTGCAGGTTGCTAAACTACGCCATAGAATAGAATGTACGGTGTAGATATATATATATATATATATATACACATACATACCCAACACATATACTCACTACACTCTGTGGTGAATGCCTCTCGTAAACAAGCCGCAGTAATTCATTTGACCACGGGATGAGATTACCTACGTATGGGGGTACGTATGTATAAACATACATGTATGTACCCCAACATACCTTACACACCTCTAATCGTAAGCCGAACTCTCCGAATTGGACGGATGTCCGAGTTATTGATACAGGAAATTACCTTTGATACGTTTTGATGTATCGAAATATCTCAATAGAATAATTCCAATACGCGATGAAATCGAGATGAAAATTGAGAAACGATTAATTTCATATGAGTTTAGATTTAAAAAATTTCAAATTTTAATATTCCGAACTTCAACTTTTCTGAAAATTCGAAATCGCTATTTAAATGAATTGAAATTTTTTTTAACCTCCGGAATAATTTAAAAAATTTGGAACTTTAATCCGACTTTCGCACATCACGATATGAAAAGTCGATGAAAACTTCCTAAAGAAACCTAATTGATTTCGAATAAGACTGATTCTAGAAATTCGAATATAAATACGAAAAACATCTGTAACGTGTGTTTTAATTTTCTCATTTAAACATCTCGTGCAGGGATTATATTGCGGGTAAGTACAACATTATAACTGCGAATCCTGAGTATAACGCATTATAATAACACAACAAGGCAACATCGAGTTGTGGATTTTGGGTTGAGTATTATAAGTTCCCATACCTACCGTTTATTTACACGTAGTTCCGTAGGGAGTTTCAGATGAATTTAATACGAGGTTATTTTCGTCGTCGTCATCCGTTCCGGTTTAGCTTAGCTACTGCAGTGGTTTAAAACCATCCACTATAAAATGACCCTGCGCGGTGTCTCTTCAAAGTGACCAGTTTTCAGTGGTGTAAGGTCAAGGTTTTCATGTCAATAAATTTTTCCCATACAAAAATCAAATTTTAATTTTAAATGGGGGGCTAGGTTTAATTTTTCAAATAAATCTAATTTTGTATCAGGTATTTAAAAATCGTTTCGAATACTTAAGAACGTTTTATTCTAAAACATAGTCAATTTGGGTAGGTACCTACTAAATCGTAAGATTAAAATGAGGAGTGAGGATCAGTCGCTTAATTTTCAAGATTATAAAGAGACGTGAATAAGGTTCGATTAATCCTACGATAAAGTCCAGGTTTCGAGTATAAAAAATAAAGTAAGACACTCTACAGTGAGAGAAAAAGAGAAAGAAAGAGAGAGAGACTCGAAGGACAGTTCGTTAAGAGAGATAAGCCTCAGATCATAGAAGTCTTAAATATCCGTTATTTACGGTTTATAAGGGTACGAAATTCATAAAGTTAACGATCATCACCCACTTGCGATGTTAACCTCTCTTACTCCTAGGACTCATATTTATGTATATAATATAGGTATTTAATCCTTAGATATGAACTTATTGATCGTAAATATATATATAATATACGTAATATACATTAAATATCCGTATATGTCATCGTCGTCGTCGCGGTAGTTGGGTTCAGGTTATAATATATAGATATTCGAAACGGTAAAGCTCACAGGTATGTACGTAGATAATCGTTAATAAACGTTCAACACATCCTGCTTCAAAAAAATGACGTTTGTTAAATTTGGTAATGAAAAGAAGACAGTGAATCAAAAAAATAAAATCAAGTACATATTACGCAATTGGTGTTAGTTAAACATATGACGCTTTAATTAATAAATTTTTTTTGGTATGTATGCGTACATAGGTATATGAACAACGTATATATATATATATGAACAAATAAACTGATAAAACTTTGTCACATATGTATATGTATACATATATAAAGTTTGAGTAAATAACTTGACGTGTTTGCTATATATAAAGTTTATAAATGAAATAGCAGATATGATATTCACATATGATCCAATTGTGCTCTAGTTATTCTCAAGTTATGTACAATACATACATACCTATGTATATACACACATATATACTTATATGAATAATCGCGTATAATATTCTAGGACAAAAGTTATAAACGTATATATATATATATATATATATATATATGAGCAAGATGGACAGGTATAAGGTTATAGATATAACTAGATATATTATACATATATACTTATATACTATAAAAATAAAAGGTAGCTAGAGCGTAACGCGGTATATAACGGTATAAACTTTAGCCACATATGTATACGTCAGTCAATTACACTAATAACTATAAGAGGCTAATTATAACCGGTCGTCGTGCAGTAGCGGATTTAACACGACTGGATTTCCATCCTCCGGAGAGATGGAGATTATACCTACATATACTTGTAGGAATTTTAAATCGGGTGTCTAGGGTATATGGATATGCTGCTGATGCTGAAATTACGATTTTTAAGAATTAAGAATTTGTTTCAATCGATTTTCAATTTTTAATAACGTTAAAATTCAGAATATCAAAATTCGGAAATATCAAAATACAGACAGCTGATAACTCGGAAATTTTACAACTCTGAAGATCCGGAGTTTCGACCTTCCCGATCTTTTTAGCTTTCGGATTTTTTTAATCTATGGTGTTTTTCGATTAGAAATTTTTCAAATCGACTTCGTAGACTTTCGGAATGAAAATAAACTTTTTAAAAAACTGTAAATATCAGCAATATTAAAAACTGGAATTTTTTTAATGATCGTTAGGGACTTTTAAACATCGAATGCTACCACCATGTAACTCGTGAGCAATTTTTCTACTAAAGGATTTCTAGGGTTGAATTGAGACGAGTATAATTACAATTGAGGATCGCTTGTAATTATATTACTGCAAGTACAGCTCGTTAACTGCATTAACGCGCGCGTTACTTAGGTACGACAATTATTAACACATCTAATTAATTGATATGGGCGAAAGTTTCAAGAAAAAATGATCCCACGGTCTTTTGATACTTACTTTACACGGGTTAATTATACAATTGAGAGAAATGAGGTACCTATATAGAATGAAAAGTTAGGTATATAATTCAGATTCTCATACCCGTAAACCTACTATACGTATAATACCCATATCGTTACTCAATCACTGCTCAGTCTTTACGGAGTTGTGAATTTTCAGTATAATAGTTTTTTTTTTTTTTGTCTAGTGGAAAAAAAAAAATTTCTTTTTTTTTTTACTACATAACACACACTTACACCTATATACCCTTGTCTATATATATATATAAGGATTTCTTCGACCGCCCAAGTTTCGCCGAGGGTCCAATTGTTTCACGCCCTAAATTCCTACGGTCTATTACCGCCCGTTGAGTTGAACCAAAAGCCATAATCGTTTCAGGTATTATACCGTTGCCGTTTCCACAATTTTGAAAATGGACCATCCCAGGGTAGGAAGGGAGTGAAAAATAGTTGTCGATACATAAGTTTTTACCTAATTTCATTTATTCATACACCAATTTATTTTTACTTTTCATCTGCACCTACGGTAATATAAGAAAAGTATTGGTTTTGGTCGAAAAGTGACTTTTGATAATTTCAACAAATCTTCACGTTTTCGAACCTCGAGAATCCGAAAAATAGGTTTTTGGAAAGATTTCGGTCTGTCTGTCGGCCTGTTCGACAAACTCGCGCGGTGATCTCGGAAACGGCTCGATGAAAAAATCTGAAATTCACAGAACTTTACAACCAAATGATGGGCATGAAAAATTTCCATGTCTCGTTTAATTTGAACTTCCGGTTCTACCGGAAATTAATCGATTTTCGCTGTTTTACTGACAAACCTATACTTTTTTCTCTGTATTACCTTTCCGAATGAAAGAATATATTCTTCCGAGTTGAGAATTTCATATATATAGGGCATTCCTTGCCAATGACACCAAAAAAATTGCAAATATACCCAGATCGAATTAGAATGAATGCACTGTATAAAATTATTGTTTGTCAATATATAGGGCGATCCTTGCCAATGACAAGAAGAAATTGTAAGTGTACCCAGACCGAATTGGGATTAAACGCGCTGTATAAAATTGTTGTTTGTCAATATATAGGGCATTTTTATTATCTGAAATTTTCAATTCTGATTTTTTTTTTTTGCGGTTTTCCATTACTTTTTTATACTTTTTCTTTCCCTGACAAACCCATCCTTTTTTTTTCTTTTTGATGAAAAGTACTCCGAAAAACTGTATTTCCGGCTTGTTTTTTTTTTTTTTTTTGTTTAATTTATGGAAAGTACGGATTATAAAACACATGGGAAAACGGTGTATATATATTTATTATTAAGATGATCGTTATGTACGGATATTTTGTTTTTTTATTTAAAAAATTGTCATAACCGCGCCTTTACACGGTCCATACGACGACATCATCCCTAAGAGACGAAAGCTACAACTACAGCTAAAGCTAGAGCTACGCTTGGGTCGATAATCTTGGGGTAGGCTTAAGACCTGCAGCTTTTAGTAGTTTCAAATCTACGATAATCCTAAATATATATTATCAAGTCGATTTAAAACCACTTTCAGTTTCCGTGTAACTTACACCAGTAGATTAAGAGAAACTTAAAATTCTTTCTTACCGTTCCTCTTGACCCTCGTAACTGACCGAGTAGACAGAGTAGAATGTACGATACAAATTGTAACTTATCTGATCAGCAGACGAGAGAGAGAGAGAGGATGTAATGGGTAGTAATTAGTGACGCATTTCGGATGAGGATGAATAAATAAATGAATAATAAACTAGACTGAATCTTTTCTTTTATCAAATGACTAAATGACAAGGATAGATTTGTTTTATTCGATTCCGATAATAAGAGTGGTGGTGATCATGATAACGATGATGATGATGATGAGACTTTATCGTTAAGCTTTTTCGTATCTTATCTCTTCAGGTCCGGACAACGACAAAAATTATTTTCTTCTTTCTTATGATTTTCGGAAACGTTTTTATCAAACATTATGCGGAAATATATTTACAAAAATAATAAAATCGAAATATTATTATCGTTCATTTATTGAGGTAATTAAATTGTAAATTTGTTTTTTTTTTTTTGCATTTTTTTTAACTTTCCGCAATGAAAATTGAAAATTTTCCAAAAAAAAAGGGAAGTTATTGATTTTCGAATCGCTCTTACAATTACCAAAAAATTTACTGAAATCGGTTAAATTAGTTTAAAAAAAAAAATCGTACAACAATTTTTTTTCTTTTTTTTTTTTTTTATACAATTTAAGCGAAAAAATTTTGATAAGACCGTGACTAAGTGTATCGACAACCATTATCAAATGAATAAACAATATATAATATTGACAGTCAATCACACATACGAAAAAAAAAAATATATATATATGTATATAAAAAGAAAAATTTATATTTATCTTTACTTTTAGTCACCATCCTGCAGCAGCTGTCATCAGAACTAATCGATTTTCGTTTATCATTATCTAATCTATTGTCAAGCTTGAAAACCAAAAAAAAAAAAAAGACACCGAATTCCGCTCAAGTAGCCTCCTTGATAATAATTGTCACGGTCATTTCTATAATAATATTTCTATAGACCAAGAAAAATGTCAATTTTCAAATGAAAAAAAAAAAAATCATAAATAAATACAAAAACATTTTATTTTCCTTATAATAAGTTTGTTCCTCAAAAACCAAATTCTCAAATTTTTTTCTTTATACGATCAATTAAAATAAT
Organism: Macrophya annulata; assembly: GCA_963924015.1. Lineage (NCBI taxonomy): Eukaryota > Metazoa > Arthropoda > Insecta > Hymenoptera > Tenthredinidae > Macrophya > Macrophya annulata. The sequence continues at coordinate 3,333,274 of OZ001262.1, forward strand.
TATACGATGAAAAAAATCATCTGAAATAAATATAATGTTTTTTAACCTGGCCTTGATTTGTCCAGTTCACAATCAGTTAGAGTAATTAGTTAATAATCGTGTCTATATACGTAAAGTCTCAGCGGAATAGTCACGAATTATTACCGCGATGACGTAAGGTAATAATATACGGTAGCTGGTAATTGGGCCAGTATGTTGATATACGAGTATACGTATACGTTCGTAGAATGTCGTTGTCCGAATAGTTGACGGGTGCGCGTGCGCGTATACGATGTAGATATATATATTATATGCATGACGTACGTACCGGAAGTGGTCATTTTAACGAGGATTAACCGAAACCAAGAGAATAAGTTATTTTCCAATTTTCTCCGTAGTATTTAACCAGTTGACCTTCGGATCTAATATACCAACAACATATATACTCGTAAATATATCATACATATGTGTATATATATATACATATATGCTGAAACGGTAATGCGAAAAACAGAAAAAAATCTCTACATTCCTCAAGCATATATATATACGTATATATGTAGATATACGATCACACGTATGTACATATGATATGGATAAATAAATATATACACACATATGTGTATCATACAGCGGTAAATACCACTTTGAATTTCTATAGCTATATATAACAATTATCGCAATACGTACGAGAGATGGAGATGAGAATAATTACAGGTTGCGTGACATTAATATGATGAAAAAAAAAAAAAAAAAAGAAAAAGAAACAAAAATAAAATTAACATATCTACATATCTTCAACGTCCATCTATCGCATGTTAATAAACTATATAAATATGTACAATTATTTTAATTATATACAGCGTTACTCCGAGCTTCAAAGTTTCGAAGAAAAATGATTTTTTTTTTTTTCTAACTTCCCGCAATGGAAATTGAAAATTTTCATAAAAAAGGGAAGTTATTGGTTTTAATCCGATTTCCGAAAATCGAGTTTTGGATGGACGTCCGTATCTGTGTGTGTGTGTGTGTGTAAATACGATACGTGTACGATATTTTCAGAACGAATCAATCGATTGGAATGTTTCTTATGCCGATCGAAAGGGTTTATCAAGACTTAGATCTGATTAGATTTTGGAGTCGATCGATCGAGTAGTTTCAAAGTTATTTTAGAAATAAAAATTAAAAAACAATTTTTTTTTCATGCTTTTAGCGCATAACTCCTAAACTGTTCGTGCGATTAGTCTCAAAACTTGATCAGAATAAGCACTTGGACAGCCCTTTCGATCGTCGTAAGATTCATTAAAATCGAACGATTGGTTTAAAAGATATTGCACGACAAAAATTTCTCTTTTCGTCGTACGATACCTTGAGAACGAATTAACCGATTTGAATGATTCTTGTGGCGATCGAAAGGGTTCATCGAGACTTAGATCTGATTAGATTTTGGAATCGATCGGTCGAGTAGTTTCAAAGTTATTCGAAGAATAGAAATTGAAGAAAAAAAGATTTGCATATGGAAAACTAATTATACTGATAACCTTCTTTAATTTATTATAAAGATAATAGTATCAATTAATTGTAACGTATTTAACACAGCGGCAAGTTTTCGGGTTAGCCCACAGGTAAACCGGTTTCCTGAATTTTTTTTTCAGAAAATTTTTCATTTCGTTCATTTTTTGAATGTATTTTCTTGTTTTTCAATTACGTACTATACATACATACTCGTATATATGTATAATTGTGAAGTTATAAAGTAGGTTGGTATATACAAACATAAAATCGAGCAATTTGGAGAGCAAATAACCTCTTCTTCTTCGTATAGTTATACAGAAGTGAGTTTTGAGAGTGGATGGGATTCGAAAAGGTCGAGAGAGTAGTATAGTAGTATATATAGTAGTATATAGGATCGTCATGTTAGGTTAGGTTATAGAAACCGTAGACGTAACAAAGGCATGAACGAGCTATACGTTTTCATTCGTATTATACCTATACTACTTGTATGACGATGAAAATTACACTACATTATATACACATGGCCAACGTGGAGAAGGAAACCCCTTGAAATTTTGATAATGCAGATATGAAACATGACATAATGAGATGAAGGTATATATAATTTACATACGGCAAAAGTCAATAATAATTCAAGGCTAATTTATGGCCAATCCAATTATTCCTGTATATATATATATATATATATATATATATATATATATATACACATACGCGAAATTATTATCATTATTCTATATGTGATTCATTCGGCAAGAAAACAGAGACGCAATTCTTGAAATTTTTCAAAAATAAAAATTTCACTTTAAAACATATCTCGTTGCAGTTTCATGTTCTCGCGATCTTCACAGACTCACATAGCTTTACTGCAAAGTACCTACTACACGATTACATTTACATATACATGCGGTGTATGTATATATCCACATTTAACACAAATTTTTCGTCGTCGGGTTTATATTTATACCCAACTGCAGAATAGCAGTAGCAGTAGCCAGTACAACGCAGTGCATGAGTCTTTGGTAGTTATAAGTAAGGCCGTCTAGGTCTGTCTCTCCCCTCGGTCAAACCCTAACGTACGTCATGTGTGGGTATAGGTGGGTAGGAATATTTAAGTTAGTATTTACGATTTTATACACAAGTATAAAGATCAAAATCGAAAATTTCAGATAATAAAAATGCCCTATATATTGACAAACAACAATTTCATACAGCATGTTTAATCCTAATTCGTTCTGGGTACACTTACAATTTCTTCTTGTCATTGGCAAAGATCGCCCTATATATTGACAAACGATAATTTTATACAGTGCATTCATTCTAATTCGATCTGGGTATATTTGCAATTTTTTTGGTGTCATTGGCAAGGAATGCCCTATATATATGAAATTCTCAACTCTGGAGAATATATTCTTTCATTCGGAAAGGTAATACAGAGAAAAAAAGTATAGGTTTGTCAGTAAAACAGCGAAAATCGGTTAATTTCCGGTAGAACCGGAAGTTCAAATTAAACGAGACATGGAAATTTTTCATGCCCATCATTTGGTTGTAAAGTCGTGTGAATTTCAGATTTTTTCATCGAGCCGTTTCCGAGATCACCGCGCGAGTTTGTCGAACAGGCCGACAGACAGACCGACATTTTTCAAAAAACCTGTTCTTCGGATTCTAGACGGTCAAAAACGTAAAGATTCGTTGAAATTGGTAAAAGTCACTTTTCGAAAAGTAAAAATAAATTACTAAAGCAATAAAAAAAATTTTTGTTTAATAAAATCTGCTGTACGTAGCTTTAATACCGCGAGTTGAGCTTAATATATCATAGTCGCTACTTATTACCGTACCTACTAGGTATGTACAGACGAAAAACGCAGTCTTATTCAAGGCACAAAGACTCCGGCGCGGAATATATACTAGCGTATATAACGAGCCTCTATAGTATACATATACATAGCTATACTTCAAGATGGTGGAAGAACAAAAAAGAGAAAAAAAAAAAAAAAAAACTTACCCAAAGGAAAATAAAAATGGTATTCTATTGTTTTTTTTTTATTTTTCTCTTTTTAATTATCCCTCGGTAATGAGAAATTAATTTCATAAGAGCAGTAGGTATAGTCAATTTTTTCAAAATTCATAATTTTACAAACCTATAATAAATTATATAGACTATATTTAGGTACGTGTAACTTGAACAGTGAAATTTTCATCCCCAAATATATTCAGCGAGTTTATAGTTTATACCTATATGTATACATAGGTATATCTATCCACCTACTCGCATACATCCGGCATGCATCCACTTACGATTAGCTAAGGAATGTTTCTAATTTTTTTAATTTTTTTTTTTTTTTTTTGTTTTTTTCCTCTTTCATGAGTAAAAATAGAGCTCAAGCTCCTCCTACGGAGTCTAGACTCTGGAAGACGATTCACCGAGTGCATCGTTCCGGGTAAATATCGACTTTGCGGTACTGAGAGTAAGAGAGAGAGAGAGAGAGAGAGAAAGAGAAAGAACATGACTGCCGAGGGCGAAGAGGCGACATGTGTCCGACATATAGGGGTGCATATGGGATTAAGAAGCAGTTCGCGGTTTCAGAGCTCGTGTAGAAGGTATACCAACGTATATATATATATAACGTCACGTTGTTTATTTATTTCTATTTATACTCGGAACGTATAAAAAATAAGAGAGAACAAAAAACAAAAAGATCGGAAGAGAAAGAGAGAAAAAAAAAAATTAGAACGGATGAAATTTTTTATTTATTTTTTTGAAGATGAGTGAAAAAGGATGAAGTCTCGACGACGATTTGATTGTATAATTTAATGAATGCGGGGAATTTAAATTGTCGAATTCATTTGGTCAATGAAAGGTACGAGTACAATGATCAATCTCAAGTAGTGTTGCCAGCGGGCATTAAACTTATACCTACCCGGGTACCCTACTACAACAACACAATGTTAATGTATGGTACATAGTTCGAGTAGTAGTAGTAGTCGTCTTAGTGCCTCCTCCTCTCTTGCTACGATTACCACATAATTACTGTACTTAATTGTAACGAGTTCATGGCACAGGGCTAATAATAGAAGACATGCAAGTCACGAACTTTCACTCTCTCTTTATCTCTCTCTCTCTCTCTCTCTCTCTCTGATCTCTTCCTCTCTCAATTATATTGCTCTTCTTCCCCTTAAATGCACTCGCCTGCAGTTCAAAGTAGGTATGTGCTGGACCAGACTGAAGAAAAATTACAGACAGTTCTACTCGAACTTTGAACGATTTAAAACAAAATATAAAAAAATCAAAAATCAACAAAAATTGTGAATGAATGAATGAGATCTGTAGAATTTTTTGTTTTTTCGAAGAAAATAATATGAAAAATTTTCTATTTATAGACACTTTTTCATAGGAAAAAATTTCATTCGATTCATTTTTGCAGAATATTATTAAATTTTTTTAGAGATATATATGTATATAGATAATTATACATTTGACGCAACGTTTTAGCCTTGGCATTCCTAATAATGTGTCAGAAAATTTGCATCTTTACTTATAGCAGGTAAGTATAGGTAGGTAGGTACCTGTCTGCCTGTCTGCGTAATTGCAGTATCTATTCTAGCCTTAAAGAATTTTTTTTTCTTTTTTTTTCTCATAGAGGTAAAAATATCATTAATGAGATGAAACGATTACATGTGTGTAATTATGTAATTATACACATATGTATATATAATTCGAAGACAATTTGTTATTTATGAAATTAAAAATAAAATTGATAAAGTGAAAAGTTTAAAAAAACAAAAAAAGTCGAGGAGTTTTTGTAAGCATAAAAAGCAATTTTAATTTTGATAAAAATTAACTACCTAATTTTTTTTATTTTTTTTTTTCTTGCACGGTATATGATTTTTTGGTTGAATTTTTATTCGTTTTTTTTTTTTTTTTATTTCTTCTGCCTCGCTTTTTTACTTATTTTTTATACTTTAGTTTTTTCTTTCTTTCATCCTTCGGTTTGTTATTTTAAGATAGATATCCTTATATATCCCGTACAGCATATCAGCAGCTGACGCGCCGCGTATATTATGAACGTGGATATACCTAGCCAGACATACGCATATATATGTATAGCTTAGACAGCTTTTCACTTATAAGAAGAAAAGTCGGAGGTAAATTAGCTGATGAATTTTCTATGGGACTTTGGTATTCTTCTTTCTTCATCCGTAAGTGTGCATACGCTTTTGTGTTGACTTCAAGAGCATCTTTGATGTGCATTAAGAAGAAGAGGAAGAAGAAGAAGAAGAAAGAGAAGACGAAAAACTGACGTGTAAGAAGATGTGAGCTTCGCGACGCGTGAGGGACAGACAAGTCAAGAAAAAAAATAAAAAAAGAGAGAGAGAGAGAGAGAAAAGTATATAAAAAAAAATGAAAAAATAAAAATTGTGTTAAATCGCTGTAAATAGTTTTAAAATCAGTGTTTTACTATTTATACATGGTATAAATTTAACGAGATAATTATTATTGGCACAAAAAAAAAAAAAAAAAACAAGGAACAGGATTTAAAAATAATGTAAATAAGTTTTGCGGTAGGTAATTTATGGCGAAATTTATTGGCGGATAAATTAGGCAAATGAAAAAGACAAGCGCCAGGTTTCGAGAAGAAAATGAATATCTTAAAGATAGTAAAACTAAAGTTTACGAGACGTTACGGTGTTACGATCAGAGAAAAAAAAAAAATATGTATATATATAAAAACAAAATAAACATTTTTTTTAAACGATCGTTTACATAATATCGTTAATTTTATCCCGTTTTCATTCCGCATCCATATAATATGTTATTGTATTGTGGTTAAAAAAAATAACCAACAATATAATAAGGAAAAATGAAAACGGAGTTTTTAAATAAAAAATCATCGTGAAATATTAAAGAGATCGTTTGATTATTTATTTCGAATTTTCGAATCTCAAATTCTGCAGAACTGCAGTCCTAAAGAAGATCGTGGTGACGTCTCGTATATGTAAGTGCCTATACCAACGTCGTCAATGAAATGAATAATTAATTCAGACCCGTGCACACAGTTCGATGTTTGGTCTACCCAGGCTGTTTAGTTTGGCCGTACGATACGGTGTTTTATACGTATATGTAGAGTACCGAATAGTGCGGGGTCTCGTGTGTATTCGCGAATCCGCAAAATCTTACGATGCATAAATCATAACGTATAAAAATGCGTAAATATTCAGACTTTTTATAATACAATTACTATTCGGTCTATATAAAAACGGTACGAAATACGCGTATATATACCTTGACGTGACGTGACGCGACGTTATATATATACGTTTACGCGTTTACGTCATATACGTCATTTGATCCGACGTCACGACGCCAAAGGATATTTACGAGTCCCTTTATGTTAAATAATAGCGAGAGGAATGGGTAATGGATATCCGTAGGTAAGGACGTGATTTTTTTTTTATTTTCTTCATCTTATTTTTCGTTTTTTTTTTTTTTTTTTCTAGTTTTTATATTATAAAGAAATTCTTTTGTTCATCTCTATATTCAATACGGCATCGTACCTATACCTTCCTACTTATTCGTATATACATATGAAGTATATAGGTATAGGTGGCCAGGCAGAGAATCTTACGTTTTATTCTTTATACCCCTATATAGTATATATACATATATATATATACTTATGTAGGTATATACGTACAGTTCGCCGACCCCGAAATCGAAAAAAGGCGCACGTATTGAATAGGAATTTTCTTTTTCCCCAATTTTAGTCCGACTACTATATACTTCGATATTTCTTCCTTTTCCCAAATTTCTCAGATAAGTACATATAAAACACAGAATATACATATATATGTATTATATATCTCATTCGGCGAAACTATTATATAATTTTTTCTTCCAATCAAGTAAACTAAAAATTAATTCCATTGTTCTATAAAGTTTCAGTTTTCAAAAAAAAAAGAAACAAAACAAAAAAAAAACCAATTTAACGCCCAATTTCTTTTCAGTTATTAATAAATTTGAAATCTTAACGGCTATTTATATTCCCACAAAAAAAAAAAAAAATATATAATATAAAATAAACAGACAAATCAAAAAAATTCTTTCACCAAAATCGTCGGGCTTTGTCATCGTATGTATATATATACCTACAATACCTATATGTAGTTATAAGTATATACATATATTATGTATAAGTTATTCCGTTAAATATTTCGTAGAATAACGACGAATCATCATATGACGCGTCATTCTATGTGATGTGATGTGACGTGACGTGACGTAATTTGATGTGATTCTACTTTACGAATAAATCGATGTGTCAATATATGTATAGTAGTATAGGTATAATCCGAGAGAGGATACAGGAGAAAGACTATTACAACCCAGTATATAACCTGGACTTTTTATAGTTATAACGGATAATAAAAAGTTTAGGTAATTTGATAATAACTTCATTTTCAAATTTCTCCTATACTTCTATACTATAAATGAATAAATTATTAATCAGAATATGAATCAATAGATTCAAGAATCGCGCCAAAAAAAAATTTACTACGTAGATACGTATAATATATACGGAGTTTAACCTTTTTTTCTTTAATTTCTTTATTTTTTATTTTTATTTTTATTTACCAAACAACAAACTAATTGTTATTCTCATATCATTTTCTCTCTCTCTCTCTATCTCTTAGCTGTTGGTTGTTATACTACCTACTACTGTAACAGGATATGTCAAGAATGCTAAAACGTCACGAGAGCATGCAGGTTTTTCCTTATATATATTTTTTTCTTTTTTTTTTCCTCTTTTTTTCTTATTCTTCTTTATTTCCATAACGTTGATTGTCCGTGACTCACGTTCACGTTTCCCAACTCGATAATATGCAGGTGTATATGGTATATAATAATCCGTAGTAGGTATTATGTGTGTATATATATATATATATACATACATATATATTGTGACACAACATCATCAATTGCAAAAGAAGGGAATATAAGTACAGAAGGAAGGCGGCATAAGGGGCTTGAAAAAGAAAAAGACGAAAAAGAAGAATAAGAAAAGGCATTACAAGCGTTGAATTATCAACCGACTGACCACCAGGCGTCGTTGTCTCTCCCTTTCTCTCTCTCTCTCTCTCTCTCTTTATGTACTTATAGGTAAAAATATATATATATATATATATATCCATCTCTTTCCCGTCTCTGTCGTTCGTGTTATCCAATTCGTTGCCGCCTGCACCGTGCAGACAGACCTCGACATCGACGTCGTCGTGTCGTGTCTCTCCCTGCAGCTACTCAATGAATGATTTCCGCGCGGTGTTGCCATTTCTCTATATATACATATATACTTATAACACGCTATATATATATATACGTATATATATACCACAGAATACGTATATACATACAATTCGCAAGAGATAATATCGCGATCAATTGCGATTAAAGTACCTATAACGGTAAAAATTACAAATTCATTTTCGACGATTTTAAATTTACGAAAACTCAAAAGTTCGAAAGTCCGACCCACGATCCACCTTATCAATGTTTATATTAATATCGTTGACCCCCCGTAGCATCAGCGCGTATAGAAAAAATGGTATACGTATAGAATAATTATTAGTCGATGAAAAATCACTCGACTCTTTGTCGCAACTGCAGGGTAAAATTTGTCCATATACAAACAATACTTAAGATATAAACGAACATGAGTTTTTATAACACACTAGATGATGATGTTATAGGAAGATAGTTAATCGTCTGTATACGAAAGCGCGTTAGAAAAGGCTTCGTAATTCTTTAATAGTTTCCAACCGATAAATATAACGTGTGTACCTAAACTCTTGCGTGATAAATAAAAAATAAAAATAAAAAGAAAAAGAAAACAAAACATAAATCGATGTTTAGTATATTAGATTCTCACCTATCACAGTACTAGCCGCAACTTCCTTAGCCGCAGCAGCAGCAGCGGCAGGTCCATGAGCAAGAAAATCGCTAAGTGATAAAGATGATGCAATTATTTGTCTCTTTTCTTCAAAGTTAAGATAATCCAAACTGTTGCTCCTCTGTGGTCCGGCTACAATCGTAACCGTTTTATTACCCTGATTATTATGATTGTTATGATTATTTTCGTTGTTTCCGGTACCGTTGTTACCGGTTTTTTCATTATCCCCAGCACCTGGTGAGGGCACAAGGTATACACCTCTAACACGAATCGACATCTCACATTCACCTCGAACCCTTATCCCCCTGCACCCTTCTCACTACACTATACAGTGCTTAAAAACACTGTACAACACTCACAATCGGCCTTTTGTCTATACTCAATTCAAAGGTCGACTAAAAAAAAATAATCAAATAAAACAAAAGAAAAAAAAAAGAAAAATAAAAAAACCACCACGTGTACGTTTTACTATGAGGATTATTAACCAATCAGAAAATCGATCTCTCCATTTCACTCTCACACTCTATCTCTCTTCTTCTTCTTCTACTTTATTTTCTTCTTCTTCTTCTTCTCTCTCTTCAATCTCTGTATATCACTGTTTTTCTTTTTCTAATTTTTTTTCTTTCTTTATTCTTTTTCTTCCCCTTTACTTTCTTATCTTCCGCTGCTACTCGACGATGAGAAGAAGAAGGAGGAGGTGGATGAGAAGGGGGGAGAAGAGGCGATGCGGCACCAGACATTACACACATTTATCATTATTATTATCATTATTATACACATTATTATAAAAAGCACACGTAAATATATATATATATATATATATATATATGTAACACAAGTTGGCTTATTATTTGTTGATTTTATTATTTACTTCTATTTCATTATTATTATTATTATTATGGCACATGTTTCTTTTATTATTATTATTATCAATATTATTATTATATCCGATAGACAAAAGCACGACTTTGATAAGAGGGCGGCAGCATGATATATCCTTACATTTGATTTTTCTATTATGTACGATTATTATTATTATTATTATTATTATTATTATTGGAGCACCTCGCTACGAGGTATATGCATGTATGTATTCAATTGAATTACATCTATCCTACATCCGCGTACGTATTTGATACGTTAATTAGAGAACACAACATATATACGAACAATAACTGTACTCATTAATTTAACGTAGGGTATGTATTAATAAAATTGTTTGTTTTCAATATATTTTAATAACACTGTTATAGAAAAAAGAATCGCCTCTTTATATGCAGTTTTATAAAAGATGAATAACACTACGATGATAATAAACAATGAAGATTTATAATATTGAAATAAAACAGTGAAAAGGTTTATTATTTATAATCTGACATATATTAAATTTCTTCGGTATGAAAAATTTAACGATATTTCAATCATTCGAGATGTATAATTAATTCACATAAATAATTTTATCATCTCTCGAAATCATTGGCACTAAAAAATTTTTGTATAGAAATTTCTTTATTATTAAATCGCAGTCTTTTATCATTTATTGGATAAAATTTATATTCATTGTAGCTTAGGCCTCAGCAAGGATAATTATCATCACATGAGTGAGTAAGTAAGTAATTAATTAATGAATTAATTAAATAAAGAAAAGTAAACCAACGACGATGTGAATTAGAAAATAAAACGTAAATTAATAATAAGAATAAAAAATAATAATAATAATAATTCAATGTAATATAGAAAAGAGAAGAAACACCTGTACTACTCCGATCCCAATAATACACGGAAAAACTACCACATTAAGGACAGCTTCTTCTAAGGTTATAATATACACTAAATTTTCACTTCGTTTTACACCATAACGATATATAGGTAGGTATAGAAAAGAACGAGTGTGGTGGCCTGGTGCTTGCTCGTCTCACATCGTTGATACCTAAACTCTCCTCTCGATTAAACGCTCACATTTGTTTTATATATTTCATTCACCTATTTTTCGTTATATTTATTGTAAACAATAAGTTAGAATACGGTGCCGGTTATTCACAGAATATTATTTTTTTTTTTCAATAAACGGGGACGGAATCGCGACGGAATATATATATTCGGTGCAATTACTAAAAGAAATTAGAAAATAACGACACACTGGTCGCGGCTACGATACACGCACCAAGCGAGGCCTACAAGCACTGAGGGCGGCCATTCGAGACTGGCGACGCCCCGCGACCGGATCGTGAAACGGTTAGGAGACTTTCATACACAATATTACTCACGCGCGCCATATTCAAAGATGGTATTTCAAGTCGTTGGACTTTTTTATATGAATCTAAAGAATTTTTGAACCGGAAATTATTACTATTAGAATATTTTAGACTATTCTCGATATTCATCGTAGTACCGAGTATCATAATTATTTAGAATTTTGTAACCCTACTTGACGTCGATATAACAAATACGGTCTAAGAACTTATATTGTTTTTTTCACCGAATATAATCAATAATAGTTATAATTTATACCGAACGAAAACTTTGTCGATAAGTATCGTCGGTAAATATCTTTTTTCTTGTTTCTTTTTGGTTTATTTTAACATATTTTGATTAAAATTTAACTGAAAATAAATCGAATGTCTAGAAAGATAGAATAAATAAGTCTCATAAAATTTAATGATGAGATGTTTTTATAGAAACCATAATTGTTGTGTAAATCCGTATACATATAGACGTTTTATGAATGAATTTTAAGCGGTAATGTCCATTAAGTTCCGAAATTAGCACTGTGAGATATCAGTTATCATCATCAACGGTATGTTGGCATTAACCGCAAATCACAGCTAACAGATTACCTACATACGCTGTTAGTTTGAACCTCAGACATCACGCCCTAATATCCAACAAATTAGAGAAACGTAAAATGAAATATATAAAAATCGTGTGGACCGAAGAAGATGTTTATATATATTTATTATTTATTCACTTGCAAATCAGAGAGATTTTTTTTTTTTCAAATGTTTTTATCGCGCTAAGAGATTATTTTGAGAAATGATAACAACTTTTTCAAAACTTATCAAGCTTGTTCGCATTTTACTCTTTCAATTAAAATAAATTCATGACACCTGCTTAAAAAAAAAAAAAAAAAAAAAAAAAAAAATGGATAATAATTACAATTAATTAATAATTAAAAATAAATAATCAAGAATAATTTTCAACAATTTTGAAGAATAAAAATTTATTGTAAGGCAGCCTTAGTTCCAACAAGCTACCCAAGCTTGCCGGGGTGGAGCTTACCTATTTTTTATTCCTCCAACTCAGTCTGCACCCTCCTTAATATTGGAGAGAGAGAATAGAATCAGAGGGTATTAGCTAATTCTAATTAAGTAAGATAAGAGAGGGCGAGAAGAAGCAAGGAGAAAGAATTTATAAGCGAAGAAAGATGACGACTGACTGACTTGACTGACTGAGTGTATATGTAGGTATATTTTCTCGGTCACCCATCCGAATTCCGACTTTACCGAGGATTGCTTAACTTCGACCAGACAGGGTGACCACGATAGAACCATGGAGCCAATTTTCTGGTTATTTATTAAGATTTTGACTAAGAGGTTAGATATGGATGAGTTTTAATTGTTTGAAAAATTATTAGAAATGAACATTGCACGTTGTTAATGAAAATAAATCAATAATTGTAATTAAAATCAAGTGACATAAATGTAAATAAAAATGATAATGATAATAAATGAAAATAATGAAAGACATATTTTCGTTCTTACTTCCTTAGGGCGATTCAAAGTAATTAAGTTTATCTCTGTCGGTTAAGATGCTATCAACGGTGATAGTATATACCTAGTAGGAAATTAAATTGTAGAAGTAGAAGCCGAGGATAATGTAACGAAGAGATCGCTTTCCTTATTAAGGCATTAATTTATCACTTCCTACTGCCACAGGGTTGGTATTTGTAGACGCGAGATACCATCAGCAGAAGAAGCTTTTTTCGTTCTTTTTTATCACAACTTTTTTTTTTTTGTTAAAGATGAAAAATATATAAAAAAACAATTTAAAAAAAAAAAAAAAAATCGATAAAAATCGGTTCAAATATACAAAAAAAGACTATTCTTAGTAATTCGAGTCGATTATCATAATCAGGTGTTTAATTTTTATTAAAATGAGAATTATTTTGAAGATAATTACTGCACAGTTGCATCTGACGTATTTTCTTTTTTTTTTTAATCAATCAATTAATCTCCCCCCCTTTATCGAAGCTCATCCATTAGCCCCGAAGCTCTAGCTTCTTTATTTTCTAATCAGCGGTTTATTACGTTTGATTATTTCGTTGGGGATCTGGAATAAGACAGATTAAAGTGTTTATGCGATTTCTAATAGATATGAGATTAGGTGTGCACGTATCGACCACTAAAATTTCTTTCTCATCTTTCCCGACTGCAAAACACGAAACGAAGCTACCTAATATTTTCGTTTTGATATCCCCTTTCGGAAAAAAATATTACTTTACGATTAGAAAGTTTTTTTGTTTTCATAAATTTTCGTAACTTTTATCCAAATTTCGAGAATTTTTAAATTTCGTATATAATTTGGAAATATTTTCCATGGACTATATGTGTTTAAATAAATTTCATTTACGTCATGTTTTCAATATAGAGAATCGAGGACTAGGGTACTCCTCGAGCCGAGGACAGCTATGGCTCTTAAAATTCCTAGATAACTGAATGAAAATATCAAGAGCTATTTGAACTTTATTTTCTTGGCAATCGGCCATCGTACTCGTACCTAGAAGTATCTAACTACAGAATAGGGCCATTCCCGTTCCTGGTTTAGCGATGCCAGTGATTCCAGTATAGTGGCTATAAAAACAAACATGTCGTAAAAATGTCAATGTTTTCACGCCAGGCGTGGTCCACGATCCACGATCCGCGGTGGTACATGCGAAATATCTATATATTAAAAAAAAACCTTGAATAATTTTTTTTTTCTTTTTTTTTATACAACAAATCATTCGATATAATGTTCAACATCTGAGACAAGCAGTTATCTCCATCATAATCCTCGACACAAAGTAATTATCTTTTGCCACAAATCCACCGGCTATAATATTAACCGAAGAAAACAAACTCCTGTCTGTTTTTTTTTTTTTTTTTTCTTTTTTTTTTTAACGCTTATCAAAGCTCGGGAAGAAACAAAAAATAGAATCAAAAAAATTGTAACGAAGGTTTATAACGCTTACACGATGTGCTAATGACCCCGCTGTGATCCCAAAGGCCTGAAATAATAGCCTGGATCCTATTAACGCTTTAGAAAAAAAATTTCCAAATGTCGTTTGATCTGGGCGAGAGAAAAGAAAGAAGCTTTTTTTATTATTATTTAGTTCATTTGTCATTTGAGATTCTTAGAGCACCGCGAAGATAGGTACGACTACACTCTGCAAGCTTGGAATTAATATTCTATGTGAATATCGTATATTTCTACGACGAAATGTAATCCCGGCAGTCATAGCTATATAATACAGGGGAAAGGAAACGTCTTTGGGAATTGCGCAAATGCAAGGATGCGAAAGCAGCGTGAGGGGGGTTTGCAATTTCGCAGTCATGGTACCACGTGCAGCAGGAAAGCAAATTTCGTGAGATTGGGTACGAGATCCTACAGAGAAGCTTTATTTGGCCAAGTTAATTAATGCGTTACACGAACGCGAGACTAATTCTTGAACCTCGAGTGGAAACTGAAGACTAAAAACTGAAAACTAATACAAAACAAGCCGGAAAAATAGTTTTTCGGAGTACTGTTCATCGAAAAGAAAAAAAAAAGGATGGGTTTGTCAGGGGAAGAAAAAGTATAAAAAAGTAATGAAAAACTGAAAAAAAGATCAAAATTGAAAATTTCAGATAATAAAAATGCCCTATATATTGACAAACAACAATTTCATACAGTGCGTTTAAACCCAATTCGATCTGGGTACACTTACAATTTCTTATTGTCATTGGCAAGGATCGCCCTATATATTGACAAACAACAATTTTATACAGTGCATTCATTCTAATTCGATCTGGGTATATTTGCAATTTTTTTGGTGTCATTGGCAAGGAATGCCCTATATATATGAAATTCTCAACTCGGAAGAATATATTCTTTCATTCAGAAAGGTAATACAGAGAAAAAAGTATAGGTTTGTCAGTAAAACAGCGAAAATCGATTTATTCCCGGTAGAACCGGAAGTTCAAATTAAACGAGACATGGAAATTTTTCATGCCCATCATTTGGTCGTAAAGTCCTGTGAATTTCAGATTTTTTCATCGAGCCGTTTCCGAGATCACCGCGCGAGTTTGTCGAACAGGCCGACAGACAGACCGACATCTTTCTAAAAACCTGTTTTTCGGATTCTCGAGGGTCGAAAACGTGAAGATTCGTTGAAATTAGCAAAAGTCACTTTTCGACCAAAACCACTTTTCTTATATCACCGTAGATGCATATGAAAAGTAAAAAGTCTATTCAACACTCGGCCGAGAACTAAAAGAAAATGTTTTTTGTTTTAAATGCTTGTGAAATGTGTCTCAAAATTTGAATAGAAAAGAAACAGCGTCAAGATTGTTAAAACATTTGGGTCTGGCATATTTAACGGGTAAAAGCTTCTAAACAATTTAACCCTGTCAGGGGTGTTGAAAAGTTTTGTTTGCCGTAGTGTAGACGACTTGGTAGACGACATTGAAACTAGACTCCGAAGAAGGGTTACTATTTTAAGCATAAGGATGGAAAGCCGAGTTTTCCCACTTTACAAAGTATCACAAACCCGCCATTAAAGGCTAGCCCAAAAGTTATCCACCCTTGACTTTTAACCGTCATGGGTATACCCTGCACACAGTCAGTACCATAAAACCTATAATGAAATCGTAGATTCAGTAGCTTAGTAAAACCCAGCTTTTACGAATCTAGGTTAGTCTGTGCCTACTTTTCTACTCAATTGTGTCTACGGATTAAGATTCGCTGACACAGTGGAAAAAAAAAAAAAAAATGTCTAATCAAAAAAGTCTGAACAAATGTTGGCAAACATTTTTTCCTTAATTTCAACCGCTGCAATCCAAGCAATATCATTTTCCATTAATATTCGCAAGCGCGGAATCAGCTGCTTAAGAATTTCTACGATAGCAAGAAAATTCTAAGAGCTTTATTTGTTCTGTTTTTTTTTTTTTTTTCCAAGAACAGATTGTGCTCAAGTACAATTAGCTAATCGGTCTAAACGTCGCCGTTGTCAGGTATCTTTTTTCTTTGTAAAAACAGCACCGTGGTTTTCGCTAATCTTCACTGCGACTACGTCCAAACCTTACCGAGTGTTTCTCGGTGCAGGAGATAAGGTACATTAAGGTACGTATAAAGTTGGACTAACAATTAGAACCGTGTCTTGAGATAATCTAGTGAAATTTACCGTTTTGTCTTTGCTATTCAAGAAATTACCTAAACACGGAAATGTATAAAAATGAATAAATAATTAAATAAATAAATCAAACTGTTATACCCATACAGTTTAACTTCTATTATTTTCGCCAAACGTTTACAGAGATTTTGCAAAGTTAATAAGCAAATTTAGAATTATTATTATTCGTATTTATATAACCAGTGAAACAGAGCTTTTGCTATAAAAGCGCCATAT
Source organism: Macrophya annulata (assembly GCA_963924015.1). NCBI lineage: Eukaryota > Metazoa > Arthropoda > Insecta > Hymenoptera > Tenthredinidae > Macrophya > Macrophya annulata. Next base: position 3,350,356 of record OZ001262.1, read on the forward strand.
GCATAGTTACGACCTCATTATTTAAAATCAACATATTTCATATACGACTACAGAATAAACGATAGTGTATTAGTATACATAGCGATTTTATTTCTTACGGATGACTTTGTACAAGTTTTGAAAAATTATTCCACAAAATTGTAAATGTCTTTATTATTTTTGTATTTATATTATTTTTAATTTTTGTAACAGAGATAGAGAGAATTTCATATTTTATACATATTTGGGATATCGATACTGAGAGTATAGAAACCTCGATAAAATAGACTTTTTTTTTTCTTTCAATGTAGCAACGTCGGAATATGCAGATGATCATATATGCCCTCGGTCGGTGCCCTACGTATGTATGTACTTCTATAGTGTACATACGTTAGCATGAAATAGAGATAAAGAATTTCGAAAGCTTGTATCTACTTCGTGGAAACTCTTGTGGATCTAGTATGCCCGTATAGACTCTGAGAAGCTCGGAAAAATATATAAATATATGTATATATCTTAAAGGTATAGCTAGATGCGAGTTAGTATTGTAGATGCCAACTGCTCCAGCTTATAACACGATGTAAAAAGCTTTAGTGAATCCAATAAATATGGGATGCGTTTTGCACCACAATAGATAGACAGACAGATAGATAGACTTTAACGATAAGAAAAATAATACCAAATTTCTTAATTTTTTATTTCTTTTTGGTTCTTATTTATAAATTTATCTCAACTATATATCTATATCTTATATACTGTATAAAGATTATAATTATTCGTACTGGTGAAAGACCCGGAGATTTAAGTACATACCTACGTACGTACATAATAGGGGCAAACTTCTAGCTAGACAAAACTACGTTAACTAGGACGTAAAAAATTTTGATTATATCTAAGGAGAGATATGGGTCTCGTATTAACTCCGCTTTAGTATATATATATCTATATATCAAGAATGTAAGTACCTAGGTATGTACGTATACCTATACCTATACCTTATATGTACATACATACATACGTAGGTACGCTTTAGAGTTATGTGCTATGCAAAGGTTCACTCAGGCCAAACTTCCTGTAGTTTGTCTTACCTTTCTTTGTTCCTAAGCTGCAGGGGAGATGAGTTTATCTTTGAGTCTCCCCTTTCACCGAACAGCTCTAGAGCACCTAGCTAATACATACTCTGAATGGTCCTTACCTGAAACAGAATATAGAAAAAAAAAATAAAATCAAAAACAAAAAAAAATTAAAATTGTAGTTTTTAAAATTCTGATTGAATTTTAACAAGAGAAGTTCTGTCAAGTTTTTTTTTTTTTTTTGATAATATAAACAATGATTTCGAGAGATATGAAGAATAAAAAAAGTGTCCAAGTTGTAGAAATAATTTTTTTTTTTTTTTTGTTCTTTAAATCTCGATCGAATAGACTATAAAGTAGTTTTAGAGATTTGAAATCATTTTTAACTGAAAGTTCGGAAAAAATCCGATTTTTCTATAGTTTTTATTTTCTTGATTTTTTGGACCTAGTCCACAAAAAAAAATTATATTAATTTCATTTTTGATAGAATTTGAATTACTACGCGATAACGGTTAACACGAAAATTTCCCAAAAAAAATCCTGAAAGTCCCTTCCGAGTGCTTTGACCTTGTTGAAAAAATTCGTGACAATCGAAATTTTGGTCGAAATTTATTGGGACGGTTTTCCGGGGAAATCCCCATATTTGGACATTAAGATTTTTATTTTTTTTTTCGCAATTTAAATTCACGTGGTATATTTGGTAATTGATTGACAAAAATAAATAGAATCGAACCGTGATTATTGGTGAAGGAAAATATAAAAAAAATTTTCAACGTAATTGAGCAGCTTGAATTTTCGCTTGTTACATGATGTAGTAATGTCGAACTTCGCAAGTCGTTTAAAAAGAAAGTTTCGAGTTTCTGTGAAAAAGACAGAAGAAAAATATGCTCAGTTTTAACGAAGTCTTCCTGCTGCACCTGCGAGAAAAATGTCGAAACTTTCCAGAAGGGAATGGAAAGAAGAAAAAAGAAAGAAAGAAAAAAAAAGAAGAAATAAAATAAAAAAAAAAAAAAAAGTTAAGAACGAGATCGACTTATCGAATAGTATAAAACCGAACGATTTCTACACCAGAAGAGGAGAGAGAGAAGGAGCGAAAGAATAAAAAAAGAAATCGAAAAAAAGGGATTGAAAACAAGTGAAAACTCTTGCAATTTATATCGAGGGTGAAAGAAAATTTCTTCAATTACGCTAAGAGGCTGAGAATGAAGTCGGACATGATATATTTTAGATTCTATTAATTTCATTAACTATTCAAGTATTTAGATATCCAGTTTTCACTGCACACCCGTGCTTATACAGACCTGTGGTTAGGACGAAACTTGGGGGTAGAAAAGGGAGGGCAAGAAAACAAGCCCATGAGATCCAATATAGCAACTTTCTGGGCTTTTATTGAAATAGTTTCACGGGTGACGTCGTTGCGGAAGCTTCCGAAGCTTCTAAGACTTTCTACTATACGTGGTATACCAGGCACAATCTCGTCCCTACCGCAGATGATGATACTACAACCTCAAGAACTTCCCTTGCCCTCTCCCCTTTATTAAATATATTATCCCTATTCGCCTTCGCCGAATTCCACCATCATTTATTCATTTTTACCAATAATATTACAGATATTTTTTTCTACAGTAGGATATACTCGAATAGATACCCAAAAAATTCTGCAATGGTAGGTAATTTCGATAACGAAAATGATGATAAAAAGCTGACAATTTCCGAAGATAAAAAAACAGACAAATACGTTTATTGCATAAGCCAAATGAAAAGTGAGTACATTTTCATGGTTAACTTTGGTTTCTCTAATCAAAAGGAATTTTGAAAATAAATTGAAAATTCTTTACGAAATTATCTCAAGCCGAAGACCCTCCGGCCTTGAAGGACGTGATTCTTTTAATTTAGTGCAAATATTCAGCGAGGATGAAAATTTAGATGGAAGTTATTCTCTTGGCTCGAAGAGGTCCGGAGGGGTTGTATATCTCCGAGAAAGAGGAGGAAGATGAATGCTTCGACCGCATCAGCATATTATACAACAAGATATTATAGACGACGACGCCACGTCGCGTAGTGGCCTCGTGCTTGGGTTTGGCAGGTTCTTTGCCCTCAGTGGGTGACAAACGACCCTGTGTAGTAATCCCTGCGTCATTTTTCTACGGTCCTCTTGTACGTGTGTGTGTGTGTTTGTATATGTTTGTGTATAGTGTACGTGCAGAAAGTTTAATCACAACTTACCACCACATTTTTATATTTTTTTGAATTCTATTTTCTTTATTTTTTTTTTTCTCGCATAAGGTTTTCGCGGCAATCAAGCAACTCGCACTTCAAGTATTATACCTCAACAACCTCGACGCTTTCTTTAAATTTTACCCCTAGATTCTATGCCTTAAAAAACTGGCTGGTGCTGCAACGAATATACGCATAAAGCTTTATGCATAAGCGAATATAAATCCGCAAGCAAAATGCCTTTCTGTATACGATATGTAGTACAGGTACCTACTTACTCGCTTTATTATCACGTATGAATCTCGATACTTATAGACTCTCAACCATATCTACTCCAAGAAATTTTCCGATAGCAAAATAGTGAACGGAAAAGATCCATAAAATTAATCATAAAATTCGATCTACGACTGTAGTAGGTATATGTATTCACATACATACATGCATCTACACATAATACGCTTATATATATATGTACTTGAAACGAGAGGAAAGCACCCTCGATCCCCACTCACCGTAGATGAGAAAAGAACGTTCGTAAATTCTTTTTTTTCTTTCTAATTGTCTTTTGTTTGATTATTTCATACCTAATTTTTAGTTTTTTTGATAAAAGAACAAAAATCAATAAATTTTTTCATTAAAAAATGTATTTAAAATCATTAGCAGTGGAATCTAGCTGCTTTTAGTATCGAATGAAAGGTGATTTATATTTTTATATATATTCTTTATTTTTTCTCTTTTTTGATTTTTTTTTCATTTTTTCCGTTTATTTGCAAAGCTATGCCGTAATTATACCTGGGGTTAGTGGTTGAAATGAATGTTATACAAATGTGAATCAGAGTTAAAGTTCATTTCATTAAAAGTTTGAGACCTGAAACTCCGGATCTATACGTTAAAAAATGAGAGTAGAAAAAAAAAAAAAAAAGGTGAAATTAAAATAAAATGAAGTAAAAAATGGATTTTAATATTCTACTCATCAACGAACGGCTCGTATTTTCATCGAAGAGCTTTTTTTTCCCTCCTTTTTTTTTCTCTCGAAACAATATCCTCTTCAAGTAAATATATAATAAAGAAGCAGCTACTTCCAAAGAGACGCTGACGACGCTACACCCACGATACTACCTTCTCTCATTGTTATGTAACCTCTGTCACACTTGCGGTGTTTCAAAAAATGGCTTTTTGGTTTTTACTTTCTACAATCTCAGCGACACCCTTCTCTCCATCACTCACATATCCCGTATATACATACATACATACTACCTGTACATCCGTTTCCTGATTCCATCCTCAATCTCATCTCGTAAAAGGAAAATGAATCGATTTTTTTTTTTTTATTCTCCCCCTTCTCTGTAATAAACTATAGATACCAAAATCTACAGTGGAAGAGATTTACTCCGTATTAATTATCGGATATTTAAGCTGCTTCCTCATGTGCAGCGCGTAATCTTGCTCCTCAGTCTACTGCAACTGACTACATGACCTGTCTTTCGAATTGGTTCGATTCTAGATTGAATTCTACCGATTTCAATTCGGATTCAATCCCCGAGGTCATTAAGATGTTTCGTTCTATATGCTTCGTGAGCTCGACGGTGTTGTATATCGATTTCGAAGCGAGAGGTCAAGTGGCACAAATTGAACTCTCCGTCTTGTGTCTTGTGCCTTTTGCTTTTTCTCTAATATTTTTGATTTTAAGTTTCTTACATTTTATTATATATATATATAATATCCAAAGTTTGTATTTCATGTATAATTTTAATTTCATTTACAAAAGCGCCTCTTCTTTATCTACTCGAGAAACCCTCCTCCTCATTTTTCTTCTTTTAAATGAAAATCAAACCTGGATCATCTACTATGCGATATTCGAAAGCAGAACAATACACGACCCTTAAAATTCTTAGATAACAAAGAAGGTTCGATAATGATCTGGACGAATTTGAAACTTCTCTGAGATAAGGTTTCGCAATTAGAAATGTTTACAATTTTTCCCTCCCCTAAAGCTAACGATATATTCTTAAATTAATTAAAAGCAATAAGAGATGGCTAAAAGGAAAAGACACGACGCAGTAAATGGCTTCACCGAATTTTTTCACCCCTATTTTTTTTTTTTTTTTTAGTTAAAATTCTATAGGATCTATTCGACAGTGAAGATACCTTCTTAGTCCATAAACTTGTATATGTAGTATTAACTGAACCTTGAAAATCCCTCTTTTCTATCGAATTTAATCGACCTTATTCCCCTAGATCTAGACTAATGGTATTTCAAGACAGCTCTATCCAAAGATATTTGTTAAATGGTAATTACATTGACGGTAATAGAATTAGATAGTCGTTAAATCTTTAGCGTTGAAATTAGTCTAGACCCCTAATTCCCGATTCTAAGCCCTCCCGCATAAATCTACCTCACGTACCTACTCATAGATCAACCGTATAAATTCACCCCCCATTCCCCCCTCGCCATACTTAATTGCGAGTTATAATTCAACATATTTTACATCTGCTTTCATGTAATACAGCAAACGACGTAAACTCGTTAAAACAAATACGAAAACGGGAATGGAAATGGAAATTCAATTAAACTATTTTCTTTTCTAAAGTCTGTTTATCTTAGTATTATCATTTTCTTTTTCGTTGCATCAATGCGGGGATCGTAGACTCTAGGCATAATATGCTTACCTATACTACAGATTAAGAATATAAATATATATATATCTAGTTGAATGGGATTCAGCAAGCGTTGGTTTTGCAGGCGATTTTATAACGTCAACACCGATCAAGATCTGGGGCATCGATTTCTCTCTACAGAAACTTCAACAACTATATATATATATATATATATACATGTATATGCTACAGTATAAACGATTAAAACTTCTGTTAAAGATTATTCCAACAAAGAATCGACTACTTTTCTAAACAACTATAGATCTGTTTTGTATAATAGACACTCTGGTATGGGTATATATAAAAAATAGTAGATAAAATTTAGTACACGACGACAGCGACAGTGACATTGAAACATTTCGTTACGTATGGCCAAGATTCATAGCCTATATATCCATACATGATACTACCAAATCTAAACTCGATGTCTCTATTCTTTTTTAGAGATAATCTATCGATCTGTGTACGTAGGTATAATGTATGTACGAACTGAGAAGCACTTTTGCTGCCAGGTTTTACAAGCTCATAACCAATAGCTCGTCTATTCTTTGACAGGGATAAGTTGGCTGCTGTTTGTCTTATCGTAGTTATTGTTTATCGATATTAAACTAATATTGAATGGAATAAGGAATAGGTTAGAACTTAAATAAGAAATGAATAAACATTTTCTTTCCTACCTTGTTCACGAAACGGTCCAATCCGCCAAAAGTTTCCCATCATTGTGAATAATCCAGTTATAAAATAATCACAAATATTTTCACATGTAAAATTCTTACTTCTTAATGTTAGAAACACTTTTAGAAAACTGAAATTCAATCAATTCATATAATCACAAACAAAGTTATCAGTGAAATTTGAAACTCGCTATAGCCTCAGGACGGTGAGGACTTTCGTTTTAGTCAATTACAATATTTCACTAATAATGTTATGAACACACGATCGCTGATTCCATTTCCATATACGTATAACAGACATTTGCACGATTTTGTAATAGCACAAAATTCACATTCGAGATAGTAGGTGTCTTGTATAATATAACGCATATTAATTCCATAATATATCTCACATGGTGAAAAAAAAAAAAAAAATCTACGTTTATTAAAGTAATAAAATAATTCGTACAAATAAACTTCTGCCAACTTAACTCTAGGTATAAAGTTTTACTTTATACTTACGTGTTGTCTTACCCGTTATCTATTCAGATAGATATTGTTTATCGGTGTGTACGTAATTAATCTATAAAAGATATACGAGATTGGAGTAGATATAAGGTTAGTATATACCTACGTTTTAATATATTATATATCCGGTAATCAGTACAGCCAATAATATACAACGATAAATAATTAAAGAATATTTTTTCACTCTAACTCATTGACGCCATATTAATTTACTAATCCCACAGTAATTAGCCTTTCGTAAACTCGATCAGCGATACTAAAAAACTCATTTTATTTTTAAGCCTGACAATGAACTACGACCGATTATTATAATTGTCTTAGGTATAGACTCTGGAGACTTTTCGAGCCCGTCTGACACCTCGGGTTCGTTAAATTCGTCGTCACGTTTGACCTCACGTGCCATCGAAGGTGAACGCGAATTATACCACGTGGAGACGATTGATTATTAATAATAAAATTAATCACTTCATTTTAAAGCTCTTTAAGATCAAAGATTTAGCACGTTTTTATTTACGTATGTACATATTCTGATGTCACAGATTTTTCACAAATGTGTTTCACAATTCACGGTTTTTGATATTCTATTGACTTTTATAAACTTTTCATCCGTAATTTATCAAAGTTCATGTGAAATGGATCTTCCTTATGCTCTGTTAAGGATTATCTATTAGAAAACGCGGAAGAAAACACAAAAAACAAAAAAATTAAAACGATTTTACTGTCTCTATACGTGACACAAGAAAACACAAGCCGAACCTGCCGCGTGTCGATCGCGACTCTCCAGTCCTGTCCATCGGTGACACACCTTGCCGGGCTTCAACAGCCCCGCACACCCTCCAGGTGATCACCCTGCGGTATATTTTCATGTATAGTGTAACAAGCCGGTACGCTAAAGCTAATGCTAACTATAAGTTCCCTTATAGTATGGGTATGTGTCGGATTATAGTATAAGTAGTATATGAATGTATACATACATACATACACACATAATCGTGCGATTTTCCTACATCCTATACACATATCCCCACAGGGAAACCACCTTTGGCGTGTGATCACCCGGGATGATTGTACCCTACGTCGTTCAACCAGGTGGACATTGTCACGCACGGTTAACCAGCTTCCAAACGGAAGCTGACCTACAACACGATAATCCGATAGTTGTAGATATTTCGATAGTAACAAATAGATCGACGATTTTTTTCTGGTTAGAAATTCATTTACGGTATTAGGTTGGGGTTCCTAAGTTTTAAAGTTCTGAATGCTTAAAATTACGAATTTTAATATCAACGACTCGAAGTTTTTGGAAAGCGTATTTCCCCGGAAGTCTGCATACCGTAGGTTCAAAATTTCGAACGCTAAAGATCCGGAAGGCCGAAACTCCGAAACTCGAAATACGCGTATGGAGAATCGTGCGCGTCAATACAATTTTCGGATTTTTGAATTTTCGAAGTTTTTAGTTGTCTGAATTCCGACGCGTTTCCGAACTTTGCGGATTTTTGAAAATTCGGAAATTCGATGTTATGGGAATATATAAGAGACACAATTAGCCGGAATTCATTATCCAAAAATAACCGTACTTTCATGATTATTTTCTAGTACTTTTACACCGAGTGAATTCCGTAAAGAATTGAACGTCTTCAGCTAGTATTTCCGGTCGTACACGTAAGTAAGAAATTGTGTTCTGGAATCTAATAGGCACTGGCTTCTATCTTCGTGCAACAGCCACACCCGTCTTTTGCATTTAATCTCTTTGACAACCTTCTCGCTTCAGATGCGCTTCTAGGTAACCGTAATTATCGATCCTAGCAACTGTGGAAAGTAATTGTTTCCGGCAATGGAAGATCCTCCAAGATCGGTTCAATCTCACTACTGAGCTGCAACTGAAGAAAAGAATTTATAAAAAGTGTTCCATCGTAGTTTTTAAATGAAAAACTATATCAAATTTCTTAATGAAATTCTAGTTTTTGGTTAATGAAAATGAAAAACTTTTTTACGAAGTAGATGATGGGATTTTTGAAATATTTCTTTATAATTTTTTAATTAGTAAATTCGAGACTGTCTTAAATTGGACGAAAATTTATATCATTTTGCGATTTTTGTTGCCTCGTTTTTCACGTGACAGAGATCGCATTTTGATTAAAAGGCAAGACTGATTATACCGCGGTGTATAAATGCGTGTAAAAGTATACGTTAAAAATTTGAACTCTGTAACAGAATATCCGATGTTTGTTATGTACGCATGCTAGTACATACCTACCATCGCGTGGTAAAACAATTCGTTGAAAGTGGCACGTGGGAATTGAAATATGACAGTGAGAGAGAAATGTACCGATGATTTCCCAAGCGCCTCACTGTTCTTTAGTTTTTCGTGTATATATGTATATATTCTATAGCCAGTATCAACTCTTACAATGAGTTCCCGTTGTTTGTTTCACGATGAAATGAATGTATCGATAGAATTAATAGAATATCCATAATGTTCTAGTTACACAATCACGACTAGACATGTCTGGGAAAAAGAGGAAACAAATTTAAAAATAAAATTATTTAGAAATAGTTTTCCGGACAAAAAAGTCAGGAAACCGGTTGACCTGTGAGACAACCCGAAAACTTCCCGTTATGTTAAATATGTTACAATTAATTGATACTATTGTGTTTATAATAAATTAAAGAAGGTTATAAGTATAATTAGTTTTCCCTATGCAAATCTTTTTTTCTTCAATTTCTATTCTTCGAATAACTTTGAAACTACTCGACCGATCGATTCCAAAATCTAATCAGATCTAAGTCTCGATGAACCCTTTCGATCGACGCAACAATCATTCAAATCGGTTAATTCGTTCCAAAGGTATCGTACGAGAAAAAGAGAAATTTTTGACGTGCAATATCTTTTAAACCAATCGTTCGATTTTTATGAATCTTACGGCAATCGAAAGGGCTATCCAAGACCTGAGTCTGATTAAGTTTTGAGACTAACCGTACGAACAGTTTAGGAGTTATGCGCTAAAAACATGAGAAAAAAATTGTTTCTCAATTTTTATTTCTCAAATAACTTTGAAATTACTCGACCGATCGACTCCAAAATTTATTCAGATCTAAGTCTTGATAAACCCTTTCGATCGTCATAAGAACCATTCCAATCGGTCGATTCGTTCTAAAGATATCGTACGACAAATATTTGCTTATACACACACAGATACGGACGTCCATCCAAAAATAGTCAGAATAGTTTCCTAGGACCCCAAAACGATTCTCGAAAATCGGACCGAAATCAAAAACTTCACTTTTTTATGAAAATTTTCAATTCTCATTGCGGGAAGTTAAAAAAGATTATTATCGCAATTTTTTTAAATGAATTAAACTTCAAAAATAATGAATTTATTTATTTATTTATTATTTTTCAAAGATTTTTGCGACTATTTTATGTAAAGATTTCGCTTTAGCCAACCGTTTGTGCGATAACGATATGGTGAAAAATATTTATAGCGGTGGTGCCATCTCTTCCGTTACCCGCAACATAAACGAGGTATATATATATAATATTATCTGTTGGTATATATATGGTATATATAGATAAATCGGCATATACTCAACCTCGAATTTATACACCCATACCCAACCCACGGTATCTCGAATACAAATACATATGCATGTACATACATAGATACATACATGTGTGTGCAGGTATATGTAAGTGGGATCAATATACGTTTCGACAATTCAAGCAAGACGAGTGAATAGAGTCGTCTGACTGAGAGGTATAGAAGATAAATAATAAAAACCATTCTGAGTTGCAATTCACAGTATTCGAATTTGATGGATCGTTTTTTTGAAAAAAAAAAAAGCTCTACTGGATGGTAGAAGAATTAAATAAATTTAAAAACCCAAATCCGAGCTTGACTCTCGCGAGTTAAATTTCGGTCCTATATTACATAAGCCTACTTCGTATATTGTCTCATGTAATTTTCTAGGACATAACGAACTAGAAATAAACGATTACAAGGACGAATTTTATTGCTATTATTAGGTCGAACACGAAGACCTTGTTTTGCGTAAGTCACGCCTTATGTATGTACTTTACGCATAATATGTTCTAAAATCTATGCGCACATATAAAAATGTTGTTCGATACGAAATACACCTGTTAGACGAAGTCAATTATCGAGAATGAGAAAATATAATATCAACAAAATCTATATACATATGTATAAGGTAAAGTTTTAGATTTTGAGTCACATCTGGTTCTCGAAATTTTACGATTAGTCCCATCAGAATTTTACGCTATACATATAGGGTAGTAAACCGTTTTACGACTATAGTACCACAACGTCAAGTTTTAATACGTCATTCGAGTGAAATACTTACAGTTTTGTAAAATTTATGCATCTCCCCCATACACAGAGCCTCTAATTTCTCACCATACTCTAAACTCAACGAGTATGTAATTGCCTAAGGGTTTTCTACTAAAACAGACTTCAAAAGTTCTCATCTATCAAAATTCATTATGAGGTAATACAATTCGAAATGAAAAATAAATATCACGTAGTTTACTCAGGGCTTTCAAATTCTGAATGGAAACTTCAAACCTGGACCTTCACTACTCCTTATTTTAAGCAAAAGCGAAAAAATGCTATAAAAAGTCTCCACACAAGATAAGAAAATACATTTTGACCTCCGCTGTGTAAACCAGAGGATCGAAACCCTAACGAGGAAATAAACGTGGCGTATTTTAGTTCATACTTGGTCAGCATGTGGTCTTTGTCATTTACATTGTGTGGTTAGGTACGAGTCTTAACATAACAGTGGAAATTTTTTAAACAATAAAACGAAAAAAAATCTTCTTTTTGCGTACTTTAACCTCTAAAAATTCTCCAATAATTTTTTGTCTTTCTTTATTTTATTTTACACTTCGGTATTCGTGGTGTGAAAATAAAAATCGACATCAACAAGTTAACTCGAACGTTTAACATTTAACTGACACGTGGCAGTAGGTTTTTCTTATTTATTTTTTCTATGAATCATTGAATGGCTATGCAGATTAAATTTCTGCAAAATTTAACAGTTCCAGAAGCTAGAACCAACCTGTTAATTAATTTGCTAAGAAAGAACATGTGTGTATACGAGACTAAACGAACGTTTGCATATCATCGGAAAGCGGTAGCCTTAACCGTTGATAAAAGTAATTTAAATACTGTATAGTTATGATAATATCCGGCAATCTGTTTTTTTTTTTTTTTTTTTGAAAGTTGTTAATAAATTTTCGTTTACCTATATAACTGACTAATATAAATTCTGAAAATATTAACACTATTCAGATAATTACAGATCAAACAAATTAGCAAGAAGTACGAGTGTGGCATAGATTTGCTAATGTGTTGTTAAGCAGAAAAATAATTCGATCGCTTGGTATATAAGTCTCCAAAGTGTCACGAATCATTCATTACATCTCGAAACATCCCAAAGTACGGACGATAGTCTGACAATATATTCGCGAAATTTTAACTGTATTTTTTTTTTTTGTTTTTTTTTGTTCCACTTTTTCAACAAGATATTATATCTTCAAGTAAATTTAATTATCATTCAATAAAAGGTATGGCAAATTATTTGGTCGTTCTATTTCTCGCCACTATCGCTATTTCTGCTGCCAAACCAGTACCCGACTATGAGGAAGGTGAGTATTAACTATTAGGGATAAGTAAACTGGAGATTCATTCATCGATTCATTCATTCATTCATTCATTCATTCATTCAAATTGGTTCATAATATCTGCAAAACATATCGAGAAAGAGAGAGAAAGAGGGAGTAAGAACATGAGAAATATTTGGGTCATTTCTAGATGGACCAGAGATCCTGAAGGGTGACGACACGCGATATTTTGATCGACCTTCATTCTGGTACCAACGTCCATTGAGAGGCGATGATGGTGACGACTACGGTGCAAATGACGGTGGATACGTCAGACCATTCCACCATCATCGTGAACACTCGATTCCAGTTTATGAGACAGCTGGGTAAGAAGTTCGATACTATTAAACCAATATGTGATAGGAATTCTAATTCTTAAATTAACATTGGCTAATGATGACTCACTTTTTCGTTATTATTGATAACAGTGCTGGTTGGGGTCGTTGAGGATCGTGAAAAGTCGCCAGAGATCATCTTATGTCTTTTTAAATATGAAACAGGACCATATACATGATATACGCTACATGACACTATTATACCCATGCTTTATAATATAATATATGTATATATATACTATACGAAAGATTCAATTAATTATTTTACATTGGGTACATATAAGGATTTGTGAGATAAAAATGCCAATATAATTAAGTTTTATTAGCAAGCTAAGTTATACTGACTAAATAATAATAAAAATGTTGCTTACTTATATAATAAATTATGTACAATAACCTATGTATCTATTATTATATACTTATAATATATACAAATATATGAGAAAATTATCTTTAATAATTATTCAATATCCTCGAACGGGTAAATCCGGACGTATTCAATACGTTATTTTGGATAAATCTGTAAAAAGTTTCTACAAAGTAGGTAATAAAAAAGAAAAGAAAAGAAAATAAAAAAAAAAAAAACTATGCATAGTAATTGGCATTGATGTTAATTCCGTACTTGAAGACATACGCAGAGGTTTAGAAATACGAAAGGTTCCTAATCTTGTTATCACTATTTAATGTCTGCGAGCTAGTGTTTGCGTTAAAGACGTCAAGTCAGTCGATACAAAGAGGATTTTAGAGAGGCTGAAGGTATATAATACTTGAGTGTTGTTAAGATGAGATTCAGTTCTCTACTGGACATAAGGAAGAAGAGTTTACCCATCGAGGACGATGAAGATACCATTATTGGAGGTGTCAGCCCTCGTTATTCTTCTTGTCTTATTTGAGATCATTGATGGATCCGAAGCGTCACCCATTCGTGATGAAATTTTGGGTAAGAAAATTCGAAAGAAATTTTTATTAACATTTTTCAATAAGAATTAATGTCAATATTATCGACGTAAAATGATCGACTATATTCAGGAAAACATTTGAAATACTTGAGTCTAGATAGTGTTTGATTATATTTCAGCATTTATACTCTGGGATTTTTGTATCGAAAGACTGGGACGAGTTCGAATTTTTAGAAACGTTGATGATTAGAATAATTACAAAATTCAAAAACTCGATAAGTCATAGAATTAAAAAAATTTAATGAACGGGAACGAAACTCCTTACGTGAATTTTCAAGTTTCTAAAAACTGGGAGTCAGTAATATTAAAATTCCTGATTTTCACCTTTGGGAAGTCTTAAAATTTGAAATTCCGAACTTAGATCCTTAATTTCGTGGATTAATATTTAATCAAAAATGTAACAAATCAGGTGGGGAAACAGACGTGTGGCACGACACGGTTCAAAGATTTTACGGGCCATGGTCAGAGGTGCACAAATTGAATGGAGAGTACGCAGACTACAATGACTACGGAGCTCATATCCAGGACTTCGTACCTGGTCCCGAGGACGTCCCAGCAGATGAACCGGAAGTTGCTGAAAGTGGACCAGCCGATTTCCAATCAAATTATGGAGAATTTGAAAATGAATCCAGCATTTCCTTTCAACCTCCAAGTGCCGATGATCAAAGTGCACCAGCGGACGATCATGATGACGGTGATCAATTTATGGGAGGTGACCCGGACAGCGAGGAATTAACGGGAAACGTACATTGGACAGCAGAATAATTAATTTTCCAATCCGTTTGTATAAAATAAAAATTTTTGTTGGATAAGCCATTCAACCGTTAAATTTTATATTTATATATTTATTTATTATCTTAGTGATAAGTTACACTTTTTTCCGATGTCTCTATGCTTTATGATTGTTGTACATTAAGTTTGAATAAAAATCAAAAAATTAAGAAAGAAAAAGAAATTTTTTTTTTTCACTCATTAGACCCGTATTAATTCACTTATGCTCTTTCTTGACAATGAGATGTGTACAGAGCTGAGAATACAATTCAAATATTTCCATTCATTGGCACACAGTTTATTTTAATAATGGATTTGGCATTGTTCTCGATACGAATGAGAATCGCGTATTTTTGAAAATAATTAATTAATGCTTCGGTACAGTCTTTAAGGAATTTACCAAGTTGGGTCTAATACAGCTGTAAATCCGAAGCAATTTTTATCTCCGAAAAATTGCCTGCTAGTTGTCCTCCCATGAGTGAAAAAAAAAAAAAAAAAAAAAATCTGGACAGCTCTGACAAGAAAAAAAAAAAAAAAAAACAGATGAATTTTCAAGCTCTCAAATCTCTTTTTTCTATCATCTCAGAATGACGAATGAATTTCCCTAAAAGATGAATTTTTCCAATTTGTTTCAACGTCAGAATCGTTTTATTCGATTATAACTCCCTCAAAACGAAGGGGGGATCCTTCGCCCTCAGGCTACCGAACTGGCAAAACTTAATTCCCCATCTACCAGACAACCCATAACTTACGCTAATGTTTATTTCATACGGGTCTAATTAAAATTAGGATAAAGAGATTTTACCTCAATTTAATATCTAATGTATGACCACCTCGGTCTAACTCGAACAGTTTGTAGGTACGATTCGAAATTACCTAGAGGCTAAATTCTCTATACTCTCGAACACGCATGGCATTTGATTTGACAGAAATTAATCATTCACGAATAGTTTAATCATATCGAATGGAGAATACTCGTATTACAAAAAAAAGTAGATAAGATTAAAAAATGAAACCCCATTACCGATGACAAATATCTGACCGAAAATTTTCTCCAATGACGTCAATATATGTATTGCCCAATAAAATCCCATTCAGTAAGGTTAAAATTTTGAAAATAATCGATCGATACAGAATCGTGATGAAATAATTAATTAGATCTAATTTTTCTAAAAGATTAACGATTTTTCACGCTGCATCGTTGGTTTTCAGTTAAAAAATTATTACCATCAAACAAATTCTCGGAGCTTATCGATCGCAGTTTTGCCAATTCACTATACGAATGTACACCAGGGACGTCCAAGTACTACAGCACCTATTCAATTCTCTGATATCAATCGCTATCGCTTGTTAATCACGGTGCTTAAGTTGTTTCAATTTATCTGTTCATTTATTGAATCGATGATAACCACGAGAAGACACTGCCATTGAATGTAGCAAGTTTTGCATCATTTATAAAAAAATTTTCTCCTCAATGAAAAAAAACAAAATAAGGATAAATAAATCAATAAACAATACATCGATCAACAAAGTTACAATTGTAATATACAGATACCTTATACCTCCTATCTCCTGCCTATGTGCTAATGTCGTTCAAAGTTTGCCGAAGCTAACCCCGAGCAGAGATTAAAATTGCTGTTAGATAGAGAGAGGGAAATTGTGTTGTTATCTGTTCAACGATTGTGATAAAGGTTCTCTTGAAAAAGCTAAAAGAGTTTGATAAATTTATTCTTCAGTAAGGTTACGAGGAAGCTGCATGTCTCGTCGTTCACGGAATGAAATTCATTCATTATTCGAGTATATTTTAGTTAACTTCATTCACCTGGAAGTATTATTCTCATTATAACGATACATCATGGTCGAGTATCATCAGTTGGTTAAAAAACCCCAGGTGTCAGCATGGATCTGTGTTTCACGAAAGCACAAAATTCTTGTATCTTATATCCTACTGGGTGTTATTATCGGACTAATTATTGGCGTTGCTAAGGTGAGTTGATATCTCAATTATGATTCATGGTCAGATCAATTCAGGATGGGATTGTGATAATAATCATTTACGTAAATGACAATTTATAGTAAAATTGAAAATGATGTTAATTATTAAAGAGAAACAGCAGTCTCGCGAATATCTACAAACTCCAGGCCTCCATAGGTAACATGCTTGATCTTGAACTGAGGTATTTACCAAAAGCAAACGAGACTGATGGATGGAGAGAAACGTCCGTGACCAAGGGACACATTTTTTCAGCATATCTGGACACGAGACCGGAGCAAATCCTCGAAGAGTGGCACTCTGTGAACGATAATGAAACTACGTGGGCTATGGTGAGTTTTTAGTTTTCCTAATTATTCAACGATGCATTTTTTAATTCATTGCTTTTTTCTTGCTCTGTTAAATCTTTAAAACATCATCCGGTAATTAGAAAGCCGGAAATTAAAAACCCCTTATAAAAATATAGCAAAAAAAATTCGAGCTTTTGTAAATTTAATAAACTTTCTGTTTTTTTTTTTTTTTTTTTTTCTTTTGTTTCAGATAAGAATCATAGCGATTCTTGATACAAATATGACCGATATGGGAGTAACTTGTGTCTACAAATACAAAGGCAAAAAGAGTAACGAAGATGCAGACTCGTTTATATTAACGAGAAGAACTGCTACGAGAGTAAAGGCTGTCGCTGAATCTGAGGAATTTGGTTTTCGTTATGCTCCTTTCTTCGTACTCTGCGATCTCACAGTATCAAACGGAATGACCTACGAACAGTTTTACAATGAAGAACATCTACCTTATGAGATAACAATCGCTCCAATTAATATGATCGACTTTAGTGAAGTGAAAAATGATTCTTTTGTGCCAATTCATTATTCTGAGAATGGTATATCGATGGCTGAATATTCGAACCGTTTCATGGGTGTATGCGTAAAGGTTTTTCACCACAACTACGACAAGGTATTAAACCTCGTTGAGTTTATAGAATTTTATAAATTAATGGGAGCCGATCATTTCACATTTTATAATCGTTCGATTTCATCGAGAGTTAGTAAGGTCTTAGACCACTACATAAGCAAGGGTTTAGTTACGGTTTTGCCATGGGAACTTCCACCGTATTTTATATACGAAAAGACGTTAAGAGTTGACGGTATGTTCGCGGCGCTGAACGATTGTCTGTACAGAAGTTCGTTTTATAAAAGTCACAGATATGTCGCGGCCGTTGACATCGACGAATTTATAGTACCAAGAATACACAACGACTACTTTTCCATGATGGAATACCTCGACCCCATACTACCAAAACAACCTCCTAATACCCAGGCGTCTTTCCTCTTCAGGAACATGTTCTTTTATACAATGTTCGATGATGATCCCATCACACTACCTTCAGGTAACGTAATCAAGAATATATTATATTTTATGCAATCGATGAACTTATTTTTAGAATACAATTATCATACATTATCTTATCATAGATATACCCAAACTGAACACACATTCTAAGACCATGAGATGGACGAAAGCGAACCCTGCCCGAGAAAGAAGCAAATTTATTGTCCGGAGTAGACAAACGGTTGAGTTAGGAAACCATCACACTTGGGAAATGAGGAAAACTAGCTCAGCATTTGGCCAAAGTATGTAGTGATTATGGTGTGTAATTTTTTTTTTAATAGTTTCATTTTTTATTTCTTTTCTTTTATTGCAGGATACAAAGAAGTCGTAGTTGATCTGAGGGTGGGTGCATCTCAACATTACCGAAACGCATGTGAGACGACAGAAGAGACGTGTTGGCAGAGACAAATCGTCAGAGATAGAAATGTCCATAGATTTACTAAAGAACTTGGAAAACAAGTTGCTGTAACATGTAAAGAAATTTTTAAGGAAGGATGTCCAACGAAAAAAAAACCTTGACCATCGTAAGGAGTTGATGAAAAAAAAAAATAAATAAAATAATCATCAACGAATTTATAATTCTGTCTAAACGAAGTGGAAACTTGAAAACTTTTGTGTATAAGACGATTGAAATAAGTGCGCGCGTGTGTTTGTGGGTGTATTTATTTTTATTTTTCTTTGTGTGTGTGTGTTTTGGGTCATGGATTATAAAAACAATTGAAGGGAAATCAGGATCAATCGATCCCTGTATTTATACACATAAATTTATTTATTTTAAGCTACATGTCACAGTGAGCTTTGTTAGTTTATTAATTAATAAATATGTCAAAATGAGAAATTAGAGACTCTTAAAATATAACGGAAGAATGAAATCTGTTAATTAATTGAATAATTAATTTGATGAAAAAATTCTAAATGTTAAATAAAATTTTTGACAATAGTTAAAGAAAAGAAAAATTTTTATAAATATATATTAGATAATCCACTGCACGTGGGGGACCATCTATAATCTGTAAAAACTGTGCCCTTTATTTATATCTATTAAACCCATCTGTATTTTTCGCGCAGATAATCCCTTGCGTCAATTTCTGATGTATGTTACTGTATGTGTCGGTGTCATATCGTGATAGATAAGATTACCTTATCCACAACCCCGAAACTCTCGAATCCAATTGATAAGAGATCGGTTAATCGATTTTTCTTCTACTCAGCCGCCTGATCGTGAGTCATAATTGAATTCAATCAGAAAGCAACTTATCAATGAGCAATGTGTCCATGTGATTTTATAATTTATACTTATAACGAGCTAGAAGCGTCAGATATGTTTTTATCAATTATTGAACATTCCAAATTGGACATTAAATTGAACCAGTTGTTTTTTTTTTTTTTTTTTTTAACGCTATTCCAAAGCTTGCAGTTATTTCCTTAGACAGTGGACAGTACGTAGTGAAATTTGAAGAAATAAAGAAAGAAAAAAACAATATAGGTCAATTCTGCACTCTGCCCTAGATTCGCGTTGTTTTGGCTCTATGCCATATGATAGAGAAATTCAAATCACGTCGTCGTTATAATCCTTGAAGAAATTTTCCTTGTTTCTTTTTTTTATTTCTTTTGTTACTTTCAATTCAGAAGCAGAAAATAGATCAACATGAGAAAAGCAATTGATTAAAATACGAAATCGTTGAAATCTATAACAACAATAATTATGACACAAACCGAATCATCTAACAAGAAATTCCTCGCTTTTCCTTATACTATGTAAAGTTTGAACCGTTACTGCGTTGCTTCGGTTGTCCCAATGTCAAGAGAACTTTCTTAAGGGTTTGATTTACGATAGACTATTCAAAATTACTAGTGACCTCGACGAATGTAAGTAAGTAAGTATAATTCCAAGTTTTTACTTAACCATTTCCTCTACTCGGAATCGTGAGAATTAGTTTCTTCAACAAAGGATGAATATCGTTGATATATATTCCCTATTTCATATTGCAGAATCCCGCAGGATATATATATGTATACTGCCTTCAAGATGATGACCACCTCGTCGTTAATTCACCGAAACACGCGGGCTACCTTCCGTTCATTTATGATTAAAACAAGGATTTTGGCGAGCCATTAAAATCGATGAAGCTAAAACCGCAACAGGATGGCGCCCAGGAACCTGATGCCCAAAAAACTCTTAATGCTCACTACATACAGTCACGGAATTCTACTGGCAGATAAATCGATATGAAAGACAAGAGGAAATCAGAGATCAGACTTTCAGAGTGTGGAAGGAGGGTTGTTATGTCTCGCGATCCACCCTAAACAGACGAAGCAATTTATGATACTGAAGGACATGTACGTTACATTTGGTTAGAACAGTTAAATTATAATTGAATACAGCTAAGGAACTAGCATTCACTGATTAGAAGGGCTTGCTAATTAGCTAGATCTTCGTCAACGCTATCCACTTCAATGTTAAACGCCGAATTTTCAGCCCCATGAATCCGTGGTTCTCGTAAATTGTCTGCGAAAATGTTCTCGCCACGTTCCTGGTGCTCAGCTCGTCGCCACTCAAGAAGCACATTAATGTGATTAGGGTTTGTGACGTTAATCAACTAGAGACGAAACGTTGGTTGTCTTTCACTCCTCTCATATTATACCAAAATTTTCATTTACTCGCCATTTATCAACCATGGCGTTATTAACTTTCAATGATAATGAGACCATAATCTCATCATGGTTAAACGATTTCTGATGGTAAAAGAAAAAGGCTAATTTTTACACAGAGAAAATAAAAAACGTCTTCTAAATCTGTTCGTCAAAACTAACTAACGACCTACTAGGGGACAGAGAACTGGGACAAAGATCAAGCACTATGTGACCCTACCTTGTGAGTATATGGGAAATTCGCCATCGCTGTGACTATGCGTGAGCATTCTCGCCGAGTAACACTGCCACACCGCTCTTCGCTGTGCTTCGTCCGTTCTAGTCCTGGCCCGGACGGCCTCCTCGAGGTCGTCGAAACGCAGGACCCTTGCCACTTCCGGAAAGTTGGTCTCACTTCCGGATCAAAGATCTCTCGGAGCACGATCACAATTCACAATAAAGTAGCGGGGGACACAGAAACTCACGAAATCATTTCTTCAAAAATATTTCAGAGAAACTGTTGCTTATTTTATTTTCAGTATTATGTATGTTGTTTATTAATAATGAAATGATCTTCCTACGTAGTAGTTGACCGAAATATATTTAAACCGGAAATTCAAACGCGGTTTTACTAACAACAATCAAACTATATTCTCTTATTGATTTATAATTTACGATAGATTTACTCAACTTTATAACACAGTTAGGGTTTCTGGTAAGAAAGTGATGTTGCCGAAAGGAGAAATGAAAAGAAAGTTCAAGCGTCTTCCTGCCTGCTTCTGGAGCTAAGAGTCGAGAAAACTTTTCCGGACTACGGACTAAATGAGATATTGAACGTTCACGAACCGCATTGAGCATTTAAACTTTTCTAAGGGAACTACTAGTACCTACCATACCTACGTGTATTTTTGGAGTGCTACTTCCGGTAACGAAAATACTGACGGAGATCCAAGTTAAATGAGAGTATGGGTTTATCAAGAGGAGGAAACGTTGTCAAACATTTTTGAAATTTGAAGTAGAATTGAAACGAAAAAAAAATAAGAAGAAATTTATTGATTTTAGCACAGTTTTGTTATTTGCAAATTATTGCGGTAGTTCATCGGTGATTTCTAAGCTGTGAATCACGAATGGTGTATATCCGTATGTTGTCAAAATGAAAACGTGATGGTAAATTTAGTGTAATAAACATACGAGCAAAATTTCAATCTGCTAATGAATTATAGCACTTGGTAAATCCGGGAGGTATATAAAATATAAAATATCGGAATTACTTCCACCGCGATAAAAGATTAATTCATAATATGTTTTTGATTACAAACGTACCGGGATAGCAATTGATAAAATGGGACAGTCGTAAATATTAATATGTATGATATTCGTTTATTTATAATACTCTGACCGAGTCCGAACACCCTGCAAAGCTCATCTGCGATTGAAAACGTTTTTATTTTTTATTTTTATTTTGTTTTTCAAATTCAAGTCTCTACGTTGATTGTAATTTATTTCTCGTGACTAATCAGACGTATGACGAATAAAAAGTATGCATCATATCGCTGATAATATAGAATCCCTAATATTTTATCAACCTTGTGACATATGAAGGATCTCAGAGATAGTCTAAGGTACCTACTTAACAGCAATTCCCTAATGTGAACCTTGGTACAGTTTCAGATAATATCAGAAGCTTAAGAGTGATGAATTGACCGCCATTTTCAATTAACAAGATTAGAAACTAGAGATTAAATTTTACATAAGTTATGAAAGAAATTTTGTTTCTTTTTATATTCTTCAAATTAATGAACTAATTTTTTATTTAACGCTTAGATATTTTACAACACCGAATATATGTGAAAATGTTTACACAAATCGAGGGAAAGGAGTTATAACATTATTTGATTAAAAAATTTTTGTTGGACAACAATTTTTATTGCGATATGTACAAACTTTGTAAACATGTTTATATATAGGTATTATACCTTTGATAACACCAAGTGCTTTGGGATTCCCAATGCCACTATCGGTCCGAATTATAGATTAATAATTAAATACACAGTGATTAATTCTTTAATCAAACTCGGATGCACGAAATCAAGAGATGTGTGTATGCGTGTGTGTGTGAGTGTGGATCAAGTATATTTTATATACTTTTAACAACCATGAAATAAAAATTGATTAAAAATTTTTATTTATTCAATTATTTATTTATTTTTAAATTTTTTATAGCGTTTAAAAAATTTTTATACACGTCACTGAAATGATCCTGTCGTAATAACCGTGACGAAATTCTATAAAAACTTTAACCTTTCTTGTTTAATATACCGTAAGTATAATAAACGTGAAACGAGCGCTGCGAAAGTGCAGGTGAAAATAGAAAAATAAAAATCAAAATAAATAAAATCTCTTATGGAACACTTTTATTTGAAATTATTTGAATTTTAATCCCCTTCACACACTTTTGGTTGTTCAATTAACCAAATATCCTAGGTGACAACGCGACAGGACATTCGTCCAGGACGGGTTCGGTTAGCGCACTGGAACTCGAACTCGGTCCAGCACAGATGAAAGACGGAGAGAATCGACGCAGCGTAAAGCTTCAGTTAGAAAGAGATGCGGATAGAATTGCTGAGGCCAAACGGCGCAAGCTTCGAACTTCTGGGTCGCGGTAGAGAAGACGCGGGAGAAAAACACGTCGCTGAAACTTCATGAGGTCGAATTTTTTTTTTTTTTTTTTTATGAACATTTCGGTTTACGATAATACCGATTATTATTGGTCAGAAAATTAAAGAATAAAAAATATAAATATATATATCGTCAATTAATTATATACGAAGACAGATAAAAGTATTCACCGAAAATTAAGCTTCGGAATCAAAGATTAGGATTTATACGTATAAAGGGACGAAAATAACTACCCCCAAAAAATCTCTGTCCTCGTATAGAAATATATATATATATATACATATATAATATGTTGTATAAGAGCGAGATAATAACGGAGACGAATTTCTTTAGAACCACTCGGCAAACTGGGTATGAAGCAGAAGTTCAAATATTTGCTCTCTTTTACTAAGCCCGTGGCCATTTTACTCTGAATACTATAGAGAAACGGAAATTTAAATTCAACGTAGGTAGGCCGAAACCCCGTTGGAGTCTTGGCGCTCCTCTCGATCCTCTTCTGCACCAGTGCTACACGCGTGAAAATATTTTTAACGAGATATTTTCTCAAATACTGCTCTCAGGTGCCTCAAATAATACGTACGAGAAAAAAAGAGAAAAAAAAAATTTCTTTTCTATATTTTTATAGGGTTTCGTATACTTGCATGTAAAAAGAAAATTTGGAAAAAAAAAGAAAAAAAAAAACGAGGAGACAATTATTGCAATTCAACTGACGATAAAGTCATTTCAAAGAGTCAACACGTCTTGTGTGAAAATAAAAACAGGATTTTCAGGTTATAACTACATAGAAGATATATTTCACGAGGTGTATCCATGAATTGGCTATAAATGTTTCTGGTATAAAAAAAAAAGAAAAAAAAAAAAAAAGAAAACGATCAAAAAAAGGAGAAAAAAAAACGGTAAAAGAAAACAGGATCGTCAGTGAAAAACTGGGGTTTATTGCAAGCAATGAAACTTTACGAAGCAGGTCAAAAAACCCTGGTTCAGGTATAGGTATACAAGAAGGAAGTAACTTTGATTCTTCTGAGCGATCAACAACGTTTATGTACCGGAAAGGATGACGATCAGATATCGTAGTGAGGGAATAAGACGTTTATCCGATATCATTCGAACATCGTCTAAGTCAGTGTATCTACGATATCTCACCCCGAATCCAGTTCCCCAGAAATTGTCAATAAAGAGAGTTTCGCAATAAACTTATATGCTCCTATTTCTCACGAAACAATAATAATAATAATAATAATAATGGTTACGATAATACCAACACCTCGAAGTGTCTTGAACGAACGTTGATATGAACCTAAACGAACGAAAAAAAATCAGGAAACCGGTTGACCTGTGGACCAACCCGAAAACTTCCCGCTGTCTTAAATACGTTACAATTAATTGATACTATTGTGTTTATAATAAATCAAAGAAGGTTATAAGTATAATTAGTTTTCCCTATACAAATCTTTTTTTCTTCAATTTCTATTCTTCGAATAACTTTGAAACTACTCGACCGATCGATTCCAAAATCTAATCAGATCTAAGTCTCGATGAACTCTTTCGATCGCCGCAACAATCATTCAAATCGGTTAATTCGTTCCAAAGGTATCGTACGAGAAAAAGAGAAATTTTTGTCGTGCAATATCTTTTAAACCAATCGTTCGATTTTGATGAATCTTACGGCGATCGAAAGGGCTGTCCAAGTGCTTAGTCTGATCAAGTTTTGAGACTAATCGCACGAACAGTTTAGGAGTTATGCGCTAAAAACATGAAAAAAAATTGTTTCTTAATTTTTATTTCTCAAATAACTTTGAAACTACTAGACCGATCGACTCCAAAATCTAATCAGATCTAAGTCTTGATAAACCCTTTCGATCGCCATAAGAAACATTCCAATCGGTTGATTCGTTCTAAAGATATCGTACGACAAAAATTTGTTTACACACACAGTCACATACGGACGTTCATTCAAAAATAGTCAAAATAGCTTCCTAGGACCCCAAAACGTGAAAATCTGATGAAAACTCGATTTTCGAAAATCGGATCGAAACCAATAACTTCCCTTTTTTATGAAAATTTTCAATTTCCATTGCGGGAAGTTAAAAAATCAGAAAAATATTATCCTGCCTTTCAAGATTCTTTTGCCTAGGCTTGACTCGTTTGCATAGTTCAAGAAACATTATACCGTAAACTTTCCGCTTTCTCGAGTTATTTATTTTGACATATCGTGTGCGTTACACATTGTATTATATTTATGATATACCGATACACAATCCGAGTGTCAGAATGTCAGAAAACAAGTTCATAAATAAAAAAAAAAAAACTGCATAATTTTAGGTACATCACTCAAGATTCACTTCCTCCCTTTCTTACTTTCTCAAATTTCTTTATTCATTTATTCCTTTGAATCTCTGCTCTCGAAGGTATGTCACAGTCGCGGTTATACTACACAGCCACTTTATTCTGATTGCGACGTGAACTGTCGTTGGTATTATTAGGACATTAAGGGTTAAACGGCACCCCTGGGATACCCTAGAAAATCGCAGTAAGATGCCCGGAAAATGAAGAAAAAAAATACTTTATACAGTTCCTTGCGGAGCGTATATATAATGAGGGTAATCGATGAAATCCTTGAAAATATGAGGGTGAAATTTAAGAATATGGGTCAAGTTTGTATAGCCCTTGACGATTATGGAAGCAGAAGTCAGCCCGCGGTATAAGCAAGCTTTTATATTATTTTTCTTTTTATTTTACATTTTTAGTTTCAAATTTTTTATTTTTTTTTTTCTTATCCTTTACCGTACGCCCGAGGATAACATCTATACCTACTTCCACGGAAAGATCGGGGTACCTTAACACCGTAACTCTTCCCACGTTCGAACATCCTAGACATTTTGAAACGCTGACAAAGCACTTTGTTGTAGGGTAACCTGGTATATCGTCCATGAGGGACCATCTCGTTCAACGATACGAACGAGCCATTCCTTGTCACGATTTTCGCAGTTCTCTTTAGATATATATCTGACCCACGTTTTAACCAGAAGACCCTCTAATGATCTTTAGGGTAAAAAGATTCGAGGTAAAATGAAAAAAATATATACAGTTTTTAGTACAATTTTATGTATTATGTGACGAGACGGTCTATCGCTCGATATCTTATCTCGCTCTATCGTCTACTCGAAAACTTCCATCTCAACATTTTCTTCTTTTCTTTTTTATCTTTTTTGTCTTTCCTATTTTATTTACCTCTATTTTTTCGTTGTCATAACTCTATCCTGACTTGAGGAAGTAGGAGTTGACTTGCGCCATTGTCTCCGTCAAGGGTGCAGGCTTTCGTCTATGCGATATCTTTGAGAATAGAGATTCGCATCTCCTCGTCATACCTCGTCATTATAAATATATTTTCCGATATAAGTACGCGATATATAATCGAGTTTTTGGTTATTTCAAAACGGTGAAAAAAATTTGTTTACCAAATTTGTATATGGTGTTAAATCCGGACAGTTTTATATACACGTCAATGCAGTGAAATGATTGGTTTTAAATTTATTCAACTTTTTGTATTTGTCTATCTTTCTTTCATTATTTATGAGATTTATCGGAGGGGGTATGTATATTCCTCTTAAAGAAAACAAATTCGGAATAATTTTTCATATCATTTTTGTACAATACAACTACCTAAACCTATACAAAATAATAATAATAATAATAATAATGACCAAATACCAAACTCTGTACAGAATCGAAAAGTAGACGCAGGAAAAAAACAGCACGAAATCTCCGGAACGAAGAAATTCAGTAATAAACGAAAGGAGTAAGGAATACGGAGGTATAAAACTCAAGGATATGCTAGTCACGTGAGATACGTAAGCTTTTGGTATTGCGGAACCAAGACCTAACTGGAACTTGGTTAAAGTACGTACTGGCTAAAAGTATGATTAAGTATCCACCTGCATCCTGTAACCAAGTCCATTCTGGTCTCCATAGTGTCGAATAACAGAAATTAATACAAATAATTACGGAATCTGTACATCGAGGGAAAAGAATCGAAAACACGATTATAAATTTTAAAGACGTTTAGAGTTGAGAAGATTATCTCGATTGTCTTAGAGCGGTGAAAAGTGTTTTTTTTTTTTTTTTCTTTATTTGTTCAAATTCCGTCAAGCAAAGCTCCTAAATATAAGCTTCCTACGGGATAACTATGGGTATCTACAGGGATGTGTATTATCTACCCTAAAGATTTTCTGTCCGTTTTGTTCATCCCGTGGAAATTAATACCGTAAGTATTAAGGCCTGGAAAGGGACAAGAAAATCCTGATTTTTCCTAAGCATGTTATACCTAGTTTACGAGTATTTCGTATCTTTCGAGTCTGTTATATCGAAACTGGTGTTTAGTTGGTGCAAAAAATTTCTGAAGTTATTCAAAAATCGGTTTTCTATAACGTTAAAAATATTCTGGAGTTTCCTTCAACATTATTATCGCAATCTGTAGACATACACAAGTATCTAACACTCGGATCAGATATATAACAACTATCGAACCAATTTGAAAAAAAAAAACTTCCTGACTTGATATCATGCCCGATTATTTTATCCTAGAACATCTTGATCTTGAGCCAAGAATTTACTGCATGATCGAAGGTGCCGATCTTGACCCGTTTCAAATGAAATATATAATTCCTTCTAAATTCTTGAGGAATAAATTTTTATCGTTTTCTTAAATCTCGTGAGGGGAAATCGATACCCGAGGAAAAAGGAATTCTGGGCTGTATTATATACCTATAACATCTACGAATTGCACTTTATACGAATGTTAAAGCGAATTCAATAGTCGTGGATAAATAATTGGCCGGAAAATAATCGGTCGAATTAATTTACCAGAGGATTTTTTATGGAGATAAATGAAGTATGAAGATCCTTTACAGCCGGATTTTAAGTGTCGTTTTTTATTTATAGAATAATTGGTTTTAAAAACGGTAACTGACTTACCGGTGTCGCCGTTAGCCCGATGCTGTCGTTTATCGGTGTTTTGTGGATTCTCACGAACGGCAGCACCGCCTGCTGCTACCTCTCGCACATCCTCAGCGGCTGCAGCTAAGATAGAAAATCGGTAATAAAGAAATTTTAATTTTTGATAGAAAAATGCTGTACGTATATACCAAAAATGTTTAAATAAATAAATAAATAAATATAAATAAATGAAAAAAAGAAGGAAGGAATGGATAAAACATATCAGGATAGTCATATGGTTTAAAAAATTCTTTTATTTCATAATATAAACAGCTTTTACTTATTATTCGAATAAAATAACATAAGAAAGAGCGTTGTTAATGAAGACCCATGAACGAACTGATAGGTGGAGGAAAATTTCTAAATAATCCTCTACGATAATTATTTTCAGATTCCACATAATTAATTCCAAATATCACGTTAAGATCTTCACTGTCGGAACAATTGAGCGATAAAAAATTATCCCTATTCCTTGAATAAAGTAGCTTATATCGATCCAAGTATTGATTATTATCTGTGAAGTCAGTGCGGTTAGGAAAATCACGTTGAATAAGCTTCTTCCATATCCTACATTCCTTCGTAAGTTGTCTAAACTCTGTTGATGTTTGGGCGATTTTAGTGATCGAATTAACATCGAGCATTTCAAGTATTCGAAATTTCAATTCATTCGGAAGTCCTGATAGACTAGAATTCGCGATATGGGCTTCTGACAGTATCTTGCACCGAGCTGGTGTGCTCATAGTGTCTTTAAACCTGAACGTAAATTCTTTTAGGTTTAAATATCGTCCTGCAATATCCGACGAGTAAATATTCACATATTTTGCACTCTGTACTCCCATGCTGAAGACCTTATTGAAGTACTTTGGTAGCTGGAGATTGATAACCAACGAATCTCCGCTCGGTATTGAAAGAATTTTACATTCCTGATGCGGTACTTGATGGAGGGTAAATTTCAACGTGTAATTTCCTGTCTCAGACGATTTCCAATTTAATGGTATTATATTCCGAGACCTCTTCTCGTACCTATGGATAGGTTTTCTCAATAGTAATACAAAGCTTAACAATGAAATCTATTTTAATCACAGTATGTACTTTACTGAATCCTTTAAAACTGATACATAAATATATATTTTCATTTCTTAATACTATGTATGTATGTGTACTAGACCGTTTCAAAAAAATCGACTATTTTTCATTTTCAAAGAGTAACTCAAAAATATTGTTCCAAATGACGAAAAAAAAATGCTGTCAAAGTTTGAACTCTTAATATTAATATTAAGAGGTGCCTCATCGCGATTTTCTATTTCCAATCTAAATAACATGGGGAAATTTTTTTTTAAACTTTGGAATTCTATAACTCGTCAACGCATCAGTGTACCGATAAGACCAGAACATATTTTTGTAGTGAATTGAACGCTCTAAAAAAAAGGTCTCTTGTTCGTTTTCGATAAATCTAGCTATTTCCAAGTTGGTGTATTGGTTATTAATGGTAATTAATCATGACTAACTTGGAAACAGTTGGATTCATCGAAAAAGACCAAGATACCTTTTTTGTAGAGCGTACAATTTTGAACAACAGCATTCATGCAGAATCTTTCTAAGTAGATTAATTTTCAAGATATAAAAATCGAAAAGTTCCACAAGACCATTTCCCATGTTATTTAAATGGGAAATAGAAAATCGCGATGAGGCACCTCTTAATATTATTATTAAGAGCTCAAACTTTGACAACATTTTTTTTTCATCATTTGGAACAATATTTTTGACTAACTCTTTGAAAATGAAAAATAATCGATTTTTTTGAAACGGTCTAATGTGTACCCTAGGTCGGTGTCGCTCGGGTTTGATGACGTCACAGAAAATCCAGCCTCTGACATAACAACAATAACCAAAACCATCATGTAGTCGTGATGAATAGCATCGTTTCCTAACTTTATAGCCAGATCTTCCAAAGTTGATGCGAGTCGAATGGGCGTACTTTCTTCTACAAGTACTGGATCGTTCATTCTATAAATCTTCGATAATTTTAACCTCTTATTTCAGCTGACAGACGTTATTCCAATACCCGTATGACAGACTAGTGAAATGCGGAGATTATCTAATGCGCAGACGCGAAATAAACACGACACTAAAGAAAGATGATTTCCATGTGTTTGTTCGTCTGTGAAAGCACGTCGTTTACCGTGCAACGCTTGACGCGCGGAACTTTAAGACTAATGGTACGGTGAGTTTTAATCGATAGGAAAGAACTCTGTGCGTGTGTCTTTTACCGACGAATAAGCGTCGGTAGTTTACTGTTCGAAGATAACTTCACTCAGTTTTATTCGATCCGGAAGACTAATCTCCACTAAAAATGTATCTAAATATTTGTTTGTGTAAATTTTACGACTTATAGAATAAGATGTGATGTGTAAATGTGGTTTAATTAGACTTTTAATTAGTATTAAAGTTTGATTTACCGAGCGAGTTTTAACTGCAGATTACTGAACGATCTTTGGTAAGCAAAGAGCTTGATTTTCCGCACAGTTTTAACTCTTTAGAATCGTAAGAGTTGAGGTCTTAGAGAGTAAAACGATATATCGTCTGACGTTATAGCTAAATAGGTAGTTCGAGGTTCTTAACGTAATAGGATAATGAAACATTATGCAGCCTGAAATGTGTAATATAATGAAAACTAATTAAATAATTAATAACTGTGAATGTTATAACGGTTTATATTGTGAATATTGTTAATATTATAATCGATAACCCATATTCTCTGTTATATTAGATATTATAGTGATTCACTTGTGAGTGTTTCGAGTTCGTGACATCATTCGGCTTCCAACAACTTGTTGCTGCAACGATCCTGTTTCGATATATATATATATATATATACATATACATATATACACACATATATATATATATATATATATATATACATATATATTTTATTTTTTATTTTTATAAACTGGTCGTAAACAGTTGAGAAAGTAAACCTGGTACACAATATGCTGTCTAATAAACTCACCTGTTGACCCTGATCCGGAATCCTCGTTGTTTGACAATTGCACTTTATCATCACCCCGCAATGTATTTGACACACTTGACACTGCCGAGACCTCCGATTCGGCCATTTTCAGGTTAACTCGCGCTAACCTACTCGCCGCTCGCCACATTCGAATCAAAACTTTTCGAAACTTAAAATGTGCGAGGAGATCGGTTTACTCCATCATCAAACGATGGCGTCCGAGTATGCCACGATCGCTAGTGACGCCTTGCGGTTTGAGATTGTACTATGATACGCGTCCTTTGGTTTTGAAATTTTTTAACTTAAAAAAAAACGGCAAACAAATTATAACAATATTTAAATAATTAATCATAATTCGAAATCGTAACATGACACACTTTTAATGAATTAACAAATCGAATACAAAGCATAGGTGCAGCATCACGCGACCATCGGTTATCAACTATCAGATTTAATAGGACGTTGGTTCTAATTTACTTATTATTTTTTTTATTATTTAAAGCGATGCCACGAGGGCTAAGGATCGATTAATAGATTCACAGGGGGTAGAGACACGCTTCCATGACCTGATATTGCGTAGGGTAGTGAAGAGATGCCCTTAATCCAATTGGCACGTTCGGAACAGTAACATTCGACGCTTTTTAACGTTCCCATGTAGACCGTGGTGACGCCGCCTATTATCAGCAGCTGACCTCCTAGGAATCATTTTTATATTTTACACAAATTTCATAAACGTAAGATGATTTCGTGATTGTAAATAAGTCTTACCTATCGAACCCGTCGAGTGACCGTGACGTGCGATAGCCATTTCCGATTCCTGAAGCCACGTCGAACTGTTTTGGTCCCAGATATCGATGCTGGGTATACTTTCAGTCACGTTTTCAGTTTTAGATGGATTTCCTGCGCCACCGATCAAGTAAAGACAATCCGAGATCGGGTACATCGAAGCAAAACATCGCGGGAAACGCAACGGCGTTGCTTTTAACCATCTTGAAATAAAGTGTATAAAATATTTGAAAATGAATAAAGATTTATGAAAATTACACCGTATTTTATTACTTACAAATTTTCTGACGGGTCATAGCATTCAACTTCTTTAGAAAGGGGCTCTTTCTTCGACTTGGTCATTCCTCCGGCAACCCAGATGCGGTTTTGGTACTTACAACTGGCTGGTCCAACCCGGGCTGTAAACATCGGTCTCATTTCTCGCCATGTACAATCGGTCGGGTCAAATGCTTCAACGGACTTAAGTG
Organism: Macrophya annulata; assembly: GCA_963924015.1. Taxonomy (NCBI): domain Eukaryota; kingdom Metazoa; phylum Arthropoda; class Insecta; order Hymenoptera; family Tenthredinidae; genus Macrophya; species Macrophya annulata. The sequence continues at coordinate 3,383,168 of OZ001262.1, forward strand.
CTCTGCGGAAACGCACCAGTTAGCAATTACAAGTAATCTAATAAATTGATACTAAAGATCTATATGTATGTTGGATAGTTATAACGAGGAAGGCACTGACATTCCGTTCTTGTCTTGACCACCGATGGCGAATATTTTTCCGTGACTGACAACAAGACTGAAGTTTTTTCTTCCCGTTAACATACCGGGCTCATTGAACCATATCCTACTAGTCGGATCGTAGCTCCAAACGCTACTAACTACCGTACTTTTTTGTTGAGTATCATCTTCCCGGGGATCAGCCCCACCTGAATATCAAAATAATGAATGATAAAGTGTGTCTGAAGACGTTTAGGATAGGCGACTCCGAAAACCCCTGACTCATCACAACGACAGGCATTCACAAATATCTCACCCACTAAGTAGACTCTTCCTTTTAAATATACTACAGAATGGTGGTGTCTCGGTTCTGGAATTTCTCCAACAAATTCCCAGCTATTTTCCGCGGGTTTAAACCGGTACATGTCTTTTCCGGTGTTTCCTGTGCACCCGTATTCCTCGTGAGGATCTATGCCACCAAAAACCAGAACCGCCTCGCGATCCGGATAAAACAACGAATTTTTTTGATGGTGGTTTTTGGCCTGGGGACCGAACAAGCTGGAGCTCATTCTCTGCGGTCTAATGAAAAGGATGGGAAAGGGTCGAGCTTTAAAACAGCTTTGTTAAATTTAGCGCAATTTTTTTTTATTTTTTCGTTTTTTGTTTTTTGTTTTTTGTTTTTTTAACAAGATTAATTGATCGTTATACTAACAGCGGGCGATTGATACCCGAGACACGCTGCATGCTCATGCCTCGGGTTTTTGGTTTTGGTCGATTTTCGTCGTTCCCCATTATCCGCAGCTCTTCATTGTAGGCAATACTCTGCCTAAGCGATTCTCGGGTCGTTTGAAGATCGATAGTAGATCGTTCATCGATTCTTGGTGAGAACGGATCATCAGTGTCGGTGTTTTCCGAAGGTGTAATTGAGCTAAGCCTCTCATCGCAACGATTAAAAAATGATGGAGATTTTATGGTCTTGATCGGTTTCATAACCTCGACAAGATTCGTCGAGCTCTTTACCGGTTGTAGATTAGTTTTTCGAGATTTTTGTACGGTTCGAGGTGTCGGCTGTGGAGATATCGCGTCAAACTGAAATATACCTCCGTAAAAGTGTCTGGCAAGATCATTAAGGAAAAAAAAAAAAAAAATGGAAATGGGTACTGCCTCTCACACGCCCACCTGTAATCCTTCAAGATCCTTCTGGGAACTACTCCGCTCATTTTCTTCCGTTAAAACCTGGTGCCTAACCATTAACGAATCGCGTTTCTTCTTCCGTGGACTTAGACAAGACGGTTTATTATTATCTTTCGAGTTTTTAACTTGACATGAAAAACTGGACGAAACTTTGACAGGCTCTAATGGTTTGTGTAAATTTTTAACCACCGGCATGGCCAACAGTTCCGCCACTCGTTTAGCTTTCTGTTGTTCCTCGGACGAAGTTTTTCTTATCTAAAATATAACGATGATTTTTTATATATATATTTTATTTTTATTAATTATTTTTGTTTGTTTTAAACCTGATCATTATCGTGACAACTTTTGCACCTACTTCGTTAAACCGTCTCCTTGCTTTGTACCCTCTGTAAACAGCTTGGATTGTGGTTGCGGCTTCCTCCTCAGACCTTGAGGACTCCGCAAACTCGTAGTCGTAATTTTTTTTCTGCCAGTTAGAAGCTTGTTGTTGTTTCAGCTGTCGAGTTTGATGATATTTTTTTTCATTTTGAATAAAAAACTGCTGTTGTTGTTGTTTTTTTGAGTATAAAAGATTCGGTTCCCATTGCTGGTAACAGTATACTTGCTGTTCTTCTATCTTGATCTTATCGGCGTTGAAAAGCTTGCTGCCATCCTAAAAATAAAAAACAAAGTAGATATGGGCTAAGAAATTTTACTTTCAAAAACTCTTTCGTCTTGTTACTGTAGCGCGTCCTTCGGGAGGCTGTACGCAGTCAAACATCACATTTTGTAGATTGTAAAGTTTCGACGACGGTTCTCCAGCCTCGATGACGTTATTATCTTGAGTTTTGCTTTTCGAAATAGATTCTTCATTTCCAAGAGGTTTTTCTTCCTGAAAAATATATTCTGGTCACCATTGTATTCCTTTTATTTTATTTATTTATTTATTTTTTAGTTTTTTTTTTTTTACAAAATTTCAAGAGATTTACATCTGCCGAATCATCTCAAGGTAAGAGTTATGCGCTGTAAGTGCAAACGGATAAATTTTCCGATATCAGTGACATAGAAAAATAAGATGAATAATTTTCACAGATTTCATTCGATTACTGACGTTCTAAAAATTATTTTCAATTATAGCAGCATGAACTCTGACCTTAGACTATGCCACTGTTCAGCATTTTCACTTACAGGCTTACCTTGAGATAAGTAATTTGCTAGCACGATGAAAGAAAGGAGTTGAGCCGGGAGAGGATCCTGTAAAATAATTCGTTGAAAGAGAAGCGTGCGTCTCTACCATAATCGTCGAAAACGATTGACTTACCAATTTTCGAGAATTTGTACAGTTCCCAAAGGATCTCATACCGGTTAATAGCAACCAGAAAAAAACGTTAGTTTCTTACTTCTATAGTTACCCTCAATTAAGAGGTACTACGGTAGTCTGTATTCTTGAGTTAATTTCAACCTCAGGGAAACGCGAAAGATAGAGCAAGATACCGAGGGTGGAGCTTACTAGTCCGCTGGGATTTTCAATTAGATTAGTGTTTGCACTCTCAAGCTTAACTGCAACTCTGTTGCTTTCAAGCCGTGAACAAATACTATCGTTTCAGTAAGTGAAAATTAGCGGGTCAAGGCTTTCAGAAAGTCAAGATTTAAACTTATTTTAAAAGTACAGCGAATTTCACCCTCAAAAATCCGCTACTACAAATTCACTTAATATACCTCGGACGACATTCGGTTAATGCAACAGACAACCACGACGCCGAGTATAGAAAAGCTGATATAGGTATTCGTATATATTTTTAAAACAAACTTAACACAGCACATAGATTTTTTTATTTTCAAAAACGCTACAACAATTCCCTAACGGGTGTGTGTAGATTATAAATTTCTATCTAGTTTATCGAATTTGCTAATTTTTCTGCCACTGATTTGACCTGGGATTCGGTTCCGGTTTACTCACCCCTTTTGAATTCCTATCCAAACTGCTAAGGTAATCGTTTAAAATTTCTGGTGGTACCATCATGCTGGCCGGTGTCCCGGGTGGAAGATATGCTGGGACTGGCATCTTTGGTTGATTTGTGAGCGATTGATACTTCAAAACGTTGCTACGACTCACGGGATTATTATTGGCATTATTCGGTGCAGGTCCTTGACGAAAAACCAAATAATACATCGATGATAATTATTTAAAGTAATCAATTTATTTACTTGAATATTATTTAAATTTACCCGAAGATCCTCCCTCAATTGGAACATAATTTTGGGTTGAAAAGCTGCCCCGCGTTCTGGATGGCGGTGGCGAAGTACAATCCTTTGGTGGTGAATTTGGCGGTGTTGGTTTCGTCTTTGTCTTTCGTGGTGCTTTTAACTCTGGCATTCTCGTTCGCTGATACTCTTCCAAGTAGAGTAGGAACTCTCTATACGTTACGTAATTCTGAAAATATGGAAAGTAATTTCCATTTTGTAAAACTTGTGGGTAAAAGATATGAGAATACGTAAACCAAGATGAGGTGCTTTACTCACCTTGTCTTCACCGGCCCAGTTTCTGTTCGTCGGTTCTGTAAGACCCAGCAAATCTATCCAGTGGTAATAATCTTCTGTCTGGTTACCGTACCAGTATTTTATTATAACGAAACTAAAAGGAAACAAAAATATGTGCTTACGCTTTGCATAATTGCATGATATTCGAAATTCTTATTATACTAACGCGAGACCATCGTCGACCATTTTTTGTACTTCTGGGTAAGACATTAGTTCCATGAATTCAGGATTTTCAGGATTTCGTTTGACGTCAACGAGCTGCCATGGGGCGATTAGTCCGAATCTGACGCATTTTAAAACCTCGAGTAAGTACTGACGCCTTCCTTCCCAATCGTGCATCAGCCAACGCACAGCTGACATTAGGACTTCCATTTCACTGTGAGGATTAAAAGAGAAGTAGACGTTTTAGTCTTGTCTTTTTTTTTTTTGCCTGACATTTTATCTCGTTAGAATCACTTGGGATTACCTGTTAACGCAGATGTAATTCGAACGCAAAAGCGAGCACAATTCTTCGACGGATAATTCAAGGAAATCTTTCGTGCTTACGAGCATTAAGAAGAACTTCATAATTCTGGGAACCATTAACTCCATTACCGCAGTATTCCCGATGTTACGTGACTCAAGGTAAAGGAGGAAAGCCGTATCCTCACAGAATAATTCATCATTGTCAATAAACGCCCAGCATTGCTCTTCCAGTTCTGTAAAATGTTATAAGTGACAGTTGCCAAAGAGACGATTAATCTCTTCCCTCAACATTACGTAGTGAGATTTGTATACGTAGATAACAAAATGCGTCGTATAGGGTAGGTATTCTTGTGACAGAACAAGACGAGATAAATGTCAGGTGAAACATTTCCCCCGCGTTATGTCTAGTGCTTTATTTCCGTCTTCTTGTGCTTATATTTTCTATGCAAAAATCTTTTGTGAAGTATTATGGTTTTCAAACTGCAGAGTGCCACGGAGGGAAAAGTTTCGAAACTTCTTTAGAATAGTTTTCTTCAACTAGTCGTGAAATGCTTGGAGCCTTTCAGAACTTGCATTTCCAACCTGGTAGAGACATCTTTTCAACGCAACTCTCGTACCGCATTCCAGTGCAACCACACGGTCTGATGTACTTGAAGCATTTAATCTCGTACAATTTGACTCCTTGCGTTTACGTAGCGGTAAAAAATTTACATATATACGAACTAAAGCTCCAGAAATAAATTTTGACAAACGTATTCCGACTCACCTTTGACCCCGAGGTACTGAGCGGCTGTAAAAATCTCCAATATGTTGTCCCTCCTGAGTAAATGGCAGCTTTCACACGTTGGGCTGATCATCCAGTCGTATATTATCGAGAAGGCTTTGGACGTCACACTGCTCTACATTTTACTCATGTATTACGTTGTCTGAATTTACGATTAGGGTTACTGGCAAAAAGCCTTCCGTGGTTTCTCGATTTTTAAGGAATATTTTAAGATCCGAACCGACACCAAACTACCGCTTCGACAAAGACATCGATAAAATTTTACCACAGGGCGATTTCTTCATTGGGTAATCATCAGGAGAATAAAATAAAAGAGTATCTATATGAACAGTATTCAAGGGGTTCCATTCATCCTCCAGTAAATAGAGTTAAATATAGCTAGGTAAGGGGATAAAATGGGTCCAAGGTCAGCTGGCACTGAGCCACCGATAGGAGGACGAGTGAGAGAGAAAGATGCCAGGGGATGCTGACACAAGGGATTGGGGCTGCTTGTATTCCTCCCCCAGACCCAGAGGACCCAGTCCTCCTTATCCTCGTCCTCATCCTCCTCCTCCTTCTTCTCGTCCTCGTCCTCCGACCACTCAAGTATTAGATATATCGATTTCCTGTCCCCTTTAGTTCTGGTATAGCTAAACTCCTCAAGACACATTATGCTTCGACCGCGATAAGCGATACCCCTGTAACTCGTAGCGTCTGTTTCTTCGTGTACAACATGTCGTCTAGTAACAAAACCCTAAATACGATAAAGCGAGTAGATAGCTAGGTAGCTCTAAGAGAAATGCTTTTTTGCTCAAAGGATGGGCAGGTACAACAACGTCTAGTCATACGAATGGTTCCAGCTAGTCATCCAGGTCTCAAAGGAGAAGAATAAAAAACAAATCAAAAAAAAAAAATAAAGAAAATGTGAAAACAAAAACAATGAACGTTCTTGATGGACCCAAAGCCTGCAGGGCTATAAGAAGAAGAATTTTGGTGGTAACGGATTGGCTAGGACATTCAATGGGACGGGTAAACGTTAAGCAAAAAGTGGTGAGTCTTTAGGGAAACGAAAGTATGGGGTGGATCAAGTGCCGCAACGGTTTTTATCCTTGATTCTAGAAAGCACTGCTTCGTCGACGAACGAGACCGTAATATAATATATTTAGCAAGATATAAACCGTTACTTTCTCACCGCCAACGCCACCTCAGTCACCCTTACCGAACCACACCAAAACCCCCAGCCATTCGCCCCATTCGAGCTATCTTACTGCCTCCATGAGCACCGAACCCTGCTGCTTGGGCTGTATCGCTTCTCGCAACCGCATCCCTCAGCAATAAATAGCAAAGCGCCCTCTACCACCTCAGTTTCGCGTGTGCGGCACTCTGATAATATTAAGGCCAGCAATGAAGTGGGAAAGTGGTGTGTAAGGTCGCGGTCATGACTTTCCAATCCTACGTTATACGCGAGGTTTTAAGAACCCATTTCACCGGATAGACATCGAAGAGGTAACAGATTTTCTCACTCAGTTCTTACGCTGTTATAAATTCTAGCCAATTGTATCTTAAATACGTTGTAAATTATTCTATGGATTTTAAAATGTCGACCTTGGTTGTGACTTTTTCGAGAAAATGATTAGAAAAGACATCGAGATAAAAGGGGTCGACAATGCGCGTTGGGAGGGTACGAATTTATCGAGAGATTACAAGGGCTCTGGAAAGACTAGCACGCTCTGTCAGTGAGATAGAGACCTCCTTTTGCCCTCCGGGTCTTCGAGGTCCTCAGGGTTCTTACCCAAGTCCAGTAGAGTAGGAGTAGAGAAGGGAGGGTGTGGATTCGGGGAGTTTTATATTTAGAGCTGGGTGAGTTGACAATTTCTTAATACACTTTTTACCGAGTTTTTTTTTTCTTTTTCTTTCTTTTTTTTTTTGCGCCCTGTCATTCAATCTCCGTGTCTATACTATACCCTGACGTGATTCAACCGACGATCAATTCAGCGGATTTTAGAAGCGGAACTTAAATCTTTTTGTAATTTTCGTTAAGTAGACTTAAGAGGATACTGTAATTGTTTGTAAGCGGTTGAGATATGAGGAAACTTACCCCAGTTAAATCAACCTCTTTGTAATTCTTCTCGTCGAAAAATGTACTGTAACTTTGAAGTACTAGTAAATGACAGTGGAACTCGTCGTGTCCAAGTCGTATTATACAATCCGCATTTCTGCACATATTTAAATAAAGTATGTTGGTAATACGTGTACGCCATCAATGATTGATAGAAAAAAAAAAAAAAAAAAAAAAATATGAAAAGAAAAAAAGATAAAACAACACTTACTTGTAATTCGTTATACGCCTCGCGAGTTCTTGGTACAAGTCGGTCTTCTCCGGCAGTGTTATATTGTCCCAATCGATTGGCTGCTCTCCGGTAAACCCTAACCTAAACCCGAACCCAAATTACGATTCCCCATCATTATCCCACGTCACACTAAAAGCGGTGAACTGTATCTGAAATATGAAGAAGAAGAAGAAGAAGAAGAAGAAGAAGAAGAAAATGGAATTTCAACTAACGCTGATAAGGGCGTATCGTTAGTCGGCATCACGTGTGAAGGTGCTACTTGACTAGCTTGATGTTCCATATCGCCGTGATGATGTTTTGATCTAAAAGGCTGCGTTTTAGGTCTGTATTCTCCCTCTACGTGTGATAATTTTTGCTGTACCTAAAACAGCTCGATTTACATTAAAGAAAAAAAAAAAAAGAAATTTCAATGGGATTAATTATCGGAGAAGCTGTCGTGCTGAATTTCGTCCACTGAGACTTGAGGGGGATTAAATGATGGAACGAGATGATTAGTGGAACAGCCTAGATCTCACCTGTAGCTGATTAACCGTTGAGTGACTATTTCCCGAGGGTATATCTTGTCGACTTGCGTCGATACCCGACCTTCCAATGTCAACACCAGGCCGACTGAGTTCAGCTTTGACATTGACTTTTGTGTGACGTGGATCAGCTACCAATACGCTAACTTTCTTCGACTCGAAGACAACCTAAAACAACTGTAGATCTGTTTCGAGTCTGTCTTTGATCTCGCGGGATGGATTACACCGTAGATTTTCTAACCTGATTTGGAATTATCTTCAAGTTTCCACTCGGCGTTGCTTGAAATGGAAAAACCCGCTTTGCCTCGTCGCTGTTGATGTCGATCAATGCACGACTGTCAACCGAATCTTTTGGATGATTATTTTGCATGTGTTGCATGAGATAACTGAGGTTGTGATTTCCGTTGAGAAACGGTGACGACTCAACTTTGCTACTTTGTCTTCCCGAACTGGAATAAAAATTCAAATAAGAGTGTGGATGAAAAATTTATAAACTCTCAACGTGCAGCAACGTGTGCTTTAATAAATTCCTAAATTACTTAACACGATGAGCCATTTGCCTTAAAGTACAACCAGGGACATCAAACGAGCGACATCGCTCTCTCGCGGTGTGACCGAAGTTGCTTAAATTTTCCTGTACAACCCGAGACGGTTCAAAAACTTTTCCACTCTTGTCCCAAATCACTTTCAACGGACAGGACGGATTCTCTTGATCTGTACAACCGCGATTCTGAACTCCGAAACCTTCTACGTCTATCGTATTTCGCTCGCTATACAAATTAGGACGATCTTTAGATTCTTCTTGTTTTCGAAATTGTCTCCTCAACGCTGTTCTCTTACGACGAACCGGTGTCCTTGAAGACAAAATTCCAACTCCTACGGTCGCTTTTACCTCACTCCTTAATCATTGCGAATAAAAAAAATTGATTAATCTCAACGATTTTACCCAAAAATAATTTTCTTTTTTTCTTCCTTTACCTCAACGGCGATAGATTCTTTATGGACTGTGAAGGAAAATACGAGAGGCACGGAGTACGAACTAACGAGTGTTCAGAAATAGAAGATCTGACGTGATTCTCAGAGGACAACGGTGCCGGAGTTGCAGGTAGTTTTTTGTGGTAAAGAACAACGACGCTACTTTTACTATTGTCTTCCTTCGGGCGTGGAGATGACTCCGGTTTTTCTTCGGGGATAACTGCACAAGTTTTATGTTATTGGTAGTTAACGAGAATGAAACGAAAAAAGAGATTAAAATTTATGTGACAAAGAAGTAAGAAAACTGAACGCCTATTAACTTAATCCAGAACTTTCGAAACGATTGATCTTCGAGTTAAAAAAGCGTAAAATTTTATTAATCAAATCACCCTTTTTACTGTGTTGTCTAATCGCCTTGATGATACGAGGCGTTCCCTTCTTCCTGTGTGAGTAACGAACTAGATTAGATCATTCTTCAGTATTGTAAGAAAATTTCGAAATTTTTAACATATGTACGCAGTAACTTTTGGGTAATTTCAATTTTTTACTTCAGATTTATCTTCCGGATTTCAAGTGTATATTTCATGTGGTCAAAGGTAATCTGGCACGTTATGGTTTAACTTAAAACGTTCATAATTACCAGAGCTTTAGGTCGGTTTTACCGGTCGCCCCTTCACCACTGGAATACTTTGTTTCCGCAAAGGTTACTTGGTGCTGGAAAAGCAAACGTGTGGTCAAGTTTTAAACTCACTACCAGCCGAATAGTCCGGATTAATAAACCGCGAAGAATTTTACATGGAAGAATAACCGCAGTACTAAAATCGACTCAATTAGTTTAGAAAATTATCTAAACGAATGATAATGACGATTTGAAACTTTGCTCAAATTTGTTAAATTCTTCAAAAATCATTTTGTCTGTGCGAGACCCACCTCATACTGCTTTGGGTATGTCTTGCTCGAAACACATTGAAGACTCGAAGCTCGTTGAAGAGAAATATTGGAGCACGCAGCGTCCCTGTGGACTGAAAGAAACCTCTAGATTGTTCGACTCGTGTTTTTACTCAAAAATAAATTGCAACTTGTCTACCTTACTCAATTTCTTTTTACGTAAGTTTTTGACATAAGATAAATACGATAATTATTCTGCATTTTGAAATAATAATTGATGAGGATATTTTCTGGTTGAAAAGCTGAATGTGATATTGAGAAAAAGAATTGCGAGAGGCTATAGGACAGACATTACTCTGATATCTGTACCAGCAACTTACTTCACTTACGTAATTTAGTATTGACGTTATTTTTTCGTAAATTTTTACAATTCACGAAGCAAGATGCATCGAGAAGATTTGGAAGACGAGATTCCTCATCTGATCGTTTTACCAAAACTTTTCGTACCTCGGTAGCAGGTCGATTTTTATCGTGATAACGTGGCACCCTGTAACGATCAGGATTTCTTAAAATCCATCGATTCTTTTATTTCGACAGCTCTTACCTTAGATTTAGTAAATCGAGGTCAGGGGTGAGATACGATTCCTCTTCAGATGACGTGGACGTGTCTAAATTCTCCTGTCAAAAATGAAAATTGATCGATACTCTAACTCGTCTTGTTTAGTTTTTGACGTACGTGCTTGGTCAAGATTTATGATGAAATTCATTGACAGATTTGAACATATAGGGTAGAAACGGGGTCAGGTTTAAAGAAAAATAAAACTCACGTCATAGTTGCGGGGAAAATCTTTTAGCATGATACGTTTCACATCGACATTTATTTTACATTTATAGTATGAACGTTAACATGCTAAAATAATCACCGTCAACTTGTTATATTTCTTCTTCTTTTTAAATCACCAAATTTCTGGTTGTGTATAATGAGAACAGAAAAAAAAAAAAAATTCTTAAAAATATATTGTATAAATGAATGCTATGACATTTAAAATGGCCAGAACATTAGTAAAAATATAATGTGAGTGTTATTATGAAGGAAAAAAAAAAAAGAATCCATAGATACCGTAAACATAATTAGACAGTTGAACGATAAACAAATGTCTAATTTCATAGCCGACTGGTAATATCTTTTTTTTCCTCAACGTATTTGCATCCCTAAAATTTTCCCTCGGCGTGATGATTTTTGCGAAATTAAAAAATCATAACACACTTGCTGCCGGTGAGCCCAGGAGCCAGATCTGGACCAGCTCTCGTTAGCATTTTCTCGTATATTGAATAATCTGGAAACGGTATTAAATCGCGTTGCCAATCCCAGGGCGGACGGCCAGCTTCGGTAAAAAGAGTGAGACGGGGATGAAGAAGGGAGAAACAAGCCAGGACAGATACCACCACCACCACTACCTCCACAACCACCACCACCATCATCAGCACAACCACCACCAGGACGCGAGCTTTTGGCGTATAAAGTGGGAGTTGTAGGGAGAGAGTCGAGGGGTTTTGGCGGCGGCTGGCGTCGGCTCGTGGCTGCATCGATCGGTTAGACGTCCCGGTGACCTCGACCCAGTACCGCCCTCGAACACACTCCGCACTCCACGGCCCACCGACCCGGGTCAGTTAGCACCCCCGTCAAAACACACCGCAGCCTGCAGGAAGAGCGCCGCTTGCCTACAGCTTCGGCACGCAGGAGGGTTCTTCGTCCGTACCACTCTTAACAATAGCTATGCTGTTATATCTCCCCTGTTCGACTATCTTCATCCCTTTTCCTTTTTCCTTTTTCCTTTTTTCCTAATTCTCAAAAAAAAAAAACGAAAAAAAAAAAAAAGAAGAATGGACTCCGCTTTATCTATGGACATGTTTTTCGACAAAAACACATCGATGTCGTTCGTTCGCAACGATAAAATGAAATAAGAACAATATGTGACTCTAGCAATTGGTAAAATTAAAACTAAAACCATTAAATTATATAGAGGCAAATATTTAGCCAAGTAGATTGTAATTTTTTTTCCAATTTCATTTTTTTTCTCGCAGTTTGCATTACCGACATTATAGTAGAACGGAAGGATAGGCAACCCACCATACTGCGATGTGTACTTGAAACGATATTGTTCGTGATACATACATACCATATATACACTAGTGAACAGAAAAAGAACAGCAAAAAAAAAAAACATCTACCATATGTATAAAATGTAAAGATAGGCATATGAAAGCGTAGTTTTTTGCTTGGTCAAAAAGTCGGACACACTGCCCGAGGAAGCGTAAAACGCACAGGTATAAACATTTCACAATTTATTTCTCGTAGCGATTTTTCGACTAAGTACCCTTTATGGCTTCTATCTCAAGCTTCCGGAAATACAAGAATCACTTATCGAGGGTTTTGTACATTAAATCGAGAGAGTCACCCAGTGCCTTCTTAAGCTTTGAACTTTGACCTTCCGAGGTTTCGAGGCGGTTAACTCGACCCTGTAAATTCGATCTGGTTGGCTGACTGGGGTATTTTTTCTTTCTCAACGTTTTTTGGTTTTTTTTTTTTTTTTTTTTCGATTTTGTTTTCTATCTTATATACGCGTGCGTGCAGGGTTTATCGGTGGTTTAAGACCCTTATACCATACATGTATACACACACGTGATACATATCTATATATAGATGCGTTCACAGTACGTCTCTGGAATTTAATTATGACAGTCGAAATTCGTGTGTGTACCGTACGAGCATACGCACGGTGCTTTACGAAGCAAACTACGTTGGTGGATGGGTGGTTCATGGTTAGATAGCTGTATAAGGTAATATGTATATACCAAGCAACGAAATGCTTTATCTTTTGGCGTTGATAAAAATGAAAACGAAAAATAATAATAATAATAATAATAAAAATAAAAATACCATATACATAACGCAAGTCGCGTCATGAGCGGAAAAAGGAGCTTGCGAATGTAGGTGTCTGCGCCTCAACTTTCAGCACGTTATTATCCGTGACTTTAGCTATCGCGTAAACGAAGAAATACCACCTCAGCCAGATATAAAATTATTATTATTATTATCATTATAATTTCATCTGGTTTTTTTTTACTCAAAAAATATATGTCAACCTTCCCAAGTTTTATAGTTTTTTTTGTTTTCTCTCACAAAGAAAAAGAGAAAAGATATTTTTTTTTTCTCCAAATAATAGGTTGAAGAAATTTTTCGTCACGTATATAATTTATAAATGTTAGAAATGAGTGTACATAAATTAGTATGTGGAAAAAGAGTTGGAAGAAAAAAATTGACGAAATTTCATCATTTTTACTTTATTATTCTATTTTTTTTTTTTTTTTTGGTCTGGTCTTATTCCTCTTTTTCTACCATTCGACGTGCCTACTCCAGACCGTGAAGCGTGCATAAATTTGAATAGTCCGCTCGCGATCCAGTTCTGGACCATTCGTAGACTGGGGTTGCCAAGGTTACGGCTCGCGTCACAACCACCCTCATCCTCATCCTCGTTCTCATCCTCATTCTCATCCTCGTCCTCATCCTTCTCAATCTCTCTTCTCCCCTTTCCCTGCGTCGTCGGTTTACACCCACGCCCGAAACCCACGCGCCATCTCTCATCCCTCAGGACTCTATATTCCCCAATATCTACCAATGTCGTTTTACCTTCACCCTTTTGCAGTATTGGATGTAGGTTATTGAGCTTTCTTCTTAAACATCTGTACTTTAGATTTATAATATCCCTTTTCTTCCATATTAACAAATTTATACTTTATACTCTCAATTTGTACACATACGCACTACTTATAAAGGTTTCATTACCCTCAATTTATCTTTCAAAATTAATAACATACACCATAAAACCTTTATACATTATATCTGAAAATTTTATCCGATCATTATTCCTGTTCCTTATAACGTGGCCAAAAATCTTTGCCAACTCGTTAAAAAGAGAATCTTTATTTAATTTCCGGATAGCATAGGCTATGGAGCATGCCCATCTAAACTTTAAATTTAATTAGACAGCTGACGTAAAGCAGCGTCTTATATATCCTGCACCTTCCGCAACTTTTTCAATCGGGATATGATGCTCGTACATTATATTACATCCGTGTAGTAGAATGGTCGAAGAAAGAGGAAAGAGAAAAAGATAAAATGAGGCTTGATCAAAAAACGAAACTCGACAAATTAGCTTCGGCTTGATCTAAAAATTTAATCTGCTAATATAAATCCGAAAGATTTTTTACCAAAGTAAAAGACGTGACATCAGCACGGGATTGTAGGTGTGTAGTAGGTACATACACACTTACGGATGGTGCGGAATGGGTCAGCTTGTGAAAATCTACGACTTGGAGTATGTCAGCGTAGAAAAAGTCTGGGTAAAATGAAACTGGACCAAGATCTGAACGTATGGTGACAGAATCACCGATATAAAAGTAGCAGTAGAGTCTCGTTAGGATGTGAACGTATATATATGTTGGAATATTCAATTGGTGGATACTGCAACAGCAGTTGCACCAGTCCATTGCGCGGGGGTTTCCGTTGATTTATTTTACGCGTCGTTGTTGAACGTTATATCGTAGCCTGCGATCTACGCCCTGGAATATTGGAAACCCAGGCGCGAATTACCGTGTCGCAATGCAGTCGGTGATCGTCGTCCTCTCAGGTATCGAAATAATAATGAAAAAAAAATTAAAATATGATAAAAAAAAAAAAAAAAAAGATTAACTTACGTTTGCCTAAAATGGAGAGAAAGTCCGAAAACGAATCGATGAAGCATAATAAAACTCGATAAAATTAAGATACGAGGTATATATATAACGATTGCAAAAGCGCCTGCGCGACCTTTACATAATCTTAGAAGTGTTCAAGAGCTTTTTCAATCCTCACGAAGCCCGATCAAGTACGTCGTTCGTAATTATACTATATATTCTTATACTTACCGTATAGTCCGTCTCGTTTCTATCTCTACAATAAACACTACGATTTCGAAGCGTGGGAGGTTTGGATTGAATTGCAATAAAAAATATTAGAGAACACTGAAACAGGTATAAAATGTATGAAAATCAAGTCCACATTCTCTATCTTTTTTTTTTTTATTTTGTTTAAATCGATTCTAATTTCCCTCGCAATTTCTTCGATCATTTTATCGGGGTGGACCTTCTACAGTAAAAATCTACTTAAAAACATACTTCGTTGCAGGAAACTGATCGAAGATTTTATATAAAAAAAAAAAAAAAAAAAAATTCAACACGATCGGAAAATTTACGATTTGTGAAAAAAAGAAGAGAAAAAAAAAAAAAACTGATACAAAAGTGAGGCATATTTCCATATAGTTTCTTTCCAGAACGAATAATATATCAAGCCAGCCAACCAGATGCGGTTTCTCTCTCTCTCTCTCTTCTCTTATTTTCTCTTCTCTTTTCTTCCCTATTCTCTCACGCTTTTTCCAACCCTTTTCCCAAGCAATCCTCTCGAATGGAATTGTTTGGTGTGCTTCCAAGTATACAACCGTGGGAGGAGAGGATTTTATACCTACTTTTATCGAGCTGCGCGTAGAGAAATTCGCGTCGTCGAGGCACCCGCGTTTCGCCGGGTCCGGGTCTTGTCCTTGGCCTATATTTTTCCCGATTATGTGTAGGCGCCCAGGTATTTAAAAAACTGGGGTACAACTGACTCGTTACTATAATTATACCTGCTCTACAATAATTGTTACAAAAACTGGTACCTACACTTCAGTCCCCAAAAATAACTTGCCGAAATAATACGAATGTATGTACATACCTACGTAAGTACATACGTACCTGCCCATCAAGTGTTTCGTTAAAACATCTCGAAATTTATTTTTTATTACTGTTAAGAAAAAAGTTAGTAAAAGTCTCCACGGGGTATGAGCAAAAAAATAAAAAAAAAAAAAAACGTAAAACGTACCTTATATCGATTTCCTGGACTAATCAATCATTTCAGACGGGCTGCTGGATTCTGGCTTTGGCTTCTATATAATAAATTGGAAAAAAGCGGGATAACGGGATATGGAATCGACCCGTAGGACGAAATGAAAGAAACGGAACGAACGCGAGCCCCACCTTGAGGTCCTTTGTTCGCGGATTCGTTCGGTGAAAGATATTGTCAAATTTTGACAATTGGAAGGCGGGATGTGCGCCAGGGATGCGATAATTTTGAGTTCTGTAAAGAAAGTGTTCTTTTCATTTTTTTGGAATTTTATTAAATCAATTTTTTTTTTTTCAACTTTATACCAATTTTCAAAGGAATTGTAATATAATTGATAAATTTTTTATCAAATCTTTGACACTGTGATACTTGACTCTGAGATTGCTACAGTCTGATTTGTCGATCTTGTCGACAGGTTGTTCGTAAAACGTGATTTTTTAAACAAAGTGTAAATTCGCTCGGGTATTTCAACAACCAAACTGACGGACGCGTGCAATATCTAAAGAACGCGTCTACGTCGACGTTACAGCATGAGAAAATTGCTCACTGTTTCGTACCACGTTTGTGTCGTCCTCGACGAGCAACAGCGAGATTTTCGCGAAGGGTGAGGTATAGCAACGAACGAGGCGTGAATTTTCACGTACCTAGCTGAAGCTTATACATCCGTTGGTATACGCTACTCAAAATTCAAATCCGCAGTCAACAATAAACGAGTATAAATTTTTGTATTATTTTTTATATTATATATTTTTTATTATTTTTACTTTCAACTTTTCGCAAAGATATAGGATCAGTCGTTCACATTCATACGATGGACACGCGAATATATAACAGAGAATCTCGAATGAAAATGAATTCTTTAAACTTTCATATACGTAAATGAAAAAAAAACAAAAAAAAAAAGTAGAAAAAAAATACAATTTTTTTTTGCACCATTTTCCGAACGTCGATTGATGTGTATTGAATTCTTCGGCGTGAATTATTTGACAGTGATTTGTTTGTATAGTCGACAGAATGACGGTGAATAAAAAAAAAGAATCCAAAAAAAGGATCTGGACAAAAAAAAATGTGGTGAATAAAATTAAATCTCGAAATGTTTTTTTTTTTTATTTTTCGATCGCCAAAACCGCGATGATGTTCGATTGACGCAACGTTTACAGAGGGTGAAAATTTATCTTCGTTCAACTCGTGCCCCACCAAGGGTTGAAAAGTGAACCACAAATATCGGACCTCGGGTATGGAGCGAAACGAACGTAGGTAGGTAGGTGATTGTGTATGTACCAACCTACGTACGTACGTACGTACCTAGTAACGTCGTTTTGGCTTTTGCTCTCCGAGCACGTCGCCCACCCACTGGAATATTAATGATTGTGCCGGCTAGCTTTGCCCTCGGTTTTACGCTGCTGACATTTGTTAACCCCCTCGATTCTTTAATTCTTCAACAGCCAGGCATTAGTAAGCAGAGTCTATCCTGCTACCAGTGTTTACAACGTTTTGCCGCCTCGTCTAATACGCATTCCTACTTCGTACATGCTTATTACGCATATTATAATACGTTGCATCGGATTTTTCAAAAAATTTTTAATAATACCTATCTAAGAGAAACAAAAAAAGAAAAAAAAAAGAAAAATTCTTACCATTCTCTTAATTTATTCTTTACTTCTTTTCTGTCCCGTCAGATCGTTAACCGATACTTTTTGACGTTTCAACTCGTGCTTAAAAATTGTAGAAAATACATAACAGCAATATCATAGTATCCCTCGATTTATCAACGTAGATTGTAATATTCCGTGTTACTTTTATGCTAATATAAAACATCGATTACTTTACCCAACGTTCCTTAAGTCGCGCTCAGTACTTTCCGGGATATTTATTCGAGTAAAATAATTTTCGAGATATGACGTTTCATCTCATATTTACGCATATTTAACAAAAAAAATTTTCTATTTTAAAGCCAGTAATTATCCCCTGAATCTTACTTCTGTCTCTCTCTCTCTTTTTCTCTCTATTTCATATCTCGAACTTTTTTCACACTATTCTC
The DNA here is from genome assembly GCA_963924015.1 of Macrophya annulata. Taxonomy (NCBI): domain Eukaryota; kingdom Metazoa; phylum Arthropoda; class Insecta; order Hymenoptera; family Tenthredinidae; genus Macrophya; species Macrophya annulata. The sequence continues at coordinate 3,400,941 of OZ001262.1, forward strand.
ATAAGAAAAGCTTTGCAGTCCTAACCGCAGTTTAGTTTGATTTATACCCGCAAGTTTCCGTGCAAGGAGTAAGTGTAGATATTTGAAATTTACATACTGCGACCATTTTCTTATATAAAAAGTATATTGTACCTCGTCGTCGTGGAACTTAAAGACAATAAAGTTGTACCTATACGTGAACATACATGAAATTACTACTGAAATATCGCAACCAAGAGAATATGGAATGAGATAAAAAAATGAGGAAACTGGTTGATCTGTGGGCCAACCCGAAACCTTCCCGCTGTGTTAAATACGTTACAATTAATTGATGCTATTGTGTTTAAAATAAATTAAAGAAGGTTATAAGTATAATTAGTTTTCCCTATACAAATCTTTTTCTCTTCAATTTCCATTCTTCGAATAACTTTGAAACTACTCGACCGATCGATTCCAAAATCTAATCAGATCTAAGTCTCGATGAACCCTTTCGATCGCCGCAACAATCATTCAAATCGGTTAATTCGTTCCAAAGGTATCGTACGACAAAAAGAGAAATTTTTGTCATGCGATATCTTTTAAACCAATCGTTCGATTTCGATGAATCTTACGGCAATCGAAAGGGCTATCCAAGAGCTAAGTCCGATCAAGTTTTAAGACTAATCGCACGAACGGTTTAGGAGTTGCGCTAAAAACATGAAAATTAATTGTTTTTTAATTTTTATTTCTTAAATAACTTTGAAACTACTCGACCGATCGATTCCAAAATCTAATCAAATCTAAGTCTTGATAAAGCCTTTCGATCGCCATAAGAAACATTCCAATCGGTTGATTCGTTCTAAAGATATCGTACGACAAAAATTTGTTTACACACACACAGATACGGACGTCCATCCAAAAATAGTCAGAATAGCTTCCTGGGACTCCAAAACGTCGAGATCTGATGAAAACTCAATTTTCGAAAATCGGACCGAAACCAATAACTTCCCTTTTTTATGAAAATTTTCAATTTTCACTGCGGGAAGTTGAAAAAAAAAATCTAATTCGAATAAAAGCTGTACTTCTAATTCAAAGAGCTTTTAGCCATAGCAACGTATTTCTCGATATCATAGTTTCCTATACAATACAATGTTTTCGTGATATATACGAGTCACTGATTGAAGTTTAGCTCGTGTTAATTAATGCATGTCAACTTTAAAGATAATTGTCATTAGCATTGCAAACTGCAGTTTGTTCTGTCTCCCGCGTGATTGTCATCAATGGTGAATCACTACGCTATAACAGTGTGAAATATTCGTTCGATCCTGCAATTCCACAAAAGCGTGGTGAATAAAGTGAAAGAGAAAAAGAGAAAGAGAGAAAGAGAGAGAGAGAATTAGATTTAGAGTTAGATATAGAGATATAGAGTAAGGGAAGAGAGTTAGTCGCTGAATTATACCGCAGTCCCTTGTTCGACTGTAATTAAATTTGCTTAAATTTGCTCTCATCGTGTTCCGAGGCTTTGTTCTACGTGTACTTTTCCGGTTCATCATAGGTTCAATTTTATCTACTACACACTCTGTACAAATAACTTTAGAATACTATTGGCTTTTCGTATTCGGGCTATAGTCAGTTAGTTTAACACAAATTTTTACCTAGTCAATCAAATACCGTTTACCTTTTTCATTGATCGTTTCGTGATTGGCATTACGTGTTAACAAGTAAAAAGAGTAGAATATAAAAATCGTTTTTATTGAAAATTCGCAATTCGTGGTACAATTTTCAAAGTTAATAAACTTTATAGCAGTACAAAGAGACCAACTAATGTATGTACCTATAATTTGACGAATTTTATCGGACAATTAGAATTCGCAATCAGTCAAACTGACATGACAGTAAATAAATAGACAGTTGTACCTACCTTGGCTTTGACACTTATAGCTATTGTATTGTATTGTCATCACGATTCAACACATCCCAGAATTTCGGACTGTTTCAATATCAGACGTGCCTTGTTGTTGGTGAGTTTAACTTCCGAGTTGTTATACAAGTAGTTTATGGTATATGTGTACGTGAAATTAACAGTTCTGAACTAATTTGATCGCGAAGTGACAACTATTGTTTGTTAGTATGTGGGTGGATGGGTGAATGTGCTTGAATCGATTCATCTTACGAAATAGGAAGAGGAGATCATCCTGTGGGAAGATAATAGCAATCGCAATTGGGATGAATTGGTACATATGGAATAAAAAATTGCGAATTCTTTTATAGTTTTTAACGATACAACTTCGAGTTTTTATATAATTAAAATTATTCTTTATCTCCACTGTACTCGAATTGTCTGAACAATTTTTTTTAAATATATTGTGAAGTGAAAAAATGTATTTTTCAATTGATTTAGTTTTGGTACTATGAGGATTTAAAAATGTTTCATTATAATCGTGTCTTTAATTTCTTTAGCGAGGAGACAGAAGTTCGGTGTGAGTATTGTAGAACGAACATTTTTAATGTAACCAATTTGTGAGAATTCGTCGAGCACTGTCCGTCCCTTGGCAAATATCAATCTTGTGTAACTGCAGAAACTAGCAGGAACGACGCTGCTGTATATACCCAGAATTAATTTACTGCTTGCTAATATCGCTCGCTGTAACGCAAAGCTGCAATGTCGACTTGACGGACGGTTTCGGTTACCTACTTTGGTATTATACGATACCAGGGCTTCGTACTATTTAGTTTTAGTATTTTTTTGTCTTTCCATACTGTTTAAATTTTTTTAACTTCCCGCGATGAAAATTGAAAATTTTCATAATAAAGGGAAGTTATTGGTTACGGCCCGATTTTCAAAAATCGAGTTTTCATCAGATCTCGACGTTTTGGGGTCCTACGAAGCTATTCTGACTATTTTTGGATGAACGTCCGTATGTGTGTGTGTGTGTAAACAAATTTTTGTTGTACGATATCTTTAAAACGAATCGACCGATTAGAATGGTTTTTATAGCGATCGAAAGGGTTTATCAAGACTTAGATCTGATTAGATTTTGGAGTCGATCGGTCGAGTAGTTTCAAAGTTATTTGAGAAATAAAAATTAAAAGACAATTAATTTTCATGTTCTTAGCGCAACTCCTAAACCGTTCGTGCGATTAGTCTTAAAACTTGATCGGACTTAGCTCTTGGATAGCCCTTTCGATTGCCGTAAGATTCATCGAAATCGAACGATTGGTTTAAAAGATATCGCATGACAAAAATTTCTCTTTTTGTCGTACGATACCTTTGGAACGAATTAACCGATTTGAATGATTGTTGCGGCGATTGAAAGGGTTCATCGAGACTTAGATCTGATTAGATTTTGGAATCGATCGGTCGAGTAGTTTCAAAGTTATTCGAAGAATAGAAATTGAAGAAAAAAAGATTTGTATAGGGAAAACTAATTATACTTATAACCTTCTTTAATTTATTATAATCACAATAGTATCAATTAATTGTAACGTATTTAACACAGCGGGTAGTTTTCGGGTTGGCCCACAGATCAACCGGTTTCCTGATTTTTTTTATTAAATTCTTAAACGCTTTGAGGTAAAAATAATTGCTATAAACTATACTTTGATTCGACAGATTTTTTTTTTTATTTCATATACCTTATACTCACAATTAAATTCAATTTAAATTGTAGCTGTAGGAGATCTTCCTGGTAGGTATGATACGACTGTGATATTAATTTATTTTCATTCTCAGTTTATTATTTTATGCTTTTCAAAGATTTTTAATAAGACAAGCTGTCACTCCCAGCGATTCGAGGAACTTATTTTACTTCGAATGTTTCATTTATTTATTTATTTATTCATTTATTAAAAAAATTTCTTTTTCCATTTACATTTTTAAATACGCTTTACGTCAGAAATGTTGCATTTTTTTTCGCGTATACAACTTTCGCCGTATACTTACTTAACTATAAAAAGGACTCTCTCGGATTTAAATTCGCGAGATTGTTACAATTTTTTTTTTTGTTCTTTATTCTGGTCCAGACTCTCTTCAGGCTCTATTTCTTTCACCGATTTTTTTATAGCGATTTGAATCTATCGAAAATCTGTAATGAAGCAATCTCAAAGTTTTTTTTTTTTGTTTCTGATTCTTTTTTTCATTTTCATAATGACAGATTTTTCAAATCTTAATTCAGCCTCATCTCATTTCTGACTCAACATTTCTCCACCGTGATGTGTTTCGAATATAATTTTCATCTTCTGACTGCTATAGGGTCAAAGTTAATTCTCTCGGTAGGTACAAAGAATTCCCTGAATTTTTACGGAGAAAGTAGAAAATTACTTCTGGTTAATTTTAAATTCGTGTGAATTTTTGAATTTTTATAACAAAAATAATAACTTTCTTCAAGTTTTGTATAATTTCTTTTTTTTTTTCTTTATCTTTTCTTTTCTTTTGTTTTTTGGCACGTCGTGTACCGATTAAATTATGCAGATACCTTCCTAGCTGTACGAAAAGAAAAAAAAAAAAACGTTATTCAATACGAAAAATCACGATCTAAATTAACGTAGCTTTAATTTAAACTACGAGAATGGCAAAACCAGCAAAAAAAAAAAAACCGTGTGGTATATCAAAATGGGAAAATTTCGATGGTCCAAAATTTGAGGCATAATAATTTCGTTGAATATATTTTGAATATAAATTGTTAATTCAAAATTAGGATAAATTTACCAGAAATTTTGCACCTCGGAGTTTGTGTGTCTTTCCAACAACTGATTTAACACTGAATTACACAACTTTGTATTTCGGAACTATATTATACTTGTTCTACGATCAAGTTAATGCAGTTCAGCTCTACTCCCTGATGCATAAAATATAGGCGATTTAATTATCCAACATGTTCTAATGATCCTGGTTGAAGGAATGGTCGAACGATTTTCTCGCTATTTAACCTACCTAATCACTCGCTCTTAATCCTGCCGAACAATTCATAATCTTTCTTGCTCAGCAGACAAGCGTTTATATGTTTCCCCACGGGCTATTCGGTTGTTCAAACGCTCGAACGTGCCTCGGGGTGTATTTCTCTCTTTCGCACTCTCTCGCTTCTATACCCCATCCCTCTACCCCTACTAAACTTTGACCTTTGAATTCTGCGGGCGTGGTTTCAGAATGGCTTCCATCCCTTCATAATTCCGTAATTACACATTCCATGGAAAAGCATCACTGCCTGACTGCAAGGAAACTTCCTAAATATAATCATTGCGCTGTTCAGTAGCATGATTATACGCAGATATCAATGATAACTAGAAATTACATCTGCTAAATCCCATTTCGTGGATTCTGATTTGTCTTATCCTCCTCGTTACCAAGTTTCATCAAACACCGAACGGGAACTTGGATATTCACCATTTCACATCGTGTGACATTTTCAATCGATGTGTGAAGGTGTCAGGGATTAAGTCGTGACTTTCTCTGGATAAAGTATATATAAGTTAGGTATAAATAAAATGAATATAAAATAATGAAATGAATTTCGTAAAAGATATTGGAAAGTTGATACAGTAGAATTTATTCAAGGGTGAAACGGTTGGAGAATAACCACCTGGTATAACTTTTGGCAATAAAATTAGTTTCAAATTAACTAAAATCTCGTCGACGAACCATCGCGGTTTGGTGATGGTGGTGACGGCGACGGCGACGGCGATGGCGATGGCAATGGCGATGGTGGTGGTGGTAGAAGTTTGAAATTACGTAGTTTCTAAAGTTTCAAAGTAACCCAACCGACGGTACGATTTATCTTCAGCGTGATTTTAGTTTACTTGAGGGAATCCGTAGATTCTTGAGCAAACTAAAGGAACCTCAGCCTTATAGTATAACGCGGTGAAAGAGAAAGAGAGAGAGAGTTGGAAAGGTTGATTAACAGGTGTGCAAAACCACGGTAACCAGTTACAATCGCATAGAATGGTGCACGAGATTCTCTCTCATCCTTGGCACCGGGCGCCGCTGTATCGACCCATACCATCCCGACCAACCAAACGACCGGCAAAACGACCCTTGACATTTTACCCGTTGCACCAGAGCGAGCCCAGATCTCATCCCAAAGACTCGTTTAAACGCGGGCTGATTGCCGTTTGGCGAACACCTCAACCAGGTGAAACGAGAGAGAGAGAGAGAGAGAAAAAGAAAGAGAGAGAGAGAGAGGCCCAGATTTATTATGGGAGTAAAAAAAGCAAGAATCGTTTAATGCATCGTTAACCTGGAGAATTTTTTTTCACCTTTTCCTTTTTAATTTCGTTGGTAGATTTGGAGCCATGTAACTCGGTAATAACTTTTTTTTTTTTTTTACACAATCTACGGTTTTTAGAAATATTCGTATATCCTCACCCTTGATCGCAGTTCGAACGTATGAGCTAGAATACGTTGTGACTTGTTATACTATACGAAATGGTCATGTCGGAGTAAATTTTCGAAAGTTTTTTACGTACTGCAGTATAGGATATGAGATATACAAGGTGAGGGGGTAATGCCTACCGAAGTATACATAGAGGTAGGTACATTCACGTGCATGCATAAATAAATTTTTGAAAGAGCGAATGCCAAACACGGCTTATTTTATTCATGCGATGCAACGCGCTCTCGGATATATCAGCATTAAAATTGCGTCATGCGCGCCGTTCCAATTTCCATATGCAAAATTACTTAGCAAAGTGTAACATACAAACCTCGCGAGCGTGTATACCTACCTACGCTTGTTGGTTGTAAATTTACTGCGATTTACAATACAAGCGTTTTTTATTTTTATTATTCTTTGTTTTTTTTATTTTTTTTTTAATTTTTCTTTTCTTCTTTTCGTTTTGATTTTTTATAACCAAAACAAAATGACTACCTATCCGTCCAAAATTATCACCGATTTTATCAATTTTCTACTCTTTGAATAAGAAAACAAAATTAACAGCAGGCCCCCCCGATGGAGGTTCCTATAATTTTTAGAGTTCCGAATAGTCAAAATAATGATTTCGCTTGAGACGATTTCGAATTCACAAAAACGTTGAAGTTCGAAATACTAAAATTGGGAAATATCAGAGTGTAGACAGTACGAAGCTCGGAAAGTCCATGAGTATGAAAATTTCATGGAAGGACCGGAATCTCGAACCTTCTGTTAATTTCGAATTGAAATTTTTTAAATCGACTGTAAATACTTTCGCAAAAATTATACTCGTACTAAAAACTGCGAGTCATTAATATCGAAATTCGGAATTTTTGAGATCCAAAACATCGCCCGTTCCGAGTCCCCCCCGTGAAAATCTAAATTCTAACAAATTTGTTTAAAAGCTTCTGGATAGCCTGAAAAATTTTCTGAACCGAATGAAAATTTTGTCCCGTCCTTAATTAACACCAAACAATTAATTAAGCCTTTCAAATTTCACACGCGAAAGGGTAGGTATGGTAAAGTAGGTAGGCACAGGAAAAATTTCGTGTAAATATTCACGCCGAATTAGTAACCCGGAAAAGGGCTGATTTGATTAAAATCCCTTTTCCCCCGTACATCAACCTACCTACCTACCTACCTACGTCCGTTCTTTTATTCTCGAAATCGAAAACGCTGCAATTCGCAAGGATTTTCCTCCGAAGAAATCCATAGCGAATCGTAACACGTACGCTAACTCAATTGCCTCGAATTCCTTATTTTCGAAATGGTTACCATCTCGCATCTAGTCGCATTGGCCATATGATCGATTTGATGATGATCACAGCGACCCAAAGAAGGTAATCGGTATCACAAAAAGGTGGATTGGATTTACCGAACTGCATCAGAGTAAGAGCATAAATTTTGTTTTTCAAAGTCTCACCCTTCCGATCGGAGGTTAACAATTTTTTATAAGAAATTTATGAAGATGGCTATTTCTATAGCCACCGAGAGGGCAACCCTCGTCACGTCACAACGACCGAACCTCACGCCATCATCACGTCACGTGATCAAAAATGTGCGTGGGGTTTAGGTCGTTGTAGCTGATATATTCGAGGATATTTTTTTTTCTTTGCTAGGCAAAGTGTGAGAAAACATGATGCGCCTATAAATCTTAGAAGGGTTGACGAAAAAGACTCCAGAATTTATTTTTCAAATTTTTTTTGTTTTTTATTTTTTCAACCACACTTCTCTCCTGAACAAGTATAGTGCGATTGGAATATATATTTTACTTACATTCGAAATGAATCAGTTACTGAATTAATGATTCTTTTAAACGCAATGTGATTGGGATTAAGAATGAAAGTAATTAAATGTCTAATTGTTTGTTAGATTAGTATGTATAATGTATAATGTATATTTATTGCTAACCATATCGGAGTTAAACCTTCAAACTTTGGTAAGAGTCTTGAGAGTCTGATTTTGAGGCTATTTCGTGTGGTATACCATAGCTAGAAGGTTCTGAGAGAAGGTAGTTACGACATAGTTTGCGTGTAACTGAATTTATTATAATTAATTCATCACTCACAGATGGTGAAGACCGCCTGTCGAGGTGAGCTGAACTCAGGATAAGTCCCAAGTTCGCTTTGAAGCGGTTGGCAGCCAGCCGGTGCTCGGAATTCAGTAAATTTAAATTATTACACTGGTAACTCCGACGCGTTATCACGTTGCAGTGTTCGCTCAGTTCTCTACGTAGGTAGGTACTATGTAATATTTTCCTTCCGCCCATAATATCCCGTCCAAGAAGATCGTATATATTTTCAAAACTACCCCCGTTGGTAAACCGTCCGTGTTCTCATGCTCTTACCTCTCATATCTCTAAAATAAAAATGCATTTACACCGTATAAAAAAAAAAAAACGAGACAAAAAAATGAATAAAAAAGAAGGATTTACCTTATGATGATACAGTTTATCTTTTGCCAAGTAAAAGTTGACGTAAACCTCTTACACAGTAGCATATTTTCATATGGTTGAACTCGTACGAAATACCTTTTTTGCTTTTTTTTTTTTTTTTTTTTCCTTGTACAAAAAGTGAGGAAATAGAAATAACAAGAAAAAAAAAAAATAATCTTTTTGGTGAAAACTTCGTACATATTTCGCTTGAATTTCCGCAATACCAAATTTGTTTATTTTTTATTTTTTATACTTTTATTTTTTTACAACCTTACAGCTTCATTTCTCGAGTATTATAAATCTCGACTTAATTATAACGATCTCGCAATTTTGGTATATTATTTGACGTTTAATAAAACGTTTTATTAGTTTATTAACCTAGGCTATAAATTTAAGTAAAGTATTGGTAACGAAACTGAATTTATAATCCGTACTCTGATTTGCGTTGCGATATACGTCGTCGACCGTGACCAATTTATGTTGAAAAATCGAAGAAAGTTCTCTAGTCACCGGAAGATAATTATTTTAATTAAAGGAACGAGCTACCGTTAACCGGACGCTATGTAGGTAATAGCCAAGTGGATTGTGATTATATTATATACTATCGAATTTCACTTGTTTATAATCGATAAAAATCAAAATTTATGTAACAAATAAGTTTAAATAATTTATATATATATACGTAAACCGTGACAACGAGTATAAAGTCTCATTTTTGAAATTTATTATTTTCATCTATTCCCATAAAACGATCAATTTACAAAACGATTTAATGTCTGATTCACAGCAAACAGTTTACAGCTTATTGTTAAAGTTTACGGGTCAGAAGTTACGGTAGCTAGTAGTGGCCTGGTGGCTGCCAAGGGCGGAAGATAGGTCAGGGGAAAACAAGGTAGAATACGCGCGTTAGGGTGGTATACTGATATAGCAATTTCCGGAGATCCCTTTTCCGCATTTCTTATCTTCTTGCCATCGTAAAAACTCTATTCTTCTATATACCTAACGTGCCAAGATCTACGGTTCAGGTTTCCATCGAACTACAAAAGAAGAAAATAGCACACGATGCGCATGAATCGTTTTTCGAATTTCGGTTCAAGTTACCAATTTTAATATCACCGACTCAAAATGTAACTCCGAAAGTCTACGTATAGTCGATTTAAAATACTTCTAATCGAAAAACTCTGAGGGTTCATAATTCCGAAAGTTAAAGATTCGAAAAACCGAAACTCTGAAAGTTGAAATTCGGAACTTCAACACAGCTTTTGCATTTTTTGTTCTAAAAATTCAAATAACTTCACAAAAACTGTAGGAAACGAAAATATCAGAGAGAGTCGTTCATGAGATGATAAAAATTCGTTTAATTCCTCATACGAAAGATAAGCCTCTGCAGTTACCTTCGTGAAACTTTAAATATGAACTTTGAAGAGTTTACACATTCATTGCCGTAACGAAAATCCTTCCAAGCTTAGCGTGTCTTTCAAACGAGAATTTTGACTCCGCAGATCCGTTGAGCTCGTATAAATTCTTACCCTAAAATTCTGTAGAAAAAGTCTCTACGCGCAGACTCGTAGGAGATTAAAACCCCAATTAAAAGTACCCTTCGCGTTTCATTTCTCGCTCTCGGTCTCACTTTCTCTTTGACTCTTTATTTCCTTCACCTCTCTTCTCCCCCCGCCCCCCCCCCCCCCCTCCCACCCCTCCGCTCCTCTCTCATCTAATTCTCTTTCTCTAATTGAGTCTCCACGTCGAAATTGGGATCCTTAAGCGAGTACTTCGGGAGTTGTTTTCAGAAGCAGCCAAAAGCGACTACCTACCCTGCAGTGTCGCTGGTGTGCCAAGAGTTTCCCCGTCGACCCAGAGACCCACCGACCCTTCTACCTACTCCCACGTCGTAATATTGATCCCAGTGTACACGTGAAATTGGTTGGTGTGCTGGAATCCAGACTCCCTACCAGAGCGACACACTTCGTTCTATTTCTCGGGATGAATTTCATTCAGACCTAAACTCCCCAGGGACCAACGAAAACTCAAGGGCTTGCAATTTGTCAAGACCATTTCTTTCCCAGAAGATAAATTTTTCTTCTTGTGCATTTCATCAGACTACCTAGTACCGATACATCTTTGCATTATCTACGTGTAGTCACAGGGTGTACCTACTCATAAAGTAAAAATTTTCTTAAACATTATTCATTTTCTTCCATAAGAATCTCATTTCCAAAAAAATATGACATCGATATCAGTTTGATGATGATAAAAAAAAATAGCGATTATATAAATCTGGAATATATCGAATCTCTATGCCTGCGATATGTTTCTGCATATTCTCAAACTCTTCATAAATTTTTCAACAATTTCTCACCAATCCATTTGGCTGCATTCACTTGGAACTGTAAGTTCTCGTTCGGTAGTAGATCAACGTATTAACGTAATTGCACTTCTGTAAATCTACTGTAGAGTCTGACGATATAACATCGTCGATACTTGCAAGGAGAATATCAATGAAGACATCTCTTAGTAGTCTTCAAGGTTTGAGTTAGTAAGCCGGTGTTTTTCCTTGTCTGAATATTTACTTACCCTGAACAATTTCGCTTCGAAACAACTACAAAAGGAAAATACACAAAGTCGTCTCATATCTCTCTCTCTCTCTCGCTCTCTCTCTCTCTCTCTCTCTCTTTCTCTCATTCGCGTACTATCTCGGCATCGTTTCCACGAAATTACCCTGACACTCGCCGACCAATTATCTCTGTGCTTTTGTCGACACTGGGTACGGCGTACTCCATGAATCCTTTTCGCCAAATTGCTCAACGATAGTCCTATCTGATCACCCGATCCAGACTTTCCTTTGCCGTAGTTGGATCGAGCTTTCATCGCATGTTGCCTTTGGTTGAAATCAAATTTTATGGATAGGTATATAATGCCTGTGTTTGCAGTCAAAGAGAATTTAATTAGTTGGAAAAGTTTACGGCTTCTTTGACGAAATATTATAACCAAAAAAGAAGAAAAAAAAAAAAAAACGTATCTTATATCTTCACATAAAATTCAATTGGAGATCTTGGAATTGGTAGCAAACTAGGTACGTGATTATAAAAACCTCCGCACCGTTAGAAACCGTTCGCGTTTATACCAGACGTTGTATCCAATTTGCTACCTGCTCCGTTTCCCATTTTCTTAAAATGGATTCTCAAGATGAATAATATTCTAAGATAGGTAAAGCCTTGGGGGTAGGTAAAATAAAAAATAATTATTTCACACTTGACGTCTGTTTTATTGCTGAGTCCGCTTAGCCAGTTCCACAGCCAAGTTTTTTTTCATTTTTATTTTTTCTTTTTTCCCTTGTTTTTTTTTTTTTTTTTTTCATTTTTTTTTTTGGACGAAACGTGGTTGCCATGGCAACACCCGTGGTCGATTCAAGGGATGGATTTACCTCATTTTATCTCGATTTAGGGAAATTTTCTATTTAAAAAAAAATCTGCCACCAGTCATTCCAATTTTTAGTCTTTTTTTATTTTCATTTTTGGAAGTTATGGGTGTCCATAGATGCCGAATTCAGCTTCCGACATCTCGATTCAATTTTTTACCAATTTTACGTAGATCTCACACTGTGAGTTTCGAATATTGTTGAAACGTCAATCGCGAGGGTGAATTTTGGCCTACTGATTGATGTTCGCTGTCACGTCGAATGTTAATTAAATTAAGTTCGAGTATAAAATCTTCAGCTTCTTTATATCCTTGAAATATTTTTATTATTATTTTCATTTACCAATCGTATGAATGAAAGAAGAGTAACTTTTTTCCTCAACTTATGGATATCGGTAATTTTTACTTAAATTCAAGTATAATTTTTTTCCTTTTATTTTTTTATTTTTATTGGTACTCTTATCCAAGACTTCAATTATCCTCGTAATACACGAAGAATGAGGCTTAATACTTGGACTGAGCAGCACTGTAAAAAGAAAAAAAGTAAAATAAAATTTTAATGACTTGTGAAGGAGCGAGACTCGAGCTAATTTTCCACAGGATTAAAAAAACTGAAAACAGCCCTTGGTATACCTACCCGAGTATTGTTTCCTTAAATAAATATCACTTTGTGTAAACAGTCAAATGATTGTCACGCCATTCCATAGCACAGTTTGTTATTCCTCATCCATGCGATTAGTTTTATGGATTTTCCACCCTTCCTTCTCTCAACCTGATGTCTCGTCTGATAAATTTTCTTGTCGTTGTAGAAGGGGGGAGCAGTGTACGTCACGACTCGTCGCGTCGGTGAAAATTACCGACTGCAGGGTAAGGTCACCCCTGAAAATAAAAATTACACCTACACCATCTCATGCGCAATTTGACGTAGAACAAGCGTGAAAACTTAAATCATGGATAAATTTAAGGTGACGGTATATAGGTTATTTATTTACTTAATTTTCCTTCTCTTTTTTCTTTTCTTTTCTTAACACTTAAAACTTCGCTAAATCAACCGAATAATTATTAATCGTTATGAATTGAAACAATTCTGCTACAGAGCTTAAGGCAAGTTTTTTCATCATTTACGTTCGTCGATATTCGATAATCTATGAGATGCAAAAAATAAAAATGAATATAAAACATATAAAAATATACTTCGTAATGGGCTATGCATGATGCAAAAATATTATCCACTGTTATTTCTTGATCAATTACATTTATTCAAATCGAGAAGAAAAAAAAAATCTCATAAAGTCTCCACAAAGCTCACAGTTTTTTTTTTTTTTTTCTGTAAATTCTATACACACACATTTGTGGGTTTACAAATTAATAAACGGAAAGGGTTGCGGTCAATGCTTAAACACAATGACGTCATGGCATTGGTTAAGACGATAAAAGGGGTTGTTTTGGTTTTGCGGTTTCAGACCGTGTAGTGGGTTCATGTAGACAATCAAGTAAAAGCATTTGTATAGCTTCTGGATCCCATATAATAAAAAAAGAAACAGGCAAAAAAGTGAGAATTTTTGGAAATTTATTTTCGAAAAAGGTTAATAGTTTAATAAGCATTTAAATCATTGCGTCAATTCTATTACATATAAATCTCAAAATATCTTTTCCCAAAATATGAATAAGAATGACAATTAAGTTGTTCAAAAGTAGTTGTAAATTCTCTCATAATTAATTAATTAATTAATATGAAAAATATTATAAGCTATAAGCTTTTTTACCTCAAATTTAACTACGATGTAGATAACAGAAGTTTCATTTCCCACAGATCTAGCGAATAGAGCATCTTCCAAATTACGGATCTTGAGTATTTGAATAAAACTTGACATTCCAGTTTCGAAACCGTCTGCAAATGTCGTCGATAAAATATCAGGAAAAATTCCCGGTAGTACCAGCAGCGTCTGCGAGTGAAACTACTTTGCAAGAAAATTACAATTTATACCGCTTTAACAATTTTCACACAGATACAAGACAGATTGCGGTTTTTGAAAGTCTGTTATTTTTCTGTAACCCCTTTGTGCATTTTATATGGCGATTCAACATCTTCGAAACTTGACAGCTTTTATTCAACGCGTTTTTATCCAACAATGACCGAACTACAGTGAGGTCCTGTGTTAACAGACTAACCCATGAATGAAAGGCAGGAAGTAATATTCGTTCGTTTTGTCGCCTTATCTTTAAGTAATAAAATAACAAGAACGATGCATGAATTTTAACTGACAAGGGGCTGGCTAGATGTGAAGTTGAATTGATTATAGTCAACCCCACGAGAAAAACAGCTGTAGGTAGCAACGTTTACGTACCATTTTTATTAATTTCATAATATTACCAATATCGATTCCTCGTCCTCGTTTCGCCCTTTTTTTTCTACTTCCAATGTTACACCTCGTCGTTTGAATATAATCAAAAAACAAAGAAAGGAAAATAAAAATTACTAGCCAATATTCTCTGCTGCAATAAAGAACAAACCGGAAAAATAGTTTTTTCGAGTACTTTTCATCAAAAAGAAAAAAAAGGATGGGTTTGTCAGGGTAAGAAGAAGTATAAAAAAGTAATGAAAATCGAAAAAAAAAGATCAAAATTGAAAATTTCACGTAAAAAAAATGCCCTATATATTGACAAACAACAATTTCATACAGTGCGTTTAATCCCAATTCAATCTGGGTACACTTACAATTTCTTATTGTCATTGGCAAGGATCGCCCTATATATTGACAAACAACAATTTTATACAGTGCATTCATTCTAATTCGATCTGGGTATATTTACAATTTTTTGGTGTCATTGGCAAGAAATGCCCTATATATATGAAATTCTTAACTCGAAAGAATATATTCTTTCATTCGGAAAGGTAATGCAGAGAAAAAAGTATAGGTTTGTCAGTAAAACAGCGAAAATCGATTAATTTCCGGTAGAACCGGAAGTTCAAATTAAACGAGACACGGAAATTTTTCATGCCCATCATTTTGTTGTAAAGTCCTGTGAATTTCAGATTTTTTCATCGAGCCGTTTCCGAGAACACCGCGCGAGTTTGTCGAACAGGCCGACAGACAGACCGACATCTTTCTAAAAGCCTGTTTTTCGGATTCTCGAGGGTCAAAAACGTGAAGGTTCGTTGAAATGAGCAAAAGTCACTTTTCGACCAAAACCATTACTTTTCTTATATCACCGTAGGTGATGAAAAATAAAAAATTCTTTTACAGTTCAAATCAAGCCAAGCCTGACTGTGCTTGTGAAATTGTTTATTAATTATTCAATTGCCTTATGAAATTGTTTTTAGTCAAATTGTGGAATGAACTTGCAGTTAAAAGCGTCATTATTTATTTCATATATTTAATTGGCTAAGGTTTCATGTTATTATTACGAGGGGTTGGTAGGTACGCTTAATGTAGCACAATTATACGTCAAACAATTTGAAAACGTAGGCGCATGACGTCAGCACATGTTTTACCCCTCTGAGGAGACCCCATAGCTCTTTCAGAAACAGAACTATGCGTCGTTAACAAGATTATTGTTCACGTACCCTGCTGTCGCCCCTCCATTTTTGCTTCTCACCCTATTTTATTCGACCCCTTCTTACCTCGATGTTCCATACTTATACTGCGTTCTCCTACCCTATGTTGAACGTCCCATTCATAGACGCAGGTATAATATAGAAAGACCAAAGCTAACTGCTGAACAAAATGGCGCGGTAAGACGTGGAGCGATAAATTTTTGGAAAATTACAGGCTTGTAATTTTGTTTGGTATTAATATTCATTTTAGTTTCTTCACATTCATTTATCACATTTGATTGACGAATGCCATCGTCAAATTGTAGATTTGAATGAAATGGGTACATTACACAAAAAGCTTTGGTCTTAAAGTTTTGGTTTTTGGAAAAAATCAAATGAAACAGCGACAACAGTTATGTTTTTGAATACAATTTATATATTATATACAATTTCGTAACCATTTGGTATGAAACTTTTCGCGAGTTGAATTCACAGTTAATTTCGCGTGTATTCAACTTTTCTTGTCATTCTATTTGCATCCAAGAATCATCATGGCCTAGCCTTAATCACTTTATTAAGCGACGTAACGCAATCCCGTCATGATTTGCATTTACCTTTGGTTCTTTAACCGCTAAAATGCCTCTGCTATGTGATTCCATGAATTTTGCATATTCAAATTTTATCGAAATCATTTCGCTCGGAACTCGGGGCTACCGAAAGAGCGGGATGCTACGCTTGGTCACATTTTCACAGGCATGTTAGGACAACGAAAAGCCCCAGTAGAAAATGCTTTTTATATTCATTCAAATATTTTATTTGAATTATTAATAGCGTCTGAAAGTCAGAGGGTAAAAAAGAAAAAAGTTTCATTTGTGCACCTCTGTACACCGAGGGTAGGTAAATTTGATCGTAAAATTCGATTACACTTTTGTATAATACCACACGTGAATAAAAGTGCTAAAAAATCTTTGCTAAAGATACCTAACTACGAAATAAAATTTTTTTACAAAAATCCTACACTGTAATGTCTCGAGAAATAATACGTCAAGTTTTCGCAGTTAGTTTCTTTTTTTGATACGTGAAATAACTTTGGCAATTTTAAAAGAGAATCGAAATGTAACAAGCTCAAGGATAAAGGATACTCCGGAAATACCAAATCCTAAAAGTAGAACGCCGAATACTCCTTCGCAGTGTTTCATTGTCAATTTTCCAGTTCTCGGTTCTTTGATCTTGATCCATCTCTTGCTCGTAAGATCCACAACCCACTTCTGGTAAAGTCCAGCTTCTAGAAGACCTTTTATAAGTTTATCGAATTTTTCAAGAAGTGGAAAACCGTCTTTAGCCACATAAACGTCCCAGTGAAGACTCAAACACTCTTTGATCGAATGGATCAAAAACGTACTATTATCCTTCACTCTGACCTTTGCTAATAAAATACTTATGTATTCATCAGAACCGCAAGAGACATTGAAGGACGCCAATAACTGACGTAAACAATCGTTAAATACTAAATGCTGAGTGGTCCTTTTTGCAAGTTTTTTGAACACCGGTACCTCAGAATTATTCAAAACGTCCATCATATTGTCACCGACAATTAAGGGCAAGTTACTGTCGTAGAGTTCCTCGAGAGTGTCAAGATCTTTGTAATATTTTGGTTGTATCAATTCGTTGATAAAATTTGCCTGATAAATGGAGGCCATTAGATACGTCCAGAGTATGCAAGAGATCGCTAATATCCGATTGAAAGTACGTTTTTCAATTTTTTCAAACCTATGGTGAAGAAAGAGTTCGGAAATTTGTATGAACTTGTTCTTTTCTCCCATAAGAGTGAAACAAAGCAACAAAAATCCCACTACAACCATAATGGCTATCCAAATTATTTCGGGAAACGGTAATGCCATGCGAGCTATCATCGGCATCATCTTTGCTTTTGGTACCAAAACGCAATATCCAGTTTGCAACATTGGATAAGTAAATTCAACCCGTTTTCCTATCGTCGATTCCATGTGCTGAACAGTAAATACTATGTCCGATCTGTTTATAAGCACATCTCCAATCATTCCAACTTGTTCACCACTTGGAAGACGCACGGTGTAACTGATCCCGTAAACTTTAGCTGTTTTTAAATCCACACTGAAATTTAGTTTATTTGACAACGCACGGAGAACCTCGACATCAGCGCCATGTTTTAGAGTAGTAAAATTGTTCAGTCCTGCCTTTGGAAAATAAGAGAATACCGATATCGGTATGGTATGATTGTGGAGATCGGTTAACTTGTCTGGAAACATTGAGTCACCGGAATTTAATTTATCAAGTCTTCCTCGAGATCCGGATAATTTGTTTGGTACAAAAGGATTGTAGATAAAGGTTTCTCCAAATCCAGAGGTTTGGCTTTGAAACGTCAAAGCGACGTTCAACAAGTCGTATTTCCAGAAATACGCCAGGATTTCCATCCTCGTGTTGTTGTCAACTTTATCGACGTAGACAATTACGCGTGCTCTCGGATTCCACCGATTTCCAAACGCCGTTTTTACTGCTTCGAGGTCAATGCCGAACGCAGAATCGTATACTAGGATCAAATTTTTTAACTTTGAACCTACGATCGTATTGTGACTAGATACAAAGTGCCGTCCAACTTCCAACGAGCTACTCACTACCAAAGTACTTTGCCGTGAACAATCTTCAACGACAAGATTTGCCAGTCTAAAATCGGCGGTCTGAAACGTAAGGAGATTTTTTTAATCAAGTAAAATTTTTTAATATCAGTGGTAAACGAGTTACTAAAGAAAATGAAAATACCTTCGAGCCAATAAAGACGTCGATTTGAATATTCGCATAATTCTTCCGTTTGAAATTATCGGCCAAATTGTTGGGGCGAAAAGAGATCGTTGATACTTTAAACGTGGCGTATATACTTTCTCGCCTTTCGACTACAGCGTCTGCTGCCACTAGTACGACGAGGTGAAATAATAACGCTGAAAAATACCACGGCGATACCTTCACCGTTAACATTTCGAAATGGAATATAAAAATCGAACTTATACCATCGCTTATATATATATTTTTCCAAACGAGCATCTTTACCAAACCTAAAATTTCTGAACAATTACCTCTGCGAACCTCGAATGCTTCTCATCACCATTATCGTAATGAATTCTACCATAAATACCGATCGTATCTTAGAGAACTCGATCGCTAGCCATAAATCGTCAGTCTCGAAAGCGGGCATCCATATATCTATATGGCATGATTTTACTCAACGTATCAGTTTTCTCTTTTGCGAAAAACTGTACCTATATGACTGTAGCAAAAACCCGATAATTACCACTCGTTTATTATTCAACAAAGTCGTAATCCTCGTACACGAAAGCATCCCATTTCACACCTCAGATTATTTCATTTGAAACTTTTAGACGCCCGTGCGCCAGTTCAAACACGACCTCTGCTATTATAGAACTAAGCTTGGTCCCAATCGCACGCAACCCACTAGAGACCCAGATCAACTTGGATGTCGCTGACCACTGGTCACACCGCTTCTACGTATCAATGTAGTGCATAAACTGGTCTGACCGGAAGGATACACTTTATGGACTGTATAAATATATGGATTTATGAGGATGGACTTGAACTAATTTTTCCAGATATTCTGATCACGCTGTTTATGATCATTTGGACAGATTCGGAATTTGGAACGTCACGGATCATCAAAACTTTTCACTATTTTCGTTCGTACGTGATGAAATGCCAGACATATTGTTTGATATTCGAGCTTTTTTATCTCCGTATAAAAAGTCGTATTGTTAAATCCGATCGGGATAACGGATTCGTTGAATTCGTCCAATTCCCAGTACGGGAGAGAATGAAATTTCAATATTGTCATCCTGACTGCTTTCTGGATTCTATGAGAGAGAGAGAGAGAGGGAGAAAGGGAGAGAGAAAAAGCGCGTTAGAAATGGCGGAAAATTGATCGAACCAACGGAAGTGTCAGGTAAAACCGCAACCGCACTTTGACAATCGATGTACCAACTTCCCCGCACGTTTCTATCTGCACATCATAGTAGTAGGGCCTTCTGTGACCCAGATTCTCACGTTTGGCCGAGTCCCTGTGAATAGTAGGCGAACATGGGGCAGTGCTTCACCAGTTCCCATCCGACTCTCCCGGACCACTACATCGGAATAATGGAGCTTTGATGATTCTTTGACCCAAATGCATTCCCGAGTACCTAGTCCGAAGTGGTATAAAGTACCGCGAAGTGGTACGCCCTTATAAATGTGGGGAGAGAAAACTTTCCACATTTTGTCCCTTAATGTGGCTAATTTAAGAAACTGAAGAGCGAGCTTTAAGATTTTTACTCAACAATGTATGTACATTCAGTTTCAAAATGACAAATTTATTTTTTAAATAGTCGAGACAGTTTAAATTATTCTTAAGAATTTTAAAAGTTACAAATGATTAAAATTCCGAATTCATTTCAGATAATTTCGAATTTTCAAAAGCGTTGAACTTCAGAATATTAAAATCCGGAAAGTGAATTTCAAGTCCCGAAGCTTTCGGGATTTTGAACCTTCGGTGTTTTTCGATTTGAAGTTTTTTGAATCGACTGTGCAGATTTTTTTCAAGAAATATCCTTTCCCAAAACTGCGAATCGGTGGTATTAAAATTCGAAACTTTCAAGATTCTCGGGACTTTAAAAAATTCGAAACTTCGTCCCGGTCTCGGTTTTTTGATGTTTCAATATACTTTGGATAAAAACTAAGATTGTGGCATTAGGATTTGAGAACGGTTTAAAGTTACGAGGTATAAAATATATTTTTTAGTACCTCCTTCATCTTCGTTCTATATATTGGGCTTTCGAGTTTGTTAGAAATGTTGCTAAAGTCTTATCAAGGATTTTGGCCAAGGTCTTACGAAGTTCCTTCAGGCAGTCGATATTGTGAGAGTATTATCTAACTGAACCGGCTGAAATGTATATTCCTTAGGGCAAGGAAATTTCCTACCATGGATTAGACTCTCCTTACCCCGTCAAGATCCACCTCGATCACCATCAGATATTCGATTTCAAGACTCACGATTTTCGGGCATCAAATTAATTTAAACCTCTCCTTATTGCAAAAGGGGTGGATATATCTCCTTAGCTTATCTGTACATAACTAGATAGGATGTATTTTATCTGTCTCGTCAAATCTTTCTATATTACAAAAGTTTAAAAGTTTGTTTTTCGGCTCTAAGCCTTTTGCCTGAGGAAAATTTTGAGGGATTAAACTAACTGAAAGTGAGATGAAAGGATAACAGAAGGACTGAGGAGAAGCTGCGTTCAAAAAGCACATCCCACAAGAACGTAACATAGTGGAAAAAACTTGAATACCAAGAATTAAAAATGCTTTCGGCTGTTTTTGTTTCTTCTCTTTCATATTCTCTCTGCCTCGAGCATTTCTTAAAAGAAGAAGAAAACTTTTGCATGGTCGGTCTTATCGAACCTGAGGAAGAGTAACTTTCATTCAATTGTAGTTCTACCAAGAGCTCAATTCGATTAGCTTGTTCGTCCATTTCAAAGACTAACCTCGTTCTGTTTCGTCTGCGTGGCTTGGATTTTTTTTTTTTTTTTTCTTTTCTCTCTTTTTCTTTTTCTTTTTCTTTTTCCAACGTATCGAGGCGAAACTTTCGGACACTATATCACGAAGTGAAACTAAATGGTAAAATTTTGTAATCTACTTAAAAAGTTCGTCGAAGATTAAGAAGACGTACAAACTATCTTTAGTCACAGATCACAACACTGTATACTTATTTCAACATCGAATATCAGACGTGTGTCAAAACCAAGAAGAAAGTTGATTTTCGGGTTCGTCGTTACACACTTAGATGACATCCAGGTAACACACGGTGTAGGTATTGATATTGATTAGATTCTTTACGGAGTAGACGAAGGATAAATTTGTCCAATAAGTTAAACGTCAGAGTTGATTCAAGCTAAAGCTATACAGTAAGAGAGAGAGAGAGAGAGAGAGAGAGAGAGCTTAGTCGGACATTTCCTGGCATCGTCGCGATTCGACATCTTTGACTATACCATACCCCACGAATCGCAGATCGTAATTCTGAAAGTGTCCACTGTGACATGAAAAAAACGTTGAAGAATTTCGATGGACGATAAATTTTATGGCCATGAAAATTTATCCACGAACCTTTGCCCCAGTACATTAAGAAAAAAAGTAATAAAATGATTTTTTTTCTGTACCTGACAGAAACTGACGAATAAAATTAATTACGCGGACACATGCATCTGCATACAATGTTGCAAGCTCGATGATAAAAGGTACCGAGAGAATAATACGAGCTCTTGTCACGTAAGAAAAAAAAAAGTGAAGGAGGGAGGGGGGAGAGACAATAAAAAGAAGAACAAAACTTGGCAATCGTTCAGACAGTTCTTTATTAAGCTCGTTATTACGTTCCGTTCAAATACTTGTCGCCAATGAGCTGTCCCAAGGAGAGAGGAAGTTATTTTGGCATCGCGTGTGACAAACAGATACCCGTAACTCTGTATCTAATTGATGATCGAGATTTTAGTGGCTTTTCGGTTACAGAGTTTAAATAAACAGTAATCAACCCTTCGGACAGAGTGTGGATTTTCAGGCTCACCGATAGGTTTACTCCTGACAATAAGCTAGTGATAAAATCGTTTCGAATACTCATGAACCGCAATGCCATTTACTATTCGCATATGTAATTTGCACAGATTCAGGCGTTCGTTTAACAGACCTTTTAGATTTATTAGTCAAAGCTGATGATTCGACTGAAAGTAACAGTCGTTATGGGAAATGCTGTTAAAGTTGAAAGAGGCCATCAATTCTTACCTTACGATTTTCGAAAAGAAAGAAAGAAAAAAAAAAAGAAATTTCATTCACTACCAACGACACTTGTTACAATTCGTAACGTATACCTTCGTAACGAAATTCGCGGTACATATTATATTTGTATAAAAATATTAAATCATGATTACAAAATGTAATTAAAACGTGCTTAATTGCAGAAAGTAATACATATCCGGAATTTTTTTAACATGATGTTTCCATTCTTCGTAAATATATATATTTTTCTTCATTCAGAGATTAGTTTTTGAATTGAATAGAACTTTTGCTGTGAATTTTATGCCTCTTTGAACCAAAAGAGATGTAGATATGTATGTACAATGTACATATACCTACCTCTATAATATTAACGGAGTTTATAATTGTGAAACAACTTCTATAAAACGTTTTAAATTTGAAATAATAAAAGTAAGAAAAATAAAACCGAGAGTGAAAAATGCTCGTCAGCTTTAGATAATGCTTGTTGAAAAGGATCACTCTGTAAAACGTAGAGGAAGAAAAAAAAAAAAAAAAAAAACAAAAAAAAAAAAAAAACTTTTTTAAGCTAAAATTAAACTCTGGTAGAAAATTTTTCCATACGAAAAACAAAGGTAATTGAAAACTTTTCGAGATACCTATCTACCCTCCATCAATTTAACGCGAGCTCCCAAACATTCTGCTTAAGATTGAAAGATTCCCGCTTAGTATCGCTTTACAACTCCAGTTTTGAACTTCAATTAATTTCGTAATGCAGCCATGACCCCGAGGGAATTTTACAAAGAACAGAAAATCAATGTAATAAAATTAATTTCAATGATCGTTAAAGATACATATCGATTCGATATTTTTCCCTTACTCTCCCCAAACTAAATTGGGTGAAATTTTTTACAGGTTTCAAATCCCCGATTGTTTCAATCGTCTAATGCTGACTCATATTAATTTAAACACGTAATCATAGGACCATATCGTGATATAAGCTGCAATTTTTAGCCTCTATATATCTCACCGCACTGTTGCAATGGTTAATACTACATACATACATATAAGAGTAATAAAAAATTTAACTACCATACCATTTCTATCCTTCGTAATCGGGCCGAGCAATATAGAAGGCATCGATAAAAGTAATGGCAACGTGAGTTCGATTTACTGCATAGTATTGTTAATATCCTATAGATTTTTACCTTTTACACGCAGTCGCAATGGTGGTTAAGTTTATATGAACACAGTGATCTCTTTTTTTATTTTATGTTTATTTTTTGGTTATCAAAGTTTGGTATGGCTTTAAAACCGCATGATAAAGCTCAAAAGATATATAAACTATTAATATTCGATTTGACATAGTTCGATTACTTCCTGAGGTAAAAAGTTTGCAAAAAAATCGTACTGGCTATCACCTTTGACTTTGGATTATAACGAGATAGTTATCTCTTTGAACTTGGATTAAAAAATTTCTTCAAAGCTAGTTAAGGAATGCTGATCTTTTCGAAAAATTTTCAAGAATGAGGGATAAGAGGATATAGAAATAACTTGCGTACATGGATGAGAAGAAAAAAAGGTTGTTTTATAGTTTTATAAGCAGACTCCAGGGTTCTTTCTCATCATTTCTCGTCCGGCTATGTATATATAGGTATTTGTAATATATAAAGTATAGGAAAAGCTCGCATGGATAGTGCCGGATATCGACGACAGTCGTAAAAATATTCCAATACCAATACCCAACTCGAGTTTCCTTTACCAAACCGAAAGTGAGGTAGCTAAGCACCTATACATATAAAAAAAATAAAAAATAAACGAAAAAAACTGCCAGTCTTTCCTGAATATCACCAAAGCACAATTTCAACAAACTCAAACCCACCACGGAGACTCGTCGATCAATACATTTCGTACCACATTTTATGAACCTATATACTGACGATGAGAAAAATTAAATCGTCGGGAAAAAAAAAAAAAAAAAAAATTCGTCGAATAAAACATTCAATAAATACACGTGTCAAGTTTACATCGTAATTTTAAAACTCGAATTAAAATACATGTTCAATTTTCTTTGGAATACAAAATAATTACGTATAGGAATGAAAGAAGCCTTTTAAAACTGATTGCGTAAAGATGTTTTTCTCATTTTCTAACTTACCGGTTGTTTCATTCAAATCCCATAGAACTAAATCAAAGATTCTTTTTATTTACGACTCGTATATATATATATATACATAAGGTACTACGTGTATACGTATTCACGGTTGTAAGCAAGAGCAAAATCGTTTTTTTAATTTTCTTTCATCTTGACTGATGTCTGCTTCTAGTTCTACCCGGCTTATATCATTTCGAAAATAGTATTTCTACGATCTAAGTTTGATCTCAGACGATCTCTGAATCAAAGTAATTATAAGAAAAGAAGAGAAAAGAATTCAGGTGAAAGACTTTAAGCTCAAACTTGTTACTGCAGAAAATATACATTCTAGTTTGTATCATCTGCACTTTTACCACTGACATTGGTATATATGTATATATTTTCTATACAAGTATACATATAACACCGTGTAGTACAAAAGCAGAACTCTTGGGCTGGGCTCCGGTTCGGATTTCCGGAGGAAGCGAATCCGTAATTAAGGCGATGCGTGGGAAAGGATTTTAATAAAAGATAAATAAAAAATGGCGTTGGTTCATCCCGATCCTATAATACCGAAATATTTACTATCTGTAAATGTATAAAAAATTTTCAATATGAAGTTTAGACCGATGACTGCAGGATACGATATGATGAAAATCGCCTTTGTATATACTTAAAAATTCCACCTTGATCAAACTAAATATTTTTTCCAATCAGCTTCGACCTTAGCCGGAAATAATTGGAATCGAAAGTTACGGTAGCTAGAGATAAACGTAACGGTATTGAAAAACCGCACTAGGTTCCGATAAGCCGAACTAGTTTAAATGGCCTTCGTTGTTATCGTTCGCGTTATATATATATATATATATATATCGTTGCTTTGAACAAAGGCTAAGGTAAAAACCATTAACCTATGTTTATTTCATTACTTGGCGTTATAAATTGGCCTTTTCTACTATATAGAGTATATCGATAGTACTGTTAGATTAATTCGTGAATTTCATAACACATCAATTTCTTATTTCGATATCGCGATGTGTTTGTATGTAATTTATATTCATATGTATAAAGTTCGTATAGGTATATGTGAAAATATAATTTTTCTTAAAATATATATCCATAGGTATTAGGGTGCTTCGTTTTAGACGAGTTTTTTTTTTTTTTTTTTTTTTTTTCGGTCCATTCACGGAATAATGTTCTAAACATATAAAAATAAATTCTCATCAAATATGAGTTCTTAAGTTTTAATTCTAAGAATTCGCGAAATGAATTTGAAATTTTCCCATTTGATTAACACGTGAATTTTAATTCTTTTTTTTTTTCAATTATCTATAGCTTCGCAACATTTCATGATATTTAATCGGCAATAGGTGGAAATGACAGAGGAATCTTTCCTCTTCAAAAGTGTATGTAGTCAATTTATGTTTTGTAACCGGCCTCGCCCGGTAAAACATCTTGAAGCCAATTTTCTCTCAAATTTTATAGTTTTTTTAAATTTTTCTCGTAAACCGCTAACTTCACAACCAAATTGTATAAGACTTTTTTATAGGAAATTCAATATACTACAAGAAAAGTCGTATAAGCCATGACCGTAGAGCTAGTAGTTTCCGAGATAAATCCAATTAAGCATTTCAAAATTTGAAAAATCGCTGTTTTATCCGAGATTTTAGTACTTTTTTATATTTAATTTATAAAACGAAGCACCCTAATAGGTATATCATGATAAGTTAAAGTAAATATTTGTTTGAAAAGAGTAAACGTCAAAGAATTTATACGATATACACATATATTATCATGTAAGTATAGGTATTGATAGAAATCTTCGATACGATCGATGCGATATGATAATTCAAAAGTTATATACTCATATAGTTGTATATACGGTTTTTCATATCTTTCGAATAACCTTAGATGAATTGAAGACGCGTATATAGAATATAGTTAGTTCAGAGTCGGTTGATTCAATCTTCAGATTGCGATAATCGAACGGATGAACCGCTTTACGTAATCTCGCGTGATGTAACTCGTATAATTAAATTCTCCATATATATACTTTCGACTGTGCGTATATATACATATATGTATGTATGTACATATACATAAATCCTGAGCTGCAGTATCGATCACAGTCGCGATCCCACGAATTTTTGAATGGTTATAAAACCGAGAAGAATTGATAAGCGATGAATATAAAAAAACTAAAGAAAATAAAAATAAATCGCAAAAATTCATCTCGAATGCAACGTGATTGCAAAAAACGTTTCATTAAATCATTTTGAATATCCCACTGTCAAGCTTTGCAGCTTTTTTATATTAAGATATCGATTTTATCTGTCGAATGTATATATTTCAGTATCAGATTATATAAAAGAGTCGTGGGATTACGTAAACGAAAATTATGCTACGTACGATTACTTGTAGGTATATCCATTTTTTATTTATATTATTTCAAAGATTTTTTCTTCTCGACTCATATTAACAAGACACTGCAGTATTTTATCCTTCATCATCTCTAACGTTTATATAATAACATACGACCCGTCTTGACCATTGACAGTTAATAAAATGACCCTGAAATGATTACTAATGATTTGAACATTCCCATAAAAGAAAAGAAAAAAATTCCAATCTTAATAAAATGCGACAACTTTGCGACTTTGACAATAAATTAACTCGTATATATCAGCTACTCGGTCAGTTGAATACGATGGCCAGTTTGTCATCTCGGAGATTGACGATGCGTCGTATAGTCGATGAAGCTTCTCCATCTCGTAATTATACTATAAGCTCGTCTTTTAGAGAATATATTTACAGGAAGGTGTTAAACACTGGAAGCTAAATTATTTTGCTTGAATTTTTTTTGCCCCCATTTTTTTATTGCTGTTTCTTTTATTTATTTATTCATTTAATAATTTTTTGTCGTTATTATAATCGGTCGAAAAAATATTTTACACAAACATTTGATACGTTCACAAGTATGTAGGCATATACTGTTAAAAATTACCCATAGATTTATCTGTACCTACGTTTGTATTACCTAAAGTGTCGTATTAGCGCTGACGTCAGACCAGTGGGATTAGCGGTTGTCATGGAAACGGCTCGATCGTTCAAAACTTTTCACGGTTACCGCATCGCACGTCTTTTCAGAATTTTTCATATTTTTTTTTTTTTTTTTTTCTTGTATATTTTTGTGATTTTTTTTTTTTCTTTTTACCGTTTCTTTCCTCCGCCGATATTAATCGCCGATAAAATATATCGGACACTTTCATGACTAGGTGTAACGTATGTACATACTACATACATCCACCGAGTATAAGGTAGGTTATGGCATTTCAACGGGTTATCATCAAATTCCATAAATTCCAACAGGATATGTATACTAACAGGTATTTCTAAACTTCGGTAATATTGGAGTGTGATTTAATACTGTAGAGTCTTCCGAACCTCCTCAATCGAGAATTCTTTCCATAGTAGATAACAATTATGAACTCTTCATATCTGATCCCAATGTAAACTTTTTTCCAAAAATTTGATCAGTTTAAAAAAAAAAAACAAAAAAAAAAAACGAGCCGGAAAAACAGTTTTTTGGAGTACTTTTCATCAAATAGAAAATAAAAGATAGGTTTGTCAGCGGAAGAAAAAATATAAAAAAGTAATGAAAAATCGAAAAATAATATAAGAATTGAAAATTTCATATAAAAAAATACCGTATATATTGACAAACAACAATTTCATACAGTGCGTTTAATCCCAATTCGATCTGGGTACACTTACAATTTCTTATTGTCATTGGCGAGGATCGCCCTATACATTGACAAACAACAATTTTATACAGTGCATTCATTCTCATTCGATCTGGGTATATTTACAATTTTTTTGATGTCATTGGCAAGGAATGCTCTATATATATGAAATTCTCAACTCTGAAGAATATATTCTTTCGTTTAGAAAGGTAATACAGAGAAAAAAGTATAGGTTTGTCAGTAAAACAGCGAAAATCGATTCATTTCCGGTAAAGCCGGAAGTTCAAATTAAACGAGACATGGCAATTTTTCATGCCCATCATTTGGTTGTAAAGTCCTGTGAATTTCAGATTTTTTCATCGAGCCGTTTCCGAGATCACCGCGCGAGTTTGTCGAATAGGCCGACAGACGGACCGACATCTTTCTAAAAACCTGTTTCTTCGGATTCTCGAGGGTCGAAAACGTGAAGATTCGTTGAAATTAGCAAAAGTCACTTTTCTACCAAAACCAATACTTTTCTTATATCACCGTAGGTGATGAAAAATAAAAATCGCCAAACAGAACAGCGATTCTGTTTTTTTATAACCCACTGTAGCATTAATTGTTTTTCGCAATATAAGTAGAAACGCCTGAAGACGTTCATTATTAAAAAAAAAAAAAAATCATCGCTAAAACCATACTCGTTATCTCCGAAAGCATAGGCAGGTATATATCATCCTATATACCAACAAGATTATAAAAACAATAGCCATCCGCGTATAATTTTAATTACGACGCTTGCAGATTTGTCGGACACAGGCGGGGCGCGAAATGAGAGGTTGGTCAGGGCCGTCGAGTGTCACAATGAAGGTGGGGGGTTCCAGGGTACCAGGGTGCCGGGGTTCCGGGGTACCAGGGAGGGTAGTTTAGCTCCTACGTCCCGGGCGTGCATCGGGTAGGTAGGTAGGTCGGTAGGTAGATAGGTGGATAGAATAGATAGGTAGGTAGGTAGGTAGGTAGGTAACCGTTTGTAGTTATCGCGCCGGGATTTGCGACGACGTTGCTAGGCAACTGCGCAGTGACGTCACGTTAGGCGTCATGACGTCACAATATCCACCGTCGTCGTTATATAGGCGAGAATCTTCGCGCGGCGCGCGCTGTCTACGTCGAGACGTGGTACAGGTTGTGCATTTTCGGAGTGCACGCGCTCTCGACCCTATATCAACCCCCCTCGAAATATTTACGTAATTATACAAATAAAAATACAAAATACAAAATACAAAATTCAAAAAAAAATACACTAATTTTTCAATCGGTCATCTGCAGTGTCGAAGCGATTACTTACAGGCTTACGCTGTCCATAATCGTTTATCCGTTGATTCATCCATATTATGGAATCTTAATTTCGAAATTCGACACGCGAGGTTTTTGTTCATTTGATCAACTGACGGTGAAACGTATTACGCATATATACTACTAGTACACTTGTCAATATTTACTAATTATCGTCGTTGATTGACAACGACTCGTCACGTTGATAACGACATTCTTCGCTTTGTTTAACATTTTCTGAACTCAACGACTCGACGATTTTAAATCTAATTACACAAAGCTTGATTTTTTAATGATTTATTTTATCGTTAATTGCGGTAATTTCGTGGCGTGAAAATAATTTTTCATTCGGAATTTGCTACAGATCTTCCCCAAGAGAGAAGGACTCCACCGCTGAGCGTCAAGCGATCGGTGAGTAGTCTTTCCTCTCTTTCTTTGTACTCTCTTTATTTTCAGATTATCAATTTTTGTATTTAAAATTTCGATTATTTATTTTGTAAATTTTTTACTTCAATTATCCTTATTTTCTTAATAGTAGTAGTACGTAGCACTTTTCGTTCTGTAATGTATATAGAAACTATTAAAATTGTCGTTCCAAATAAATATATTAGTTGATAAAATTGAAACATACTACAGCAAATTTCCGTCTGAAGTCTGTAAAGACTTCCGGAGCCCATTATCAAAGA
The DNA here is from genome assembly GCA_963924015.1 of Macrophya annulata. Lineage (NCBI taxonomy): Eukaryota > Metazoa > Arthropoda > Insecta > Hymenoptera > Tenthredinidae > Macrophya > Macrophya annulata. The sequence continues at coordinate 3,431,385 of OZ001262.1, forward strand.
TTTGTAAATAATTATTCAAATTTTATGAGAATTATTGAATCTTAGTCTCGAGGGGGAATTGCGAATCGCACCTTTCGGTGGTGTTGATTAAATTATTTTTACCTAAATCTGTAATACAGCTAGTATAGAAAGAAACGTAAAATCACTGAAGGTAATTAGCTGCAGCGCATTAACACGCGCACCGTAACATATAGGTCACGATCTTACAAGAGAACTAGGAAGTGGACTTGACGTGATATACAGAGTTTCAAGTCTTGTTGACATAGTTCGGCTTTGGAGCAGCGCAAACTCTGAACTCACTTAAATCACTATTCAAACTCAATGTTTAGAATCAAACAAATCCTTAATGCTCCAAGAAACAGGTTTCCCATGTAATCATCTATTTGGATAAGGTTGTTCCAACGTGCTGGCTTATATGACTGCAGACTTTGATACGGCCCTTTGCACAACCTAAATTATAACGACGTACATACGTATGTGTTCCTGCGCAGACGTTAATATACTCTGCAGTGAGTATTAAATGTAAACGTACTATGATGGCTGAACTCGGTCTATACTCGTCGTGTTTCATTGCTCAACAGAACTATATAGTTATATGTATAACTGCGACAGTTCAAGAGAAGAACAAAAGCTGTCCCGTGCAGTTTCCCTGATTATTTCCGCAAGGAAGTTCCAGAGAGAAGCGAAATAATGATACGTTTTAATTTAAACCGTGATAAAATCGTCGTATAGATCACCTCATCTCATCCTCGACAGATACTATAGGATAGTACGTATACTTACCTACTACAGTTAGCATTTTCCATAATTACCGTGAATCGTTGGAAGTGAAACAATGGAGGTTAAATTAGAGGTACGAATCGAATCGGAGTTTGCAAACTTCTATAGGATTTGAAAAACATGAAAGCTCGCGATTAGATATCCCATTGAAAATACTCTGTTATCTATAAAACGAGTACTACTTTCTGATTACAAGTCATACGGCATGGTGCCTGCTGCACGTCGATAATCGCATTAAACTATCACGGAATCGGTCCGCATTCAGTTTGCTAATGCAATTCGAATATCATGAATTATATTACGGCAGCGAATGGTATCGCCATGATTGCTGTACGTCAGCAATCAAATGTTTCTTCATCCATTTAAGATGGGACTGTTCAAACCTGCCAAAGGAAGGATAATGCATTTTACCTTTTCGCGGTCTGAGTCCTTCGGTTTTTATTTTAGAAGTTGACGGTGTTGAAATATATGCGCGCGATTCGTAGCTGTCAGAGAAAAAAAAAAAACAGAGATGGTAAAAAAAAAAAGATAAAGAGAAAAAGCGAGAGAGAGAGAGAAGATATAGTGGGTACGACATTCTTGGGAAAAACTTGAGGAGGGTGTACTTACTGCAGCTTAACTTTTCCCATTTCGATAACAACTACGAAACAACCATATTTTTCAAACCACTGTTTACGTATATGTATACCTACTAATTCCACAAGATTTCCTTGAGCTTTACATCATTTCCGGACAACGGAAGAAACTATACGAAATTACCCAAAACTTACTTAATGGAGATCGTTGCAGCCTTGTGCTTTCTCACATTATGAAACGTTACAAGAGTAAAGCTCCTAATTTCTTACAACGGAAGATAAATTACACCAAGAGTTTGAAAATGCTTAACTAAAAACACGCGCGAAATGCTTACGGTTATTATACCGATAGGCGATTATATTCGATTGTAAAATATCGAGAAAAGTTCTAGAAGATATCTGGATCGAAACTGCATTGGGTTAACGAGCAGTTTAATTTCTAGTATACTCGAAGACTTCGAGAAAGTAGTAATAACAACATTTTTATTACGGACTAAGTTTCGACAAGAAGTTACGCGATAGAGTAGGTACATAGTACAAAAAGAATTTTCACCTCGGGTTCTTCAATGTTCATTAAAAGTTTAAAGCATCTTATTCACGGAGTGAACTTTGTCTCTAAACAGCCATCGTTCGCAGGAGTAGAGGTTAGTATAGGTACAAGGTATACGGTATATATACATCGGAGTAATGGTGCTCCACGAAGATATCTCGTACTTCATTTTAGTACTCCCGCATTCCGCAAGGGCTTTTCTACCCATGATGCCCATGGCCACGTTGCAATTTACCCCCCCTCGTCAAAAATCGGTAATAACATGAGTTATCTTTTCTATATGGCATTTTTTAACTACCGAAAGAAAATCTCCTCAGTTTAATAGATCGTGATTTATTACAACCCCTTCTCCCATTCACTCATATCTCTGAAAATATTTCGGAAGTGACCTCTGATCTTTCGCGATAATTCCCAACCGCGTTAGTATCGTAAGTTTAAGGGGAGTTGAATCGATCCTCGCGAAAATCCAACGCGGATATCGCGGGTTTGCTAAGTTTATAGTGTTGGCGTTGCCCGACTCGAGTTATGGATTGCGGTCCCTCTAAAACAGTCGTAAAATCTAAGCTGCAGCTGCGGGGGTTGTAATACCCGGGTGTGGATTGGGATCGGGGTATGGCCTCTCTTAGATACATCTGCGAGTTTCGTTGGCCAAGGAAAATAAGGGGCAGAGGGCGACCCCTTTGGGGTGGGTAAGAGGCTGGCGGAAGGAAACCAGGAAAATATATAGCCGCAACCCCAACGGACGACGAGAGGGAGATGTGCGGGGAAAAGGGCAAAATGGCGGTATCAAGCTTTTGCTGCCTGCGGATGATGTCGATATTTATTGCGCATGCGAGGGTGTATGTAGTACATACGTATGTACATACAAGTACGGGTATAATCTAGGTGACCAAAACACATAACAATTTTCGATAATCCAACTCTCTCGATATCTCTATTTCAAACTCTCTACCCGAAATATAAACAGAGATCGAGAGAGAGAGAGAGGAGAAGGTTAAACAGTGAAATATTTTCTATTCGATTATTTACACTATCCCCAATTTGAAAAATATAAACACGTCCTAAAAGTGCAGGCTGTCCATTCCAAAGTTCACGCGTTATCGTATCTTATGGATGCTTAAACATAAGGGATGAGAGTTTCGAGCTTGCGTATACCGAAAGCTGAAGAGATCTCCTCTCTCGAGGTCTAATGCATAAACGTTGTTTCCATCTCATTTTACGACTGATTAATTTTCATCCAATGAAATATTTTCCCTGCGTTAGTACCTACTCTGTGTACAAAATACATACGGTTAACGTTTACCGCGTAATAATACTGCACAGAATTTTCCCCACGGTTAATTCAAGGTCTGCGAAAACTCGTACCTCAAGTTCTTTTCATACCTGAGATTTAATTAATTAATTGAAACTGATGGGTTTGTACATCGCTGATGAGAATGGGGATTTTTCTTTTACTCTGTATTATTATTTTTTTATTTTTTTTTTTTTCATCTTGTTCAATCATTGCAAAAGCGCGAGATAAGCCCTCTCAATAATTAATCTAAGCTATATTCTGTTCATGTAGCTTTGACCGACCCCTTCATCCATAGATTTAACGAATTAATCTGGCTTTTCTCTGACCTGTAAATTCGCTCGACCTTACCAAGGTCGGTGGTTAAACTACCTAAAGGCTTATAGGAGACACAGTCGTGGTACCTGGCAAACTCTTGATCACGAATTTACGGTCGGTTTTAGGTCCTTCAACAAACAAACGACATCAAAGTCTTCCGCAAATGGTTTAGAAATAGGAAGAAAAATCTCTGTACAATTTTATTTTATCTTATTTTGCCTTGAAATTTGGTAAAAGTATAAAATAAAAATTCTGTATAAACGGAAGCTTTTTCTACAAAAAGTTACTGTTTTTAATCACATAAAAAGTTTCAGTGGTCCAGGACAAAGTGCTCAACCGTTGAATCGTTTCTTCGACTTGAGAAACTCCTTTTGTTTATACATATTTTTTTTTTTTTTTTTCTTTTTTCTTTTTCCTCAAGTATCACTCTCGCTCGTCTTACAACTCTCTATACAAAAGACGACCCTCTGCACTGCAGACTACCAAGGGTGTGTACGTATATATTCGTATAGTGTATATACCAAGTGGATAGAGTGGTGTTAGCGCGGTATATAACCCAGAACGCGCCCCTGGCCATGGTAGCAAATAGCTTAACCTTGACCTTTAACTGCCCCGTGAGCTTATATTTAAAGCTCAGGGAAAGGTGGCAGCGGCTGTCGTCTCTCCCCTATTTTATCGATTCAGTCAGCGTAGGATTCACGTAGAAAAAAAAAAAAAAATAAAAATCCAATAAATGACGGGGCAACTATGTCAACTTGACTTGATCAACCGCCGAAAATAGTACAAAATTTATAACATTTTCGTAAATCCGGACAATTTCGATCAAACCAAAAAAAAACAAAAGAAAATTGATGAGGGATAAGTCGCGGTTTATATCTTCGTCAAGAGAATAATAAAACATTTTAAGGATTATACGTATAGATTAATAAAAAAAAATTATCACTGAAATTTTGTATTTTGAAATTTTTTTTTTTCTTGTATTCAATTAAATATTTCAGAAACAGAATCGAATATTACCGCTCATTACGTTTCGGGATGATTTTCGTGTAACGATTGATGTTTAAACTGGTTTACGAAAACGGTTGCAATATTTCATTCGTAGAATGCGATATCACAATACGGAAAGGGAATTAAAGGCAACAAGACACGCGATATCTGTGAGCTGATTTTAATGATTATCGCAAGTTCTATGATCGAAACGATTGATATCTTGACGTTATTTAATTGTTTGTGACGATATTACTATGTCTACTATAATATGGACTATCACAATACGTCTTCGTTGTAGTAAATTGTTTAAAAAACATCAGCGTCAATTATGACTAAGTTATTTAAAAAACATACTAAAATACGTAAATTTTACTTCACCACGATCTTGAGAGACCTTGAACTTCTCACCTTTCACCTTTTGTATTTTACCCGCTCGCAGCTCTCGCCTTGTAGCTCGAATATAGTAAAGATACCTACCCCAGCTACCTATACAGTTCACATATTATCGGCAAAAAAATGTAATCGCAATTCGTGAGAGTAAATAATGAAGAAAAAGAAAAAAAATATATATTTCCCAACACGCGTTATAGTCGGAGGTATAGCCAATTAAAGTGTCACACGTCGAAGAGGCAGTAAATAGATTAAAAAGAGAAAAGAAATGTGACGGTAATTAGAAAACTTGTTACTGACGTTTCTGTGATTACCATCTTATATATAATATGAATGGTACGAATCGACTGACTGCAGAATTTGTCCCATTTCCCTTATTTAACATCAAAGTTTACTTCAATTTCCGAATTAGGTAGGTACCTTATATACTCGTGACAAACGTCATAATCTTATTCAACCAATTGCTGATGTTCAGGCTTCAGGGGTTTACTAACTCTTGGAGAGTAACTTCATCCCTTTACATTATATTATATATCAGCTGTGATGAATTCATCCAACAAAATTGATTGCTCAAAGGTCATTATTAACTTTTCGAATTTACGTAGACTCAAATAGGTACGGCTATGTATATATATATATACATAGTATATCTAGTTGGCGAACCCCATTTACCACTTTCGGTGAAATAGCTGAATCGCCTTAAACTTCGTCAATTAATACGTGTACCTTGTCCGAATGTTTCACACTTAAACTATTGCTAACTGTTTCAGTGGTGACTTTACTCAGGATTTCAATTAGCCGTCTATATATTACTTTGGTAAAATAATATTAGCCCGAGAATTAGGTATCGAATGGGGATTTATTTTATTTGTAATTATTCCCAAACTCATTAGTGTGCAGTTTAATTATCAATCAGTAAATTTTATTTTTGAAAATAAAATAAATCATCTTCTTATCAATGACGACAATGATGATTGCAGAATATATTAACGGATCTAATCACGAACTGAGCTAAATGATGTAATATAAAAAGTTTGGGAATGTCTTTGACAATAAATCGTGAGTTAAGACGGTTTATTATTATACTAAGAACAGTAATTTTTAATGATTTATTTCCCAATTAATAATCATGTATGTTATAGTCGATTGATTAAAAATATAACTCGGTATACCTAAGGTACTCAGAGACTTTAATAATGATCGCACTTTGTACAAGCTAAACTAAAGTCGTTGAGAGTAAGCCAACGAGGTACGTTGTCACGTGCTGTTATTATACCGGTAATTGAGCAGCAGGTAGGAACATTAACGCTAACCGTGTCCCTCGTAAATCAGCCCCCTCTTCTTACTTGGCGTGTTCAACTACGACTCTCCACTTCTTTTGGATTTGCCAATTTGTACATCCGTAGGTAGGTATACACATCGATGTGTTATAAAACCGAAAATTCGAGAAGCTAATTCAGTAAAATTTTCAACACTGAGTCTTTCAATGTGATTTAATCAATTTATGGACAAAAATTATTGAAAAATATAGCTCATAGAAAATATTTAACAGATATGAATTTTTCTTTGCAATTGAAAGGTAAGGCATACCTTTAGCATAATTTTTTATACTTTTTTGTTAAACAAGCTTTACTCTGCTGAGAAATGTTTTTTTTTTTTTTTTGTTTGAGAGAGTGAGAGACTTTTTACTGGAGCAAAGAACCGAAGTAAAGAACAAAGAAAAACAACTAGAAAACAGGAATAATCAAAGAATATATCAAGAACAGCATGAACACAAAGGAAATACTTGGGTGTATAGGCACTTACAGTAAGTGGGTTCTCTTTATTCTCGTTATTCGCGTTCGTCCTGAAGGCATCTTTGCGGTCTCCTATTTCCTCCCACGCCTTAACGGTGACGAAAATAGGAGATGAGATATAAACCGAACGTCGTAACGGGAATCAAAACGTGAACGATAAAAGCACCGAAACATCAGCCTGAGGACGTGCTTCGTACAACTACCACTCCAACTTCCACCCAAACTGAGAAAACAAAAAAGAAGAATATGGAACGAAGAAAATAAAAAAATAAAAATACAGAAAATAAAAAACAGTCGCAAGAATCTCCGACTAGGAGGGCGACAAAGCCTTTCCACTTTTTTTTTTTTTTTTTTCCAAAGACAATCCAATGTGCCGGAGTTTTTTTGTGGTCGGAACCATTTTTAGGAAGAAAATTTAATATACCCAGACTTATCCTTTTACCTGAGGAGCTTGAATCCGCCTATTATAATCATGGCTTGCTCTTCTCTTCGTTTCTTCAATTCGTATTAACCAACGAAAAGTATATATCCTTTCCCGAAAAGGTCGAGCCAGAAATAAGGGACGGGATTATATGATGGGGGAATTAAAGGCCTCTCGCTTTCTTGACTGATTCAATTAGATCACAAGATAAACGTTATTCTTGGTGGTTCACTGAATGCGGTTGATCTTAAGTTACCACCAGTCTGCAAACAGTTTTAAGATTAACGCTATCTACGTCAGGTATATACCTATATACGAGTTCAGAAAATTTCTTAGATCGAGAATTAGCTCGTGGTATTATCGAACCCTTCTTATCTTTGTTTGTTAAATTTTTAAACACGCTCTAAAAATAATCCGATAATCAAACTCTCGATAATATTCTAGGGAAAATAATTGACCTCTGGTATAAAAATGCTGCACGTTTGACATTTGCCAATTCGAAGACGCAAACTTCTATGTACAACTACGCCTTTCTTATGAGCCAATTGGCTCGAGGCAAACTACCTTTTTTGTAGAAATTAACAACCTCATAGATATTTATGACGTTGGGAGAGAAAAGTAAAAAAAACAAAATTCTATCTGATGGGTGAAAGTGAAGAGTATTCATATGCCGGAGACGTTCAACCAACGAAAGTGGATTTTTATTAGCATCAGACAATACATTTTTTTTATTAACTTCCCGCAATGAAGATTGAAAATTTTCGTAAAAAAGGGAAGTTATTGGTTTTGGTTCGATTTTCGAAAATTGAGTTTTCATCATATCTCGACGTTTTGGGGTCCTAGGAAGCTATTCTGACTATTTTTGCATGGACGTCCGTATCTGTGTGTGTGTGTGTGTGTGTGTGTAAACAAATTTTTGTCGTACGCTATCTTTAGAACGAGTCGACCGATTGAAATGGTTTTTATGGCGACCGAAAAAGTTTATCGAGACTTAGATCTGATCAGATTTTGGAGTCGATCGGTCGAGTAGTTTCAAAGTTATTTGAGAAATAAAAATTGAAAAACAATTTTTTTTTATGTTCTTAGCGCATAACTTCTAAACTGTTCGTGCGATTAGTCTCAAAACTTGATCAGACTTAGCTCTTGGATAGCCCTTTCGATCGCCGTAAGATTCATCAAAATCGAACAATTGGTTTGAAAGATATTGCACGATAAAAATTTCTCTTTTTGTCGTACGGTACTTTTGGAACGAATTAACCGATTTGTATGATTGTTGCGGCGATCGAAAGGGTTCATCAAGACTTAGATCTGATTAGATTTTGGAATCGATCGGTCGAGTAGTTTCAAAGTTATTCGAAGAATAGAAATTGAAGAAAAAAAGATTTGTATAGGGAACACTAATTATACTTATAACCTTCTTTAATTTATTATAAAGACAATAGTATCAATTAATTGTAACGTATTTAACACAGCGGAAAGTTTTAGGGTTGGTCCACAGGTCAACCGGTTTCCTGATTTTAAAAAATTTTTTTGATTCATCGGATTTCGCTGGTAAAATTTTTATTTGGATTAAAAAATTTCTGATCACCTTATATATGCTATAGATTTATTGTTTACTTACATCATCGATATGCCTACGCGCAATCGTATTGGGTGTGCCAATCGTTGATCGTTGTCTCATGTAATGTAATTTGAATTTATACAGTCCCGTTATGCAGATTACGACCTGGTTAGGGTTGCCAGGTATAAAGTACGTGGAATATAAACATACGAACAAAATGACGTCTATGACTTTTCCAAGTCGAAAATGTCAACGACGTACGTAATACGTTGACTTATACGCCCTGGAGGCCCGCAGAGGGATCTTTCGCCATTTTCATGCCCGTATCAAAACCCCTACAACTTGAAATTGAAGGATTTGTTGTTCACCGCAGCTAAGAATCCCTGAAACTCCATAAGATGCCTATTCCAAGGCAAATCAAATCTCCGGATTTCTTATCTTTCCCGAATATATCTCCGAAAAGATTTCCTCTGATATTAACTAATTATTATAAAATCCAATAGGATTTCAAAATCTTACTACAAATAAAAAAAGAGATCATCATTTCCGAACATAACTTTCATTCAACCTCCACCAAAACGCTGTAAGTTGAAAAACTTTTACATAAAATAAAAAAAACCACATTTTAAACCGATCATTCGTTTCTTTTCTTTTCAATAGAACAATTGGTGTAATAAAAGTCAAGATATCTGTCAAAAGTTTTACTATACGATTGATTTCTGATAAAGTTGTTCAAGATTTTACTGTACCTCCAAAAGTCACAAAGGATAAAAGTTGGACGAGGGCAGACGGGTATCCAAAAACGACAGAAGCCCAAATAGGACGTGTATAACTTTAAGGTAGTTTTTCTACAAAGACGAAGATCCGCGTATAAAATCCATTCTAATACAAGGTGAAAGAAACAAGTGCATCAAGAGATCCCCAGTCAGTGAAGTGAAGTGAAGTATATTACAGTGCAGTATAACGGTGGTTGTCGCCAACAAACTGGTGCAACGAATTACCCTAAATTGGCCACTGCACTCGCACTTCGACTAGATACCCAGATAGATATAATGATATAATATAACTTGAAGAGGTCATGGATACAAAATTTGCATGAATATTTCTTTTGATCCTTTTGCAGTTGAGCCGAGTGCAAATGACGTAGACTATTCATCTTGTTACTCGATTGCAACTCTAGTGATTGAAAGATGAACGATGTAACTATTCTAAATGGAAATTTGCACCGTTGCAGTTGGTTCTCCATCCATAATTGGCACGCTGACGAATCTAAATTCGCTTACTACCTGTAATTATACATGTATGTCGACGCCGAACCAAACCGCATCGTGGTACACAGCCAGCTGCAGCAGGCTAACAATATATAACCCCTTATAGGTTATTTCGGTTATATATATACATATATACGTACCTATATATAGTATATAGGTATATTCATGTTTTCCACTCCAGGTTATTGATTATCGGCTTGTATTAGCACTGTTAGTCGACATTTTAGTAATCACCGCAGTGTGTAACCCAATTGCTAATTGACTTTGCTTAAAACCGTTTCCCGCTCTTCAATTTTAGCCAAACGTCGTTAAACCATGTTCAAAGTGCACGATAAAGTACCAACCTATCCCCGGGTTTCTCGTCCGGTTAAATCCCTTTCGTGATTAGATTATTTGTAAATAAACGTTATAACGTTGGACACAATCAGTCCTTTCATATTAAATTGAAAATAATACTCATTGTAGATGTTGTTGTTTATTTTTCTTTTGCTTCCAATTTTGGCCACCCTGTAAATAGAAGTAGTCCCGTACACGTGGTACAACGGCACGAAAGTCCGTAATGAAATTCAGGTAATTTCCATATCGCGATTTGCCGAAGATACACAACATGGACAGACGAGGAGTAAGGATACGATCTCTCGTACCACCGTTCCTTCGAACTACGTAAATACGCCTCCGGGTGGAAAGACGCGAGTTGAAGGGACCGGATAGTGGATAGAAGACCATATAACCGGATGTATTCTTGTATATATATATATATACCATCTATGTATAGGTAAAGCAATATCGCGAAGGGTATTTGTTATTCCACGATTCATAACTCACGTTACCCTGTGCAGCTTCAACCAGGTTTCATCCAGAGTTTGCCCATACGACATTATTTATGTGGTTCGGATATGATGGACGACGAACGACCGACCAACCCCTACGGTGTTTCAAATATCTTGTATGCGAATATTCATAAATATATCCACTTATTTACATTCTTGAAAATTCTTGATCATTTCAATGCAGGTTAACTCCCTTCGGGGTATTTGTAAACAGTTCCGTATATTATGATGGAGTGAATGCATGGAGATCAAGTGATCTGCTAGAACTTTACTCTCTTCGCTCTCTACTTATTCGACCTTCATATTATGCAGATTGAAATCGACATGATAAATGAGAGAAAACCCCGAAGCTTTTTATAGGTGAAAAGAATATCGAGCTGATCCGGGGGATAAAGGGAATAAAGAAAGGAGGTCAAAAGACCCTTTTTCGTCTATATAATATCATAGGGGGAAATAAAAAAAGAAAAAGAAAAATTTAATTTCTGATCACTCTACTAGAATATTTCGGTGACCTCAAGCTTTTTGAATCTCTTTATGAAGGTCTTTGAATATCCCTGATTCTCTCTCTTTGCTATCGTCAAAGCACGTCAATTCAATTCGTATTGTAGATCCCTGATGAAGTTTTGACGGTGTTAAAAACCCGAAGCGATATCGTAGTGTAAAAAAGTGAGGATACCTTGATCAGAATGAAGTTTATAGACTGTGGAGTTCCGGCTTTTGTATATATTACGATGGTTCAAAGCGTCACTATCATTTCCAAGCCGAACTTCAAAGTCCTCAAAGTCTAATGTTTGACACTTTTACGAAGCCAGCTGCTTTTCTCTTCTCGATCATCTCGCAAACTCTTGCCAACTATTATGTGAACTGTAGATAGGTAGATACGTGTGTGTGTGTGTATACATATACCTATACTATGTATTATTTATATGTAGGTAAAACGGGTATGTACAAAAGTAGGGGCTTAAACCCGCTTCAAAGGGCGTCGAAAGCCCGAAGCTCGACTATCGATTACCGTTCAGCGTTCAATGTTCATCGAACAATTTTCAAAATACCCCGGTAACCCGTCCCTTATAAATTTTTAAATTCAAATTTACAACAGAAGGCATAACGTGCAAGCGAAGGGGATTTTCACGTGTCGAAAAATTCGTATGAATATGAACAAAGGGAACACCGTAAAAACTTTTCACCACCATCACGACGACTTTAGGCACCCTTTGACTGTAGTCTGTGAAAGGAAGAAAAAAACAAGCCGGAAAAACAGTTTTTCGGAGTACTTTTCTTCAAATAGAAAAAAAGGATGGGTTTGTCAGGGGAAGAAAAAGTATAAAAAAGTAATCAAAAACCGAAAAAAAACATCAGAATAGAAAATTTTACATAAAAAAATGCCCTATATATTGACAAACAACAATTTCATACACTGCGTTGAATCCCAATGCGATCTGGGTACACTTACAATTTCTTATTGTCATTGGCAGGGATCGCCCTATACATTGACAAACAACAATTTTATACAGTGCATCCATTCTAATTCGATCTGGGTATATTTACAATTTTTCTGATGTCATTGGCAAGGAATGCCCTATATATATGAAATTCTCAACTCGGAAGAATATATTCTTTCATTCAGAAAGGTAATACAGAGAAAAAAGTATAGGTTTGTCAGTAAAACAGCGAAAATCGATTTATTCCCGGTAGAACCGGAAGTTCAAATTAAACGAGACATGGAAATTTTTCATGCCCATCATTTGGTCGTAAAGTCGTGTGAATTTCAGATTTTTTCATCGAGCCGTTTCCGAGATCACCGCGCGAGTTTGTCGAACAGGCCTACAGACAGACCGACATCTTTCTAAAAACCTGTTTCTTCGGATTCTCGAGGGTCGATAACGTGAAGATTCATATAAATTAGCAAAAGTCACTTTTCGACCAAAACCAATACTTTTCTTATATCACCGTAGGTGATGAAAAGTAATAATGATTGATCAAGGATAGGATGTTGTAATTTTCATCCCTCTCTCTAATCATCGAGTAAGATGGAGTTCATTGGAAGTTGGTAACTCGGTGTACATACATGATCCACTCACTGTTTCCATCTCGTCAATACTCTGTTATAGTAAATTCTAAAATACGTACGTGTATATCACGTTAAGTTGTTTATCACTATCAAGCACCAAGCCCGAAACCCTACCCTACCTTACCATCGGAAAAATATGTTGAACAAGCCCGTGTTCACGCGTATAATATAGAATCGAAGAACCGGAGGCGTTTGGTAAACAGGGGTAGGTAATGTGTTTTCTACACACGTTCATATTATGTTCATAATATTATATGTGTGAGAAGTAAAAGCATTCTGCACATCCCTTGCTTACCTCACCTTACCTCACCTTACCTTACCTTACCTTACCTTACCTTACCTTAGTTACGCCCAGGCACAGAGTGTCTAGATGTATGTATGTATCTATATATCTATACATGTGTATCTATAGCTGTTATAGTATATTACGGGAGACGTTAGAATCAATGTGAAACCCTGCGTGGGAAGGAAGCCTCGACTTCTCGGGGCTCGGCCTATTATCTCTTTATCCCTTTAAAATAGCGTTATTCGGAAAAAAAAGGTGCCAATAAAGTAAATCCATCGAGGATGGTGAGGCAAGAGGAGAAGAGCACGGGCCTAGGGGAGGAGGAAAAAGGAGGATCAAACCATTCAGAGGATAAAGTGATGACTGGGCGAAATTTTTTTTCACGACTAGTTTGTCGTCAATTCATTTTTGTTTTTTTTTTATTTTTGACAATCCGCACGTAACGATTCCACAATGAACGATGTGGAATCGTATGGAGAATTACGAATGTAGTTTGATAATTATTTTTTTTTTTTTTTTATACCGGAGGATTAGGTCCTATGTGAAAGTTTAACTATTTGTTATTCGAGTTAAATTCGTTAAACTGATTCAAGCATCTCAACAATTTCTAATGATTTGTATTTAAACGTACGTAATCACCGGATGCTCTGAACTTTGACTTTTGAAAGTTATATAGAGAAGAAATTCCCCACTAAATTACATCGCGATTTCCACGTCTCGAGAGACACGACCCGCTGCACGTAAACCTCCAATAAACTGTAAAACTCGGTTTTTTATTGTCACTATTTCTCGACTCCAACGAGCTTTGGCACTTCAAGAAAATCGTTGATCAATGTTTTACGTTGATTTGTCACTACCGGTGAAAAATAACGTCTCAGTTGTTTTTAGTTCACGTCCATATTTAAACGATTTTATTATCTTACCTACTTTCTACGAAATAGAGAATTAGAAAAAAAAAACTGTAATTAACAAAAAAAAATAACTTGATCACGTGTGAAAATTTTTCAAAGTAAATTTTCCGAGGGAAGAAATTTCACGTTAATTATCTAATCATAAATTTGATTAAATCTTCTAGCGGAGAGAAATTTTTTTCAAAAAGATTAAAAAAAACACACACACAGAAAAAAAAAAAAAAGATGAAATTAAATTCTGAACAAGGTTTTCAAGCTACGGAAACTGGAGCACGAAGATCCCGCAAGTTTCCGGCAGTGACGAAACGATGCTCTACCCTTAAAGACATTAATCTGCCAAGACTGATGATAAATGTATAAAACTCAGTAAACGCTTTTCCCAACAATTTTTCCACGATAAATTCTTCACACGAATTATTTTTCGATAAAAAAAAAAAAAAAAAAAAAAAAAAAAAACCAGAAAAATTCTTGTAAACTCGGTGGAATTGGAATCAACGTCATTTTTTAAATGATCGCTATCGTATCTGAGAATTTTTATTTTATTCAAATAACACGTGTAAGTATATGATGTATTACGTGATTTGAGTAAGTTGCTTTTATACCATACCCTGAGCAAAGCTGAGGTAAAGATAAGGGATACATTAAAGGAAATAGGAATTCAAGAAGTCAACGAATGGTTCTAGCTCCGGAAATTAAAACAAAGACTAAAAAAGAGAACAGTGCAAAGGTACAAATACAAAGTGAAATAGGAAATCACCTATCGGTATAAGCTCTGAACTTAAATTTAGAAATAAGACAAAAGTAAATAGATTTTCATGTTCTTTATGCGTTTAAAATTTTGTAAATAAGTTTAATTTCACTGTCGTTAAGGGATGAATAAAGGTAACTATTACTAATGCCATTAGACAATTTTGAAAAAAGAATTCGATAGTGTTAAGTCGACGTAGGTCTTATATAGGTACCATTGAATGAATATCGTGGCTTTTCTTCGAAGATCTTAAAAATTTATCCTTATTTCATTCGCATAACTTCTTTGCTACCCGCACCCACACCCATACCAACGCAAAACTTTTCCACTCGAGGTATCATCGTAAAGTAATTGTTATTTGCTTGATTCCTTCTTATACACACGACGCTAGAAGGCGATAAGTCGCTTACGAAGAGAAGATAAACTTGAACGATTTAACGAAAGCTCGCGCATTCCATTTCATTTCATTCCATTCCATACCATACCATACCCTCTTCTTTTATTCTCCTCTCTTCACTTCTCTTCCACTCGTTTCTCTTTTCATTCCATTCAATCTCTATACGCTAAATCCTTTATATGTATTATATACCTATACACATTACTTTGGCACAAAACTTGAGGTTACCACGTGTTACTCACGGCTGCATTCTCGCGATAACCTCCAACCCCCTGAACTATAGTACCGCGTGTGTGACCGCAGAATTGTTCGAAAATTTATACCTGTAAGTATTATACTAGGTAAATTAAAATCCATGGAATTGAATGGTAAGCCGTTTTCAATGTAGGCATTACCAACCACATTAAAGCATTATAACTTTAAAATATTGCAATTAAAACTTCATTTTAATAAAATTAAAAGAAAGAAAAATATCTACAAAAGAGATAAAAAATCTGAATCAAGGATCACCACTTAAGCGTATTAATTTAATTGATATTATGTTTAATTAACGCAGTAGAGCGATATATTGGTAATTACTAACCAAATAACAATCCAGTTGAAACGTTATAGTGTAATAATAATAAAATTTGAAATATCAAACGATTCTACTTATCCAGTAGATTTTATTACCCACCTCAAACGATTCAAAGTTCATTTTATTGATCGTAATAAAATTTCGGGACATATATATGTATATAGCTAACGAGGTATGTTAATAAATTATTTCTATATATTCTTATTCGAAAAATTAATCAGATTTACCTTTTTAACGTCAAGTCTTAAAAAAATCTTTCGTTAGTTTAACCTCGTTTGGTATAATAAGAGTAACCAGACTATGACGAACCCTTGTCAACGTGACGGATTAAACTGCCTACCGTGTAATCGTGGTAATTATTTAATTGGAGGAAACCATTAAAGTTTATTAACTGCCTTTACCCTCACCTCTAAAAACCGCCCTATTATTGCACGGACTTCATCCTCAGGGTTCCCTTGCAGCTATTACATTATATACCTGTATATATATATATATATAGAACTCTTCCCAACCCATCGTTTTATATTTCGCTTAGTGATTACGTTTTAATGATAAATTTCATTTTCAATTTCATTATCAATTTCATCTCAGCAAATCCTCAAAACTTCACGTAATAACGGTATAAATGTACATACATAGACGAGATAGATGAAAGAATTAAACTTGCTGATTATAATTGGCAATAAAATACCGAGTTAAATTTCTCGTTGATTATAATTCGATTCAATCGTATTGACAAAAATTTCAGCAATTTTTAACAACTGATACTTATATAGATATAAAATACGAAATTATATTTATGGTAAAATTTTTAACCAATCGTATATCCATATCTTGAAGCTATACTTTAACCCAATGAATCATTCATTCCGCATACATGTATAGGAAAACAGAGTTCCCTTTTTCACTATCTATATAGATAAAATTCACCCGATATATTTCTTGATACTATTTTCTTATGGTTTTATTGTTATCTCTTATAACCTGAGGATATTCCGCAGATCTAGAAAATCGTGAAGAATAATTTAACGTTATAAATTAGAAAGTGGGGTAATATATTTGAAATTTTCTTCGGTTCTGTAGATATACGAATTCAGATATGAATTTGTTCTGTACATCTGTTGAATATGAAGAAAATTATCATCAATACGTATACTCGAATGGATAGATCGTAATTTTGACGTAGGTGTGTGTGTGTGTGTGTGTGTGTGTGTGTGGAGGGGGGTATGCAGCATATATAGAGAAACGTATTTTTCTGGAGAAAAATTTCACACCATCAATTCGCGCAAGGCGATGAATAAATTTTACTTTTTAGACGTCAACGGATTACGGTTGAATAACTGATGCTTTACGAATTGAACAGGTACTCACAACGAGTTTGTATCGCATGTTACATACATACATACGGAATCCTCATATCTCATAAAATAAATAAAACAAATAAAGTCTAACACCTCGGATAAAGGTTGGAATCGAAAATTTTTCCCTCGTAAATATATATAAATATGTATTGTATATATACATATAGGTATATATATAATATATACGATGTACGATTTTTGTTTTTTCGTCTTTTTTTCTTTATTTTTCTCTCTTTTTTTTTATCTCATCGTTTTATTGTAACGGCGAAAGAATAGAACGAGGTATGAATGATAAATTATTCGATAAAGTAGGAGGAACGGGCATTCGAATCGATCGAAGCTAATTGGAAAAGAAAAAAAAAAAAGAAAAATAAGAAAAAGGTTGTAAAAACATATATTTCATCCCTGGGGTAGGTATAGGTATGTATACCTACTTTCTATAGCAATTTTTAATAGCATCAATTACATATGTAAAACAATTTCGAACTTGAGATTACCTGCAAGAGACTGAATATCAACGATGCAATTCTATGATATAATACGACAGTATACCGCAATGCAGTTCATCTGCTATTGCATAAGGGGATCGTAAATCATGTTTTATCGTAATTTATTATACTAGGAGAGAATGGGACAGAACAAAACCCGATCAAAAAATTTGTAATTTTACGAAAATTAATGATTACGATTTTATTTTATTTTTTTTTTTTTTTAGGGGTGTCCAGTATGTCCCACATTTTGAAATAGTGTGTTATAAAGTCTCGCTGCGTAATCGAATATTATATACGATTTTACCAACGACAAAAAATTTATAATCACGTTAGCTTCGGTTTAATTAGTAAAATTGAAAAAAAAAATATATATATATATGTGTATAAAAAAACAATAACAAAAAGGTAATCTCATTGTACATTAAAAGTTACAGCCTCCCTGCACCCTGAAAATAAAAAAAAAAAAATAAAAAAAAAGGAAAGAAAATTGTAGACGTTGGTAATAACGTTACGCAATCTCATTATACCGTTTTTTTTTTTTTTTTTTTTGTAGGTCACAACTTTATATCTACTTACTCATCTCTTTTGAGATTACTATTATTATTATTTTTCATTTTTCTTTCAGCCATTTCATCGGAGGGTCATCAACAATCTTGTGGCAATCTGCTAATCTTGAACCTTCCTGGGTCGGTGAGTGTCAATTTTCTTTATGTACAATTTTTTCTCCATTTTTTTTTTTCTTAGCCTTCTCCTTATTTTTTGTCAGATTTTTTATACTACTTTTTTTCTCAGTCACTCGTATACATTTTTTGCAGATGAAAAACGCGCGACCTTTTACACACACACCCCCGTAACGCGTTATACCGTATCTCGTTTACTCACACATTTTCACTGTTGTATACATACAACACAATACAGAAAAATACGAATACCATTTTACGCGTATAGGAGACATTCTACTTCGGATAATCGTATGTAGAATATACTGCAGCTGCAGTATACTTACTCCTGGAAATTGACTTTTCTTCATCTCATTTGAAGGACTATTTTTCTAGAACTAGGAAAAATGAAGATTCGTTATTTTTATACCGATGGTATTTTACGGTGTCGCGAAACTGAGTATCAATCGCTTTTGAAATCGACGTGCTGATTGGAAAATGAATGAAACAAAAAAAAAATATTATTTTTCAAAAGAATAAAAATATTACATTCGAAAGTTATAAGCCGATAATGTATAATATAAGGTGGATAAAATTCACTTTATTTTACATTACCATATTGTATATACTTATATACGTTTAATCTGATTCTTTCGAAGCACACCGCACGTTCCTTGAACAATTACAACTTCTTTTTTTAATTTCTTTTTTTTTTTTACCTTGTAAGCTTTTTATTTAACCTAAAGTGAAACCAGATTTAATTAAGATAGTCGCAACAACACTATAACACAACTGGTCCATCTAGACATATGACGGTCTTTTTCTTTTGGTTTTTTATTTTTTTTTTTTTTGATTCTACTAGTCTGGAATGTGAAAAAAAAACCGCGTCGAAATTTCTATCCACATGTGTAGATATATATAGCATATTTTTATATATGTATATATATACCATATAGGTATATAGAATATGCTCGTATTTTATTTAACCGTTAAACTGTGCCTGACAGAGACTGATTTACGATGACATAAAAAAATACACATACATATATATATATTATATTCAAAAATTTGATTAGTTGCCAATAAAATATATGGGCGATTGTTTTTAGGTGAGAAATAATGTCTAGATAATATTTTTCAATTTATTATTTTCTTTCTATTTTCGATTTTTTTTTTTTTGACTTTTAACAACTCCACAATCGTGAATTCTGAAATCGTTTCCTTGACATAAAATATCCATCGTTTTCCTATAGTATAATATATGTATAAAAATAAATAAAAAATTTTTACATTTTCATTCATATCGTCACGTTGCAATTTAATTTCCGCTATTCGATGAAGCTCTGATCGTACGTCTTATAATCAATGACAATGTTCCATCGTCTTGGTTATAAACTTTCAAAATTACTAACAACAATTATCAGAGTTCTGTGAGAAATCCTCGAAATCCAACAGACGTTCAATACCGACCGAACAATAAATAGATCACAATACAATCCACAGAATTCGATCTCAGACGAAAAGCTGATGTGCATCAGCCCTTCCAAATATATCGTAAAAATTGTAAAAATGTGCAAAACTACATAAAAGCTCAAATTTTTCGGCTTTAATATAAAAATAAAAATTGTTTCCGAATTTTGAAAAGACATGTCGTCGTCAGTTAAGGAACTTATATCGTTTAAATATCGAGAAAAAAAATTCTCTCGTAATATTTCGCGTGTGATACGTAAAAATTAAAAATAGTATTAGACCGTCGCATTTCGTAATATAAGCATGCAAATTTTTGGTTCCTAACTCCGTTATTTTTAACTCATCAAAGAAATCTTTAGACTGTTCGAGAAGGTGGGTATACATATATATGTAGGTATAGGTACATATATACATATCTACGAGTACCTACCAACCTATCTACCGAAATGAATATTCAATAGAAATTTCCTCGCAATTTCACGCCCTTTTAAACACCTTTCAAGACATTTTACCAAGGCAGCTAGCTAGCTGCTTTATACCTACCAAAGTGCGAGTATAAGTTTAACGATAAATTTGAAAATATTGTGAAGACCGAATTCGCACACGCCTAGATCAATTCATCTATAAGTATTATAATTTATTATCAAAAATCTAGTATATTAGTTTTGATATTATAAATGGAGGGGTGGGTTCGAGTTCCAGACTTTGAAAGTTCCGAATTTTAATATCGGTTTTTGAAAAGGGTATTTCTTTCTATCAAAAACTTCAAATCGAAAAACATCAAGAGGTGAGAAATTCCGATGGTCAAAGATTCTCGAGGTCGAAACTCAGAACCTTGAAATTCGGGCATGTACGATGATTAAATTTTCGGATTTTTGGACTTCCGGAGTTTTTGCAGCATATCGATCTTACCAAATTTTTATATTCTGAACTATAAGGCTTAAAAAAAAAACGAAATCGTCTGAAATGAATTTGAAATTTTTACTTTAAGCGTCATAATCAGGCTCCATGAAAAAAAAGAAATGTACATACATACCATTTCTCACCTGTTTAATTCAAGCCTGAAATAAACTGTGTATTATACTAATCTATATGAAAGAACAGTATTTAGGCACAATATTATTATTATTATTAGCACTACCTGTATTTAACGTGTTAATTACGGTCTTCCGCGAGTGCCAGAGCGTTCAACATCTTATTACATCAAACTTGCTAGTATAAAGCAGACCGTCGTAATTTCCACGTTGATGTTACCTTATACATAGGTATATACGTATGTATATATATATTGAAGGTGAGAGAATCGTTATCTCGACTAAAATGACCTAAGATATTGTGTTAATTGATGTTAAATGAATTGCGAAATGCTATTTATATATATATATATATATATATATATATATATATATATATATATATATATATATATATATATATATATATATATATATATATACGACGGAAATAAACTCGTCTGTATTGTCGTTCTCAAAATATATATTACCAATTTATATGTTAGGTCGTCTTCTAAACTCGGCTATAATTATAAGGGCTATTGAAAAGAGCTTGAGAATTTGAAACGGATTAATATACAGGGATACAAAATACATAAGAAAATCTGTAAGTTAATTTTATACTCACGTTTTAGGCATAACGTGTACATAAAGTTATATGTATATTTTATTTTCATACATACAATACCTCATGGTTAGGATTATCATGATTAGAGAAATTTCAACCCATATAACTAATAATAAATCGAATTATTGCGGTGGAAAATTGAGTAGCAATAACCTACTGAATTTTGTTATATAAATAGAATGAAATTCTGGTTGTGCAAAACAACACGAGCTATCGTACATGTGACTAAAATCTCAGTTAAATACGACAGGTGTGTCTCTGTCGTTTGGGATCTCTGTTACGTTAAATTGCTAAATTAAGATCTGCAGGATAAAATGACTGTTATACATTTTATCGTAAGTATAGATACATAAAAAATAAAAATAAAACAGACAGTGAAAAACAAAGGAATAATTGCAAAACGAATTTTGCTGCATTTACTACAGTTATTATAATTTTCTTTGATCTCGATGAAATTTATTCATCGTATAATATCGGGTTTACGATCACTCGCGAATCTACGTTTAAGAAATCAAAAAGAAATAGAAAACAGTTTATTAATCAAAAAATATGCGGTAATATCAAAGTCTATGATATTCAAAGAGTTAATCAATTCGTTAATTCGAAAAATTAATAGCGTTTTTATTTTTTTTTTCTGTTAGTAATAAGATTTTTTCAAAACAACTATAACGCACCGTTTTATACAGATCGTTGTTTGCGTCTACGTGTAAATCTGCAATGAAAAAATTGTCAACTGCGAGGTTTGAATACTTAACAAAAATACCTCGTTTGAGACTGCATTTTACGAATACCATATACGTAATACCTTTAAACGTGGAATTAACTCAGAGTTAGAACAACGAATACCTACCTTGATTCATCATGACATTAGTTGAGATTATTGACCCTGTAAATACATACCTAGATACCTGATATATATCAAAAGAAAAAAAAAAAAAGAAAAAAAAATTATCAACTGTAATCATGCAGGGCTGTCATATCTGCCGTTTGGCTCTCAATTTTATTTTTTCTCCTCTTCTTTTTTTTTTTTTTTTTTTCTTTTTCTCTTTTTTTATTGGCAAACATTTTTATCTAGATGTATAACGATCACCGATCTTTCAATTATTAATTCTAAAAATATATTTGCAATTTTGATAAAAGTGTGTAAAACACACATACCTATACCTATATAGAATATCTATAACTCAGGGGAAAATTTTTTACAACTGCACAAACGGACAATAAGTTTCGTGGTGTTAATTTCGCCGTTAATCATCGAGACAATGAGCTGGCATCGAGTCCCTCTCTCTCTCTCTCTCTCTTTATCTTTCTCTTTCTCTCTCTCTATCCACGAGAAGATGGAAAAAATTCGCTTTTACGGTTGAATTGGCGTCCGGCCAACCGTAAGGCTGTATTTACGTCATTCAATTTGGCAATTTGTGGCGAACTTTCCACTCAATTTCCCCTACTGTCACAATCCACACGTGACCCCCCCCCCCCCCCCCCCCCCCCCTCCCTCCCCTTCCTCATCCCCCATCACCCCCTTTCTCCCCATAGATGTACCTACACACAGTTGCAATCGTTGACATCTTCGTTTTGCAATATAGATAAATATATACCTAGTTTCTTATTGTAACGATCGTATATTAAAAATATATGCGTGTATTAAAAAAATTTTACGCATTACCGAACAGAATAAAATTATTTAGTATATTTAAAACCGGAAGTTGACTCTTATATATTTATAAACAGCTGCATGATATATACGTCATTCTAATAACAATCATACGATATATATATATATATATATATATATATATATATATATATATATATATATATATATATATATATATATATATATATATATATATATATATATATATATATATATATATATATATATATATATATAAGTTGTGATATGTATATACATACATACATGCATACTTTTATCGTTTTTTAATCAGTGATAAATAATATTTATCCGGAAGTATGTATAGTACCTACCTATCGCATGGATGTGTGTATAGATATATAATTGTTTTCTAATTATAATAAAATATAAATGTTGTAAGAAATATATTTCAGTAATCGTATGAATATTTTTGTATCATCAAATCCGATCACCGTTTAAGTATAAACTTTGTATTATAATTGTTTAAAAATCAGTACTCGACGTAATCGTAAAAATCAATAATAAAGAAAAAGAAAAAAAAAAAGATGTCATCATATATGTATATATGTATACCCAATTCAGTAATGCTGGCCATATGGCATGAAAATAATAAAAAAAATTAAAAAAAAAAAAAAAGAATCTTTGTCAGTTAATAAATCGATCGATGCCCGATAACCGGTCTTACCCGTTATCCAATTAGATAATCGGGATTGATTAGAGATAAGAACTGTGTATAGTATAACTGCGTAGAAATTGAATCAAGTCAAGGTGAAAAAAATGTATTCTGGAAATTTCCGAAACGTACTATATGTTTGATAAGTAATAACGTGTATAGCGTTTGGAAAAAGAAACAAAAAAAAAAAAAAAAAAAAACGTATGCAATATGAAGGTTTTCAATTTCTCTTTTCATTTTCCTCTCTTTATTTAAGTAGTTTTTATATTAAAG
The DNA here is from genome assembly GCA_963924015.1 of Macrophya annulata. Taxonomy (NCBI): domain Eukaryota; kingdom Metazoa; phylum Arthropoda; class Insecta; order Hymenoptera; family Tenthredinidae; genus Macrophya; species Macrophya annulata. The sequence goes on from OZ001262.1 coordinate 3,455,373, forward strand.
GTATATACAGTATAGGTAGTGAAATGAAAAAATGAAATCGTACAACGCGTGGTGAATTTTATACATTTGAGTTTTACCGGGATATAATATAGAATTTTCATTTTCATTTTTCTTTTTTTGTCTTTTATTTTTCGGTGAAATTTTTTTTTATTTTTTATTGTTTATTTCTTCATGTAGGTAAATATATTTTACTACCCTGCTGACAGGCTTACATAGGCAAATACCTGCGAGTATATATATATATATATATATATATATATATATATATATGGTATATATGTAAATACAGTGAGTGGGTAGGTATGGTACCTTAAATAACGTTATCCACCCCGACACATGAAATTGCAATAAAGTGTGTTTAACCGACTCCCCTGCGTACAGAAATTCATAGCTCATATACTCAACTCCGAAAATTAAGATGTATTATTCCAGAGGAAATACATATATATCCACTCCGTTCTGATGGCTTAACCTTGGATTAAAGGGATTAAGATATGTCTTGATCCTTGCTAGGTCTGTATGCCTGTGTATATCAACCCATGTAGGTATAGTACATACATACCTACGTGCGTAAACTCGGCATAGACGATTCAAATTTTATTAAAAAAAAAAAAAAAAAAATTAAAAAATTAAAAACATCTTGAAATTTTCCACTTTTATATCACTAACCTTGTGAAATTATTATACCTTCATACTTACCACCCACATGATTCGTACAAAGTTTCATTTCTTAACAGTATTATATCGTTATATAATGAAAGTATATCACAGTGATGCAATTCCAAAGTTTTAACGTCTTGGTGAATAAATTTTATGTACTAACAAATAACAAACCCTATACCTTATACTCTATGTACACGTTTTGCTTCAGATATTCCCTTAGGAGTAGTTAAGACTGTGAGTAACACTAACGGTAATATGATTCTACGATTTTACTATACACTGTACATATACTGAGAAAGAGAATCTAACCGAGACATTACAGACTCTAAAAACTTGGCAAGATTCGCAAAAAGAATATAAATGAAAAGCAACAAAAGAAAAAAAAAAAAAAAAAGAACTATTTATTAAACTGTAAGTACTCTTGATTACGTTTAACAAATCATTTTGAATTATTAACGAAGAAAAAGTACTATAATTAAGTATTCATACGAAGAAGTATACTGGGTGATCCATTTTAATAGCCCCAGGTCGATTTTTCCGAACCTAAACAAGATACGAAAAAAATAATGGTATAAAATATTCAGGCTTCAAAAGGGGGACGAAACTCGGTGGTATCAGTATTTCTGTAAATGGAGCCCGCGAGGTCAGGCGAAGGTCAACTTTGTTCTTTTAAATGGAAACTAATATTTTTCATTACGTAATTTTATTCTACTTAAAAAATCAAACGACTTTTGTATGAAACATTTTTTTGTGAGACATCAAGTCTTTGTGATAATCAACTGAACGACTAGAGATTTCTGAACTTTTAAGAACATTTCACCCCTAAACTATCAAGTTTGGCGAAAGATTGCATAAACAAAAAGTGCGTAATTTCACGTAAAGATTCTTGGAGAATAATTGCAGATTTTTTTAAAAACAATTTCTGTTGTTTTTTAGGCAATTAAAGAAGCTACAATAAAAAGTTATTAGAAAAAATTCTTCAATCATTGTCCAAGAATTTGTGCATGAAATTACGCACTTTTTGTCTCTTGCGATTTTTCTCCAAACTTGATAGTTTAGAGGTGAAATGTTCTCAAAAGTTCAAAAATCTCTAGTCGTTCAGTTAAATATCATAAAAACTTGATGTTTCACAAAAAAAATGTTTCATACGAAAGTCGTTTGATTTTTTAAATGAAACAAAATTATGTGATGAAAAATGTGGGTTTCTATTCAAAAAAACAAAGTTAACCTTCACCTGACCTCGGCAGCTCCATTTACGGAAATACTGATACCACCAAGTTTTGTCCCCTTGTAAACCCTGAATATTTTGTATCAAACTTTTTTTCGTATTTTGCTTAGTTTCGGAAAAATCGGCCTGGGGCGATTAAAATTAATCACCCGGTATATAAATCTCAGTAACGTTGTATATAATATTCAAATCAGTGATCAGAAAAATTAGTCGTAAATATTTGACAATTTTTCCAATTTTGTATCAACGATTGCAAAATATTTTCTTTTTTGTTTTTTTTTTTTTTTTTGTCAAATATCTAATCGTCGAATATACATAAAGTGGAGTAGATTGTAAGCTCTGAATCCTAAATACTTATTGGATTAGAGTAACAGCTGGGAATATTTACAGCCATCGGAGTTGAAAGCTTGTAATTAGAGTTGAAAGTTAAGAGTTTGGTAGGTACTGTAGGTGGGTAGGTAGGTAGGTAGGTACTACCACAATTCGAAACGACAACTCGAAACTCAACGAGTACCCTGGGTACCCTGCAGGATTCGTTTGTTTAAGGAAGCCTTCCTAATCCTTCTACTGTACTCCCGCAGCTTTACCTTTTACCTTTCACTACCCACGATTGTCTAACAAAGGAAAGGTTGTAGGCGTTTCTAAGGGTGCAAAGGTGGAGTCGAGAATTGTGTTGAAATTTAACGACGGAACCCCACCTTGGGATACCCTAACCAACTATAATCTTGACGGTATTTTGTATTCAGTAACCAAAAAGCCTACCTGACCTGCCTGGTGTCTAGATCTGACAATGAAACCCCATAAACACCACGCCTATATAATTCTTACGTGTAACCCAAATCGGATGGTTTACTAGAGCTCGTGTGTATTTGGTCATGGCCAACCTCGGCGTACGGTGTTATTTTTAATTTCCAGACTAAACCTGGCCTCGTCAAAATCTCAAGGAAACTCAATCATCAAGGACGCGGAAAATGAGGGACGGCCAAATTCTAAACTCGGAGAAACCTATTTTTTACGTGGTTTTAAGTCGCAAAATAATTACCCAGAAGGTCGTCCATTTTAAACTTTGTGTTTAGAACCAACTCCTTTTAAAAAATATATGAAATAACGCTGGACTGAAGTTCTGAATTTTTAAAACTCCGAATGGTCGAAATTACAAATTCATTTTAGAAGATTTCGTATTTTCAAAAATGTTAAAGTTAAGGATGATAGAATTCGGATAGCTAAAAACTCCGAGAGTAAAAGAATCTGAAAATTTAATGAAAGGGCAAGAAACTCCTTGTGTGAATTTCAAATTTAGGAATATCAACCTTCCGGGTCTTTAGCTTTCGGAATTTCGAATCTCTGGTGTTTTTTAATTAGAAATATTTTAAATTGACTATGGAGACTTTCAGGGAAATACCATTTCCAAAAATTGTAAGTTGGTATTATTAAAATTCGGAACTTCAACTCGTCCCTGATATGAAGTTTTAATGTTTAAAAAAAAAAAAAAACAATGAATTGAATTCCCGTGTGAAAATTCAATTCAATTCAATTCTTTCCTCGTGAGTTGAATTCCAAAATTGCGAGTGATAAAACCGAATCCTAAGCCTTTATTTCACCCTTAAAGTCTATCAAGCTTGGGCTTTGATATCAAAGTTTACAGCGACCCTTGTACCGTCTTACTGTTATCGTTTAGGAGGTTGCCGTAAAGAACGAATTTACAAGTTTGAATCAACTGCTTTCGAATCGAATTACTTTTCTTTAAAAAGAATCGAATCTAAGCGATTTCCGGCCTTATCTGTCACCCTCGTATTTTCACAAAGGTATACGATTGATGATAATGACAATTGTGGTGGTGGTGGTGATTCAGAAAGTTCCAAAATAAAAAATCAGGAAACCGATTGACCTGTGACCCAACCCGAAAACTTCCCGCTGCGTTAAATACGTTACAATTAATTGATACTATTGTCTTTATAATAAATTAAAGAAGGTTATAAGTATAATTAGTTTTCCGTATGCAAATCTTTTTTTCTTCAATTTCTATTCTTCGAATAACTTTGAAACTACTCGACCGATCGATTCCAAAATCTAATCAGATCTAAGTCTTGATGAACCCTTTCGATCGCCGCAACAATCATTCAAATCGGTTAATTCGTTCCAAAGGTATCGTACGACAAAAAGAGAAATTTTTGTCGTGCAATATCTTTTAAACCAATCGTTCGATTTTGATGAATCTTACGGCGATCGAAAGGGCTATCCAAGAGCTGAGTCTGATCAAGTTTTGAGACCAATCGCACGAACAGTTTAGGAGTTATGCGCTAAGAACATGAGAATTAATTGTTTTTTAATTTTTATTTCTCAAATAACTGTGAAACTACTCAACCGATCGACTCCAAAATCTAATCAGATCTAAGTCTTGATAAACCCTTTCGATCGCCATAAGAAACATTCCAATCGGTCGATTCGTTCTAAAGATATCGTACGACAAAAATTTGTTTACACACACACACACATACGGACGTCCATCCAAAAATAGTCAGAATAGCTTCCTAGGACCCCAAAACGTCAAGATCTGATGAAAACTCGATTTTCGAGAATCGGATCGAAACCAATAACTTCCCTTTTTTATGAAAATTTTCAATTTTCATTGCGAGAAGTTAAAAACCAAAATAATCTACTCATTCATTTGTTCAAATCACCTACCAATTACGATGCAAAATTTTTATAGCTAGACGCTGATGTATACCTGCACAACGTAATAAAATATTGCAAAGAAATCGAAGTTCAGATTGCTGCAGGTACGACTAACAGAGTAAAATAAATACAAACTGAAGAATAGTAAGGACTATAATATGATAGATTGAAGATAAGTACGTAAGAACTATTTTACTTTCTTGCTATATAGAAATATGTTATATGGTTATGTATAATATATACGTATACCATCGTTTCTGATATATATACACGCTTCTTCTATCCCTTGACTCATGCGGCATACTCTCAGGGGAACAAAAGCTGCAATTTCCACGTTTTGTCTTGGCGATGAAGATGAGAGAGAGAGAAAGAGCTCAGCTATACGGGACGAGGAGCTGATTACTTGTACGTGCTGAGAAGCTCAGGTGACGTGACCAACCTGCACGCGATATACGTAGATGTTCAGGGCATTCAACGAAATACAGTTTCTCCTTCTTCTTCTTTTTTTTTTTTTTTTGGCTTCTGAAGTAAAACAAAACAACAAAAACGTACTGAATAAATCCCAGCCACGAGAACTGCAAAAAAGAGGTTTGAATTTTCTTGGCTATATAAATTTTGCAGGAAATTTTATACAATTTTCATGTATGTATACATAAGGAATTACATAATATGCTTATAATATTGAACGTATGTATCTACATACAATCCATGTATTTATATACATATAGGTATATCTTATACATATTTATACGTACTCGACACACGCTGTATAATGTATATAGGTCAACAATATCACATTGTAGTTATATACATATACCTGATACGGGGGATAACGTGAAATGGCCGACTATCTTCTCATGCATATTTAAATTGACTGTCTATGCAAATGACGTGAACCTATAGATAGGTATATATGTGCATAAGATTAGGGACCTTGCTTTCTTTTTTCAGCCAATTTTTAAAGCTGAAAATTTTTATTTTTAGTAATTTCATATTGTTTAGCATCAGCCCCTGAGGGCTTAGAATAAAATTAAAACCTCTCGTTCATGAATTTTCTTTTATAAAGATATGAAAAAATTTTTTTTATAACCATCTTATACGAAACATGTATACCTGTACAGATATTACTCTGACTCGACGAAGAGCGTGACGAGATAAAGAATTTTTAAGCTTGACTAGTCAATTATTCATCCGACACCCGACGACTGGAAAAATCTTGTCAAGCTTCAATAATTTAAAATGAACTCTTCAAGGCCCGGACACTCTGCAAATACGCACTCGATTAAATGAGAAGTTAAACTCTCGAGGGAAATCGTAAAGTTATTTTCCCTTTTTCTTCTCTATTTTGTCTTTCTTTCTTTCTTTCTTTCTTTCCCCGCGTTTCATTCCGGAAATATCATACGGTGTATAATAATAATGATAATAAAAATGAGAAATTGAATTAAATCGATTCGCTTTAAAGTCCGTATATACGACTTTGGTAGGTACATACATAACTACCCTACGTATATCTATACACGACGTTGGAATTAAATTCTCTCTAATTGACCCACATTCTTATTATATTTCTCCATTTTTCAAACTTAATAGAATTTTCCAAACTTCATTTCCGACGCTTAAAAATCCGGGTATACACGTATTTTCGGTAAAGTAATTTTATGGACGTACTACGTGTCAGTCTCGTATTAAAAACAATATTAAACATCGTTTTGCACCGTTAAATAATAATTCCATCAATAGTATTGTACGATATCGACGTAAAAGAATTTTAATTTATTATCTAAGTAACAAGATTTCAGTTTTACGTTATGTAACATGATTTTTGACGTTTAATTAACCGTTCAGTTACGTCGATCATCTGCCTAATCTCTGCTCACTAATAAATCGACATTTAGAGCTACCATGGCTCGAGCTTCGTTAGAATTTTAAACAAAGTTAATTCCGTCAGTTAGTCACGTTGTCAAATACCAAAAATTATTTTACGTATATGGTGTTATACTCTTCTCGCGATATTTCATTACGTGCATTGATATAGGATTGAAATTAAAAAAAAAAAAAAAAGAAGAAAACAAAAACATAATAAAAATCAAAATTCAAATACGAATGAACATTAGAGAAATTTATTTTTGTTATACTATCACATTGTAAATTCGTTTGAAATTTGATTAATTCACGCTTTGGAAAATTCATAACTTTATACCCGAAATGTCACAGCTGGTTCGCAATTATTTTCTGTGGCACAACGCGAATCCGATTCTATTAAAATTCACCCACCAGAAGTCTGGACTCGTGCCAACGGCTTTCGCCTCTCTGAATTTAGTATAGAAAAAAAAAAAAATAACGATCCAATCGATCTGACGAACAGGATCAATTTTCATAACAAAATAGATCTGTTATATTATTTTGTAAAATATTTCAGCACGCTATTTGTTTCCATCAAAGTTAATATTTTTGATTTTTTATCAAGAGTTAAACTTGTACATACATGATTTTAATTGATCAAATTTTTCAATATCAGAAAGAATAAATTTTACCTTTAACTTGACAGATAACTTTAGCCAATTATTTTTACGAATTCCCAAATGAAAGACATCATCCTTGACAAACTCCGTGTACAACTACAACTTTCTCAACTCTTCTGGGACTCGGACGTTATTCTTCTGAACTCAGTCAACGGGACTGTCCTTCCTTGATTTTTGAAGGTAAATACAATGTCCGAATTCAGCCAAGAGAGTGGTCACGAACTACTCGATTAGGTGGTCAAGGACTTCTTCGATGAAATGTATTGAACATCGTCAATTCCGAAATCCTTTCTATATACCCTTTGGGGAAAAGTAGCCCGAGAAAATGAAGAACTTCTTCTACCTCTCTTCCATCCCACGTATTTTGCTATATAAGATATCAGGTTTACTTAAGAGTTTGTATTGCAATTCCCTTCATCGATTTTCATGGGTAGAATTTAGAGTTGAAATTTCAGATTTATATTACCGATTTTTATAGATTTTTAAATGCAATTGGTAAATTTTGAGATTAAAGAGATGATCATGACCGTAAATAAATTTAAAAAAAAAAATTTTTCGACAAAGTTTCGTATTTTTTATTTACTTTTTTGTACTTCAAATTCTGACTGATTGAAACGAGAGCTAATCCTCCGACGAGCAATAAATTTGCGTAGTCAAAGCAGTGTTGAACTACTATACGGTTCACGGCTCGATATGTACGTTCGAACTCCGATATTCATCGAGTTGCCATCACTATTGTGGATTTCTATTGTAGCTAGTTGAATTGACGTTGAATATCGAAAGAATTTTTATCGTTCTTTCCCTCGTCGAAGGTTCGAGCCTGTCACCGGTCCAATTTTAAATCTGAAATGTGTCAAGGGAGACTACTTTTACGAAAATCTAGGCAATTTCTAATCGCTGGACACGTGCTGACTTCTTCTTTTATTTATTTTTTTTTGTTTTACTTTATATAGGTACCGATGACAAATTAATTCTATCAAATATCACCATCTTTGTTGGACAATATTTGAATCGGAAATTTATTCCAAAAATTTCAATTTTAGAATCGAGTTAAGCTAGAATATGTATGTATTGTTCGTAGTTTCGTACCATACGTATATATACTATAATCGTACTTTTGAATATTGCATAAGAATACCAGCTGCCATTTGAACACACGACGAATTTACAAGCCTATTTTATTTTTCAATTTTATTACTTTTCATCTGCACCTACGGTGATATAAAAAAAAGTATCGGTTTTGGTCGAAAAGTGACTTTTGCCAATTTCAACGAATCTCCACGTTTTCGACCCTCGAGAATCCGAAAAACAGGTTTTTAGAAAGATGTCGGTCTGTCTGTCGGCCTGTTCGACAAACTCGCACAGTGATCTCGGAAACGGCTCGATGAAAAAATCTGAAATTCACAGGACTTCACAACCAAATGATGGGCATGAAAAATTTCCATGTCTCGTTTAATTTGAACTTCTGGTTCTACCGGGAATGAATCGATTTTCGCTGTTTTACTGACAAACCTATACTTTTTTCTCTGTAATACCTTTCTAAATGAAAGAATATATTCTTCCGAGTTGAGAATTTCATATATATAGGGCATTCCTTGCCAATGACATCAAAAAAATTGTAAATATACCCAGATCGAATTAGAATGAATGCACTGTATAAAATTGTTGTTTGTCAATATATAGGGCGATCCTTGCCAATGACAATAAGAAATTGTAAGTGTACCCAGATCGAATTGGGATTAAACGCACTGTATGAAATTGTTGTTTGTCGATATATATATAGGGCATTTTTTTTATGCGAAATTTTCAATCCTGATCTTTTTCTCGGTTTTTCATTACTTTTTTATACTTTCTCTTTCCATGACAAACCCATCCTTTTTTTTCTATTCGATGAAAAGTACTCCGAAAAACTATTTTTTCGGCTTGTTTTTATATGTATAAGTATAATGGAGAGAAAACAAAAATTCACTTTTTGATGGTTTGTGACTTCGCACGGAAAATCCCTGTATACCTATAATAGTATAACTAAAATGTATTATTTTTTTTTATTTTCTATAAAATAATCCGTAAATAATACCGCATAATGATAGTTGCTTCTACTTATATTTAAACGTGTTCGTTTCCCGGTTATCCAGATTTTTCTTACCCCTGAATTACATACTCTATAATATCATGATATTAAATCGTCAAATGTCCCGTAATCCAACTGTAACAAACTGACCCAGCTATAATATAATCATGATATGTATAACTGTGCGTATATCCTTTATATAGTTCGATTGCGTGTCTCATGTAAACCGAGTTGCGTGCAAGTGCGTTAGAGCATATAATTCGAAAGAATTGTTATCAGTATAGTTTATCAATTTCACAAAGCATCGTTTCAATTAATTATCTACCTATTTAACATTTTCATACAAACATAAGTAAAATATATCCTTTTATATATCCTATGAAAAAAGATTCAACTTTCGTTTATGTATTTTATAATTTAATTCCTTATAACATCTTAGAAAGAGAGAGCTTGAAAAATATAGTCTATTATAAAGCTTGAACATATTCTACTACTACTACTAATACTTCGAGGAATAAGTAAATATTTATCGAACGTTTTGGCTCTGTTGTTTCCCATTGTATTCTGTTGCTACAACAAATCGTGCCGTATAAGTACGTAAGTATCGGTACGTATGTACATACATACATACACGTATATACATATACTAACATGACTAGTTCAATACCTGCCTTCGAGACAGGGGAATTTCACGATTAAGTAAACTCTCTCATCTCATCGAATCGTTAAATCGTGGAGTAGGTTAGCGTAAGGATTGATAAACACTCGAGACGCGGAAGTTGGCGAAGGTTTAAACAGAAGGAGAAATTTTGCACTATCGTATATATATATAGGCGAATTTAATACGATCGCATTGTCTCCGAGATCACCATCACCATCACCATCATCATCATCATCGCCCCAGCATCACCCGGCACCGCAATCATAACTTTCAATTATTTCTCAAGTATAAAGCTCTGCTTCTTGCGTCCTTTCATCATCTGAACGTCTTAATCTAGCTATGCGGTCCCGCCGAGCCACTGACTGTTCATTTTCATTAACCTTAGGTACTATATACCATTTGCCTATTCTACCTACAGCAAAACTTCGATTGCTTCCGCCTCAGACTCTGTTCGGCAATGTTATACTGCTTACAAATTCCTAACAAATTATCATCATGAATTATTATTATACTTATACTACACTATCGAGATTATTGTGATTCGAAGAGAATGAAATATCCTGAAAGCTTCTACTAATTTATTATTTTATCATAAAATTTGTATTGCCTAGTTTTAGTGGTAGAAAAAAAAAAAAAAAAAAAAATTGAACAAATTCGAGGAATAAGAAGAAAATAAAGAAGAAAAGAAACAAGTGAAAGAGCTTTTTACTTAGAAAAAAGTGGTAGTTTATCCACTTTATCAGAATTTCCATTAGTCTTTTGAGTCGTGTAACATTTGTACGGGATATAAAAGGTTCCAGGTATGTATTTTATTTTTTTTTTTTTTATTTATAACTAGCAAATTTTTACTTTATTCACGGTGGTACGAAAAAAAAAATAAAAAAAAACTTAGCATTTACCATCAGTCGGTTACTCGAGGATGGGACCAAAGTTTTACATAAAATATACGTAAAGGCGAGGTAATGACGCGTCTAGAGCAACGGCATGTCGCAACTTTAGCCAATTTCATTTTTGCCTCTCATTACCTGCGGGGAGTAGTGCGGGACGCAGTCTAATAACGTCAACCCCTGCCCCCCCTCCTCGATATCACAAAAGGGTAATCAACCAACTTCAACCTTACCCAAGCTTCGACTTTAATTACCACCGTAACCGACGATATTTCCAAGCTAAGGTTTCCCTAGTCTAATCAACCTCACGTGAATCGAACTTCATATCTTCGATAAATCGACACTCGATTATCTCGTTGCGTGATCACTTGATGTGTATGTATAATGTATACGTAATGTGGATACGTATGTATATACGTAATAATATGCCTTATAGATACGCTTAGAAAAAAACAAAAATAATAACAAACTAATAATTATTTAAACCTCTCGCTGCAGAAACACGACACAAATTTATACGTTCATTATATACACAGTTACTTCCGTCATCTATTGAAAGATAACAATTTACTTTCTGTATATAAGACATGGTATCATCTCAAGTAAGTATAAATTACCTTTGATAATATAGTATAACTATATATATATATAACTAATTCAAATAGAATAGAATATAAATTTTCTTATCTCACTAGTGAAAAATCAATTTTCTTATTTTCTGTTTCTTATTTTTGTATTTTTATAACGTGAAAAAAAAAAACAAAAAAATGAAGATGAAAAAGACGGGCCTTGAAGGTAGAAAATCTTTAGGGTCTTAAATTAATTGTACCCATATTCGGTGGGATGCTGTAAACATCCATCTGCAGTAAGTGCTCTTCCACTCTGATGGAGTATCTCGGTGCGGGTCCGCTTCTGGCAATTTCGTGGCTTCGTTTAACCCAAACCCTGAACCAAGCAGTTCGACCTTACCTAGCCTAACTAAAAGCAACGAAACCTATCTCAACCTTTAACAAGGGTATATATGTAGACACGTTCGAATGGTTTCGGATAGGATGGAAAAAGAGGGGGTGTATTTTCACTCGATAAGATATCGATCTCGATCTCGATCTCAATCTCGATTCTCGATTCTCAAAGCCAATCCTGGGGGACTCTTGTTACAGTCCTTTACAAAGGACTGCAAGAGTGGGCGTAGCTTTGAGTGCCCTTACATTTTCCCGGGCTAGTGGAGGTCCATCGGTGACCGACATTCCCTTAAGGAAACTTGAGATGCTTTAGTAGGTAGAATTCTCTCTCTCTCTCTCTCTCTCTCTCTCTCTCTCTCCTTCTCTCTCACTTGTCCACTGTTCTGTGTCACTGAATTCTATAATCGAGTTGGAGCTTTAAAGCGGATCAAAAAGCGTATATCTTGCCTCGGTCAGCAAGAGGGCAATTAAATTCGTCCAAATATACGATATATACCTACGTTATTATATATCGTCATACGATGACACAATAGAAAAATACATCTCGTAATTGGAAGACAGAATAATGAAAAAAACAAAAGAACAAGAAGAAAAAAGAAAAAAAAAATAACCATTAAGTATCGAAAACAAGGGACTATCTTCAGGGAGTTTGTTACATCAGTTCAAACCTCTCAAACCTTTTTCTGACCCTGTAATGTCCGATTCGGATTCTAAGATCGATATACTCAAGGACAAATATATATATATATGTGAGCCATATGAGTGGATGTGGCTATGAGAAAATACGACGATAAAAATCTATGGGATCGCTATATTCTGTATTGTCAGAAATCTTGTGAGAAATGGATATAAGAAGGAAGTAAAAAATGAATGAAGAAATTGAATCGACTGGTCTTATTTACCACGTGGAAACATTTATGTATATATATATATATATATTCACATACTGTATACACATACGTATAAATACATACACATACCTATATATGTCTGAACAAGATGATGGTGCCGCCGTACTGTACCTAACGGTATATACTTCAATCAGAATTGTTTATGAGCAATTGGATCGTTCCCAGTTATATCCTAGAACCACATGCGTGTTATTCTGCGAGAATAAATTCGCGTACCGTTAGACGTAAGACGATTTAATATATATATATATATTTTTATTTTTATTTTCCCCAATTACTCTGCGCAATATATATATATATATATATATTTTTTTTTTTACATACCAACGTCTTACTTTCTAGAAAAAAAAAATTTCAAAAAAAAAAAAATTATTCATTGGTTATCGTAATTTGAAAAGAAAATTATAGTCGAGAGAAGATGATATAGTAAATGAAAAGCATTTCGCCATGGCTAATTCAGGGGATAAAAGAGAGGACGGGATGTATAAAAAAAAAAGAACAAAAAAAAAAAGTAAAAAGGGAGATGGTCGTGGAAAGCTTTTAGAAATTTTTTTCAGTTGGCAAATTTAATTTCGTCCCATCTTAGGTGATTACGCATTCCTTTCACGGGCGAGGCCTTCAAATATTTAATTACTTTATCATTGGTTCGTTCTTTGGATTATTATTCTAACTTCCATCTGGAATCAACCCTTCAGAGTATAAGGTTTGTTCGAACGTTCAAACATCTCGTATGTATTACATGTACATATATACACGTATACAAGAGTATAGTTGATAAAAAATTAATCGAAGGCTACCTCTCAACGGGGTTTTGTTGAGCGAGCTTTAAATAAATGACAACAACGGTTGTATAACTAATTAAAATTTCATGGTAATTTTAGGATAGAGAATATGTCAAGCCACGCGTTTGCTACTCGCATAGTTATACGATTATACAATACCTACCTCATGCGATCGATCGTTAATAAATTAACGTTACCTAAAACCTAAATTAATATTTATTTATGGATTTTTGTACATACTTATAGGTACTTGTACATACATAACTGTATCAAAATTGTAAATTTTACGTCACGTTTGCAAACTTCCTAAGACTGGTTATCGCTATATTTAGATCAGATAATTATATACAAAACGACATGGCAAAGGCCCTCGTGATTTATAAATATAGCCTCGCGTGTCCAGGTCTTACGAAACAAACTCTTGTAAAGTTCTACATATAAATAGAACGAACGAACGACCGTCGAACGGAACGAACGGTTGGATGGATCAGCTGCTTTTAAAACAACTATATACCACAATTGCACCCTTAACGTGACCTATCTAGTTATTTATCTAGTTCTTTTTTTTTTTTTTTTTTATTTCTAGCACAAGGTCGATGGTCCTCGTGCGTTTCGATAAATCGATAAATTTCATCAAATTATATCGAAATGAAATTATATCACAAGGGCTGAATTTAGACGTAACATTTTTTTTTTTTTTTTTTAAGAATAATAACAAAATACGATAAAGCTCGTCTTAGCGCAATTGTTATTATTAATAAATCTCACCCTTCTCACGTTATAAGCCAAGAAACTGTTTCTAACTACACGTGAAGAGCGCAAGAGGTAGGGCGATAAGGTGGCAGGTCATGCCGTGGCGACAAAAGTCACGTTTCACCCTCACCGCCGTTATAGTATACTTAAGTAAATAAAGCTACCCTGACCAAGAGTGCACTATTTTGAGAACGCGATATTACCACAATTCCGTGGACTAAGGGGGTGAGCTTGATAGTGAAACGTAGCTTTGGAAAGGATTTTATTAGATTTGAGATAATGCAGCGGACGAGAAGACGTGAGAATGAGAATACAAATGGAAATTTGTAGATTCGAAATTTCGTGATTAGTGTCTAATAGCAGTTTCGGGTTTTCGCAGGTTCTCGAGTAATAAATACAAGAAGAAAAAGAAGAAGAAAAAATAGTGACAAGAATGATTGACGTGAAAAAATACGGTGCGAACTGTGTACCAAAACGTTTAAAAAAAAAAAAAAAAAAAAAAGAAGAATCCGCGACCTCGAAGCACGGTTATAACTCTGTCGTTGATTGCAGTCTACGTCATCGACAACCGAGAGCTACGTTACTGATTTTGGCCCCAGGAACTACCGTCGACGCGACGCGACGGACTGATTCACCAGTATAAGCTACTAGTTTGCCCAATCCTCTTTGCCAAGGAATGCCAAAATGCTATACACTGAATAGTCACGCTTAACCCGTGGAAAACTACGCCAATCCACATGTCTGATACTAAATCATACCAATATTATACATGTATATGTATGTAACATATGCCAATTGAATAACGAGGTAATTTACATCGCTTTTAACGTTATATGTATATACAGGGTGATTTTTTTTAATCGCCCTAGGCCGATTTTTCCGAAACCAAGCAAGATGCGAAAAAAAGTTTGGTATAAAACATTCAGGGTTCGAAGGGGCCCGAAACTTGGTCGTATCAGTATTTCCGTAAATGGAGCCGCCGAGGTCGGTGAAGGTTAACTTCGTTTTTTTAAATGGAAACCCACATTTTTTAATACATAATTTTGTTCTACTTGAAAAATCAAACAACTTTTGTATAAAACATTTTTTTGTGAGACATCAAGTTTTTATGATATTCTACTGAATAACTAAAAATTTTTCAACTTTTAAGAACATTTCACCTCTAAACTATCAAGTTTGGAGAAAAATCGCAAGAAACAAAAAGTGCGTAATTTCATGTACAAATTCTTGGTCAATGATTGAAGAATTTTTTCAAATAGTTTTTCATTGTAGTTTCTTTACTCGCCTAAAAAACAGCAAAAATTGTTTTGAAAAAAATCTACAATTATTCTTCAAGAATCTTTACATGAAATTACGCACTTTTTTTTATGCAATCTTTCTCCAAACTTGATAGTTTTGAGGTGAAATGTTCTTAAAAGTTCAAAAATCTCTAGTTATTCAGTGGAATATCATAACAACTTGATGTCTAACAAAAAAATGTTTTATACAAAAGTTGTTTGATTTTTCAAGTAGAACAAAATTATGTAATGAAAAAGGTAGGTTTCCATTTAAAAAAAAAAAACAAAGTTAACCATTTACGGAAATACTGATACCACCAAATTTCGTTCCCCTCTGAACCCTGAATGTTTGATACCAAACTTTTTTCGCATCTTGCTTAGTTTCATAAAAATCAGCCTGGGGTGATTAAAAAAAAATCACCCTGTACATACATGTATATAATTACTTTATACATATATTAATACACAGTATATGCATATGACGTACATTATCAAACTACAGTATGTATATATGTGCATGGAAATATGATATGCAACTGGGTGGATATGATATGAGAAAAGTGCTTTAGTAAATCAATTTTTTATTACATATATTATCTAGTCAATGATACGGGAAAGCGACAAAAAAACAAAAAAGAATGATTCAATATTTATTATTCTTGGCAATCGACACCCTCACCGCGGTTATACATATGAAAAAAAATGAAAAAAAAAAAAAAGAAAAAAAATTGGTAATAGAAAAACAGTTTTTGTTTAGTCAAACAGTTAAAAGAAGGAATAATTGTTTTGGCAGGTGATGGTGAGCGAGTAGTTTATACAGACGCGTTAGTGACCAACGATCAGCTCGTTGGCGTTTCTTAAAGATGTCATTTTGCGAGGCGTATAATATCTGTCTGCAAATTTGTATGATTAGTCAAAAATTGGAATTTAGGTCTGACATAACACCTACATATATCTGTCTAGAGGACATTCCATGTCAAATCGGCAGTCTAATAATTCTTTGGATTTTCTACGATGCTGAAAACTTTTTTTTACGATACACCGGGCGCAAATTTCGATTTTGCGCTCGCTTTGTGTGCACAAAATTCAACTTTCCGCACGTCGTATCGAAAAACAAGGCCGAAAATTGATTCTCGATTCGTGTGATTGTCGCCAAAGCGAATAGCGAAAAATTTCACACTCGTCCGAGAATCAACACTTTCGCACTAGTATTGAAATGTACTATTTCCAGTATTCCCATCGATAGCAAATTTCTAGATTGTTTTTTTTTATTTTTTCAGATTTTTATCAAATTTTTGCTGAATAATTTTCATTCAAATAGAAAATGCAATGACTCAAATGGTTGCCGATTTGGCATAGAATCCTCCATACGTATGTACCTATCATATCTAACTGTGTTTATCGTTGTCGTTTGCTTGCTCACTCGTTCTAATGATTTGTTTGCCCGTTTGCCATTCGCCACTGCCAACAATTCTGCGCTTTCCTGATCCAACAATATCTCGAGGCTCGATACATAGATACATACATACATACATACATACATTGCGCCAGTCTCTGAGCGCGTTATTTTTAAATCTTACCAGAACCAAGTGCCGCTAAACTTTGCCTCCGCCATGGCCTCCCGTTAGTTTCAAAAATTTGAAACATAATTTTCTTAATTTTTTTTTTTTTAGATTTTTTTCCCCCACCCCACATTTGCCCAAGTAAATTTCACCTCAGATACATATTTTTCACATTTTAATACCTCCGGATTCTAGAACAAGCTTTTACTTCTGGTCTCGTTTTATATATATATATATCACATTTATATAGGTATACGTAGATATATACGTATTACGTAAACCTGACGAATCCTCACTTCCGTTCGTCTAGACTGCTCTCCCCGTGCCTTATACCTACCTTCCATAGGGATATACACACACTTTGATAAAAATTTTTCGTCGTAGGTATATACGAGCTATGAATTTTAAAGTCCTTGATCTCTGTTGAATTCTTTATAACCTTCGTGGAGATAGAATAGTTGAATATTTGACACAGTTTTGGCTCCAGCTTGCGTTCATGTGGTGTGATTCTCGTCTCACTCAACTCCCAGATATAATTCGACCTGAAGCCAGAGCTGAGAATGTGAATTTTTACCTTACGGTTAAAAAAAAAGGTATAAATATATATATATATATTTGCACATTCACAAACTTTTCATTCCTCGGTCAAAATGTCAGTGAACATTCTCTTAGTAAAGCTAAAGTTTATTCGAGGTCTTCTATCAGAGTCATCGAATAGGTCAAACGATGATTTATTTCTATAAAAAATTTTTTTAAACATACAATTTGACCCGGTGGTTCATAATTCAAATGGCCAAGCCCAGTATTTCGCATTTGAAACTCTAAAATATCATCCATTCATTAATGACTGTTGCGTAAAGCAGCTTTCATCGATTAGTTAGGATAATTTTTATAGATCCTGATGTAAGGTAAATTCGTAATTATTAATTACTAGCCTCGTATAGTGGTCAGATAAAAATTGTGAGTCGATTTTTCAGAATCTCTCGATAGATTTTAATTATGGTTTTTTTTAATTTAAAAACCTTGGACTTTGCAGTATAAAAATTGATACAAAATTTTCAATCAACTTGTATTTCGGAAGTGATAAATGTAATCATCTCGTTCTATAGAGAAAAGAGGATATATGGCAAAGTCATCAGCTAGTAATCAATTTGACACGTTGTGTTATAGAGCTGAAGTAAGTATAATTAATAATATTTGACGGTGACTATGCTATGGTCCGCTTTTATCCACGAGAGTTATAGAGAAAGGGGTCCACCATTTCCACTTTCTTCTGTACGTACCTACTGCAAGTTTGAAACTTGATATGACCATTACTCACGCATGTTAGAGTGTAATTTCCACTTCTCTTATTAATTTCACTTGTAATTATTTTGAATGAATAAATTTTTCAGCATTCACGAGACTCGTTTTATATTATACATACTTATCTAAATTTATCTTATCTTTATATACAGCTCGTGCTCGTAACGTGCTGCAGCAATTCTTTTCCTTACGAGACACAGCTTGACGTGTAAATTGATCTCAGTATACACGATTCAAATTTTTGACGCGATTATAATTGAAGGTGAGTCTCTATGCGGTTACAATTTTTTTTTTTTTTTAAGTTTGCTGAATTATTACATTCGAAATCCGTATAATGGTTATTGCCGAATTTTTATTCGGGATAGTATAAGAACGTAAAAATATTACTGCAATCATGTCAACTCTAATTGTTTGCAATAATTATTTACGCTCTAGGTATAATACAACGATTTTTTTTATATATCCATCGAATGGTCTTGTTTTCGACCACTTTTTGTTTACCGTGGTAATCAACGAGATAAATGTTGATAAAAACAAGTGTCAGTATTTACCCATTCGTACTTGAAAATCTCACGGAATTACGCCTCATATTTAGAATAAAAAGAAATTTATATGACACCTATGTTGAAATTGAAACCTTGACTCCTGACCGTTTCAAAATTTTCTGCATTCGTGACGCGTTATTTTATAATTTTAAATTCGGTCTTTGAATATTTCTTTTGTTTTTTTTTTTTTTTTTTTTATTTTTTCGCCAATACCCTTCGAAGAACTTTTCATTTTTATTTTCTTTTTTCTTTTTTTTTTTGTTTTCATCAATATTGGTTTTGCCTAATTAAATTTTATCCCGCTGTTGGGGGAAAAGTAGGCCGAATAAGAATTTGGATTATTAGAATAAATTGAATTTTGGTAATTGGTCCTTTCCCGTAATTCGATATCCTTTTATGAAAAAGTCAGAAAGTAAAAATGACTTACGGTTAAAATGCTAATACGGATTTGCGATCCGCAAGTTTTTCGCCCATGCTTAGATCGATCTACGAATGCGTGGGAGTCCGTTGAACCATGAAAACACGTACAATGTCGATTTAGAAATCCGTGCCGAACGCGATCGATTAGATTTAAGGTCGTTAAAAGTTTTTTTTTCTTTATATTCATTTATTTATTTTTCATTTATTTTTTTTTTTTTTTCTCTTCAAACTGTTTCTGAACTGCTATACAAGCCTTGAAGTGATAATATGTGCTAATAAAACGATCCAAGCTACTGCATTATACATAGCAATTACGTAACGAGGTTAGAAACAGAAAATACCAAAGTCTAAAACAGCGCAAACTATTCAGCCCCCCGAAAAAAAAAAATTCTCATTCAAAATCCAAATTTATCTTACCAAGAAGTTCCTGCAGTGCAACGGTACCTACAGTCGACTTGGTTCTAAACCATGTGCAAAACAAAAAAAAAAATTTATCTTAAACCTATTCATCAAAATAATATTAAACAGGCATAAATGGAACAAAATTTTTCACCATGACACGCATTCGTTGTTCTAACAGTAATTCTGCATCAAGTACCTACTATACATACATAACAGTCGAGTTGAATACAAATTTATTGGCATTCTAGGTAAGTTAACTTGACTAGAAAAACATGAACGATCATGTGTCAAGTGTTATGCATTGTCAACGGTGTCTTCGTAATGAGTTAACACGTCGTGGTTTTAAATGAATAAGAGTTTTTGTTGAGAAAGAATTCTGGGAGTAGATATACCCGAAAATTTTTCTTCTTGGTAGGTTGGTAGAATTTTTTTTTTTTTATTAATTTTTGTGTTTGTATCTACTGGTGAACACCATCATCATTGTTATTAATGTTATTTATATTTCTTGTAGCTATTTACACAGTCGATTTTAGCCTGCAGTTACGTCATTTTTGTAATTGGATTGAATGCCTGTATTTTTAAAACAGAATAAGCTGACCTTAGCGATGTTTTAATGTAAATATTTAACTTTTGACGCATTCCAATGAAATTTTTTTTATCGAATAAAAATAACAGGAACCTCTACGGAACTGGACTGAAGCTTGAGTAAGTCTCTAATGAGACTGGGTTGATTTTTCTAAAGTTCCAAACGGTCAAAATTCAAAATTTTAATATTATGTAAATTGCAAAATTAATTTTTTTAATTTCCTTTAAGAAATCAAGCTTCTAGATATAAAAAGAAAACAATGCATTGGTATACCCCCGACTGTTTTACATATAGAAAAAAAAAGAGAAGAAGATATGATAAAGAAATACTAAAAACTGATCGTAAGGTGAAATGAGAAACGTACAATTCAAATCGCAATTAAAATTCTGAGTATATAAACCAAAATAGAAATACACCTACGTCATAGGATATTCTTAAGCTTTATATATATATATCTCTGGTAAAAGAAATTATGGTAAATAATTGCAGATTTGAATAAACTGACAAAAGAATTGCCAACTGAAACCTTTTGAAATAATTATAACCACATACTCTTAGGAATTCATACCATTGTTACGAAACAATTCATAAAAGTATAGAAAAATAAAACTTCGTTGTAATTATTACATATTTAATATATAATTGCAGAATTTTAGTCGAATAATTAGCAAATAGTTACATAAAATAAAACTAATATATCAACGTCGAAGAGGATGGATGACAAATTGTATAAACGATTCGTTTTTTCTCTTATACCTCTATCGAAAACTTATTTTATGTTATTTTATATTATGAAAGCTATTAACAGTTTCCATGAATGATCTTGATTGAATTATTTATTCTTAAAACTAAAGTACAACGACAATATATCAAAGTAGAAACAAGTCACAAAGCACCTTTCACCTGAGGGTCACCGAGCCGTCGGCCATGGCACAAGATTACGTCATTTGATACGCATGTCGTCAATCCACTTACCTACCTCACCCGTATAAGTTCCACGCACTGTGGTCCGTGCGGCAGCCATTCCCCCCCCCCCCCCCCCCCCCGGATTAATTGCCAATCTTTATCTTTTTTCATCTTCCTATTTCATAGGACTTTCACCGCTCGTTCAATTACTCGAGGTACGGTATATAGGTACCTAGTTGGTTATCTTATAGCTAGTAGGTACTACACAAAGACCTACACTACCCTCAAATTTAATATAAAAAATTACCCACGTTCCAAAATCCTGTTTCTCAACATCACCTCGCTCTTCGCGAATTTTGATCCTAGCAAAGTATCAGATTTTAAAAAGAACCCTGAACAGTCGAATAAAGAGAAATTTTATCTGAAGTATGTATTGTTAAAAATAACTCAGCTAAGGGATAGACTAATAAATAGACATGAATTTCAGATATCGAAGAAATGCAGAATTCCAGTTCAAGTGATGTAGTCTGAAATCCTATATTCTATCAAATTGTATCCGTCCACTTGACGATCGTATCGATAGACTGAATTTAAATAATAAATACAAAAATTTTCAACTAGGAATTTATTTACTCTCTTTAATTTTTTTAAGTATCTAACCCAACTGCAGATACGTATATATTATATATATACATAGGTATCAGTGATTTACGTATAGCTCCGATTAGTCAGCCCGCACTGCAGCAGCAGCACCGAAGTTAAAACGAAAAGACGATTTTTATCGAAGCAGAAAAACGTCTGGGAATAGAAGAAAAAAAAATATACGATAGTAGAGTATACATATAGATATAGGAGATTAAATGTAGATGGATTACAAAAGTCTCACCATTAAATGGACGAACCCAGGACTCTATAGTAATGGCATCATTTATCTCATTGTCAGATTCCTCGCCTTTCAAACCTCTGTTTTCCCTCCTTTTAGATGACTGGCTACAAACATAAGTGCCTTACCACGTCAACGAGCATTAAATAGACTATATATATATATATATATATATTTCATAGTATGAACTATTATACACGCTCATCGAATCTCCATTTCATATACAAACAATCAGCTAATATACATACAAGGTTATAGTGTATCATACGTTTGTTCTCCAAAACCCTTGACGCCACTGTTCACTTTATATTCGGTAACGTATTGTACCGTACGATATTAGACAGGCATATTAATCAAGGATAGATGTGCATCTATCGTTGCCGTATGTTGGTATGTACATACGTATGTACACCGAAAATCGTTCCAAAACTATTATACTGCAGGAACAATAAAATCTAAAATAAAAGAAAGAAATTGTATTGCATTCCGAATGGTATGCCATGGCTTACGATATCCAGCGAAAGAGCTAAGCCGAGTATATTGGAATGGCAATATTTTCCCTCAACGTTTATACCTATTCTTTCGTTTTTTTTTGTTTTTTTTTCAACCCTGAACGTATCCTGGTTGCCACGATCGAACAATCTGCAAATCGTTCTATCACAGTTACATTACATATTCTCAATTCCAATGTTTCGATATATGTATACATGGTATATATATATATATATATACATATGTATGTTACGTACCTAGGTGATATACACTATCTTATACCTAAGTATATAGAATTTCGTACATAGAAATGGGAGGCCAAGAATAGGCGTGGACCGCAGCTTCTGGTCTTGGTACGGTTGGGTACAGCTAAGGGTCGATATTTGTACATGTATATATACATAGATATATGTAGCTGTATATAGCTGTTTGCCAAAGATGTGATCTTCTCTCCGAGACCTTGAGAGAAGGGCAAATCTCTCGACGCAAAAGCTATATCTATACTATCATTAACCCTCGACAATTCGTAAACTCCGGTCCATAATACCATCACGTCAACGTTTGGGATCGTTTGACGTCATGGAAAATTTTTTCGATCCCTCATCGATGTAGATTACACCCTAGTAGTTAAAATAAAATAAAAAATACAAATAATTAATCGTCAAGTAAACTTAGACATGTTCAATGTAAAGTCTGCAATTTTATTACCCATAAATAAAAAAGATTTTCATATAGATAAAACTTTATTCGATATGATGATGATGATGTAGGGTTAAATTTACGATATGATCATCACGAGTTTAGATACTGAGTATTATTTCAGGTCAAGATCGTGAAATGGTAGGCATTTGGTTGAAGAAAAATATAATAAAAAATGAAAATGGAACCGCATGGTTAGTCTACGACGTTCTCCACGGGCCTGAGGGGTTGGGGCAATAGCTAACCGGTCATAATAATATAATCTATATACCAAACATATCCATATGACAATTTGTTAAGCAATTCATATAATAAGGAGTGAGTAGAACAAGCCGAAATACATAACCCAGTTTTCTGCATGTATGTTTGCGTTGTGCAATTCGGTTAACACTGTGTCTCCGTAGGTTATAGGTATACATATATACATATATACCGGGTGATTAGCAAGAATTAATTCAAGAATACATATAGACAAAAGTAAAATAAAAAGAATAAAAAAATATTAATTTGAAAAAAAAAAAAAAAAACAGTTACAAATATATGTTTAAACTTAGTTACTTTAATTTTTTATGTAAGTATATAATACATATGTGTGTAATGATACGTGTATATAAACTACACAATATATATGTATATCGTCATGCCTGCAACTTGAATAAACAATAGTCAGTTGGTTTTAAACAAATATCGGTCATGTGCCATATTGTGCTTCTCGACGACGTAGTGTCATAATAACTATAGACGGCGAAGCATGTGTTTTGTCTTCTTTTTTTTTTGGGGGAATTTTTTTTACGTTTGTCGTCTTCTTTTTTTTTTTAGTATATCGCGTCACCTCATCTCCAATTACGTCAATGTAATTGTCGGTTATAATTATACGAAGTTAATGTCCGTGTGTACCTATTTGTCGTGATAATCACACTACATGTATATGTGACGTCAATTGCACGAGGAGATACAATTTTATGATATAATAAGACACGTATATGTACATACATACATACATACGTATACATATTATTATATGCAGCATTGATGATGCTGATTTATGCAAGGACCGTTCTTGAACTATCGTGCCTAAATAATTCTCTCATATCGTTTAGATATACTAAATGACTTTAACTTATCATCGTTAAACATGCAATTATCAATTTTTTTTTTAGAAATTATTGTCGATAGAAGAAAAATTATTCTATACATATCGTTCATGCATGTAATTTTCGTTAATTAGTTTAGGGATGTTCTTGTACCTACTCAGTACGTTGTAATTAGTAAATTGGTTTAATTAACATCGAAACAAACATCTGGAGAACAGAACAATAGATTTGAATTCCGACGTTTCATAATGGAAATTATTATCGTAAAAGGCGAAAGGCGATTATTTTACAATTATTAGTTATAAAAAAAAGGCCTTGTAAAATTTGGCAAATTTTATTTAACAACTGTTAATTTCAATAGTTTATTTATACCTAAAATTAAATATTTGTTTCGATTGTTGAAGTTATTATTTAACGACAATTTTATTCTACAAAGTTGTCCTTGAAGTTTGAACTATAAATTATTCCAGACTAGCGAAGACCAAAGCTGAAAAAGACTATTGAGACTTTGATCTTTTGATATGCCTTATAGTCACGTTGATCGCCTCGTGTTTAAAGGAAAATCTAAGGCTGGGATTAAAGTCTTGGATTTTAAAAGTTGAAGCGATTTTAAATTTTCAAAAATAAAACATAAATTTCAGAATATTAAAATTCGAAACCTCAACTTCTGGCCTCGAAAATAATTCAGACTATGGAAAAAATGATTGTCTTTGTAACTTCAGGGAAAATTTTTTACCAGAAAAAACTACAGCGATAAACGAGATGATTAGGTAAACGAATTATGGTATCCATAGGTGGTGCTCATCGAAACAATTGTACTAATAGAACTCGATATTAATCATTCTGGTCTCATACCTTATCTCCTAATTTCATATATTATATCCTTGAATTATTCTCATCTCTTAATTTAAGTTTCCAACTGTCCTCGCGATTTGTCATACTTAAACATCATTTGACAGCGGTTCAAATGTTCCAAATGCATAATAATTAGCACGAGGAAAAAGTTGAAATAAAAAGAATGAAAGAAAAGAAAGAAAGAAAAAAAAATTATACAACAAATATTGTTATATATTTTCAGGTAAAAGTATGTCACAGCGGTATATATAGTCGCGATGTATATTATATATGTATATTATATATGGGTATATACTTATGTATTATTAAAAGCCGCTATCTTGCGAGTGTACAACGCTGATAGAGCTGAAGTATAAAGAATACACCTCGTGAGTTGCTGGCACATGCAACAAGCCGCAAACGTACGTGCAGGTAGGTATAAGGTAAAGTACATGACGATGTTGGTACGCCAGTTTCTCAACAATTTTATGATGCAGGAACCGCTAACCGACCGTTTCAATAAAAGAAACGTATAACCAGTCGAGTGATAGCGAGGTTTCTGGTTTGCGTATTCTCTTGCCACATTTTGGCGTTAGATATTACCACTGAGTATTAACATTGTTCAATCTTTTGGTAAGACACTCTTAACAAACGTCAGAAATCAAGCGAAACAAAATTACGCTTAGGAAACTGCTTCTTTTTTTTTTTTTTTTTTTAGTTCAGTTTAGATATTGCGATGCACAATGATCCCATTGGTCAAGTTTTTTTTTTTTTTCTTTAGGTTTTTTACAACAACCATAAATAAAATGACATTTCATCATTCTAAATCTGAGACCAATATGTATACCTACTGGTTAAATTAATCACTGTAGGTATAACATGCGGGTAATGATAACGAAGAAATAAATTCTCTACATGCTTCATATTGTCTTTTTTTTTTTTTCTTTTTTTTTTCTTTTCATTCTATATACGTGTGTAGTACCTACGTGTAATAGATATGCACGGTATTACTTCGGCTAAATAATTTACATTTTAATTTATGTATCTTCTTCTTCTTATCTCGTCGAGGGCGACGACGTTTCCACTTAAGTGGGTGTAGTTCTGCATGCTAACTTCTTACCTCACCGATTACTCTAACTTGGATATTAGTACAGTGATTTTCCACACCAAAATTATAGTAAAAAAATTTCAATTCAATTAACGAGTGACAAAATTTAAAAAAAAAAAATTTAAGTATGTAAAAATTTTTATACACGTAGACATCGAAAGACATTGTTACTCAAAAATTGCACATCATGCTATTGTACCTATAGGCATGGTTTAAATTTTCGAACAATCGATGTCATTCAATCATTTTCTTGAAACTAATTAAGGTAGATTATTGATTACAGAGTCCTGCGTAAGCGATAACGTTCATTTCATTATCGCAGTAATCGGGGTAACGCCCAACTGAGATTCGTTTACAAACACGCAAGACTTGATTTCCGATATTTAAGCCCTGAATTTCGAGATTCTAAATACGTCGGATCCGTTTAGTAAAAACGATAATCTCGATTGATGGAGTGGTCTTAACTCACACATGCTCGTATAATGTGGCGGAGTATTTTTTATTTTTTTCTCCATTCCGATTGGAATTTCGACATTTCGGATCTTTAGCTATCGAAATTTTGAACCCTCGGTGTTTTTAGATTGTTTAATTTTTTTTGTTTGTTTGAATCGACCATGCAGACTTTCGCAAAAATACCATTTTTCCAAAAACTGTCAATCGTTAATATCAAAATTCAGAATTTAGACCATTCGTGAGTTTATAAATTCGTAACTTCAACCCACTTCCATATATATTATATACCTATAACGTGATATAACACAACGTAAGATGAACCATATAAAAAAAAAAGTCTCTTTTACGTACACTTCGCGAGATATCTAACTAAACCTGTATATTGTTGCAGTTCTATATAAGAACGTAAAATAAACCGTTTGTACGGAATTTTGACGAGCAACCGGAAAGCAGCCAATCGGAAGCACTCGACGATACTCAAAACCCCTCGTCGAGCTGGTTTCACGGTACACGTGGCACAGATTACACAACGCTCGAGTAACCGCAGCATCGTTCAACCTTCAACCTTTGCTTCGAGTCGTCACGTGAGAACGGTACAATTTCCGGTACTCCTATTTTATATATATATATATATAGATATTATATATATATATATATATATATATATATATATATATATATATAGTATATATATATATATATGATATATATGTATATATAAGATAGATACAAAAGTATAAATACTTTTGAAAATAAGTATAAATACACATACACACGTATAGATATATACGTATCTATATACATATACATAACAGCCAATACACGAGGTGCAAAATTCCGTCGCATTATCACCCGGAGCTGTTCTGAACTTCCAGAAGTAATTAAGCGCTGAAATCGATCGCCGAGAAATTCCTCACCAACCGTATAATGTATAGTCGCATATACAGACATATATATATATATATATATATATATATATATATATATATATATATATATATATATATATATATATATATATATATATATATATATATATATATATATATATATATATATATATATATATATATATATATATATATATATATATATATATATATATATATATATATATATATATATATATTAGACCATTTCAAAAAAATCGATTATTTTTCATTTTCAAAGAGTTAGTCAAAAATATTGTTCCAAATGATGAAAAAAAATGTTGTCAAAGTTTGAGCTCTTAATAATAATATTAAGAGGTGCCTCATCGCGATTTTCTATTTCCCATTTAAATAACATGGAAAATGGTCTTGTGGAACTTTTCGATTTTTATATCTTGAAAATTAATCTACTTAGAAAGATTCTGCATGAATGCTGTTGTTCAAAATTGTACGCTCTAGAAAAAAGGTCTCTTGGTCTTTTTCGATGAATCCAACTGTTTCCAAGTTAGTCATGATTAATTACCATTACCAATACACCAACTTGGAAATAGCTAGATTTATCGAAAACGAACAAGAGACCTTTTTTTTAGAGCGTTCAATTCACTACAAAAATATGTTCTGGTCTTATCAGTACACTAATGCGTTGACGAGTTATAGAATTCCAAAGTTTAAAAAAAAATTTCCCCATGTTATTTAGATTGGAAATAGAAAATCGCGATGAGGCACCTCTTAATATTAATATTAAGAGTTCAAACTTTGACAGCATTTTTTTTTCGTCATTTGGAACAATATTTTTGAGTTACTCTTTGAAAATGAAAAATAGTCGATTTTTTTGAAACGGTCTAATATATATAGAAATATATTATACATATATTATAGATATATCTAATACATATATTTATCTATGTATAACATGTATGTATACGTAATTTGATACTATTTTCTGACATGTTATCAAACAAATTCAATTCCCGTTACCCGCGCAGCACGCTATGGTATGTCAATTCTCCTACCCTCGGGTTAATCATCAAACTAATCATGAACGAGCTACGGTAAATTATCATTACATCTGTAGAGCAAAAATTCCTCCCTATAATATGAAACGATCATATTTTAAGTCTTGTACTTATTGTAACACGAGTTGATGCTTTTTTTTTTGCATTTATTTTTTCTTGGGTTTTTACTACATTTCTCAAATCACTCATCCCTGCAGTTTTTCAAGCGAATCAGATGCGTTTATTATATATAAAATGTATATAGCACTGTATGTATGGTATGTATGATATATACCTACCGTATGGTAGGTACTACATACAAGTATGTGCGCAATTTGAAAGACCTGTACGGCTACAACAGCTGCGTGAAGAAGAGTTTATATACCGTGGGAAATAAACTCCTTTAAATATCAAATTGTAATTTTTTTTCTAACTATATCTATCGTAACTTTTATAACCTTATACTTCTGGTCAGTAAAGACAATTATTGACATTCATTATCATTCCACAATTATAAACGTAAATTTTCTACAGTTAAATACCATCTAAATTGGCAATTTACTTCGCGATTGAATATACATACTGTATATATATACGTCTACATTCATAAAGCATATTGGATATCATGTTTACACCTATACGTTTAACAAATCTCTTGATTATACTGAACCGTATGCGATGTTTCTATTTTCCATGTTTACGGTGTAACATATTTTTAAAATTAATAACAAAATTTGACGAAGTAAGTTTTGCTATTTAGTAACTGAAAACTATATAATTTTTGAAAACTTTTTCCGCTCCTTAATGTTAATCAAATAACGCGAATCTACCAACACTATAACAATTAATAATGACTTTGCAAGATGTTTTACTCCGCAAGAATAAACGATATCTGTATATCTAACTATCTCTTTACAATATTTACCTACCTGATTAAGAAGTGGAAATTATTACTCTTTTTTTCAGACCACTTGACCTCGTGACCGCGATTATTATACGATAAGAATTAGTGTCTATAAAGTATGGAAAAAAATCTGACAAAAATTATTAGATCCAAGATCGAAAAAGTAAATAAATAAATTTTTGTTTTTAAATTGATGGAAATAATTGTATAGGAACTAGATAGGCATGCACGTATGTATAGGTGCCTAACTCAGCGCTGGAATTACGCGATTTCGTGATCCAGGCAAACAGCTCACACTGCAGTCACGTTAGATGGATTTATACGCGTAACACCTGAAGCGTCAAAGACAAGCTAGCTGCAGGACTAATACAGGACGTGGTTAGGCACAGATATATATCTATCTACCGTTATACCGTATAACTTCCCTGCGGTTGTCTACGTTGAACATATATGCCCGAGCGTCTCTCTAACCGAGGACTGTAATTAATCGTAAGAAGGTTTGTCCGTGTTTGAACGCCCGCCAAACCCGCACATAGGTATATATACACATTTTCGTTAATGTTGGTATACGTGAACACACACACACACGCATTCACATTCACATTCACATTCACATTCACATACGTATACTCCTCTGTAAGCTATTGCATTACATTGCCATTGCTGTCTAAAGCCTATTTAAGTACATATATTTTATGTATATGCACTGTACACCCGGCCAGCACCAGCTGAGTGATGTAATTGTTCAATTGTACAATTACTGCAGCAGTTGCGTTACTAAACCGTACAACGAAGATCCAAAGCCTTTTGTAATACAGTTTGCAAACTTTTGCAAACTTCACGTGTACAATATTCAAGGTGATAGAAAAAGAAGTTATTTATCTTATTCGATTTAGAATTTTTTTTTTTTTTTTTTTACACAATCAAATTTCATAGAATAAAAATTCCAATAAAAAAATTTTCACGATTGAATTCTTTCAAATTTTATACAGAATTTTTATTCCACATTACGAATAAGTTACTCTTCATGTAAATATCTGCTCTGTCTTGTGCTAAATGTACTACATACATGATCATGGATGGTACAAGGTACCCTTTATCAACGGTAATACTACGCTCCTCGTACATATGCGAACTGCACAGTATAAATTACGGTATGTCATTATATTGACCGATTGTAGAGTACAGTACAGAACTATAAGCTTATAAATCAAAACTCAGAATGTTGTACCGATTATCTTGTTGAGTTTATAAAATGTGATATGTAATATAAAACTGGGACTTTAGTAGATATATCAAAGGTCGATTTGAATTAGTCAAAATCCAAGGTGATCTGGACCAAATCATCATTGAAATAAATTTATTGACGATAATAGATTCTAAATATCGATAATACAATACACAGATTTTTAAACATTTAGCTACTCGAAAATTTGGCATTAGATATTCGTCTTTTATCGACACGAAGACGTATATAAAAAAATTCTTAGAATAAAAGAATTCATTTCGTGGGAGGTTAAAACAAAAAAATTTCCATTAGATATAGGTACGTATGTATATATGCGAAACGATTGACGTCACCAATTATATTGTTTTCATTTTCGCATTGCTGCTATTGCTGAGAGTTAGAATAAGTATAAATTGAGACTTGGGTATATACTTTACTCAAATTGTTGCACATGTCGCCTGGGATCGTTCGCATGTAACTATTAAAAAAAAAAAAAAAAAACTTTATAACAACGGCAACAGCTAGTAGATAATTCTCTTTTTAAATAATAATAATAATGTTAAATCAGAAAAGATTTATCGAGCGCAAGTTGTTAACGCGATGAGAGTAAGTAAGTAGGTATGGGTCTGGTTTAGTACGGTATGTATGTATGTATGTACCTACCTACCTATCTACTGTGTCTAAAGTTAGTAGTAGCGACACAAAGAGACATACAAGAGACTCGAGAGATGTTTCTCGTCGCAAGCACGCGCGGTAACCAAGTCAATATTTGTAGCTGGAGAACATCGCGAGAGACAAGCCGCCGAAGCAACGGCAACGGTAACGGCAACGTAACTTAACTTATCGTAACGTAACGTAACGTAACGTAACGTAAGGTAAGGTAACAGGAAAGTTTACTCGTATTCTACTCCAGATACGAAACAGGTTGATAATAAGTCTTCGTTATATTAACTAGAAAATGTCACCTCAGTCATATCATACGCATACGAATAACCAACCCAGTCGCTTCATTAATTAATTAATTAATTAATTAATTAATTAATTAATTAAATATATGAACGAATGAATGCAGAGCCTGCAGGCTATGTGGTAGACACATGTATTAGGAGTTTCATATTCCAGGTTTTTACAATTTTTTTTGCATATCTTTGTGTATTTCGCTATTCACTAAAAGCTCCACAGCTCTCGGTATACGTTTACGTTACCTTTTACCTATTACCTTCAGATTCACTTCCGGATGTATCGTCTTTGATTTGTATGGTACTTATATACTAGTATATATAGAAACCTTATACTCAACGAACATATGACATTTTAATGATTAATCACAGCTGACTGTAAGTACCTAGTACCTGCGTAGTGTTTACCTTCGTGACTTTGACGCGTGTCAAATTGCTTTGACCACCACTACCTACCACTAACGTCGTATAATATACTAGATAGATTTTCTACGGTATATTATATAAGGTGGTAAAAATTTGTTACGCATGGTTTAGTACCAAATCGTTTTGGTGAATACGATTTGTCAACTCGACACGGTGAAACGTAAAGTAGAAAAATTGACACCGATTTAAGTTCTTATTATTAAATTGTTTTTCCATTTTTTTTTTTTTTTTTTTTTTCTATATTTACTATAATATGGCTACTTTCATTTTCTACGATTCTTTTCATCGTAAGTTTTCAACCATTTCATATCCCGTATTTTCTATATACATATAGGTCCTCTCAAAGGACGGGTAATATTTTCTCTTGACTTCCACCTTTACACTCTATATCACATCGTATTTTCTATCTACAACCCACGCAACGTTTTCTATATCCCTTATAAATTGCAACGCGACTCTCGAGTGCGCGCCTCTATCATACCTGATGCCTTATGCTGTTGATGTTGCTTTTCCTGATGCCTGGTACTGGTGCTGGGTGCTTCTCTTCACTCAAGTAAGAAATGTACTCATTTCTCGCGCAAATTGAATTCCTTTTTATTTTCATCCCTCACACATATATATATATATATAAAAATATCTTACATCCCACGAATTTCCGCGGTTCTTTCTTTCCTTACTTCCTTCCTTATTTCATAAATAAGATAAATTCGTGTATGAAATGGTATTGTTTTAAATTGGAGCATGAAATTAAAACGAACGAGCAAGTACAAATACCTACTACGCGTCGTTTGAAACCTTATAGTTATAAAACTATCGCTAATGATTCGATAGTCTCATTAGGAACGGGGTTCAGTTAGTTATTTAACATTTTTTTATTTTTAATTATTATTCTATTTTATTTATTGTTTTATTTTATTCTTTTTAGAACGATCTAACAATCAAGTTGCTAACTATCTTACAACCTAGATATCCAGGCCACGGGGACAAATCAAGCCTTGACCCACTCCTACCCGATCACCAGCAATACGCTATGCTTACTCTCTGTCGTCATTTATGTGTTCCACGCCCCAGCCTCCAGCTCTGCAATGTTATACAGAATTGAGACTACGATAGCTTCAGGCTATGGACTATATTGCATACTGATATACATATACGTATATATACCAGTACATGCTTACTATATACTATACGTGCTTTAATGTTGATCATTTTAATTTAGGTTATATATTCCCACCTTT
The DNA here is from genome assembly GCA_963924015.1 of Macrophya annulata. Taxonomy (NCBI): domain Eukaryota; kingdom Metazoa; phylum Arthropoda; class Insecta; order Hymenoptera; family Tenthredinidae; genus Macrophya; species Macrophya annulata. The sequence goes on from OZ001262.1 coordinate 3,488,734, forward strand.
ATATGTATAACAAATAATTGTTCATTATATTCGTTCGTTAAGTTTGCTCTGCTTCTGAGTATAAGCTGTGAGTGTTGATATTATAGCTGCCTGTATACATTTACTGACAATAACATAACAGCACAAGTCAAATTTAAGGCAATATATTAATTTTTATTAATTATTCATTATCGATTGGACGTTGTAAAATTTTAGAAAAAAAATTTTAGCTTTCATAGTATAACGAGACTATAGATGGTAGTATATGCAAAAAGGTATTTAACAATCGGCAAATAGTATAACACGTGTGTACCTTACATCGTGTGCATTTATTTATTCGTTTAGTATATTTGTGATAATTATTCTCAACATGGTCTGGTTCTTGGCACGTAGTTGTAAAGACTGATAATTATACTCGGTGCAACAACGCCTTGTATAACTAGGTATGTATGTACATACATATGTATCATATAAACATAACTTTTATAATCCAATTAATTTAATAATGGTATATAAAATTTGATTTTTCAAAACCAATTTAATCGAGATACAATTTTTATTTTATTCTTCTATCTACAACGTTCATCAAATTTCAGTAACTGAAGTTAAATACTAATCGATATATCGTCATTTATACTTATATTCAAGTGTTTTGATTTTTTTATGACTAGAAAGCCATTAAAAAAGTATTAGTGTCTTTACTCGTCTACTTAAACTTTTAAAAAGTCTTTGAAAAATATTTCTTTTGTACTTTTCCCCGACTAAAACCATCGAAATTTAATTTTTTTATATATATATATATATTCAGATTTTTTCTGTTCTTCATTATTTTTTTTTCATTTCGCATATCAATAAAGTGAGATTCGCGTTCTAAAAAATAAAAAATAAGAAAAAAAAATTTCTTGATCAGTGTCCAAAACTCTCGAGAAAATTCGTATATTGGATCCATTTCATTTCGAACGTATATTATATATAATCTCGATTTATCGTTTCTTTGAAGTTATCCTAATTATATTGTCTCGCTTGGAATGTGTCCTTAAAAAAACAAAAAAAATTAAAAAAAAAAAACGTATATCGTTAGAAAAATAATGATAGTAGGATACGTTTTCTAACGTTCGTTAATTATAATTGACCTTAAATATCATTATGTACGGTTATAACAGAATGTTATGTAATAATACTCAAACAAGATATATATTACATATACCTATACATATACCATACCAAATCGAATGAACGTTTTTTTTTTCTTTTTATAAATTTATTTATTCATTTATTTTTATCATTTATAACTGTTGAAAAATTCTTAACTTTGGTTTTAAGACACGCGAAAGTTGATTCAGAACTAGATACAAACTCGATTGTGGTTTAAGTTACCTATAACCATTTACGTAACAAAAGTGTCTAACTTCCAAACGGCAAATCTGTATATATATACAATAATGAATACATACGCAAAAGAATTCAGCTCAGAAAATATATATATATAATGTAAAATTTGGATTAAGTTTATCCTAGACTATATATTACAGCATTGTTATCTACATTACATACATCATACATACATAGACAATTTTGTTTCATAATTAACGTAAATTTAGGCGCTTGACCAACGCATTTCACGCTACGAATATACAGAGATCTCTTCTCTTGACCTCTACCGTACATACATACTCTGAGGCCAACGATAATTGGGCAATTAGCACCTACAGCCCTTCCTGGCTATTACATATACACACTGGGCAACCACCATATCACATTGTGCTAATTGATTCGCACATAGTTTCCAACAAATCTATGATATATGGAAAAATGTCTTTAGTTTTTGTTTAGTTTTTATGTTTCTCTTTTTTTTTTTTTTTTAATTTGAAGTGAATATACTTCTTTAACGAAAACGGATACAGGCGTTACAGTCTTAGGACTTGATACTTGAAAACAAATATTCACTTCAGACGTGTGTACACTTTTTTTTATTTTATTTTCTTTATCAAATTCTTCATTGCAAATCCATCGATGATATTTCCCAACTGTCGCATGCACTACCCACATATATCTATAGGTGTGATAAATTACGAGTTCAGAATTTTAAATATTCACGGGACTTTCCTTTACGTTTATCTGATTGACGGAAGGCCCCTCCCGAATTTATTGCGGCATTCGAAATCAGATTATAAATTAAGTGAGAGTATAATAACCGTTGCTTTACGCTTTATTGGCCTCAGTGGTTTTTACTAGCAACTGTAGAAGTATTATAATTATAGACAAAAGGATACTTGACAAGGTATTTTTTGATTTCATTATTATTTGTATAAATTTAGAAATTTCACATAAATTAGTGATCAGAAATGTTAATCTTGGATCTTATTTATCGTCTTATTAAACCGATTTTATATACGATTTAAAAGGATTAATACATCGTCACGTTGATTTTTCATTTCTTCTTTTTGATTTTATATTTTTATTTTTTGTGTTCTATATTCTTTACCTAAATAAATAAAATAAAAGTATATATAACGTCAGAGTTTTTTCCTGGCACTTGTCACCACGATGAAAGAAAATGACAAGAAAAAATGTAACAAAAAAAAAAAATTAAAATAAAAAAACGAGGCATTGTAAAAAGAATACGAAATAAATTTCATTTCGTTAGCAATAAGAAATAAAAAAAGTATCTGGGATTTGCCCGACAGTCATGCCCTCGTCACTGTTACCTTTAATTATTTTTATTTTTCATTAATTTTTTTTTTTTCGCCTATATTTTTCCTTATTTTCTCTCTTTCTCTTCTTGAATTAGCTTACCGATATTTCTTCGAATTACGTGAATTATAATAACGATAATATTATAAAAGTCAACTCACCGTTATTGCAGTTTCATTTCTTTTCAATAATCAATTTACCAATAAAATATCTACTTATAATTAGTATTAAAACGATGTTGAAAATATTTCATAAACTTATTACCGAACACTGCAACGATCGATCTCTATGAAATCAGTATAATATTTTATAATATTATAACCTAATTCATTCCGTATACGATTCGAATGATCGAAATATTGAACAAATATTTTATAACACTAAACTGTAATTAGAGTAATAATTAATTAGATTCTCACCATATCATAGAATCGAAACGAATTGATCATATTTTATAAATAAATTAATTCACGTGTGATCTACGCAACAATCGAGGCACGTAATTATCTAATTAACTCTCATGGTCAAACTAATCAACGATTGATTATTCGAATTGTTTTACGTCTACGCGAAACTCTTGTTAACCAAAAAACTTTCCTTGTTGTAATGACATTAATTTTTCTATTTTTTTTTTTTTCATATTTGGGGGGGGGGGGGGGGGGTACTTGAATGAAACCGACGATATATCTATATTATCAATACAGAAACGGACATGTCAGATATTTGACACAGACCTAAAAAAAAAAAAAAAAAAAAAACTAGTATAAACCGTCGGATTTTGATCCTTATCAATTTTATATGCCAATAAATTGTATAGCCATCTGTCATGTGTATACTAGATTGTATTATTCTATACCATTTTCTTGACAGTATCATAGGAGTGAAACTCTTAAGCTATATATGTGAATATATAACATCAGATAGATATCTTCGAATATTGAAGATACGAATCTGGTTTATGTAGATGATTTTTTTCTATGAATATATATATATATATATATATATATATATATATATATATATATATATATATATATATATATATATATATATATATATATATATAAATATATTTATTTTTTGAGAAGTATAGTTATACGACAAGTTTGTCATATAAGAAATCTCTTAAGTTGTACAATAGTCGATAAGACATGAAGATATGGGTATTGCATTGCAGTAGATTTCATCAATAGTTTGAAATGTTTGATTCAGCTTATACAAGTTCGTAATTAATTAAAACAGCTCCAAATGGTAAAAATTCAGAATTTATTTGACACAATGTTGAATTTTGAGCAACGGTGCGAGTTCAGAATGTTTCAAATTCGGATAGATCGGAATGTAGACAGTTTGAAAATTGGGAAAGTCCAAAACTTCGAAAGTCCAATAATTCGAAAATTTAATGAAAGGACACGACGCTTTGTGGAAGAATTTGAAGTTTCGGAGTTTTTGTTTTTCGGATCGTTAGCTCTCGGAATTTTTGAATCTTTGATGGTTTATTAGATAAGATTTTTTTGTTTTTAATCTACATAAATCTTTCGAAAAACTGCGAGACGGTATTATTGAAATTCGAAATGTCGAACGTTCGGAACTTTAAAAATTCAAAACTTTCACCGCTTGCAGTATATATAAAAAAAATTTTGAAATTTATTTTACCACCACGTTCTCTAAAAGTCTCTAAAAATCAATTTTACAATACATAACCGCCACGTACATAACATAAGCAGTAGCTTCTTATTAGCTATCACGTTCAGTCAACGTTCACCGTAGTAGCAATACCTACATACTGTAAACGACTTCCCGCTACGATAAAGTTAATTCCACGGCATATATACGTATAAGAGAACCTCCGGAAAAATTGACTTAATATAAAAATTATCAAAATTTCACGGTCACATAGAAAATTTAAACCGTATTAAATTTTCATCAAGATTATATATACTAGCACGTGCGTATAGTTTACCTTATAGCCTCGACAATAATGGTGCCAGTATCAGTTACGTAATTAAACGCCCGTGTAAACATTGCGTCGGCACGCCCGCGGGATGTCATATATATATATATATATATATAGTCGATTTACACTCCATGCCTTGAGTCTAATTCCTCGCGTTAGTACAAACTTTGATTACTAATTACCGATTAAGAAAAAAAAATAGCAAAAATATAATGAGATGTATATTATAGACTGGGCTAAAAAAATCGACTATTTTTTTTTTTTTTTTTCTAAGTATATCGAAAATATTGTTTGGGGTGACAAAAAAAAATTAGTGTGAGAATTTGAGTCCTTAATATTAATATTAAGAGGTCTATCGTCGCAATTTTAGATTTTTTATTTCCTGAGCGGGTTGTTGTCTCAGAACTCCCAAACCATTGAGTTAAACAAAATTGACTTGGAAATAATTTTTGAAGGAAATTAAATGCTCTACAAAAAAGGTCTGATTAAAATTTTCCGTCAGATGAACCGTTTCCTTACAATCATGCCTTAAAAATTGGTATAGTTTTACAATTTGATCTTTCAACTTTGGAATTTTGTAATTCATGTAAAAATCAGTACCCGGAAAAAACCGATAAATATTCTTATGGGAAATCAAATGCTCTACAAAAAAAGTCTCTTAAAATTTTTGGCTAAATTCACTCCATCAAAAGTTATTCAAGGTTAAAGAAAAACCCGCTCAGGAAAAAAAAATCTAAAATTGCGATAATAGATCTCTTAATATTAATATTAAGGACTCAAATTGTCACAATAATTTTTTTTTTGTCACCCAAAACAATATTTTCGATATACTTCAAAACAAAAAAAGAATAGTCGATTATTATGGTAACGAAGAAAACTTCTCAAAGGGTTGTGATTCTGAACAACTATTATACATATTAATACCATATAACGTATATGTATGTATGTAAACGCGTATTATGTCATTAGACAGAATATCTGTTTTGACTGAACAATAAATTGCGGAAACGGTGAATCGTTGGCCTTGTAATTAAAATGAAAAAAAAAAAAAAAATGGCAAAAAAAAAATAACAAATAATGATTTTATTTGCGTGTGACATAATTTTAGTTATTTATTCGTTGTGCAACGTCCAGTTCACGATGTGTGTAGGTATGTACATATCTATAGACATGTCTAGGTAATATGGTTCCCGGAAAGGAAGGTTACAGACGCAAAAGGCACTTGGTTACTTGCACAATTTAGTATAGCATCGATATATGCTTGACATTGATGAGAACTTGGCGACGACGTTGAACTGAAGCGTGTATATTTATGTATGTATATAACGTCCAAAATGGCGACTGGTACCTATTACACAACTATAAAGTTTGCAACAGCTGACTATAATACATATATACGTATAATTCAGGTACGTGAAGTGACTGCTTGTATATATGTGAGAGAACGCATAATCATAAACGCGCGTATGGATCATATAGAAATCGAAATCGATAACGAGGACTGCAGCTTTCGCTTTGTCTAATTAATTAATCAATAAATTTATATCAATCCCATTAATTTCATCATACAATTTTAATATATATATGTATGATATATATGGTCGATTAATTAACGATGATATTCGAAATGTTAAAAATAGAAAAAAATCTTTGAGTATAGTACACCTTGCCATAAAGTTTCTTACCTTCGTTTAGAAATATACGTTACATAGAAGGCATCGTCCTGTTAATGTTTATGAATTTTATAATTAGCAACTGTTTAGGTGTACAGCTGAGTTGAGTAACGGTGCTTACTTTGACAGTGTCTAATTTCGTTATTATATACATTATCTTTAAACTAATTCTCTGAAATATAAATTTCATTTGATGGTGTAAGAAATTTAATGAAATATGGTTTTTCGCGACAGACTAGGCGGTGTAATGAGGTGGAGAATCAATTCGGTAAGTATAGATTGATGATCGATATTTTTCTTGAACAAAAAATGGATCTGTAGTGCTTAGACAGTCGATTTATTATTTATCCACTTTCGGTTAGTATATACGAGGCATTCCAGCTATAACCGAGCAGCCATTGTCACGACATTTTTTTTCTTTTTTTTAATGCCAATTTTTTTTTCAGCTACTTTTCGACAAAAAAAAGACATACGTATTCCTCAAAACGAGTTATTGGTCATCCGGTTCCAGTTTATGACCTTACAAAGCAGAAAAAAATTATTTTCGACTAGAGTGTATCGTCCAATTTTTCTCAAATAAATTCACTGAAAAGTACATTAAAAACTGCATCTTTTGGTGGCTATCTCATCGTGGAGAAACGATTTTTCGATTTTTTCTATTTGGCTGAAACTGTGAAAAATGTGTTTTTATTCGTAAAAAAGGAGTAAGTACTGGTAAGTACACGTGTTCGGATATGAATTCTTTTGCAAATCGTGGATTTTTTTCCATTCTTCAGTTATTATTCTGATTGTTGAATTTATGGCAAGGGTTACAATTACCGACAAGTAAGCTTACTTATTTCATTTTTACGAATAAAATACATTTTTCACAGTTTCATCCAAATAGAAAAAATCGAAAAATCATTTCTCCACAATGAGATAGCCACGAAAAGATGCGGTTTTTAATGTACTTTTTAGTGAATTTATTTGAGAAAAATTGGAGGATACACTCTGGTCGAAAATAATTTTTTTCTACTTCAAAAGGTCATAAACTGGAATCGGATGACGAATAATTTTTTTTGAGGAATACGTATGTCTTTTTTTGTCAAAAAGTACCTGAGACAAAATTGACATCACAATAAAAAAATGTCGAGGTAATGGCCGCTCGGTTATAGCTGGAATGCCCCATATATACAATCATTCTGTTAATGTGGATAAAAATTTCGATTATTTACGACTGTAATTCGAAATGATTCGAGTCATGAAACTATTTATAAATATTAATTTTCTACATAAGATACGCACGATTAGCTTAATTGTAACATAACGATGACGATTTCGATTAATTTAAGTTATCAAATTAGCGAAACAATGCCTCGCGAATCTGGATAAAACTGAGTAAAACTGGGGTAAAAAGTTCCCACTGTGCAGTGGCTTGTATAGTCGTAGCTTGAGTGAATTGAGGAGGTTGGGTTAGGTTGAGGTTCCGAATTTTCAAAGTTCCGAACGGTAAAAATTCTGAATTTTAATATTACGGAGTTACAGTTTTTTAGAAAAAGTAATTACCTGAAATCGAGAAATACGTAGACTTCACTTTTAAATTTAAACGAATGAAATTTTATCTCTACGTTTATTCAAAACGAATATAAAAATTATTGTAATAAAAAGGTATATAAAAAATTTTGCAAACCATATTTGAGTATGTATATACCTATATACCTATAATCTGTATAGACATAGAGATGAACGTAGGTATAATATATGTATAACGAGTGACCGTGACAATCCAAGTATCTAATTGACGTCTAAGCAATTGTTCCAATAAAATAGTAGACACGCATATATCTAGTCAAATCTGATGGTCTAGTGTACATAGCTACTAAACAAATTGTCATTTGTCTCTAAGTGGGTTTAACGAAACTAAATTGTAGATGGAATAGAGAAGAGACATTGAAAAAAAAAAAAAAATTTTTTTTTTTTCTTTTATTATTATTTTTTTCTTTTTTCTTTTTTTTTTTTTAACAGTGTCACTGACCCCTGACCTTGTTCCAATCTCGACGTATGTCTCTAAGTGACGTAGATACATATACATATATACATAAAATAAGTCTCGTAATATTCCAACATATATTATTAACTAAACTAATGGGTGCGAAAAAAAAATTTTTCTACAATAATTCTTCAAACGATTAGTTTATCTTGCAGACGAGCCAACTTTACCTACACACTACGTTCCCGAAAAAATAAAACGCAAAAAAAAAAAAAAATCGAAAAAAAAAAAAAAGAAACTGTTCAACATTTCAAGAACATATGTTATGTCATTTTTATTTACTCTACAGAAATATCGTTGGAAACAATAATTATCATCATACATAAAATTGTGTGCATGCATATATATACGCATAAGAGAATATACAAGGTCAATTATTTTTAGTACTATAATTCGGGAATCTCGCATATATGTATATGGCGGGGGAAAAAATTTCATCAAGATAGAGAGGGAGAGATAGAAAAAAAATAAATAAAATAATTAGATACATACGTACAGGAACCATGTATACATACATTACGGGTAGTAATAACCGTTAAAAGCTTCTTATCGCACCCTTCTTCAACCCTCTGAAGTTTTCTACAGATATTAATATATACATACATTATATACATATATAATATAGTATTGTCGTATAAAATACCTGGCAGATTTTTAACGTATTATTACCGTATATATGTATAAGAAAAGTTTTATCATTAACTACAGTACTTGAGAAATAGTATTATATACTCGTATTAATACGAGTACAGCTTCTACTGGGTATACGCGGTATTGTTTTCGTTACATAATTCGTATATATATATATATATATACCTAGATTATAAATGTGGTCGTTATACGTATAGACGTTTCATCCCTGTATCATATAGTGTATATCTATACGCGAACTATTCAATTGACAGCTGATCATTCCACAGTAATAACCGCACTATAAAATGATTGAGGTTATAATAAAGAATCTTTCATATACTTATCATGATATCTAAAGCGTACAGTATGAACAAAGTGGAAATTCTTATTTGAGAGAATTCCAAATCGTGGTTTTTGATCGTCAAAATGGGACAGGATTTAAATTTTAAACCTCCCAAATCGTCGTTAGTCGATTTGAAAAATTTGAAATTGAAAAATACCGAAGGATCAAAATTACGTAAGTTACTAGAAACGTTATTTTGACTTTGCCATGTAGTTAAAATAAAAATTAAACAATTTTCTATACGTATTTGTAATTTAAACGCATACACGGAGGGCAAAAACAGTCATAAATCGATAATATCTGGCCATGGTAACCGCGTGCAGAAGATGATGGTGTACTTTGGTCGAGAAAGGGGGCCCCCCCCATGCGAGAGCGCGCGGGCGTATGGAAATTCTGAAAGTGTCAGTGATTGAGTGCAAGAGCCCCTGGGAAAGGGGATGGAGGTTGGATTGAATTGCGAGGGGGGGTTTGAAAGAGAGAAAAACAGAAAAAGAGAGAAAGAGAGAGAGAGAAGGAGAAGGAAAAAGGGAGATGAAGAAGGAGGGTATATAGCTTGTGTCGTGGATGTCGGGGCGCGTCGTTGGAGCGTCGGTCTGATCGATAGCGTAACCCATTAACCCAGTGGCTCGTTGCGCAGTCGCGTCTCCAAGGCGTCACGAGTTTGGTGGCGTCATTGGCGTCTATCTTGGCAAGAGAAGGACGGAGTATTCGGTCGGGTCTAGAGGGAGTAAGAAGATAAAAAGAATAAGAAAAAGAAGCAATAAAAAGAGAGAGAGAAAGAAAAGAAGAAAAGAAAGAAAGAATTTAGTAATAAAAGAGATAAAATAGAGAAAAGAGAGAAATAGCTGGGACGAAACGCGCGAGGGGAATTATATATATATATATACTATATGTACATATACTTCCATAAAAGTTCTGCCCTGTAGACAAACCCGGCAGTAGGTATATGGGGCAAAATTTTTTTTAATATATAGGTTAACCTATATACGTATACCATCGATCAAGTTCCTACTGGATACAATCCATAAAACAGATAGCTACCGCCTATGTTACATTTTTTTTTTTTTTTTTTTTTTTTTATCACCTTCGTGGACGTTTCTTTTTACACCCTTGCAGTCTATTGCCTATTGGGATTAAAGGGTGTTGTAATTCTGATCTATGATTTTAAATATTTATAATGCATTTCATATTTATGGTTTTTGGTTTTACTGATTCATTTTTCGTTCTCGAAATTTCATCGATTTTCAAAAACTCCGAAAAGTATTCGAGATAAACGTTCAGTTTTTTATTCGTATTATAATTGGTTGTAAGCTTAGGGTGTAAATTTAAAAAAATAAAAAAAAAAAATACAAATCTGTGTATGTGTGTATACGATACCTTGTGGATGTACACGAGTGATAATACGACAGATGTTTTATTCTTTTCTTCTCGGAGATGTTTTTTGTACCACCCTTGTTATTTTAGGCGGGTTTGTAAAGAGGTATATAGGTACACACACCTACGCTAAGGCACTTTCCTTTAAATTTATATTTTCAATCTTGTTTATCCTTAGTTTTATTTTACCCAAACCTCGCTTCTAACCGACGTGATTAATCACCTGAAGGAATATCCAATCGCTCGTTTACGATCACAGCTTCTCGTATTTTCTATTACAATTTTCAAGGTAAGTACCTATATATACTAGACTGGGCCAAAAAAATCGACTATTTTTTCTTTTTTCTCTAAAGTATATCGAAAATATTGTTTGGGGTGACAAAAAAAAAATTATTGTAAGAATTTGAGTTCTTAATATTAATATTAAGAGGTCTATCGTCGCAATTTTAGATTTTTTTTTCCTGAGCGGGTTTTTGTCTCAGAACTTCCAAACCATTGAGTTAAACAAAATTGACTCGCAGATATTTTTTGAAGGAAATTGAATGCTCTACAAAAAAGGTCTAATTAAAATTTTCCGTCAGATGAACCGTTTCCTTACAATCATGCCTTAAAAATTTCTATAGTTTTACAATTTGATCTTTCAACTTCATAATTTTTTAATTCATGTAAAAATTAGTACCCGGAAAAAACCGATAAATATTCTTATGGGAAATCAAATGCTCTACAAAAAAAGTCTCTTAAAATTTTTGGCTAAATTCACTCCATCAAAAGTTATTCAAGATTGAAGAAAAACCCGCTAAGGCAAAAAAAATCTAAAATTGCGATAATAGATCTCTTAATATTAATATTAAGGACTCAAATTCTCACAATAATTTTTTTCTGTCACCCCAAACAATATTTTCGATGTACTTTAAAAAAAAAAAAAATAGTCGATTTTTTTGGCCCAATCTAAATAAATAGGAAAATTCAAACTATATTAAACAACACAGTTTGCAAACAATTTTCTACTAGTCATTGTCCACCTAGACAGTCCTCAGTAGATTTTGTGAATCGATTTGTTGATTTTTTATTTTTATTTTTTACTCATACTCCTGAAAGGCAGCGATTTTGAGTCAGTAATTATTCTCATCCTGCTGTTGCTGCTGCAGCAGCAGCAGCCCCATTTCGTATCTTTTATTAAACGCCTGGAGCAGACACTATATATCGACAATTTTTAACGAGGAACGAAATGCACCATAGTGCATGTGCACATATACCTATAGTATATGTCGTTTCCGCTGTTGATGACACGAGAATAATGAAAAATAAAAATGAAATGAAATGGAGGGGAAATCATTAGCTACATGAATTATATTTATATATAATATATCTAAATATTAAGAAATAAGTACAAAGTAAAATTTTTTCCGAAATTTATTGTTAGAGGCGTAAAGGATTCGACGAGGATTTGTATTTCCGGTTAACTTAGTTTGACAGCTCTCCTTGGAGAGTTGGACAAACAAGTAGTGCTAGAAATAAACTCGTTGGCAGTAGGTAGCTGTAGTGACGTATAATATACATACCTATATACATATAAAACTACATGCTTATGTACTAAACCTAAACCCTAATGCAAAATCTAAATCTAAAATTAACTGCGATAATTATAAATTAATGGTTGACTTTTTCGATTAAAAATTATGATAGAAACTTTGTAGATAAAAGTAAGACCTTGATAATAATTGAATTAGTTAATTGTTTGTGAAATTGGCAGGTTCAAGTACCTACTATAGGTATTACTATCTACTAATTAGATGCGCTTAAGAATCCTTCGTAATCATTATAATTAGCTTAGTTTAAGTTCGTTTCGTTAGTAAACGGGCTACCCTGTACTCGTACTTTGTCTCTATCCGCCCAACTCAAGATGGTTAAAGACTAGAGGCTGGGTGTGATTTTTAATTAAAAATAAACAACCTTTCACGACAAGTTAAACCTACTCGGTAAAGCTAATTATCATCATTTTCATAAAAATCATCGTACGGTTATTTATTTTATAATTAAATATATCGATATTTGTATTATAAATAAATTATGAAATTGATTTTTAATATGGATATGGGTACCGAATAATGAATATAAACTTCATATCGTACATATCAATGGGGAATAATGATATCCAGTGGCAAAAGGTTGCAGAAAAACTGAATCAGCTATTGCACAGTACGAAATACGAGAGTAGGTATGGTGTATGAGGTCGTTAGTGGCAGGTTAACGATTTTCACGAGTGTGCAAACGGAACGTTTCCCCAGGCAATCCTTACCGGTATATCCTGTCCTTATACTAGCCGGAAATTCAGTCCCTTAAGAAATTAAACTTAACGATCTCGTGCTGTATGGATGATATGCACGGTGTATTTTTATTTATTTATTTATTTATTTTTGATTGTTTTTTTTTTTTTATCCGGATATTATATACGTGCTTACTTGTATAATTAGAAGCGTATTTTAATTAAGGATCTAGACCCTATCCTTAATCCTTGTTTAACCCACAAAGTAAGCAATATCCTTTAAAGCTTTGCATCTGCAATCTTTTTAAATACTTGGTTGGGTTTCTGAATCATGAAAAGGAAAATCGTCTCTAATTCTACTTGCAGCTATCAACGGTGTCTCATTTTCTTCCTTTTTTAACCATTGTTCTAAGGAATCAGACTGAAATAATGCCTCTGATTGAATTTATAATTAAATCAAGAGGCCTCCCGCTTTTGATCTAACCATTATTTGAATAAGAAGCGTGGGTACCTTTCTACCTATCTTATATACCTTATATACCCTATTTAAAAGACAATTCAAGATAAAAAGCCTTTGGAAAATTTAAGTGGAAAATTTATCTGCTGAAATATAAAATTGGTTATTTGTCACTGAGGTTAGGACTAGTTTCAAAATTCCAAATTTTAATATTCTGGGATTTAATGAGCCTGAAAATTCGAAATCTTTTTAAATGAATTGGTAAATTTTGTATCTCAGGTTTTTATTTCGGTTGATATTTTCGAGAATATAGTATGTATTCAGTTTAAGGGTATAAGGGAGATTTCAGGATCCACTTTGTACGAAGATTAGTAACGACGTGCACCATCATCGGGGTAAATTCGTCTTGGGATCATCCGAGATCAGCCAACTTGTTTGTCAACGATTTTCTCGTTGAGGAAAGAGTTCAGAGAGAAAAAGATAGAGAAAGAGAAAGACAGAAGAATTTAAGGCGGTTAGTTTCTCGACATGACAGCTGACGCTTCTACTTTTAAAGAAGACAAATCGAAAGAAAAAAAACAAAATTAAAAACATTGAGACTAAATATCAAAAATTCGAATATAGAAATTCCTCTGATGATCTTCTTCTCTTTCTTCTTCTTCTTCTTCTTATTTTTTCATTTCTTATTCCTATTCTTAGAATGAAATTATCTTTTTCGAGTATCCCTTCTCGCTCGAATAGCAAGGAGCTAAATCTCTGGTTGATTATATTGCGAGGATAGTAATTCGTTTACTTTTTCTTACAATTTATTTTATTTTATTTTTTATGTACCTATATATATACGTGGCGTCTTTGGTTTCTCGTGTTTTCGCTCACCAAGCAGACAAGAGTTGGTCGCGGGTGCGGGAATTGACCCAGTTCGTTCGACTTCTGATCGTTGCGGTTTTTTAGGTGGAAGGGGGGGGGGGGGGGGGGGGGTGGGAAGTTGGGATGAGAAAACTATAGTCCAACGAGTTGTTTCGCGAAGCTTTAGCTAGGGAGAGAACAACACGACGGTGATGAATGAAAAAGCATACAAAACAGCCCCCACAAAAATCGATACGAAAAATAATAATAAGAAACAAAAAAAAAATTTTTTTTAAATAACAAAAACAGTTCTGATCTTCCGCCAATTCAGCCTCGGGGTTTTGATTGCATTTTTACGAAGTTATATATATATGTATACATATTTCCTCGTTGGGATTTATTATGCGAATTTTTAATTAACTAATTTAAAATCGTATTTCATTTGTCTCTCAGTTTAGGTAAAATAAAAAGAAAACAAGAACAGAAATAAGGGAAAAGAAGACACCGTAATGTCTCATTTTTTTTTTTTTTTTTTTTATTACTACACCTTATACATTATACAAAGAGACAATTTCTTTTCGTATACCTACCCAATTTTATCGTGTTTCGATTTGCTTCCGCGGATTTTTAAGACCACGTAAAATCACTACCATTCGCCATTGACGTAACGGTATTGGGGGGATGGACCGGGGAGCAGATAAAGAGGGTGAGGAGTAGAGGAGGAGGAGAGATGTAGCTCTGCGACGTAAATCCAACTCTACCTTTGACCTTTTCTCGTCGAAGAGAATCCCGGAAAAAGAAACTTCACTCCGCGCGCGAAACAAACGGAAAGATTTCATCCCCTAGGGGTATATTCGCTTAATTCGTTTTTTCGATTCTAAAAACAGTTTCAAACTACCAAAACTAACGATCACACTAGAATCAACGGTCAGTGATAAATGAGAAATGAAATTCTAGTTTCTAGGATCTTATGAAGAAATATTTTCATTTTTTTAACTTCCCGCAATGAAAATTGAAAATTTTCATAAAAAAGGGAGGTTATTGGTTTCGGTTCGACTTTCGAAAATCGAGTTTTCGTCAGATCTCGACGTTTTCGGGTCCTAGGAAGCTATTCTGACTATTTTTGGATGGGCGTCCGTATGTGCTTGTGTGTGTGTAAACAAATTTTTGCGGTACGATATCTTTAGAACGAATCGACCGATTGGAATGTTTCTTATGGCGATCGAAAGGGTTTACCAAGACTTAGATCTGATTAGATTTTGGAGTCGATCGGTCGAGTAATTTCAAAGTTATCTGAGAAATAAAAATTAAAAAACAATTTCCTTTCATGTTTTTATCGCATAACTCCTAAACTGTTCGTGCGATTAGTCTCAAAACTTGATCAGACTTAGGTCTTCGATAGCCCTTTCGATCGCCGCAAGATTCATAAAAATCGAACGATTGGTTTAAAAGATATCGCACGACAAAAATTTCTCTTTTTGTCGTACGGTACCTTTGGAACGAATTAACCGATTTGAATGATTGTTGCGGCGATCGAAAGGGTTCATCAAGACTTAGATCTGATTAGATTTTGGAATCGATCGGTCGAGTAGTTTCAAAGTTATTCGAAGAATAGAAATTGAAGAAAAAAAGATTTGTACAGGGAAAACTAATTATACTTATAACCTTCTTTAAGTTATTATAAACACAATAGTATCAATTAATTGTAACGTATTTAACACAGCGGGAAATTTTCGAGTTGGCCCACAGGTCAACCGGTTTCCTAATTTTCTTTATTTTTTTTGGGGGGGGGGGGGGGGGGGGGAGGAAGATCATTTTTTATCTATTTAGTGGAATAATATTAAAACGTTAAGTTCATTCGGTTTTGATTTTTAAACAATAGTACGTATTTATTATGAATATATCATCGTATTAAACATACCGTGAACGTATGCTGCTGCACCTCGGCTCAACAATCTTTCCCCAGTACTTTATATTTATGGATAAAGCGTGGGCCATTATACCGAAAAATTTACCAGGAACAAAAATAGGGAGATGTCTCATCCGAGGCTCGGGTTTCTTGATTTGTTGGTAAATTATATTCCAAAAGAAAGTAAAAGGGAGGAAAAAGAAAGTGGGCGAGAGTTAGCAAGGAACAATATAACTAACTTTTTTTTTTTTCTTTTTTTTTTCATCTCCCCAAGGGAAAAATTTCAAATCTGGTAGGTTAACCTACACTGTTACAAAGTTGAAAAGTTTATTCCTCGAGGATTTCAAGGCGATAAAAAAAAAAAAAAAAAAAAAAACAACAAAAAATATCTGATAAAAATTTCTTCCGTTTCGTCTAAGTGATTAACGTTAACGTCGTGTAGGCAAATGCTTGAAATATATTTCCATCGTAAATACGTTAGATATTTGTTAGATTTTATCGTTTAACAACCCTCTTGCGATTTTAAAATATTTCATATAATTATCTCTTCGAGGTTAATTGTTAAACCAAAATATCTGACAAGTTATTTCCACGCTAATTAATTATTACGTTTCGTTTTTGATATTTTTGGATCTAAACAAAAATTAGCAAATATATGAAAAATTCGCATTTTTTATATTAACTATTAATTCTCTGGATTCTTTTTAAAAACTGATTGAATAAGGTTTAAATTTCTCGAGTTTCGATATACTTTTTAAATTTCATTTTATTTTATTTATTCATTTATTTTTTTTTTTTTTTGACCTCTTTTTCCTTTTTTGATAAACGCATCCTGCAGCTTTCCTATATAGCCACTTTGTCCCTTTGCAGGAAAAAATTCAACCACTTATATGTATACACAAGCTTGGAAACAATGCTGTGTATTTTAACGAGCCTTTTGTTCCTCCGAATACTGATCGTGTATATTTTTTTTATGTTTACAGATCCATAAGTCGTGGGTTGTAAGCCATAAGCTGTAAGCCAGGAGTGAGTAGGCCATAATCCGAAATAGGTTGGCGAAAAAGGGCGTGTGTCTGATTTCGGTAAGCAACTTTATTCTTCCTTTTTTTTTTTGTCTTTTACGTTCCTTCTTATCTTCATTTCCGCAATGATACGATCAATTTGTCATTCCTTCGTAAAACTGAACGAGAATATTTTTTTTTCGATTTTTTTTTATTCTTTTCGACTCAGAGCTGCAGGAACAAAAAAAAAAATATTTTTTCCATTGATGTCCGAAATGTAGCGGAAATCTGCAGATCGTTGATATAATAATCGCGGAATTAGATAACGAGAAAGTAAATCTATTTTTGGTAATCCGGGAAAAAAATATCTTCGAAAAAGGAAAGAAAAACAAAAAGAAAAAAAAAAAAATTCAAAGACGAGAAAGTCTCAGACGAAATTCTGTCCAACGAACCAGTTCCTTGATATACCTTTCAGCCCTCAAACCTCTGCACTTTCTCATCAAAGGAGATTTATCTGCTTTTGTTATTCCGCTTTTGTTCAAAGTCAAGGAATTTCTACCACCAAATTAAGTATTTTGACGATAAGACGATGAGCTCAGATGTGTCAAAGCAATTTTTTTTATTCTTATATAAACACTTTGCCAAATTGTAACTGATATTTCTACCATCTTATATACAATTAGCATGAATTAGCACTCGCGTTGCAAAAATTCGTCACATTCCACGAGATTCTTCTAACAGATGAGAGAATCTCGGTGCTTTTGTTTAGCTACAGATAAGTATATAATTTCGAGATAAGATACTTCACAAAGATCAATTTTTTTTTTTCTTACATATTTAGCTGCAGTGCAGTAGACTATTGAAATGAAAAATGGAAGTGGGTCTCGGCCTTCGAGATCAGCTCGAAGGTTGCGAAATTAGCTTATTTAATATTACCTAATTAGTCGCATTATTCTATAGACGTATTTCATTCGACTAATTACCTATTTAACAAATAGTCATTTTTCTTTGCGAAAAAAAATTTAGCCTAAAATATTATTTATACAAAATAATCTCACATATACATTCAATTATTATTAAAAAAAAAAAAAAAAAGTATAGCTCCTTATCATTGAAATGATTGGTAAAAATATCCGATTACGAATCTCTCAACCGGATAAGATATTCGTATGTTAAATTAAGTGTTGTCTGGCAGTATATGTCTCCGATAATAATAATCCTCATACATTAGACAATCATGTGACAAACTTGAATTAAAGAAACCACCTGTCATATACGATTTATAGTGTACATATAACACTCCGCTCATTGACTTCAAAACAGATTTTTAGCCTGACCTAGTCAAGGCTAGATCATCAGAAATGGTTCGGATTTCTTGTCTGTAGAATGGGATCTATGCGAGGTCTTTAATTAGTATCATCCACACGATCTTGCAACGTGGTTATAATCATTACTCGAAAATCTGTACCCTCTAAGTTTCCTGTATGTATAATTTTGTCCCAAAATTCGTCTATGCTTTGATAAAAATCAATAAATAAAAATATATATATATATATATATACCTTAATCCGGATGTCTGTAGAATTCGCCTGGCAATATAGATATACGTATATCTTATCTTGCAATATCGTAAAACACGTGTGGGTAGATAATGACGTGTGAAGGAGATTGACGTGTGATTTTAGGTGTATGATTGAAAAAGTTAAAATATAAAGAATGTAAGGTACTTATACCTGTATCGTTATATATGTATACGTGTAATAAGTAAAGGAGGTAAATATGCATTTATACTGTATACATATATACCATGCATGATTAAATTAATAGTTATGTTAAATTATGCGATAATTAGTGAACCGGACAGGTTATACCGTAGATTTTTTAGTCGAAAAAATCACATCGTGAATTAACTTCTTATATACCCGGTACGAGATGGTACCTGTTAAAAATCATCATTGATTAAAGAACTAAGAATAGAAGAAAATAAAAATCCTATTTTTACATCGAATCTAAAATTTTCAATAAATAATTTTACCTATAATCTGAAAAATCGCGGATGTATCCAAGTATCTATATATAAATATTTATTTTTCTGCCCGAGGGAATAATAAGCGATGCATATAAGCATATACCTATACGATATATAATAATATGTACATACATACGTACAATAGGTCAGTATGTATGCATATATGCAACGATTATCTATTTCTGGTATCAAAGTAAATCCAAAGTCCCATTTAACTCGAGAATTTTATATAAATATATGTTTGTATGTATATGTATATATGTATGTATGTATGTATGTAGATTCTTATTTGCTCGTTGATTTCAACCGTGACCCTCGCGTATCACGGAGACCCCGTGACCACGCAATCTGTACCGTTTCGTGTCATTCATGCCTGGTTCGCGCACTCAGCCTATATATACATATAAACATGTATATACATATATACCTATATACATAGTCAGAGATACAAGACTTGTGAATCAATATTTCGGCTGCGCGAACTTGACTGTTTAAAATGCGCGCGCTACGGCCAGTTTCACAATATTTTTGACAAATTTTAATTTTTTTTATTTTTTTTTTTTATTTGCCACAAAAAAAAAGCGCTTCACCTTTCATTACTTCAACAACTCTGGCACACGCACCAAAAATTGAGGAACAGAATGAATAAAACAAAAAAATTTTATATAAATTTGGTAACGTTTCTAAGATTTATTTTTTGGTACTTTTGTTTTTTTTCTTGATGAAAATCGAGAAATTTTATTCAGGTTCCTTATCGAGTAATAATACGAAAATCGATGAAATTTAGATCTTATATATATTCGTTGCGCAGTTTATGTCAGAGCAAACTCTTTATGCGCGACGTCGCTTACGATTAGAGTCAACACAGTCGCCATCATGATCATAATGTGTATACCACGTGCCGTGTACTCTCAAGGCAGTCGAGCTCGAGCACGGTACGTACGCTAACGATAAGAGATTCGGCGACCCAGACAGAGCCCGTCTAGACCTCATCGTCGAATGATTTATCTATTTTTGTGTTATGGTAAAGCGTGCACAGGCCAAGATCCAAACAAATTTTCACAACCAATTACCACGTTCAATTTCCATCTCATAAAAATAAGTTTTTTTTTTTTTTATTATACTTGTTACTCTTTCTGTTTTTTTTTTTTGGAATTTTGATCGACGGTTTTCAATTTAAAAAATTTTTTTTGTCTTCTTTTTTTTTGGCGTTTTGACCTTTCTTGTCCCTTTTTTCATTATTTTTTTTTTTTTTTGCGAACCCAGGATATCGACCAGACTGTAAGGTGGAGGGAATCTCACTCCGTTTCTTTCCGTAGCGAAATACCTACCTTGTGGAGACAGATGGTCCGGGCGTGCCGTCTGCAGAGACACGTCGCCAATACCAAACCCCCTGAAACGAATGAACGAACGTACGGATGGACTTGGGACCAGTATTTTTTACTTTAACACATAAAATGTTGAACTTTTTTTTTTGGGTATATATATACCTACAAGGCTCGAAAAGCGCCATTATCGTGAAGCAAAGGGATTATACCAATGATTTGATTAACTATATTTTATCGTCTGGCTATATATTTCCTCCCTTTCTAAAAGTTCCCAAAAATAACGTCTTCGATGCTAGAATTTTTTTTATCATCGGAGTTTTAGCCCCTGCAAGGTTTAGACAGTTTTGGAAGATCCGATCTAATCAAGATATCCTCGTCAACGGGGTGACCTTTGCACCTTGGGTCGTTAAGGGTTGATCACAAATTCAACTCAAACCCTCGCAATTCTTGGTTGGCATCGTGACTACCTATATATATATATATACCCTATACGTATTCAAACACCGTAATCTTGAAATCCGTTGAATAGATCGTCATAACGACCTTAAGTTACGCCTTGCGAAATTGGCTACCTCGAAGAAAATTATTACGGGTCACCGAATCCCGGTATATATTATATTCACTGGTTAAATCGACAAGAAATTTTTAACTATAAAGATTTAACAATTTTTACCAAACATTTTTATTAATACGATATAATATTATACGCGTTCCTCACGGTGGTAACGTTAAGAAAAAAGAAAAAAAAAAAAAAAAAATTACATCTCATTTGGTTAGTTCATGCACTAATATGGATTAATATATTATACCCTTATACATACATGTGCTTACATAGAAACGATAAGTACCTGTGCCGCTGCTGCTACTGCTGCTGCTGCAGTAGCACCACCACCACCACCACCAGCTTTCAAAAAAGTTAATAGGTATGCTCCTATAGGAGCCACACCCATTTCAGTAATGGACCTCTTAACGATTATAATAATTGCAAATGCAAACAGCACACCGCGAGAGAATTATGGCTGAAGTAGCAAACGAAGTGGCTGCAGGCTCTGGGTGTTAACGGTTGAATAATTGCGAGAAAATCATTCGTAGAAAGTTTGTTGAAAGTTTTCATAATGATCTGACTATTGCTGTATATACATACATATATATGTATATATATATAGTATATGCTGTAAAACTTGCCAAAGTGGGTAGGCATAATACCTATTCTTATGTATGTGTATACTTACCTATCAGCACTATTCTATATAATCAGATTTTATTCGAATAGCTGTTATATGTATATACATATATATATATATATATATATATATATATATATATATATATATATATATATATATATATATATATATATATATATATATATATATATATATATATATATATATATATATATATATATAAGATATTATTCGTTAAAATATTTTGTCTTTTGATTACTTATTACCATATATATTATATCTTCAGTAAGTTACCATTATTTTGATTATTCGTATCGGCCTGCAGGTTTATCATCGTAAAATACACTCCAGACTCGATACGATCCTACCCCACCATCCCCATACCCGTACCTTCGTAGTTAGGAATTGGGGTAATCCGTTTTTTTTTTTTTTTTTTTTTTTTTTCTTTTTTTCCTTTCCCCGAGCCAAACAGATCGGATTAAAGTCATGGCCGGGGATGATGTTGTTTAAGTACGATTGGGATCGATCTTGTTTCTCGGTCCGCCATTTTCGAAAAAAGTTTATAGAAATCGTGAAGCAGATTCTGGAAGTTGATTTTATGATACAAATTATCGAATAATTTTCTAAGAAATCAATCAAATTGCTGCGTATTAATTAAGCTGACCAAAATTTCAATTCCTTATTATACCCCCTCCTCACCCTTCTCGAAGAATAAAAATAAAAATAATATACATTAAGTTCGATTTTACTGAGGAAGTAAGATAAGCTCCGAGACGCCAAGAGTTGAGATTGATATATGCCTAATATTCATGATGTATTAGGAAGCTATAAATTGAAGATTATTTAAATCTGCATTACGGATAGATTTATAGAAATAGATTGATCGTTTGAAAGATTGATTATAAATTATTATCGGTATGACAGGATTTAAGCTATATTATAAATACGCAGTATATATACAATGGACAATCTCTGCACTCGACGTTCAAATTATACTGCAGTTTTAAACATGTGGATTATACCGTTCATGTACCTACCCTCGACACAAGGGGTTTAACTCTAGCGTAGATAACCAACTCCGTTCTACTTTAGGTTTTTTTTTTTTAAACAAAAATAAAAATAATATTAAAAAACAAGAAACAAAAGAGAACAAAAATTGCAAAAAAATTATCCCCCTTATAGATTTCCAAAGTCTTGATGAACTAATCGCTCCATAACTATACCATAAAATCGTTCTATATATTATATTTCTCAGTATATACGCGGTATTATTATATATTTAATTATTCTCAAAACGTTTTACACTATAGCAATTACTGCACGCGTGTCATTCGTCGTCTACAATTATTTACTTTTTACGATTTGATAAGAAGTTAATAAACTCTTCGCGTCACGTATCACCCATGTCGCAGTAGCACAACCTCGGGAATCTCGACTTGACACGAGAAGAAAAATAAATAGAAAAAATTGACAAAAAATTATATCGTACAGTGTTATTTCATTTTTTGTTTTTTTTTTCTTCATTTATAGTTAAATTATATCGGTATATAGGATTTCGAGTAGCGAATATATAGGAATAAATTTGATTTATTTCTTAATTAACCTCAGCGCTTATCGTAAATCGACCACAAACGTCAAATATTAGAATGGTCTCTCTTTTTTCTTTTTTTCTTTTTATCAAACTCGCTGTACATCATATCGCGGCTATAATGATCCTTATCACAAAAATAATAAAAAAAAAAAAAATTTAACTGATCATTATTTCCGGACGTAGAATATTCCCGAATTTTTTATATAGGTAGAGGTACCTAATATCACCGAAATTTCTCGATCTAGGGTATGTATGTATACATATACATATATAGCATAGATATTATACTTATGTATAGGTATATATATATACGATATGTAGATATGTTTGATAATTACGTTTTTTTTTTTTTTCCACTTGAACGACGATGTAGATACATATTATATGTATATAGCGTATTATATAGATTTAAGTATATATACAGTACGGTAAATATTAAGTGTTAATACACAAGTGTATACGAGAGTTTATAATAAGTATCGTAAATGAGTGGGGGGATCAGGCGTAACAGTAAGGGACTCTGTTATTCCGTATATACATGAATTATGAATTAATTGAAATAATGAGACTACGTAATAACACGTCTGCAATGTCATTGTATAGCTTGACACACGAACCTTGACCTGGTCTACGCATTGTAAAAGAATTTCTAAATCGTTTCTTTAATCAATTAGGTATGTATGTACCTACTTTTAAATTACCTAACGCTCGCAATAGTCGTATATTATACGTATATGTATATATACATATGTAGGTATATAGGAATGAATTTCTTTCACATATTACATTGTTCCAAGTGTTCATTGTTATACGTGAATTCTTACAAATCTCCAAGAGAGTAGAAAATTTCATATTTTTTATTCCAAGATCCCGTGACTAAAATAAGAAAAAAAAAAAAGAATAAAAAAAATAATCGAACTAAACTGAAAGAAGAAAAACAGAATAAAAAGAGAAAAAAAAAATTATGTAATCACTTCATCAATTTTCTTTTTTTTTTTTGTTTCCTTCTAATCTATATCTGAAGGTTTTCTCATCATATTTCCCCCGACACTGAATTTCATTCGCTATACAATATGCGTAGATATATATGTATACACATATACGCGGAGGGGAGGGACCTACCACCCGGGTAAAATCCTCCCCTCCATTGCCCCTGAAACTTAGCCGATTCTGCAGAGGAAGACGAGAAACGTCACAGGGTTTCTGGTGACTAGGGTCGAGGCCGGAAAGTGACTTTGCCATGATAGAAAGAGACAGATATACACAGAGTATAAGCGGAGGGAAAATACGGTTTGTTAAAAGAGGGGATGTCGGAGAGAGAGAGAGACTTTGGAGGGCAGAGGGAAGGGCGAGAGCGCGAACGCGCCCTAAGCCTCTAGAATCGTTGGGAATTGACGCTGGTCGTGAGTACACGCGCACTGGTCGTTCTATAGGGTAAAGCGTGGGCGTGGGCCGCAGAGGCGCTAGTAGTCAACGTAGGGGGTTAGAGTAGGTATGGAGGCATGGTAGGGTAGGGTAGGTACGAGTTACGCTAAGGGATGTGGTGGGGGTTGAAAAACACCGACGGGACGAAAAACGAGAAACGACGAGAGGAGCTCTCGCCTCAGAGAGAAGAGGGGGTTGGATTCGGATGGCGCTGGCGCTGGCGCGACGGAGTTACCCGCGGAGCGAGTGGGATTGAAGGATTGCAGCTTATAGGGGTGGCGAGAGAGAGAGAGAGAGAGAGAGAGAGATGGTGGAAGTGGGGTTGAGAAAAGCCGAGAAGGAAATAATGGTGGGGATCATGACTGGAGGTAGAATCGTAGGGGGTTAAAATAGGGGAAATTTATGGAGGGGATAAAAAGAGGGATGTTTAGGAGAGAGAAAGAGGGGGGTGACAGGGTATACGCCGGTATGTCCCAGTGGCACTAATGACTAACCTTTTCCCTTACCGCACCACACCCTAGTCTCGCGTAGCCCCTACCCAACAGACCCGACCACTCTTCGCGTGGCCCGTTTCCCTGTTACGTCACAACCTCCGCCGACGCCTGAACAACGCCTCCTCCCTCCACCCTGACTCTACCTACCTACCTACCTACCCACCTACCTAGCTGGCCTACGTACGTACGTACGTACGTACGGGGAACATTGTGGTGTGTACTGAGCGTATACGAGGTAGTCGGGAGGCAGGCGGCGAGAGCTAGAGAGAGAGAGGGAGAGGGAGTTTGAGTTGAGTGAGTGAGAGGAACAGAGGAGGGCAGAGGCAGAGGCAGAGACAGCCGCGAAACTCGGCCGTAGCCAGCCGACACTCGACAGTCTACCGTGGTGCCCCGTACCGAGTGCAACTGCTTCGTTTACGGATGTTATATATTATCGAACGATAATACCGCCGCGGTTGTGTTTTAGACGAACGTATATGTATACATAAATATATACATATATATATATATATATATATATGTATATATATATATATATATAACGCGAATCGTCGACAGTCAAAGTTACGTTATTATACGTTACGTGGAGACGATAATAAATAAATAAATAAATAAATAATTAATTAATCGAATAATTTAAAATAATTTTATTTCAATAAATAAATAAATAAATAAATAAACGACGACATCAAATTTTTTCTACATATAAATAAATAACCGAAAAGAAGAAATAATATCGAGACGAATAAATCAAACCCTTTATATTTAAATCGTTAACTACTGCTGCAGTTACGATTAAAAAGGGGAGAGAAGTGGAGTACAGTTTTGACTAGGTGCAGTAGACAATTATATAACCGAAGAGAGAGAGAGATAGAGAGTGAGAGAAAGAGACACACGACTGTTGAAATTTGGCAATCGCTAATTTTCAAGAGATAAATAATAAAAAAATATTTAAAAAATATAATTAAAAAAAAAAAAAAAAACAGCTAAATACACGAAAGGATTTATCGAACGACATCGTAAAGAATCGTTATCTTTACCTCGAATTGTTAATTTTAATTTCTACTTTTTTTTTTTACTTTTCACTTAATTATTTTTTGTTTTTTCTTCGTTTTAATTTTACAGATTTTTTTTTTTGTTTCTTTTTTTTTTTTTACATTTTTCTTCTTACGTTTGTTTCTTCGAACTCGGTATACATTATTCGTTACGATTGTGTCGTGCGTGCAGTACATTATACCATATGTAATACAGAAGTGTTAAAGATTTCAGTGTTACGATTTACCTACCCTTTACATAAACAGCATGGTGAATATACGGCTTTAAAAATTAAAAAAAAAAAACAAAACAACAACAAAAAAACAAACAAAAGTGAGTACCATATTAACAATTCTTTATTTTTCATCATTATATCCGATACATACGTTTTCTCACAGATCAATAATTTATAAGTTTGATTATCAAAAAAAAAAAAAAAAAATTAAAAATATTAATGAAAATAAAAATACTTTTATTATACTTTAAGACTGATTATTAGTTTAATATACCTACCTACGTATATATGGATATGTGTATATATACATATATGATGTACAATATAGTGTATAATTAGACGAGGCGAGTTAGAGGCTCTGATTTCTTAGGGAGATTGCATTGTACTTAAGAACGCATCATCTGTCATGGTCGAGTTATTTTTAAAACCTCTTCTCTCCCCAAGATTTAGCCTAGCTGTATAGGTATATACAGATATAAGGTATAAGGTAATATAAGTATAGGTACGTGTTGTAACTGTCCTAGATTCCGTATTATTTACCAATAGTTAGTTATTTCGTTATATTTCTTTCTCTCGCGTGGTTAAATTTATCGATATATATATATATATATACATATGTATATGTATACTATAAGCACTCCGAATACGAATTCACAACGATATGACATAAACCTGTTGTTATCTCATACAATACGACTGCAACCCCTAGAAAATCTGTGCGCTACGGTAAATGATAATAAATTTATTAACCATCGCATCCCTCCATAAATAATTGTCTGATAAATCGTAGCTCCGCGCTACTCAATGTCAGCGCGAGGATATTAAATGGGGGGGGGGGGGACGTTGAAATTTCTTTCTTTCTTTTTTCGTTTATAAGAGATAGAAATATTTTATTTAACTCGTCAAAGCGTTTTTCTTTTTTTTTTCTTCGTTTTTTTCTTGTTTATTTTTTTATTTCTTCTACCTTCTGAATAGAGATATAAATACTTATGATGTGCTTTAGCTCGTGACTTACTGTACATTGCGGAGAAGAATTTGAAATATTTTTAGTTCTTTAGAATAAGAGCAGGTATTATTATATTCAGTCTCTTAATGATATAGAAATAATACAAGTAACTTGTAGCAGTTCCATGATTTTTTTTTTCTCTCGTAGTATTCACGTACACTATATGCAAAAAAAAAAAAAAAAAAAAAAAAAAAACAATAAAAGTAAATAAAAGAAAATAAAAAGGACGAATTTACATGACAAATATATGTATTATACATATATATTATACGTACGTATATAATATGCGAATATAATAGATGCCACGTGATACGTGAACTATATGTTCCAGCATGTCTTTTCATATTTTTATATGTAATTTGTTTCTACGGATATATATCTATAAGTACCTCGTGGATCTAAACTGATCGTAGGAAGTGTAGTTTAATCATTTATTTATTTTTTTTTTTTTTCACGACAATTATACAGGCGAACGTAATATTGTTTTTTATTAATTAAATGAGGTTTATAACAACAATTATATTAGATAGTTTCTGTCAAGGGAATGCGTATTTGTAATAATGAGAATCTAAGTAACTATCCAGACTAACTAATCGAATCGATTTATCGTAAGTTCCGATCAATAGCCAAGCTCTATACTCCTTGCGTAATTCAGTGATTGGTTCCGCTCTGTCTGACACAAACATTTTCGCTTCCTTCCAAACACTGCGTAGTTGATTTTTTTTTTTCCCCCTTTTCTTTCATTCTTTTCTTCTTCCTCTTTCTTTACGATTTTTGCTTCGTTTCTTTTCTTTCTTTTATACACTTCACTCTGCAGCTCAGCTAGCCTAAAGTAAGACTTTCTCATATTACGATTTCGTCGTTCTAAACGTAGCGAATAATTATTTTTATCTATCTATATAATATATATACCTATAGGTATATATTTATTTCTCTTATCGACAGTTTCAGGCACAAACTGACACCACCGAGTTTTTCTTTTCTATTATAAATACATCTAGGTATATATAAGTATTTTATTTACTTGTGTTTATTATTTCAGAGTCAATTTCATATACATAACAGAGTTTTAATAACTACTGAGTTTAATCCCGTACTGATATTCCCGTATTAATATATCTGAGGTTAAAATTATTCATTACGTAGTAACATGTTGTATCTGTGTATATTATTACATACATTAAAATTCCGCAAGCGCAAACTGTTCGTTATCCATACCGTTAGATGTTGGACCGTTAAGAATCCATGACGTTCATAATATCTTAAAACAAAAAAAAAAATAAAAAACAACAAAAAAAAAAAATATTCTAGTTTTCTTCGATGTCAAAGATAGTCGATGACATCAGAAACGATGAAATTAACCGTAAAAATCTTAAACATATATATGTAATGATAAAATTAAAATAGAAAAAGAATTATTCAAACATCGAAAGAAAAAATAGACTACCCTAACTGTATAACAGCTATTCCGCGAAATAAAGCAAAATTCTAAATAGTGACGCAGTAAATATGCGTATATATATATAATATATTTATATATATCCGCACACATCGTAGTTATTACGTAGGTATTAGACGTATGTATATATATATATATATATATATATATATATATATATATATATATATATATATATATATATATATATATATATATATATATATATATATATTTATATATATATGTATATGTATAAGCGTAGGTACGCGTTTCAATCGCTTAGGTATACCTATACGTATGCATATAGCGTGACGTACGAATAGTGGTAAAATCATTTGCGGGTAGTTCGTCTGAATTTCTGAATGGCTAAATATATCTCTGTAGGCTTCTACTAATCGATATGACAGGCGGCATTTGGGTCTCGTATAATATCTATACGTATATATACCCACCTATTGGGCGTTGCGTTCGCCAACAGACATACACAGTCATAAATATATATGTGTAAATATATGTATATATATTATACTCTCTGCTCGAATTTCTAAGCAGTAGGTATAGGCTATACATGAAAATAACTATGTATATATCTATAGATATCTTTTAGCGATCCGTAAAGCGCAAAACTGTATACACAGCCTTCGCGAATAAGAGCGCAAAGCGAGGAGCTAGAAGTGAGAAGTGAGGCGGCAATTGCGGGAGGAATAGGCAGAGGTATGGGTAGGGTATATACTCGTAGGTCTCGTGGATGGGAAACCTACCTCATGTTTCGCTAGTCTAGAAAATGTATATATGTATATAATATGTATGTACCGGAATTAATTTCAGCTTAAGTAACGTCAATGCGAGGCTTCTTGACGTATGAACATGGCTAAAACTTTTAAAAACTAATATAACCTATATATATGTTCACGTATAATACGATGTTATTTCATTTCTTTATTTTTTTGATTCTATATGCGTTCTCTTTATAATTATAATCAGATGCTACTGCCTAGTATGTATGTACTACATCACATTGACTTTCTTTCGAATTGACAATTAGTCCTTCAATAACATGGTATTGACAGCCTTCCTGTCTTGCTACGTAGAACCATAGATATGACAATAGGCGGATGACACCTACATTGGTTCAAACAGAGAGAAAAAAAAAAAAAAAATTGGAGGTAGTGGTACTAGGCGGGCCGAAATTTCGTATCACTATATTAAGATTATTGACATGGTTCAATTGCCATTTCCTCGTACTTGTCTACAAAAGGCCCGCCTAGTACACCACTACCTCCAATTTTTTTTTTTTTTTTCTCTCTGTTTGAACCAATGTAGGTGTCATCCGCCTATTGTCATATCTATGGTTCTACGTAGCAAGACAGGAAGGCTGTCAATACCATGTTATTGAAGGACTAATTGTCAATTCGAAAGAAAGTCAATGTGATGTAGTACATACATACTAGGCAGTAGCATCTGATTTCGGATCTTTTTTTTACGAGGAAGGAATTTTTGTATAACATATTGCATGATGTTTGTTTGGCACGAGGGTATTTTTTGTGGATAACTATCACATTTATATAACTAGGCGAAAGGTTTTTGCACCAGAGGTGCTTTTTATGGGGATATCACTACTTTTTGTAAAATTTGAATAACTATAATCATTCTCGTTCAGGATAAATTGCATAAATTGTCAACCACTCTCAATATCAAAGGCATATGTAGAACCGTAATAAGTACCACGTGCTTATCTCAGAACTCAAAACTTTCCGTAGAATTCGATTAGTACTCATTCAATTATCAGTAGTAAAGTAATCATAGAATTCATTGTTTATAATGAACTGTATGAATTGTGTACCACTCGCTTCTCTTCTCTTCTGTGGTGCAATTATCATTTAACCATGTATCTTATGAAGATATACCTATCTGTATTGAAAATTATCGTGTGCTGAATTATATAACATTACGACCAAGAATTGAATTAGCCTGAATTATCAGATTTGATACCGTATACTGTAATTCTTAAAGATGAAGACGTTGTTATAGAATCACTGACGGCCCTTACTATAGTTATGAAAACTGTTATCAATTAATGATCCAATATGAGAAGTTGTGGGAAACATTATCCATTCACTCCCTATCACCTTTTTGGTAACAGACTGTCGAATCTCGCGCTGCACATTGAAAAACATTAAACTGATGCATGGCACGGCTCCGCACCGCAGAAGTGAAACTTTAATTCGATCTGGGTATATTGACATTTTTTTTCGTGTCATCGGCAAGGAACACCCTATATATTGACACACAACAATTTTAGACAGTGCTTATATTCCAATTCAATCTGGGTGTATTTACAATTTTCTGTTCGTCATTGACAAGGAACGCCCTATATATGGACAAACAACAATTTTTTACAGTGCATTTGAGTCTAATTCAATCTGGATATATTTACAATTTTTCGTCCGTCATTAGCAAGGAACACCCTATATAGTGATAAATAACAATTCTATACAGTGTATTTCATTCCAATTTGATCTCGGTATATTTACAATCTTCTGTTCTTCATTGCCAAGAACGCGCTATACATGGATAAACAACAATTTTATACAGTGCATTTCAGTCCAATTCGATCTGGGTATACAATTTATAATTTTTTGTTCGTCATTGGCAAGGAACGCCCTATATATTGACAAATAACAATTTTATACAGTGTATTTCATTCCAATTCGGTCTGGGTATGTTTACAATTTGTCCGTCATTGGCAAGGAACGCCCTATTTATTGACAAAAACAATTTTATACAGTTCATTTTATCCCAATTCGATCTAGGTATATTTTCAATTTTTTTGTGTCATTGATCATAGATTAATAAATAGATCACAAATTTTCCTGTCGCAATTTCGTTACATCCAGATTCATTTCACGCCAACCGTACCATATGAAATTTCACATCAAAAGTTTTTTCATTTTTGTATGCAATTGATTTTTGATCGCATGTTGAAAACTGGCGGTATGCTAGCGAATAGAATACGCCAAGCAAAACGCCATCTGACGCCCGTACTTGGTAGGTCTCTTCTCTGTACGTAGCCTAGCGGAGGCATTCTATAATAATCTTTATACCCATAGGTTTAGTACCAGAAGTGTGGCTGAAGAAGGTGAACAAAATTTTGTGATGAAAACGGGCATTTTAAAACGTTAAATAATTATATCTCAGCTCTCCGTTCATCGATTTCATTGTAATTGGGCTCAAATGAAAGCTTTTTTTGGCCACACCCTGCGATAAATATTACAATTCCGTATATACAGCGAGGCGGAAGAAATCAACAATTGTAAATTGCGGAATATGACGTTTAGCTCCCGTTCGGGTATATAGACTCTGTCGAGTCTCGCGCGGTGCAGATTTTTTTTTTTATATAACTAGGCGCGAGACTCTACCGAGTCTCTTGATAATTTATATAATGTAATTTGATTCGGGATATATGGTTAAATTAAAATATATATCTACATAGGTATATTATATACATATACCTACATGCGTGTAGATATATAAAAAGATTAAAACTTCATTATTGTTATTATTATTATTATTCTAATCTATAATAGACTTAAGACTACGTTGTATAATGTAGATGCAGATCCTTAAAAAAAAAATACACTAGTAATACTCAATCCCGCGTTAGACTGACTGTCGCAATGCCGCGGGCGGGTCTACTGGGTCGAGTAGTGCTGTTTGCCTCACATATAACGACCCAATTCGCGCGCTTGATCAATAACCGACCTCCGCCTTCGCTTCGTCGGCCTCTTTCTCCTATGTGCGCGCAAACGGTCTTCTTTCTCTTCTCTTCTTTACTCTTCTCTCTATTTTTAGTTTATTCTTATTCTTTCATTTCTTCTTTTTCTTCTTATTCTCTTTTTTGAGCGCTTCTTCTCTTTACTTACTCCTTTTCACTCGTATCTTATAATCTACACCGTTCTTCACGTTGTTAGTTTTCTCCGCGCACTTTTTATCTTTTGCTTATACTCTCCGCCACAAGAAGAAGAAATAAAAATAGATGACAAAAAATGTTTATTACTGTATTATACATATACTTATATATATATATATATATATATATATATATATATATATATATATATATACACTTATTTAACATATGTATAAGAGAATTGAGAGATGTAGGTATTTTAGTCGCGTCAAAACACCAACGAAGAATGCCGCATAGATGCGTATAATTGAACGGGAGGTCTGTAGTCATCGGCGGCGCGGTTATTTAAATATAGATACACGCCGCGGTGTGTGTATATATATATATATATATATATATATGTATAGCACGTGACCAGGTACCCACAAGCTTGAGCAGTTTTCTCCCAGGGGGAGGTCAGAAATAGGAAATAAATTTATAACTATAATGTGGCTATATATGTATCGATTTGTTAATACACCACCACCTCATATATAATATATAGAAGAAGTTAACACATGTGAAGAAAATAAGTTACCATAATAAAAATAATATACAACCATATATTTACTCCTATCGCGATAAAACTATAATTTTCTTTTCTTTTAATTCTTATCGATAATTTGGAAATATTTTTTCTTCGTTTTTTATCACTGTAATGAATTTAAATTGAAAATATGTCCCGTATAAAATTGTAAATTTGTTTTTGTTTTTTTATACTTACTGTGAATCGGTTTCTTTAAATACAAATTTATTGAATTTTTGAATCCGACAAGGTTTCAAGTCAATAGCTATAACTAATTCTGGTAGAAAACTGTAAGTAATCGATTATATTATCTCGTTAAATGTCGGCGTGTCGACGATTAATTCTGAAAGGGAAAACTGTACGGAAACAAGAAATATAGAAAAAAAAAAAAAAAAAAGATTCTAATATAATTAGTAGTATTATTATTATTATTATTATTTAAACCATGCAATTAATTATATCGTATTATACCGAGTGTAATATATACCTTATACATACATACCTATACACTGTACATAACTATCAGTACATACAGTTACTTTAAACAGTATACTCTACGCGAGCGTAAGACAACGTACGTACGCTACGGCGACGCGATGTCGCATCGAATCGCATCGTACGTGACCCCGTAACCTCGTCTCTCAAAATCTCTTATGATTTAACAAACAAACATTTGCAAGAACGATCGACCATCGGTTATACATAACGATCATATTATTAAGCCTATTAGGTGTTTATGTATGTATATGCAATAACTGCGTGTATATAGCGATTATATATTTTATACATAGGTACATGTGTATATTATATATGTTAAATAGCTATATTGTAAATAATAATTTATAGCGAAAATTTTAATGTCGTGGATATTCATAAATTATTATAAGCTTGGAATAAAGGTCAATTTGATTATTTTTTTGTGTTTTTTTTTTCTTGTTTTGAGTAAATAAATTACAGTATACACATATGTAAGTCTTATTTGTACATAGTTTAATTAATAATCATATAATATATTATAATTATTGTATAAATATATACCTGAATGTATATTTTTTTTCTTGTATTTTCGTTTACTCTAATTCGATAAAAAGTAAAGTAAAAAAGGAAAAAGCAAAACAAAAAAGAAAATAAAAAAAACTGCAAAAAGTCGGATTTCAGTCGCGTATATTTACTATACATAATGTAATTGCGTGTTGTCCGTTAAACATACCTATACAACGTATATTCGCGACCCACATATTTATAAATAACGATATTTTTACACAGCCACGATTTTTATTTTTCTCGTATTTTATTTATTTATTTTATAGATCTATATATATATATATATATATATATATATATATATATATATATATATATATATATATATATATATATATATATATATATATATATATATATATATATATATATATATATATATATATATATATATATATATATATATATATATATATATATATATATAATAAAAAAACCGAGACGTGTGACCATAATTTGCAGACTTTATACGATTCTCTTTACTCCCTGCGTGTGCGTACATACATACATATGTATCACATATACATATACCTATATATATATACATTTCATATGACTAATCATACAGAGAGCGCGTGAGCGTTTACTTTACACTTTCCTCTTCCCTCTTCCCTCTTTCATCTCTTCGAGTCTCTGGACCATGCAACGTCGTATACGGTTACGCGTATTATAAAACTTGCGTAGGGTATAACTATACGGTATAAGACAGGTATACTATAAACCATATGATAAATATCAGACATATTATTCATACATATATATATATATCTGCAACACGTTATAGTGCAGTGTGCATATAAGTATGTATAAATCCAGTCATCATAATTACGCATATCAATATATTTATAAGTATAACTTATTTATAAAAAATTTACGTTTTTTATTTATTTTTTTTTTTTTTGGTTTCTCCAATTAACTTACACTATATACTATATTTTACTGTATTATAGACCACGAGAATCTCACTCTCTCTCTCTCTCTCTGTGTAATAATAAATTCACCCGCACAGTTCCGTAGCGTATAGATATCGACCTATCCGTTCACCACCGCGGTCTCTGGGTCGGTAGTTCCACCTATTGACCCCAGAATACGTCCGGCTGCATAAGTCATTTGTATCGACGAAAGAGCGTTTATGGAAAATTTTAGTTAATTATTTACTTAATAATATATAAATGTATTGTTTTTTTTTTTTTTTTTTTTCTCATCGTTTAATGATAAGACGTTCGAGCGTTTTAATTTCCGAATATAAAATTGTAGATGAATGCGAATTAACCTTGTTAAGAATTAGACTGATTTAAGAAATACACGAAAATAAGCTGAGAAACATGTGAATTGAAGAATTAAAAATGAATCTTTGTGACCTTGTAATGGAATATTAGCTTTCGCGTGTGTATATAATATTATGTATAGGTATTAGGTGGTTTAGATTATTCGTGGTAATCTTGTCTAAACATGTGCGTCTAAAAATATAAATACTTTAAAGAAACAAAAACGAAGAAAAAGATGTAAGAAAAAAATATATATATATATTTATATAAAATATAAAAAGAGTTTCCAAACCGGCCAATCTCTGAGCCAAATTTTTTTTTCTGAGGCAATAATAATAATAATAATAATAATAATAATAATATATCTGGTGCGAATGCGCTATAATATGATCGGAGACAGCAACGGTACGTATGTACGTGTTCCTAAAACGTTCATGCCAACTCGGGGCTAATTTTAATTCAAGACACCCTCAAATGTCACGATGAAAATTTCGAGACTTTCGATCACCCAGCTTCTTCTTCCTCTTCTTATTATTTTTCTTTTCTAATAATTTAGACATTTGATGATAAAAATTTCAAACCTGTCTACTGCAGTCTATTATAGTTGCTGCACACTTATTACGCCACCGTTGAGAATTTCGGTGTTAAAAATGACTCATTGTTTATTACAGTATAATTACATCATTTGAAGAAATAATTTAACTTTTCTTTAATTACAAAGAAAAAAAAAAAAGCCATTACCTACTGTAAACAATTGTTTCTCTTGTTTTTTTGTTTTTTTTTCTTTTTTTTTCCGAACAAATTTCTGTGTTGGCATACATGGAGATGAATAAAATTCTGAAAATCAAGAAATAAAATCGTTACCTATATGTATGTACAAGAACTTTATAGAGTATATAGATTTAGATGTATATATTGGTACTCATACATACGCCCACGTGAATCATACATATACCTATGTATACGTATAGATATATGTATATACAATAAATTAAATGCACGTTACGCCGTTATAAGTTGAATAACGATTATGCTGTTGCGTTTAATAACAATTTCGCTAGTGCACTTGCTTAACTATAGCCACGTGTACAAACCATAACCTGCGGTGCGCGATGAAATCGGTGTGCAAGGTCGCGATATGTTGAAAACAATTCGCGGACGCGAATTCCTCACTTATAATACAATAAAGTAGGTATCTAAGTATATAAAATATATGTACGTACATACATACATACATACATACATACATACATACCTACAATAAATAATTATAGCATATTGTGCACTGTCCGAGCTGTTTGATTCTTCTTCGAATTCTAGACAATTCTCGACAACGTAGATTCTTCTAGAACTTCACATATGCATTATGCATATGCATTATGAAAAAAAAAAAAAAGAAAGAATAAACAAAAAATCGTCAAAATTATAAAAGAATGATTAACAAGAAAATATTGCAATGCATGATTCGTTAGAATCTGTAATACTGACTCACTTGAATTAGTAAGTATATATTTTCCAATAGCAATTACCAATACATGTTATACGTACACGTGTACGATATTGATTTTAATCATACAATTATATATTAGTCAGATTGAAACCCTGCATATAGTCATCATAATTATATCTTTATGATAAAAAAAGATATATATATATATATATATATATATATATATATATATATTCATTGTATACAATATCCGCGGTATATACAATAGGTATATATACATTTATACCTATATACATGATTTATGAATGTGATTGTGTGTCTATAAGGTATTGTACACACACACACACACGCACACATATATCCATCGTTATCAATCGATTGTGAAATCGTATAAATGATATTATAAACTGACTCACCGTTAATACATGTTATATTTATATAAGATTAAAATCGTTTTAAGATATATAGAAAAAATTTTTTATCCGTCTCATTGATAACCGTCAACATATATACGTATATATCTATACATCTACTTAAGCGCCTGCGATTATCTAATATAGATATCTATATAACTATTTTATATAGCAACACCTCGATCGCACATATATACATATAAAAATTTGTATATTTTGTAAATTGTTTTTATTAAGTATTCTATGTATAATTCCACGGCGTTTGATATATAGATATCAATCTATATACCTACTTAGGTAAGATAGACAGTCACGAAAATAAAAAAATACATATATATTTCTTTTCTTTGTTTTTTTTTTTTTTTTCTAACGCGTGCACACACATTCACGCATTCGGTCGCGAAGAGGAGGAAGAGGCGATAGTGGTAGTGGCAGTGGAAATGGAAATGGAGGTGGAGGAGGTGGAGGCATGAATGGACGAACTTGAATCGTCTTGTGGCGAAGGCATATTCAGTCACGTCCGTTGCGTTGCGTTGCGTTGCGTTGCGTTGCGTTGCGTTACGTTGCGTCGGTAGAAACTTGTTACGTATATATAGGGTTTGCGTAACCCGCGTAACAACATCAGAGACTCTATAATAGTAGGTATATACGGTAATACGTACTGTAGCCACACTTATACATGTTAACTGTGTTATAAGGTCTGCCCACTTTGACCATGGCCGTGCCATACGTTCGTTCGTACGTACGTAACTTTCGATCGTTGAACTATACCTACTACGCCACGGTACAACGTCTATTATATACGTATACATAGATATATTTTTGCGTAACTAATTATCACCTTGCATTATTATTTATTTTATTTCATTTTATATTTCATTTTATTATACACATCGATTTACATATATTATATAAACACATATATACGGGGTTTAATAATATAACAACACAACTTGACTTGCAGTTATCAAAACGGAGTACTAATAAATAACAACTCATGTCTTGTTGTATTATACTTCTTATTCTTACGATGATTATACTAGAGATCCGTACAATACGTTCCTATCTTTCATCCGTGCAGTTTAAAGCCAGTTTATTCTGGTTATAATGTAAGAACCGGTATAAATCGGGTAAGTTATATATTATAGGTAGGTACGAGGAAAACCAGCTCATTGATTAATACACGCATATATATACAATTGTTTTAACAGATTGATATATTAGGTAATAAATATATATATATATACATAATTACGTAATGATGACGTATGAGTATTGAATTTAGTATGAACTGATGCTATTACCCAGACTTGGTATAATAATAATAATAATAATAATAATAATAATGACAATATTATTTGAGAAACACATCACGACGGGATAAGAACGTAGGTTCATCATACGTATGTATGTACATATATACATGGGCATAAATGTATGTACATATATATATATACGTATGTTTGACTATTAAATTTGCTGATTCAAGCGTTGGCCTGCACCGCCACTTGTTAAGCACGTGGTAATTCTCGACAAATTCTCATGTGTTCACTTTATTTCATTCATTCGTTGGATAATCGTCCGGTTCCTGTTTGCCGTTCACGGTCACCGCATCACTCTAAGCAACTAGAGAGAATAAAACGCCGCAACGGGCAACGCAACGCAACGCGACGCGACACGACGACGATGGTTATATGTATATACGCGCGATCAACGCCGTACAATACTCTCAAGGTTCCTCATTATCATCGTTATCGTTATTATTTCTTATTATTTATTATTATTATTATTATTTATTATCATTATTTCCGATGGTTTGATTCAAGCAATTAAAAATTACTATAGGTTTAACCATCCATCCTACTTTTCATTCTGATCATTATTATTCTACCTTATTCATACCATACGATCATCCATGAAAATATATGTATGTACTACATACACTAGTTGATTTCCAACCCTCGGGAAAATAATTGTATACATATATATGTATACCAAATATTTATGAACAAATTTTCAATTATGATAAGTAAACAAATCTTTTTTTTTCTTCAAATTATCATTATTATATATATATAACTATGTGTAACGCTTTGATGGTTTTCAATATACATTATATTAGTATATATGTAGATATATGTATACACTATACCCGTACAAATATAATATACTATTGTATATGGGTTTATTGCGACGTTGGTAATTCCGGAATGAGTCCAATCAATACGTCGAAGTGGAATATATATACATATCGTTGACGACAGAACAAAAAATAAAAAAATAAAAGTATTAACAAAAAAAAATAAATAAAATAACCAGAAAAATTAAAGAAGAAAAGGATAAAATAAAATAAACTAATCAACTTTTATCGAACGGTATTAGACAAGGACGCGGTTCGTGCTGTCTTTCACAGTATATACATATTGTAAACCTATAACGATATCTATACTTGTACCTCGTGTTAGATGGGTAGGTGAAGCTAGGTGTGTTAAATTTAGCTGACGAAACATTATTCTAATCATATATAATGAAAATCATCTTCTGATCGGATTTTCGGATGGATTTATAATTATAAATCGAAATAATTATTTCAATCTCTAGTATATTTTTGTTGTTTTTGAAACAAAAAATTCTGTTTCGCAAATTTTCGGAAGTTTTGGCGATATTTTTTCAATTTTATTGAATTCTTTTTCCTCTCGTCCATATCGACAATTATTCTCTTAATAATTGTTTAATGAAAATTGATTATCTGTCGATCGGACATTATAGCGTCACTATGTCCAAGCTTATTTGTATTTATTATATATACCTATATGCATGCAGGTATATATATCGACTTAATACCAAAGTCCA
Source organism: Macrophya annulata (assembly GCA_963924015.1). Classification (NCBI taxonomy): domain Eukaryota; kingdom Metazoa; phylum Arthropoda; class Insecta; order Hymenoptera; family Tenthredinidae; genus Macrophya; species Macrophya annulata. Next base: position 3,529,166 of record OZ001262.1, read on the forward strand.
AGATGTAATCCGTCAGTTCCCAGGGGACTCTAGTAGAATTACTGAATACGAAATTCCTTCCTGTTTATTTAGCCTGCAGCTCGAGAGTATAATGGAAAACCGTTGTATTACGGTGGATATTAAGTTTACTCTGGGTAGGGGAAAATCCCGGAGGGTAGTTATACCTATATAAACCTGGATATGTGTACAAGTATATACATCATACATATATACATACATGCTATAGATATAGCATATATACGTAGTCAGTGCAATCGGCGATTTTTTTTTTTTCATTTTTTTTTTCACACAAATTAAATATATGTACATTATGTATATAAATTTCTATTAATTTTTTCATTCATATATTTATTTCTTCTTTTTTTCCTTTTCTTACAGATAAGACATCGCACCGGAGTCTGAGTAGCGATCCAGAGGTGTCAAGGAGTAGGATTTGTTCATGGCTGGTAAGCAATGGATTTTTAAACATTTTATTTTTTTTTTCATTGATATATATGTATATATATAACTCTAAAAATTTACAGTCTATTTTGAAATTGTGTATAATGAGGAATAAAAAGAAAATAAAGGTGAAAATAATTAGTGAGAGAAAAAAAAAAAATTTATAAAAATAAAAGAATAAACAAAAAAGAAATTACAAAACATTGTATACAGAGAGATAAGACGAAGATAGAATTACCCAAAACGTTATACGATAAGGTAGAAGAATTTTTTTTTCTTCATATTCTACCTTTTTTTTTAAATTTTTTTTTGTTCTGATTACGATGGCGTGGGCACCTTGCGTTATCGTGCTTTGAAACAGCCCGGGCAACATCAACTACACACCTCGCATCGCGGCCTTGCTCAAGTCAAGTCTAGCTGCTGTAGTATATAGTCTATCCCCTCCCACTCACTAGCTTGCGAGAGAGAGAGAGAGACGACGACGTCGCCGTTTTTCCACCTCCACCTCCACCTCTACCTCGTCGACCGACTGCAACAAACATATAGAGACCTCGCTACGCGCGCGATGTATGTAAGTCGGCATATGTCGCCCTCGCGTATCAGTTTCGCCGCGATACTCGGTCGACGCGCATCTCAAATAAAAAAAAATAAATAAAAAATAAAAAAAAAATTTTCCGTTATTAATAATACAGAAAAAAAATTTGAACAATACGAAACGAAAGTATATAGTTGTATTATATACTTACATATACATGATAGAATAATAAAATAATCATTTTTTATTTTTTTTATTTTTTTTTTTTGAATATTTTTTTTTTTTTATATGCGTTTTTACGTCTTGTACATAATACATGACCGAATGTACGTGTTAAATAGTGCGAAACGTTCAACGAGTGTAATATAATTATTGTTGAGTGAGTTTTTTTTTTTTTTGTAAATTTTTATACGAAAACAAAAAAATAAAAATAAATAAAAAAAAAACGATTAAAATAAAAAAATAAAATAATTTATAAGGAAATTTTTTTTATTTTTACTACTTGATAAATTTTTATTTAAAACCACGTATATTATAACATACGTGATAGTGTTGGATATATATACGGAATTCCCAGACTTTTGTAGTACCGAGGAATTTGATGAGTTGCTAGATTGGACGAGGAACGATATAAATTTATACATATTATACCTATACCTAAACACATATGAGTGTATATTCGTATATCCAAATGATGCATATTTGTGTTGCGTAAGGGTTGAATTTAAACAACAAGTGAGTATAAAGACCAAGTAATATAAGCTATTTTACAGCGGGTGAAAAAAACCAAAATATTGCATATTATTAATAAGTTTTTCCCTTTTACTCCGATTTCACGTTTTTTTTTTTGTTTGTTTTTATTTTGTTCTTTTTTTGTTTAAATTTATTTATTTATTTCACATTCGCTGATTAATCAATTATAATATACTTGAACTATTATCCTCATATAAATATTTAGAAAATATAAATATGTGTATAGGATAAAATACGATTCGTAAATAACGACGATTATTCATACATACATATATACCAATAATATTGAAATATATATATATATATAATTATTATGTGAGTAATTAATTATTTATTAATTGACGCAATAATTGTTGTTGTTATTATTATTATTATATTTATTATTATAATACACCGTCATCGACGTCGTCGTCCTGATTAAACATTACGTATTTTTAAACCCCACCCTACACACAATTTCAATTCAATTACTAATCGCTTTGTCAATCGAAATGTACGAACTCTGATGTTATCTACGCAGAAAACGAAAGTAAATATACTATATTATATAGGTATATATATATATACACACACACTATATATTAGAAATTAAAATATACCTACTTGCGTTTGAACACGAGAATCGGAGATTTGTTTTTTTCTTCTGTTTTTTTTTTTAATGAATAAATTTACAACTGTTATAATCAATTACCATCTCAACTATGTATGTATACTATCGTGTAAACGACATGGTTGTATTTTATTTTATTTTATTTTAATTTATATTATTTCGTTTTTTTTTTTTTTTTTTTCTTGTGAAATTTTTACGTGTCAACGATTTGTACTTTTCAATGTTTATATATACATATATATAATAGTCTGCATATGTAGACACGTATAATCGATAAATAAGTAGCTAGGTACTAATTTATTATACCTATAATAATATATGTATACGAGTTTGAGTCTCAATTCTGTCCGATGAATAATATATCTATTAATTATACCTATATACATAATACATATATATCTATATATACCATGATCTTAATTCCATCGATATTTACATAAGCAGGTGTATAATTACAACGTACATACATGTGTGGGTCACGAGTAATGACTTGAACCTGCGGCTTTTTAATACTTTGCGGGTGGTATAAGTCGTAAAAAATAATAACAATTACTTTTATAATGGTTAAAATAATGATAATAATGATTATAATAATAACGATGTATTATTGATTTCATATTGTTATCCGTCGTATGCCTATGTATTGCCTTCCGTCGTTCGGATCAGGGTGTCACCGTGGCGTTATCGTATATAATATTAGAGAACTATGATCTGTTTTATTATTCTTATCGTAAAGTAACAAGGGCAATTCTATCTATTTAGGAATAAACGCGTGCTATTATATATTCATTATACACATATTCATAATTAAATTTTGGTTTTGCAAATAAGACGAATTGCAATTCTGTTAATTTAATTTTTTCGTGCATTTATATTATATATGTATATAAAAATGTGAGAATATAAGTTTTGAAATTTTATAGTTTTATAATTAATTACAAAATTGTAATTCTAAGAAAAATTTTTGACACTTAAATAGTTTCTCGGTATTAATGTATTGTGATTATACCGAACTTGCAGTGATCTCATATGACGAATGTAGCTTTTTCAATATGTCATATATATGTAAAATTCGTATCTTTTTTCGTCTTCAAAAAAAAAAAAAATTTTTTTTCTTCTCATCCTATTCACAATTGATAACGTATATGTGTGATAAAAATAACGATACAAGGTTTGATTAATTTTTATTCATTTATTATTTGTTTGATTTTCATTTTTTACTTTTTAATACAGACTTTGCATATGTATATATCATTATCGTTGTGTTCATATATTCCGTCATAGGTCAAGATTTAGTTGCGGGGTCTTTTCCTAGTCTGATTGATTTGTCAATCTACATATATGTTTATATATGTATGTACGATGTATTTAGTATATGATCGGGTATTTTTGACCATAAAATACGTATAGACATACAATATTACGTGTATTTACATTGCAAGAAAAAAAACATGTATACTAAACATATATATGTATTATATTATGTATGTACACCTATTATACATAAATATATGCAGTAAACGTGTACGGAAAGATTTTATGCCGCAGTAACCGAACGTATTACGTAAATCTTATGCAACGACAATATCGGTTCAATATTTCCTTTAGCAGCCACGTGCTCGAGATAAATTTTTTCTTTTTTCTATTTTTGTCTTTTTTTTCTCTTTCTTTCCACAATCGCCTAAGCAAACCCGTTTTTCCTTACCGGTAGATATAAGTTGTTGCCATCCGTGTATATTGTATTGTATTATTGTATCTATATAATATTAACAATAGCTTGTGTCGATAAATATACATAATCAGCTCCACGTGTGCCGATTTTTAAACGACATACATATATATATATATATATATATATATATATATATATATATATATATATATATATATATATATATATATATATATATATATATATATATATATATATATATATATATATATATATATATATATATATATGTGTATAAAATTGGTTTAAATCGTAATACTTTTTTTTGTTCGAATATTTCTTGAAATTCAAAATGTCTGAGAATAAATAAAAAATACATGTATAAAAATAGATCGATATATACAATGCATATATGTTTTCACGTATACACCACACGGTGATCCTATTACCTATCTATATTCTAATCGAATTTATTATACTCCACCATGATGATATTCGCACACATAACAATAATATTATACAATAATATTATATGTATGTACATAGATACGTACCCACGCGCGTATAGTTTATTTATAATAAATTTATATACATTATATAACAAGGTCTCTCCATCTTTCTCTATCTCTCTCGTTCTGTCTATCTATGTTGTTTCATTATAGTGAGAAAATAATTGATATTAATAACTCGACCGAGTGTATCGATATAAAAATAAAAACATAGAAAAAAAATATTTTACAGTTAAACAAACATATGTGCATATTATACTTTTTTTTTATTAAAAAAGAAAAAGTTACTTTTTTTTTTTCTTTTCTAATATGTAGGTATATTTGCGGGTGAAACGCTTTTTTTTTTTTTTTTTTTTTGGTGAATTTCCCAAATTATTTATTATACAGTTATATACATATATCGTGAAATTTTTTAGTTTTTTATTTTACTGTATATTACCTGTACATGCTTATACATACACTTAGAGTTGTTGCTCTTTACTAGAAACTATGAGATATACTTTATACCTATAACTACAGCAATAACCACACTGCAGTCATTTCATATATATTGTATATAGTATATATATGTATGTAGGTATATACAATATATATTTACACAGATTTTTGATAAGGAGTTTTACGCCCCAGATTTTTGCCCTACTATCCCACATCGTTTTTATCTTATTATACGTAAACTTATATATAACCTAATCTAACTTATATTATACTACAATACTTTACTCCGTGAATATTGAAAATTTTCTATATGCAAAAAAAGAAGTTTTTTCAAAATTTATATATTTATAATCGAATATTGAGTTCTTTACCTAAACCTATTCTATCTAATCGATTTTCGCGTTCTGTTTTCAAACAAAAAAAATTTCTTAATTTCTATCTTAATATCTTAATTTTTTTATTCTTTTTATTATACACTTAGAGATTCGAGCGTCACGGTTACCGCGCGGTTATAATATACGGTGCTGATCTCCATACCTTATACGTGTATTTAACGTGTACACAGCTTCGTTTTTACCGTAATGTAAATGCGGGCGTCATAAAAATGTAAACATTGTTAAATACCCAAGCAGGGTTTGGTTGGTGTATGTTTATACAAGTTTGCATATAGCCGATATTATACCGCGACCTGGGCTATACCACCTACCTATCGTATATTATAACCTCGCTTATAACGTACCGTACATATACATATGTATACGTATAGATACATGTAAAATAATTCACACTATAGGTATATCATATATACCTATGTCATTATATTTGTATATAAAAAATCTTATCATTTGGTGTATAAATAAAAAATATTTTTAATTTACCATCATTATAGTTACATGAATTATATAACTTATTAAATATGTATATGTATACTATATATATATATATATATATAGATTACCGATGATCAGAGGCCAAAGAAATAATGAAAAAATACATACCTGTATACATATACATATATGTAACATGTATGTACATACGAGTATAATGTCGTTAATTCGCACCTGCACAAGTGGTGCTTCTTGTCACGTTCCTATCATCATAACTAAATGTATAACTAATTATTAACCGTATATATGTATATATAGGTATAAGGTATAATAGGTATAGATATATAGTGATTTTAACGAGTGCGCAGTATAACTACGTCAATAGATTATACCTATCGATATATACATAGGTATGTATAATAGTGATAGTAATAATAATGAAAATATTTGAAAGTAGTGAGACAGAGAGAAAGAGAGAGATAGAGAAAGGAAAAGAAAAAGAAAAATTTCCACGTGCTTGTAACGATAAGGAATTTACAACGTGTACTATTATAACGGATCGATACTAATTGTCAGTAACGTATACCTATACCTACCTACCTTCATGCGTATTTAATATATGCAAAATTAGAAATTGTATTATATTTTTTATTTTATTATATTATATTAGGTATATATTGTATATATATATATATATATATGTAATAATACGGTACGGTTATTTTATGTACACGTATAGGTGTAATATAAACTGTATTATAGTCTTAAGGCGATATAGAGGTAGCGTATTACTACATGGTTCGGGTGGAACTATCATGTATACATATATGCATACTTACTCACTTTAAACTTACTTACTTATCGTGTTATCACTCGTACAGAACTCGCGCGATTGTTTTATAGACTATGACGCTACGTGACGCGACGTATATCGCTATACCTATCTAGAGGTATAAATATACGGTATACTGCAATAGCCGAGGTGATAATTTAAAAAAAAAAAAAAAAAAACAGTAATCCATTTTCAGAATAAAAATATAATAAGGTCAAGATTGCATTTTTGTATTTTTTGTTTTTTGTTTTTGTTTAATTTTCTTATAATTATAATAAAAAATTTCGAGATCAGTTTACGCGGTTAATATAATGTTTATAGGTATGTAATGCTGACTCAACACAATATAACGAAGTCTTTATCTTTTTTTCTAAATGTTTTCTATGTTTTTTTCTTATATATTATATGGATATGTATTGTTTTTTTTTTGTTTTTTTCTTTTTTTCTCACATCGTACAATTTTAGAACGGTTTACAGTAATACGCTTGGCAATGAACAGATTCTCAAAATACGTGTAGTATTTTCTATTTAATTCAACTCAAATTTTCTTATACTTTACCTATATATACTTTGCAAATTATAGTCGTATATACGTAAAAAAAAAAAAAAAAAAAAAAAAAAAGAAAAGACTTAAAAATAAATCAATAAAAAATGAATCAATAAACATGAAAAAATATTCGATGAACAATTAATTACATACGTATGTATGTACATAAATTATTGATATTCGATACTCTGTGTACATAGTATACGTCAATGTTGATAAAGAGAGAGAGAGAGAGAGAGAGAGAGAGAGAGAGAGAGAGAGAGAGAGAGAGAGAGAGAGAGAGAGAGAGAGAGAGAGAGAGAGAGAGAGAGAGAGAGAGAGAGAGAGAGAGAGAGAGAGAGAGAGAGAGAGAGAGAGAGAGAGAGAGAGAGAGAGAGAGAGAGAGAGAGAGAGAGAGAGAGAGAGAGAGAGAGAGAGAGAGAGAGAGAGAGAGAGAGGGAGAAAATTCCTCCGCAAGGACACGATTATACTTTTTGAATTGTAAACGATAATATATAATGCAGACGTTGAACGAATTTCTAAATTATTTTTGAATTTATATATATATATGTATATTTTTTTTTTTCAATTTTCATTTACTTTCTTATTATAGTCAGTTATAACGTAACGATATATACCTACCAGTTTACGCGTGATATATAATTATACATATATAAATACGGCAAGAGGAGAGTAAATCTTGTAATGTAATTGGTATCTCACCCCGTGACGAGTTATTATTAGTACATGATGATGACTACGCGCGTGCGTAGGTACATAATACATACATACATACATACGTACGTACGTCTCTGTTTCTCTCTATTCCACGCACCATACCTATCCTCCGTTCATTGCGAAGTTACGTGCCATTCTAATTTCGAACTCGCGACCTTATTGCGATCTAAAGAGAAGTAGGCATGGAGACACGCAACGAGGCGAAACGCCACTCTAACAGTTCACCGGGTCACAGAGTAAAGCTTCCGGATTCGACCGCTTCGTCTGCGATACCTTTTGCTCAAATTTATACACCGATTACAAACCCCTGTTAAACTTTTTATTTTTTATTTTTGTTTTTTTCTTCATTTTTTAATCGAATTTTTCATACCTGTATGTTTTTATCTATACCTATATATACCATAATTATATTTCATACATTTTTCTTTTCTTTCTAATTCTTTCCTTTATTTCAATTTAAAAAAAAAAAAAATTTTTTATACCTACTCGTACAACTCCGAAACTTTGAAATTGTAAAACTGCGAATCACACCTACGCTTTTAGTACTTAGCGGATTCATTCGCCATTTCGCTCACCGAGCAGAGATTATAGTCGTCTATTTACGGGGCTCGGAAAGACCTGGATTCTACTGCAGAGCGTCTCTTCTCTTGCCAGCTGTTTCACAGAGACCCAGTTTTATATTCGGATGAAAAATAAAAAGAAGAGAGAAAATAAAAAAAAAAAAAAAAAACAACAAAAAAATAACAAAAAATATTGAAATAAAATAAAGAAAATTCTCGACATACATTGCCAAGTAGGTAGATCTGCAAAATGACAGCCAAGTCCAATCCACATCCCTCGATTCAACGCGAATTCTAATATAAAATGTTTTCATATATCCATCGATCATTTTTTTTTTGATTTCGCCATATTTCTTTTAATTTTTGTCCATTTTATTAACGTGGCAAATTTTTTTTTGTTTTTTTTTTCACATCAAATCTAATTGAGTTTATCTATTAAAGTAGGTATATAAATTAAGTCTAGGTAGATGAACTTCCGACTAGACTGTTACAGCTCTTATTGTACGTTGTGCCGTTTCAGTTATAAGGGGGTTAAAATTATAACTGGAACTAGAACTGGAACTGTAACTAAAACTGAAACTGGAACGTAAAGTGAACCAGTGCCGGAGGGTATAACAACTTGAAAAGTTATCTTCTTCTTATTCTTATATACTTATTCTTATTCTTCAGGATCTTTGGTCGACTCTATACATATATAATTAACGACTCTATAACATACATACAATAATTACATACGTACATACATACAATAATTGCATAAATGTATGTATATAAAATCATTGCGAATATTATTATATCTGTTATTAAAGTATTTTTATATATGTTTATATACGATGCATTATACCTATGTACCTATATTCTGGATTATAGCATAGACGGCCAAGTATATATGTACTTATATTATTGTTATACAGCCAATACTGTTGCAGCTGTTTGCATATAACATCGTTAAAATAATGAGAAAATGACGGTAACGGCAATGGCAATGGCAATGTCTATACATTCACGTATTTCGCAATTTTTATTATACCTAATGGAAATAAGAGATAATATAACATAAAAAGATAGAGAAAGAAAGAGAAAAATGATGATTAGGTATTTTTTATTATTTTTTATTTTTTTTTTTTATTTTTCACTGTGTATTATTATTCTTATTATATGGTTTAGAATGAATTTAGTCACGTTTGTGGGAATCGAAGTAAAACTAGGTATATATCTATACATACACTTTCGATAATACTCACTTTAAAAGGAAAAAAAAAAATGTTTATATATAATACCTGAGAAATATGTACGTGATTTTAGTTGCGGACAATTTAGAATTGAAATTGTTTAGTTATAACTGAAGAAAAAGCATTGGTAGCTGTTAGATATGTATGTATGTACATGCGTACGATAATATGCGGTTTGTAAAATAATGGAAATAATTTCTTTTGACGTTACTTTTATTTGTTTTATTATTATTATTATTATTTTTATACATAGAAACTTTCAAACATGGATATTATACGTATAGTCCATATTTCATACTGCAGAAATTCGATGACGATAATGATTATGAATTTATCCAGAAAAAAGAACGAAATGAATTAGGACATGCGGCAAAGTAGAAGAAAAAGGAAAAAATCAAAAAAAAAAAAAGGAAAAAGAAAAAAAAAAATGAATATTTTTTGCTATAAAATGTGAGAAAAAAAGAGTAGGATAAAAAATGAAACAAACGAAAACAAAGAAAAAAAAAAAAAAAATTGAAAATAACATGACAAAGCGAAATAATCGTTGGAATATGAGGCGCTCGGGCGTAGACAGAAAATATGGAACAGAGGAACACGTCCGCGCCTTGCTATCTGGAGCAGGACTGGGCCTGTACGGTCGTATTGATCTGTCGGTCGCCCTGGCACCGGGTTAGAGGAAGCGAGATACGTACAAAGCCGAGAGAGCGACGGTGATGACACCACTGGGAGGTGGCAGAGCAACCGTTTTACCTCAAAGTTGCAAAAGGTCGAAGGTGAGATAGAAATTCTCACTTTGGTATAAATATACGGATAGTATAAGATACTTGTATGTATGTACATATATATTCACGAGGAATGACGATGACTGGAAATAAAAGCAAAAAGAAAAGCGAAAAATATTCTTTTGTTTTTGCTTCATGCACCCATATCTCTTTGTAAGCGCAGGTGAACTGTGGAAAAAATAGCCAACGAAGTATAAAATTTGGCTTTCGTAACTCGAAATGGCATTTAGCCATTTGTCTGGTCCGAGCAGTTGCCAATTGGAAAAGCAGAGTTTTCAAGTACTTTTGAAAGGGCGCCAAACCGGTTGCAATTCGCACATGAACCGGGTTCAACGAGATGCCAAATAATTCTATTAATCGGTCTATTGTTAGGCGTATATATATACATATATCTATCCATCCATACGTATGTATCTACAGTCAAGTAAACAGCGAAACATTCCACCAATTAATTCATTGCCATCAAATGTTCAATGTATGTGTGTGTGTGTGTGTGTGCAGTATCTTTACATATTTATCGTATTCACGTGTTGTTAAACTTTAATCTGAAATGAACAACTAGCTAATATTTACCACGAATATGGTATATAATTACATTGTAAACATAATCGATTCGAAATTATACCGAATAGAGATCTCATATCTCTGCATGATGTTGAGTTGGTATATATATATATATATATATATATATATATATATATATATGTATATATAGGTGTGTACCGGTAATTGTAACAATCGCTGATAATTTCAGGGGCCATTTAGTACAGCTGAGGTAATTCATCGTTGACACGACATCTCCATGTACTGTACATACATCATAACTTCGTGTACCTATAATTGTATAGTTAGCCAGTCTATTACGGTATAGAAAATTGCACAATCTGACTTTAAATGAACCACTCGACGTTCCTGCACCGACCCGATGTCCAACGACCTAATGAACTATACTTGAATAATAATTGAAATTTGTTTGAAATCATTTTGGGTGAAATTTTTCAGTTATTTTTTTTTTTTCTTTTAATTTTATGAGGTGGAAATTTGCCTTTGACAAATGTTTCAAAGTTTCGAGGTATATATTCTGAGATGAGGATTTTGCGAAAATCCTTAGAGTTTAGGCAAAGCTGGTACCAAGATAGACTGTATATGTGTGTCTACTCGGTCCTTAGCAAACAGGGTTTTAGTCCTGTTTGAACTAGAAGCCTCTGTTGCTGGAAACTACACAGAGGCCGTATATTTTTAACTTTAGAAGCTCTCTGAGAGAGGCGTGCAAGGATCAATACCTTGAAACCAGGAGAGAGGTAACTCCAGCAGCCAGACTTTAACCCATATATCAAGTTCTACTCGTGTGGTAGTAGAAGAAAAAAAATAAAAGAAAGAAGAGAAAAGAAACCTCTTCTTTCTGGAATAAATGAGAAATACCTACGTTCGGCCTAGTCCCAAAAATTGAGCAAACGTTTCTTTTTCTTCGTTTTGTTATACTTATTCTTATTTTTTTATTTATTTTTTTTTTTTTATCTCTATGCCATTTTTATCGCTTCTAATATACGTCAGTTTCGCCAATAAGATAAAAGGACGAAAATAAAGGACAGGCCAAAAATCCGAGGAATCGATTTCGGGATAAAACTAAGCTGTCGGTAGTAGTAGGAGGTATATACTTTAGTCCTGTAAGATTTTACTCAAGGCTCGTGAAAACTCATGGAATAAAGAAGAAAAGACCGTCAGAGTAAAGCCTGTCCGGGATAGGCAAGACAGAGGTGGAAGTGGAATTGTAAGAGAAGTTATGGAAAGGGTGACCAGGGAAAAGAGGAATGGGGAAAGTAGCTCCTGCGAAGGAAAAGAGATGGATCCAGTCTTCTTCTTCTTCTTCTTCATTTTCGTCTTCGTCTTGGGAAACGCCCAAGAATCCTGAAGAGGAAGAACTGAACTCTGTTTTCGAGAAGTAGTAGTAGCAGCAGCATGCAGCAGCAGTGGAAACCTCTGGCAATTGCAAGGATGAAGTTATAAGTTCGAGACCTTCCAATACTTTAAAGTATTCTTGTCTAGTCTAGTCTTAGACTCTCCCCGCGATTCTGTCTTTGACAGACGTTACAGCAGTTGCCTTTTTCTTCTCTTTTCTATTGTAGTCGTAACTGGTTTAGGCAATAGCGAATTTTCTAAATGACCTAAACGCGCTAAATCGTAAATAGAAATCCTGTGATTATAGAAAAAGGAAAAATACAGAAAGAAACGGAATAAAATGAGGGGGTAGCTCAGATCTGATTAGTTGAAATTCGCGGCCTCGTCAGTGCAGAGGCAAATTGCGCAATCAACAGCCCGCAGAGCCGCAATGTGGAAGAGTGAGCGAGGCTCGAATTAGTTGAATCAATACGGCCAAAACCTAATTGTGAAATCTTCTCTTTCCCTCTCCTTCTCCTCTCCTCTTCTATTCGCTCTTCTTCTCTGTTATACTCTGGTGCGATTTTCTATCTTCTGTTCTTGTTACCATTGCCAAACGTTATGTAACGAGCCACCTCTCACCTCACCTCACCTCACCTCACCTCGCATCATCTCACCTTCGTCAATGCACCAGCATACAATCAAACTTTACAAGTAAATGTACCTATCTACCTACATACCTACTCTGACACGAGGACGAACTCTCGTTAACCCCGTTACCGCAGGCAACGCCGATAACCACGTAATTTCAGAGCACCGACCCTGCGGTGGCCTGCACCTACCTCGAACGCACTAATTCATCGTCATCTATACGTACACATTATACCGTTTCAAAATGTTCAGTTTTAATCTAAAATCGTAATCGATGTACAGATTGGTTGTTCCCCGTTACGATATGTTAATGGGATTTAGGTGATTACCACATTTCGAAAATTATTGTCTGATTTTAATTTAATGTGGTTTTTTTTTCTACTTTCGTGTTTCAGATTCGTTGGCTTTTGCAGTGAAGGAGATATCGGTGAATAAAGAAACATCTCGCGGTCCTACGCGACTCAATCACTTACAACAGCAACAGCAACAACAACAACAACAACAACAACAGATATTATCAACTGGGCCAATAAAACGGCACGGCGATTATACCCATAACAGATTTTCTAACGGCACGAAAATTCTACTTTCAAAACCCAAGATGCACATAGAGGTGCAAGTTGCTTTAAACTTTGTGATATCATACTTGTACAACAAATTACCACGACGAAGGGTGAACATATTTGGTGAAGAACTCGAAAAAGCGTTAAAGGACAAATTCAAGGGACATTGGTATCCTGAAAAACCGTTTAAAGGATCGGCATTCAGATGCCTAAAGACTGGGGATCCGGTCGATCCAGTTTTAGAACGTGCAGCAAAGGAAAGTGGCGTACCCATACAAGACATACTCGAAAATTTACCCGCTGAATTAGCGGTTTGGGTTGATCCTGGCGAGGTCAGTTATCGTATTGGCGAAAAGGGTGCAGTTAAGATACTTTATTCTGAGGCAGCTGATCCACACGATGAGAGTTCGGCTGACAGAGAAGTAACGAAGACTTTTAATCCCGAGGCACAGTGCTTCAGGCCTATAGAAGCGGTTGGTACTTCATTGGGCGGACTTAGTCTTAGCCCAAAATCAACCTCGCCATTTCCCTCCTCAGTTGGTAGTAGCACTAGTTCTGGCTCCTCTAGCAATCAACAAAATGGTCATGGGTCAGGCTCGTCATCAGCACCTTCACCAACACCGATTACCAGTTCCTTTAAAGGCTCACCGAGCCCTGTACCAGCCTTCATTCCTCGATCTACTGCTCCGCTCACATTTACTACGGCGACATTTGCTCAGACGAAATTTGGCAGTACGAAACTAAAAACTAGCAGCAAGAGGGCTAACAGGTATTCTTTTTAATCCTTCAATCTTTAGGATAGTTTAAATAACCGATCGAAGCCACGAAACGATCGGAAAACGAGACGAAGATGTACCCGTTTTTTTTTTTTATTCTGATGAATTATTATTTTTCTTTTTTTTTTTTTTGTTGTTGTCTTTTTGTGGTTTCAAAATTGGTACTTATTAAATCACGACGTGCTGTACACTTTACCAGCCAATTAAACGAATTATTTATATTAATTCTCACTAAGTGGATGCGTAAGGTAATATTGGTTTTATTTTTTTGTTTTCTTTTTTCATCGTCTGAGACAGCAATTTGTGTTTTACGATCTCGTAAAGTAGGTACTTCTTCTCCGTAAATATGAACACTCGACTATATTTTTTGCGGTCGAAGTAGGTACGGCTTAAAATTAAGGACGTTATTTCATCGTCGGAGTTCTTTCCTATTCAGAAACTTTGAGGTATGTAACGATATTTGACTGAAAAGTTGAAAATTAAAAAAAAAATAAAAGAAATTATATAAAAAATGAATTGACTGAAAAATAGCGACTTATAATTTAATGATCTTTTGAGCAAAGTAGTAATCGAAAAAAAAAAAATGATATAAAATTGGTAAAAATGAACTCGGTTATTCGGGCTTCGATCGGTTAATCAAACCCCATTCTCTAATCTAAGCGGAGTATTAAATCATTGACATAGATCTGACGGTTTCAGAATGTCACCGACCGAATTTTCAAACTACATAAAACAGCGAGCAATGCAGCAGCAGATTCACCATCATCATCACCATCATCAGCCAGCCGGACTTCCCGTTTCTCAAAATTCACCAACAAGTCGTTCACTGTCACCAGGGGTAATCGGAAGTCAACAGCCAACGGATTCAAGCGGTTACTTTTTCCAACACGGTCCATACCATCCACAATTTCCCCATCGTAATTTATTCGAATCATCGAATCACGGTTATCTCCCGGATTTATACGGTGCAAAATTCCCATCAGCCTATCTTGACCCGACAACTATTGGTCATCAATTTTATGGCGGTGTTGGAGGCTCTCAAGCCTCGGCTAATCTTGGACCAGTCGGTTCTACAAACGCCACAACATCTCATCAGGATAAAAGTTTAGTCGAAGGTCTAAACAACTTTGGTCTTGGCTCGGTAGCACCTTATTCTACGAGCCAGTACCAACAGCATCTATTAGTCGCCAACTAATATCCCGTTCATCTGGATCCGCGAAATCGACCACCTCGACCCTCCTCAGCGGTATAATTAATTATTTCATTAACTTTACGATGGAAAGATAACAAAACAACCTTTTTTAATTCAATCTCGAAATATATATACATTATATACATACATACACATACATATATTGTATATATGTATACCTGTATTAATCGTTTTTCTCTCACGTAGCAGAACAATAATTATCATCTTCGTCGCGCTTCTTGGTACTTTGAAGTTTTGTTTTTTTTTTTTCTTTTTTTTTCCTCTATCGTGCATAGTTTCCAGATTTATTGTATTCCCGATGTATGGATATCTATATATACATATGTATATGTATAGGACAAGGAATTGTCTGTCTGAAATTATCTATACATATACATATATATACTTTATTATGTAGGCAGAAATAGAAAAAATAAAAAAATAATATAATTTACTGAGAAAGAAATTAGGAAAAAAACGAAAAGGAAAAGAAAAAAATGAAAATTATATGTGAGAGAGAAGAGAATAATAATGATGAAGTAAAAAATAAAAAAAAAAAGGATTGTAATTATTCTCGATAGAGGTTTAATTAAGAGTATAAATAAAGGTGTATGTACATTATATAATACATATATGTTATTATGTATAACGCCAAAAAAAGAAGAATAAAAAAAAAACAAAAACAAAAACAAAATTAATAATTATAATATAAATAAATGAATAAATAAAAAACCGAAAGAGAAGTGAGGAACAAAGATAAAATAGAAAAAAATTTCAGAAAAACTGAGAAATACTGAAAAATGAAAGAAAAATACCGGTACACCGAGAAAATGTATTACCAACGCGTAATAATAATAATTTATTTTTTCACTGGAATAGCTGTCGGAGTTTAATATATCTGTAGAGAGAGTCTATGTACATTGTGTGTCTACTATTCGAATATATATTTAAAAGAAAAAAAAAAAAACAAAAAAGTAAGAACTTAAAAAGATAATTGATTAAAAATAAAAATAATAATGAAATTACAATTAAAATAAAACGCGCGGGTTTATTATAAAACGGTTGATATACAATTGGCGAGCAACGATAAAGAGAAACTGTAGTAACTACGATTAAATCAAAGATATATACATATACATACACACATACATACATACATGCATGCATATTAATTAAAAACGCGAAAAGGGGGGGGGGGGGGGGGGGGAGAGAGAAAATGAAATAGAGGGAAAAATATGATTAGACACGAAACACTGAGAGTAATTATTATCAATAACGCGATTATATATCTATACAAGGTATATAAATATAAAAAATAAAAAAATGGAAAAACAAAAAGGAAAAAATCGAGTGAGGAAATACGGGAATCCAGAAACAATATTAATTATTAAATAATTAACAGTAACGATGACTATGACGACTACAACAGTAACAAAAAACAAAAAAATCAAAGAAAAAAAAGAAATAAAAAAAAATCAAGAATATGAAACTATAAACCTAGAGCACAAGAGATATATACAATATACATACATATATGTATATACATACTTATATTATTATATATATACATAATATCGAAAAAATTATATTGAAAATGAAAATAAAGAGATAAAAAAGAATAGAAAAAAAAAAAAGAAAAAAACAGAAAAACGCCGTTTTTAAAACTCGTCCTTTCGGTATATTTGTGCGATCTTACATATTATTTTTATAATAAACAGATAAATAAATAAATAAATAAATAATAATAATAATAATAATAGTAATAATAATAAGAATAAGAATATGCAGTAGCCGTATATTATATTATACTGCAGTATATACATATATATATATATATATATGTATATATGTATATATATATATATATAACTTGGTGGCTAGCATGGTTCGAATGCGCGCTTAACGAACACCCTCGCTATACATACATATACCAATAATATACATATACACATATGTATATTATTGGTATACTACATAAATATACTACATAAATACCTATTTACCTAACTATATTGTACAGGTACAGATATACATACATACATACAGGATTCAGAATATTACTTTTCAAATTGAAACTCAAAGCGTGTATAAGAAGCTCATATTATTATACCTATACGTGTATGTAGAATTATATCGTACAACTGTATAAGAATTCAATTCTCCATTATTATTATTATTATTATTATTATTATTATTTTTTATTTCTCGATTTTTCTTCAATATTATAAATTAACGAATAAAATCGTCCGTTCGATGCGCATCGACAGAAACCCCACGTTACGTCATCAAGTTAATTAGATCATTACATAATAAGAACATTTTTATTATTACTATCACTATTATTACTATTATTATTATTGTTGTTGTTGTTGTTATTATTATTATTATTATTATTATTATTATTTATTATTAGTACTATTTTTTTCATTATTATTATTATTATTATTATACACGTAGTACCATTACGTCACGCAAGTCATATTATATTATAACTCATAATGGTTTATACATATAATGGTAGAAAAGAAAAACAATAAAAAATAAAAGACGAAGAGAGTAAGAAAAAAAATATAATATATACATATAATATAATAATATAATATAATATAATATAATATCAACGGTGCAGAGGTGCCGTGAGCCGTGAGCCGGCCGTCAGGTGCTAAAAGTATTAAAATGAAAAAAAAAAAAAAAAAAAGAAAAACGTATATATTTAACTGGCTTATATTGAAATTATGTAGTGGGGAGAAATTCTTACGTAAAGAGTTTTTTTTTTTTTCTTTATTTATCCTTTATTTTCTTCTTGATTCTTTCTTTGCGTTTTATTATTATTATTATTATTATTTTTTTTTTTTGATGTTTCTTCTTTCTTCTTTCATCAATTTATTTATTTATTAATTTTTGTTTATTTTCCTTTTAAATTTATATTTTTTTAAAATGTTTTTCTTATCTTATCATCCAATTTTATGTATAGTTGAACGTTTTCTTTCTGGACTTAATTAATTGTCGTTTTGAATTTATACGAACACGTGCGACTTCCTGGCGAAGTATGTTATAAATATTATAATAAAAAAAAAATAATTTGTTAAACGACAACTATATATATATATATATGAATATATGTATATATTATTTCTATAAAACCAGAAAGAAACGTTTCAGTTGGAGATTACACATATACATACACTATATAAATACTTGTAAATTATAATAAATGTATTGTAACGAAGGAGGAAAGGGATAAATAATTACGCGGTACACCCCTATTTAATAATAATAATCATAATAGAAACGATGATATCTTGAAAAAAAAAGAAAAGAAAAGAAAAGAAAAGAAGAAAGAAAACACAAAAAAAAAAAAAAAAAACAAGAAAACACTTACTTATTATATATTATACTTATTACTTTATTATACTATATTAAAGATACGTACGACTGTGGTAGCTATGCTAGTACCTGCTATTGTTAAAGAAAGGAGGATAGAAGGAAAGAAGGAAGGAAATAAGGAAAGAAAAAAGGATTATAAAATTAAAAACCGAAAAATGTTAAACAAAAGGAAAAAAAAAAAAAAAAAAAATTAACGAAATACAACAAAACATGCAAATCTTTGGCCAGTCAGTTTCACTCGGACTAATATACATATATATACATATAGGTATATATAATAGCTGTACGACTGTTCGGTCAATCGCTAAGACTAAAATTAATGTACATTAAAAACTGTATATTTAATGAGAGAATAGAATTTTGTTGAGTGAACAAAAGAGAGAGAGAGAGAGAAAATAAAAAACGAAAGAAAACAAAGAACAAAAAATGAAATATGGAAATATATATATATATATATATAGTGAAATTAAAATCGCGTAAGGACGTATCACCAAGTTTCACCGATCTTTGATCATTGCTATAATAAATATATGATTTTTAGCCATTTCTAATCCTTTTTTTGTTTATTATTATTAATCCGTGAGTAAATCGGGTAAACATCCGATGTCTAGAAAATTTTTCGAATATACGAATATAATTAGATAAAAATTGATCGATTTAATATATGTACATAGCAATAGATTAAAGACGCGCGGTGGTTTATACTCGGTGGTATGAATTTAGGTAAGGATTAAAATTGGGAGGGGGAGGGGGGGGGGGGGATGAACTAGTAAAGGACAGTAAAGAAGAAAGAAGAAAAAATGCACGTATAATGTATAAGAGATGAAAAAAGATTAGAAACCATTAATATACACATATATACATATATATGCAATAAGTCGCGAATCAAACGGATCTCGGCTTGAGACACGAGAGACTCAGCTCAGCACAGAATCAAACACGATGTATACTCCCTAAGAATGAAGAATAAAAAATAAGAAAGAAAAAAAAAAACGGGGAAAAAAATAAAATAAACGATTAAATAAATTGAAAAAAAAAAAAAAAAATAATATGGATAATGTTATATTATATATAATAATAAATAATAAATAATAATAGTAAATAATAATAATAATAATAATAATAACAACATTACATATTATATGCTATGATAGAATTACATAAACACAAAATATATATAGTATTGTAAATTTACTATATATGATAAAAGTATATAACACAGAGTTTTCCACACTACTCGATGTATTCATTAAAGGTAATCTGTCTTTAATATGTATCAAGTGTCTATAATAGTGATCGATATTGTCTATACATAAAAGTAAATACATCGTATAATAATAATATTAATAACAATAATAATAATAATAATAATGAATAAACAAACAAATAATAATAATAATAATAGTATAATAATAAAAAGTAATAATAATGATAAATGATAATGATTAACGATACTGCATACACTTATAATATATTCTTATACTTAGAGACAAATGAAGAAAAAGAAAGAAAAAAAATTAAAAAAAATAAAATAAAACCAAAAAAAAAAAAAGTAAAGACAGGAAACGAAACGAGTATTATCTACATGGGTATATATAATATATATACGTTCGACGATATACCTGTACACCTATATTGTAACTATCTTGTCAAATCTCAATTGATTTTTTGTATTTTTTTGTATTTTATAATTTCTAATTTCTATTTTTCATTCTTCGTTTCGAATTTTCAAGTTATAAATAATAATTCAAAAGTACCTTGAGGCTTGAGGGATATTAGCATTAAAGGGATGAAATAACGGTGGCAAAGCTAAAGAGAGAAAAAGAAAGAAAGAAAGAATGAATGAACTTGTTGGACAGATAAAAAAACAACAACAACAACAACAACAACAAAAAGAGAGATAGAGAGAGAAAGAGAGTAATTAAGTAAAATTATATAAGTCTGCGTGTTACTATTAATAAACGCGGAGGGAACGGACGAGAATTACCTATTATACTATATATTATAGTCTATACATATAATATTACCTTCGACTAAAAGTGAAGTAAAAAAAAAAACAAGAAAAAATTAAAAACTAATAATTAAAAAAGAAAGAAAAAATAATATAAAAATAAAACAACAGAAAGATTAGCGATTTGAGTCAGGCTACTCGCGTGTAAATAGTTTAATACTTTATAGCCATGTTTATATATTGATTATTATTATAATACATATATTACCGAGTAATTAACAAGAATGATCATGATGACTATTACTATTATTATTATTATTATTATTATTATTATTACTACTACCATTATTATTAGATTTGTAATTAATTATATATATTTTTCAATACTTTAACTACTTGCTGTAATATGTAAACTTACATATATATATACATATATATAATGTAATATCTAATGTAAGATCAAGTCGCACCTATTTCGTAGGTGGGAGAGAAAGAAGAAAAGGGAAGGATAAACAAAACTAGAATTTGTTGATACACATATAATACCTGTACCTATGCATATGTATGCAAGCACGTATAAGCGAACGCTAGTCCGGAAATGGACAAAATTATCTTATTTCTTTTTTTTTTTGTTTTGTTTTGTTTTAATTTTTACTATTATTATTATTATCATTATTATTATATCTTTTCTCATATAATTCATTTTTTCGACACCCCGAATCAAATCCCTGAATCTTTTTTCTACTTCCTTTACCAATCCTCCCCCGCCTTTACCCCGTCATTAATCACATCTCGCCCTCGTCGTATATACATATAATACATTATTATACACACAAATTCACATATACATATATAAAATATATATATACTATAATATACACGCAATTAGATACCTTTGTTACATAATTATATGTATATGTATAGAATATTATTACAATGGACACACGATAATTTACAACAAAAAAAAAAAAAAAAAGAAGAAGAAAAAGAGAAGAAAAAAAAAAACATGTTATATTATTAAACATTTAATTATTAATCGATATAATATTACACATACACACTACGTCATGTATTTTTGTTGGCTTTAGATTTTTGTTCCTTTATTTTTGTATGATGCGATAGCATAAAGAAGAGAGAAAATGAAGAAAAAAAAAAAAAAAAAAAAAAAAAACGAAAACGCAAAAACAAAAAAAAAAAAAAAGAAATCCCCCCTCCCCTCAAAAAAAGTAAAAATAATAATAATTATCATTATTATGTATACATACATATGATAAACGATTTTATTATCATTATTATTATTATCATTATTATTAAGAATTTTTTCATAGTTTGTTATTGTTGTTTTGTATGATACTTTGAATTAATTATTTGTATATATATAATACACACATGTATAATTGTATACGTGATTATATACGCAAGAACACACACACACACACACATATTATACATATTATTATATTTTTGTTATCAATAATATTGAAAAAAAATGATTTCATAACTAAAAAAAAAAAAAAAAAAAAAAAAAAAAAAAAAAAAAAAAAATAATAGACGTTTCTTAAATGAATTCATTTGTTTCTTCTTCTACACTCTTCTAATTATTATTATTATTATTATTATTATTATTATTATTATTGTTATTAAACATATGTGCTTCTATACTACATATATGCCGACGCGTTGATTAGGTTTCTATCACATATTTTCATTATTACTATTATTATTATTATTATTATAGAATTATTACTATATTAATATCCTATCCAGAATAGTTGCCGTTACTGTAACTACTAACTACTACTACTACTACCACTATTACTATTACTACTATTGTTATTATTACTACATGCTATTGATACTATACTATACTGCTACCACCCTAATACTATACCTATACAGCATATACTTATTTACATATACTATGCCATTGCGTTATAATGTTTATGATTTTTTTTATTCATCGTTTGTGTATATATATATATATATATATATATATATATATATATATATATATATATATATATATGAAAAAAAAAAGAAAAAAAAAATAACGCTTCTTGAAACTTATCAAACTTCAGCTATAGGTACATACATACATATAATATCTCCGATATATCGAATCGGGAGTATACCTACATAATATATAATTTTTGTAAATTATTTTTTGTATTTTTATATTAAAGAGAAATCGTTGTAGGTATATTTGCATGTGTAGAGAAAAGAGAGATAGAGAGAGGGAAGGAGAGAACAAAAAATAAACACACACACACACACACCATTTCGTACCTATATAATCATCACTATATATAATATATATATGATATCGTGATCTTGATTTCAAAATGTATAGTCCGGATTAAAGAGAAATATAATACGAAAAGAGAAAAATAAAAAAATGGAAATAAAAAAATGTAAAGAAATACACTTTATTTGTGGTATTAATAATGATTAATTATTGTTTTATATATTAATAATTCCCATAAATAATAATAATAATAATAACTAACAATAAGTATATGAACCGAGTCGAATCAGTTGGAGAAAAGAAAAAATCAAAAACTCAAATAGATAAAAAAAAATAAAAATTTTAAATTTGGTAACGAAGAGTTTCAAGAAGCGTTATGATAAAATAATTGGACTAACAAAACAGACGAATACAAAGATGGTGCACGATGCATGGAACGAGGGAGAATTATACAATACTGCAGTGACGGATATTTATATTAGGTAACTATAGACAAATACAAAAAAAAAAATTTTTTTTTAAATCCTAAAGTCTCGATATACATATAGGTGTATTAATAAATAAATATATATATATATATATATATATATATATATATATATATATATATATGTATATATATATATATATATATATTCATATATATACCCGAAAAGTATTACCATCGATATAAGAATATATTATAATCAGTTATGGCAAAGATCAGGGTCAGTTTTTTCATCTTGTAAATTTTCGTATACCCATATGATGATGATGATGATGATGATAGAGGGCGAGAAGGAAGGGCGCCTGATATTAGTACACATTAGGTTTTACGTACCTACCTAGGATCTATCTAGGTACGTACATACATACCTACCCTACCCACGCAGCTATTAGACACGGCGCCCGATCATAGTTGTTGGAATTATCTAGATAAGGTATATATGTATATGAGACAATTTAATGATATACATATGTATATGTAGTTACAAAATTCTATATCGTTTTATATCACTCGGTTGAAACAGTCTGAATTTTAATAGCAAAATTGATTATAGATTTTTAATTTCTATTTGTTTTTTTTTTTTTTTTTTAATTCAAATTTCGATGCCTTAATTCTAGCCTATTAAATCTATTATACACATACGCTGATCGTCGTACTCATACGTCGTATAAGACGATTATATCAAGGATGGAAATTTTGATTAATAAAAATTTTCAATTTTATTGTTATACAATGAAAAAGCTATTAGTAAATTAAATCTTTCCTCATCGGCTGGTTATTCTATATTAAATTATATATTCTTTTTACTACCCTGTAGGGAGTTGGGAGAAAGTGAAAAGGGGTTAATTGTTACAAGAAATTAGAGAAAGTTATTGAAATAATTGGAAGATTGAAAAAAGATCGATAAGAATTAATATATTACGGTATACATATTATATATACGAATGATAGGTGTATATTATATCATGAATATACAGCGTTTGGTCCCTTATATATAGGTACATACAATTTAATCTACTACATAGCTATCCGTATCCGTATATAAAAAAAAATATATATATATATATATACGTACGCGTTCAATCGCGTAATAAAATACTAATATAATATAAAATAACATACGAGACGTACGAAACTGATCGACGTAGTCATGTTTATAAGTATAAAGTCGAAAAGCACGCATCGCGTAAGATAATACTCAATAATATATTAATATAATATAATATGTATATATATATTATATACTTAGAATATATATATATAATAGAATAATAAGCCTTCACTCCAAAGTACCAAATTGTAAATTAGAAGTAGTAGTACATACCTACCTACTCACCCGTAAAGAAAAAGAAAAGGAAAAAAAAAATGAAAAAAAAAAGAGATAAAAGAATAGTGAGTATATAATATATAGGATTATATAAACTATATAAGATATACGTGGCCAACTAACTTAATAAATTTAAACAAAAAAATAAAATAAATAAATAAAATAAATTAAAACTAATAGGTGAATCTATACTATATATTATATAATAATAATAATAATAAATTAAAAATATAATGTAATCCAATTTGAAAAAAGATATTTTATAAGCGTTTAAAGTTTTTATCGACTCGTTCGTATATCTCCAGCCTATGCACAGCATATACATATATATGTATATATATATGTATATATAACATCTAGAATATACCGTATATAACATAAAAATCAATACTTATATATCGAACGTTTGAAATATGGTTATATACTATCATCTTATCCAGAAAATCACGTGTACCCTAATCCTTTGATTATTTATTTATTTTTTTGTTTTTTTTAAGATTGAGATACAGATGTGAAAAGAACTAGGAATTTAACTTTCAAATCGGTAGCAGGTAATATAAAAGGGGTAATTTTTCTTTATATACATATAATATATGTATCAAATGAATTGAAAACTTTAAATTATAATAGAATTTTTTCATTCATTTCAAAAATAGCTTTTACATAGATAAAAATGGCAAGGCTGTATATGTATATATGTATGTGCAGGTATATAATATACGATAATTTATCGTAAAAGATACTAAACAAAATACAAAAAATAAAAAAATAAAAATAGTCCAGTATAGTATACATAATATAGAAATATTTCAAAAATACGTAATAAAATAAAAAAAAATAAAATAAAATAAATGAATAACAAGTAATAAATTAATTAATAAACAAAGTTTTTAGTCATCTCACGTTTTTTTGTTTCTATATTTTCTTATTGTTTTTTTTTTTTTGTTAAATATATTGAAATAACGTCACTTATTTTACGCAACGTTATACCATCGTAACCGTGAACAAACCATGTATCGATATACATAACTACTAGATCGCATAATAGAAAGACAGTTACGTTACACAATATTAAACTTACATGTACCGTATATTATATATTATTTCTATACACCTACACTGCGGTTATAAATTCACTCTAGACTCTATACGTTGACTCCCTTTTCGTGCATGTATAACATACGTGTATCGTATTAATTTAACAAAGCCTGTTCGTATATATAATCGGTACAGGATTCATCCCCTGGGATTGTATAACCTATACCCCTCGCGTAACAACCTAAACTCGTATCAGATCGAAATAGTTTATAATTGCCAAATAATAATAATAACAATTATTATTATTATTATTATTATTATTATCTAAAGATCTAATTGAACAAAATAATATTAACAATCTTCGTGTAATATTTCGTTATTTAAGTAAAACTTGTTTCTTGATCTTAAAATCGTTAGCTCAGTATTCGATGATAGACAAGATCAGATTCTAATACCGGTTTCTTATTGTATATCTGTTACAACAGTTGCTTCGGATAAGTTTTTTTTTTATTTTTTTATTTTTTTGTGTCAACATTTTTTGTTTTTTTTTTCACTTTGTACCTACCTTACACCTATAATACCTAACTAACTATCTACCTTCCGAGTCCTTGACCAGTCTAAAGACCTCGATCGTGAGAAGAGAAGTACAGAAATTGATGAGGTGGAATCTTAGTTGCTTTGTTACGTTCCAATCTGTTGGACATTGCGCAAAATAAAACGAAGACAATTACGTCCGGGTATCTACCTATCGTCGCGGTAACTAGACGACGTGACCTTTTTTTTTTTTTTTTTTATACATTTTCCTAATCCTTTTCATTTTTTTTTTTTTTTGTTTTTCTAAAAATTTCAAATCATTTGCGCCGGTTTTTAGATACGATCGATACCTTATAGATAGGCATACTCTTTAATCCTACAGAATTAAAGAGTATCGTTAATTCTGATCATATTATATATAAGAAATGTCTATAAAATATCATAAATTAAATCAATTAGTATATATCTATATACCTATATAAAATATCATCAAAGATCTACCCGTTAATCGATAAAATAAGAATAAATCAAAATAAAAAAAAAAAAGTTAAAGACAAGTAAAAAGTCGAGAGATATTTTCGTTCTTACTCTTGCTTAGGCACTATCTGTCTCTCTGTCTCTGTCTCTCTTTCTCTCTCATATTTATTTTGTATAAAAAAAAAATTATTTGAATTTGAAAGATTTAGGGGTATATACGTAGGTATGTTATATTAATTATGATGAATTATGGCTCAAGCTTGAAAATAATTAACAATTGTATTATAATAATTGGAAAATTTTCTTTTCCAATTTAGCTTTATTGGCATCTGACACGGTGATTAGGTAATGAAAAACCAAAATTTATAATAGAAAATAAATACCTTATACCTATATACTATAAAGTACAACATAATATGCAATGAAGAGAAAAAAAATTAATAAATAAATTCCATAGATTGAAAAATTGATCTATTTTTCATTCGTATATAATGTATACGACAATTATACAGCCATTTGATTAATTGATTAATCATATGATAATTTATTAATTGATTGATAAATTAATTAATTTTGCAATAATACAAAAAAGGTGTTTTTTTTTTTTTTTTTTATTTTTTCTTTCAATCAAAAAATACAATATAAGAAAAGAAAAAATGATAACGTAACGATAACGTGCGGGCAGACACTTGTCACATACATATATAACATACGTACACACACGCCATGCATTATAGAGATACCTATAAGATATACAGATATTGCATTAATAATGATTGATGAATAAGATCAAATATATATGTATAAACCGCGGGAGTAAGTTTATATTTTTTACCTAACAGAAAAACAAAAAAAAAAACAAAAAAAAATTATGTAAGTAACATATGATTATGAAAAAATTCATTACGACAAAATAACAAGAAGCGAGAAAACAAAAAAAAAAAAAAAACAACTAAAATACATTAAAATAAAATAAACAATATATTATACGTCGCTATGACTCGTAATATAGGTATATACGATGTACCGAGTGTATATTCGATTTTATATTCTAAAGTAAAGTTAAATCTCTTTAATAATATACATACATATACGTAGTTGTTAGATTTGAATTATGATTAGAAAACCTTAATCAATTATAACGAATATTTAATAATAGATGAAAATATATTTGACGAACAAGGAGCACTCGAGGGTTTAGGTACTGCAATTGCAATACATACATACTCACTAGTGAACGGCGAGGGTTATGGCATTGCACATATTCCTTATTCGGTTCAGGGGAAAGTAGAAGTACATACCATATGTATAGGGAGAATGCAAATATAACTTTTTAGCAAATCCTCGAAATGTTATCGTACACCTACCTAGCAGAATCGTGAAAAACTAAAGTAAAAAAATAAAAAGAATAAAAGAATGGAAGCGAAAGTTGTTATCCACGAGTCTAGATACTTTTTCACAAATTTTAATACTAAAAGATTAAATTCATTCGCGTATATAGATTATTATATGTATATTATGTTATATAAGGACATATATCAGACAATTATATGTTATATTATTATTATTATTATTATAATTATTATTATTATTATTATGTAATAATATATAATGTTATCTATAAACGTAGACGATTATAGTATACATATATATGTATATACATATATATCGAAGTATATATGTATACATAGAAGTAATTTTCTACGAGTATTTTGTGCAACTATTCAAGTGAACCATGTAAGAGTAGAAAAAATAGAAATTTTTTAATTTTTTTTGATTGTTCAGTATACGGTTATATATACATACCTAAATATATACACATATACACATACCATATATGTGACAACATGAAAACATAAAAACATCCCTCCAACATTTATCTCGCGTATCGCGTGTCGCCTGTTGCGTATACGTATACATACCTACCTATATACCTTATACCTTATACTTACCCATCGTGTATCATGTGTCACGCGTGTCACGTGTCAAATCTCTTAAAACATACCCACCATGGTATCGTATACATATTATATACATATACATATGCATATACATACATACACACAAAATGATATTTACATAGATAATATATGTATAACTCTACAATTATTATTCTTGCTTTATTATTTATGATGAACACTTTTAAATTCGTTCAAATGTACGTACATATGTATGCCTATATATATATATATATATATTAAATTATTAGGTATATATGTATATGCAATAAATACATTTAAATACACGGCATGTGTGACATAAAACAAAAGAAACAAAAGAAAACCATTAAAAAAAAAAATACGAAGAAATGTTTTCAATTTCGAAAAACTAATAAGACGAAAGAAAAAAATAAAAGAAAAGTTTCTTCCGTAATAATTTAATTAGAAAAGTTGCTTCAATAATAATAATTCACAGTATTATATTGGTATAGTAACGTGAAACAATAAGAAAATGAAGAAGGAAGAAAAAATAATATTTTTTAACGATTCGTGTAAATCAAAATTTTCTATCTCTCTCTCTCTCTCTCTCTGTTTCTCTCTCTCTCTCTCTCTCTTCTTTGTTATGTTTTTTTTTTTTTTCTCGTTCTTTATAAACTATGTTATAATTAATTACAATTACAAGATATCCAAGTGTTATATTAAATAGCTGTAAACAATTGACATATATAGAATTCAGATATATTATTACATTTGAAAAATCACCACTTTAAGAGACATGGCAATACTGTATTGTATTATCTCACGCACGACATATTACATAATAATACCAATCATCAAAATACCAAAAAGTGAAAATGAATAAATGAAAAAAATAAAATAAAATAAAATCCAAAAACAAAAGAATTAAAAATTAAAGAACATCATGATATATATATATACTTAATTGAATAGAATTAAAAGAAAAAAAAGAAAAACATCTTTCAAGATATCTCGCGTTGATTTTTAATGTTGATGTATTGTACCTATACCTATTATACCTTACGATCTAATGTTACAGTATTTCTATAATATTGTGTAACGTTATAAATATACAGTTGATGTAGCGATGTTTAGCATAATATTATAGTGATCGCCGTTTATCAATCAACGAATTGAATATGAGAAGAAAAACAAAAATTCAGTCATTGATTCCACAGAATTTCGATACTAAAACAATATCTATAATAACGATATTACACGAGATAACAATAATAATAATAATAATAATAATAATAATAATAACAATAATAATAATAATAACAATAATAATAATAATAATAATAATAATAGTAATAACAATAATACCTAATAGTAATATTAATATTAATAATATTAATAATAGTAATAATAATAATGATAATAATAATAATAATAATAATAATGTTGTTTAAAGAAAAATAACAAAATAGCAAAATATTTCATAAGATCTATACAGTAACTGCTGCAGTAGGTATATATATATATATATATATACATATATATATATACTTATGCCTATACCTACATTCCCCAAATACGAAAACAGTAAAAGAAAAAGAAAACGATTAAAGAGGAAGAAGAATGCAAAAAAGTTTCACTTTATAATTACGTATCCGTAATATATTTATTTGATAGCAGTGTTTAGTACTAGTGCTTTATGTGATTAATTAACGGCTGTGCCCCATATAATACATAATATACATCTCTCTCTGCTCCCTCCGCATATTTCACCCCTGTAATTTAATAACTGTATACTTACAAAGCTTATGACGCTTCAGGGGGGAGGGGAGGGTGGGAGGGGGGTGAAAAATATGCACGGTGGATGAAATTTTTTTTGAACAAACAATATAAATGAATGAAAAATAAATTAGAAAATTAAAAAATCTGAATAAATATTGTATAAACTTATAAGGGAGCAGATATGAGTTCAGTATAAATCATGTCACGTGTCTCAAAACAGCGCAGCTACACCTTGTACATGATCTTAACTAATAGGTTATAATAATTAATTAAATAATTATTGTAATTATAATTATTTTCTTCTTTATTTAATTATTTATTCATTTATTTATTTATTTATTTTGTCATTAGTTTCTTTGAATATCTTTTCAATTAACGAAATATAAATTATGCTAATAGGTATATATACATACATAATATGGTGTTGTTTTGTTTCACTGTTATAAGGATCGAGTTATATACATATATCATGCGCAGGACGCAATAACAATTTTATATATATATATATATATATATATATATATATATATATATATATATATATATATATATATATATATATATATATATATATATATATATATATATATATATATATATATATATTTACTATATCTCTCGATACAATATACATACCTGATAAATTATGAGACGTAATATATATTTTCATCGCAAAACTGTCCTGCGTTCTGCGTAGCGGGGGAATAGAAACAAAATAAATAAATAAATAAATAAAGAAAAAAAAAAATAATAATAATAATAATAATAATAATAATAATAATATTGAATAATATTAACATATTTACTATACACACGCCTTCCGTTTAATAATTCTATCATCCCAATTATTAATATGGCTGATCATTATTTATCCATATATGTATTATTTCTTTTTCTATACCTATAATATATATATAAAAACAAATAGCAATCGGTTATGTATATATATATTATCAAAGTAATTTATTTAAAACTTAACAGCAGTTATTATTCGTTATTTTATTGCAGAAGGAAAAGAAACAAATATTTTTTTTCATTTTTTTCTTTTTAACTATTTGAATTTGATACTTTTCAAATGTGCAGCGAACGAACGAGGTGCGTAAAGCGATATAGTATATATATAATATATGTTATATTGTTTAATCGAGAATAAAAAAAAAAAAAAAAAAAATGAAAAAAAAAAGGAAAAAACAAAGAAGTAAAATAAACAGGAAAGATTTATTTTATTACGTATAGCAAGGAATTGATAAGAATCGCTGTGAAAAAAAAAAAAAAAAATAAAAAATAAATAAAAATCTATAAACGCAGTTGATCGATATGACGTATGCGCTTAGAAGAGAAACTTGTATTGTTGATCGTCTTTATATATTCCATCTCGTATACCTATATGTATGTTATTAGATTTCTGTTAAAATTTTACCACTTATACTTACGTCTTATTATTATATTATTAATCGAGGGAACATGCAAATATAATCAAAGAATTTAATTATTCTACAAGAAAGAGTAGGAATAAAACAAAAACAAGAACGATTAAATACCTATACCTATTATGTATACAAATTATGCGATTCTCTCGGGAGAAAAATGATGACGTAAAATAATGTGTTTCCATCTCTCTTATACTAATTAACATTCAGACGATGAGCAACAGGCAAGTGTTTTAAATAAAAATTAAATAATAATAATAATAATAATAATAATAATAATAATAATAAAAGAAAAAAAATAGCTTCCGTCAGTCGCCCCACGTACAGGATAATTAAAACTAAAGAAATCAATACTAAGAAACTTTTCCTAATATTAATAAAATTCTTATAGTAATTATATAGTTTATATATATATAATAGTTCCGGAATGAAAGCACCAATGTATCAAATGGTTCTGCGACTATCATTTTTTTAATTACCAATAATTAATTCATTATTATGATAAATTATTGTGAAAAATAATTGAATAGATTTAATTCTTTCGTTAATTTTTCTTATACTTCGCTCATAAAGAGAAAAAAAAAAATGAAAAAATCAGTTAAGGGTTTTAAATGGAAGTTATACATTTGCTGTTTAATAAAAACACATGATCATTTCATCTCAATCATATCCGATACCTGTTACTTGGCTAAATCTATGTATAGGAAATATATAATAACTAATTTGCTTATTATATACATATATACTAAAAAAAAAAAAAAAAAAATGAAGTCGCAGAAAAGATGTGGTTATAAATTATTGAATCGGAGCAAGATCTGGCCTAAACTACGTGTCATCAATGTGTTATATAATACTACTATTACCTTACATCGTAAATATACATATGTGTATATATACATAGAGGTACATACATATATACCTATACCTTACATAACCACGCAAAATAAATATTAAAAAAAAGAAAAAAAAAAAAAAAATACTACTTAATACAGTATACCTACATAATAATAAACGTGGATTTGTCAATCTGACAGTCCACGTTGTAACAATATATAACGTACATAAATATATAAATAAATAAATAAATAAATATATATATATATATATATATATATATATA
This sequence comes from Macrophya annulata, assembly GCA_963924015.1. Classification (NCBI taxonomy): domain Eukaryota; kingdom Metazoa; phylum Arthropoda; class Insecta; order Hymenoptera; family Tenthredinidae; genus Macrophya; species Macrophya annulata. The sequence goes on from OZ001262.1 coordinate 3,562,375, forward strand.
TATATATATATATATATATATATATATATATATATATATATATATATATATATATATATATAAATATTATATTATATTATATTATATTATACTAAATATCAATAATTAACATTTTTGATTGTAAGACGTAGCAAGGAGCCGTGCAACGGTCCACTTTATATTTCTATACTTAGTGAGAAACGGAACTTTCCATCCCGTTACAATATTAAAACATTCAAAATGAAAACAAAAAAAAAAAGAAAAAAAATGACAAAAATAAAAAAAAAAAACCAAAAAAATAAAAATACAAAAAAAAAAAAAAAAGAAATATATATATGACATATATGTGTATAATAGTCTATAATTTTTCATATTGTTGTACGAATTTTTAAGTTTATATTAAAATGTTTTGTGCATTCATAATTAACCATTTGTGTGTGTGTTAGTTTATTTGCCAATACTCACATATATATCCATGCTTAATTTCATCCCTATATAAATATATAAACCATAATTATATTTGTTCACAGCAATACTTTATTATACATTATACCTATATAGTATAATAAAAATAATATTATTAATTGTAATTAATATACATATTACAGAAGATGAGAATTATTCGAGCCAGATATTCATTCTATACGGTAAAGTAAAAATGAATAAAAAAAAAAAAGGAAATAAAAAAAAAATAAATAAATTAATAAGAATTACAAGACTTATCACAAAGGTGCGGAAATGATGAAACGAATAATATTAAAAATGACGAGCAGAAAACTAAAGGAAAATTCATTTATTTCAATTTCCTATCCCACCTATACATATATACCTTCCGCAATGTCTTATTTTTCGTTTCTTAATCCACAAGGTTGAAATACATCCGGTAAGTATAAATCTGCAATAATATTCTGTAGGTAATCTGTTTATTTGAATTCTTACTCGGCGAATTCACGCAGGTAAAGTCATGAAAATTTTACTTGAAAATTAACGATTTTTTTAAAACGTCGTAAAACTAATTTCTCGTGCTCTTATCTCAGATCTCACCCATTTTCTTCACTAGAATCGAACGCGTTAAAGTACCGGGGTAATAAAACGAAAAGTTTCCAAGTTTTAAGTCACAAACGAACCTAGGAAACTCAAGGGTCTTCGTTATTTGTACTAATTGGCAATTAAACTCGCAGATTCCATGACATAGTTTTAATTATTATTCCTTCATGGGACTCAAAATTCTCGTAATTATTACTCCAGGGAATATTACGCTACGATTCGACGTCGATTATTTTGCAACCCCAATCAGTAATAAACGCAATGGTGATCGTTCTTCGTTATACAGGAAAAAAAAATCGTTGTTACATTCACCACCCAGTTTGCGGTGAAGTAGATCCAGCTATTCACTCTGACAACGCTAATACATGGGCTCACGATACTGCAAACTATGCTGCAGGACTTTCGCAGTACCAAAAAAATTTTAGAGCCGCTAATGAATTTTTTATAAGGGTCTATAATCAAATACATACCTCCGCCTTGTTGTATGCAACTTAAATTACCTTTTCGTAATTTGTAGTCCCTCCAATAGATGCCGTTTCAATGTAGTCCAAGGGGTAGCGCCTCCGCTATCTAGGTTTTGAATTGCGAATTACTTTTGCCGCAAAAATCAGGCGGCAATCAGTATTAATACTTAAACAATGGAATTTTTTAAACTCATCATGTAGGAAGCAGTTGTTTATTAATTATTCCTAGTTTTTATACCTATTTTGTCAACTGCTACAATATAGTTTTTGAGATGAACAAGAGATACGAAATATACGGTTTTTTCATAGTGTATAAAGTGAAGCTAAATTTAATTCTATACTTCCGCAAATGATTGAGGATTAAACGACTCATAAGACAGAAAGATTAATCCCTTATCACTCTTGCTTACTCCACAACAAATTAAAAATTTTCAATTAGGGTTTTTAAGAAAGATAAGATACGAATTAAGAAGTGTACAGTTTACCTGAGGGAGGGGGAGTTAGTTTTTCAACTGTCCCGATTCCCAATTCTCCTATTTTCGGCAAATTTTTTATGTAAAGCAGCCCGCATACGTGCGAAATGTACAAGATAGTTTCCTGCGTTTAGCCCTATGCTTATATCTCTACGTTCTGAGTTCCTCCATTTTTAACTCTAAATACTAAGAGCTTGATACCAGGAGATCATCTAACCCGAAGAAGAGGTCATCCCATTCCAGTGATCACCCAATCGCTATTCAGTTTTTTTAATTTTTTTATTTTTTCAACAACTACGTATATCAAAATAGATGATGAAATTATTTGAACAATTAGGGGCGGTGAATTAGCAATGGTTTGGTACATCCACAAATTGCAAGTCGTTAAAATTCATTATTGATTATCGAAAAATGATTAATACTGATTCGCGCAGGTATGTTGAATAATTTTGAATTCACAGCATTAGCTGAAAATGATTATCACGATGATTCCGCCGTATATACATATAATTCAAAATAAATTTTGATACTAGACGAGCTGAAGCTATAATTAAAGATCGTTGATTTCACATGATGTGATGCTGGAAAGGGTTAAAATTTGGGTATGATTAATGAATACAGACAAAAAAAGAAATGAAGAAAAAAAAAAAAAAAATAACGAAGTATCAAGTAAAGATTTTATTGAAATATAAGGAATCTGTACCAGACAGAACTAAAATTACTGTTGGATTTGGTACTATCGAGGGGATTTCACATGTTTGTTAAGAAGGGTTTGTTTCTTGTGATTTTAAAATGTGTTATACAATAGGATGTATCTATAAGTACAGAAACAATATGAAGGTACGGGCACAGTCTATTTCAAAATTCTCTAAATCTATTGGGTTTTTATTTTATTTTTTGTTTTTTTTTTTGTTTTTTTTCTGTTTTTTCATCGTCTCATCACCGCGCATCTTAAATTTACAAATTACAAGGATAGTGTTGTTATTTTATGTTATTTTTTTTTTCGTTTTTTTTTTTTGTTTTTTTTTTTTGTATTTTTTGTATTTTTTTAGTTTTATCGTTTTTAACTATTTACAACTACAGCAGATAACTGAAAATACTAATTCTATGTGGTTGTTTTTTCTTTCTCTCTCTTTCTCTCTCTCTCTCTTTCTCTCTTTTACTTCATCTTCTTCTTCGACTTCGACTTATTCACCATTTGTCACCGCAAATTACATTACAAATTACATGGGATTCCTATTATTTTTTATTATTAATTTTTTGTTTTGTTTCGTTTCTCTTTTTCCTTTCTTTCTTTCTTTCTTTCTTTCTTTCTCTCTTTCTATATACATTTTTTACAAGAGCGTTTTCTAAATATACATTTAAATACATTCACTTGAATTTGTTCTAATGCGATCAGAATTATTTAGGAAAAGATTAAAGGTTTCTTTCTCGCACACTCCTAAAGAGGCGACCTTAATCAAGATACTTCCCATATTCATTCATTAATTCACTCATTAATTCATTCATACATACATACATACATACATTCTCTCAATCATTTCAAAGAGTACAGCAAAGGAGAATATCCACGCAATTAGTTACTACTCCCACTATACTATTCGTAATAAGAAACGCATTTATTTATTTATTTATTTTTTATTTTATTTTATTATATTTTTATTTTTTTTGCTTTGTTTTTTTTTCTCGGCCGTGTAGTAATCATATTATATATTTATAACGATATTTAAATATCATTAAAAAATTAATTTTCATTCACCAATCATTGACGAAAAAGTATTCTTTACAGGAAGTTCCATAACTATAGAACCATTGATTTACGTAATATGATGAATTTCATACCGCGAGTGCATCGAAAAAAAAAAATAAAAACAAAAAAAAACTAATCATAATAAACATAGTAATATATATATAATAAATAAGCAACATATATAATCAGCTTTATAGATATAATTATGTAGGTGTACATATATAATATATATATACATATATATTTATATATATTTATATATCACTGATGTACTGGTTTTCTTGAAAGTGCTAACAGTATGCACAAATTAATTCAATATTACGATAAATTAAATAAAAATGTGATGGAATTAGGTTTCAAATATTAGGATACAATATTAGAAAATGATCATCTCGTATACCAATCTACATTTTCTAAGACCTAAATATAAAAATCATTTTATCGCAACAGCTCTAATAATTAACATAATCCATTAACTTTTCTTCTTACCTCGTAACTAGGATTTTTTTCAATCGATTGCGGTTAAATTCGTTTAAAATTTGAACTATCCAATTTTCGTTTATTATCAATAACCAGGTAATTCAAATGTCGATTAGACTTTTGACGTAGTTCGTATTTCTTTCAAAAATGTTAATAACAAAAAGATGCTCTTTGTCATATAAAAAAAAAAAAATGACAAAACATCAAACAATGTTCAAAATTATCCGATTTAAGTAAACGGGGGTTGTAAAAAAAAAAAAATAAATAAATAAACCAAGATTATAGTTAACACAAATACTTGCGAGAAAAATAAAAATTTGTCGCGAAATTGAATTGACAAATTTTCAGTAAAAATAGGTGATATATATAAATATATATATATATATACATATATATTATATAATTCTTTTTTTCTTTTTTTTTTTTTTAATTTAACGTACTTTTAACGCACGTGTTACTCATAGCCTGCCTGTGAAATATAGTCTGTTTATAAAACAGAATTCTTATTTTTTGTTTTGATTTTAACTTTTGCTTCATTCATTATCAACGTTAAATCATTGTACATAAGGAAATATGATTTGACGTAGTTAAACATCTGACGTAGATTTTTAAAGAGCCTCTTACACCCAACGCTATCATCAAATATAATATAATATCCAAGAGCGTGTTCATTAATTTATGGATTATAATTTTATCGAAAACAAACATTTTGTGTTTCAGATAAATTACAAATTTATATCGCGAGTTCACACCCGCGATTATATACCATTTCAATAAATATTTACTTTCTTTTCCTCGCCAGAGTTCAAGTTTAATAACAAAAATTCATGTTGTTAAAGGTTTTAGCTATTAATATGGAATAAATTAGCTAGAGGCAATGAATTATGCTTTTTTAACTACGTTATTTGATAATAGACCAACATGGGAATAGATAATCGTTTTACTAGCAAAACAGATTTCGTTTGAATATAAACAAGGAAAATAAAACAAAATAAGCAATCAATTTTTACTTGGTTTCGATATTTGTAAAAGAGAACAAAAAAATTCAAGATAAGAGACAAGAAATACGCGATATTATCACTCCTCGATAAATTGATAAAATTAATTATCAAATCAATGAAATTTTTTTCTTCTTCATCTTTACAACAGAAAATATCGAACGGAATTTAAAATCGTTTTAATAATCTTCTTGTCTCTAATCTCAGTTTGTCAATTTTTTCTTAGTATCGAAATACCTAGGAGATTTAGTTTCCTATCTAAAAAAAAAAATAAAACCAGTTTCTCAGTCTTTCGCTCTTAAAACATTTTCTTGAATATTATTCCATGAACAATGATAAATCGTATTACTGTAAGTGGCGTCTTTCTATAATTCTTCTGTAGTCAAAAAAAAATCTATAAATTAATCATGTAAAATAACTGAAGAATTCAATATAATTGAATCAAATTTTCAACCAATAGTTGCCGCCTTTCAATTCATGGAAGAGGGGAGGGGGGGGGGGGGGGGGGGGGGGGGAAGAAAAAAGAAGAGTCCTGGCCTGTTAGTTTCGAGGTATGTAGTAATACTATCGCAATGCTTAATCTTGATTAGCCGAAAAAAAGGTAAAAAAAAAAAAGAAAAAAAAAAACCATACAATAATACAAAGAAACTATCTGTTCAACGGAGTTGTTAGAATATGTCGCTCTTTGGATCCCTTTCTCTAAAGAATCCTTTTTCAGTCTTGCACTCCCTGATTGTAACAGTTTTTAAATTAACGGTAACATCCGTAATAAAGACCTGATCAGCGACTGGATTTCTAGCATGCCAATAATCAGTACCGGGACTTGTTAAAGGTACGTATATTTCCGGTTTTGATATATCCGTATGTTGTTGTTGTTTAACGATCTGTGTGTTATTGTTGTTACTATTATTAATATGACTATGATGCCCGTTAACGACGGTAGGTAACCTGTTATTATTAGTATAAGAATCTGTTGGCGTTGGTGATTTGTGACCGTTCTTAGAATCCGATATACCAACCGAACCATTTGGTTTATCAAGCTTACTATCCCCAATGGTCTTATTATTATGCTCCGTTGTTCCACCCTGCAACCCTTTCTTTTTAGTTGACTGTTGCTGTTGTTGTTGTTGTTGTTCCAACGGGGTATCAAGCTGAGGTGATAAAGGAGCAGAAGGAGCACGAGGAAGAGAAGGCAGTGGTCCATGCGGCACGTCAGCTTCAGGTCTCTTCTTATCCTGCGTCGCAGGTGCCAGAGCAGTTGGTACAGCTGGTAAAGGCTCTTCCGGAGTTGATTTAACGCTAGAAGACGAAGGCCTTCTACCGTTCACTTTATGAGTCTGTAAAGATATAAGAATATTAAATATTTACGTAAAAAAATTAACAGAAAAAATTAGACAATATCAAAATAAAATTATATAAACTCACATGATAGGGTGGTGAAGTTGGATTAGACTTCAGAGGAAGTAGCCTAGGAATTTTATTAGGTGGTGGACTTCCGCTGCCGCTGCTAGGACTGCTAGTGGTAATAGTTACGCCAATTTTCCCTGATTCTTTACTAAGAACTTCAGCTTTTCTTTTAGTACCAGCAGGTTCTCTCCTCGGTAAAAGAGGTACATCTGCACTGCTGTTAGAACTATCCGAATCAACGCTTAAGACCGATAACTCGGGCGGTGTAGGAGATTCATGACCGTCTAAAGAACTTTGGAGAGTATCTTCGTCGTGCGTTATAGGATTTAAAAGGGGGGCTGAGGTACTGCCTGTTGTAGATTCGTCTTGGCTATCCTCACCCACCCTCTCGTCACCACCTGGTTCTTCTCTTACGTCAAGATTTGCGAGGACCTGCTCCTAAACAAAGATGATATTAAATGCCAGAATGAAATCGATCAAGTTTTATGTATCAGATTTTTATCAAGAAATCAGTGTTTCTCTTTACAAAGATGCTATAGACAATGAACTTTTAGAAAATTGCAATGCCTATTTTCTTTGTTTTTTTGTCTATTAATAAATTGACCGCTTTTTTCGTTCAGATTATTCGATAATTGTGTATTAAGTGTCTTGAGAGTTGTTGTCTTAATATTTTTGGATAGTTTTATATACTTTTATAGTATTATTTGAAATTTTCATTCAGAGTAAATGATGATTCTGAGTAACATATGGCTGAAAGAGAAGCTCTGTTCTTAATATTGAAGGATATTAATTGAGGAAGAAAATTAATTAAAAATTGTAGCTAATTTGAATTACGGATTGACTCTCACATTGTATCTGGCGTCCCTTCTTCTAGGCCTTCTTATTACTGCATCACCTCTTGGACTTTCTTCAAAGAGTTCTATCAGCCTCACATCTAGAATGTTTTCTTCTGGTTCCCACGTACTGTGTCTGAAATGATAAAATGACCAATTGGTATTGATACGTTTATCGATTAAAAAAAAAAACAGAAGCAAGAAACGAAATTATGGAGTGTCTACTGGCTGAGAGATGCAAACGAAGTTCCCTGATCAGAATTCTCCGATTTTTCGGCTTTTAGAAACGAAAATTGAAGATTTTGATTCGTCATTTTGCAATGACTGAATTTCGTTTTTTGTTATTTTTCATTTGACTAATTCACGCGTAATTTTATTCTTAGATTTGCAGTTTTTTCGAACCTACCTTTGACTCCATCCCTTCCATTTCACGAAGTATTCAGTCTTCCCCTGAAACAGAAAAACAAAACAATGAATCAACATTCGATCATCAAGAATAATTCATTTTTTATACTCGATGTGCTATTATCTGATCTCAGCTACTTTTCGTCGTGTACTGATACGAATATGGTGGAAAAAATAATTGGGGGATGACATGTGTATCGAAAATCGGAATGAACTCCACCGTGTCTGAAATTAACGAATATTTGTATAATATTGTTTTATTTTTATTGTTGGAGAAATTGCTGGAGAAATTGCTTCAAGATTTCCGATCAACGAAAAAATTTTCGGTACTTTATTTATTTGAATAGAAAAGTTGATTGTCTTGTTTTTCAATCACGATTATTAAACATCGCGATAGAAATGTCAACGTGTGTAATCCCGGTTGTTAAAATAACAATAACGTACTGTACGTAATTGAACAAGTCAATGTAGGATTAGTTATCTTTATCAGACTCGGCCCTAGCCAGTAGCTGACTACGAGAGAGTTGAAAAGTAAAAAAAATAGTGGTAAGAAAAAAGCTAAAAAACAAATTAAAAAAAAATAAAAAGTCGTGTGGTGTTCCTACAACTCTAGCATACATATGATATCCAGTGTTGCCGTACATATTCTATGTCGTCGTTAGACTGGCCGAAACGGCACGAATACAAATCACAAACAGTGCGTTTCAAAGTTACTGCTTACTATCTTTTTCGATAATATTTTCTAGCTTGTTTACCGGTTGTACGATTCTTGTCAAGTTATCTTGACAAATACGTATTCTCAGGATTCTGTAAAAATTTATATATTAAAAAAAAAAAAAAAAAAAACAAAAAAAAAAAAAAATTGCTCGTACTAGAAACCCAATTTTTTTTTCGTTTCATTATCTGGCGAAAAGCATGCGCAGTAACGATCTGTCAAAATTCGATTTGTTATTCAGTATGATCGAAGGACTTTGAACAATTTGAGGGGGGAAACAAAAATGACGATGATGATGACATAATGTCTTTTCAAAACAAAACCAAAACAAAGAAACAGATTATCTGTTGAATTTGAATAGCTCTGTACGACGTATAGTACGACATAAATCTCGAGTAGTAGAGTCAGAGGGGTTTGGTAGAGGGAGAAAAGAGGGTTTTACAACGGCAACATCGCATAGACAAACATGTTCTGTCTGTTAGCGCCGCCACGCGGCGAAAGTTTGAGGGTTAGTAAGTCTGTTACACTTACCCGCCTCACCCTTTTCTTCATAATCTTTTCGGCGGCGTAAACTCTGTCTCCTAAATCCATGTTAAATCCGTTTTTTCTAACAACACAGATGAACAGGTTTTATTCAAAAACAACAAACAAGAATATAAAAAAAAAAAATTAACCACACAGAACGTTAGCACACTTTGATTTATATATCCAATATTTGTGCGGTGTTTTATTTGTTGCAGTAAACTTCCTTCCCTCCGTTAAATAGACGGCGGTGTGCGCACGTAGTATTTCTAAATCTATTCACAAATGACACTGTACACAATCCACAAAACGACAACGTAATTTGTTGTCGTTTTCACAGATAATAAAATCATCAAAGGTATACAACCCACGTGCTAAACACGATAGTGTTGTCAGTCACACACACTTTTAATTTCCAATAAAACAGTTCAGACTCCTGATCAGCATGGTAAACGTTTTTGGTAATGGTAGTATACCGTAAATCCAGTAAGCACGGTTAGTAGTAATACGTCCATCGGTAGACGTTAGCGTGGCCTTCGTACGGGAACCACCGGGGTAAAGTTAAATAGACCGTATTATATTATCGAGTATAAATATTATCCGTGTTCCGCAGTTCCTAGTCGCTAACTTTGACCCCCCCAAGTCCTACGGATGCTAATACTCGGCTCAGCGTGTACGCCCTGATTATAGTTGTTATAACAGAATATGATAAAAGTGTGTACGTAAAGAGTTTCTTGCGACGGTAGCCGGCAACACGTTTTCTCGGCCCCGCCGCTTCGGCACAGTTCGGTGTGACGTCAGCGATTCCCCCTCGCGTAAACACCAAACATGGCCGGCGGATACACTGGTGTGAATGCTTCCGAAAGAGGTCAATAAATCGACCTTAATAACGCGTACGCGATATAACCGTGGAGTTGTGTCAGCGATATTTAATTATCCTGTATATAACCGAGCGTATTAATGTATTGTAAAAAAAAAATTAAGTGAAGTGATTAAAACGCTGCGTATGAACACGGTCGCCGTTCGGCGTCTAGCACATTCTCCGAACGACAGGAGACTAGCGGCAAGGTCTGCCTAACTCCCCTCTTAAAACTCGTCGAATAGACTCGCCCGGGGTTTAGGGAGTGGGGGAAGGGGGAGAGAAGCTCTCAACGGTACGCGGGGCGAGAGAGAGATAGAGAGGAGAGGTGGGAGAGAGAGAACGATGAAGAGCAGCGCCGCCGATCCTCGAAACAAGAAAGCTGCCTGCCTGCCTGCCTGCCTGCCTGCCTCTGGCTGCCTGCCTGCCACCCCAAGCCCCCAGAAAGTGGCGCTGCGTTGCCACGTCTATTTTATAATCCAATAAAATGTCAGAATTTTATTATACGGAGATAACCACGAGGTTAATCGATCCGTTTATCAAAGGATCTGGTCTGGTAGCGAGATACTACGATCTCAGTGTTATGATAAAGCACAGAATAACACAAGACAAACGAGACGATGAAAATCCGACAACACTGTATCCTCGGCTGCGACGTTCTGTCACACACACACACAACTCTCCGCCCCGCCGTAGTAAGTAGCGTAGCTTTAATAATCCCACTGTTGAAGCGGTGGCGGCGGCAGTAGTCAGTGATAGAGCGAGAGACAGAGAGAGAAAGAGGAAAACACACACAGCACGAACTACTATTAACACACAGGCGCACGCGCGCGCGAAAAACTGAACGTAAAACTTATTTTTTTTTTTTTATTTCTTATTTTTCATTTTTTTTAATTAAACCAATAGCCGATAGTTCACTTTGGTACACATGTATGTAGTAAGTCGCGTTACGATTTCACTAGGTTTCGTATAGTCGAGGAACGCGTGTGAATATGTAGTAATATTATTATTTGTAATAGTAGTGTCGAAAGTTACCGACGATTTAGTTTTGCGGAGTAGCTCCCCCGTGGACGCGTACTACCTCGACGGATCCCGAAACAAGAGTGTCCTCCTGCCGTCGAGGCAACTCGCTCTTCCCGTCCTTTGGCATAAATACTTAAATAAAAAAGGAAGCAAAAAAGGAAAAAAAAGAAGAAAAAATAAAAGAAAAAAACTACACCTTAACGCGTTCTCATTCGTCGAGCTGCTACGGCACCCTAGTGATTTGACCCCTCTCGGTTATACTGGCCAATCAAATACTGGCACGGCCCACGCCGTATCCCCTCACGCGTACCTAGAAGGCGGGGCATCGTGGCAGTCTGCGTCGGTTCCTAGTCCCTTGTCCCCCTCTCGACGCCCCTCTTAATTCTCTCTCGCTCTCTTCATCGCCGTCGTCGTCGTCGCCGCCGTCGTTGTTGTCGTTGTCGTCGTCGTCGTCGTCGTCGTGGTTCTCGTCGTCGGTCCCCTTCACAAACCCGAATAGAGAGAGGATCTGCTACTGCGCCAACGCGCTCTCTCTTACTCTATATTGTAAAACGCAACTCTGTCGCACACAACTGGGTTATACTATACGGTGAACATCGCAACCCCTGGGGTAGTCCAACGCGGGACTATACAGAGAAGGGGGGGGGGGGGGGGGGATGGGGGGAAGTGAAGGCAGAGAATTCAAGGGGACCGAAGGAGGACCGCGTTAGTTGTCAGTGAACAGGCAGGGGCATCAGCGGCAACGGTAGGGGGAAAACATGGTATATAACCCTCTTCAACCGGCAAGAGAGAAAGAGCTAGATATAGAGAGGGAGAGATAAGGATAGTTAGATACAGAGAGAGAGAGACAATAAGCGACGACACCAGACCCAGCACAGACCAAACTCAACCCAACGAAGCCTGCAGCGGTATTGAAATACCCCGTGTCTTTCGCCTAGGCTCTCGCTTATAGCATAGTATACGTATACATAACGTATAGGATATCTCGCTTCAACGTCCGTCGTGTGCAGCGATGCCGCTTCTAACGCCACGCACCCAGGCCACGCCACACAGTACGCCACACGCTCGGATCGTCAAGCGCGGAGAAGGCAATTTAGTTTTCTCTCCCTCGCAGCAGTTGCTCTCCCCCGCCCCTTGGACGTTTCCCTCACCGACCCCGCTCTCGCTCATGCTTACGCTACGCTCACGCTCTAGCTCTCCTCTCCCACCCCCGCTCCACCTCTACGGTATTGCTCCCTACTTTTATTCCCCGACCCGCCCTTACGCTCCCACGGCATTCGTCCATCAGCCGCAACATCGAAACTGGTATAATGTGATGCACCTACTCGAACGAGTGGAGGATATATACCTACGTAGGTATATACGTGTATGTAAATACATGTGGCCTGTACTTATGACGTATAGATATGAATTTCTGTGTATATATAGGTATATGTATGTAAGTACTGTATATGGTCGGATATGTATATCTACATCGTATTAGAACCGGCCGGTATTTCGGAGATCTCGGTTTGCCCTCCGTGTACAATCAATCGTTACGCAAACCCAGCTAGCTAGCTAGCTAGCTGGCCCGGCCCCCCTCCTCCCCCTCTACATCACCCTCCCACTCCCCGAAACCCCTGGCTCTTCATCAACGCGTATAATCGCGCGCCCGTATAGACGAGCGCGGAGAAGAGCTCGCGCTCTGTGCCAACGAAACTGCCGGACTTGATTCTATCGTGTCTTACCTACTGCTAGCCTGGCGGAAAGAGAGAAGTAGAGAATAAGAAAATAAAAAAATAAATACATAAAACAAAAAACAAAGAAAGACGAGATAAAAAGAGAAAAGAAAACAGAATAGAAAAGAAGAGAAAAGAACGCGAGAACGCCGGTTGGCTTTGGTACGCTTTGGTTTCACGTTGCGCAACCATTAAACCGAATATACATATGTATACCTATGTATAGCTGATGTATGTATGTACGTACATATGAGTTCACAATTTTGTATGTATGTATATAGGTATATATATATATATATATATATATTTGTGTATAATACGAACGGTATGTATTATACACATATTTAGGTACACGTCATACTCGTTCGTGTGTATCATATAGAGATGCATAGTAAATATGAGCTTATATAGAGTTTGTATAGCTTGGCTATATAATATGGATGGGACCGGCGTGCACGCGTCGAGAACGCGGTGTATATACGTTAAAGCAAAAGGCGCAGAAGTCACCTTCTTTGTTCGCGCCGTACGGCGTGACCTCGGAACGACGACGGCAGCCCAACGCCGCCACCGCCACCGATACGACGACGCGGTTGTATTACGACGACGACCGATGCCTCTATGCTTAGGCAGCGTTCGTCTTTTTCTTCTTCATTCGAAATACTCACTATGAAGTAGTTTTAATACCAGTGTAACTCTCAATTCTATACACTTTTTGTTATACAGAAGTCTAAAACTAACATTTGACGTTCAGAGATCCAACATTCATTTATTCGGAAGCATTGGATGTAGATTATTCACTGCTTAATCCCGTGAAACTAACAGATTTTATATACTAGTGGAAACCCTTTATAGTTACTGCAAATATAAGAATTATTCCGCTTGGGATCTTTTTCCAGTCACTGCATATTATAATATAATATACCCCGATTATTTTGTACCCTGCACATATTATATAATATTCATCAATAGACAACTAGAACGAAATCCAGAAGCACCTAACGAACTTTGTTCATTGAAAGCATGAACATCCAATATATTATCTCACTAGATTCATTCTTTCAAATCAGTTTTAGTTTCCGCGATTCATGCCTAAGTATGATATCGTTTTGAAAAATCTCAACGGACTGGGTATCAGCATGTATAGCTTACACTTTTTTTCGAATATCGTGTCGTTTTATAGCTATAAGACTATTGACGACCGCGGGGGTGAAACGTGAGGCGATAAAATTCAGTATGTATTTTGATTCCGGGAGAATAATATCCGCATGTTTCAATCTTTATGATATCGATGATGGAGGCGGTAATACGAACCGTTTATCATCCTAACGCATTCTCAAACTAAATTGTATAGATAATATCCTACCTCCGTTACAGATACTTGAAGCAATTGTCACATATGCGGATGAGCAAAGTATATAAGAAACCGGACTAGTATCTATTATCTATTCTTATTATTATGAACGTAATGCGGAAATATGCGGGATTATAGGTATATCAATTCTGCATCTGAAAACGCAGCAGCAGCATATTGTACACTTTGTAAACCCCAAAATCTGTGCCTAAGAATCGTCGATCCTTTCTCCGCAATTCAAGTAATAAAAAAGAAACACATATAATCCTATACGAAACGGCTTGAAATGATTATCATTCATTTTGTATATACTTGCGTAGATATCTTGTGTGACAAAAAAGGAACAAATAAACGTGTGAAACAGTGAATATTGTCAATATGATGCATATGTTGTTATATACTGTTTCAATTCTTTTTAGTTTGCGGAAAAATCTCTTTAAAAACTTGGTAAAGATTAAAAAAATAAAAACAAAACAAAAAAAAAAACGAGAAACTTCTGAAACGGGTTAATCAGATATTTATTAAACATTTTTAATCCGATTTTAAAAATCCGCTGAATTTCTTTCAAGACTTTTTCAAAGAAGGAAAAATATTGCGTAATTTCAAGTAACGTGTAGATATAATTAGATACAACATACGCGGTACAGTAGCAGGACATATAGTTTAGTCTCGCGCGTTGATACTAAGTCTGTCATTTAGGGGTTATTAATATCTCGATAACTAATATAGATATCGATTTGAAATTTTCGGTATAATATTCTCTACCATTTGTCACGACAAATAAGATTTTTTTCAAATTTATAGATCTTACCGTTCTCGAGTTATTTAAAAAATAAGATTTCACGATTATCAGGCAACGCCGCGCCGCGCGCATCTCGCGTATCGCTTATATACCTTCTATACCTATCCTTCAGCTATACTCTTATATACCATACCATACCTACCTACCTACCTACCTACCATACCAACACAAGACGACACCACACGACTCTCGACACGAATATTCTTCGCTTCTAGGTATATCGCTGCAACTATAATGTATGACTCATGTATGTCTCACCGATTCATTTCGGTAAGTATATATAAGGTATAATAATAGAGTGTTAATCGTGACACAGCTAGCGACTTTAAGGAAGTTATCTTAAGATCTAATTCGCTCGTTATGTTTTTTTATCCAATTATAATAATATTTATAAACAAAATTTCGATTTTAACGAGAAAAAAAAAAAAATGACAAACAAATATCTATAATATACGATATTCGTTTCCGAAAAGTAGAATTCCGTATTAGAAATGGTTATAGGTAAGGTTCCCAATAAAAATTTACACTGATGAATATAAATAAAAAAAAAAAATTATAAAGCTTGTCTGCAAGATTTTATATATCTAAAGAGTTTTTAAAAAGTGCATGTTATTGGTATATATATATATATATATATATATATATATATATATATATATATACACATACCTACCTATAATATACAGAGGTATCCTCATATTTAAATCTTTGCGTTGCTGCAGGCGGATCAGAATTAAGTAGCTACTGCATATATTATGAGTAGGTATAATAATTATCTATCATACTAGGTATGTAATATATAAAAAAAAAAGGTTTAAAAGTCCTTATTATGTATATTAATACCATAACTGTCGTGATAATGAGAGATAATCCCTATATAACGCTATATATATAGTAAGATTATTATAATATGTATATAACTACTTATACATATGTATATATATATATATATATCTATCTTCCATAACTGCAGCACGGCGTTGAATCGCCGGATAATATATTATATATATTATATCCTATATACGCAAAGCTTCATGAACTGCGATGTTATTTATCTGCGTTCTATAGGTATATATGTATACATATCTACACCTGATTTACCTATATACGCTCAGATCTCTCATGCCACGACCAGATATGCGTTTCTATATAGGTAAATCAGTAGATATATATATATATATATATATATATATATATATATATATATATTTGTGTGTAGGTATAGGTATATAATATAATCTGGCGTGATCTGGTCCAAAGTCCAGCTGCTGCATGCACCCGATTTCGTATAATAGATAAATCTATATATCTATATTAAATTACGCCGTAGATTGTGAATTGTCGGTACCTAGATGTGCCCCTTTGCAGTTTTAAATTTGGTAAAAATTTGTATAATATATATATATATATATATATATATACCTATTTAAGTATAGGTATATAAGATAAAACATTATATCGCGTATAGATATACCGCAGATAGTTATATATGTATATGACTTTGGAACAGTCTGTATAACTGTTGGAATCAAATAACGACATGTTATCGCATTATATACGCTGGTTCACGGTATATATATAGGTATGTATAGGTATATGAACGACGGTATATAATAGCGATACACCCATACAATGTATATTTCTGCGCTTGCGTCGTATACATTACATCCCTCATTAGAATCGAGTATAATCTGACCTGTACTGACGTGTATAATGCATAATATGTGAGATGTGTAGGTACGACACTTTGGGGCGTGTGACTGACCGCTCTTCACTAAATTATAGGTGTGTTGTACATTACTCGTATTTTATTTATTCCTCATATATACGACGTTTTAACGACAATATATAGTCAGGTGTAAACACTATAAATACTGAGAAAATGCATTAAATAATGAAAAATGTCTATATGAATGATGAAAATCGCACAACTATAATAATCGCGCGGACTGATAATTTATATTCTTTACATTTTTGTATATATGTATATATGGGAATGCAGTTGGAAGGATCAATATATAGCAACGACGTATATGTACATACCTATCCTACTCTGAAAATATTCACACGAAACACGTATGTATGTAGGTATTGCTGCAGTTTGTATATCCGCGAAGTTTGATCTGTATACCTATAATATATAAATGTTCTAAATAAATTCCTAATATTATTATTTATGCGGTATCGTAATTATTCGTAACTATAACGTATATACTTATATACCTATGATATATACAATTAGCTTTATAGTAGAACGTTGAAATATAATAGTATCTATACATGGTATATATCCATTGTACGTAATGCGGATGCAATTACCTACGCGGCACACAAGTCGTATATATTCATATTTTTGCAGTGCACGTAAGTTCACATTAATTTCATGCAAGTTCATGTTGAATATAAAAGAATACGCCGCGGACGTATAATATAGGTAACCGATATCTTCACATAGTTACATATACAACAATAAGGTATATATATATAATATGTGGCCATATAGAACGGAAAATATTCCACCTACCTATAGGTTATAGTGAAATTCGTGCGATAATTTAACTATAAAGATTAATTATATTATACCTAATGTAAAATCACAACAAACAGAAAGTAAGAAACAGATTTTATTACTGTTCATTTATCAACGTAAGCCAGATATAATACGAAAACGTGTATAACCTCTTGTATACACGTGTAATATACTCTACTGCAGCATATTATATATCGTAACCTGCAGCGTTCGACTTAGGTAAAACCTTGATGTTGAAAAACGGTATAATTGATTAATTATCATTGAATATTTAATACTGACAAGTTTCAGATAGGTTTGGTGTGATAGAAAACAGTCTCCGATGTAATAAAAGTTTAATACTTTTTCTATTATCGATATTTTTCGATGAAATGTACGGGTGAATATCCCTTTACGTGTTTCTTCTATAACTCGTTTATTTAACGGTAGATTTTGATGAAATTTTAAAATAAGAACTGCGAAATTGTTTAGAAACTAACGGTGAAAAAATTATATTTTTATATTTAATATTAGCTGAGATATAAAATAGCCGTTTTTGTCTGCGCAGAACTACTCGATTTTATATACCCTACGCGCCGCTCAGCTGGCCAAGCGAACTGACTGAGTTTATATGCTTCGATATACTGTGAACCAACTCCGTTTTCTTTGTTTCTTAAACTCGTTGATTTCGTTGTTTTTAGTCTAAATAAAATTACTGAAAAATTTAATCCAAACTGTCCTAATATCGACAATTATTTTGCAAAAAAATCACCTTTTTTGGTTAACTTTTTGTTGCCATTATTCCGACAAATTGCGATATAATCCAATGGCGGATAACTTGATAAAATTTTTTAACGATTTAAGATAAGTTCGATTGATTATTTCATTGCATTTGGTGATTTATACCAATAATCTCTATTATATTTCAATTTTTCCGTGATTTGTTCAGCGGGAAAAGAATCTTTAAAGAATAAACCGTGGGATATTAAGTCCAGTTTTTCTGGAATAAAGAAAGATAAAGAGAGAAAGAGGACGAGAGAGTAAAGTGAAATTGCGATAAATTGGTAATCAACTCGTTCCTTTTTCTTCTAAGCTGCTTCTAGCTTCCATTCAATTACCGGCCAGTAATTCAATTACACCAACTAGACGTAGGTACGTATGCCTTGTCGATAAAGTAACGTAAGTATTTTTGTTACCTCGCATATGCGTATGATGTAATATGTAGGGACATCTATCTACTTACAATTACAGTACCAACATTAACTAACGACGGATATTAGCTCCGAGTGTTTTAGCCGGAAGTTTGATTCGTAATGATAAAATATCATCTAAATAATTCCTCTGCAGTGCATAAGTTCCAGACATTTAACTATAGATAATTTTTAAAAAATCTAATCTTTTGAATTAAGACAAATTACTCACGAGTCTTAAATCTGTTATACCTATTGCACCAAGTGCTTGCTTGAGTTTAATCTATCAAAAACTCGTCATGTTCTCTCTCTACGTTATACATGCACGTGAATATATTAATTTTCCTTTATTTTACGTACATTATATACTTATAATGATATAAATCGTAAGGCAAAAATGTGATAAAACTGCAGCAGCTGTAGGTACTAAACCGCTGCGGATATTCTTCTCGATTCTTTTCGTTATGTACAAATTTAGTAGGTAGGTATGTACATACTTACATAAATTTATTACAAATATATCGTACGTTGTGTGAGAATTAATGCAGCTTTTTGTTGTTATTTCGAATTATAGGTATGAATATGTGTGTAAAGCATAAAGTTCTTGCATGACACCCCTGCGCGACGTTTTCGTTCTTTTTTTTATTTCTTTCGCTTTTTCGTATATATATATATCCTATCCTTTCCTTTACTTTCCTTTCCTGTTCTTTCCTTTCCTCTTATTCTCTCTCCTTTTCCTCCGTCCCTTGCAGTCGCTGTAATACCGCGTCTCCGTGGCAACAGCCCTCCACCTCATCTACCCCCGCGCCTTTAGCGCCCCTCATCGCCCTTTGCCCGTTTCGCCCTCGCACCATTATACCGCGTTCGCGTCCGCGTATACGTCGGAGTTATCGATCCGACGACCCGCGTCGACGTTCGTTGAGTTTGTGTAAGTATGTGTATGTGTATTTGCGGGGGTGTGTATAGCCTGTGTATTATAGACATACATATACATATATAGATTGTAGATGTTGGTAGTGGTATCTTATACCTATACCTACGTATAACCTACTCTGTTGGGATTTCCTGGAGAACTGACAGCGAGCGAAATATAGTTTCTATCTTTATCTAACGTATACGTACGTATACCTATACGTTATATATACGTATCCAACGTACGCGCGGGATGGATCATCCATCCGCGCCTGCTTTTTGACGGTGCTGCAAGAGAGTAGGCTCGGTATATATTCGCTTCGTCCTTATTTACCCTCTCTATACTTTCTCTCTTTCTCTCGCCTCTCTGCAAGTCTCCTCGTTCTGAAATTACAAATAATTTGAATTCGCGCTCTAGGGCTTTACTCCGCGGGCTCACCCGCGCATATACATATATATGTATATATAGGTATAAATATACATATATACCGTACCTGATACCTACTTTATACTTTAGGGTGCGAAAATATGTACATATACATAGGTAATAGGTATATATGTATACCTATATATGTATATGTATATACATACATATATTTGAGAGACGTGCTGCGCGTTTCGCGCCGAATGATTTCGCGGTGCTTTACCACTAATATAGGTATACGACGAATAGCTACCAGATTTTATAAATCTTGAGGCAGATTTTTCAAACCTACAGGATTTTCATACCTATGTATATCTAAGTCTAAGATATATATATATGTAATATGTGATATTCTTTAATTTTATTTTATTTTTAATTTCATTATTACGATTTTTTTTTGTTTCTTGTTTCTTCATTTGTTTTTGCTCTTCATTTTTTTTTTCTTCTCTTTTTTTAATGAAAGACGGACACTTACTCTTTTTCGCGAACTACAGACGCGTCTCGTCTCATCTTTCGCGCGCAGTCGCTCCAACTTGAGACACACCAAGCTGATATAGCCGCGCTTCGACCAAATTAACCTCGATGTGAAAGTTTATCGCATTATAGTGTATATATACATAGGTATACTCTATATACTGTATATATACATATTGTACAGGCGTAAAACAGACTCGTGTATTATACTATATCACACAGATATTATATTTAAATGTAGTTAATTGTTTTTTCAAAAACGATTATTATTATTAATAATAATATTATTATTATTATGTAGGTATATTAAAATTGTACAAAATTTCATACCTAAATAAATAAATATATTTAGTCAATCTTGTACATAAATAGTTATTTTTTATGATATGTAATAACAGTAGGTATACAGAAATAATGAAAAAAATTACAAGATTATTCCTGTCCTGCACTCAATAATTTAATCAAAATGAAAACATAAAATAAATAATTAAATAAAACAAAATTGTCCAACTGCACGTATTATATTTATTTTTCCTCTACCTTTTCTTTCTTCTCTCATATCCTTCATCTTGAATAATTCTGGTCCTGTATAATGTGGGTTTAAGAAAAGTATCTTATATACATATATATTGTAACTTAAATTGATAAAATCGTAAAGCAATAATAAGTGGTCGAAGGATTGAATATGACAAAATATATGAATATGTATAAGAATTAAAGGTAAGTAGGTGTACCTATACATATATAAATTATGGATATAATATATATACAAGTAATACATATATAATAATCTAACATCCATATAGCCACGCATTGATTATCGGTATCGCTAATTGGACGACATTTATCCCCTCATTTCGTCCCTCCGTTAAGGTATTCTACCCCTGCCCCTGCCCCTTCCCTCGTCACCCCCGTTGCCCCCATCCCCTTTAGCACTTTTCGATTAATTAGTGACGACACAGTCTACAGCACACCTCGCTCGGATCTATGGGCTCATTGAAATTTATCAAAGGTAAAATTCGCCTCGTCCTTATTCAACCTCAACGCCAACCATGTACCTATAACGTATATAAGATACAAAAAAAGAAAAAGAAATAAAAGAAAAAAAAAAGAAAACAGAAAAAATTAAAACAGAGCTGGTCAGCGTCGGCTTTAGCTGCATCCAGCAGCACAACCGGGCGGCCTACCAGTCCACAGATACACTCCTTATATCTCCGCTACGTTATAGTCTTCTGGGATCTTGTCGCGGGGCCTTGTCCGAGGCCGGTTTGGGGGCTTCGGTGGGGCCCCATCGGCGTACCTATATATATATATATATATATATACCTACTATAATGCTCGCTTTTGCTAACCGAGCCCGAGCGAACCGCTGCACACTAATACGTCTGTATACTTAAATATATTATATGAATGTATATGAATCCATACGGGTCGGTCCCGTCTCTTCATTCACTCGTCTGTAGAGGCTCGATCTATCTATCTATCCTTCCTTCCTCTCTTTCTCTCTCTTTCTCTCTGTGTTTCTCTCCTCCCGGAGGTTTGAGCGATGAATTTATCTTCGTCGTAGCTACCGTGGCGCGGAGGGCGTCGCCGACGTCAGAGACGACGAACGCGCCAGGCTTCTCGTGGCTCGCTCGACTCGCTCATGTTCTCAGTTCTCAGCTCTCGGGCTCTCTTCACCAAGGGGATCTCTCTTCTCGCTTTCACCGCGCGTATATAGCTACCGCCGTATACATATACCTACTTACTATATATCTATATATATGTACAACGCGCGGTGTGAAGAACGACGCTGCTACCTTTGCCTTGGGCAGTTTCGGACCGTGCGAGATCCTCAATTGTCTCCTCGTAGATATAAGTACATATACCTATATACCTATCTCTTACGGGAATTGTATATATGTACATAAATATGTTCGAATTCTTCGTTGATATTTTACAACAAATGAAATTTTCGAAAACCTTGGGGGTAAAAAAAAAAAATGAAATGAAATATAAGAATTTAATCAAAGAAAACAAAAAAAGATTCATGTGTAGGTATAGATAAGGATGAAAAAAAAAATTAAAAACACCTGCTTATACTTTATCTAAGCAAATGTACGGTAAGGACTCGTCTATCCTTTGCAGACTTTGCATTACGGGCAGATGTTACACACCGCGGCGGTGTCAGAGAGACTCTTTGTCTATTACTAATACATGTATATCAATTATTTGCAATTGTATTATATGATAAGAAGTTATGAGGATAGATTAGCCGTTCTTTTGGACAGTTAAAGAAAAGATTATAATTTTAATCAGAAAAGTATAAGTTTAGTACAGCTATTTATATATCTATCGATAAATACTGATATATATATATATATATAGATCAGTGATGAGAAACGATCGAATCTTGCGAAGGAAATAATCTAAAAATAATCTATAGAATCAGAGTTTGATCCCGTTAGGGGAGATGCTGCAGCTTCTAGGAGAGTGAAATTCAAACCTTTCGTCAATAAGTATGTATATAGGTATATATGTACTAAAAAAGTACATACTTAGATATGGGTATAGGTATAAATAGGGAAAAGAAGAGGAATATATAGGAAGACTGATATGACTGGTTCGGTTCATATTTTCATATATGTAAATGCGATTTATCATATGAAATATGTTAGTCGTCGTTGTAACGTTGATATGATTCATTAGTATCGTCATATCGTCAGTGATTCAACTTATTCTACGTAACATACAAAGCTCGATGAAAATGAAAAAAATTGTTAATAAATAATATTTCTTACCAAACTGCAGAAACAGAATAGAAAAAAAGAAATAAATAAAATTAAAAAATTGTGTGCAGTATAGTTTCGTAATGTTTGACTTTTTCGAGTATACGTATATATTTTATGTATCTATGTATATATGTATATATCTGTGACGAAACAATATTACTTAAAGATCGTACAAAGTAACGAGGAGGTAGAAATTCGCACGTTGCACACCCAAATACGATACCTATACCTATCCAATGATTGCGTAAGTTTAAAAACACCGACGACGACGGTACTGTCGAAGCTACGATCGCGAATGGTTTTGCGAGCGCGCTCGCGCGTTAAGAAAGCGCGCGATTATATGTATACGTATACCTACTTGTATAAATATAATAGATATACATACATATATATATATATATATATAAACATGTAATTGTATACGATGTTCGCGAAGTAAGAAGAATATTCGTACCTATACTGACTGGAGAATGTCTTTACCTTGCTATACCGGGTAACATCATATAACAATATTACAAAAAACAAAAAAAAATCCTATTGCCACGGTTTTTTTAAATAATTTACGATATAAAAATGAAAAAAAAATCCAAAAGACTGTCATTAAAACTGCAAAGAGCGACTATCTGTTTAATATACATATTATAGGTATACAGGTATGTAGACAAAAATATAGAATGAATTCTAATTTAACGTATTTTAACTGAAATAAAAAGAACGATCAAGACTGTTACAACGGGTTAAACACCGTATCTATGTGATATGTTAAAACTATAGCTAATATAAAATGTAAATAGGACACCCTGTCTATAGATTTCGTAGTTAAACTAGTGTATATATACATATACAACACCGAGGATCAGAGTGAGTATAATATCTTACGTAATAGAGCGATAGATCGCGAGAAGTTTATCTCTATCTATCTATCTATCTATCTATCTATCTATCTATCTGTATACCTGTATATATTACCTATACATAAGATTTTTTGTCCACGGTCAGCGTCAGCTCCTCGTCAAGAATCGTTGACGAAGACGAAGACGAAGACGAAGACGAAGACGGCCATGTTTTATTTTGGCCCGGGTAAACGAACTTGAAGAAGAAGCCTGTATTTCTACCTATATACGATATATATATATATATATATATATATATATATATATATATATATATATATATATATATATATATATATATATACCTATATCCCTATCCTTATCCTACCTACCTTATACTCGGCTATATACATTATATACATATATACAACACGCTCTGTGCAGTTATACCTCTACCTCAACCTACCTGCTTGCCTGCCTACTATATAGGATGTTGGTATAATGGTTCGATGCTGTGTGCACGGGAGAGGAGGTGTGCGAGCACGCCGCAGATATCGATGTCAGTACACACGTGCTTGGCATGCCGATTGCCGCGCTTATATATATATATATAAATGTGTATATGGATATGGGTGTATATGTATATGTATATGTAAATGTATATGTACCCATATACTTGGCTATGACTCGTTCAATGTATTACGTATATTACGTAACCATTATTTCGATAGAAATTATAACCGCACCTTGCCAAAGTTATAAGTCGCAGGTTTTAGAAAACTGATTAATTTCGCGCCGCAGGTAGGTAGGTATTATAAGTATATATGTATATATATGCAGATATATAATATCTAAAATATTCAAATTTTTGATATTAATAATATATTATATTATATCTAGGTAACGGAGTGTTTGGAATAAGGAAGAAAAAAAATCGCCAATAGGTATACGATATACTGAGTTCGTTTATTCATGCTGATAATTTAATACTTTAAAAAATATCTATGCGGGATTTTTTTTTTTTTTTCTATATTTACAACAAAAAAATTGAATTTCTCAATTTAGAATATAATTGAATATGGGAATTTGTAGCCTTACGCCGATGCTTTCTTCCTATGGATATTTATGATCCTATGTCTCGATCCTAGTAGGTACTTATACTACGCGATGGAGGAATGACAATCGGCAGGAATGACGATAGTTTAACGCGTCTTATATGTTCTCTAAATGTCAAAATGCGAAAGTATAGTAGGTAGGTAACGATCGAGGGAAATATATGTATATATATTTGTCATAAAGTGTTTACCGCAGCTCTGATTTACGGAGATTTGTAATCTTGATTTTTATATTTTATTTTTTGAAGTAGAAACAACAGGTTTGGAGACATTTAGCATATATAATGCGGGAGCTGCAGTGCGCGAAACATTAATTAACAGAAAGGCGTATAAATGATTGGATGTGATTATTTTGAGACGTATATACCTATGTGATCGTGGTGATTTTTAGTATTTCTATATAAAAGTTCCGAACGGTCAAAATTACGGATTCATTTTATACGATTTCGTTTCTTTTTAGAAACGTTATAAAGTTCAGAATACTAAAATTGAGAAAGATCGGAATGTAGACAGCTAAAAATTCCAAAAGTCCAAGAATCCGAAAATTTATAATGACCAACTAGAAGCTCGAGTACGCTCCTTACATACCTACGCGAATTTTAAATCTCGAAATTTTCATCCTTCGTATCTTTACAGCTTTTAGAATTTCGGACTTTTGTCTGACAATAATTATGCAGAAATTCGGGAAGATATCTATTCAAAAATATATCGCGATATTGTAATATTAAAATTGGTAGTATTTTACCGTTCGAAACTTTTAAAATCCAGAACATTAACACGGCTCTGTAAAGTATAGATTCGAAAATGCCGTAATACGTTATATACATAGAAAAATATGAAGCGTGCGATGTGTAGGTACAGTCTTGATTAACGTGTAAACCGGAAGTTAATTCCTTAAGAAGTAACGATATCGAGTCAGTCCCGTGGGAATGACACGCGTTGGGCGCCATGGAGAGCCATTGTTACGCGGCTATACGAGTAGAGCTTCAGCAGTCCCTCGCGGTCTCCAGTCCTCGTTGAGTCCTAAGAAGAAGCCCAAGCCCGCAAGCTCAAATTAAAACAAAATAACAAAAGCCAAAGACTCTGTACTTTACAGGTACTTATATATCCCACGTTAGGGCTCGTGAGTGGGTATATAAAGTGAGATCATCAACGGAGTATACACACACACACACATTAACGTTAAGATATATCGGCGCTAGTATAATTACCTGCTGTTGCCGCTGCTTCTTTTGTTACGGAAGGAGAAACTCTCTCTTTATATATCCCCCTCCCCCCTTCTTTTATTTTTTTTATTTGTATCTTCGAACGTATGTTCTCGCAACTCCTGCAACTAAACTGTATATCTTCGATATTTGTGGAAACTAAGAACAAAGAACGTACGTCAGTTTGATCAACAGTTTAAATTTATTAAAAAAAAAGTCTATTTTCGAAATTGAAATTTTTAATGTTAAAAGTCGTCAAACCCGCGTTATTATAATTATAGATATAATTCATATAAAATATATGTTCGTTTTTCGTTTAATCCACGTATAGACCCGCATATTATATCTAAAAGTCTATTTTAATTACTTATTCGGCTATAATGAGGAAGATCGTTGACAACTGCAGTTATAATCCTTATACAGTGTCAATATAATAACTTTGGTATATATAAGGATATATAATAGTGCGCTGACTAAAACGGAAGTTGTGAATATAGGGCGGTGATGGGCGACTTCCGGTCCTCCCTGTGCGCATTCACGAGTCATCGCTCCACCGCAGACAGTTCGTCTCTAGTTATTTTATTGAGCAAAGACTCGATAGAGCTGCTTTATACATGATATACTTCTGCTTTTATATATAGTAGAGCTCTTCACACGTATATAGGTACATACCTAATCGTGATTATTTTACATCAGTTAAATTCAATATCGTTTCATATCTCGAAACAAATATATTATAAATAATGTTATTCATACATACAATGACTAATCCATGCATTATCCTGTTAACAATAAGTCGATTGCGATATGTATGCGTCAGATAATATATGGAGACGGGGAAAGAAAAGGAAAAGGAAATAAAAAAAAAAAAAGAAATAATAAAAAAAAAAAAACAGAGAAAAAGCAATGAAAATATACATCTGACGATTGAGGATAAAATGGACGCTTATTAGATTTATAATATAATATATATATATATAATTTAATTACGGTTTGAAAAGATGAAATTAATTAGCCATATTCGTACTTATAGGTACATATAATTAATACGATGTATATAATTATTATGAATATATATATATATATACGATTATCTAAAAGTTGTCGCGTTGGTGCAGCTGAACTCGAATCGTTTTATCGTCAGGAGTAAATATTCGCAGAAACTAATTTCATTTCGTGGAAAGATAACATATATCACTCGGATTCGTATGAACTTAACTTGTATGTGGCATGAACGCAGTTAAAACGTAAAATATTCCGACTACCGAGTTTTGCG
The DNA here is from genome assembly GCA_963924015.1 of Macrophya annulata. Lineage (NCBI taxonomy): Eukaryota > Metazoa > Arthropoda > Insecta > Hymenoptera > Tenthredinidae > Macrophya > Macrophya annulata. The sequence continues at coordinate 3,589,910 of OZ001262.1, forward strand.
ATAATGTTTTTTTTTTTTTTTTTTTTTTTTTCCGTAATAATACAATAGAAATCTATCTGTATGTATATATACCTCCATATACTTATAATATATATATGTGTCTCTGCGTGTAAGTGTAATATACATGTGTGAAAAAAAGTTCTTCTTATAAAACTTATAAGCGAACTATTATACCTGCAAATATCCAAACCATACCGAAAATAATTATTTCGCCAGTGATCTTTATTTATGTTATACAGACAAGATTTTCGATCTCTTTTTTTAATGATCGCGAATTATTATCATTGTCCTTATGTACTTAATTATTTATTTATTTATTTATTTTTTTTTTTTTCGAAATTTTCACTCTACAGCTCGCAAGTTTTACTTATACCTATATGTATATACATAACCAAATAGCATCGAAGTATGGGTAGGTATACCTACTGCAAATGAATAACCGCTAAGAATCTAATATCGCTTACTACGGCACGATCATTTCGTTGTTTAGATTTCATTGTCGCGTGCAGCGGAAGCTGCAGAGTGAACGCATCCGTTATCGCGTATATATACGTACGTTATATGGGAAGTGCGATAGTCGTTAATTAAGCAGCTGCAGACAGCGATATTAAACACATATATACATACATGATTATAAGTTAGACTGGTTACAGAAAAATAAACGATAAGCAGTTTTTGTTATTCACAATTATTCCTGCAGCGATTATAATACGTAGGTACATACCACAAACAGAATAATCAAAGATATTTGATGTAGGTAGTTTCACAGCATACGATGTATAAAATTTATATATATATGCTTATACGTGATCGCGGTAATTGAACCTATATACCTACGTCGATGTCTACAACTATAATAGAACTAGAATAAAATTCTATTTTATTTTGTTTTATTATTTTTATTTTACGTAAAAACCGTCTGAATAAATTACGTGATTATTAATCAATCTAAAATCGTGATGTACATATACCAGCTAAAATTTTATAATATATTATATAGTTAAAATACAGCAAAGCCGCATGTACCTACAGTTAGTACCCTTTCCAAGATGGCGTCCGGGGGAACTGCGAGTGGCCCGTTTTCATGGCTTCTGATTATCATACAGGTATATACGTGTATATTATATATACCGCAAAATATAATGCTAGGTTATATCGTATCGTTGATTAGTTCTAATATCGATAATTGATAGTAAATAAAGCGAGGATAATAGTTATTTCATATAATACCTATTAATTAAGAAAGAAAAAAAAAAATGTCTTCTGAATTGTATATATTTACGAAATTTTTTTATTCCCGATATGCTGCAATGATCATGTGTAGCTTTACGTATATACCTAGATATAATTATAAGAACGAATATATATATATATGCTAAGCGTATATACGCGAGGTAGGTACCGAGGGATTCTTGGGCACCTATCTGCAGACTATACCGCGGTCCAAGGCAGGAGTTGCGGCGCGGCGTCGTGATCCAAAATTAGAAGCATTTTATTCGAAACTCGACGGCGAAAACAACCGGCCGCACCTGGCTGCTGCTACTGATGCTGCTTGCTGCTATTGCTACTGCATTATAAGACGACCGAATATCTCTTTTTGCGGTCGGCTTAAATTCTCCTCTTCAATTAAAATCAAAAAAGAAAATAAAAAGAGAAAAAAGTAGAAAAATAAAAAAAGAAAAAGAGAAGAAAAATAACGATATACAAGTTTATTTATATAATCGCATGTATGGAGACATACCTATAATACATATATAGGTAAATAACAACGATGAAGGATCATATATATTGAAATTTGTCAGGATTTTTAAAATTTGTAATTTTTATTTATTTTACTTTTTTTGTTTCTTGTACATATACAATGCGTATATATGACAGTGTATACACACATACATATACCTGCATTTTATAATATCATCTTACCTATGTAGATATATAACTACTACATATATATATATCGAACCTAACTGCTGCAGCCTTGGGATGCAAAACGATGTGTTTTAAAAGATATAGGAATGACGTCAGATATAACATATGTATTAATGTACATATATAGGTACCTACCTACTATAATGCCGGTAAAAGGATCATCTCCCGCATCGCGTGGTTTTATAATTCCAAAGTACAAAACTGGAAATTAAAGATCCTCGCGATTTATGACATATATGCGGCATCATGGCTCAAAACTATTATAATGAATACCTGCACTTATAGCATTCAGGTATTTAGTAACGATCACTGAATAATATCGTCGATACATATATACTTAACTATAATACCTAATTACCGTATATTGCAGCGTTAATTATTGTATTATACCTACGTGCGATTCATTGGCGGTGAAGATCATTATCTGAGGATACCTATACCTATATGTATATCGAAAAAGAAACGGCGAAGATTATACTTACTTATATGTACGTTTCGAGGTTATGATATTCTTCTTAGAACTCTTACGAGGTCGTTCGTGAATGATTCTATCTACTGAGTGAATAATGCGTATATATATATAATACATATATATATATATATTTTTTTTGCGGTTGTCTCAAAACCGCAAATCTCTAAGTAACACATATATACATCTATACTGCAGCGAGTTCGAACGAGCTACGCAAGATATATTATGGGTATATCGTTATTTTTTGTATTATAGAAAAGATATGTGCGAGCTAATTGATTTTAGAGAATCTTATAATACCCGACGAACGTAAAAAGGATTTAGACGTCATATACATACATATGTATAATAGGTATATATATATACGTAATTAATTCTCTGATCGTAAACAAAATGGCGATGAATGAGAAAATGGCCGTTTTAAACGTTATATACCGTATTTTCTTTTTAGTTTTTAGTTTTCTCAAGATGACAAAATTCTAATAATTTTATATACAGTTTTAATATATAAAAAATTCAAATAATATATTCTACTATATAACCTATCGCTTTTAACTACTAGATACCGTTTCGTAACAAGGTTTATAAATATGTTAGATTATAAATAAATGTCTAGTTCGTGTTGTATACCTATACGTATACAGCTGGCTGCTGTCACGTCATATCCGTTCCGCGATCTCTCTTATAGTTATAATATATATATATCGAACTTATATTAGTTATATCCGTATACAAAGTATAGATAAGTACATACCTTATACATATATCTACATACGTTGGGAAATTTATTATACACGGTAGCTGTAATATTCCGTATAACATATATATTATGAAAAACGACTATATATTACATTATATTTTATGTATAATATATACCTATACCTATTATACATACTTATATATCTATATAGATGTAAGAATGATATTTTGATAAATTTTCGCGACAGGTGTATGGGTAATTATATTAGATTTTGAAACTGCTAAACTTATATATTCTCGCGGTTATAATCACGGAGTTTCTTCTCGCGTCTATATGTGCAGTATATTATATCTATACTAACGAGACATATATCTAAGTATATAATACCTATAAACGAGAATAAGTTACCGCGCGACCGTTTGTCTATCCAAATTTACTACCACCTTGTCCATGTGCGGTTTGTTTACTCTGTACGCTAAAAACAGACCGTAGGTTTAAACCGCCGCGTTCGCTCAGGTTAAATGAAACTTACTAAAAGATTCTAGATGAGAGCTGCTATAGTATAGCTGTACCTAATATATACCTACGTATACAGGAATATTAGGATCGTAGTTTTTCAAAATATTTAACGAGATATTAAAAGTACGGTAGAAACGTATAATTCATGTCATTTAACTTGACCTAATCTTCAGAGCTCTTGTACGATCGGATGTTGCATAGTGGACGCGAGTAGGTTGTAGGTATGGATTGAGACGCGATGCAGAAACCGAATTTAATATTCTTAAGTAATTAATTATCTTTGCGTATACATTATTAAACGGCACGCGGAATCGGTACGAGAATAAAGATGCTGCAACTATTATATCATACAGCTGTATGAGTTTTAGGTTAATTTTTACGCGAATTTAATTATTACATCCTACACTTTAGGTGCGAATGTGTTGAGTTTTTTGACCGGAGTTGTTGCGGCGGTGTTTTTTTCTTTTGGATATGTAAATTTGAAATGGAAATTGACAGACTATATATGAAATGCATATGAAAATCAAAACTTGCAGGATAAAAAAGCGTTTCTAAAATGGCGTCGTAAGTACAGACTTCACGAGGTATATTCGTAGCTGTATAGCGTTTAATTATCGTGACCGGAAATGACTGTGCGTCATACATTAATCTTACCATAATTAGATATAAAGTTGTGGAATAATGGGGTCGGGTTAAAGTTACGAATTTTAAAAGTTCCGAACGATCAATATTACGGATTCGTTTGAAACGATTACGAATTTTCAGAAACTTTGAACTTCGGAATATCAAAATAATCCGGAAAGATCGTAAAGACAGGGAGTCAAAAACTCGGAATGTCCAAAACTCTAAAAATTTAATTGAAAGATAAACGCGAAACTCAAGTTTCGGAGTTAGACCTTTCGAAATTTTTAATCTTCAGCGTATTTCGATTTGAAATAATGCAGACTTCCGAAGTAATACACCCTTTTCAAAAACTGTGTTTCGGTAATATTAATATTCGGGATATTTAATCTTCGGAACTACGATTCTCGGCCCCGAAATAATTAGTCTTTGAAAGACGAAAATGACCCATGTAAGGGCATTACAAACTCTAACCTCACATGACGCAGACCTAATTATAATTGCGGTGAGTGTATCTAATCATTCCTCGAATTCACCGAGTGGTTAACGTTTATTTTATCCTTAAGGAAAGCCTCGACACGGAAAAAGAAAAATATCTGTTACAATTTCGAAATTGCGGAGATAAATTACTAATAAAATAAATAAATTTTATTATTTCCATCAAGTTTGTAAAAAATAAAAAATAAAAGTAAATAGAAAAGGAACTTGAATACGTCGGACAGGGTGACATCAACCCTGATCCCCGTACAAAATCATTATAACTCTCATACCTATAACCTATAATACACCAATTCGTAAAAACACGTGCTACCCAGATGTCACGATCATTTCTGAGAGACTAGACTCTCAAAACTAATAGTTCTAAAGTCGTCCATGACACCGAGTGTATAATTAGCCGACTTCACCCCCCGCGGTGGTACATACATACAAAGACGGAAAGTATCGAAAGAATTTCAACGATCTGTAGATATACCTAAATAATAATTAATTTTCTCGTTTATTCAATGAGTTTCTTTACTATATGTATAATAAAAAATTAAATCTCTATCCATACTCTAGATAGTGAAAAAAATCTGTCTTTAATAACATATATTTCATCTTCTAACCTATAAAAATTTTGTCCGAAAATCATCTGCATTTATTATAGTACGACATAACAAGCGTGCGCGTGCGCGTGCGCGTGTACAACTATAATAAGGTAGCCTATACCCAGCAATATTTTATACACCTAGAGTTACCTAGGGACACTAAATTGGAAGAAATACCCTGCCGACGTTGGGGGCGCCAGTCACCGTGGGCCCCGGGGGGTATTGATTTACAATGCGGGCTGACTGCTCTGTACAGTGCGGTGGTGCGGTAGTAGCGGTAGTTATAGCGGTTTGGTTAGGTTATATATGTACCGTACCTATACTCCGTATTCTCTTGCCTTAAGGGACTCGTTCAAAGACTTAGACGACACTTGCTTGTCGCCATACCTACTTGCCTTTACCCAAACGTCGATCTATACTCGCTTAAATCAAACCGGAAATTTAGACGTCTCAAAAACAAATGACGATCATTATTCTAATATAATATAACCGATGATCAATGCAGGTGCAACGATGTAGATGAAATTAAACAGCGTATAGGTATGTGAGGTATTTTGTATCTTATCAAAATAAGTTTTTATCAAACACTCGATCGGTTTGAACATTGAGACCGATGATCGTAGGTCTAATAGTTAAAATCAATTAAATTTCTAAAAGAGTTTTCGCGTTAATTTATATACAAGAGAGTCTGACGCTTATATCTTCTTCTTGTTTCATTATACCATTCGTATAATTTTATTATAGGTATAAAATAATAATTATAAATACGACACGTATAGATACACGAAGATACATTATAGTTTAATATATAACCACACGAGAGCTGTTGTGTACTTCAGAGGCTATTTTTGTACCCGCGAGAGTGATAATATGGCTGCTAATTACCTCCGGCTACTTAGCTTATCTCTACGTATATTACTGTACGGTTATATGTATAGATATATGTTTAATATATATAGTTATTATAACCGCGGAGGATATATTATCGTTTGTGGAATTTAAACGTTGCGACAAACAATTGTCGAGATAAAAATAAAAAAAATATTACCGATCCTCGTCGTATTCTTATCACAGAAACAATAAATACAGATTTCTAAACTAGCAGGTCTGCAAAGGAGAAGAACTGCTTATAGATCTTTGCAGATTCTTTTGATATTATGATTAAGAGATGAAACGTGCAGAGAAGGGGAGATTATCTATCAATTATTGTTTCAAGATCGCGTATATGTATATCGATCGCGTGATAGAAATAGTGTGTTTTGATCATCCCGCGCCATCGCATATATAAGGGCCATTTCAAGGGGCAGGTGAGAGATACTTAGAGAAGGTCCCAACGGGTCGCTGGCAAGCACTAGCAGACAGGCAGAGGCAGAGACAGAGAGTTCCGTTCGTTCGTAGGGTACGTACCTATATACCTATACCTATATACGTCAGGTTGGCAACATCGCCGAAAAATCGAGAGAGTCGTCGGTTCGTACCATCTGGTCTCATCCTTGGTTAGCGTATACAGCAGCTGCCACCACGATGATCCTGCGCGCCGTCACATAAGGCACCTTTCAAAACATCCCGAAAGAACTCTGAACATAAGGATTACACATCGAGAGAAAATTTCAATTTTTTTTTTTTTCTTCATGTTTATATTATTATATTTTGTTTGAACTTCCTTTCGTTTTTTTTTTTTTTTTTATCATTTTTCAAATCAAATTCAACGATGATGATGATGCTGCACCGTTTTCTTCTGATATCACTTTATATTACCTTTTGTTTGCACATTCTTTTTGTAATTAAAAAATTCGTCTGTATCAAAATTGCGGACGTATGTATATACCGCAAATGTTAATTATAATAATAAAACAATTTATTAGATCGACTATTCATGATTTTGATCAATGTCCCATATATCCTTATCCCTAATTAGGTATTTACTATAGAATTAGTTGATTAGTTAGCAGTTAGACCGTAAACTATCCATACGAGGATGAGTTTATGTGATTTTTTTATCATATAGGTTATAAACGCAGTATATTTTCTTTATGATAAAATATCTATAAGCATGTGTTTTAGCTTAGTATAATCGAAACTGTGATGATTAACCTGAGTACGATAGTCTTTTAGTTTATTCATAATACCTTAAGGGAATTTTAAAAATAATTTCATGTAGATATAGATAAATAATAAAATTTTATTAATTCAATTTTTTTATTTTTCAAATTTTTCTTAAATTTTATACACTCGTTGAATTCTATACAGGTATAAATGGGTGTGTTTAGTTTTGCTTAAAGTAAAGTTGGTATAGCAGTTAGAATTTCACACGAAATCGCGTAGGAGCAGCTACAGCGTAAGCAAGCAGCTGAGATAGTTAAAATAGCAAATCGCCTTGAAGTCAGGTTGTTTTTTTTATTTTTTTTTTTTTATTTTTTATTCATTTTATTCTTTTTGCACGTGGAACAGAGTGGCTCGCCTTAAACACTCCGACGCGGTACACTATCGTTCACTGCGACACACTCGGCGAGCTCCTGCGGATTTACTTAAATACAAACAGTACGAGATGATAAGAAAAAAAAACAAAAAGAGATAAAAATATTTTATCCAATAAATTATATACCTAAAAAAAAAAAATTGCAGAAATTATTATCATTATTTAAATAAGAATTTAATCGATTGAAAAATCCACATGTCGTTCCCTCGTCATCGTTAACATATATGAAATATTAAAAAGAATAAAAATAAAACATAAAAAATATTTTACTTTTTGTTTTTGTATATAGAATTTGAAACTTTCGGACCTGTTTGAATTTTTTATTTTTCCTTTTTGTTTTTTTTTTTTTTTTTTATATACAATATCTTGTTTTGTATCTTTTTTAAATTCCTTATAGTTATTCGTCGCTATATACATAATCAGTAAATATATATATATTATATTCAAACTCGTGACTTTCTGACATATACCGTATAAATTATACGTACATACGTATGTATATCTATCTCTAATACACCTATAGATATATAATACAGCTATAAGCGTTAGTGGCGATTTTTACCGCGCTCGGCCTTGCCAGAGTATATTACTCTCGCATATCTGGAACTGTTGGTTGTTAGGAATGAGTCGGAGAGAGATAGAGAATAAAAAAAAAAGTGAGAGATAGATATACAGAGATAGAAAGATAGAGTAAGAAAACCGGCGATAGAAACGGAGATGAAGAGATTGTGATGAAGTGAGAAAGAATATTAGAGAGAATAGGACGGTTGGCACGTGCCTCTCTTCCTATCCAGCCTCCACACTCAACAGATCCTGGCAGTACCGCGGACCGGCAACTATATAACTTATCAAGATTTTCTTACGCATTTTGAACCGCGCTTTAGCAATTCTGTTAACGAGACGTTGTTAACTATTAAGTACACGTATAGGTATATACACATATTATATACTTGCATGATCTTAAACTCATCGAAATAATTCAAACGAACAGTATATATTATACAGTTTTTTAATGAAATTTTGATACAATTTTTTAAACAGTATATAGTAAAGAAATAAAGACGAAAAATTGTTTTTGCTTTTCTTTTTTGATTATTTAATTAATTATTGCAATTTTTCAAATTGTCTACGGGAGGTCGTTGAAACGATCTATAATAGGGATCGAAACGTGTACATATACATATATATGTATATACATATATAATAGCGGAAGGTTAGAGGTGGTACTGTGAATTATAAATACATTCGATTAAAAAATTGAGTGAGGCATTTATCTAGACGGGTATAAAACCGTAAGGGGGTCTTGAGTTTGTCTCGTTTTCTTATCGGAACAAAATCAACTGCTACTTTCTTTTTTTTTTTTCTTCTTCTTCTTCTTCTTCTTTTTGTATTTGATTTTTTACTTTTTTTTTTATTCTTTCTTCTATTCCCCATTTATTTTTACGTCTGTTTTATAATACCGCGTGCCTCGCTTATATGTATACATCCTCGAGAAGGATAAAGAGGATGGAAAAAGGAGGAGGAAAAAGAAGATGCTGGTTTCGTTTGAAATTAATGAGCTTTACTCCAGACAAGAAAGAAAGACAAACCTACGCCTGAAGGAGTATAACAACCTACGCTTTCTAACCTAAAATTTAAAATCTATTCAACGCATATATACGTATGTATATATACATACGATATCACATACGCACAATACGCACTTGTTATTATACTTTTAGTCGCCGACAGTTCTCAGTTTCTATTACCTACTTACACCATGAAACTTAACTCTATTCATTATTCGTTGTTAAAATTATGTTTCTTAAGTTATTAATACATAAATCGTATATGATCTATACGGTTATAACTACGTGGGTGGATTACGCGGTAATCGTAGGTAGCTCAATTATATCTACTGACAATAGATATTATATATATATACGTCTATACATATATCGCTAAGTCATCGAACAATTTATAACACACGTTTTAGATTTCTGCTATGTAATTCATTCATTAAAATTCATCATCGAGTTTCATTTCAAAAAGATAAGACAATGATAAATACTGTAAAAACCAAAAAAAGAATTCCCAAAATTCTTTTAAAGATCGTAATTACGTATATAAAAAGACAGGATGATTCATGATCAATCAACGGTCAAAGACCGAAGTATATAAATATATATTATATACTTATTTTTATTATTTTTTATTTTTTCTTTCGTCCAATTAGAATCGGGGATGCACTTATAGTGCGATGCGTGTGAACTGTTGCGTGTTGTATGTCGCAGGCGTGAGTCGGTTTCGTCCATCCTCGTTGCAATGAACTATCATCAAGCTTAGACTGCACTGCACAGCCACGTATCTCGAGGACGTAGTCAACGACGGACGCGTTATAAGCGCATGCCTAGACGCCTTGGCAGGCGCCCAAGGAATTCGTTAAGCAACCGTTCAAAATATTGACTCATTTGTCACGCGGCCTCGCTTCACGCATATACGCATATATAAGTATATATGTACGCATACAAACATGCGTTTAACCGCTTACCTATCGTTGCGCTCTGCTTCGTTCCATTGCGTTAACGTTACGTTCAGATCCCATGACGTATACTGTACGTATAACGCACGCCAAGACCGTCTCGAATCAAGATCATAATGCGTCTGCCGGATCAACCGCTTTGTAAATAATAACTCAAAACTCATGATGTGCACGTAGGTATACGTTATAGTAATAATACGTACTTGCACACGTCATATAACTTTCACTTTTAATTCTTATTATATATTTAAGAACCCTGCAGATCTCAATTTAAAAATTATTTTCAATCACAGACATTAGTGACAGATTATCAGTTAGAAGAAAAAAAAGGTTAGATTTTCCATAAATATAATATAAAAAATTCATATTATCTGAAATATTTGAGAAATTTAACTTTTGTTGTAATTTCGAATATATGCGATATCAAAAAAAAAAATTCTGTAAATTCTTATAAAGGCCATTAATTTTTGTCTATAGCTCTATGACGACGTGTCTATCTGTCTGTTTGTCTGTCATGGTAATCGTAATCTTTAAGTCAGATCAGAACCAAACCAACGCAAAGTAACGTAACGTAATGTCGTTTGACCAGTAGCACGAGGCGTGGTTTTGTTTAATGTAATCGTACACTAAGAATAATTCTCTTATAGGTATAATATGGCTGTATACTTGTATGTACATACATACATACATGTAGAGCTATATCATGTATCGTATACATCATACTGTGAATTCAACTGACAATAAAAACTACTGAGTAAAGATATATGGATAATAAGGTGACAAATACATGTTATAATTCTACGTAACTGATTTCTAACAATTATTTATAGAACTACTTTATGATAAATATATCCTCTTGGCTTTAATCATTTTTATTATACTTATAATTCGAGTAATAACTATATATTACTAATTTCAAATCCGTGATTAATTAATATTTTAATCATAGTTTTAGCCATATATACCCGATCCTAAGCTATTTTACTACAGCTAATATAATCCCGCGTTCAATTTAGTACAAAATAAGACAAGAAGAGTTTGCCAAGAGGCTAACCGAATACTTGTCCGGTTGGTTTTTGCACCATCAATCGTCTCCTCTTATTCCAGTGAACAGGGTCTCCCTTATGGAAGCTGTATGATACTTACGACATGACATATCGTCACGAAAGGAGGCTAATTCGATGATCGACATTACAGCAATAAGATATACATGTAAAAAAAAAAAAAAATGTATCTTGATATTTGTAGAGGAATTCTTTTGACATGTATAAAAAAAACTCTACCTACATCCTTGACGTTTATATTATATCTGTCAATCCGTAAATCTGATAGTTTATAAAAATTGGTGAAATTTTATATATCTCAAAATAGATAAGGACTAGGAAAATATATTCAAACTTCTTTCAACTATAATCTCAGTTTCTTTTCATACCTATTTTAGTTTATTTTCATCCCTAAAAATTTGTCGAGGTTGTTAAAGCTTTTAATTTAACTGCTTTTTACTCGATCCAGTGTTTGATTCGAATTCAGTCATCCCGTTACCGGGTGGTAGGTTATAGTGAAATCGTATGCACGACCTTGTGTCCTGGTCCAACTATATTCGTATAGGTAGATATTTTTCCACTTTCCACTTCAGACGGCCGCGCTACAACCCCAATGATTTGATCCCCGAAATGGAAGTATAGGTATCTACCTACTCTAGGTAGTTTAGGTAGGTACTCGTAGGTATACCCGTACTTATTTTCGAGTATAATATGTACATACATAGGTATATATAGATTTTTGGCATATGTGTGCACCGAATCGAGCTATGTAACACCCGTTTAAGGGATACAGTGCAACGCAAGAGGCACAAGCTGCTTCCAGACGCGTGTCACGAACGTTGCAGCTGTTGGTGGCTTGTGTAGCGTTGAGCGATCATTGTGTTTCATGTACATGTATATATATATATGGTTTATATATATATGAGAGAAAAAAAAAAAAAATGAAATGAAATGAAATGAGAAAAAAAAAGAGAAAGAAAGAAAGAATTGAAAAAGAAAAAGCGTCCCTCGAGGGGTGAAATCGGGTGAAGAAAAGGGAGGCGTATAATGGCTCGAAATGGCCAAATTATAGAGAGGCATATGTATAGTAGGTATATATACCTACCTACGTGAGTGTGTCTCGTGCCGATACGGATAATAATCTTAAGCGAGTGTTTGTCCAGGTCACAAGTTCTTCGGGACAAGTTAAAACGTCTAAAGGGTCTCTTCGAGAACGCGGGTCTACTTCTACACATCGTGAAAAAAGGAATTTCTATCACCACGATTCAGATCTTATGGAAAATAATTTGATCTCCTAAAACATCGAAGAATGAAAATATTAAAAATTAATTTTAACCGTAAAATTTAAGTTTTTTTTTTTTTTTGAAAATAAAAATGTGTCAAAATACATGCACCACGAACTGCATACTTATATAGTCTATGTGTATACGTATATACAGTTAGTTGTTAGTCTAAAAACATCTGCCGGTCGCTCAGTGGCGCCGGGACGCCCCGAGGCCGTGACAAGGGACATGGTGGCGGCGGGGGTTACGGGGGTGATGTTGAGAGGGTTGTTTGTGGTTCGGAGTCCCGTATTCGTTGGCTTCGTTAGCGAGGGCGGAAGAGAGAGAAAGAGAAAGAGAGAGGGACATGTCGACTGGGCCTAGTGCACGGCTGTCAGAAAATGTGGCCAACTATAAGACCGCGAAGTGTGATATTGAAGTAAGTATCAAGCTGGACCATGTAGCTGCATGGTCGAAAGATAAATTAAAGAAATGTTAGTTTCGAAGGTGGACGCCTTGAGTTGAGTTAAATAGATTCTAGCTGGCTGCTAAACATCTGTTTTTTAAATTGTCTATATGGTGTTTTTGTATCTTTTCTTTTTTTTTTTTTTGTTTTTCGTTTAATTCATCATCCTGACACACACGTGTCCTGGCAGGATGAGTCTGTCCGGTTCATAGTCGTTATTAGAGGTTCTTTTTTATCTCATTCTTTTAGAGAAAGGAACCTTATATATATATATATATACCTCCGGAAACAAACAAAGTTTCAAAAGAATATTGTCTACATGGTCGAAAAGGGGAACGTCACATACAGGGAAACTATAATGTAAATTCAAATTAGAAACGGGGGTAGTAGGTATATGTATGTCTCTCAATTTTACATCCGGCGACTAGTTTGTCTCAGGGTCATTTTTCTCGCTTGCCCACTTCTATACATATATCGAGAATTTTTTATTTTTTTTTTGCCCGTAATCCCCTGCAAACGAAAGAGAATATTTTTTTAATAACAGTTTTCGCATTACCTACTCGCACGGAAATCAATTGTATATAGAAATTTTTTTCGGGTCCAAGACTGCTGCAGAAGGATCAAATCGCTTCCAGGTATGTACCTCTCAGGTATCTTTCAGTCTCTCAAAGGTCTGGGGTTAAGCATTAACCAATTCACGCGGAAGGACCCCATGCGGTTAAACTCGCTAATCGCTTTATTGCCTAACTGAAGTAACTCGAATGAAGTGTTCGAAGATAAGGTATAAGGTATGCGTTTTATTGGTCCATAAACTACTTAATATCATGTACTCAAAACCGAAATTTCGTATGCAGTTTTCTTTCCTTCCAATTTACAAACTAGAGAAATATTGAAAATCGTAAGTATCGACAGATACGATTTTGTTTTATTTTTCACAATCAACGAATTCCTTAATATAATAAAAAAATTGACAAAAAGACTCAACCGTTTGTTGTACCTACTTCAAATTTAAAAATAGGGAATATGATAAGAGGTGCATCCGTTCTCCGAGACTTTAAAATTTAAATAACGTCTGTTACAAAGGTATAGATAGTTACGTAGGTACATACATACATACATACATACGTATAAGACGTAAAGATTGAAAGGTTTCTTTATCGAAGGGGTCACTCCTTGACCCTAAAGTCGAGTGCGTTAACCTCGGCTTTGAGAATCGGGAGTCCTAATTCGTTAGAGAAAAATACGAGGGTCCAAATTACCAATTTGTTACCACTATACATATAAGCATGAGTATAAGGTATATTGGGCGAAGTAAAACTAGTTGCATACAAGCTCATGGTAGTTCTCGAGTAGGTAGATACACGAGTCTCCAGAATTAACGCTAATGAGGTTAAAAATCACGTTAGTAAAAAAAAAAATACATCGATCTTCAAATTTCGAAAATATTTTATCTATACCTTGATTAAAAAAAAAAAAAAAAACAGGATAAAGTGTAGTTCATCATTCATAAATTCAATTACTCCAAAATAATTTCTTTACATTACAAAAAAAAATTTTGTAAAATTGCGTTTGTTCATCTTAGAAACGTTTCCCCTTCTTAAAATATAACAGATTATGAAACAACATTCATTTCTAGAACCAGGATTATCAGAATCACGAGGATAAGGTCGTCTAAATTCCTCTTTATAATCTCTCAAGCTCATTAGCCGTTGCGATAAGAGCCCGTCGTTTAGCGGTCAGTCTCCGACACTGTATACGTTTCTTATATATATATATATATATCGCTAAATACAACATCGTATATTAGCATTTATAGTTCGCAAAACCGATTAACGATATCATAAATTGCAGATAAGTTCTGCACAAACAGCAAATTCGTCGTTAAAACTGTAATCCATATCGAATATAAAATATTTTTTCATCAATTTATAATAAATTTTCAAAAAAATCTTTTTAATCAAAAATAGACAAAATATCAACGAAGAAATATATACAGACAGGTATAATACTACTGGTGCAAATTAAAGCCTGAAGTTCAACACCTGCCACCTTCCGCGTTCCTAGCGAGAAAATCGTTGATCAGTTAAGGTATGGGATAAATAGATATACTAGCCGAGCCAGCCACCTGGATATTAACCAGTGCATAAAGCCCAGTTCTTTAAAACGTTTGAGAATACTTGCGAATATGTAAATCAGAGTTAATCAGGCCTATTTGTACTCTAAAATCGTTAGACTCGTATAAACATAAATAAGTACGAGATATAGAATCTGCTAAGTTTTAGCTCTACGTTATTAATTTAATTTTCCCTGATTCTGAGACTGAATTTTTTAGATCCTATACGCGAACGTTAGAAAATTTCGAACCTTAAAATCATCGTTTAAGACATTTTCGAAAGGAACTTTAAAAATTTCAAACTTTAACCTGATTCCCATACGTAATTAGAGATTTAAACACAGAGCGTGTCATCGACATTTAAATAGCGTATATAAGAATGATCAGGTTTACGATCTCAAAGTCGCAATTTTATAGGATAATAAATTAATTTGTGGTAGTATAATAATTTTACACCTTTCCGTAACGTCTATTTCATTCAAAAATTTGCGATTATACTGTCCTGAAGGTATAGGTAGGTATAAGTATTAAATTTCCCACCGGTGATTGTTTTCAAAGCTTTACAATAACACAAGCCCAATGAAGGGATGAAAACCTGCAGGGGTCTCTCGACTCCCTTTAAGTAAGATTATTTATGTATTTATAACACCCGTATTGTCACTCCTTAAAGTCATTATGTTATGCCAATAATAACGAGGCGTAGCAGGTAAATCCCGATTCCCCATAAACCCCATAGTAGGTATTGTATTGAAATATATTGGTAAATGAGTTGGAGAAATTGGCGTGTGAAATAATCGCCACGTCTATCTTATAAAGCTTGGGATACGTATGTTAAATATTGATAGATTTATCAGATATTCGAGAGGCAGGCGTAGAATTTAGTAAAGTGGTTATAAATCCCTTCGCGCCTTCTTCCCGTAGATAGGTGGGTATTTATTTTTTATAAAAATAATATATAAAATCTTGTTTTATAGTAGCTGAAGAGAGATACGCTGTTACTTATATTACGCGTATAGGTAGTTAGGTGCGGGTAATTCATAGATTATACTACCTCAGTTCTTACAAACCACCGCGAATGCGTTCAAACTGCTAATCAGACACGGTAAAGATTACTAGTCGCGTTCATGGAAGTAATTGACGCGCCTTTGAGAGTCAGAAGTAGATATGTATAAGTAAGGATATTCGAGATTATAGCAAATCAGATATTGAAAAGAAAGAAAACGAAAATATAAAAGAAAACAAGAAAAAAAAAAAAACCGAAAGGAAAGGATCATGGAAAAAAAAAGTAAATCAAATACAGAGCAGGTATAAACCGATTCATATACTATACATATAGGTATATACGCGTTTATAAATTTACAGGATTTGTATACTCTCGTATAGTGAAATATTGCACACAAGACATGATAGACATTGTACATTGCGGATATATGTTCATGCGTATTAAATACACATATAGAGACCATAGATTATCAGGTTAGACGTTAAGATCCTGTACTTGGTACAGGATAGCTAAAGTCTCTTTGGATAGTCAAGTCGATTCAATTTATTCCTGGACGAAATATGGCTCGGATCGGCAAGACCGCGAAGTGTGGGACTAGGCAGACGAAGTAGGCGTTTGCGTTCCGTGCCGGTTATCGAAGATACTGCCTCAGGCAGCTCTAGCTCACCGGTCATTATTTATCAAGTCAGACTGCAGTAGGTACGTTCTGAGCTACGAACCTGCCTCTATGTTCATCCAGCTTAGTAGGTAGGTAGGTAGGTAGATAGTTTAAGAATCTCTCGATATACAAATATCCACAAAAGTCTTATTCATTTATTTCAAAATTAACCGTTCTTATTTTAGATTTTATATTTTTATAACTTCCCGCAATGAAAATTGAAAATTTTCATAAAAAAGGGAAGTTATTGGTTTTGGTCCGATTTTCGAAAATCGAGTTTTCATCAGATCTCGACGTTTTGGGATCCTAGGAAGCTATTCTGACTATTTTTGGGTGAACGTCCGTATGTGTGTGTGTGTGTAAACAAATTTTTGTCGCACGATATCTTTAGAACGAATCGACCGATTGGAATGGTTCTTATGGCGATCGAAAGGGTTTATCAAGACTTAGATCTGATTAGATTTTGGAGTCGATCGGTCTAGTAGTTTCAAAGTTATTTGAGAAATAAAAATTAAAAAACAATTAATTTTCATGTTTTTAGCGCATAACTCCTAAACTGTTCGTGCGATTATTCTCAAAACTTGATCAGACTTAGCTCTTGGATAGCCCTTTCGATCGCCGTAAGATTCATCAAAATCGAACTATTGGTTTAAAAGATATTGCACGACAAAAATTTCTCTTTTTCTCGTACGATACCTTTGAAACGAATTAACCGATTTGAATGATTGTTGCGGCGATCGAAAGGGTTCATCAAGACTTAGATCTGATTAGATTTTGGAATCGATCGGTCGAGTAGTTTCAAAGTTATTCGAAGAATAGAAATTGAAGAAAAAAAGATTTGTATAGGGAAAACTAATTATACTTATAACCTTCTTTGATTTATTACAAACACAATAGTATCAATTAATTGTAACGTATTTAACACAGCGGGAAGTTTTCGGGTTGGGCCACAGGTCAACCGATTTCCTGATTTTTTTTCTCTCTTTCTTTTTATCTTTTAAGTCTTCGAGGTAAAACGAACAATCGCTAATCGATGTTACATACATACGTCTAATAGCCTATGTAAATGTATTATTTACCCCTAAGTAGATGTATGTATGTACATAAAAATAGACTACCTATCAAGTCCAGGCTTCTAGCTGGGTTAGAGAATAGCTAAACCGAGTAGTATATTATGAATAGATAATCGATAGTTCGATCAGGTATAGGTAAGCTATCACCATCGTAGGTATGTATAGAAAGAAAGTGTTTAATGCAGCAAATCTTGCATCAGGCAGTTTATATTGGGAAGTTTAAAATCATTAGTTTATTCCTTGGGCGTTCAATACGCAAGGATATGGTTGACAACGAGTTTCCGGTGTTGACGTAGATATAGCTATTCCTATAGCCACTATATTCAGTTTCGATTTACCTTTTATTTTCATACGATTTGCAGGTGTAAAAGATACACCGACGATTATCCCGGCGTTAAAATTTCTGTTTCTTTTACATATGTAGATATAAAAGAGTTCCTAGAGTCCTTCAAGATCAGAATTTGTAACCCGTAGGATGTTGGTATCCCAAACTCCCGCTGAGCGAGACATTTTTCAAACAACAGAAACATGATTCTCTATAGAATAAAATTAAGGGGATCTCAGCCGAGTGTATCTCGTGTTATTGATCCTCTAAAATTTTCTTTATAATAATCTACTTATTTTTCATCACAATTAAAAATCATCAAGACATCTTTCATACGCTACTATCTTCCAAAAAGGGTCACCGTGAGTTCGCCCCCACGTTTGTTCCCAGGCGTCAATGTCTCTTCTGACGAAGGGGGGGGGATTGATCGTTCATATAAACCACTAAAACGGTTTGTATTGACGTTAAGCTTTCCGCACCGATTCGCTTCATCATTTACCCTTTTTGTGAAAATTTTAATTGGATGATAATCGACGAATAAAAAGAAGGAATATAGTAAGAGGTGATATTTGCGAGACGTAATTAGAAGATGCCTACCTTGAGATGTTCTTATTTATTTTTTTAATTTATTTTTTTGGGAGAGTTTTTTTTTTCTGTTTTTTTTTTTTTTTTTTTTTCTTTACTTATACCTAATAAAAAAAAAAAATTAACTCCAACCTTTCTGGGGCGTGTCTTAAACCGCCGGCTGGCTGCTGCACATCACCTTTTCCTGCAGGCTAAATTATTATCTAAAAAGAGTAATTTAATTAGTCGTCTTTGTTCGGCGCAACCCTTTACCGAATTGGACAGGTGGGCGTTTCGTGTCTTCGACGACTTAATGACCAACGATATACTCTTTTGGTTAACTGTAATACCTTAACAATCTGCCTACCTGTTTCGTCCAATTGCGTCAGACTTGCTGCTCAAGCCGTATTCACGAAAGCTGTGCAGTTTCGAGAACAGTCATCTACATACCTACTTCCGTTTTCGGGAATATCGAATTCAAAGGATTTTGCTTTATTGACAAACCTTTTGTGTGTGAGGTTTGTTTGTTTTTTAATTTTTGTTGTTTTTTGGGAGTTTGAGCGTAACTCTTGACCGTTGATTACGGTAAGACGTATACGCGTTGTTATAAATCGTTATTTCAACGGCAAGTGAATAGCTTCAAGCCGCAGACGAACCCTGGAGCGGAGTGAAGGTAGTACCTCAACGTAGTATATATAAACCTGCAACCGGTCGCAAAGTGGCGGCGCTTAGTTCAAAGGCATGAAGAATCACGCGACTGTGTTGGTCCTGTACAGATACCTCCTTTCGTCGCTTAATTGCTCCCTTGGAAAAAAACTCACCGAGAAATGCCCACTGAGTGACTCCAAATAAGGCTATGCCCTCCTCGGAGTCAGTCTCTCCATGGTTCCCCCTGTTCACCCCCTTATTCCACCCTTTCACTCCAGTAAAAGGCCTGAAGGAGTAAGGACTTTCAATCTCTTCAATTTTTACCCACATTGTTACATCCTCGATCATATATTATACATATTTGGAATCTGGATTTTTGGATAGAGAATCGATACGTTAAGAGCTGAAAGTTTGATTATCATTCAATCAATTAAAATTATGCGCAATTTAAATCCAGTCAAAATCAAATAAGTCTGAATTCTATGCCTATGAAAAACGCAGAGGGACCGCACCGCACCGCATTACACCGCGACGCAACGCAACACGCAGCGTCGACCGACAGGGCTTACCCGGCGTACGTGCGACCGTCCCGATGCTACGATCCGATAAGCGCTCTTCCCCGTTTACCTCTCATCCTCTCTTTGCCTCGACTGCAGCTCGTCGCCCTCCTAGCGACGCTCAGCGACGTTTTGCCTCCTCCTCGCGACCCGGGAGGCAGCGTGACTCGCTCTATCCTCGTTTAGTAGCCGGGGAATTATCCTCTTTCGTTCTTTTTTATCTTTTCTTTTCCTTATTCTTCTTTTTTATCTCTCTCTTTCTCTCCGTCTGTCTCTCGCGAGTAAAACGAGAAAGAATTCCTCTCCTCTAACCGAACCTGCACGGGCTGACGGGTAGGCAGCGGGAGACCTTCGTGATACAGACTTGGTCTAACTACGGACTAAACTCTCTTGCGAGAAAGCGAGGCTTGCTACCACTAGCTCGAGCACTAGTAGCCCTGTATACTTTTAAACTTAAACTGTGTGTACACGTATGAGAATAGGTGATTGTGCGCAGCTGGTTTTAGAACGCACGATTACACCCATATATCTATATATGCACATATTCTCATCTCTCTCCATTTACCGGATGAAACATTATAAATAGAGAAAGATGGAATTGAATTGGGAGGGCCAAAACTCCGGAACCTTTATTCGTTGGTCGACCAACATCGGGATACTTTACGATGGCCTATGCCTATACTCTCATAGGCGTACGCACTCGCTTCATTATCATTGAGATTTTTAACATCTGACTAACTTTTCTATATAATTAAATTTATAATCTATCGATGATCGCGTGTTGAATTCTATACACCACGTTCACTCAGATCTCCCACGTCGTTTAATCGTCTTACGGGTATACGTCTTACGATAAAATAGCAGCAAATAGATCGGTGCAGTACACGATGACTTCTCTCTATATCCTAAACACCTATTTATGATTTCAAGTGGAGTATAAAATGTGAATGTGGTGACAATTCATGGGATTTGTTATCCCTCGGGTATACGATGAACCGTGTAGATATTCGTATAGTTTCGCAATATGTTTCAAGTTTAAGTCAGCAACACGTATATATAGCTGTAGAAATCAACAAGTGGGATCATGTATACATACATACATACATACATACATAGTTTACTCCGTAGTTAAACTCAGAGCTAAACCCACCCCGATCCCACTCGTTCTAATCAGAAATGATCAAAGGACAAAGCGGGCGGAAAACTTGATCAGTTGAGATCGGGTATGTGATCGTACTTTATTCTCTTACAGTAGAGGTAGGTAGGTAAGTACGAGGTATAGGTATAGGTAATACTACAAAACGTCCTTGAGAAATCGCACGCGAACGGGATATAAGCTACTAGATTCTCGACAATCGTTCATATACGATCACCCTGGTAAGTAGTTAAGTAGACATAAGGTATGTGTGCAGTATAGAGTTAGGTTAGGTATATAAATAGGTGTAAATAACAGCTATGAGTTTAAAATCCTTAAACGTCCTTGCGGAAACGAAAGTAACTATCCGCAAGGCGCGTCGTTGTTGAGAGGTGAACGATTCTTAGCAAGGCTGTTAGACACGTAGCTATATAAAATAAATAGACGATAAGCTAATACGGCGAGTTCGGTTATTGGAAGTGTTTATCGAGACGTGGAAATCAAACTTTATATATCGTTAGAATATCAAGAAATTAACGAGAGTAAATATCTTCATTAATAATTCCGGTTCACCTGTTGATTTACCAAAAAACAAAAATACAAACTCTTTAATCAAGTTAAAAGAACAATTTTTTAATCCATTCATTACGAAAGACTGTGAAAATTACGAGGCACCAATCGAACTATACCCGACGCGAGGTTAAGAGAAAACCAAAAAAAAATCAAAAAAATCGAATAATAGGTACAGAACGAAGGGCGTCAGACGAAGGTGAGGCAAGACCCATGAAAGTATAATCGTTTTCAGGGTGGTTAAACAGCTTCCTTCCTAAGCTTCCATCTTTGTCATTTTGTTTTATATGTATAGTTGTATCCATAATATGTGTGCGAGGCAATTCTCTCTTGACTCTCTTCGTCTTTCTGTCCCTCCTGCAGGTCCCGCACATGGGCCGCTCCCGCGGCCTTGTCCTGGACCGCCTACACCCACGCGCAATCAGACCCGAGTCAACGTCATTGTTGAGCCGGTTTTTTTTTTTCTTCTTCTTCTTCATCCTTTACAGTATCTTTTTTATTTAATTTTTTACGTTTTATACTTTGCGCGACAGTGATCAGCCCCCACACGGAATAAGTAGATCGATTGTAAAGTCATTGCTCATTGTTATCATAGTCATTGTTGTTATTTTTATTAGTTAAAAGTCAAATTTATTCCGTATCAATATAATACCTACATAAAAAAATAAAAATAAATAAAAACATCTCGTAAGAAGTTTGTCGAACTTTGAGTAGCGATTGGAGAGGTAAGTAAACTTGTAACATGTATATGCGAGATTATTTATATTCTCAGCTTTTACATGACACTTTGAATATCTAAATTATAATCCATTGTGATTCCTGTACCGTTATGATGTCTGGTGTAATTCCTTATGTATATCAACTAATTACCCTAAATCGTTGCGTATGTGTTTATTTTCATCCTCAAATGTATGTACACCTTACAATAAAGTGGAATGCGAGCTTTGTCGAATGATAATTTGGATAAACGATATGTCTAGGATACCTACTCGCTCGGTTAGCCACGCCCACAGTTCTTCTCAGCCAGACAACCGATTGCCCTCGGACAAAAACGATATCGATTCATATGTGTATAATTATGTATATAGGTAGGTATATACATATATATATATATACCAGATATACCTACCTACCAAGCATTATTTTTTTATTCTCAATCTTTTACAGATATGAACCAGGAGCGATCAAAGAAGTGCCGTTTAATTCCGCTGAAACGTTACTCTGTGTATTAAACCTTCGAACAAACCTCAATTGTTTGGTTTTATTTGATGCGATCTATGTTTATAGCTCGATTTTGTATATTTTACGAGAAACTGTGAATATAATTGATGTAGAAAATAGTTTTATTAGAAACTCTATACCAAGTTTGAACTAGTTTCGTTAAAAAAAAAACAAAAAAACAGAACAAAAACTGAGAACAAAGTCTACAGCACATTTCGTTATTTTATCGAAAGTCCATACCAACTTCGAACATGATTTTATACGTATCAAAGGGGTTTGTTCGATCGAGTGTGACTCGTATAAATGCGTGGGTTTGTCCAGTACCTATAATACGTATGTATGTAATTCTCTGCAATAATTTCATCCCAGTTATCGACCGTATACGAAAGGTGAACAGCGAAACTGTAGACTTGGTGCAGTTTAGTGATAAGTAACTGAATAAAAATTCATTGGGATTTCTTATCGGCACGTATGTTATTTCCTTGCAGTACGTATACGTATATACGTGTGTTATTAGTTTATAAATTCTCAATAACTTGTCGGAGGTGAGGAAGCCGAGGTAAATCGAGAAATTTTCCTAGGCGTTGAATAATTATATAGCTAGGTACCTACAGGGTTAATATTTACCGATAAGATGTAATAACCTGTTTAATGACTCGGCTTGCGGTTGAATTATTTAATTAGGCTAAGTCTTATATACCTACCTGCGTTCGAGACGGCAGCGTTAATCTATAAAGAATCGATTAACCTTACTGGGTGGTGTATTTTATTCGCAAAAACCAGTTTTAAAACGAGATGGTATGGATGTATACGATACTTGTAAGGTAGCTAATCATTGCGTGACGATTTATTCACGATTCGTCAATCTTACACTTTGGAACACTTAATCAGTACTTCACACTACGTCGATAAGATTTAGATTCAGGTTTTACTTGGGATTGTTTTATCTCGTACGTATACGTGACAGTATCGTGAATTTTCCCCTTTTTATACTTTATTTTTATCAAACCGACCGACTGTCGCGGCAGTCTGAGATCAGAATTACGTAATTCCATGGTCACGCGGTAATTACGCAACATTCAATGTGATATCGCGAGTTTTTATGCGGTCAGTTTGTCCAGTCGGTTAACTTTCCTTATTTTAGATATCGTATCGGTTTAAAGTATAAAGCGAATTAAAATAACGCGGTAGAAAATTATTCCCAATCTTAAATAACGGCGACGAATCATCATCATTCGATTGACATTAAATTTTTAACTGTGATTAAAGATTATAAATTTATCACGACGAGTCGTCGGTCGTTTAGAATTTTTATTTTTATTCAGACAAAATTCTTAAGACGAGAATTTCAATAAAGAGATGCGAATCACATATCCGCAAGTCTCACGTCGATTATAAAACCTGCTGCAGTTTCAATCTCCATCGCAGCAGCAAAATTCACGTGAACAATTACTCGAACGATTTTATATTTCGTTCGCGCACGACGCGCTCCGATGATTTTCAATTGCATATCTTCTATATATACATACTCCTCGGTACAGACGTATTTTTCAACGAAATATGTCGTATTCGTCTAGCCAAGCATTACATATACATCGATGTATACATATATAAACCTGAGTAGGTGTAAATAGATGGTAAATACATACAATGGGGTTTAAAATCAATATGCAGGTCGTGAAATTTTATATATATATATATATATATTTTTTTTTTATTATTATTTTCATCTCATCATGTTGATGGACGTTTATAATTCCTCTCGCGTTGAATCCTGGACAAACAAACAAAAATACAAAAATACTAAAATCACTCCTCCAATTAACCGAAATTTTTTTCTTTTCATATATATAAGACGCGTTGAAAAAGTTTAGAAAAATAAAAAGAAATATAACAGAGATGAACTTAGATGGCGAATCTGGCGCCTCTCCAACGCGTACAGGGTGCTTTGTGCTTCTCTCTTTGTCTCTTTTTCTCGTGCAGCTTTCATTGTCCGATGCTCCAGCTTCAGCTTCAGCTTCAGCTTCAACTCTGGCGAGAAAGAACCGATATTGAGAGCGCGCGTTCACCATGAACCATACCCAACGGTATATAGGTATATATATACCTATATAACTATTTTATTTTGCCTACGAGTTTGCCGCAGAAGTTCTGCATACCCTCAAGGCGAATCCTGCTGCAACTCGACTCTGAACAGACAAACCTGGAGATCTAACCTTGCGGCTGTTATAAGTAAATGTATGTAGAGGTAGGTATAAGGCAGTGGAGTTAGGTACATACAGCACCACGGAATATACTCCAGCACCGTGCATACCTCACCCACGTTTGCCTGCCTCGAAGAGGAGAAGAAGACGATGATGATGAAGAAGAAGAAGAAGAAGAAGAAAAAAAAAGAAGACGATGAAGAAGAAGAAGAAGAAGAAGAAGAAGAAGACGAAAGGAAGAAGAAGAAGAAGAAGGAGGAGTTCGCGGAATATCTTACCGTGAATTCCTGCATCTTCGTGAAGACACGCCGTGCAGACATGGCGTAGAACTTCTGGGATTAAACCGGCTTACTTATATGCTTAAAACTCTGATTTTTCAAACACAACATTTCTGAAGGAGTATGAAACAGTAAAGTGCAGACTTAATCCGTCTGCGTTTTGAATCCCTTTTACTTTTCGAACTCAGATATCGAATCGTCTCAGACTATAAGCTTCGCTATATTAGAAATGAACACTGTCGTATATTAGTTCTAGAAACTTTTTGTATTCTTTTACAGTATCTACGTCTGTCGATTGATTAAATTTACTTCTACACATGTCGATTTGTAGAAAACTGCAGACTTTACCTAAACATAACCTAAGCGAGTGATAAACTATGGATTGACATTTTTTTGTTCCCTTCCAATCGAATCGAAAAACAATAAAGAAAGTTTAAAGAACCTCAATTTATTTTCCGAACATTTCCTCTTCTATACGCGCTGACGCACGTTTCTACTCCTTCATCGTTCCTTCCCTCTCTCTCTCTCTCTCTCTTTTTATCTTTATTTCATTCTTTCTTTATCTTTTTATCGCTTTAGTAGCGCGCGCATACTTATAGGCAAAGACTAAACCAACGACTTAAACACTACACAGGAAACTACGGTCTCGGTGTATAGTTTCTCGCTATTTCCGTCAGAAAATGAAGTTCTTAGCAACAAAAGTGCCGAGGAAGTATATACTCAGGTTAACCGAGGTAGAAAATGGCGCTTTAACATATACATAGGTATACCTTATACGTATTTAATGTCTACACATATCCCGATTATATATACATACAACTCAGCAGAACCACGTTTCAGTATGTACAACCCTATATACTTTGCAGGAAAATTTTTTAAAAGCACTACCGTACCACGTAGTACGTAGCACTTGTCTCAAAAGCTTCTTCGACGGCCTCGCAATTCTTTACTTTAGAAATAAATCTGCCGCAAAATTTCAAACGAATTTTAAGGATAGACAAAAAAATTTTTTTTTTTTAATTTTTTTTTAAGATATAATAGTCTTTTGAATAACAAACGAAAAGTTTCAAGGTATTTGATAACACGACGATTAGACATGGAATAAATAAAACTGTTAAAATCCGGGTATAAGTAAGTAGGTACCTACGCCGAGTCGAGTTTGTTCCACGATATCGACTCGACGAGCCGGAGACACCAGGAGAGAGCGAGTGAGTTACTGCGTTTATCGATTGACTTACGACCGCCGCAGTTCACCACCTATACTCCGCGCGACCCCCCGCGACTCTCACAATTTTTCACTCTACATTCACGGAGGTAGATATAGATACTGCACTGTCAACTAGACCTAAAAATGTCAAAAATTGGAGTCCCGGAACGATTCAATCCGCGAGAATCACATCTGACGAGTTAATCGTCGTGATATTGATATTCCTATCAAAAGAGAACTTTCTGATTTCCAAAAATGGCTTCTTCACTCTCTACCGCAAGAAATTTACTTGAAATTCTAATTTTTAGTTATTTTTTTGCGGTCTTTTAATTGTCGCTAGAGACACCAGAATTTATTATATACAAATAGCCGATAAAATGGAAAGCCCCCTGGGGTGGCTTTGCGTACGATCGTAGACGACCATGTGATCGTAAGTATTTGCAAGATGGTAAAGTTTTTTTTTTATCTTAAAACTGATAGTAGACATAGCGCGATTACTGATCTCTTAAAATAGTGGAAAGTTTTTCTTGGCTAAAGCACAAAGGGGGCTTCTCGTATAAACTGTATCCAAGCGCCCGTAGGTCGTAGTGGGTAGGTACAAGGTGGGTAGGTATACACATAACGTAAAAATAGGTTTATTGATCAAGAAGCTTTGAGTGTAAGAGAGATTCGGTTAGATATGTATGTATGTACATACATACATACTAACTGTCCACGAGATTCTAGGCGAATAAAAAACGCTAAATGAAAAACAAAAAAATAATATAAAAAATTCACTCTGGATTGAATTGGACCACGTAGATTTAAATTGCCTTTCCTTCATTCTCTCTTCCTGACACAACCACTACTATTCCTATAACGTCCATTCGTTTAACCCATTTAAACCGATTCTACAGAATTCCTTTCATCACATTTTTTATATCTCGCTTGTCTATTTCATCGACATATACATATGAAAAACCGTCATAACGCTTGGGACAAATATTTCCTTCAATTTTTACTACGATCTAAAATTTCTCGAATGCTCATCTTCCAATTTATGGACAAAATGCTTGTCCATCCGACGCAAAATTTTAAATCTGGAAGTTATAACGATATGCTATCGTAATTAGGTAGTTACTCGCGATCGAATTGGCTGTCAGACCTTTGCGTGGTTGAAGAGGACTTTCCTAGCTGTCAATTGCAAATATACAATTTCTTTACGCTCAAACAGATACATCGGTTCGATCAGTTACACAATAAATGTATATAATATATACCGATCTATAGTTAATTGTGTTATAAGTTTAGATGAAAAATCTATGAAAATATATATAAACGAATGAGTAAAGTGGGTACACCATCTGTATATCCGAATTTTGTTATGCTGCATCGTTTGTCGTATGTATGATTGTAATAACACAGATATCCATATTTTCGTATTGATATAGATACATATATAGATATAACCGTACCTACTCTACGTGCGGTTTTATCATAGGCAAATCCAGTGGCATAGTGCAGTATGAATAAAGGCTTAATATAGCAAGCGTGTCCGCGAATGTGAGTCCAGGTCAAAACCAGACCTAGCGTTCGTATTGAAGAAATTTTGGCCACTAGCCAACCCGCCACTAAAGGATAGGATAGGTATAACTACGATCAGTACCTACGGTATAACCGAGATCACTATATGGGCTAGCAATTTTGTTCGCGGTCAAAAACGGAGTGTATTTTTTATTTGAATATTTTTTATTTTTTTTTTTTATTTATTCGTTTCTTTCTTTCTCATCAGGATATTTCGATTCGCTGAAATACTCTGTTATATTCTTCCTTTTTTCATATATATATATATACATATATACCTAAAACGAGAAAAAACAATCATATATAAACATCAAAACAATCCTACGAAAACTGTAGTACCTAAACCGTATGCTAAGCTAACAGATGCGATAGATCACCAGGGACATGTTTTCGTACATTGAAAGTCGCAAGATTGTGTCTATATATTCTTAAGGAGAGTATATATAAACTTATAAACGGGTGGAAAAAAAAAAAAAAAAAAAAAACAAAAAGAATGTAGGTACCTTTAGGAAAAATATTAATCCAAAGTAGGTATCGAATGCCCGTACGTAGCTCCTAACTAGTTTAATATTGCCTTTGGGCAACAGGAAACTCTGCAAACAATGTTAAAGTGTCACCGTTCCCGCAGACTAACTCACAAAGGCTACGCACGTGCTTGCATACATAGAAATTTATACAAGCCATACAAGGGTTCATATATACTATACATATATATATTCATGTATGTTACGTACCTACGTAACATACATTGGTAGGTAATTTTAATTGACTAAATCGATTCGCAGGTGCGTTTAGAAGTCTGATATATAAACTACACTGTATATTGAATAATATATGTATACATATACCTGTATATGCGGTTCTTTTTGGCAGGTGTGAAAAATTAAAAATATAAAACATCTTCGCAAAGATGGCTTGAAAATTATATAAGTATAGGTATGTAACAACAACGTGTTAAGTTTATTAAACAGTTTACTTTAGGTATTGTGTCTAGAATATTTTGGTCGTTGTAAAATATATACGCGGTATATCTTAATTGGCGAAAAGTTTGCATATGAAAAATTATCTACGAAATTGTTTTTAATTCTACTCGCGCAATCAATGAAACGTAACGGTGTGTAGTGGATTTGAAGGACGGTGTATAATAACAGAAGTAGATACATGTTCATCTATACATATATACATATATATATAGATATGTATAAAGCTATGGTAGCTAGAAGGTGTAGGTATATAGATAGTCGCTACGACCGACCTGTACGCCCCTAGACAATCGATACTTTAGCTGACAAGCTTTGGTCTCTCTTTCCACAGGTCGAAACTGGAGGCCATCTTTACGTGCGAAGAAATTATCCGCAAGATATTGTAATTTTTTTTTTTTTTTTTGGTTTTTTAAATCAGTATAATAAAAACAAATAAAAAAAACGCTTAGTTATATAGCAGAAGGACCAGAATTTACCGAGAAGACCACGGACGTGCCGTTTACACAATCACTTTGTTAATTAATTCGCA
The DNA here is from genome assembly GCA_963924015.1 of Macrophya annulata. Classification (NCBI taxonomy): domain Eukaryota; kingdom Metazoa; phylum Arthropoda; class Insecta; order Hymenoptera; family Tenthredinidae; genus Macrophya; species Macrophya annulata. The sequence continues at coordinate 3,619,641 of OZ001262.1, forward strand.
TTCATGGAAAGACCATTTCATTGTATCGTAGCCTAAACAAATTCTGTCAATGCAGACTTTTTTTACTCTATAACTATTTCGAAGAACGCTTTACTACAAGGCTAACCGGTGGACTTTCCAGTGGCTGACCAAGCCTAGCTTGGATTAAAGTGACAAACGTCCTACCTACACCAGGCGCATAGGGAGAAAAAGGGTCAAAACTCTATACTCTATATAGGACGAAATATATATCTATACAGTAGTTCGAGGGAATGGTTTTACACTATTGGTTGTATGAAGTGTGAGTATATATATATAACAATAGAATCACCGAGCACTGAACCAAATCCTTCAGCATCCCATGTATAGATATATAGTGTCAAAGCTTTTTCGAACTAGTGTATATCTAGTTAGAAGCTAAACAAGCCTTTTACAGGATTTAAAGTACCCAGACCGAGATCAGGGAGCGACGAATCTAAGGGTTGGGAATTTATCTGGGACGGGATTCCCACCTCTTTGCAACAGGACGGGAAATCCCGACCTGTGCATATCCCGAGACAGAGAGAGATAGAGATCGTGAAATGTGAAAATATTTTTTATAGATTGTAAAACAAATACGTTTTTGTTTATCCGAAATGGCGAAACTGATGTCTGTATCTTTTTATATACGGAAAAGAATATGGTATATAGAGGTTTGAAATAAAGGCGGTGAATGAAGTCTGAGTTCTTATATACACCGAGCCAAAGAATGAGAAAAATCTGTAAGTCAAATTCTGGAGCGTTGTAGCCTTCGACGGTTCGATTTAAGAATTCATTGTCCCAGATCAGGAAGCAGGGGACAGAACGATTTCCAGCTACATATTATAGTTCACTGCGCTGGCATAAACGCAGGTTAGGTAGGTAGGTAGGTACGTATGAAGGTAGGTAGGTAGAATACGTACGTACACCACCTTTAGTTATAACAAGAGTGTGCTTCTTCAACCCTCTCTTATACGTGCGGTGTTATACCCTTGGAATATTTGAGAGTGACACACGTTCACGTTGCACATATTTCATCCTATGGAATGGTGCCACGAGGCTTCTAGGTCAGACATAGACGTCCTCGGTTCAATTTGCCTATTAAACTATTTCTGCGTTCTATATCCTCATAGCTGAGTATCCTCTCTGAGCCTCATGTTCCTCACTCTTGTCAAAGATATAAAATACCTGGGTTTCGTTTAGTTAAAAATCGCTAAATGCTCCTTTGAGGATGCAAACTTCTTCATATCACACATGAAGGAATTATACGCAGTAGCCCAAACGGCGACACGGATGACTCACATTTGAGTAATAAATATGATACGAATGTCCGCAGCTTGGTTTTGAACTTCGTCAATTAAGATCTGAGAACGTCATCACCAAAATGGCCTGCCTCGTCATTGTGTCGGTAATAATAATATCGAAAGGAAAATAACGCGAGAAATAGACAAAGTGCGATGTGATTATTTTTTGAAACGATTAATGTACAATTGGTAAACATGATTTGAGTTATGGATGACTCGCGGTGATTTGCATTGCAGAAAATAGCACCAAAAATCTTATGAAATGATGGACAACCAAGGAAGAGCGTGCTCGAATATTGTATCTATGTGTAGATACCTACATGCACTTTTTACGGGTGGTTTAAAAACCTGTTTCTCCCTACTGGCCCGTTCATTGATGGTCCAACTCATATGCATAACAAGCCCATGTCCCATACAATGGAAGCGATATAGCTGCGGGCGCATTATACACTTATCCATGTTTGTTGTGTATATTTCTTTCCATTATTTCGTAGGTATGTATAATGCATCTGGATATCTAGCATATATATTCCTATATATGTACAATGTAAAAACATATATGTATATGTATTATATAAACAGCTAATTGTGGGTAGATATGATATACCTACATTTACGAATGTAGAGGACAAATTTAGATAAAAAATAAGCACGATTTTATGGCGACAATTCTTACCATGATTGCATCAAGCTTGGATTATTTTTTTACGGATTCTCGTTGTCTAGACTTCCGGAGAACCTAATACCTCAAGAAAATTATAAAACATTGTATCCAGTAGTTTTTTTTTTTTTTTTTACTTACTCGTGATGTATCCTCCATTTTTATTCCATGACCCTTACCTCAAGTTCAGTATTAACACAATATAATTAGAACTATTACACAATTGAAAATGTAGACAGTGCAGTCTAGGGTCGGCTTGTTTCTAATACGATGTGGGGATAGCTACGATTACGTATGTGGCAGATTTCAGGTCGTTGTTCAGGGTTCCCGCACTATTTCCTGACGCCTATATAGCTCTGTGACATGACACATGTCACTCATTTCTTCGTACCCTTCCGTTATACCAGCCACCATTTTACTCTCCTTAGATCCAAGGAGGGTGCCCCGGATATTGCTGGTTCGTGATTTCTCACGATTCGCGGTTCCACCAAGAGTCCCTATTCCCTCGGTCTGAGTCTTGGAAACAGACAAAAGACCGTGTCGAGGGCTGACTCGATTCGAATCAGCAGATTTTTATTTGTAGAAAGAACTCGCTTCGCATGTGTGTAGGTTTGTATGTATGTACGTATGTATGTACATACCTACATAGTACGTATATAATAAGCTCTTCTCATTATCCTCGGTGCAGTAGTATTCGTACATTCGTTATAGGGAAGTTTTTTTTTTGCTTTCTTTTTTGTTGTTTTTTTTTTTTTTTGCAAATCAAGTCTGTCCTGATTTTGCGAGGGAGAGATATACCTACCTCCTAAAGGGGAGAAAAAGAGCAACAGGGAAAAACCGAGAGAGATCAGACTGAGAGAGAAAGAAAAGATAAAGAGAGAGCGAGAGAGATTGGCGTTTGTATTTATTGCGAGTCGAGGGTGTCGAGTGGTCCATTGGGAACGTTGTGCTAAACCAAAGCCTCTAACGATTATTGGTTTAACGATTCAACCTTAACAGGGTTATACATATAACAGTCAATCACTATTTTCACTCATATATATTTCTTCATCAGAGATTTCAAATGATTAGGTACACAGATTAGCAACGGGTTAAAACACGCTTTCTCTGCAGTGTGCACATAACGACGATCGATGCAAATGAGGCCCCCGTTTAATTTACTAGCCTACGTATTCTCTCCGTTCTATAATCTCGTATAAGACGTTAATTAGTCGGCTTAACATCGAGGCGAGAAATTTCTCACGAATCGTGAATATTCTAGGTCGTAATCAAGACAGTTAATATATCGTATATAATAAACGAAAATAACGCAAACATACCTAATTATGAAAATCGTCAATCGTGTTGGAAAACAAAATTTTTAAAATTTTTTAAAAACTTTTTGATTATGAATAGACAATTTAATCTGTACAATGGAACATAACGAGTCGACATTTTGGTCACGTTTAAAGTATAGCGGCTTTCACGTGTCTCGGGTGTGCCGCACGGACCGGAAATGTGATAATTAATTTGCTGCTAATTGCAGTGACCAAAAGTTCCCAATCATTCTACACACATACCTATATGTTTAGTACTAAATTCGTACAAGTATATCCTATACGTATGATTGTATATACGATATTATACCTGTCCCCCTTCTTCTCACCGGATCGCGTGGGTCGTCGGCAAACGACAAAGGTTTGGAATGCCAGGAATGGCTCGTCGTAAGATGTTGAATGATCGTCGGTTGGACGGAGATTAGCTTCAAGTTACCCTCCCACATTTCGAAGGTTTTACTTCTTGGCTCGAAAATTTTACACATTATAAGTATATGAAAATAATTTCGTATTATGTGCGTAGGAATTGTGATATGACGTTTCCAGCACCTACGCAGACAAATATAAATTTTCATCGATATACAACCATGAAGACAAGATCTTTTTCCAAATTATTTTTATCGCCTGTCTCTTTCAGAAAAACCATGAAAATTCTTAAAATCACTTTTTCAAGATAATTTGCAAATTCTATGATTAACGAATAATTGTCTTCTCGAAACGGTATAACGAGTTATTTATTTTTTTTTTTTGTTTGTTTTTTATACACACGTATTAGTACAGTTCTTTTCTTAGTTTTGTAATTCATTCACGTAGCACTTTAGCTAACGGTTAAGAGAGTGATCACTAGAACGTTTATATACGTACGGTTTTGTTCACTCACAATTACAGGTCTGATAAATTAGGTGTAACGGTAAGGCGTGGTCAGGTAACTCGATTCCATATACCAACCATGTACGAGTTGGCCTTAGTACATCGCATATCTAGATATACGGGTTGATCGTACTTCCTAGACTTTTTTATTGGAGAGAAGAAACGCCTTTGAAAATCAGTCGCGTCTCAAGACCGGAAACGTTATATTATACTCAACGTGCTATCGAGGAAGAGGTTATCTTATCCGGTCGCAGAGCGTACGTTGACTACCGGAGTTCCAGGGCCACGTCACTAACAATAAACCGCGTTAACGTGTCGTCGAACTTTTAAAATTCATTCATTAATTTAAAATATATATATATGTATATATTGAGTAAGAGTTATTCTGAAAAAATTTCATCATCATTAGACAAAATGATCCATCATCTATCTACTTTGTTAGAAAATTGATAGCCGTAAATCCGGAACTGTTTAATGATTGAAATTTTCATTTTTTTTTTTTCATATACTTTAAAACAGAAATACTTTATAACATATATTTGTACATATATGATACAGAATTTATGTATTTATGTACATGACACAATATAGTATAGGTACGAATGTACCGCGGTGCATATACTTCAGTGCATAATGGGAGCCAGTTTGCAATGACGTAGATGTGGTTCAAGTGGTAAATACGTACGAACATTGTGCGTATTACAAACATTCATATACACATATATATATATAACGTATGTATAAACCCGGTGTATATACCAATGTAGTAGGTAGGGTATATCTTATCGGAGCTACGGAACAATGCCAGCACTGCAATGTCACGCCCACAGCTCGGCAGCCACCTCTCTTTGGTTTTATCAACACGACGGAATGTTTTACAATATACGTATGTATGTAAAGATATTATAACTATAAGTATAGGATTATTATACTCACCTAGTTATACACTGCCTACGATATTTTATGACACAACAATACGAGGATTATTTTTCCACAGATTATCCTACCTTTATCCTCTTTTTTTTTTTTTATTATAGTAATTTTAATCAAACAACAAACTGTTAAAAAGATAATAGAGAAAAGTTCCATTCGATTTTTTTCAATAATTAATTAATTCTGCAAAATGATGTATATGTTCGATTAATTATTATTTATTAAAATAATAATTCTGTACACCATGTTGTTTATTAAAAAATTATTTATATATAACTACGATCGTAGTATATAGAATAAATATATTATATTCGCGTTAATGTTATCGCAAGTCGCGAGGAGCCTATAAGGAGGTCTCGAAATAACGAGTCGTGACCTCGATGCGGTCGACTGACTTGGCTCGTGGCCCGTTTTACATCGTCTTTGAACTTTGTACAGAGGGTTCTGCAGGCACCTGTGTACTAGCTCCGTTGTTGCTCCCTGCTTATGTATACCTCGTACCCTGAAAAGGTAGGTAGAATTATATTTTCTTAGAATTTATCATTAAAAAAACATACAGATTCGGCATATCGGTATAAAAAAAAAAAAAAAAAATAAAGACTATATGGAATCCCATTTTTTGTTATATTTTTAATAACGAATTAGGTGTATAATATTTTACAAATACTTACACAGTATAAAAAGTTTACGAAATTGTAAGTGGACCCTCATTCCTAAAGTCTGGTTTTGATATGATCGGCTTTCGATAATTTGATTATCATTTTGCCTCGAAATAGACAATCTGAAATAAACAGGTCGAAGTTCAGTCCAGGTCATACCGGCGAGACTTCCTTTTAACGGATTGGTATTAATTATTCGATACATGTTGATGAAAAAATTAGTTAAACGATATTTATTTAAACTGAGATTAAAACCAGTCATCATATAAAATTAACAACCATGATAGGAATGGGATATACATATCACAATTTTTAATGGATGAATTTTTATTATTTTTAAAACTTTAATCAATCCATCCTGAGACTTAAGTCTTGCAGATATTTTATCTCGCCTTTCAATCCGACAAGGAGTTTTCATTTGGTATATATAAGAATCATCGTGTACTTAACTAATCGCAAGCGATCTTTTAGCAACTCACTTGTCGCCTTACCGGTCGCGTGTCTTCCACCAATTTCAAGGATACGAAATACCTGTACCGTACATACATTCTACACACACACACACACATACATTGCTTATAAATGTAGATAAACATATACTCCCCTTGTAAAAGCTGTATACGAGGTGAAAAGTCAGAAGGACACTTAACCGACGAGGTCACAACCAGCTCTTGTAGGTTCGTATCTAGTTGTTGCCTATATACCTCATGTATGTACTTACTGGGCAATGTGTTTCAAGACCGTCGTTCAAATCCCGGTTGTTTTTCAACCGTGTGGAATCAATTGTTGTTTACTCCCCTCGACTACTCTCTTTTTTTCCTTTATCATAGTAGGTACCCACTGTGTACAAAATCCTCGTGATCCTCGTCGTCCTCGCCCCCTGTATACGGCATTAGCGCCAGCGGTATGACTTTAATGAATCCAGTTAGTCCGGGGCGTAGCCTTTGTCCCTATGGAATTGTACCTAGTATACGTATACGTATATTATTATACAAATATCGTATGTCCGTATAGGTTTGGTAGATCTACGTTTTGCTAGAGGGGCGACCGATCCGTACCTATACTTCTCGACGTTGGGAGGGCGTCACGCGATCTCTATCGGTGCAGGGATGCAGTCCCCTTTCTCACCCTTCTCTTCTCTTCTCTTCTCTTCTCTTCTTTACTCTTTTCTCTTATTTTCTCTTCACGGCTTCACGGCGTATATAGCTTCGTATCCGTTAGTTCGTTCGTTCGTTCGTTCGTTCGTTCGATCGGCCGATTAAATGCCTGACCACTTTGCCCTTGTGCTGACTTGGGTCGTGCGGTCGAATTATCTTCGCGATCTGAGGTCCTCCGTCGTACCATACCTGTACAGGCTTACTACTCCTCCTCGAACTTCGGAGAACTCATTTAATTCCTTACAAAGATACGAATAGTAAAAAATAAGTATCTAATTGTACGATTTCAACTACCCCTGAAGTACAGACCTGCACATTAATGGTTTGAACATGAACATAGCTGCGCCTGGAGTTTCGATTCGACTCTCGATCCAACTCGCACCACGGAGCAGTCGACAAGCAGACACTTTTTTTCGCTCAACAATAGTTATACCGTTGTTTCCCGAGAAAAGCGTCTGCTTTTCGACTGCTCCGTGGTGCGAGTTGGATCGAGAGTCGAATCGAAACTCTGAGCGCAGCTATGTTCATGTTCAAACCATTAATGTGCAGGTCTGTACATCCATTTCTTACACACGTACAATTTCGGTACATACTCTTATACGCGTATAAGATGTCCACATATCTTTTTGAAAAAGTTACGTATGGTTCTATTCCTTATTCTGTCCTGGTTGGTTTATTTTTTTTTTTTTTACCTTTTTTTTTTTGGTTCTTCCTGCCCCGACCTTTTCTCGGCCATCCATCTATTTCTCGTTTTGTTAAAGCCGTGAGGTCCGCGCGTGCCGGACACGTAGTCGATTAGATGTACGGGGGTTAACGGAGGCGCCGTGGCGTCGGACCATGCCGCGTTAATTACTAGATACTACACAGGGTTCATGTGCAAGGGTATTGCCGAGGATAGTTATATATATATATATATATATATATATATATATATATATATATCCTCTCCTGTCGCTTATATTGTGGAAATCAATGAAAAGAAGAGTATATCTACAGCTAGACCAGAGAGAGAAAAAGGATAAAGAGAAAAATATTGCGAGGGATGAAGAGAGGGACTATTTATCCCGCTGTGGGACCTGACGTATAGTATATGCTATTCTGTAACCAGAACACGAAGAAAATAAGGAAAAGGGAGAAGAGGATGAAAGCTATGATATAGTAAAAACTTGTTATTTTTTACGGGTTTGATAATCTTCAAAAAAAAAAATAAAAAAACAAAAAAACCATCGCAGCTCTAGGTGTTAGAATTTTTTTATTTTTTGTTTTGTTTTTTATGTTAATTCATCCAACAGGCCAATCCCTGAACAATGTCAAGTATTCCCCATCTCTAACGAACGAATATCAACCAGTTCTTTCGGACGTGACAAGCGAATCAGGGGAACAAGGGAAGCTCTTCATCCAGGGATAAATATATATATATATATATATATATATATATATATATATATATATATATATATATATATATATATATATATATATATATATTACAGAAATTTTCGACCCTCGTACCTACCTACTACCGCGTTGTTTTGTCACCAGGCATCTGTTTTTTTTTTTTTTTTCTTTGTATTTATTTATATATATATATTTTCCCTCTTTTCTTTCCTTTTTTTTTATTATGCTAAGGGTAAAACCTGGACCCCCTGATTTCCATCCCGTTGCTAACGCTTAATTCGGAAGTAAAATATCCCCCGCTTATCGACTATATACGCTATGCGCCCTAGTGGCGCCGGCGCTTATACGTCTATCCGAACCTCCCATGTCCAGTCTCTTATAGTCGTAGTTTAGTAACAGTAAAAAGTGTGCAAAAAAAGTTTGACTAAAAGGTATTTTTTTTTTTACTTTTTAAATATAAAATAATGCCAGTTTATACCGTAATGAGATTTCAGTGAATAAAAACAGGTACCTACCTACGAGGTAGGGTACTATTGCATGCTGTCCAATTCTGGATAATATTTTAATTGGATTTACTTAATAACACTATAAATTGTAATTAGAATTAGCGTGAATCTGCCTGCCTGAAGGTGCAGTATAGAAAAAAAGAAACAAAATAATAATAATAATAATAAATAATAGAAAAAAAAAATGACAAAAAGTACTGTGAGGTATATAATCCTTGGCCAACAGGGTCTGCCAGAGCTGCGGTAGGTAGGTAGGTAGGTATGTATAACTGCAGAGAGAATATAGAGAAGCATTAAGCAAGAAGTCTCATTAAAACCGCGAATTCCCGTTTGTGTAAGCGAGAGTCTCTCGCCCTCCGTGCAGCAGCTCTTCTACTCTCGCGTTTTCTCGGTCTGTTCAACGCGCTCGAGCCCTCCAATGATTCGACACCCGTTATAGTGTATAAGCGGAGGAATAAAAAAAAAAGAAAAATAAAAAAACCAGAAAATAAAACGAAAGAAAAAAAGAAAAAAAACGTAAAAATTTGTCCATGAATAAACCTGCTGCTAATGCGAGCCCTATCTGCGTGACACCCTTCAGCCCTTACGATTCAGTCCATAACCGACACCCTTATATTCCGAATGTACCATCTATGTATGTTACCTACCTTTCTGACTACCCTCTCTGCCACCTTGCTTATAACGAGCATGATGTACGTATGTACATACATACATACATACATACATGTATATATAAGGGTGATTATATTATACTCGTATATCTAGTTGTTATTAATTATATCTTATTTAATTTAGCATGAAATTTATTAAGAGTTTATAATGTTACATCGATAGCTTATAAAGTGTCGACGAGAACTGTGAATATATAATTGCACAGATCCCTATATACCATGTAATAAATAGTGGATATACTTGTTACTTAAATAACAGTATATATGTATTTATATATGCGAAGTTAGTCGTTGGTTACGTTATGACATTACATAGGTATATATATACGGTTTTCCTTACAATCCGCAACCGATTATGACCGAGTCTAAGTGCAGTCAGATAGCCCCAGTCCCAACCCTGGAGCTTGAGCTAGAGGGCGAGGAAATATTATTATATAGTTTAATATAACTACACAGGTATAGAAAATAACCGTTGAAAGTTACAACCGCATTCCTTATATCTATCTATGGAGTTTATTCTCCATATAAAATTGGCAGTTACGCAATCACATAAACAGCCCTCTTTCTGAAGAATGAATTCAAACTACTTTTGAACACTTCAGTTATACAGGTGTTGCATTCACCATTTAGGTAGTCACAGAGAATTTTCTCGTCGTTAAATTACTTAAAAACAAAAAAAAAACAAATTATATAGTGCATGTTATGTAATAATTACTTATCTTTATATGCACGTAGATTATTTTCAATCATGCAGCACGAGTGCACGGTTACGGTACATGGGATAGGTATGTATGCCGATATTATTGCGGAACACGATCCGTCACTGATATATAATTATAAGTCATAAAATTTGATCATTTACTTTACGGTTTGATTCGGGGTTAAAATTTTATAAAAATTCATCAAACTTATACGGTATATACTTTATATATGTATACATATACATATCTATATACGGTGTTTATATATTTTAACATGAAATTTTAGTCAGAGGTAATATAAAGTGTGTGCAATGTATAACTCGAGAAGTCGTTCAAATTGCTCAATGTAAGTGCAGCTACGATAGTTACAGTAGATTTATTACTAAATTTATGGTTTTCTGTTTCCTGTTCGTCACCCTACTTATATCCTATATACAATATATGTTATATAGAATGTGGTAAATGGACAGAATTAAAATGACAGATGATTGCATAGTAGCTGAATTGTGGATATATGCGAAAAGTATAAAAGGAAAAATGGAATACTTACACTGTAACGAATGAGTGAGTGTAAATATTGTAGAATGGCAAAATGCGCAACGTATACGTATATACGTGGTACTGTCACGGGTTGGACAGAATACGAGTATTACCGTATACTATATACTGCAGATTTCTATCTTCTTGCCAAACACGCAACCAGCTTGTCGCTTCTTTCGTTATAATTTACTGACTTGTTAATAACGCATAAATTTCAACTCTGGATTTAGCTCTTAGCTCGTTAGCGGGTGTCGCTACTCTTTCTCTTTATCTCTTATAACTTACTCTTAAAGCTGTTGCAACAAGTTCTTAAAAAATTTCGTCATCTAATGACGGAATAAATGTACGAATTAGTAGTTGGGAAAGGGTTCCAAATAGAATGAAAAAGTATCGTCAAAATTTTTCGAGTTTTTTTTTCGCTTACCTCATTCCCCCCCTTCATGATATTTAGAGAAAAAAATTTTCGATTATTTAATCTCGCAGATTGCATCCTGAAATTTCCATTTTATTGGGCACCCGTTATAGGAGACAAAGAGATTCATGGTTACCACTGAGAATCTAACCATTTTGCAAACAGCTTTGATTATCGGCATCGCCATTTGTTCAAACGGTTTAAATTTACATACAAACGATACCCCCGACGTGAACGCGAACGGGATAGTGTAAGATAGGTATATATAAAGTTTTCCGTGAATTCTGTAACATCAGTTAACAACAGGTGCTAAAACGTAGTTGTATAAATTTTATTTGCTTCGTGGAATCGTTAAATTGTATATACGTACCTCATTTTCGAGTAGAAAATAAAATCGGATTGAAAAATCTGTTACATGACCAAAATTCTCATCGGGTTTTTCTTTAGCTATATAAAATGTTCCTTAATTAGATATCTACTTAAAACAAAAAACTATTGCAAAAACGTACAGATATTATTTTTCAAGAAATCTTTCGCCATTTTTAAAGACCTTTTACTAGAACCGTGAGGCTCTATATAGCTGACGTAAACCAGCCGTTGTAAAGTGTAACGGAAATCGATTGAGCGTAGAGTATAAGGTATAAGGCTACCCTTCGGGAAATGAACTAGACACAAAGCCTTCTGGTACCACTTGTCCCTGACATTGAATGAATTAAGAGCGGCTCTTTGTAGTTTCGAACAGTATAATTGGCGTTGATCACTTTGAGCGTGACGATTACAGGTGTGTAATCAAAACGTAGATATCTATGTAGATATATACAACGTATGTATGTATGTACGTATGTACAATACGTGGAATTATATCGATCGAATTCAACAAATGAGATTGAAGATTAATTCCATATTATTAATGTTAAAGTGTACTTTAATCTACCTTGTTTAACATTATAATACAGATAAGATTTTCCCGCGGGTTGAACGGCCTATATATATATATATCTTATATGTATATAATAGTTGAGGAAACTTGTGGATATAGCAACAAGTGGAAATAGGAGATATTGAGAAGTGAATTAAACGCTTATAAGTAACGATCAAATTACCGTGTTTTAAATGCGTAAAATGTAATCATCTACACGGAATTAATTAGCGGATAATTAGCTACTGGAAATAAACTTTGATCAATTATATACATACATGTAATACGATTGGGTTATAGATATATATGGGATAGAAATTACGGGGAGTATCGTTATCGATATAAATTTATTTAAGTCAGGATATCTACACTGCACCTTATATCGTATAAATACAAAAATTATAATTTCAACTAAATGCAATAGTTCATAATACACATACGACGTTTGAATCGACCTGTATTTCAATACTTGTCATCCAGCTATCTCCTGGTTTCGAGACCAGGTTGGATTGAGATTTCGGGAGCAGGTGGTCCGCTGTAATAAATTGCATTGTAAGCGATCGGTTCATCCCTCTTTCCTTTTTCCTTTTTACTTCTCTATTTTTCCCTTTCTCTCTTCCTCTTTCCCTCTCAATTCTACACTCTCCTCTCTTCACCTCCCTTCTTCTCTTCTTACCACCCTCGCTTCGCGCATCCACCTGAAAATCGATACCGCGTGTATATATCTGTTCGTCGACTCGAGTTTGCGTGGGTGAAATTTTTTTTTTCTTTATTTTACTAATCGAAAAAAAAAAGAAGAAGAAGAAAAGATACGATCGAAATTTCGATCTCTTATCTAAGTGCATGGACGTTAGAAAAGACTTTACCGAATCATATGATATGGGTATATATTATAACAATATCGTGAATCTTTTATCTAATTATTTTATTAATCAGAAAAAAATTAAGAGCAGAAAATAAACGGAAGTAAAAAAGTGTAGAACGTATGTACGTCTCTCTTCCAGAAATCTTTCTAAGGTATCATCAAGGTAGTTTGACATATCTTGTAGGTATATATATATATATATATATATATATATATATATATATATATATATATATATATATATATATATATATATATATCGAAGAATGGATTTACCCTCGCCTGGTTACCGGTGTTAGATTGTATTGTAACCTGTTGCGCCGTCAGACGTTGTGCACATATACAGGTATGGTATATACACATATATCTCGCGTATATATGTATAATCTATGTTACATAAGAACATGATTCGATAAAATTAGTTTATTTAATAACTCGATTTGTAAGAAAAGAAAATATTATAAATACTCTAGAAATATATTTCTAATCGTATATAAGCGAGAAGTATAATGTTGGACGATATACCTACGAAACACCTGTATAATATTTTCACCGTATTAAAACGACGTAGTTATTAATACTGTCTATAATTGAATACCATGGCATGTATAATAATGAATGGTCGATGTTCGGTTCGATATTATGCTATCTTGATTCGTGAGTATCTCAGTCCCAACTAAACTCAACTCCACTTCATTCTACTCTACGGCATATCGCCTGCATCCTGAATTATTTATCAATTCATAGTATGTAGTACATACGCACGAAGATAGGTGTATGTATATATATATTTTTGAAACGAAAACGAACTAGGGAATATCAATTTCGAAGTCACGGATATTGTCGAAGAATATTTTCCAATAACAAAGAATAAATAAAAGTCAATAAAATTATCCAAATAGTGACATCAAAAAGATAAAATGAATGATGAGGAAGAAGAAGAAGAAGATACCGAAGGAAGAAATAAACCAGAAAGGAAGTCGAAACGCATTTTTTTTTTTTTTGTTTTATACATATATATTTTTTTTTTTAATTTTTTTTGGTGAAAAAAGGTATATGAGAAAGAGAGAAAAAGGTACAGGCCCCAGTAACCGGTCAGGTAAGTTTTTGACCGTCTGCTGCTAACAGCTACAACACTGCGACCAGACCTCCCATTCTCTTACTCTCCCTCTTTCTCTTTCTCTCTTTCTCTCTCTTTCTCCCTTTTTCTTTCTCGTTCTTTATCTCTCTCCCTCGCTCACTCACTGCCCTTCAGCAGCTTCACCCCACCCACAACACGCCACCCATCGACCACGTACGTGTTTGGTAAAAGGTTGAACATAGGCTGCGATCACGGTTCACCTCTGGCCCTTAAACCCGCGTCCCGCCCCTGAGTAAATACGGCAGTCTGATGTAAGACGATTTACCGGAAAAAGAAACAAAAAAAAAATTGTTCAATAATTTCGGAAGCTATAATTCTTATAAAAAAATTTCATACAATTTATATAATGGAATGATTTTTCATGATTTCAAAGAAACATATTTTCGTCACTTTTTATCGAGTTTAATGGAACAAATATCGTTACAAGTTTGCATATTTTTTATCGCATTTTATCTACAAGCGATTTGACCCATGCAGGAGAGAACGTTCGTGATAAAAACGATCGTTGGTTATTTGCCAAATTTAGATACGGATGCATCACGATAAGTATCTGGTCAATTTTTTATCACTTCGGTATCGATATAACGTTTATACAGCAATACGATGTAATATCAAACTTTGAACTTATAGCTTAACATTTATTATCTTCTCATTAATCAAAATTATAATAAATACAATAAGGGATGGTAAAAAAGGTATGGCGTACCTATAATCGCGTAACAAATTCACATACTCTAATCTAAGCCACGATTACGAATAAATCTGCTATGAAATTACTATATATGCGATATAACAGATAATCAAATTGCGGCAAATTATTTATCCATTTATTCAATATTATATTACAATTCTTTATCTAAATCTACGATCATACGTAAAAATTTTATAATATGTTCCATAATGCGTATCTTTAAACACATAAATTGTACGCCTTGATAGTTTCTGTTGGTATACCCTTTACTGCTACTGACTATGACTAACACCTAATTATTTTTCTATCTCAATCCCATAGAAACGCGTAATCCTTCGACTGTGGGGACTTGCAGTTCTTACGCTTTTAACTTCAACTCCTTCGTCTTCTTCTTCTTTTACTTTAAGTTGTTGATCCCGTTTGACAAGCGTGGCAAGTGTATCGGTTGCAGCTAAGCTGAGACTAGTTAAAGGCCGGTTTGTACTAGTTCACAACATATGTATGTATGGTATGTATGGTACATAGATACTTACCTAAGTTTGCAAGTAATTTGCGACTGGATTTTTGGCTGTGATAAATACTAACGTTTAAGAGAATTAATGGCATTTTAAACCGACATCATTGGGTCCAAAATGTTCACAAAAGGAAATGAGGATGAAATATATTGACGAAAATTTGATAGCAAATAAAAAATGGCAGAGAACTGAGTATAACGCGAGTTAAGGGCGCGGGATGAAATTCCGTAGGTATTTTAAACCGTGGGAACGGAATGTTTTTTCTGCAGGGTAATTTTAGGTATGTACAATGAGAATTCGTTGAAAATAATTTCATCACTTTTATACGGTTCTCAGATCTAAAGGAAGGCGAAATAGTGGCTTATAGTTTTTTGACTTTTGATTTTTAGTTTTTATTGTTTTACAATCGGGATGTGGGATCGCGGTGATAATTTTCTTGAACAACGCGAATGAGGAGCAAGAATTTTTATTTAAATATGAAAGCTGGTATAATTGTACTCGCAGTTAATTAAACGGATAAAAAATTAATGAAATAGAAAAACGGAATAACGAAGTGAGTAAGTAAGTAAGTAAGTAAGTAAATGCTGAGTGAAGCGAGAAAATTGAGGAAGTGAATTGAGCTCCTGGTAGTACTCCTGGTTCTACGTAAACTCAAACTCTACTTCTTGATTTCATATACTCCTGTTATCCCGAATGAAGTAGCTTAGTTTCTTCCATACAAGGCAAGGGATGAAGGATAAAGCCTACAGAGTTCAAAACGGCAGCACTAGTTTGGTCATTATTTTCTACTATCGGTGGTATGGGCGGTGCCCCATTTGACCTACCTGGTATTCTGCTTGCCTGGGCCCCTGGCCAAAGGACGCAGACGTGCAAGATGGCGACCGACGCCGACGTCGTCACGCCCGCGCCACAGAGCAAACAGGGACTCATGTGTCACTATGAAATATAGAGGTTGCTTCTTCCTCCCTCTTCGATTTTTTTTTATTTTTTTTTTTTCTTTATTTTGGTATATTTCAAGTTCAGAATTTTTTTATTATTTTTTTTTTTTTTTTGTAAATTATTGCAGATATCAATTTCTTTTTTTTTTTTTTACATAACGGAGTGAAGATCCTGGTCCAGTTAAAGAAGTTTAATTCTCGTATAGAAAAGTCGAAGTTTCATAACCTTTTGCATAAGTTACAATTTTCATTTTCTTATTTTTCTGAGCAAAATATTTATTGAATTTGTTTTATGCTCAATTAAAATCGAAAGTAGAAAATTTGAAATTAAAATATCTTCTCCCAGGTTCGTTTCGTGCTAATTGGAAAGTCTCTTGAGCGGCACGGTTGTCCCCATTTTTTGTCATTCGCTATATACGGTCGTCTTCTTTGTGTCATGAATCTTTACTCAACAGTTCATTTCCTAAATACGTATCTTTCTTTCTTTTTTTCTTTCTTTCTTTCTTTCTTTCTTTCTTTCTTTCTCGTTTTCTTTCTTTCTTTATTTATTTTCCCCCGAATTTTTATTTTTACCGACGAAACAATCACATCGTCATTTTCTCATCGTTGTAGATATTTCGATTATTATTATTATCATACTTTTTATAAAACTTGTAAGAAATTAATATCGCGATTAAAACATCAAGTATAATGTTAGAGAATTCTCAATTGGGGTTTAGTGTCGTCATCTGGTGTCGTTAGATGAAAGATTTTCGCCAGTTTATGCGCATAGTAAATTTTAACATCGCGCAACTGAAATCGTTAACACAACCTCGTGTGCACCAACGCATCTACCTATGGCTCTTCATCCCCCATTTCTTCATATACCTACGAGAGACGATAATTTCAGGAATGTACACGACCTTATCGACTGAGGTTTACTTCACCCTGTAACTAAGGGTTGATAAAATCAGCACGAAAATTACCGAGGGCACTGGCTGGTGTTCTGCTTTTTCCAAAATTTGAACTAAAATTTTTTTACAATTTTAAAATTATTCTTGGAAATAGATGATTTTATTTGAAATTAAGAAAATCGCTGGGGTTTTAGAGAAATAATTTTCTACTTTTGTTTTTTGCAGGAAATGGCTAATTACGTGGTTCAAAAATTTAGGAGATTTCTTTTTTTTTTTTTTTTAAATTCGTCAATCTCGACTCTAGACGCTTTCCAATAATTTTCGAAACTTCAGAACTTTAAGCTTCCGTGTTTTCAGAGTAGGTACGAGTCTGCGAATTATCGTTAGACACGCTACGTTGATCTCTTTCATACCATGTTATATAATATACGACACTGCAGTATAACATTTCCAAATTCACACCAAAAAATTATACGAAAATAGTAAAACGCTTCCAGCTACAATATATCGCTTATACGTAGGTGTTTGGATAATCCCCATCTAACAATCTTTGCTTACATAACGTTTAAGTGGTTCGCAGAATCCAGAGATTTCGAAAATATATGTACAGGAATTAATTCGTCGAAGAAATCAATTACTATTTTTTTTTTTGGGAGGGGGGGGTTCTTATTAAATGAAGTACCGTACCATAATTAGTTCCAACAACTAAGAACAGACCTCGTTATATCTGTCCGGGAAATTGTTTCAACGAATTCGCTAATTGACTTAGTTAGGATTTTTCGTCACTTCTAGCGGGTTACTGCTGCAGATTCTTTGGCTAACGACTACCGAATTGTATGTATGTATGTACATGGGTATCTAGATAGTACATACTTTTGGAAATTTTTATATCTTGAATGAAATATGCAAATATGTATATACATAAATTATATTTAATTCCGAGGTATTGACTATGTGCAAATAATGATGATGATTCGTGAGATGAAATCCGTTGTTTTGTTTTTTTTTTGGGAAATTTGCGGTCAGACAAATATAATTTCGTTGTCCGCGTAATACGTACCAACGTGTTATTTTGGGAAACGTGTTTCCTGCAAAAACAAATTATACAAATAAATGATACCGAGTAGAAAAAAAGATGAAAGAAACAAACGGAAATGGTTTTGATTTATTATTACAAAACAGTGTTAAAATTTTCAAACTATTAATAATCAAAGAAAGAAAAAAACGTGATAATGTATGAGACGTGTTTAAAAAAAATCAAACGATCGTCTTATTTAAAGAAACAAAATTTTTAATCGCGAAAAATGATACATAAATCTACTGAAAATTCAAATACCTTTCAAATTTTATTTTTAATCATGAAAAAAAAAAAATTCGCAAATTTTGTCTATTTTTAAAAAGTTTAATATAAAGCTCGTCATTTTCTAATCTTTAAAATTGTAAATCTGATAAATTTTTAGACACATTTCCGAACAACCGAATCTATTCTTTATTAAATTTTCTATAAAAACGGTTAACCAATTCTATAAAACTTGAAATAAACTAAAAGCAATTTTTTTGATATTCTGCAAACTAATTTTTTTAATTTTCGAAAACCAAGCCTCGACTGAACTGCATTTGTCGTTACATTATTCGACCGTATATGTCATGGTTCTTCCTCCAAGAGTAGGTCCTGTTGCCTCACGTAAGTACTCGAATAATGGTATAATTTTTAAATCCTCAAAAGTCGGTGGAACGTGGACACCGCGTCCATTGATATCCGTTAAATTTTGCAAGCGTGCGTCAAGCGTCGAGCGTCGAGCATATCGAGCAAGGGCGTCTCGTGACGTAATCCGCGTCTCATCGATCGGTCGGTATATGTTATATAGTTTGTATCTACAGTGGCAGAAGGCGAAGCCCGACGAAACCGTCGCGTTAGTTTGGGTCTCGTATCGTTGGCGAATTCTCAAGGTGTGTTTTTTATTTTCTTTTTTGCGAGTCAGTGCGTCAGGAAGTGGTTAAAAAATTAATCCTACGTTTATTCCATCCCTACCTACGTAATACCCGTATTAACGTTTTATTTTTTTTCTCTACTACCCGTAATCCTGCGGTGTTCTGTGGGTTGCCGTATCTGTATGGCTCGCAAAAGAAACGTAAAATATTACACCACGTGCCTGAAACATAGATGCCGTATTGTACGCAGCTATATTCGTGACGCAACACGTAACCGTGACGTAATATATATACAAGGATAATATTAGACAGAAAATCGAGATGCGCTTGCGTAAGAATCGACGCATCTTACCCAGTTCTTCAACTACCATCTAATACCCGTCTACTGACATTCCAACATCTCAGTTTTGGATTTTTTTTATTGTTTGTTCAAAGTGATTATATACGTATGTACATACGTCGATATAGTGTCGTTTCGTAGTATGAATACGTCAAGGAACTACTTCTTGCCTTTGTCAATGGTTCTTATTGACCAGTGAACAGCCAGTGTTTGAGACATAGTTTTTTTGGGTAGGTAGAAGTAATAAGTAATAATTTTTATAAATATTGTTAAGACAAATTTTATCAATTACCAAATTTTGACCAATTAAAAAAAAAATAATTTTTTTTTTTCAATCATTTTATCAAACTCGAGGATGTTTAATGTTTTAATTAATTTTACTTTATTCATTAGGAGCATTTAGCTTTTAATATTTTTCCTTGAGCGATTAAGTGTGGCCAGAATATTTGAAAAACTTTATGATACAATCACAGTTCTGTATTTAAAATATGGAACTGCGGTACGCATGGCCGAAAGGTAATCATTTGTTGACAAGTGACCAGCTGATTCTGCCTAATATTAATCTTTCGCAATATGGCGGATATATATAACAAAGTTTAAATTCAATTTTAAAAAAAGCTCTCAACATTAGAGACAAGTTCAATTTTCTTTAATTTAACGAAACTAATTTAATCCAGTCTTCATTTCATTAGTCAAGTTTTTTTTTTTACTCCAGATTTGGATAATTTAGGCCGTGACGATCCGCGGAGTCAAAATTTCAATTTCAAAGAAAACTTTGAGCCTCTAGTCCCATTAAATTTTTGTTTTTCGTTTTAATTATTCCGTACGAAACTTTAGGCTTAAGAATTGAAATTTCATAAGTCAGAATAGTTATCGCAATTATCGAAAAGAAGACAAAAAAAATGATTTTTTTTTTTGACACAAAATAGAAATTCGATGTCAAATAAAAGACTGAAGTAAAAAAGCAAATACAAAAAAAAAAAAAAAAAAGAAAAACTATTAAACTAATATAATGAAGGTCGATTCAAAGGTCGGGTTTAACGCGCAGGCGGCCTCCGTTGGCCTCAATTTCTGACACGGATCGTGTCGATCGATTCGAGGCTTACGCGAGAACTGTACTAACTATTATCACAAAAACGCATAATTTTAAAACCTGTCATTCGTATATAAAACTGGCACGTTTATACATATAATAAAATGAAAATCATTATCTCGCGATAACAAAAATGTCTACATTATAGATACGTAAATATTGTTGAAAAAAAAAAACAAAAATTGATTTTTCATTATAGCTAATTATAAAAATAATTTCACTATCGAACATTACACCGCTATACTAAGTTCATTATCAACTGTTTCTTTATCTCTCTTTAATAAAGTTTCAAAAATTAACTGTAATACCTACATTTGTCAGAAATGCTATTATGAAATCCGTGAGACTTTGGTATCCATCGGCTCTAGTATCCCAAATATCTATCAAAGCGATTCTAGTTACATAGAGAAGCGCTTACTCGCCTATCAACGTGTACAAACAAAGATAGATGTACATCCTATATATGTAGATTATATTGTACATATATACCAAGGTATATACATATACATATATATACATAAATAGGCTAAGGCTTGGTTCAACATGGCGGTTACTTTGATCATAGAACTGATTGCGAGCTTTACCTCCACCGCATTTGTATTAGCAATCGAAATTGAAGAGTATAAATTGATTATGTATGTATCTACCTATATACCTACCATTTTCATATATTCTAGTCAGTACAATATAGTTTTTCCCGATGAAAAATCACAAATCGTGTGATACAGCGTAAAACTTTTTTTCTATTTTACTGTACGTTGTTACAGGAAATTTTTAATCTGCAAGTATAACGCAGATGTTGTACCTATGGCATAGCTCTTGTTAATTCATGTGAGAAAAAAAAATAAATAAAACAGTTTTACTTTATCCAGTTCGCAGTAATTGGCCGTATATATTATTCAACGTGTAAAAATGGCGACGAGTAATGGTACAAACCCTGAAACAACCGTTCGATTACGATAGTCTGTAGATATAAATATACAACGTGATTTAAATTGCACAGACCATTATACTATACCTATAGGTATTATAAACGTGCATCGTCAAAGTGCAATGAATTTTTTATCGTTAAAAATCTAATCGATTTTATCATACCTTGAAAGTTTATGGATATAAATTCAAAAAGTATACAAAAGAAAGGTTCCATTTGAATTTCGAATATATTTATTCAACAATTTTCATTGCGCAGTCTGATTCTCAGACTCGAAATTAAAATTTTACGAACTTTAGATATATTAACAATATTGGTTGGCATCGTTCTAAATCAATCGGTTATCTTAAATTAAGCTTTTAACGGTAAAGACAGAAATTATTAGCAAAGCTTTTCTCTCGGTACTTACCTACTTGCTGAGAATACGAAAGAAACCGCAAAACCGTTCAAACCTTCGCCAGTTCTGATAAGTTCCTAAACTAATTCTGAGCTTCGAAAGTTTTCGAATGTAGAAAAGCAGAAAAAAATTTTATTTCTCTTCATTTCATTATCATTGCTCGCGAACCATGTTCTTTTCTAAAACCTTGACAATTAGGAATCTACACCGTTTAATTTTATTATTTATATTTTTTCTCCAAAATTCCGTTGAATTTGGACACGCAATGATTGATAAAACTCGAAGACTAGCGTGGGCGGGAGTAGGTATAGTAATGGGTGGATCTCCCGTCCAAAAAGGGTACGAGAGAGACGTCTCTGATGGTTGAAGTTCAGGTGAGTGACGAAGATAGAGATCCATAAGTTGAATGGTTCAGGTTATAGAGATGGGGTAAAGGTCGAGGGGCACGTGGGCGGGCTATTAAAAAACACCTATCTAAAAATTACGTGAAATACATACTACGCGAAATTTCTTAGAGAGTAGATATAACGTTGAGGAAAAAAGAAAAAAAAGAATAAGCTTCGATTTTATGTGCAATAGCGCGATAACGTCTGACCTTTCACCACCTTCAGGATGTTGATTTGTATCTACCGAGGAGATTGTGTGGATGTGATTATCTTTCGTTAATTTCATTCCGATAAAATCTTTACTATTTTGATTACGATTCCGGAAACAACTTTACGCCAACGTGATTATCTGATTTCAGATACCCCGATGTGACAGTAATTTACATCGAAGAAATTACACTCACAATCAAAATGAGAGGTGGCAGTGGGAGCAGTCCGGCAATGGTCACTGTACCAGCTTCGGCTTCGTTAAACGTGAGTATAAACTTGCGTTTATAATTCTCCGTTTTCTAATGGCTCAAAAATATTGCACAATTGAAAATACTTCACGTCGTTCATAGAAAAAAAAAAACAGTTATAGCTCTTCGTAAAATACAGCCCTGATTAAACCAGCAACGTTTCCGAATGCAGAATCATATCGCTGAACAAGCTCTCTGAATCAAGTGGTAGTGCTATTAAAGTAAGAAAACGTTCTTTGAGCTGTACTTAAAGTTTAATTTGCATAAAACCTAGACTATACCAAATCCTACGTTCGATAATACAGAATCTAGATACGCCCGTGTTGCAAACAGTGTCCCCCCTCGACCTACGGGAGAAAAAATGGGGGGCACCCTTTGTGCCCTCGGGTTAGGATGCCCCCGAAAGTAAAGTGGAGGGAGTTGGTGACGCCGCATAGGGGCCGCCCTGGTACATTGTCGCCCGGGGTCGTAGGGCGGTCTGTTCGTCGAAATGAAATGGAGGGTTCACCGTTCATTCATCGTTGAGTTTAGTTCAATTTCGCGGTATATGAGAATATCGTAAAGACGATTCCCCTCTCGATCTCACTTTGACACATCGTTTCCACTCAACTTTTTTTTTCAAATTTATATACCGATTCTCTCTAGTCCCGGTTAATTGGATGAGGGGATTTTCTATCCCCGACAAAAATGATCGTCATCCAAAGTCATAATCGTTGCCGATTTGTTTTCAATTTTCAGATAATGACCGGCGACGACAGTATGAGCGACGACGTATTCGAGGTTGATGACGAGATATCAGAAGCTACATTAAGCTACCTAAACGGCACTAGTGGAGGTTTAGCTCCCGGTAATCATGGCGAACAATTACCAATGACAACACCATCACCGACTGGCTATAGGGACTACAAACCTCCTATTGAGGTTCTAAATAATTCTTATCGTACCGAATCTCAGGGTTCTGAGAACAGCCTTATCACACATGGTTTTGGAAAGAAGACATCACCTAAAGATGAAGGAATCGCACACAAGGTTAGAACAGTTAGCTATATGTAAATTATCACTAGTTTATAGCATAAATTTTTCTTCTTTTTTAAAGTAAGGTACCTACAGTCCGCGTGGGCACATCAAATAAAATCGGCGGTTTCTTTCTTGACCCCGAGAGTATTATGAGGGGATAATTATCGTACGGGAACTGGCTCCCGTGGGAGACAGTGGACCCTAAAGTCCTGCGTAGTCTGAAAGCTCGCGTGTGTTACGGGTGCTTCAAGGTCATCATCTTCCCTCCATGAACCGCGATCAGACTTCGTAGAGGTTCTTATATGCTGCATGCGGTCCGGTCGTTTCTCTTTCTCTCTCTCTCTCTCTTTCTCTCTCTCTCTCTTTCTCCCCTCTCTTTTTCTTTCTCTCTCTCAGCTCTTCATTTTCTTTTTCTCAAGTTCCCCTTCTGGTCATTCCGTCCTTCTCTCGGCTCATTCCTCCCTCTCTCTTCTCGTCACGGTGAAGTTGGACTCGCCTCGCTGTCTGAGAATACTGTGGTGCGACTTCCAGCTGCGAGCTACGGACTACAATATCTGTATACACCATAACCCTGAAGAGTATACCTCAACCTCCACTCGTTCTGCTTCTGATTTTCATTTTACTTATGTTATGGTTCCGGTCGTGGATTCGGACAAACGCTCCAGACCATCGTCGTTTTCACATTTGCAATTAGACAGCAAATTAAATACGTCACCTATACTAAAAACTACACGATAATACAAGAATAACAACAACAAAAAAAGGACTTGTTTCTCAACAAAAAAAAAAAAATTTCGTCACCTAACTTATAACCAAAAAATAAATAAATCAAATAAATAAAAATCTACATCAATTTTTGTACTGGCAATGACTTGCCGAGTAAGAGAAGAAGGTTGTCTGGGGACTTATGGCGTGTATAACCGCGCGAGGCACATCTGGTCGAATCAAGCAAGCTTCGCATACAAATTGAGTTAGAGTTCTCGTGGTAATAGAAGTGGCAGGCGGTTGCGAATCTGACATGTTTCTTGTCTGAGTCACTGCAACTGTACGTTGATTTTCATAGCCACTTTAAGATACGAAACTCTTTACATTGCTTCATACATACATATAGGTATGTTACACTTATTCATGTTCAAAGACGAAACTGACTTTGAAATACAAAAAATATAAAAAAAAAAAAAAATAATAATAATTTTGTTTTATTTCATTTGAAAATTTCAACAGAAATTTTTTAATTTACTGGTGTGTTTCGTGCCAAACCAAACTCCGTGTGACATGATAATTAATGTACATACATACCTACAGCTTAATGTAACAACTATCCACGCGAGATTATTAAAGTCATAAGGAAGTTTGTTACAGAAATATTTAGGTTTGGCCAAAGGGTTTACTTTGCGTGACCCAAAGTGGAGTTAACTTTTTGTGCTAACTGAAATAGGATTATCAGGGTTGAGTGTCCGGATGAACGCATCCTGAGGATTTACTTTCCCGCCCTGTCGCCCCCGAGTAGTCTGGAGCTCAAAGGCAAACGTGGTAACATTATATACCGAGTAGGATATACAAAATGGTGGATCTGAGTTTTAGTGTCGTATATAGATGATATTTTTGCCGTTGTGTATATCCTGCACGTGTATGTGTATGTCTGTGTGTGTATGTTTGTATTTATGTGTATACGAAAACCGAGTGGACGGGTAGGGTATACACGAGACCTCGACCGGCAAGAAATATCCACGTATCAACGCGCGGTATACTATTATATATCTAAAGGGCCGATGAGAAAGAGAGAAGCTTTAGAATAACCTGTTTCTCAATCCGAAATCACTCTCTCGGGTTTTCTCTGGCCAGTTATTTCGTTATACGTCAACCAAACTCCTTCTCGGCAGGGACACCGGAGATAAGACTTACTCGATGTTTACTTTCCACTTATATATCCTGTCTTCCAGGACCGGACCCCTCCGTCAACCACTTTCCCGTCTTATCCTCATCCTACTGTACCGCTCCTTAAGCGCGAACGGACGCAACACCGACAGCGACAGGAACAGGTACCGGAATTCTTTTGGTAAAGAAATCATCGTCCGATCACACAAAGACAAAATGCGTGGGTAATAATGTCGAAAAAACCACAAGCCGCGAATTGAATTGACTTTAAAATCCATGAAATGTCAGGAATTTCTTTCTTTTCTTAACTATCTTGTTTTCGAAAGACGTTATTTGTCGAATCGAATCGAACCGAGACCAATGAGTAAGAATTTTGGAGTTTGGAAGTCGTCATGTCGTAAGCGAGTTATAAAGATGATGAATTTAAGTTTCGAAGAACGAAAAGATGGAAAGAAAATGTTAAGACTGTGATTAATCATTAGCAGAAAAAATTTTCAAACAGTTGAATAGCGACGAAAAACTACCAAACTCCCTTAACTAAGGAACTTTGAAATAGTTCCATGCGTGATTTATGCGTCCACCTTCGACCTTGGTATTTCGGACTATGTACTTTCTACACATCCCTGGCAGATTTTGCAAAGGGATCCTATGTAAGTTCTCGAAAGTCCCTGGGTGACCGGTGAACGTTTAGATAAATGGAAAAGGGGTGATGGTTCTCGACAATCCCAAGCCTGCTCTCATCCCTCGGGAAGTCGTACAGGATTCGAGGGAGTTTCTGTCACGTAAAACATTAATAATCGACTAATCATGGCTGAGAGGTGCTTGACGTGGTTCGTATTCCTTTAAAGTTTAAAGTAATATCAATTACAACCTCGGCTTAAGCTGCAAATGATAATAAACCGCGATTTTTAATCGTTGATTAATTCACTACTTTCAGTTTTGACATAAAAATCATATTTGAGTACCACTGGTGATCTGGTAAGCAGATATATATACACGTACAGTAAATACGTGTACGTATGTACCTATCTACCTACTACGTACTACATACTACGTCACATGAACATGCACTGTACGCAAAGCATAGCGTGCAGCACGGGACGACGACGACGACTGCCTTGGTTTAAGTATTTGAGTTGCGTCTGGACCGCTTGGACGGTAAACGAGTAACGCGATATGCTGCTGCAGTAGGGTTCCAAGGTTCCCTATACCTACACAGCTAGTATTTATTCCCTACGGTACAGCAGTCAACGTGTTCCGATATTACAGCGATTAATGTGGAACAAACTACGACCTATCTTTAGCTAAAATTATTAATTATACATTTTCGTCAATTGGAAAAATTTCTGCAAATTAGCATCAAAGAAACTTTGCAATAGAAGAAATAATAAAAATGGAAAATTCACAGTGTATTATTGCATGTAACATTATTTGCAGGGGAGTATAACAGGCGAGAATAAAAGTATGATTTATTTTAAGATCCTTTAATATCATTCACGATCGTCTTTGCCTAGTCATATTCTTACTGGGAGAGCGACGTGTGCTAATTCTGAGACCATTCCAGCCTTGAAACGATGAGCAATAGAGACGAGCTCTGTTTAAGAGTAACAAGTAGATCTATAATTGCAAGTGGGTCTTAGAATTGCGAGCAATAATCGTTAAAGATAATTATTCGTGCCTTGTATAGTATACTTAGATTACTTTATATCTCTTGACCTGTTTATACCTAATTCGACTATAAAATCGAGACGTACGTAGAGTAGTAATTGATTTGGTACGTGGGGGTGATGTCTGATAAACGCAACACGTGTACCGTAAGATTAAAAAGTTATTGTCAACGGAGGTAAAGATGCATGAGAAATTTATGTAAAAAAATGAAAAAAAAAGAAAAAAAAAAAAATGAGGAAGGGTGAACGTGTTACTCTCACATCGTCGACTGCACTCTTAGGTACAGGTATATGTATATTATCAAAATAAAAAATTCACCCTGTCCACGGGCGGTCATTTCGTTACGCGTTATACGAGCCTCTCTCTACTCTCCATCACCCCGAATTGTTATAGAATCCTTATAGAGGAGTAGTTTAGCCTTTGACGAAGGTCCGACGAATGGTGCTGATCAATATCAATTTTTTTTTTTTTGTGTATCACATGATCGAGCAACCAACCTCCGCATACTCTTGTACATCAAAGAGTGGAGAAGGAAGAAAAAGAAAGAAAAATTTAGGAATTGTTTCCGCGTAGATCCATGACTTTCGTTTTAATATTTTTTTAGTTTTTCGAAACAGCTCGATGTTTAATAAAGCTAGACACGATGTGAGACGGCAGCTGTCATTTCTTGAAGGTGTTAAAAACTCATGTTTGTAACTACAATGCTACCTCAATTTTTTATGTTTCTTTCTTGGTGTAGTTTCTTCTCTTTTTGAGGGGGAGGGGGGTCTCTTTTTTTTTTCGAGAAGCCTCGACCTGAACCTATTTCTAAGACCGGTGCAGACTATACGATGTAACACAATAGACACACCTGCCAATGTTTAGCCTAGACTTGAGAACCTTTGTCCGTTCACTGAGAGACCATAACGTGAAATTACTACCAACCGCAAAACGCGAATAAAAACTTTTATTTGTCTCTTTATTACATCGATACTTACTTTGGAAAAGAAACAAAAAGGAAATAAATCATTTTCAAGTCAGTTTTTGAAAAAAAAAAAACTATTAAAAAATGGATGAACAATGATCCTAACTGTAGAAGACAAAGAGTTTTCTGCAGACACAAAAAAAAAAAAGAACTCTCCCCGATATTTAATCGTTCAATTAATCTTTCTTTTTGATTTTTGGAGAGCTAGTTTATAGATAGGGAAAGTCCCATTCTATAACTCTATTTCTTTACAAGTTCGATGAATTATCGACACCCATTCACATCGACAACCCATATTTCACAGCCACGATCGTGTATATAGTCATCACAGGGTTTTCACTAGGGTGATATAGTAGCTCATCTCCCGTGAGAGAACAATAAGGAAACAGTTAACACGAGGGAAACGGTCCTTCGTTATCGGTTCGTGAAACGACCCTCCCTTTTTCATTTCTCCTATTTACCCTTTCTTTTTTTTTTTATTTTTTGTTTTTTACGGTAAACGATCGCACGCTGTTCTACTAAGATATCGATTGTTGCTTTTAACTTCTAAAAAAAAATAATAAATTCAAATTTTCATTAAATAATTTCCACCATAAACTTTACTCCGAAGTAAGGCCCATACTTTGAACCGAATCTCCAGACTCGATATATATTGGACGAAGTTAAAAGCAGCTGGTAGTACCCTCATCATGGTAGTCAGTGCGGGTTGAAATGACTGATGAATCGACCGAGTGATTAAGTTGTTCAAAGTTATAATTAGCCGGACACTAATCAACCCTGTGATATAACCACGATGTGGAATAAAGTGTTGAAAAATTGTAAAAAAAAAAATTTACTTCAGACGTTTAGAATAAGAGAAATATTAAAAAAATTTGTCAAATAGTTTAGAATTATTTTCTATCATGTTACAGACTATTCTTCTCGGCGACAGTGGCGTGGGAAAAACATCGTTGCTGGTACAATTTGACACCGGAAGATTTCAGAGTGGAAACTTTGCCGCGACTGTAGGCATCGGTTTTACGGTAAAGTAAAAAGAAAAGAAAAAATTTCTTTAGATTTTCATTATCATGATTTTATTTCTTTATTTTACGTTATAAAAAAATTTCACGACCATGAAGTACAATGAACTGCAAAACTGCGGGCAGATCGTAAACGTTGGACAATGTGAGCGATGCATTTATATGCGTTTAGATGAATTATGAACGATTTGCAGTGTACGTGTGTCGATATCGCGATGACGTTAATTCGTATTTTTAAATTGACTGTTTCATTTTCTTTTTTTTTTTTTTTTGTTATTTTTTTTTTTGTAATGACAGTTTTGAAAAGGAAAGAAATTTTCCGACATGAATAACTTAAGCCGTATATGAATATTCATCCGTATATTCGTCGCAAGACGAGTGGTCGACGGTCGTCGAGCGAAGCGTAATGGTGAAATTGAATTTATGACTTAATCTTTTCCCTCAATTTACTTGCGAGAGGATTTCGGATGAATGAATATACCTACCTACCATCCAAACTGTAAGGAAATATAGGGAGTAAACATTCTCGGAATATATATACTCAGAGATTTTCAGAAAGTTTGTCGATGTGGAAATATATGCGAAAAGCAAACTTGTTTGAATTCGATATTAATACATCTTCCACCCCAGTTGGGATAATTGACAAAAAAAAAAGAAAATAAAAAAAGAAAAATCAAAAATTTTCTACTTTATCCAATTCCTATTTCACCCGAATTTTATACTCACGATAAAGTTTACCAAATATTTTTTTTTTTTTTAACACAAATTTAACTCAAACATCGTAATTTTATATCAAATTATATTATTCAAATATATACCAATAGGTAATTTTTCGTTGAATTTTAGGTTCATAAATATCGTCAGAATTAGGAAATAGATGAGATAATTTATTTACCCCCTTTTTTTTTACTGTTCATTTGCACCTACGGCGATGTAAGAAAAGTATTGGTTTTGGTCGAAAAGTGACTTTTGCTAATTTCAACGAATCTTCACGTTTTCGACCCTCTAGAATCCGAAGAAATAGGTTTTTAGGAAAGATGTCGGTCTGTCTGTCGGCCTGTTCGACAAACTCGCGCGGTGATCTCGGAAACGGATCGATGAAAAAATCTGAAATTCACCGGACTTTACAACCAAATGATGGGCATGAAAAATTGCCATGTCTCGTTTAATTTGAACTTCCGGTTTTACCGGAAATGAATCGATTTTCGCTGTTTTACTGACAAACCTATACTTTTTTCTCTATATTACCTTTCTGAATGAAAGAATATATTCTTCAGAGTTGAAGATTTCATATATATAGGGCATTCCTTGCCAATGACACCAAAAAAATTGTAAATATACCCAGTCCGAATTAGAATGAATGCACTGTATAAAATTGTTGTTTGTCAATATATAGGGCGATCCTTGCCAATGACAAGAAGAAATTGTAAGTGTACCCAGATCGAATTGGAATTAAACGCACTGTCTGAAATTGTTGTTTGTCAATATATAGGGCATTTTTTTATGTGAAATTTTCAATTTTGATCTTTTTTTTTGGGTTTTTCATTACTTTTTCATACTTTTTCTGTCCCTGACAAACCCATCCTTTTTTTTCATTTTGATGAAAAGTACTCCAAAAAACTGTTTTTCCGGCTTGTTTTTTTTGAATTCAGTTTCCGAGATCAGTAAAACTCCTTACGGTTTAATAAATCGCTATTTTCACATCGTATTAATTTTAATTAATCGACTTAGGTAGGTATTCTCGTAGTGGCAAATTGCCGGTTGAAAAACTCGGGAATTTAATCCGGGCGTCAAGTCAACAAAATGTGTTTCAATATTTGTATAACATACCAACATACCTGTATGTACATAAATTTACCTACCTACACGTTTACGAACGTGTCGTTGGTAAGTAAATAAAATAAAATTAAAGGAAATAAATTACCAAAGATATACATATAAAGAAAAAATCAAACAAATCGAAAGAAAAAAAAACGGAGGAACGTTAGAAATATATGAAACGATATATCCGATCGGGAATATCAAAAGGCAATATCGGAAGTCTGATTAATCGACGACTAAGACCTGAAATAAAATAATAAGAATAATAATAATAATTCTGTCAAACTGCAATTTGGGTTAGTTTTTTTTTTTTTTTTTCTCTCTTTCAAGCGAATTGCAACGGGTAAAGTTCCGTGCGTGCAATACCACATTACGGTCTGGTAGGTTTTAACGATATAATTGGTTTATCCATTCTATCAGCTGGTTTCAACCAGCAATCTAAATCTCTTTGGCAATGTTTCCTCGAAGAGTAATAATTACGTAATTACCGTATCTTTACACATCGGTGTACGTCGGTCGATGCCACATAACCTACCCAGCAGTTGAGAAAAGTACCCGTAGGTATACCGTCTCACAGTTAACGGTCTTTCGGTTATTATCCAAAAACAGATATTGCGGAAGTACATAGACATAGCTATACAGAATTTTCTCAGGTTCATGAAAATTTTGACATTTTCTATTGTTTTTTATTTATTTTTTTTTTTATTTTAACGTGAAAGTATGAGGAACCGTGAGAAAGAAGCTGAGCGATAAAAATTCCGTATTTTAATATCATCGATCCTTGCTGTTTTCCGAAAAAGTATTTCCCCGAAAGTCTGCATAGTCAGATTACAAAAAAATTCTAATCAAAAAATACCAAAGGTTCTTAGAAAAAAAATTCCGTAATTCGAAATTCGCGCACATATATATACGGACCTTTTTGTCCTTGAAATAAATTTTCGAATTCTTGGACTATATAATATCGGAGTTTTTATATCATATTCCAATTTCAATATCCGTTTGAAAAGAATTCGTAATTTTCTGAACGTTCGTAAGTTTTATAATTCCTAAACATGAACATATTTTCTCATATATGAACAACAAAAAAATTCATATGTATGTAAAATAAAATATCGCGGGTAAAACGATGCATGCATTTGCACCATTTTTATTGTCAAAAAAATCAACGAGACATATATATATTTGTGTTTATGTGTATGCGTGTGTACAAAATGGTCTGCGACATACGTAATATGATGTAGCCTAGGTATGTATAGCAGAGTGAGGAAGGGAATGGAAATACGTGCGACCTTATGCAAAACCAGCACCAGACGTAAGGCGAACGACGAAAGGCCAGGATATGAAACAGAACGGTTATAACGCTTGGCTGACTTTTACGACGTGACAGGCAACGGCTGTAGCTGTCTCGCTTTATCTTATCCTACTACAAGAAGTTTCTGTTGGTGTTATTGCTACCATACGTTTATCGTAAAGAAGAAGAAGAAGAAGAACAAGAAGAAGAAGCAAGAGAAGAAGAAGAAGACGAAGTAGAGAAAAAAAAAGAAAAAGGATACCGTAGTATACGAACAGCAAAGATACCCCCTACTTCCGGCGAATAATAATCTGCGTGCATCCGCCGTATATCTATATACCTACCTACAACGATATCTTAATTCTCGACTCGGAAATTGAAACATGAAAATATTTAAAATTTTTTAATAACATTGAAATATATTATCATACCCTTGGTTCATAAATTTGTCAAATATTTACAAATTACTCCCTTTATATACATAATAATAATATATTAATGAACTACGTAAATAATGAAATGTACAAAATTTTTAGATAATACTCTAAAATTATTCAATAAAAAAACAAAAATAAAGAAGAATCATTTATTCATATTATTAGTAAATTTTTGAAATAGAATTGTAACGGTTTTTAATTCAAACGTTCAATTTTCTTTCAAATTTCAATAATTACTAATGTCCGTGTGACATCTGCAGTTTGGTTATATTTAAAAGACAATTTTCTAGCTGGTTGGAACCGCTGGGCTATAGTTCGCAACCCATAAGATATACTAAAACGCATTAAACTTATAGAAACTGCAGTTAGGTGTATATCCCCATAAACCGCAAGTGAATGAAACAGAGTTAAACAACAGTTGTGATCGTCAAATCGGTCAATCAGCTGACAAAGGACAGCTGACGCTGCGGTTTATGTGTTGTGAATATAATGCCAAGAGTCTAGAGAAACTCGTACCTATATTGGCCGGATTTGAAAATTTCAAAAAAGAAAATTTGAAATCAAAAACCGATATTTATTATTTCGATATCAAAAATCACAACTCCTTTGCCTCGAATTGAAAAAAAAAAAAATAATGGGTAACGAAATTAACAATTTTTTTTTGTTTTTTTTTTTTTTGTTTCATATAAATTTAAAGAAATTTTTGGTCAACTCATGTACGTCTTTTCACTCGTCCGGCTAACCGAGGCGAGGGAAGGTGAAGTGAGTTAAGTTTTACTCCTGCGATCGTTTTGCTCGTGCAAAATCGCGGCTTGTGTTATTCTGGTCACGATCATGGGGAGACCCTCCGAGGGGTACTGTAGCACGTACTCCAATACTAACCCGCGTCGGCCTCCTGCCACGTACCGTACAGTCCTGAACAGTACGAGCAATCCTGTAGGTACAGTCCGAGATCTCAAATAGTTATGCAAGTAGTTGGTAGGTACCTACCTTACTGACCCTTCAAAAGCTTGTGCAGGGATCCCGTTTATTTAATTTTATTAAAAATAAAATTTCCTGAAAATTATTTACGAATCAGCGTAAATTGTGAGGCGCCAATTTTTTTTCATGTTTCAAGTCTTTTCGGTCAAATTTTTTTATCCCGCAAACTCCTTAATTTACAAGAAAATGAAATTACTTTCGAGAACAACGTACGGATTTTTTTTTGTTTTTTTTTTTTTTTTTACAGTAAGTTAGAAAGTGCCTAAAAAAATTTGTTTCAAGGAGAGTAAAAAAAAATATACGAAATACAAGAAACTTGCAACAATCATTTGCAAATAGATTCTCCATGGTTTTTGCATTAACGCTTTTTTAACGCCTTGAATATTTTTGCAAGAATTCGATTAGATTGTTTTTTTTTTTTTTAACGTTTTAGATTTACGCATCATTATATCTAACATCTAGCCTTCTACGGTCCAGCTAGCCAAAGGCAAAGAAGCTGTAAGAAAGATATGGTCGTCGTGCATCAGAACGGGGCCCACCGTCAGTATGGCCGTTCCATATCTGTACCTCTACGATTTCCTTCAGCTTTCCACGCCCGAAGCAAAATTGTTGTTACTCGACTGACTATGTAGCCGGAGACCTTTTACTAATTTTTTTTTCTTTTTTTTTTTTATTATTATTATTAAATTATTTTCTACTTCTGCAAATATTCAAACGAAAATAAATCCGTGATATCGATATAAAATTTCACCATGATTTAAAAAACCTATTAGAATTAATTTTCTATATTTCATATTATAGAGTAAATATTCCCACACAATATATCCATCGCAAACATTGAGTAAATAATTACAGTTTCCTATTAGACCGTGATTACACTTCCATTATTACGATTCGGAGATATTAATACCTTTTACGCGTGCACAGGTCGTTTTATATGTCCGATGATCCGTCCCAGAGGGACTTTAATGAGTTTACTTTGCAAGAATGAGAATGTATATATCTATATCTAACCCGAAAAGTGGAATGAACGGTATTCGGCAGGTCCGATAAAGGCGGAAAGCCTAAAAGGCAGCTTTGCAAGACCCAAATATATTTTGTTATAGATATAAATGAAATGCAAAGTCAATCAATTTTTTCTTTTTTTTTTCCTTTTTATAGGTGTAGGTATTTAGGGTATTGGTATAAACGTTCTAGTACTTTATTGCACTCGAATATATTAAAATGATCTAAAAATTTTGGATTTTCGATCAATTTAATGAAAAAAAAATAAATAAAATATAATAAAGTAGGATATAGTTTAACTATTTTTATATACGCATGAGAGAACGGGAACACAATGTTCACCATTTATGTGGGTACTATATAGATTGTTCCTGTGGGCACCCCTATATTTTCCCTATCGCATATTGAGCGGTTTAGGGTTGCAGAGCGAATGTTGAGTAGCGAGGGATTTGAACCAACACATATATATCAAACTTATACAGTATACTTCCTAAAATTAATTCCCTAAATTTCAACAATCCATAAAAATGTTGAAAAAAGTATTCAAGTTTTAGAATTTTTCATTATTCATTAGTTTCTAAAAATAGAACAAAAAATTGAACCCGTACTAATCGAATGAGAAAAAAAAAAGTGAACTAAAAATTAGATTAAATCGGATCTGAAGAGAAGAACTAAAATAAAATCGTGTGAATTATGGGGGGGAAAAAAAATTGAAATCAAGAAGAAATCAAATCGAGGAAGACTTGGTTGTATTCGTGACGTGGTTAAGGCTGTCACTATAAATCGGGGGTGAGCTAATAAACTGTACAACCCCTTGGAGATCGTTGCCTGCCTAAAATCCTCGATGTTCGATGATTTCCTCTGTGTTCTGTATTATGTACATGTATTAGGTATATATGTGAGTGTGTGTGTGTATAAATTCCTGCTCTGAGGAGAGGAGCGATTCAAACTCCGATTACACGTAGATTTACATAACGTGGGTGTGTAGCTGTATATGTATATATATATACATATATGTATTATGGTATATAGTTACGAGATATTTTTCTTTTCTTTATTTTTTTAAATCGCGGAGATATTTGTGTCGCAGATGGTGGTGGTGTTGCTACTGCTGAAGGAGGAGGATATAGGTGGTAATTCCAAGCCATAAAATAACGAGAACCCGAAACAGTACTATGTGTAACGATCAACTTTAACGATGCGGAAATGATCGTCGTGGTGTTTTCATTTCCGTTCACTTTATTACCTTTGAGACGTTGATTTTACGATATAGATATAGGCATATGTTTATGTATGTTATCTGTACTCGACAGTTTATTACATGTAAGCGTTTGAAATTGCTG
Organism: Macrophya annulata; assembly: GCA_963924015.1. NCBI lineage: Eukaryota > Metazoa > Arthropoda > Insecta > Hymenoptera > Tenthredinidae > Macrophya > Macrophya annulata. The sequence goes on from OZ001262.1 coordinate 3,655,689, forward strand.
TCACACCATATAATGTCATGCGATAACATAAAAAGTCCATCACGATTTCTGTAGAAAATAAAATTGACAAAAATATTTTACACAGAGTCGAAAGATTATTTGAAAAAAAAAAAAAACAAGCCGGAGAAATAGTTTTTCGGAGTACTTTTCATCAGAAAGAAACAAAAAGGATGGGTTTGTCAAGGGAAGAAAAAGTATAAAAAAGTAATGAAAAACCGAAAAAAAAGATCAAAATTGAAAATTTCACATTAAAAAAATGCCCTATATATTGACGAACAACAATTTCATACAGTGTGTTTCATCCCAATTCGATCTGGGTACACTTACAATTTCTTCTTGTCATTGGCAAGGATCGCCCTTCATATTGACAAACAACAATTTTATACAGTGCATTCATTCTCATTCGATCTGAGTATATTTACAATTTTTTTGATGTCATTGGCAAGGAATGCCCTATATATATGAAATTCTTAACTCGGAAGAATATATTCTTTCATTCAGAAAGGTAATACAGAGAAAAAAGTATAGGTTTGTCAGTAAAACAGCGAAAATCGATTAATTTCCGGTAGAACCGGAAGTTCAAATTAAACGAGACATGGAAATTTTTCATGCCCATCATTTGGTTGTAAAGTCGTGTGAATTTCAGATTTGTTCATCGATCCGTTTCCGAGATCACCGCGCGAGTTTGTCGAACAGGCCGACAGACAGACCGACATCTTTCCTAAAAACCTATTTCTTCGGATTCTAGAGGGTCGAAAACGTGAAGATTCGTTGAAATAAGCAAAAGTCAATTTTCGACCAAAACCAATACTTTTCTTATATCACCGTAGGTGATGAGAAGTAAAAAAGAGAGAAAAAAAATAACAACAATTGACAAAATTTGTACAGTTTTTAATTTTACATTTTCGATGATTAAAGCAAGTTTCATCATACTCTTTAATCTTTTTCCAGCTGTTAGATACAGTATAGGCACAGATATTTTTTCAGTTAGGTATAATATGATTTGGGGACGATATGATGTGAAGATATAAATTTGACGATTTTATCCACGAATATCAATGTGATACCTATACATATATTTTCAAATGTTAATTAATCCATCGATTATTCATGTGTAAATAATCGTATACCTATACTATACCCATATCTACAGTAGATATAGATATTACGCACGTAGATATGTAGCCGAACGGTGTATTTGTATACATATTGGTTATAGGTATAGATATATAGATATAATGTATAGATGGAATGTATAATTGACTTTTGCACGATATGTATATATGTTTGTACATACATACGTATGATGCAGAATACACCTCGTTACTACTTGTTTATAGAAAAGGCTGCGAACTTTGAGATGAATGTTTAATTAACCTAACGAGGTATACTATACTACCTATCTAGTAGTCGACAGCTGACTACTAAATGCAACCTACATAAACACGTCTCGTGAAATTTGCGTAAACAACATTTGCAAATTCATTTATATCGTAATTGCCGTAGGCAATATTAACATACATATGTATACGCATGGATATAACAGAAATTGAATTAAATTTACCGATTTTAATTAAACAAAAAAAACAACAAAACAAAACCTCACGAAATTTAAAATAATTTATAAAATAGCATCCGATCAAATATCAGTTTCTGATATACTTATTTATATATGTATTTTTAAAAAATAATCATAATTTAAAAACGAAGAGACAGAAAAGATCAGACATAAATCTCTCGAGTCATCAGTAAACTGCTCTCATATGATATATACAAGCTTAAGCTTTATCCCGTATTAGGTACGTGTTTACCTTGTATACTTGTGTCATACTATATATCCATGCGCTCACCCTTGGACCGAGTAGTACGTAACCACCCCTATCAGCAGGTATAACCTGGAAGAGATACAAAGGCACTAACAAAGTTCACAAAGTGTAACAACGTGAGATCCCCTTCCCTTTCCTTCTCTTCTCTTCTCTTCTCTTCAGTGTCCCTTTCCGTTTCTTCTGAACCCCTGAGGTGATACGGACGAAGGACGTAGGGGGGTATAGTCGACCTTTGGAGTAAGGCTTCGATATTATATCGGCCCCTAACTCTCCCTATTGCTATTGCTATTGCTATTGCGATTCCTCCCCCTCCCGTCCGCCCCCTTTGTACACCTGAAACGAAAAAGAATCTTCTGTGATAATATCGTTTAGTATAGCTGTTTGTTGGTTAACCTGTTGCAGGCGCAGGCGCGACTTGGCACGCGTTGCCCCGCCGCTGTGTTACCATGGTTACCCTACTTCCCTTTTGCTCCCTTTTATACGCCCGTCGCAGATTCTCAGCGCAACGTTATATTATAGCTTGACAGTTCCTCGAACCGCGTGCTTCAAAGTCCATCCTCTGCTGCTACTGCTACTGCTACTATTGCTACTGCTCTGGCTCTCTGTTCTGCTCTGTTCATACAGTCGAGTTGTTATAGAACGCGCGCGCGGGTTTTCATTCCATCCTTATCATCTTGACAGGTGCCTCGGCGTATAAATGTAGATATTTCCTTTAGTGATTTCATTGTAAACCTTTTCGTGTATATAGAAATACGAATATTATATACGTAAACGAATAAATTTATATATTCTAAAAATTAATATTTTTCATTTTAAAAGACTCGATATAAGTAGGAAAAAAAAAAAAAAAAATCAAAATGAATTTTCGTTTTTCTTTTTCTTTTATAATCAATCAATTGATTAATTAATTTTATTGTTTTTTTTTTTCTCCTTCTTTTTTAATTATTGACTCAGACGGAAATTGACGATTTCTGTTTCGTTGTCAGTCCATCGAATTTTCTCACTTAATAAAATATACATATAGTATTTCTATCAACTATATCATACCTACCTACTGCCAGTGGTCTACATATACAAAACAAGATATAGAAAGATTATTAATGTGAAGTTAATTGGTGCCCGAGTACCTACCTTCCTACCTACACGATCAATTTGATATAGTAATTATTAATTTCTTGGCAGGTGCGCGGATCGTCTGAACGTGTTGAAAACGAGTCGTGATTAAACTCTGCAAACGGGAGTTAATTGTATATATACTATACATATATATATATATATATGTACAGTCGCGTATAATCATCTTTTAATTAGTATTTAAATTAATCAATTAATCAATTAAATAAAACTAATACAACACGTCCATGTGTAAGTCTGAAAATAATATGTATATTATATACAATACATGTGTATAGGTATATTATATATGTATGTATGTATATACAATGATATTAGGCTACTATAGATATATATGTGTATCTACATGTTGTGTTATATATATATACTATATATGTTTTATGTCGAAAAAATAAAGTAGAAATTAAATGTCTATAGTGTATACGTATATATTATTAGCTTCTTGAATTAGTCTCTTTTTTAAATTTGCGTGTATTTCTTTTTTTCTTTCTTATTATTATGTAATATGAATTAATTGAAAATTATTCAAAATTTTTAATTGGCATTTTTCATTTCAGTTATAAAACTTATCAACTTTTTATATTTCAAAGTCATAAAATGCTCTTTAATCCTGACGATAACCCTTATATCTTATACATACCCATCTCCAAGACGTTTAAAAACCGTGAAATTCAAGGTGTCAATTTATTCAAAGAGCTTTAACACTCCGCGTATTTTCAAGTTTCAAGTAACCAAAGCAGAATACATTTTTTTTCTTTTTTTCTTTGAATTTGATACGTCTCTGATTCACAACAATTTGATATACATGTACAGTAGGTATGTATGTACATACATGAGATGTGTCGAAATTTTCATACCCATGTTTATATATGTAACGCTATTCACACATACATATTTATTATCACACGGTTAAAATCAACATATATACCAATAATATAATAATAATTAATTATCACACACGTGTACCTGTATATATTATATACATTCAAGAATCACGATATACATATCTAGTTCTTGAAGACGTAGGTATAAAACGATATCAGTATATCAATCTACATGTACAATAACGCGAGTGAAAGCGTCCGCGCGGTTATAATACTGATTTAATCAAATAATATATCACTTCATTGAAATTTAATTTAATGAAATTAATATCATTTATCTATCGATAATATTCTCACATTTTTTATAGGTACTAAAAATTTTTAATACACGTATATTAATATAATTTTTTTTTTTTTTCTTTTACTTTTTTTTTTGATTTTGACAAAATTTTGATTATATTCATCATCGGTATATATATATTATTATTATATGTAGTATCTACGTATGCAACGAATAAGAAGTTGCGGATATTTTGGTCAATTACGAAGACCGTATGGTATGTGCATGCCGTGTTTGTGTTTGGTGGAATGTGGAATGTGGTAACGAGTTTTCTCCACTGTAATTAACCCGGTATTTGTTATCCTCGTCAGGTTATAGTAACCACACGTGGTATATAGCTATCGAGTACGTCGAGAATTTCTCGAAACTCAATAACTTAAAATTCGCTAAACAATTGCGATTTAAAATAATTAATTTCAGAAAAAAAAATTGAAATTTTTTGACCAGAAGTAAAAACAAATTAACTCGTCATATTTACTGATACAAATTCGTCATTACCAAAATTTGTAATAAATTTATTGAAAAATATTCTTTAATTTTTAACATTAATTAATTTCATCGTCTTTTCCTTATGTATGTATGTACGTTAAATTCTTTCTTTTTTTGTTTCTTTTTTCTCTATGCATTTATCGTTGCTCTTTGCTTTGTATTATTATTATATATATATATATATATATATATATATATATATATATATATATATATATATATATATATATATATATATATATATATATATATATATATATATATATATATATATATATATATATATATATATATATATATATATATATATATATATATATATATATATATATATATATATATATATATATATATATATATATATATATATATATATATATATATATAGTTCGTGTCGATCGATATGTGTCAATTGAGAAACCCAATAAGTAAATCTTAATTAAGACTGAGGTTGAGGCGTGTTTCACCCCGGTTTTAGACAGCCTTGACGTTTTAATTTAACAAACTCTGAACCTGTACCTGAACCTGAACCTGTACCTGTACCTGTACCTGAACGAACGAGCTAAATATATACAGAAACGCAAGAGCTGGTATATCTGTAGCTGATAAATACCTAAAGCTATAAAACAAGCATACCATGATTTAAATTACATGAACAAGTGTAGGTACTGTGTTATAGGTTATACTCGTAGACGACACGGCGTCTGATCGTTCAATTATTCAAATTCCAAATTATCTCTATACAAAGTGAGTTTAATCAAGCTCGAAATTTTCCTTAGTCTCTAGATATCCATGGTATTTAATACCGTGCGAAGAGGCGAGACTCCTATATTTCAGATCTCGTGAAATAAAAAAAAAAAAAACAGAGGGGGGGAAAGTAAAAAAAAATCTATATCAAAGAATTCGTTAATTAAGAGAGAACAAGATAAAAACAAAAAAAAAAGAAACAAAACAAAAAATGAATTAAGGAAATTTAATTAGGTTAGTATATTGAGGAATTGTTCAATTAATTAATTAGATATTTCAAACAATTTTACACGAATTTATTATACATGTACGAATTAATTTGTAAATTATAAAATTCAAAGGGTTGAAATATATGCGGATGGGGAGGGGATTCCGTTAATCGCTTTGTCTATCTTGAACCGTGGAAAGAAACGTGTTTTATTTTTCATTTTTTTCCTTAAAGATAATCTCCAGACGACTAACAGGAGATTCATTCAACGAACCTGCAGCGAGTAGAGATTTAGGTATATAGAATTTATTTACTACGCGTTACGCAAAATTCTAGTTATATTATATACCTATAATACTGCACAGGTATATAATTTATATAAAATGTAAATATGAAGCTTTATGTACCTATAGGTATATATTCTGTACATTATACAATATTGTATATAGGTGTATATCTCGCTTTCACGCTTCGACGATCCTGAAAGGTGAATATCTCCCTAAATTCTGAACAAGGACGTACACCGAACGTTATTTTTGTTTTCTTTTTTTTTTTCAAATCGAATAAAATATTTGATGAAAATATGAAAAGGGGTAGGGAAATACTGTCATTTATAGACGTCGAAAACGACGACTGCATATGTATATCATCGCGTGATAAAATTCAGAGCGAAGAATGAAAAACAAAAAATAAAATAAAATAAAAAAATGTATATTTAACAAAAAAAAAAGAGAGAGAAAGATAAAACAAGCCGGGAAAAACAGTTTTACGGGATACTTTTTATCAAAGAGAAACAAGCATAGGTTTGTCAGGGGAAGAAAAAGTATATAAAAAAAAGTAATGAAAATCCAAAATAAAAAAAAATAAAAATGGTAAAATAATAATTGAAAAATTTTACGAAATAGAAGAAAGACAAAAAAACATCGTATATATTGACAATCAACGATTTTTCTACAGCGTATTTCATCTCGATTCGACCTGGGTATATTTACAATTTATTTTTTTTGTCATTGGCAAGGAACGCCCTATATATTGACAAACATCAATTTTATACACTTCGTTTTATCCCGAATCGATGTGGGTATATTAAAATTTTTTTTATTGTCATTGGCAAGGAATGCCCTATATATTTATATACCTAAAACGAATAGCTCAACTCGGAGGAACATGATCTTTTAATTAGAAAGGTAATATACAGAAGAAATATTATAGGTTTGTCGGTAAAACATCGAAAATCTATTTATTTCCGGTGTAACCGGAAGTTCAAATTAAACAATACATGGCAATTTTTCATACCCATAGTTTGGTTGTAAAGTCCTTTAAATAATTTCAGATTTTTTTTTATCCGAGATATATTTTATTTAATTTAACTATTATTAATCAACTATACCTAAATAAAACGTATATTTTTTTTTATCTTCAACGAGGATTAGCACAAAGTAAATTTATATAGTGGATATGTAGGTACATATTACCTATACATATAACCTGCAGAGGTTTTAGTAGTTTGTGATAGTTTAGGGTTATAGTTGAAACCCGTAGAAGGGGCAAAGATGATAATCAAAAGGATGGCTGTAGAAACAGAGAGAAGGAGATATGACGATCTTCGTGCCTATATCTATGTATCCTCTATCCTACATACCTAGCTACCTTACCTTACATCCTTCGAGGGTAGGTAGATAGGTAAGTTATTCTGCCCTAATTCAACTCGAAGTTTAAAAGTTTAAACGGGTGTAGAGTTTTGTCTTAAAGCTGGTTCAAACGGGTCCTTGTAATTAACCTGTAATTGCCTTAATTGCCAATTATTTGATAAAGTTACAATAATTCTATACAGTATACATAAGTATGTATATACCATTATTATTATTATTATTATTATTATTATTATTATTATTATTATTATTATTTATATACCATTCGTGAAGTCCCGCGACGTTTATAAAACTTTTTATTTTATTTATTTTTTTTTAATTAATTAAACAGATCGTAAATGTAATTCGCGGAGAAGAATTATTTTTTTTTTCGCTTACATGTTTTTTTGTTCTTTTTTATTTTTGTCAAATTTTCTTCTCTTTATATAATTTTTCTCATTTTTATTTTAATGGAAAAATAACAAAAAAAAAATTAAAAAATCGTTGATTACTTTTCCAATAAAATATACCTACCGTTCCTTTTTTTTTTTTGCTCTCTATACATAATTGGTCCTCGTAAAAAACCTTTGAAGATGTATATGAGAATTTTTTAAATTTTTTATTTTTATTTTTCATGTATTTTTCTTATTTATTTTCTTTATTTTCTTTATTTTTTAATTTTCTTCTATCTCTTTTTACTACATCATTAAATATTAAACAGACCTCTTTTTCTTCCTCAAAGCGTGGTATAGTTATATCTACCTTTAGGTATATTTATATGTATATATATATATCGTCCCTTCAGAGAAGAACCTTATTAATGTTTGCCTTAAATCCTTGATACATATATATTCATCTTATAATAAAATCAGCTTGAAATTTAATGGAACTCTTCGAATTCTGTTTATTCATTTATAATATTTTAAGAACTGTCAGAGAATTCCTGTAGCTGAAATTTTTCGTTTAATTTTATTTATTTATTTATTTATTTTTTGTTCTTATTAATAATTTTTATTATTTTTACTATTATCGTTATACAGGTAATTAATATTATACTGTGTGTACACGTGTTAAATAATAAACGTATTGAAACAAAGAAAAAAATAATAATAATAAATAATAATAATCTTCGTGATAATATCAGATGCTGAAGTGATTTAAAGATTTTTATAACGCATATTTAATGAGACCGCGAGCGCGGTAGCTGATATTCTTTAAATATTAAAACAAATAGGACGTGTTTAAGCGAGGTTGAAAAAAGTTTGAGTAAATTAAAAGCGCGTGATATACGCGAATGCAGAATAAAGAAGAAAAAAAAACTAAAAGTAAAAAAAAAAAAAAATAGGGGAAAGAAGTAAAAGTTTCGCCCTCGCCGAACATGTTTAAATAAATTTCTAAGTAGATAAGATCAAAGTAAGTTTTCGAAGATAGATTATCGTCAATTTTATTTAGATATATTTTGAATAAAGTGGCAAGTTTTTGTTTGATTGTTTTTTTTTTTTTTTTTTTCTTAGTATACACGTAGACACGTCGTAGACAGTCGGATGCAAAGTTCGATTTTGAGCCCGCTTCGCGTGCACAAAATTCAACTTTCCGCACGTCGTAACGAAAAATAAGGTTTCATACATGTGCGACAGTTGATTCTCGACTCGTGTGATTATCACCCTCGATATTCGCTCGGGCGAAAAACTCCACACTCGTCCGAGAATCAACACTTTCACACTAGTATCGAAATGTACTATTACGCGTAAAAGACAACTTAATAAGAAGAAAAAAAAAAAAAAAAACTGCACGTACAGATAGACTACAGCTTGATGACGTCTATAATAATTTCTCGTACTTATAATGTGGGCTAGCGTATATAGTGAAAAAAAAATAAAAATAATAATAAACAGAAAACATAAAAAGGAAAAAATAAAAAAAAAGAAATGGTGGTCCAGGCTCATTGCCTGCGGTGGTAAAGTGGCCTTTGTCGAGTGGCTAGCGCGTTTGCACGGTTATATTTTATTTTCTCTGTATTTTCTCTTGTATTGTGGTATTTTTTATTTTTTTTTTTTTTAATTCATTTTTTATTTCATGATTGGTTTTTTTCTTCTTCACATATGCACGTATATGTGTTATATATAGATATGTATATATTATATACATATATATTAGTTAAACAATTATCATCCTTCACCACCAGATTTTACCGTCTACGAGCCCTTGTCACCGGGAGGGTAACAACAATTTTATTTATTTTATTTTTTTTCTTTCAATTTGTTTTTTTTTTTTTTTTGTTTTTTATCTTTATTCCCCCGCATAAAGCCCCGCATCGTCGATTCACTTCGCTCGTAATAAACTTTATTTATAATGAATAAACGCTATATACATACCTCAAGAGCAGTTATTCGTATCAAAGTTTTGGAAAATGAAAAATAACGAAATGACCAAAAAAAATTAATAAAAAATGAATAAAAAAAATTGTATATAAACATGTAATAAATGATAATGATTCTCTCAGAATTGTTATTATTATTTTTTATTTTTTTTTTTTGTTTTTTTCTTTGTTTCCTCTACAGTCTGCATACATGTGTACGCTTTTACTTTTACCCTCGCTTTTACCTCAAACAATTTAAATTACGTGAGATGTACCTACCTATATGTACACATAATTGAAATTTTCATTTTGTATACACATAGCATTATAATATATCTATATACATATATATATATAATATAAAGTAATAAAATGAAGCCAAAAAATAAAAACTATAAAAAACAAGTAAAAACTTCTTACTTTTCGTACGTGGATATAGAATTTGGGTGATTTAAACTTTAAAGTGATATTCTATGGAGGCAAAAGTTTAACCAATAAAAACGTGGGGAATATTTCTATCGATTCTTCACGGTCTCTCTTGGGTGGGTAAAAAAAAAAATTCATAATTCATAAATGATTTAAAAAAATTGAAAAAAATTCCGCATCGTCGTAATTAGGTTTAGGTATGTACGAGTAATTATCTGTAGATATATTCATGTGACTCACCACCGTGACGACGTCTTGAATAATCTTTTCACTCTGCACTTTGTCACCCATTTTTATTTTTTTTTTTTTTGTTTTTCTCACATTCTTTACCAAAAAATTATCGTCCCTTAATAACTCCTGGTATAGTTATCCGTGCTGAAATAATTCCATAGTTAAAATTATTCCACGGGAACTCCATTTTTGACAATTAAAACCAAAATGAAATTTCACGAAAATTGGAGTTAAGATAAATTAACGAAAATTTTAATCAAATTATGTATTTTGAATATTACTTTAGTTAATTTAATGAAACCCGAAATCCACCGAACGGTAGATAGGTAGGTATGTGTAATTTAACGTAGACGCTGCTTTGACGTGATGCAAATTTGCAATCGGGTACAATTAACAATTAGCTAGTTGAAGCACGGTGTATATTAGAGATATAGGTATGTATGTATGTATATGTATGTACTTCACGCTATACCAAACTCTCTAGTATTTCAACTAGTCTGTCTGATCGGTGTAGTCAATTATTTCTAACCTAAAGTCACATTCGAATTAAGGTAACGGTATTCGGTGTTTATATTTTGCATACAATCATTACACTACATATATTAATGAGTATTACGTATACATACTATTATATACCTATATACATATATAATAGAAATCGAAATTAAGAATATAATAACACAGTTATATTGAAAGAGAGAAGAAAAAAACTGTTGTAATAAATTTGCTTTGACATTTAAATATACTACAGTACAGAGATTTTGATTTTCGTTAATTACGTTACATATATACATACACATACGTAAATAATATCTACGTGTACGATTTTTTTGACAAATGAAAGCCTTGGCATGACTCAAGGTCCGTTGGTTCCAATTTTCGTCATGCATTTAGTGATTATTTTTTATGTTTTTTTTTTTTTTATTTTTATCTTCTTCTTGTTCTTGTTCTTCTCTCTTTCTGTCTCTCTCTTCTGCCCTTTGTATAGTCATCTGTTTTTTGTTTGTTGTTTTTTGTTTTTTTTTTGGTTCTTTCTTTGTCTCATATCATCCCTCTCAGCGAGTAGACAATAGACAGATATCCAACCTGAGGCTCCTGACACAACGCTTGTAATCTCGCAAATAGCGAGCTGTGAGTACCTTTAGCTGCTGCTCTCTCGAGTATATGTATGTATACATAGGTATATGATTGCGGTGAACTTTCGTTTGAACTCAAACCCGCAACCGCGACAACCGGAAGTAACGAGAAAGCGCGATTTCTTATATTGTATATACATATACACAATACAGATTATTTTACTTATATACTATATACATATAAATGTACATAAATATTAGAGTGGTAAAAAAAAAAAAATAAAATTAACAGCAAAATGTCGAAAAATCGTGTTTCATTAAAATATTATAGGAAAATTCTATAGAACGACTGGGTACGAGTGTCCACCTGTTTTAACTATATATTAACCTCATACTTACTCGCGTTATGGATATCTATATGGCCAGGGTAACTAATACGTATAGATAGGTGTATAAGGTCTAGTTGAGCTGACAAGGCGATTATTATAGTTACGTAAGACCGAGCTATCGAGTATCGTGACCCAATGAAACATTGCATCTCGCTTTTACGTAACGTACTTATAACGTAAGGTAACAGTGCTGCAGCAGCAGCAGCAGCACCAACATCAACAGCTATAGTTGTTGGAGTATGTAGATATGTATGTAGATAGATCTTCGGCTATTTTGTATATAAAGATTTTAGAAAAATTAAAAAAAATCCAAAAAAAAGAAACAAAAATAGGAAAAGAGAAGTTTTACAGCAGCTGTTGAGTGCAAAAAGATTTTTAGCAATAATTTTATTCGCAATGTCTAAACAATTATAGTATATAATTAGGTATATGTATATTGTTACCTTATATACCTACCGCTACATGTATCCCACATATTATATATCGTCGATAATTTATTTACGATCTGACAAAACCAATCTTCGACGAGGTCGAGTTCCGTGGACTTTATCGCAAGCTAAACGAACAATGGGTAATAAATTTGATAAAAAAAAAAAATAATAAAAAATAAAAATTTCATTTTATTACATACATGTATATTGGCAATAGGTAAGCGGGTGGGATTCGCGTAGAGTATAAGTATAAGGTAACGGTGTGTGTTTTATTATTATTATTATTATCATTTTTTTTTTTGATAAGTGTTATAAGTTATCAGCTAACCGCGGTAGCTGTTTGTAGTTTCTTTACCCGCGGGTTATACGTAATTATATTATTCGCTTAAAATTGTTTAATATTATATTCACGTTATAAACTTATATAAGGTTAGGCATATGTATATACCTACCTTTGTGTGAAACATAAAACAAAAAAAAAAAAAAATAATAAACTTAAAACAAATAAATTTTCTATAAGAAGTATAAAAACTATTATACATATTTGTCAAAGTTATATCGTGCGCGATTCTTATACAATTCTGACAATGAGATTCATTCTAATTCTAGTTCGCGGATTTCAAAAGCGCATTTTTTGTACATTTTACCTGTAACTGGTGAGTTTTTTTTTTTTCTTTTTTTTTTTTTTTGCATTTTTTCATTTATATATTCTTTATACACATATGCGCGATGGGAAATTGAATTCTATTCAAAGTTCGCGGCGGCACTGATTGCGAAATGCGCGGTGGTGGTAGGTGGGTTATATACAATAGATACGTATTTTCACTCATCCTTAAGCCTATTTTTATTATATATACATATATAATATATATAAACGATAAATTCAATTCAAATTCAAACGGTTAGAGTGTATTGAATATTATTTTTGAAGAGTGATCGAAATATTTGTCAAAAAAGCACAGAGACCAAAAAAATAAAAAATTATTCGAGATGTGTTACTCCTCTCTGTATCATATGCCAGCAATAATTTGTGTGATCATCACCGTCGACTTGATGTTCGGTATAAAAATAATTCGCTATAAATAGCAGGTCAAGGGGTGGACACTCACGGCTTATGTATTATATATACGACAATATCAGCACGTGCGTGACAGACGAATACGTGTAATATTACATACAGATATTTGCACCTATATAATTATAAGAAAAAAATTTAAACAAAATAGAAAAAAAAAAAAAAAAAAAAAATCATTTCGCAAAAGTTTCAACGAAATTTTTTTCCGCAACATAGTTTATTAATATTTCGGAAGTAAATGAATAGTGGACAAAAAAAAAAAAATTCTGAAAATTTTTAATTTGTCCCTTTTCTTGTTAAACAATTTGATATTCTGATTTATTATACGTAAAATCGAGAAATTAATTTTTTTTGAAAATTGATATATATATATATATATATATATATATATATATATATATATATATATATATGCTAATTTTGTTCATGTTTAGTATGACGCTCGGTTTTAACCAATTTGACTATACCTATGTAGGTATCCGATTATGCAATTCTTCGGCGTCGATGTAATTGTGTAGGTAATTAGCCGAGATATATACCGCGTAACTTGTCATGATTGGATCTACAGCAATTTGCATGAAACGACACGTGACCAGTCCTCAGTTGAAATTTTCCCTTTGCCTTTGCCTTTGCTCTCATGTACCCTCAACTCTCTGCTTTTCACCCTTCACCCTTCACTCTTCGCTCATGACGCTAATGGACCAGAAATGAAATCCCCGGCTGTTACATGTGATCGAGGACCACAAGGGAACAGTAACAACAGCAAGCGGTTACCGCATACAAAATTTCGATATTTATTGTCCGTTTATTTTCATAAAACGTGTACACAGCTTCAAAGTATATACGGATATACATACCACGTAATATATTCATTGATTATTCATCGATATAATAAATTATCAAACAGAATTTAACGAGAAAGATTTACCCATCGACATCGTTATAATAAAACAGTCATATATTATTCCAAGTGAAAAGTTTACTAAACCTATACAACATAAACTCGGTAATTTTTTTTATATAGAACGGAAATTATATGTATAACCTATAATATTGATTCGGAACTGATCGTAGAAGATAAACTATTAGCCCTTTACCTAAACCCTATGGGTGAGATTGACCAAAAATTGAAACAATTCACGTTGATGGAATAATAATAATAATAATATTAATAATAATAATAGTAAGAAAAAAAAAATGAATAGAAAAAAGTAAAAGAAAAAGAAAAAACGTTGGTTCGGACTAGAAGTTTGTAAATTGAAATGGCTAATCTCGCGAAGCTTTGTAAATGTGATTAGCACTGACTGGACTGTGCGCTTCGCGTATAACTCCATTAAAAATTAATTACACATATATACCTTATACATGTATATATACTAGCGATGTTTCATGAGTATAATTGTGCTAATATCTCTTTCTCTTTTTATTAATTCTCTTATGTGCACCGTGATAATATATATGTATAAATTTACTATTTAAACTTTCGGGTATTATAATCAAATTCGTTACGACAATTTAATCCACCGTGCAGATGTTAGCCTATATATATGCGTAAATTACCTAATGAAACTTGAAATTTGAAATCCACCCTGAATACAGCTGCTAACACGTCTCATTCAATTCTACCATAGAGTTTCATGTTTAATTCAACCCTATTCTATTTCTATTTCTATAAAAAATAAAAAAGTAAAAAATTTTTATATTTTTATTCGGTTATTATTCTGCAATGAATTTCACGCGCAATCATAAAGTTCAATTTAAATCGTATCCTATAGTCGATCATAAAAATGTCTAAAAAACAAAAAAAAAAAAAACAAAAAATAGATAATCGCTTGAATAAGAAATAGGAATCGATGCGATATATACAGGGAGGTAGATACTAGGCGTGCAATTAGTAACGAGCAAGACCCAGATTGAGTTCGATAATAGATCGAGTTCATCTGGAGTGTTTATATATGTATATATGTATGTACATACATACATACATAAACATTAGAGCGATTAATCTTAATTGGTAAAGTTCACGCCTTGTCCTAGTTCTAAAACCCAGATATCTATCTCGTCTAGCGAGAGAAGAATCAATTGATTCATTATTATATACATACTCGTTATATATGTATATACATATGTAGAGGTATAGGTATGTATATCTACTTGGTAATATAAATTGTAGCAGCTACAGTTCGACATGTCTAACAATATAACATATATATGTATATATATAAATACTTACATATCTATACATATATACTTATAATATGTATATACAAATGGGACAGGCAATCAATAATCGTATCGCAGAATTCTACCATCAATAATATATCTACAGGTTATATATATATACTTATATATGTATGTATGTATATATCTACAGCATATATTCTGTTTCTTAGAAAAATATTTTCATGTACTGTTTGTATGTACATATATACACATACGTATACATAAATACATATACATACGTACTCTCAACTACACCTTCCGCGGTTAATGCTGAATAAATATGAGCACAGCTGTTATATACTCATGTATGTATGTGTACCTACTCGAGTACATACCTACGCAGAGACAGATAGATAGATATAGACGTTGACGTAAACCCTGCAACGTATTTATATATAGATTCTTCTTCGCGAGTTAGCATATACCTATGTACTATACATAAATATATAACACTTGTATGTACAAAGAATAAATATATCGGAAAAATTTATTTATATAATTATGTATATATATATATATATATACAATACTTATACATATGTATACATATATATCCGCGAATTTGTCTTTCATCCAATTATAATTAAAATATGACAAAGAAATGGAAAAAAAAATTTTTTTGATGATAAAAAAAAAAAAAAAAAAACAACAAAATCTCTGATTAAAAATTATATCGATTCATGTACAGAAACAGCATGTAGAAATACGGTATACATAAAAATCGTATCTCAAAATTTCTGTGCATATTATATACATATATATGTGAAACCTATAACTATATATATATATATATATATATTAATAGATATACATAGACATAGGTATATGTATAATTAATATACCCGATTAGTGGAAGTTATAAATGAGTTAATTACCTCAGAGATCACGTGTAATGGAGGGGTGGATTATAATCAACCTCAATAGTTTGCTTTTAGAAACCACAGAGGATTGCCGCGGTTAATTTTCGAACAAGTTTGAGTTAAGTTAAGTTAAGCTATACCTACTATACGAGGGTATATACCCTAACTGAAGACTTTGATGTTTACGATTATGGGCAGCCCGCGATTTCGGACCTAACTCCATGGAGGCCCTTGAGTCCCCTGAAGGACCCGGGAGGCAGAAACGCCGTCCCGAAGTCGAGCCCTGTTCACACGTGATCTGTATATAGTTTATAGAATCGCGATTCACCGCACGTTCCCTTCCTTTTTATATATACAATTATGTATACATATATTGATGGGAAAAATCGAACGTGACACCAGCATGGGATTAGACTAAGCTATATAAACTATACGTAGTTATTAGATATTCGATGGTGTGCGTAGGTATATTTCAGAAAAATATTTCATTTCAATAATCCTTTATACGATGCGATAAAACTTGAAAATTTTACACTCTCAGATATTTATTTTTATTATTACAAAACTGTATGTTATATTTGTCCAAAAAAAATTTGTCCCCTCGATAAACGAACACCGTGATGTTCTTCAGCAAAGAAATTTTTATTAAATTTGGTGAAAAAAAAAAAAAAAAGTATCCCGAGAATGTGGGATAATTTTTTTAATAACAGTTTATTCTTTACCATTAATTATACATATAACCGCACCCCTATACTTCGATCGATTTAACAAAAATTCGATATCGTATTACTAAAAATTGTTCGAACCAAAATTTTAATCTAAACCAAAATGAAATTTGAGAAATTTTAATCTGAGAAATTATTTGTGTTTTTAAAGCATAATGGATCTGCGATTGACGAGAAGGTATATTCTATTATATACACAAACCTTTCTCCCGGATTATGTATCTATCAATCTGGATCTCTCTTACCGATGTATTAGTAAATACATACCTATAGGTATATACAAATGTATTGTATGTATGTATATACTTACATACATACTTATGTATATGCAGAAAGAGAAAAATAATTTGAAAAAAAAAAAAAAAAATGTTCAGCTTTTAACGTCTAATGCGCGTCTAATGATTATATCGTGAGCCATCGATCGTTGCTGCAGTGTTCAATATACATGAGTATAAGGTATACGTGTTGTGAGTATGGGTATCTGTATTCATATAATGCTACCTTAATTGTATGTATTCCTTAAGTGTATGTATACACGTTACCAACACTTTTACGTACAGATTACACTGCAGAGAGTAGACGAGAGAGAGAAAAAGAGAAAGAAAAAGAGAGAGAAATGTTTCGACTTACGTTTACTGTACAGTGATTTATGAGGTCGGTTAAGCAATTATCGAGACAAGTCTACTTGATTCTCGAAGAAGGTGCGGTCCCTCGATCCTCGGTTATAGATATATATGTATACATACATACCTACCTATCCGAAGAAAGGGGTACTACTGCACCGTATTTGCGCATATGTGCAGTAATGTGTTATATGGGTGTATACATGTATATATACATGTATAAGTGTATACATTATGTATACATACAGTAATCAAGATTTACAAAGATGACGATGCGAAAAACGATCATTACGACAATTTTGGCACACCTCTCTTATACACTTCATTTTTACTTTTCATCACCTACGGTGATATAAGAAAAGTATTGGTTTTGGTAGAAAAGTGACTGTTGCTAATTTCAACGAATCTTCACGTTTTCGACCCTCTAGAATCCGAAAAACAAGTTTTTAGAAAGATGTCGGTCTGTCTGTCGGGCTGTTCGACAAACTCGCGCGGTGATCTCGGAAACGGCGCGATGAAAAAATCTGAAATTCACAGGACTTTACAACCAAATGATGGGCATGAAAAATTTCCATGTCTCGTTTAATTCGAACTTCCGGTTCTACCGAAAATGAATTGATTTTCGCTGTTTTACTGACATACCTATACTTTTCTCTCTGTATTACCATTCTAAATGAAAGAATATATTCTTCCGAGTTGAGAATTTTATATATATATAGGGGATTCCTTGCCAATGACACCAAAAAAATTGTAAATATACCCAGATCGCATGAGAATGAATGCACTGTACAAAAGTTGTGAGTAATAAAATTTCCAACTCATTCCTCGTTCGACGCTAGAGGTAGTCTAGTGGTTAGCGCGTCGGTCTCGTAAGCCTTGCGGTCGCGAAGATCGCGGGTTCGAATCCCCTGGTCCCCAATGTAAAATTTAGTTCCGGAATTTTTACTCTCGGAATATTGTCATCAATGAAAAATCATTAATTGGCGATATTTGGAAACGAGAATTATGGAAAAAAAAAAGAACGTTCACTTCTAATGGTGCTAGATATGGTATAAAATAAAAATTACCAGCACACAGTGATGAATATCCATTGCGGAGGATAGCGTTTCACGGGTTAAAGATCGTTCTGATCGAGTCGCCTCTGCTATCCGATGACACCGCATGTCATAGTTACTCTGAGTGTGTGTTTTATTAAAAATAATAAAAACTTTTTACGAAATATTCATCAGAGTTTTACTATTCAATAATATCAAAATTTGCGTTGCAGAAGCTAAACGCGTATAGATAGGTAATACCTATACGTATGTAGCTATGTATTATCTACCGCCCAATCTTCATTAGCAATCTGATAAGGACTCACGGTCTAGTCGACCGCTTTACCGTGACCAGAAAATCGCATTATCGGCTCTATCTCCTCCCGTGAAGACAACTGTTCGCAACTCGGACCGAAGGAGAGTATATATCTATACATGTATATACCTACCTGATCCCCAATGACCATCACGAACAGCTTTGGATCTCCTATATCTATAATAGTACAAGAGATAATGGATTGGCATCGCATTGTCAGTATCTAATTCATCTCTCCTACGTCAGCATAAACACTTTAATAAAAAATTTAGTATTTGGATAAAGTTTCTCGCGTAAATCATACGTCGAAAAATAATTTGACGAAAAATAAAAGCGAATAAAATTCGAAAGAGAGAGAGAGAGAGAAAATGAGAAATAGAAAAGGACGAAGTGGCCCCCTGAAAAACGAAGCACTTGAAATTCGCCGATACTTAAATACGTGTATATATATACCTATGTATACATGGTATATGTATGTAGGTATATACCGCGCGTATAGAGTAATACAAGTACATACTCAGAAATGACGGTAGTCTTTTTTTTATGAGTGGGAGAGAGAGAGAGAGAGAGAGCTATAAGGCCGATGGTTCGATTAACGTTTGACAAGGGTGCGCCAAGGACACTTTCATTACGGTCGGCGAGCGGTCGACCACTTTGCTTTGATTGCGCTCTATACATACATACAATGCGACGATGTTAGGTACTGCAAGAGAGAAAGAGAGAAGGAAGAAGGAGTACATA
This sequence comes from Macrophya annulata, assembly GCA_963924015.1. Classification (NCBI taxonomy): domain Eukaryota; kingdom Metazoa; phylum Arthropoda; class Insecta; order Hymenoptera; family Tenthredinidae; genus Macrophya; species Macrophya annulata. The sequence goes on from OZ001262.1 coordinate 3,675,397, forward strand.
CCTTACAAACGAGATGAGTAGGTATAGGTCGAGTATAAGTGTATGTATATACACCGCGCCCTTTGCTCCCTGACAAAGCCATACACACATATACAGAGACAGAGAGTATATATGTGTATAATGTATATATATATATGTATATGTATGCCTAATGTTCAGGCAAAGCGTTTTCACCGTTAAACGCATCCTCAGAGACTAACGAGTACCTATTTCAAACTTACCTCCGCGTTTCCAAGAGACGACCGTAGGTATAGACATTAATTGTGCCATTTGTCGGTACCGCGAAACTCGGTTCACCACGGGTCAACAAAACATTCAATTTGGAAACTGTTTCCTTATTCTCTAACACTGACAAACTACTATTATATACTGTACACAAAATATCACGTATATGTATACGTGTTGCACAATTTTTACGTTTCAAATAATTTCGTACGATATATATCACATTCGCATAGCGATATTATATATCGCGTTCCGTATGTTCCACATACTGCATGGAGGGTACACAATACACCTACCTTAACACATTTCGATATGTATTGTGTATATCGACAAAGGGTTGTATTACCGCAGCCGAGGATCGTACAGTCAATATTCGGATGAAATACAATATATTAATCAACCGCACATATGTATGTATGTACATACATACATACATACGTCTATCCATAATTTTAATATGAATCGAGAACTGTTGTAGCTGCACAATATTAGCGATTGAAATTTTGATATTATGTATTCATACACATACCATACCCGTAATATTACAAAGATCATCCTTCGATGCTGTGACCAGTGTATGTAAATCTATAATACGCGTGTTTCTACACCCGCAAAATCCCTATTCGAAAATCACGTTAATCTATACCCATATAAAGTCATGAAATTTTAACCCTCAATCAGTGCAGTCACGTTTATGATTTTTGTCCGGAGGGTTATATATATATGCGGATAATGAATTATTCAACGAGTTCGAAAACCGATAGGAATCAAACGTATGTATGTATGTACATGATGACCATGAGGTTATAGGTTTAGGTATATTTTTGATCTTTCGATAATGGCGATATAATTCTGTATCCAAATTTAACGATCCATTATCAACTACCTCATATACAGACTTACTCCGATATACAAGAAGATGAGAAATTAGGGGAAGAAAAATTCTTAAAGTTCCTGATTATAGTTAGGTACTTCTTTATAAATTAAAATGACAATGAAATTAGGTATATATTATTTATATTTATATATTATGTATATGTATATAAGGTCAAGGTTTACTTATATAGCGAGACTTATACCGGCGCCATTTTGTAATAGTTGATGACGCGCGTCCCTTGCAACCGAATACCGGATACACTCGTATAGAGTCTAGAGATAGACTCATATGCAGAAGATTTATATCTGTATCATATTTTTTTTTGTTTTAGTATTCATATCAGGCTTATTTTGATTTGATTTTGATTTATTTCTTATTTTTTTTTTAACCGTTTTTGGAAACTAATTTTAAACGTAGATATAACAGGTACCTATACCTATAACACTAAAGGGATATATTTAAGATAATTGTTATGATCGGGGATGAACAATGTGAAACGTTAAGGGTATAGCTCAGGTATAGATAATAAAGTCGTCGTAGTCGTAGTCGTAGTCGTAGTCGTCACTCCGCGAAGCCAATTGTTGCGTAGTTTGAATTTCACGCAACCTAACGCGCTTAGAGTTGAACGTCCTCCTCTCACCTGCGCAGGTTTTTGTCCCGGTTACATAAAGACATCCGGTTCCTAGTCTAACAGAAACTTTTAATACTTATACGAGTAGGATACCTCTATTATACCTAACCTAACCTATACCGACAACGGGAATATTAGAAAAATAATAATGGTCAAATAATTATTCGAGAGATGATGATTAGCTATACAATTTTTTTTTTTCTATATACATATATGTATATGTATATATACCTAGTTAGGGTATAGGTACATGTATACACACCGATCGCGGTAATCAATAATATAATGATTATAATGATTTATAAGACACGATATTTATATGGTCAAATTTCTGTTTCTATATACAATATTTGTATAAATAATTTAAAAAAAACGAACGGTAATTCGTTATGTAGTATAGGTATACGTATATGATGCGCGAATTAAACTATACCCACGGCAGCCGTCTAACGGTGCTAATTTCCGGCTAATATCGCGAACTCGATTCATTGATCGCGCGATATGAACGCATGCGACATGATTACATTTTTTTTTTTTTTACAACTTTATAGTACCTATCTATGTACAGGAAACTAAATAATATAAAGTAAATCGTATATAATATATATATATATCAAAGGTGAAAAATTAAGTAACACATCGTCAATTTATCACTTAGTAATGTATCAAATGTATATGACGTCAGATAAACCGATAGCTACCGACGAGTATGTATAATAATCGCACCATCAAGAATTGTCACGTGCTTGTCGCTACAGTTACGACGACTTATAGACAGCGTCGATGTCAGTGTCCGAACACAAAGAACCGCGAGAATTGTAGCCTCTGTAGTGCAACCAAAAATAAACAATTTTTTTTCTTTTGTTATTTTTTCTTTTTTTTTTTTTTTCTTTCTGTTTCAAACGTCAAATAGAAATTACACGACCCCAATCGTCTATTTAATCAATACAGCGTACATCTGCTAATTGACGTTGATGTAAAGGAATTGCATAACCGTTGGGTAATAAATTGTTATATTAGCAATTCGCCAGATATTATAAAGTCGATGATCGTCAATTATACCCATGAAAATCGTAAAGAAGTAACATAGATATAGTGCAACGTTATTTAAGGATCAGGGTTAAGGAAAGTAGATATTAAAAAAAACGTACTAAGTCGAAAATGGGCCAAATCTGAGTTTCGAAATTCTTCGACAATAAGAAAAAGGAACATTTCGAACGATTAAGTTTTTGCCCTATTCCTACATATTCTCTGTTATCTTTTACGTATATATCTATATTAACATTTACATATACTACATGTGTTACACGTTTACTGATATAATACAAATAAGTATATATATCGTGTAGTAAACACATTCTGTGGTGTGATGTGGTGTGGTGGGGATATGTAATAGTATCGTCGTCGTATAGCGATGTGTATTGCGTCAGCGCGGTAGCTCTCGCGAGGCACAAAGCAGCGCGGCGGCATTGCATATATACTAGTACGTATATGTATACAGTAGTGTGTACACATACAAACACAAGTATATACCGTATTTCAGTTGTAATCTCGACCGCTACTCGTTCTGAGGGCGCCACTAATCGGGTTACAATTCCCATTCCCAAGCCATAGATCGGATATATATAACAATCACAATAAGTTCAAAGACCGCGAAAGTTTAGCAGCTCTAGACGCTGATCCTAAGATTTTAAGTATAAGAAGATGAGTTGTTATTTCCTTGGAGGTTTTATAGCTGTTGATTTTATTATATACACTGGCGTTGATTCCCGTTGATGATTTATTCTTTTTTTACTTTTTATTTCTTTCTTTTTGTATCTATCGCAGGTCAAATTTTACGTTATACCTTGAGTGTTAAACATTAGGTTATGTAATATGGAATAATAATGAATATTAATGATCGATTAAATAAAAAAATATTTACAGGTTATTTTGATCGATTTGTTACGTAGGGATAATTGATCATTGTAACAAGGATATATAGGTATATATGTAGCTTGTTTGGTACCTACTATACGTGCATTGCGTCAATTCTATAAACCACTAATAATCAACAACCCAACGTGCACGTTAGGTATATTAATTAGAAAATTAAATTTCAATCACTCAGCTGGTCACCTGCATGGCGTATTCATACCTGTGTATATGTTCGCTGTTTAGTATATGAGTATTCGCAAAACCGTGTGAATCTAATACAAAAGGTTTATATGTTATATATGTAAAGTAGGAACCCCGACGCAACTGTGTTCTACCTATATTTAGGTGTGCAAATCGCGAATACATATATATTTAAAAGTATGTTAATATCGAATTGTATAGTTTCGATTTTTAGATTATATTATATCATATTATCATTCGTATGTCTATACACATACCATATCACAGAATTCGTCTTTCTTCTTCTTTTTCATTTTTAGAAAGAAAACTATAAAGAAAACATTCGATGTTATATACGTTCTATATAAAGTGTACAATATCGATATTTATAATATATAAAAATTTCCTTATTATATAAAACTGGTTCAATGACGTAGCGAAATTTTATATCGATATCAATTTTTAGTATTTTAGAACCGAAGAAAATGTAAAAATAAAAAATGCAGAAAAGGAGAAAGCACCGAATTGAATTGCGTAGGTACACAAAGACAAAATAGATTTTCGAAATGTCACTGCATTGTAAATATTATTATAGGTTTAGAAATAATGCGATGATCATCTCTTTCATATCCTTCAACTATTTTGACCCCACGTTTGTATCCATGACATTTTATACCCTTAATAGTAAAAGAGGTAAAATATATCCTACGATCGGTCCTCGTGGTGCGCATATAACCATAACTATAATACATATCTTGCTGCAATTCATACTGCATGGGGTATTACAGCTTATACTTATACTATAGAATTAGAAATCCTTTAGGTATATCCCATACCAATAAGGTATACGTTATAATCCATCCGAAGATAAGGAGTGAGAAGAATCCTGTGATATATGTTATACCTTAGTACATACCTACTTACATGTATAACATATATATATATATATATATATATATATATATATATATATATATATATATATATATATATATATATGTATATATATACCAACGTGAATCGCTTTGTTCCGACAGACGTACTTACATACGAAGATATCTCGGCCGTTCAGTCGTCGACATTTCGTTCGGGGTCGCGTCGTCGGTCCGCGTCGTCGTCGTCGTAGTCAGTACGAGTTTCAAGAGTGAGAGAGCGAGATAGAGAGAGAGTAGAAAGAAAGAGAGCGAGAGAGAGATAGAGAGAGAGAGAGAAAGAGAGAGAGAGCGAGAGAGACAGAGAAAGAGAAACGAGTTGATTGACCCTTAAAAACGGGGGAATAATAATTGTGAAGAGACAAGGAGTGGTCGAGAAGAAGAAGAGAAATCTGGTGCTCGTTGGATCAGGAACGCATGAAGGTACAGGAGGAAGAGGTGCGCCACGTGCGCCGGGTCTCGACCTCGAGGACGCTTCACCAACAGCAACAGCATCGTGGAGGGAAAGAAAGTCCGACAGCTAATAAATTTTCTACAACAAATTTCGCTACTACAGGTTCAACCGTATCATCCCATATCAGTCCTCACAGTCCCAACAGTCCGAGGGCTGCACAGTTGGAAACTTGCCAATTTCACTGGAAGGTGAAAATCATACCATATATACACGTGATCATTCTATTTTTAACTAATTCACTATCTGTGGTGATAATTAAACAAAAAAAAAAAAACAAAAATTATTTTTAAAATCGGATATCAAATTCTTGAAATAAAAATAATGAGAATAAAAATTCAGGAAATTTTAATAATCATCACTCGCACGCATTAGCGACACGAGTTTAATCTCTCTTAATCTTTCGACAGTGATTTACGGCGTTCTTCAACACTAAGATACTTGTGCTACATATCATACTTACACAGCGTTTCTCATGTCTAAAGTATTATATGTATAAGCTAGCTGAGGGCCCTGCGAGGGAACCTCGGATAGGCGTATCTTTGCCTTCACGTTGAGAGGAGGGGCCATAGAGCAATAATCCAATAACCAATCAATCAGCTCTCCTCCCGTAGGAAGGAATAGAGTAGCTAGGCTAGTTATAGTCTGAAAACTCACCTTCAACTCACAATTAACAACAACTCAATTTTCTTAAGCCTAATGCTTTTCACCTTATTCATTATAGTCTTAGACTGGGTTCGGCTACTGACGCTCATGCTGATGCATTAATCACTTCTTATATATAACGCCCCGAAGTATATCACTGTCGATATGAATTATTATTATTATTTTTGCTTTTGTTTTTTTTTTTTTTTTTTTTACTCAATTTTCTGTCTGATGTATTTTAAGGAAATTTTCTCGAATCATTATATATATATATATATATATATATACTTATGAAAATGTATGATTGAATCATATCGTATATATATAACACAGGTGATGTTGTTGGGCGACAGCGGTGTCGGGAAGACCTGCCTCCTTCTAAGATTTCGTGAGGGTCATTTTCTGTCTGGAAACTTCTTGTCAACTGTCGGGATCGACTTCAGGGTGAGCCCCAATATTGACAATGACTCAAAAAAAAAAAAAAAAAAAAAAAAAAAACAAGAAAAAAGAAACACTTTTTCATCAATGTTACTACACATTATTTGACAATTGTCACATATACATATACTACATATATATGTTTGTACATATACATACATGAGTTCAATTCATTGAAAATATAAAAAAAATTTCAGAGTAAGTATCTGTCCATGTCTTTGTGTTATTTTCGAACGATTCTTGCAGCATGAGATATTATACAGTTTAAATACTTTAAACGAATCTTTCTGCAACACTGAACTTTTCTCGATGTATGTATTATAGTACACAGACGACGTGGCGACGTATAGACATACATCTTGATATAATCACTGTACCGAATTGTGATGTGTATCTAGTTAGTGGGTCGGTGCAGTGCCGACTACCTTATACTCGACTCGACAATTCACAAGGAGCTAAAGTCACGCTGGGGTGATTCTATATGTGTAGTATATAATACATATATGTATGTGTATGTGTATGTGCTGTAATAGCGTTATGTGTAGTCACTCTAAGGTGACTACATAAGTCGTGTAATCGTGACGTATGTATGTATGTATGTATGTATGTATGTATGTATGTATCGTACGTACGTACCGCCCACACATCGGTTATAACTACAACCTCGATGACGTAACGAGACACCCATCTTATAAGCTGGTTCAGATATGGTATAAACGTAAAGATGTATATTATATGTGTATATATATATCTAAAGAATGCATCGCTCGCTCTGTCATACGTCGTACTGCCCTATAAGGTACAATCGGAATACCTGTAATCGAAGTCTTAGGTCTTGTTTATCATCTTCTTGTATTTTTTATGTCAGATTGAATCCAATCAATATACCGCTATACTTGATTCAATTTTTTTGTTGTTGTTGTTGTTTATTTTTTTATTTTTTTTTTTTACAGAAATTAGAAACTAGATTTAATTTATATACGTATATGTATCGTGTGTATGTGTGTGTTTTTACGCGGGATCTTTAAAGCGTCGTAATCTTAATTAAAAAATACAAAAAAAAAATAAAATAAATAAATAAAATAAAAAATAACGTTTTGTTTCAGAACAAAGTTGTCACGGTGGATGGATCTCGAGTCAAGTTACAAATCTGGGATACCGCTGGCCAGGAAAGGTTTCGAAGCGTTACGCACGCCTATTACAGAGACGCTCACGGTAGGCAATAATTATTCTTTAACTTTGCTATCACGTACCTTTTTTTTTTTTTTTTTTTTCTCTTCAATTTTTTCATTCAATGAGATACTTTAAATTAGCAGCTAACGAACCCTGCCGTGGTAGCTATAATACCTACTTGAAATTTTACTTTTTATTTTTATTCTCTTTTTCTTTTTGTTGGTTAACCACGGAGCGAACCCCATCTGATAATTGCTGCTTCTAATTACAACGTATAGATATGCCGACACGGGTCGGTCGCTTGACGTGTCACGATAGATGATAAAAAAAAAAAAACTTTTAAGCTTTCTTGGAATCTATAATATCGATTCTTAATTATTTAAAAATGAAATAAAATGTAAATAATAAGGAAATACTTTTAGGCTTTTAACTATATAAGATTCTCGTTTCAGCTCTACTATTACTATACGACGTTACGAACAAAACGAGCTTCGATAACATCAGGGCCTGGCTCGGTGAGATACGAGAATACGCGCACGACGACGTCGTCATCATGTTGCTCGGTAGGCAGACACCTTTTCTCTATAAAGATAAGAACTGTTCGCTCCTATAATTCGAACGATTCCTTTTCTTTTATTTTACTTCTTTTATTTTCTACGATTTAAAGAAAACTCGTTTTGAGACCGAAATTCGTGAAAATCTTTCCACTTATCAAGATCGTATATGCATATATATATATCAACCCCTAAACTGCCGAATATAAACCTGCGAATCTTTGCCCCAAATTTCCTTATCGTACAATAACATTCGTTATAAAATAAACTTAAACGATCTGCAGCAGACTACAGCGTTCATTGATTAACTTGAATATCGTTTTAGGTAACAAATCAGATTGTGGAAGTGCAGAACGAGCCGTAAGGCGTGAAGATGGCGAAAGGTTGTCGCGAGAATACAGAGTACCCTTTATGGAAACGTCAGCGAAAACTGGTCTGAATGTTGAATTGGCATTCACGGCAGTGGCAAGGTATGATAATAAATATATGTAAATAAATGGATAAAATTGCTAATGCGGGATGTGTAACTAAAGTTTGAACTTTTGTTAATTGAAATGTTTATAATATATGTAGGTATGTATAATATCTACGTTACCTTTGACACTGATCATGATGGTATTGCGATAATAGATAGATAATGTCAACCTTGTAGAAAAATTGGTCTACATTGGGGATGACGTGGGAGTGAATGATCGAGTGTCGTATATATTCATATATATATATATATATGTATAAGAACGAAGATTGAGTGTAAAGAATGAGAAATATATTCGTTGAACATTAATAATTGTGACAATATACATATAAGTATATTTTCTGCAGGGAACTGAAGGCAAAGAAAAGTGGAAATCCAGACGAAACTAGATTCAACGTACAGGATTACGTCCGACAACAATCACAGCGAAGTACGTGTCTCGGTAGTAATTGTCTGACAACGTGAGTGTCGAGCTGATTGTTTATAGCTGCAGCTTGATCATCCGGAAGTTTATTTTTTATTTCTATTTTTTTTTTTTTTTTTTTTCTCGTCATAACTATCTTACCAATTGGCAAGATATTTTTTTACAATAAATTTTCTTATATACCTTTTGCCTCATTACGACGAAAGGACAGAATACAATGAAACGACCAAAAAAAAAAAAAAACCGAAAGGAAATTTAACAAAGTCGAAAATAGCTTGCGATAAATCGTCTAACCTTTTTGGTTTTTTTTTTTGTTTTTTAATTGTATTGTGTTTTATTTTTTGTTTTTTACTCACTTGAATTTTCAGGACGAGATTAAGTCCGGCTCCTTATCGTCGAATGAGATATTACAAAAAAAAAAAACAAAATAAAAAAAATTATAAAAGTTAAGAAGAATGTGAAAAACAAAAAAAACAAGAAAAGAGAAAGAACGTTTCGAAATATTCTATTTGTTCGATTTTACGTGTTTAAGCTATACCTATTCGCTTGATTAATTAATAGCGAGTGAGATTAATTATTGTTGAAATTTATTATCGAATGGTATAGGTATTATACATATACATATAAATATATGAAATGAATTGTGCATATTGTGAATAAGTTATAGCGATCGCGGTAACGAAAAAAAAAATATATATATATATATATATATTAATAATAATAATAATAATAATAATAATAATAATAATAATCATTTTAAACGAAATCAGAGTGATCAGAATGATGTAAACTTCGACAAATTAGATACTTTCACGGTTTATTCAATAATTAGAATTTATCTTTAGATCGAGAGGAGTATAAGGTATCACTCTGATAATTATAAATATTCATTTTCGCTTCCACTCGCATATATATACATATATATTATACGCATACGTATAGCTGCGATATAAATAATAAATAAGTAAATATATCACGCGCAAATTATACATATACCTATTAATTTTATATATTCATTTAATATTCGTTATGAAATTCTGTATAATAATAGATTTAAATATTTATTGAAAAAAAAAAAAAAATCAACAAACTATATGATTTTTTGACTCGTGAATATAATTGACAATGCACAGCTGATAGTGAGGTTTATAAAAGCACAAATTATTAGGTTTCATCCGTTATATATACTTGAACGGAATAAAAACACAAAAGTAGGGTAATAAAAGGAAAACAAAAAAAAAAAAAAAAATTGAAACAAAAATATAGAAAAAAGAAACAAACGTACGAATTTATCACACCTATAACATATAATATTCAGATTCAAAGATTTGATATCACTTTATATTTTCGACAAATGAATCGAAGTTTTCAGTCACAAAAATTTGCCAATTTTGTTAATTTTATATAAAAACAGTAAGGTATATACATATAGGTATATAGCAAATCGTACGAACTAGGTATATGTATACTTATGTATATACATATACATATATACTTAGAAATATGTTATAGGAAATCGTATTATTAAATAATTGTTATCGTATTGTATGGATAGCTTTTATGTTTATCTCTGCACGTATAAAAGAAGGCATAGTATATGAAAAAAAAAAAAAAAAAAAAACAAGATAAAATGATGTTATACAATATATAATATAGATTACAAGAGTCTATCGAATATGTTTACAGCACGTATATACATACATGCATATAATATATCAAATGATTACGTGTATTCTTGTAAAATATATATAATATATAGGGTAGCCCATTTTAATTACCCCAGGCCAATATTTCGAAAACTAAGCAAGATAGTGAGAAATGTTTCAGACAAAAGTTGGATGGTTCTGAGGGGGACTGTAGGTTTTGAATTTTGATAGGATTTTATGGGTTTCCATGAGGTAAGTATTGTTTTTTAAATAGGAAGCCCTTTTTCTTAGCACAGATACATAATCTACACAAAGAAATACATTACTTTTGTGGGAAACTTTTTTTCTCTAAAATCTGCATTTAAAAATAGGGGTATTACGATTAAAACACAAAAGTTACCTCATAAAAATCCCGTAAAACTATAACAATTTAAAACCCATAACATTATCAAATGTTCCTCTCGGAATCATACAACTTTTGTATGAAATATTTTTCACTATCTTGCTTAGTTCTTGAGATATTGGCCTGGGGAAATTAAAATGGGCCACCCTGTATACATACATAATGGATATTATGATCATGTATGAAATAAATAATATTCCATCACCATTCCACCGAATTATTACTATTATCTATAACCTTCGTCTCATATTTCCGAATTATTCGAAACATCAAAATACTACATATATTATCAAAAGTGTGTAAATTCCTGTTTATTCAACTGATAATATCCGAGGGCGCCACTGACTGAGTAAATTTCTGCGCCATCCTACATAATCATTCATAACTATGGTAACAGATCATGTGCAACCGTTCATAACGCAAGGTTATCAAATTGCCTATTGAAAGGCGTGTTCTAAAATCATATACGATAACCCCGACACTAAACTAAAGTTAATTGTTTCCCAACCTCAAATTAAACCCTATTGATATAACGGCGAACCGATCTGAAATGATGAGGAAGTATTTTGTACTGAGCCGTATACACTGTTCAGAAATGATTGACAGATTGGGATATAAGACAGAGACAGTGTAATAGAAAGTCGATCATTCTGTCTTCATCCTGCGCGCGCGGGTTGCTAGTTTGGGAAATGAGGTTATTTTGATATACTTACTCGTGGAAGGTTAACATATTTCCTTAAATCTCGTACCTCGATGAATACGGAACATTCAATCACCCTCGTTTACGTATTTCGGTATTCATTTGCCGTATGATAATGAACTTTATTAACTTTCTGGCGGTTCCACGCGGCCATACTAATATTGTTTTCATACCAAAAACTCTGACAGCCGGTTGAAGTGAAAGAATAATATCCACGCTTTGACTACTAGAGAGAGAAAGACTGCCCGACGGTTGTCGTTTAGAGTTTCGGTTTCGGCCGGTTTTGCCTGAATGATGAGAAGCCAAGCTAGATGAAGGAACGGGTGGAACGGGATCGTTCGATTGTTCGAATGTCGACTCCTAAACAAAACGGTCGGGTCGTAACCTAACGTGAAATGTTTCTTTTTATCTAAAAAAAACGTTTAATACGGTATCGCGTGGTGTCCTTACGCCTCATAATGGATGATGTGGTATCAACGCCAAACGTTGATAGTGTATGCAGACTCTGTTTGTCAACGGACGAACCAAAGTTATCAATTTTTGATAGTGATGATTCGTCGGTGCCGCCGCTATCTTCGAAGATACAAGCCTGCCTAGCAATCCAGGTTTGTCGATGCCCACATAACGAAATCTCATCGCATATACCGATCAATTAATTCCATAAATTATTTCGTTAACACACAACACTTTAAACGCTTAAATAAAATGATTTTTCCATAAGGATTTCGAGGTTATGTTTCTTGTTAACTTCAGTCCGATCTTATCTTACGAATAGAACACACACTATGCAACGGAGATCAAATCAATTGCGTATCTACTTTCTCTTATCAACGTATACAACAGTTTTGTTTTTTTTTTTAGTTTTAGATTGTCCAGACAAAAATAGAAACCAAGACCGAATAAACATCCCATTAATTAGTTCACTTCGAAAATAACAGGCTGTTGAATATTTATACATAGGAATATCCCGTTTGATAATCCAATGTCAATGGATATATTTTTTTCGCCAATTTTTTATCCCATAAAACTTTTCAAAATAAACAGTCCGGAATTGAAGTACAATTGCCGATTGAGACACGATATCAAAATACGATATCACTAGGTACTTTGGTTAATCAGATAACAAATATTGAACATTATTGAGAAACACTTGTTGCATGGCATGGACTTCATGTTTGTATAAATATTGCACTAAAGTTTCTCATCAGCACTCCGAAACAGAGAACTTTTTATTTAAAAACGATGTCTTCATATGGCAAAGAAATGTCCGTACATCTTGCGTGTCTGTTCTCTGAACTTTACTAGGTCACACAGAACTTAGAGCTCTCTCTGCTTCCTATCATTCCATTTTTTAGGAAACGGGTTATGATTTTTATTTGGTAAAGTTCACGCAGGCTACAGATTGATTTCGAAACAGATTTTTGCATGTTAAAGTCCATAAAATTGTCAAAAAATTATAAATCTTAGGCTCATTACCTTGCAAAACTAAATTCGATGATAAAAACTATGACACGATGTAGGCAGCACTGAGTTATCGCCCACAATCATGAAAAGATAGCTAAACATGATGAAAACATAGCCAATTCTTGTCATGTCATGTTTGATCTGTAAGAATCTGAGCTAGAAATTGGCTCTTAATTTTTTGCATTCTGTGTTTTTCTTAAAAATTACTGTAATTGTGTATTGAGATATTACCATATTGCAAAGTAGCTGAAAGTCTGCAGTGATGTAGATTCATGAAGTCTTTTATAGACATTCCTAAATGAGAATCGAGTCTAAATCCTTTGTAAGAATTTTTATTACCGCGGGTGTAAAACATGCTGCTTATTTTACAGTTGAAAGTACAAATTTGTTCTGACGAATTTGTTCCAGGTTTTATCTTCTGATAAATTGTCGACTTTAATATGTCGAGGATGCATCAAAAACGTGAACCAATGGCACAGTTACAGAGATTCTTGTCTAAAAGCCCAAGACAAGCTTCAGCAATGGCATATGCAGCAGATATCTGCTCAAACGGTAATACTTCTGCCTTTCTGTAATTCAGTACATATAAAAATCTGAGTTGTCCTTAGTCCCATCTTCTTAGGTGATAATAATGGGACTGATTCTGTTTAGCACTTTTGCTTGATTGTAAATATGAGAAATTTTTATTGTGCCTCAACAGGGTGTGACCATAAAACAAGAACCGATTGATTTGGAATTTGATACCGATCCAAATGAAGCCATAACAGAATCCGGTCATGACCAACAAAATCAAGTGAGTATCCCAAGAGTTTGGCTTGTGTCTAAATATAAATTTTACGAATAGCGATGTATTGAAATAAAAGATGTATAATAGTTTCAATTATGAAAACCTGCAACTCTGCTGGACGTATTTATGATGGAATAATATTTAGCACGTTCAATTAGTAACAATCTTTACTTATATTTAGTAATTTATGAAATTTATCTGTTTACCAATCTTAATAAACTGTTTTATTATTTTTAACAAGAATGACGGAGTTATGGCGCTGAAAATCACTAACGAGCAAACGATCCGTACCGAAAAAGACACGGAAAAATCGATGAAGAATGAAACCCTATCTCGACGAAGAACCAGAAGTTTTGCTGTGCCTGTTTCTCCGCTAAGTATACCGCATGAATCTGAGAAAAGTCAGACAGTATCCAAACCTTATTGCACGGTGGAAGTAAAAGACGAACCAATGCAAGAAGATGAATACGATTCTCCGCTTGATATTGAGTCGGTTACAGGTGGCGAGATTTTGCCTAATCCTGTTGCTGTTAATTGTCCAGAAAAGGACAGAGTGATGGAGGCTGATTCGACGCAGAGATCTAACTCAACAACTTTTAGAACAAAAAAGAAAGCTAGAAGAGGACCTCACACACATTTGAGAAACAAACATACGTTCAGAAAAAAATGTGTTTATTGTCAGATAAATCTTCACTCAAAATATTCTTACGCTAGACATATGCAGAGGTTTCATTCTCCCACCTCAGACTCTGAACAAAAAGACGACAAGACAGAGTTGAAGTATGTTATAAAACAGAAACAAAACAGTACAAATTCTCAATCATCAACATTTCAAGACCAGATTAGATTTAATAGAAATAATTCTCAGGGTGGTAATGCGGCTAATGTTTATGGAGAAGATAACACGGCGACAAACAGCTATAAGAAAGATATTGACGAGGAAATGATAGAGGATGTAGAAGACGAGATAGACAACATGGATAAAAATTCTGACACACCTTTGTCCCAAGTACAACAAAATATAATCGGTCAATTAAAGACTTATTCTTGTTATTCTTGCAAACAGGTTTTCCCAGATCGTCGAAGCACCTTAAATCACCTAAGACAGCATTTGCCAGATCTTAGACCATTCACCTGCGTAGCTTGCCTCACCCAATTCCCCGATCGTTCAATCTACAAAGACCATTGCTACACCTCTTTTGAATGTGCAATGAAAATAGCTATAGTCGAGCCAAAATCTGGTTTAGAAAAATACTTCACCTGTAATATGTGCTCGAAATCAGTTGCTAATAGAAAAGATCTGCTCCACCATTTGACCACTCAACATTCTGAAGATCAGCAGACTAATGCGACACCAACATCGTCGAAAAAACCTGCTAAGATAGTCAGCAATGAAACGTCTTTGCCAACTGCTTCTTTGAATTCATCCAATCTACCTGGTCCATACGAAAACGGTAATCCTGCATATAATCACCCCTGTAGTTACTGCGGAATGATTTACAAACACGAACGTAATTTGAAAGAGCATCATCAGCTTTGTAGCAGACTTCCTGTAAACGTGCGAACATCTTATGCCTGTGTACATTGCAGAATGACTTTTCTTGTATTCAGAAAGTTTTGCAGTCATCTTAACACAGTTCACAATACGTCAGACATCACATGTTCAAAATGTCGTAAAATTTTTAATACCGCACCCGATTTTTTGGCTCATCATGAAAAATATCATAGAAACGATGGCGGAAATGTAACTAAAGACAACGGTAGATCTTCAACTAGTTTTGAAAGTCCCTTGAAAGATTGGAACGATTTTGAAGCTGAGGTACACGCTAATGAGTCTAGAATTAGTCGGCAGAAATATAGCTGCGCTTTATGTGGTCAAGAATTTCCTACCAGAACTGAACTTGGTGAACATAGAAATCTCCACTTGAAAGTTAAAATATATTCCTGTGTTATATGCCGTAGTATGTTCAGCAGCGCCGGGGCTCTAGAAGTTCACATGAAAGATCACGGCATAGAAGATCCAGCAGAACAAAGCGCTCATACATCTTGCGTAGAGTATGAGGGTACAGAGGATACAAAAGATCTTAATTTAACCGATGGTTCTGACTGTGAACCGGATGAAAAAACTTGCAAAATATGCAACAAGACTTTCTCAAGTATGGCCAATTTGAAAAGACACACTACAAACGTTCATAAGAATAATAAAGGTCGTAGGAAATGCATAGATTGCAATAAATTTTTTAGCAAGAAAAATTCTTTTGAATATCATCTTAAAACTGAACACAGAAAATTATCATCACCTATAAAATGCCCCGTATGTAATCAGTCGTTTAATACAAGGGCAAATTTCAATATACATTATGAAACTCTTCATGCAAATGCAGCAAAAATTGAAACTCCATACGAGTGTGATATATGCGGTAAACAATTCAAGGAAGAAATGTCTTTGAAAATACACAGGGGATGGCATGCTCGTAGGACACGTAGATTGAACGAGGACATATCTATTATGAATCGTAACAGAGCTTTGTTGGCATCAAGATCTCAGGATAATTTTGATGACTTTAAAACATTACCGGAAAGGCCTGCAAGGGCGAGAAAATCGTTTCCAAATTCACCACCAGCAAAACCTTTGCCTCAATTACAGTGTCAGGTTTGTGACAACAAGTTTACTGAGGTCACTGAACTAAGGAAACATCTTTGGGATGTTCACTGCGCTAGAAATAAAAGCGAGAAAAATTATACCACCAGTGATCTTCAGTGCGAATTATGCACTCATACACTACCGGACAGACCCAGTTTGGAAAGACACTTAGAATGGCATATGGAAAACCCAATTTTAAGTGACTCAAAGAATGGGGTGAAAAGAAAGCGGTATTACACGCCCAGGGAGCTGAGAACTCACCCCTGCGATATTTGTGGTAATTTTTATACCTCGCGAAGGAGCTTGTTGAGGCATCAAAAACTTCACAAAGTTAGCACTGCAGCTGCTGTAAAGTTTCAAGCTATAGCTAAAAAACCACTTACTGCTCAGTTTCCGTGCAGTGTTTGCCACAAGATATTTGACACTTCTATGAAACTTCGCAAACACAGAGTACGCCATTTTGTAAATCCTGCTGAACGGAAGCGACACTCAGTTCTTGAGAAGTCAGACTTCAAGTGTGATCTTTGCTTCAAATATTATAGCTCAGAAGTTGGACTACGCTTTCATTTGGAAAAGACTTGTCCCTATCGTTCACAAGAGTCTAAAAATCCACGGTCTAAACGTCGCAGAATGGCTTCCGTCGGGGAAAGCGGCGCCTCGACTGAAATTATTGACCCACCAAAACCCATACCTGCTTTAACCGCTAATAATAAACAAAATTTCAATCTCCCCGTTGGTTGGCGGGTTAAAAAAATGGTCAACTGTAGCATATGCCATAAATCTTTCCTTGGTAAAAGTTTATTTTATAAACACAGGAAGGCTATGCATCAAAAGGAAATATTTGGCCGTAGTACATTACCTGATAACAAAAAAGTTAGCTCTACAGCAAACCCAACCATAGATGTTAACAATTTTTATTGCAATATATGCGGCAAGGCATTCCCAGCAGCAGCAAATGTTAAATTGCATATGTCCACTGTTCATAAAACTACAAATCCAAATACTTGCAATGTTTGTCATGCATCATTCTCGACTAGAGTAGGCATGAGAAATCACATGCAAGTACATTCTACAGATAGTTTCAGCTGCAATCTTTGTCAACGAATATTCCGCTCTCGACCTGCTGTATTCATTCATCTCAATAGACAACATCCTGACGAATATGACATCATGCAAGATGATAAGTCTAAATTGTTCACTGAAATTATGAGAAATCGTAATACAGAAACAATCGAACCAACTTCATACGACTGTGGTTATTGTGACATGACTTTTGACTCTAATAAGGGTTTGAGAGTTCATGCTATGAAACGTCATTCCGTTCGTCATTAATTTTAACACAATATTTTTTTTTTTTTTTTTTGACGTATCATTACACTATGTTTTAGCAGTATGAAATGTTAAGAGCACTCTTGATTCGCTTTTATTTCATTTGAGGAACAGGCACAGTCTCTTTTTTATCTCTAGTGCATTTTTCTTATTACTACTATCAGTCTTTTTAATTCGTCTAATTATTCGCTCGACAATATAATTTCAGACTTAGTATTAATCTGCTATACAGATTAATATTTTTTTTTTTGCTCAGGTTTATCATGTGACACAGTGAATTCACAACATATCTCTATTGAAGAAAACAATTTTATTATTTTTCATTATTTTTATTTTTATTTTTTTCTCGTCCAGAATTTTCTACGCTTTTGACAATATACCACTTATCGTTTGTATGATCGCAATTGTTTCAAGTCAATTTTGTACAGTTGTACCAAAACGTTTATCATTTAACGTTTAATTAATGCGATTTGGTAAATTGTTGTCTGATTATATGTCGCGTTAGCTTAAAACCATGTATTGTTTGTTTATGATTATATTTTACCATTTGTAAGTGGCGTTAGTGGTGTTAACATGTATGTATACAATTTATTGTAAACCACGGTAGGGAGAAAAATGTAAATTCTTCATTTCAAACTGCGATTGAATTTAATAAGAGACGGATGCAGGTGGATTTAGAGAGTGAGATAATAATACTTATAATTCGACAAATTCGACTTGTTACTATAGTATATTCTACGAAAAAATTTTATGACAATGAAATTATTGTATCACGACTATGAGTATTTTTCTTTTTTGTTTTTTATTTTGTCCCTTTGTCGTTTTTGTTTTAATTCTCTAATACTTTTATGTCTTTATATACATATATATATATATATATATGAATGAACAGATCATCGGTTGAGGAAAATAAAGTTTGAACAACGTTACCTGATCACAAGTTAGTCGATACCGAAATTACGCGCCTTCTTTGTTTTCTTTTTTTTTTTTTTTTTTTTTGTTCTCTTCTTTGATTGTTAATTTTTATCCTTGGTTAAACAAAGTAGAATTATTATAACGGTAAATCTGATATCGATTTAGAATTATATCTGCATGCTATTATTGAGAATTTTTCTTTATTTTTTTCTTTCCCATTTTTTTTTTTTTTTGTTACGTTTATCATAATTGCGATAAATTAAGTTCTCGGGAATAATGATCTATATTGATATAATAATAATAATACTAATATTAATAATAATCGAGAAAAATTACCTACAAATTATTGTAAATAATAATATTTGAAGCACTTATAACAATTCCCGCTAACCATTGCCAATATTTTATGATTATTAACCATAAAAATATTCTACTATCGCAAGAAGCAGTAATGATTTAATTTCTAATTTGTTGATTATGAAAAGAAAAATACATTTATCAACCTTTTCTTTCTTTTCTCTCTCTTTCTCTCTCTCTCTCTTTTTACTTTTCTTTTGAAATTTAATCAGAATTTAGACATTTTAAACTGTATTTAAAACTATTTTTAAACAGATTTTAAGATACATACTATATAAAACATCGCATCGGAAGAATATAAAATCTGTTGACGATCCTTAAATTAGGTGATGTTAATAGTAATATCCATAATGCCTCGAAAACAAAGAAAAAAAAAAAAAAAAAAATAAAGAAAGAATGAAAGAGACAAAAAATATATATATACATATATTTAATGTGAAAAAGAGTTGCTCGACCATGCATTTAAATCACCCGATTATACTTACATACTGTACAAAAAAAAAAAAAAAAAACTATATATATATACCTATGTATATAGTACGTAGGTATGTATACCTATACATACTTACATATACGTATTTCACGGGATGAGGTTTTTTTTTATTGCAATTAAAATAGAATTTCACATATAAATACTACGACCGGTTTATAAGTACATGTGAATTATCTGTTGTTAAACAGAGAGTCCGAATCATGTGCACTATACCGAAAAGATATTATAATATGTATTTTCTTAGTTACCCCCTACTTACTCCAGCAGCAAGAAGACAAAATGATTTTTGATCATATAGGTATATAGGTAAAACTGAGTTATTATATGGTAGCTTAAGACAGCAAAATGTGTCTTCGGGAACGGTTGAATTAATATATTTAGTTTCCGAGGATGCATTTTTATTCCTACCTGAATGAAGAGTGTATAATAAAATTAAAAAAAAAAAAAATAAAAAAAAAAAAAAAATGTAATGTCTTAGATGAGAAAAACAAAAACAAAAAAAAAAAAAAAAAACAAAAAAAAAAAATAAAGGAAATTAATATAATTTTCATTACTTCTATTGACTTTTTATAACGTTTATACTTACCACTTTTTACATTCCTTACTTAAATTTCATATAGGTATGTATATTATACCTACAGATTACAAATTGCAAGTACAAAAATAAGTTATAAATAAAAAGAGATTACAGACATCGCGTCGAAAGATGAACTTTTCAACATAAGGTAGGTTGTTGCTATTATAAATGAATAATAATAACGATTGAATAATTGATTGAAGATTTCACGATTTACGGTATTAAATTAAAATTACAACAATGTTCATTGAAATATCATTTGCTGTTATCGCGATCGTTCGAAAGTTGATATGACGTAGGATATAAACGGTGTATAGTATATATAAATATATGTTTCTGATCGCGACATGAAACTTGAAGAAAATGTGTCTAACAGCTGCGTATACTTATAGCTAAGTATCATATCGAAATGATATAGTAGGATATATGTAAAAATGTCATTCTACATTTCTACAGCTGCAGAACTCTGTGTTTGAATTATGTATATCGATTTTTGTTACCATCGCAACAATGCTTCGAAACAAATAAATTCATACATATTATCAGGATTCTTACGGTAAAATATTTTTCTCAAAAACATTCATACTTATTAATAAATATTTTCAATTCTGTATTAGAAAAAAATTCATTAATTTTAATTCGTTATAAGATGTATTCGCAAGATGCTTGCATTCGTGATATCCTTGAAGATTATTTGAAAGAGGAACGGTATTTGGAGAACAAAATTAAAGAATGGTAAAATAAATATATTACATTATTATAAATATATCATATTCTAATAAATTATGCAACCGTAAATATTTAAAATATAGTTCAGAAAAGCGTTTTAAAATCAACCCTGATCATATCGAAGACGTTGCTGCAGTAGATGTTAAAAATCCTTTGACAATATTCGGCCAAATTGATCCTTCAGAATCAGGAATTCGTAATCAACGATTTCTAAAAGTACGTTTATCTGTATTTAATGCAGATAATTATCTATATAATAAATATATTTACTGTACAAAAAAGTATTTATAAGTATTTGATAATTTGACTCGCCACTAGGAGCTGGAGGAAGCGAAAGCACGACTTAGAACGATTGCGTCATTCACACCGACAGACCAGGAACTCCGTGTCCTCGCTGGGGCTTATCGCGGCCTACTTGGAAATGTAGTGCAAAGTCGACAGCATAGTACTGTGTAGAATATAAATTGAATAAAAGTACACATAATATCATTTATTTTAATGACAAAATTAATCTATGAAAATGCAAAACCATTCAATGTGAATTTTCCTCATTGCCGTATATAAAAATTATTTATTGACACGATTTTTGTTATATAGGTTGTATTTTAGTATATTAAGTTGATTAAACATAGTCCATATAATAAATGATAAATTTATACAGGTATACGAATTGTGTAAATAATGAGACATATTCACCTTGGAGGTGCAGCTGGTTATTAAATTTGACAATATTTTACCTTACAAAGAATTTCGATGTATTTACCCATCGGAAATAATCGTTCGAGAATTAATCCCAATGAAAGCCGGAATACACGTTGGCCTAATAACTCGAGCCGAACGAACAAACTTTTAAATTTAAGTTTCTTGATCGTTGGGATCGATGAATTAGATCAACGATTCAATTGCTTTTTGTTCATCCTCTCGAATCTCTACAAGCATAATATATTTCCTTAAAAATTCACTAGAATTGTTCATTCAAGATATATTTAGTTAAAAACAATTAATATCATCCCTTATGCACACTATAGTTCCAATAACGTGCACTGGGTTGCCAAACGCCAGGCGTTTCACGGCCGACCACATGCCTACGTCTACTACTTGCTTTTATAAATCATTTTAGAAAAGAAAGTAGATTATTATATTAACAGAAATGAGTAAGAAATGCCTTGAGTAATACATATTTTTTCTTTATTATAGAACGAACAAACGAGATTTGAAATTGCGCACTTTCTTAATTTATATGACAGCGTGTATAGTGGCGTCAGATTGAACGTGCAGATAATTATTAAACTATAAACCAGTATCTGCGATAAATTTCACACTAAATCAATTCTATTTGTAAATCAAAAGATTTTGATTATTTTTTGCTATGGAATTTTTATATTTAATATTTTTGGTATAATATAGTTGAAAATTATTTTCTGAAAGTTGAGAATAATGTACTAAGGTAAATTATAATGTTCGTCGATGTTATTTGAACATGAATAATTTATCCATATCTATTTATGATAAAAATTTTTAATTATTTAATATGTTCCAAGATATACTCACCGTCAAAATGATATCACCTGTATGCTTCTAATTAATACTCTTTCTTAAGGACTCAGCAACCGCTTCGGCGTGTAGGCTAACACAGTCTCGTGTCTTCAGCTAACTAAAGCTCTTCCACCTGTCCAAATGATATACGTATCCCTATTCGGTTTCCACGTGTTATGCCACGCTATCGTCGCAATAATTACCCACGTTTACATGTTTCGTCGTTGCTCACGATTATGATAGCACCGCGTATATACATATCAGTACAAATATAGTTTCAGGGATATTGCTGCAGTATGAAACCGGCGATAAATATCGATGATACTTATTACATTGAAAAGTCCGAAATTTTTATTCATTGTTTTGAAAAAACAAAAAAAAAAAAAATAAAAAAATTATTCGAATAGCATAAATTATGTCTTTCGTCAAAAATACGAACGTCGATATTTGCCTATTTTTAAATATTCAAAAGAAGTTTGAATTCTTACGGCGCATGGTGTGAATACGTGATCATTGACACCGGACGGTTTATTAGTAACTTTATAATTATTGTCAATCTTAAGATTTATAACGAAGAAAAGGGTTGTGCCGCTATAATTGTGAATATTATAAATCTATAAGTTACGTACGCGACCAACTTAAATTGAATGAGATCTTCGAAGTAAGAATTTTTTTTTTTTATTTCTGGTTTCTATAAGTATATCTAGAACACCGATCTCACGTATACCATTATCAGCTGAATAAATAACATGCAATAAATACGTCTTATAATATCTATATTGTCTACCACCCAGAATACTTGTACTCTAAAACACTTGGGTAAACACGCCAGTTGCTCAAAATCCATTGTAGGAAGAAATTCATTTCGTATCGTAGCTGTATCATCTATCCGATCAATAATATATTAGACTTATATAAATTATATATAAAGAAAAAATGAATGAATAAATAAAATAAAATAAATTTAAAAAAAAAAAAAAAAAAACTCGACTAAATACCGTGAAAATATTATTAATATGTTTGACGAATTATTTGTATATGTTATAGTAGACAATTGACTAGAAAAAATTGACTAGAAAAAATTGAGACAAAAGAAAAAGAAAAAAAAAATTGTAATAACAATATTGTGAGCAGTAATAAGACTGATAGTAAATTATCGCAGTTTCGAGGCATTTCCTATCGTCTTCGCGGTTGCATAAACACAAACCGGTATTTTTTATTTATTTATTTTTTCATTTTTCCAACCTACTCAAAAGTCGCATTGCCATAGTCTATTTTATTGCATATATTCTTATCATATTCGTGTCGTCACCGTGACTAAAAGAAAAACCTCTAGTTATAAGCAGTCCCCTCAGCACTGAAAGCAATAAATTTTCACATAAATTTTGAATCATATAGGTATAATATACATATTTGAGAAAATAATTTCATATGTAGATCTGTTGTAAAACAGAAATTCATCTTATAAATGAATGAGAGTAAGATCACAATATAGTTTTCTGTGGTATGTAATCAAATTACTGGATATATTAATTTGAACGTTAATTATTATTGATGAATTATTATAATTCATTAAACAATTTCGGTATTGAGAATATGAAAAAAAAAATAAAATTCGCTACAAAATACACAGACTTGTTATTAGCAGTCAGTCAGAAACTGTAATGAGGTCAACTACGTAAACGTATGTGACCCAGATCGCGAAGTATATACTTCTGAAGTTTCTTATCCTTCGTTAAAACAAAACAAAAAAAGTTATTTTATGTTTTCTGTATTTTAATGTATACATATATGTTTACCTATGTCCTTCGATTACAAACATTCGTCAACTGATATTGAAATATCAGACAAGGTACGCTGGGTCTAGGATGCTATTTACCATAACATAGTTCTGTAGTATCAATTACTTTATTCAATTGTACCAATGATAATTTTTCCAGACATTATTCACCCTGCTTTAATTTTTCATTTATATTACATGTTGTAATGGAACACGAAACATGGTATGATTTAGACTCTTATTTTAGCACATTACTTAAATTATATCTTCTAGCAGTTTTCAACTTTCAATTGAACTATTAGATAGGTTGCTATTCGCTATCCGCTATTAAATAATACGCCTAAAATGTGGTCCGATTGAAAAAAAAATAAAAATATATATAAGCATCAACAAACATGTGCATTTAAATTTAGGCAGAATCGATTTGATAGAGTTTTGGAAGTATGGACTATAATAAGAAATCAATTTTATTATAAAATACTTTGGAAGAAATTTTTGAGACGTAATAATCGACAATTTTGATTATGATATATTTAATTAAAGCATAAACCACTTGTTTTTTTTTTTTTTTTTTTTTTCATTCCCAAAAATCTTAATCATTAGTTAAAAAATATAAATAATTTCAAATTATCGAGCAGTCGGAATTAAATAGAAGTGCAAAACGGTTGAAAACCGTAGTCAATGGATAACAAAACTAGTTAAACACACGCTTCATACTAATATTTTGTAATTGTACTTTTAGATCACGAAATTGAATCCGACTTCAAATTTAAAAACTACAAGGAAAATGAAATTTCTATAATTTTGAAATAATAAATAATATTAAAATTTAGTTTTGTGACATCATTAAATTCACGGGAAGAAAATTTTCTGCTTCAACTTTCGTATAGAAGTAATTCTTGAAGTGATTTTATTCCTAAACTAATATTTTACTTTACACTATCGAACATTTAGACTCTTACTATAAAACTGATCGAATAAATGATTCATTTATGATCATTTAATGATCGAATAATGATTCATTCTATGATCATTTAGTTTTCAAGCTGTTCCACAGCACTCATAGTGACAAAATATATAAAGAATAATAATTGTGGACTATAAAACTTTCATTAATTTAACACACTATATTGTCTATTTTCATTTCGAATAATATGACAAAAAGTGCGATACTATATAAATTATTGCCGTCATTATTCTTTTATGAAGTTTAAAATAATCGCCGAAATTCTCTCGGGATTATTCAGATGTACATGATGAGTTCCTTCGACTTCTTGATATTCAAATCTCTTTGCACCTTTTTTTATAACATCTAAAACTTTAGTGTAATTTTCTGGCTGATCAAACTTCATTCCAGGAATTGCACGGATGTTTAAATAGGCACATCGAATTCGAGCTGCATAAGCCAACGCCAAATCTATGGATATCGAGCCCAGTAGTGAAACCTGTGACAAATAAAAAGAATCAATAAAATATCAGTTGTAAAAATTCAAATAACATAGAGTAATGAACTAATTTTGAAAATCCGATTCATTATCATTTAAATACTTGCCTTGAGCCTTGTATCACGAGAGAAGTAGTACTTTCCCCGAGTTAAAGCTGGCTGCATGCCTCGTTTCATTAAAATCTCCGCGCTTTCTCGTGTCACGGAATTATCGTATGCGTTAAATACAATATCTATCATATCTCCATATTCGTAACAGGGCACGCTATCCATTGTAAGAGTTTCGTATTTAAGATATTTATCAATGCTATCACCAGTCGCGTCTGCAATCTTCTTTACATTTCTTACGCAGGGACTAGCTATATCTAAACTTATAACAAATTCCACTTCATTCGGGTATATCGCTGCGTATAAAAACGATATTGCACCTCCAAGAGAATGTCCCAACAGTTTTACCTATGTACCAAAAAAATCCTTCATTCAATTTTTGTTGCAGAGCAATCATGAAATAGTTGATTTCTATTATTTAATTAGGTTTGTAGTTTAATTCAAGTAATAGCCTAGTGTAATAATTAGAAAATGTATTCAAATTGATATACAAAATTAGCTGTAATCATTTTGTGATTTTTCAAATAAAATGATATCGTAAAGTTTAAATGCTCTTGATAAATTTGAGGTATATCAAATGTTTATGAGATGATTGCGTGTTAATTTGATGGCCATATTCATGCAAGTACAATTTTTTTTCTACATCTGGTCATTCGAGCATTAAATAATTTGCAACAAATTTTAGATGTATATGATCAAGGACCAAAAGAAAATTGGCTAACCTTGGTCCACATGAAATGTTTAATGATTCTACGAAGCAACATAACACCATCCCAATGAACGAAATAGGATTGACCCTTCGGGTAGTGCGAAGATAAACCATGCCCGGGCATATCCAGACACAGTACAGAAACATCATTTGGCATTAGAGGCATCAATGTGTCAAAACTTCCTGCATTGTCTTGGCGACCATGGAGAGCCAATATCGGTTGAATCTCTCTGGGGCCCCACCATTTACCTGCAGGTAATTCATACATTAAATTTACTGAAAACCAACCCTTTTTTAACAAGAAAATTAATCTGTTTAGCGCAAATCTTTCCGATTTAAAGAATAACAGCAGACAGTATTAAATCAAACTGAATCCTGTTATCTTAGCGCAGACCCATTCCTTACTGAAGAGAGATTTTAGAGATTAGAATTGTTGTTTATTTTGTTATATCTGGGTCTCAAAATCAACCAATAAATCAGTTATTTGTATTAAATTTCATCATCGAACAGAGTCCTTGGGGACTAAGGTATCATTTATCAAAGATTCAACACGGATATGGCCATCAGATTTGCCTACTTTTAGCAATGATTGGTTGAGCAGACAATTAACAGTATTGACATGCAACATAAAAATGTTAATCATTAAACAATAATGATTTTATTATTAGCATTCGTAGCAGAAACATGTAGGCTGTTACTTGAAACTGTATTTCTATCTTATAGAAGGAATGAAATGTCGTTTTCTATGATTCTAAGAGAGTACTGGTTTGTTTGAAGCAAATAATGAAGGAGAAAGTTGAAAATGGAAAATGAGACTAATGAGTGAATTAAAACTAAATAATAATATAAATCGATGATGATGTGACCGATCCTTATATAGCTTTTAATTTTTGAACGCCAGCTGACCTTGTCCCACTTGTAATGTTTAACGATTCTACGAATTAGGACAACCCCGTCCCAAAATATATAGTAGAATTGTCCATCAGGAAGATGAGATGAGAATCCATGACCTGGGAGATCTATGCAGAGAATAGCTCTCTCCGTGGCTAATAACGGAGCCAGAGTATCATAAGTACCCGCATTATCTTGCCAGCCGTGTATTGCAACTATCGGTTGTTGATCCTTAGAGCCCCAAAGTTTTCCTAAACGTATTATTAGTTGTTTCATGACATTACTAATCACCTGGCATTTTAAGCAATGCCAAAACCATGTTATATATATTATTTAAAAAAAAAAAAGCATGTTATTCAGTTACTGGAATGAATCAAATTCTGGCTGCCGTTTTCTATTTCTATCATTACTATACCTACAAACTGGAAAGATTTGAGTATAAACTCGTGCAGGAAATAAATGCAAACAAACTAGAGAAGACATTGAAATTTTTTTACGATTATTAAAAATTTTTTGAAATATTTTACAAAGAGAGGAAACATTTGACAAACTATTAATAATTTTATGATAAGCTTAGTCTTACCACTCACATTACCCCACGGTACTGGAATTTGAATACTTTCAGCTTCTGCGAAAGAAAGAAACAGAAAAAAAATTGATTTTATGAATAAACATGGTTTCTTTATCCATAATTGTCGTTTGAAAGTTAATCAGAAGCATTGTTTGATAATTTCAATTTTATTTATATAATATATAGACTATTCTGTCATTGTCAGCAAGTTTGAAATGAAAATCACAAATGTTAAAAATATATCATATGGAACAATAGAACGAAGAACGACGTAGTTTGAATGAATAATTTAAATTAAATAAAAAATTAACGGGAAATAAGTAAAACATTGAACTAGATAAGATAATTATCGATATTGCTTGAAATTATTGTACATAGAAATAAAATTACTACGAACAAATAAAATTTAATACGAAAGAAAATTTCCGACGTCATGCCACAATTAGGCAAATTTTATACTTTATCAAATAATGTTAAATAACGGAATTACATCACCTGTTGGATATACATTACCCTCAATCCTGTGTCCATTTGATCTTGAATTTTCTCCGTTCATATTGATTACCTTATTTATATTTAATTCAACAGATTGACTGATATGTGAGCAATGATAGTACCGAATACGGTTTCCGTATCGATTGTTAAATTCAATCGAATAGATTGACTATACAATTGTGACTACTGGTTCGTCAAAAATTGTGCATGTCATACGACTAATAAATTAGAATGAATCAGAATTGAATAAACATGACAAGTTGGGAAAAAAGGGATCGCAGCGGGGTTATGATCATCGACGAAAACTACTTATCGTAGATACGATACGTTTCACTATTTACTTTCACGACAATATCGTTATTCAACCTTTTTGACGCTATCAAGTCCTCGAAAATAAAATAGATGCTAATCCGGTGGATCATTAATACATGATAGTTCAATTATGAATGAATAGATATAAGTACTCGTCTAATGATAATTATTTGTTATGTCGTCACGTCACACGTGTTGCGAAAATCTACTTGCTGCGTGTTTCAATACAATTTATATCACTTGGCAGGAGTAGCTACCTTCATAGCTGGAAATTTACCGAAAAAAATAACTAATTAAGAATTTCCATAAAATTTTTAACGATGTTGATGAAATTATAACTTAAAATAACGCAACACGTTGATCAAAAAGTATCGACATTGACTCGGTTTTGAAAGTCCGTTTTGACAGAAAGCAGACGACAATATTACCCCTGTCAGATAAAATTTATTTTGAGGTTAACTTGTCAAAAGTACACGGATATAAGTATAATACTCATAAAAATCGATTTCTTTTATGTATGTTAATAAATAGCTCTGACGAAAACAACTTTTCGATATTATATTCCGGGCGAATAAATTAGCTAAAAATTCCAACGGTCAAAGAAGCACTAAAATGGGAGATAAAGAGTTAATTCAAAAGTCAATTTTACACACGGGAACAAAATTCGTGAACTTTTCACCAGGAACTAAGGTAAAAAAAATTAATCTAATATAAAAATTCCTTAATAATGTTCAATAAAGTTTCTCCAAAATTGAAGACCTCGTTTTTGGTATTATTAGGTCCGGTTTCATTATAAAACCACGAAATGTGACGAGGAAAAAACTGTCGTTGACGATAGTCGAGTTACAGGAGAACCCATGGAGTTGGTTTTAGGAAAAAAATTTAAACTTGAAGTCTGGGAAGTAATTGTACAAAAAATGGCACTAAAAGAAGTGGCTCTCTTCAGAGTAGACAAAAGCGTGAGTAATCTAAACCAGTTTATTCTGGAAAGACAAAAACACAAATATTACTCTCCACATTTTATCTTTAAATACATTGCTTCCAGCTCGTTACGCCGTACCCATTCGTTGCAAAAACATTACGTGAAGTGGGAAAACCACGTTCAGAAAAACGTAGCCATCACTGCTGCGGAGTGACTTTACAGAACGAAGGAATTGGATATGACGATTTAAACGATCTGATAAAGAATCCACAGGATTTGGAATTCACTATTGGTATAAATGATGATTGTTGACCATGAGCAAAGATTCGCGAAATTAATGAGTTTAATATTCAATTTAATTCACAGAATTGTTGGACGTTGTATCGCCGACTGATTACGAAAAAGAAACTTGGCAAATGACTGAGGATGAGAAACTAAACAGTATACCAAATCTTAGAGAAAAAGGCAACGTCCAATTTAAAGAAAAGAATTATAAGGCTGCTACGGATACTTATGCAACAGCAATTGGAATGCTAGAGCAATTAATGCTGAAGTATGAATTTAATAATTAAAATTTTTGTTTTTTTGGTCAAAATCGTCGTATTAAATCTAAGTGTAAAATTATTGTCTTAATATTTGAAGGGAAAAACCGAACGATGAGGAATGGCTTGAGTTACAGAAAATGAAGATTCCACTTCTGCTCAATTATTCGCAATGTAAACTTTTGAATAACGAGTATTATGCAGTGATTGAGCATTGCACTACTGTACTTAAAAGTGAACCAGGTAATGGTGGTGCATCTTATTGATAATGCTGTTGATTTTGGATTAAGAGATGTTTGGATATGAGTTGTTGAATATTCTTTTTTTTTTGTTTTAGATAACGTGAAGGCGCTTTACCGTAGAGGAAAAGCACACATAGGAGCATGGAATGAAAAAGAAGCAGTAGAGGATCTTGAACGTGCAGTTCAGTTAGATCCAACATTAAAAACGATTGTTGAAAAAGAATTACAAAATTTTCAAGCAGCTATAAAACAGAAGGATAAATGTGAGAAAGACAAACTAGCACAAATATTTGCTAAATAATTAATAGTTGTTGAGATATATTATGAAAAAAAAAAAAAAACTTTCATGTCGTGATATTATAAGCCTGGCGTCGTTTAATTGATTCATGCTTAATTCAGCTGATTATAATTTGAGAATTCACTTTGATTAGGCATATCTGTAATACCAAATAATTTGAAATAGTTATATGTATATGCAGATTGACAAAAAATCCCCTTAAAATGTGGATGACGTGTTTGTTAAGATGGATATTTTGTATATATGTATTTAATTGTTGATATGTATTAATAACTTTTAATTTGGAGAACTACTAGTGGAATCTGAATTGAAGATCACCATGTTTTAGATAGGATTCAACCATATTTATATTCACCCAATGTACAATTTTTATTTTCAATTAATCGGATTGTGAGACAAATATATTATGTTGTGTTTTTAATCAGCGCCAAACTTACAATTAGAGTAGGGCAGACCCGGCATCCGCCCAGAGGCCTTTACAAAGGTAGGGTTGTCACAAAGCTACAATTTGTTGAAGAATTTGTTCTTCCAAATGTAATAGGTATATATGTATGTATGTATGTATATTCTTCTGATAAGTCTATGAGAAATCAAGAGTCTTAGGGAGGGAAAATTGGAAAGTGACAAAGTAATTGATTATTGCTGTGTCTATAAATTTATTGTTGCAGCATCGTTACAGTATTACTAATCATTAAAGTAATGTACAATTGATAATCGAATCCTAAAAATAAATATGTAACCCAGGCAATGGATGGAGGAATCTCTTTATTGGTTATTGTGGTAAACAACATTCGTCTTATAATGATATAATATCACTCTAATATATAATATTACTCTAATAATACCTATAATTAATTTTACGATTATTAATTGTAAGCTGTTTAATGTACACTGATTCGCTGCAATTCGAATGAATCATTCTGGATGGAAATGGATGGATTCTGATGGAATTTTATGCAACTGAAATAGAATGACGAGTGTTATATAACCACTATCATTCAGTAAATTACTTAAAAAACTAGACAAGAAGAATCTTTATCCGGCAACGAATACGTTGTCTATTTAACGACAACGTTTTTGCGTTTCAAATTGACAATTTACTTTTGCTATGAGCATCAAAGCGTCTTAGCATATGCAACTATGAATTCGAAATCACAATAGTGCCATGTAAGTTGCATCTAATAAGGCACAGTAATATGCCGCGATATGGTAATACCATTGCAGATCTCGTTTGCGAGGAGGTGAACTGACCTTGAACTTGGGTAGCGGCACCTGTTCCGACGGGGTCAGTGGCCCTTGTGGCGCCGAAGAGTTTGCGTAGGGGATGCGTAAACAAGACACGACTGTCGCGATGTCACAGGAATCTCGATAGAAAAATAAATAACTTCTTAATCGAGTAACTGAGAAATCATTTTTATTACCGTTAATTCTCTCTTGTATAGGAAAGTATTACACGTAGCTTTCTGATTTGAGCCTGACTGTGATTATGTTCTGTAAACATAACCTCTAAAAAATGTCACGCGCGCTGTTACCACATCTCAGATGCCAAACCCAAAACTGACATTTTAATAATTCATTTCACTGATAATACAGAACTTTACCAGGAAAAATCTAATCAACGTATAGTTATTGTCTTCAGAATTATTTCGTTTATCGTCGAGTGAAATCTCCAATTAAAAACTACATTTCCTTCCATGATTTTTTTTATAGCAGTAAGCGGATAGCAGTAGAAAATAAAGATATACTCGATAATTTGCGATGCGTATACCTATGTATATTTATTCATAGGAAATAATTACAAATTATACATATGTATGTATGACGTTGACAATGAGAAATATTGTATCTATGCTGCAGCAATAAATTTCCAGATATACCTATAATTAATTACTTCGTTATTTTCCACTCTCCCCTTCCTGCCACTCTTTATTTCAGGTATTGAATGAAGTAAGATCCTATACGAATGCACTTTTAAGTAATATAGCTGTAATATAGCGATAATATAGCAATATACCGGTAATATAGCGGCTGAAATTTTCAGCGGGAAAAATCGAGCGCCTTATTACATGCAACCTGCATGCCGTCCGTGTAATATCCAACTCAAAGTTGCATAGCATTAGGCGTACCAAATTGTACGATTTAAAATTTCCGTAAGTCGAAAAATTCGAGCCTGGTATCAGGAGAACATCTGAGCCGAGGAGGTGTACTGAAATTTTTGTATGCGCCTTATTATATGCAGCCCCCACATATTATTAGGCGCACCTAATTTTTCGATTCAAAATTCCTATAGGTCAAAAAATTGCGCCGTGTCTTCTTACGGTTATTAGAATTCACTTACCTTATTCAATGACCTGAACACCTGAAAAAAAAGTGAATGGAAAGGAAGAGTGGAAAATAACCAAGTAATTAATTATAGGTATATCTGGGAATTTATGTATATACCCAATATTCAAGTGTAATTTCTTTGCTTATAAACAATATACAATTAACTCGTTACTTATAATATAGGTGTAATAATACGTACAGAAAAAATCATTTCTATTATAGATTCTAAGAATATTAACGAATATGCCTGTAATGTATAGAAATAGAACGTTTACGTGTTAAAAAAAAGCGGGATATTTCAAGAAAAATAATTTGGATATTGATTCGATTTGTGTAATATTCATAAGACTAATTATACACAGCTTGAATTTTGTTCTTTTATCCAAACTTAATAAAAGTCTTCCTCGGTGGCCTTAGTCATACTTGGTTGGTTCTTTATTTGTTCTTGATTATTGTATAAGTCCGCAACTTGTTGAGCAGACGTTGCATTCTCGCAATTTTTATCTTCACGTATTCGTATGAAACGTGGAAATCGTAGAGATATTCCTTTCTCTGGATCAACCTGTGAAAGAAACAATTAGATACCTATATCAGCTTCTTCGTAAACAGAAAATCGTCGATCAGATGAGATGTACATACATTCCGAAATTAACAAAAATTAACAATAGAAGCAAGAACAAAATGTTATAAACGATTTCAACTCACGATTCCAGCCGCTGCCCTATGTACAGGCGAAAGGGAGAGATCTGCACATTTAATTTCCCAAACTTGAGCCGGCTCAAACCAATGATCAGGTTCATGGCTCCCATCATAACGATAATAAGACTTTGGCTGTGGGACTACATGCTCCTTCAGGAATTCTGTGTGCTTTTGGAGAGCCTCGTCACTGAAGCCAGTGCCAATCTGGAAAAAGTATTTTCATTCGAAAAGAAAACTTGAGAAAATAATAGATTCAATAGCTTTGATCAATGATTTGATTTCTATATACCTTGCAGATACTTTGATACTCTTCATTCTCTTGGTCATAACAAGCTAACAAGAATCCTCCATAAGTACCAGTCCTTTTACCCTTTCCAATGTAACCACCGATCACTACTACATCCAGCGTATCTCCCACTCCTTCTAAATAATCTTTTTTCAGTTTTAACCAGTTCCGAGAACGTTTTGCTATTTCATATGTGGCATCTTTTTCTAATGTCTTTACCATGAGACCTTCGCAGTTTCCTGGATAGAATTATAACGAGGATAGAAATAATTGTTAATGACAAGAGTGGATGTAAAGTTAACATCATGCTCAACACATCACGAAAATATTGTAACAAAAAAACCGTGGATTGATGATAGTTAATAAAATTTTAGTTTTACCTTTAACAGATTCATCGAGGAATTCTTGGACCTCTTCCATAGTAGTTGTATCTAAACTTGTAGCAAATTTCCATTCTCCTTCAACTTCCTTGAAATTTTTTTTCAGCAATTCCCGACGTTCTATGAACGGTTTTTTCACCAGAGCTTCTCCGTTCAAATAAAGTAGATCAAACATGAAGATACAGACTTGTACCTTAATGTCAGCTTCGTTTGCATCCTACGAATAAATAATTTTTGTTAATGAAGTTAAAAGATTATTTGCAATTATAGACAAATGAAATATAATTTTCGGAATTTCACAAACTTCTTCTCAAGATAAAAATTACCTTCCGTTTTCTCGTGCTCAGAACTTGGAATGGAAGGATCTGTTTCTTTTCTTTATCCCAAGCAACAGCCTCGCAATCCAAAACGCAACTTTTAACACTATCATTACGTGTGTTCTTCAACCTTCCAATAACGTCTGGATATTTAGAAGTATTGTTTTCTTGATTCCTGCTGAAAATCGAGACAACATCATCCTCGGCTATGTGTATCTGAAATAAGGAAATCCAGTTCAGTTCATTGCCTATTCTAAATATCGAAAACAGTAACAAAAACTTGAAGTTTGTTTTCCTACAAGCCTACCTGTGCTCTTTCCCCATCATATTTCCACTCGCATGTAAATTTCAGTCCCTCAAACCGCATCAAAACTTCTTGAACGCCTTTCGTCGGATGAGCCAACATAGGTTGGAGTGGAACACCAGGAGTCAGTTTGCACTTATCTGGCAATTTGCTAATGCCTTCTTTGAGTAGTACAGGAATAATTAAATCATAATTTGGGCATTCGCTGTAAGAAATAATGCAATTATAAGTACAATAAGCTGTTTCCATCGATCCAAACAATAAACTATCCATTTACCAATATGTAGTTTTCAGAATCAAAGCGTTCTCATCTAAATCTTGTTTGAAAGACTCTGCGGATACTTTCTTACTAGCATTCAATATTTCCGGAGGATAATCCTGACCAGGTGGAGTCATAGTACAAGCCAGAGCTAATGCCTGAAAATTAAAATAACAATGTAAATAGTCTTTCATAATGCAAAATGCTGAATCAACGACATAGTCGAAAATAAATCAAAGTCATTATTATATGCACCTGTAACACCGACTGTTCTGCAAGTCCTATTCTCAATTTTCCAGCCAAAGAACGAATGAAGTAACGTGCCTCAGAGAAACGGCACGCTACAAAAAGGGCTTGAATTTTATCAACTTTCTTGGTCATTGACTGCGGATCAGAAAATTACTAGATTTGACAACAGTATATTTGTAATAAAGCTGGTTATAATCGAAATATGAGATTGTCTTATTTACAGCCTGTCCCGTCATCTGCGCGATTTCTTTAAGTTTGATAAAAACATTGGTAACAGTAAGTGGTGCAGGTTGAAACATCATTCTTTGATTAGATCGGCTCTCTTCTGCCACAATGCCCAAATCCCCAGCTTCTTGAGCATCTGATTTAATTTGCGCTATAGTCCTGCCTGTGCATTGCGCGATTGCTCTCATGAGCGTGGTTTCGGCTATTCCCAACTCGATTCCTATTCAATCATAATAAAGAATAATTTATTTGGAATTAAAGATGAAAAAAATAATCGTTTTCTTTTTCTATTCTTAGTGATTTATAAGATTGTAGAGATTTAGCGAAGCTAAAAACACAGATTCACCTTCGTAGGCTGGACCCAGTTTATTGAGACACAAGTAAACACTAGCTAGCAGATCATTGGGACTCAGGATCATAACGGATCGAAAATAATTGGACAGTATCTCGATCATTTTAAGCCTAGCACTCGTGCCTTCGATAACTTCCAAAGTTCGAGCCAGGGCGATGTACGGCACCCTAGAAAGTTGGTTAAGAATTGAATACAAGATGTTAAAAAGCTTGATAAACTGATTACAAAAGAATTTGACTAAATAATACAAAAGTAATATCGTACTTTTCATTCTGCTTCCAACAAGCATCGTCAATCGGATGATAATTGGATATGCTTGGATCATAAGAATGATTTGTTGCCTTAGCAGTGCCATTGCTAGTTTTTCTCTCTTCAACTTTTGGACTTTTTTTCTGCTTAGAAGCTGAGGAATAAAAATTCGATAAAATTAGACTCGGAAAGAAAACGGTAATCCAATAGCAAATATATTATGAAACTTACTAAAAAAACTATGAACAGTTTTTGGGGACTTTTTAGTTGCTGGCGAAGCTTTTGGCTCTTTTCGCTTTATGTTCGGACTCTTTGCTTCTTTCTCTTCCGCTTTTTCAGAGTCATGATCCGACTTTGAGGCCTCATCATCCTCCAACTCATCTTCGTTCTTTTCGGGACTTGCCAGTATCGATTTGATATCAGGTTTAGCCGGACTATCTGGTAGCTGAACAATTAAAGGGCAAAAAAAAAAAAAAATCGTAAAAATAAGTAAACTGCATTTCGAAGACTCTGGGGTGTTGAAACGTGAAAGTGTACCGGTAAATGAGGATCGTCGTCGCTAGAATCATCGTTGGTGATTATCCTAGATCGTTTTTTACTGGATTTAATAACTTTGCTCTTAGAATTGCGATTTCCATTTTTAGTAGTTTTTATTTTAGACGTAGTTATCTTGTCGTCATCAGTCTTAACATCGGGTTTATTCTCCTTTTCAATACTCCTAGGTGTTACTGAAAGTTCATTTTTCTTTTGACCTTTTTTAACCATCGATTTTGAGGCAAATATTTTATTTGCCATTTTTAATTTACTCTCTTCTAGTTGCTTTACTATTCCCGGATGCAGTGTATTACCTTTGAAATTAACTGGAGCTGTAATTCAATAGGATATACATTCTGACACATATTTAATACACAGAAAGACCCATAAGAAAAACCACCTCAAATAAACAATGAAATTTACAAAAGAAGAGTAAAGTCAACTAGAAGAAACGCAAAGACCAAACACAAAACACATAAATATTCTACCTATTTTTCTAAGCTGTAATGTTCCCGAAGTCGAAGTAGATGCTGCGGCATCAGCATTACTTGTATCTAATTTTTTTGACGGCGGTGAGCTGGTATAAAAATCACGAAAAAATTTAAAGAAAATTATATGATGATAATAATAGCAATAATAATAATAAATTAACGATTATTTTACCTCACAGATTCGTTGCTGTTAGAACTATCCTCTCGTTTTCTTTTCGCAATTGGGGGGCTCTTCTCCTGTTCGTCTTTTTTGCTGGATGAACTGTTACCGATATGTAACCAATTTAATGAACACGATTTGTTGTTATAGTAGGATAATCGTTCGATAGAAAAAATTTGTTTTTCGATAATTGGGTAACGGTATATGAACAGTTTTGATATTTTGATCACGGTAAATTTGAGCATATTAATTTATTGTATAATTATCAACGAGCGATGTAATTTTAGAATTTATGTCTGTTTAATATATTAAATTTATTAAATCATACCTTGGCTTGGGCTGCTGCGGTTCATTTGTATCGATTTTCGGTACACGTTTTGTAAAAAATGACCTAAAGTGAGGGGGTATTATTATTATAACAGATTATCACTGATGTTAGGTATCGATTTTATATATATTTTATTAATAAAAAAAATTTATTTATCAAATATTTTCTATTTATGTATTGAACTCACGTTATGGACTTTTGCGCCATTTTCCCGCCGTTACAATATACATAACCTATAAAAATTAACGCGGAATTTTTAACTAACTCCACTCTATGATCCTGACCTAACATAACATTATTAAACCTAACCTAAAATGACTATGAATCTATCAGCTTTCCATTTTAGCTGGACAAAGGAAACGGCAAAATTAAAATTATTGATTATTTATATTATTATTATTATTATTATTTATGACAGCAATTTCATGTGATGATGAAATGTTTCATTTGTGTTTATGTATTAGACACAAAGAAAAGTAGCTGTGACGTCAGACATCTTACTATAGTATATCTTGTAAATGTAAATGAATGATTCATAACATACAATTTGTTTATTGAAGAAGATTAACGAATTAAGTACGTTCTAGAAAATGATTTAATTGAAATAAAGATAAAAAATTATGACAAGGAGAGGATTCTGAAACTGTACAATAATAAATAATTTAAAAAATCTTCCACTTCCACTTTCATTTTCATTATTATATTTCGTATTCTCATGAAATCCAAACACATCTATTTTATTTATCATGGATAAAATAATACACAATAAATATCCGCATTATCCTAGAATAAACAAAATATTTTTCATTTTTTTTTTCTTTCTTTCTCATTTACTTTTAAACTTTTGTTAATTATTATTTTTTTCTCGTTTAAATTTATTCATTATTTGGTCTAAAAAATGTTAACGTTTTGTATTGTATTGTATTTTTTATTTTTGTTCTTTATCTTATATCTCTTTCCCATTTTCAAAAATTTCACTCAGAAGGATATCTTTACAATTTTTTTTTTTCTTTCTCTTAAATGCAGTATCTTGTAATAACAGTCTTAAAGCCAATATAATTATTATTATTATTCATTGTTTTGAAAAGATTCTACAAAAGCGGATAAATTAAACTGTTAATATAGTCTATCACTTATACAATTTTTTGTTTTTGTTATTGTTCAACTAATTTAAGAGATATAACGGACGATGGGTTTTCACAGCAAGAGAATTAATTGGAATCTAGTAAAAAAAAAAATATATATAAAAAAAAAAATATATGTATCTATTACGATCTTAATGCGCTCTTGACCATAAACGTAATAAACAATGTGGGCAAGATACATTTTGCACTCGGCTACTATTTCATATTTAGTTTAACGTATTCGATATTTTCAATTAATTTAATTTAAATTTACTAACATTTTCTTTCCAAGCATCTGGTTTTTTTTTTTTTCTTTTTTGTTTTGTTTTTATTTTTTTCATTTTTTTTTTGTTTCATCTTTTTTATAGGTATCTTATTCATTAATTTACAGCTTATGTATTTCAGTGGGCAAAACATTCTCTCAAACTTTTCTTATCCGTAGAATGAAAATATTTATCAAACATTGATTTATCCTCATATATTTGTTTTTAATTTTTATTTGTTTTTTATTTTTCACCTGAATTACTAAGACTCTGTTAGTCACGATCACCGGTTATCAAAAAATTTTTTGCGGATCAAATAATTACCAGCAAACATTAATTTAATTGAAAAAATAATATCGGTAAGAAGTAATGAAAGAATATTTTTGCATCTTGCAGTAGGCTAACTAATATTACACTAAAAAGCAGGAAAAGTTTTAAGAAATGAAATATACGTTGCAATCGTTGTGAAATATTGTGTGGGTAAACGGTTAATATTTTTTTTTTTTGTTTTTCCTGTATCGTATTTTAAAATAGAAATTTTTGTAGAAATTACTACAACTAATCAGTTAAGTAGATATTTCCTATAATATTGAATCATATTCGCTGAGTCAGGGCAACGTGTAGCGTACATAAGGGACCTCGACGTCATTCCCATCACTATCGTTGCAGCAGAGTTCAAAAACCAAAGCACGTACATGAGGCTCTAGTTTCTTCTTAGATACTTTCTTCACTACCTCAGACATAGGCAGCCCCATCCTTTCTTGGCACTTAGCTTTGGCCATGAAAAACGAATAGAGCATACAAACTCCTTGCGACAACATTGTCACCTCTAAATTATGCTTTTCCTTAAAGTAGTCCAAGAATTCTTTAAGAGTCAATTCTCCCTTTACTTCAAAACGGTCCCATAGAGTCCACTCTGTGTCGTAGTATTTCAGTTTTGGAGCAGCTATTGGCTCTGAGAATCCAAAGAAAGGCAGAGCAAGATTCACGAATCCATTTTTATAGATAGACAAGTCAGTCACGCCTCTGGCTAGTTTTATAAGTTCAAAGCAGACGAGTCCAGCAACAACTGATGTAGTTGTGGCTATAGCTGGTATAATTTTACCAGCAATTAGTTTACTTTTGTGTCTATCTGCTTGAGGGATTTTGTAATTTGCTGCGCGGAGATTCGATGCTGCAACAATAAAATCAATGTGGAAATTTGTGTCGTCATCTTTCTCGAAGTCCTGCGGATGAATAACTAGCCCTGCGTGTCCATCGGCGTTTGCTAACTCCACTTGCAGCTGATTTAGTCTATCATGATCTACGTTACCACTTCCGTTTGAAACCTGAACTTGAGAGTCAGTCTCCGCAATTTTAACACCCGATTTTGGTATGAACTCGGGTACTTCAATGGTGGATACGATGCTGGCTATTTCGTTGCGGTTTCGGTTAAAAGGAATCCCATAAACTGCAGCCTTTAAATTCGCGGCTGCAACAACGTAGTCTAAATGCAGAGGGTCGTTTACGTCGAAAGTCAATGGTACTGGGCACCGTTTAGGACCTGACCAAAATGGCTGGCCGCTAGTAGTCACTTGATCAGGTGGAAAGTTGAATAAAAGTTGCCTGATTTGATTGCTGTATTGTTCTTGCCAGTGGCATCTAGCCCACGCGATACAATCGGCAAAAGATTTAGGCCTCTCATCGATTAAAGCAGTTTTAACCGACTCTAATACTTCCAGTGGTTGAACGCCAGGTAGCTTCAGAGTTCTCTCGATGAAAAGTGGGTCTGATATGTGCTGAGCCGCGCTCTCAGCAGCCTGTCTGAACAGTCCTTCAAAATTGTCCCTGGCCCATTGCAAAGTGTGTTCAATAGCATTTGGAAAATTCTTCAGAGTACATATTGGGATGCTTTTTTCAGGTGGATCTTGAGACGAGCTATAAGACTCGGTTAAGAAGGGCACAACCACTTGAGTGTTACCCTTTGTGCCAAGAGTTCCAGACTCTAGTAAGGGTTTTCGGTAATAAACGCATCTACGATCCATGTAGATCCGAGCATCAACATTGTCCAAGGCATTTGCTACGCCGTCTAGAACTTCAAAGAACTCATCGTTGTAGGTTTTCTCTGTCTCTGGCCCTACCCTGTTTTCATGAGCAATTACTTTCATGTTTGGATTCATGCCTCTGATCACTCTGGCAGCTGTGGAGGCCTTGGATCTCTGGACATCAGAAGGTCTGAACAAAAACTGACGATTCAAGTT
The DNA here is from genome assembly GCA_963924015.1 of Macrophya annulata. Classification (NCBI taxonomy): domain Eukaryota; kingdom Metazoa; phylum Arthropoda; class Insecta; order Hymenoptera; family Tenthredinidae; genus Macrophya; species Macrophya annulata. The sequence goes on from OZ001262.1 coordinate 3,716,998, forward strand.
CGATTTCTCTATTAGATCCATGTCTGTTACAGTGAGGCAACCGTTTTCAGCCCCTACTCCCATCATGGCAAAATTCTTGAGTAATTCGCAGCCGATAGCCCCAGCTCCCACGACAAAGTACTTAAGAGCACCAATTTTGGACTGGAATTTTCTGCCGAAAACAGCGACTTGAGAATCGTAGCGAGTTCCGGTTGGGCGTGAATCTTCTTCTGATAATTCTGAACGGTCGGCAGGCAGACATTCAATAGCGTCGAAATAGAGCCATTGGAAAATTGGCGAAAATTTGCCTGAACAAGCTTTCATAACTTCCTGAGCAACTATTCCACCGATAATAGCATTCATGGGATTTAAATCCCCGGCAGAAGTCTTGGCGAAAGTTTCAAGCAGTTCGATGTTGATTTCTGCCTCGCTTCCTCTCTCCTCTTTCAAAGTTTTAACAAATCCGATGAATTCCTGTGCATCTTCTTGATTCCAAGGTCGAGGAAGGCGGCCTTTATCATCGATGTATTTCTGCAGTGCACCAAAAGCCAAATGTAACTGATCCGGGTAATCAAATTTAGCAAAATCAGCTATAACAAACTCAGGTTTTTGAATAGATTCTTTTAAACTTTTGAATTCAATTGTCTTTGGCATTTTGACTTGTGTCACAATACCGCCTCTAATGTATTCTGAGTATTTAGAAGTGTCTCCAATGCTGAATGTGTAAGGACCGAGAACCCTTATCTTTTTTGGCTCGCATCCATTCAGCTCCGTAGTTCCCTGAATTTCTGAGAAAGTAACATAATCTCCGTCTTCCATACCGTGACGGCTATCGTCAAGACATGTAACTACTCCTTCGGTGTCCCTGGAAATGCTGGCGACCATGGCGCTGATGGGAGGTTCTCCGTTGGTATCAACGATGGTAAAACTTTGACCAAAATCACAGAATACTTGTGAAAATAGGCCACGAGTTTCAGCGATAATCAACGCAATATCATTAGCGTGGGTTATTTCTGAGATGCGTAACTGATCGACGAGGGCTGTGTTTGTTAAAACAACGACCTTGAATTTTTTAATGTAATCTTCAGACAAAGGTCCTGCATAGTGGCGAGTTGGCACGTAATTATTCAACTCTGATAAACGTTGACTGCATGCTTCTGCGCGATTTTTACCTACGTCGGATTCGGTGAGGTAAAATTGTGAACCAAGGTCCGATATTTGACAGACGACGTCGTCGTGGAGGGTGACGGACTTTACGCCACCGAGAATTACGTTCTTTGCTATTTCTACACCCAAGCCTCCAAGGCCTGATATTAAGACGTCAGAAGACGCCATTCGGCGCATGGCATCGTGACCGAGGACGTATAGTTGACGGGAATAAAGACCCTCGTCGATTTCGGCCGGTACGCGGGAAGTTGAGCCATTTTTCGCCATGTCTACGATCGCAGTCGGGTTATCGGCTCCTACCGTAGTCGCAGCAACGCGTCGTTTTTTGGCTGGGGGGTCAACGGAACTCTCCACCACCTCAGCACTAGACATCGGACTTTACAAAGGCAGTTTTAATTTGTCTGTCGATTTTTCTTTTTCCTCGGCCACTAACGTACTGATTATTCGTTTTTAACGCTATACGCGCAACACGTCTCTTCTTCCGGCTCCGTACTGTTCTCCTTCTCCTTCTCCTTCCTCTACTCCTACTCCTACTCCTACTCCTACTCCTTCTCCTCCTACTCTCACCCTCCCTAGCGAGTTGATTTTTTTTTCTTATTCACTCCGTACAGATCACGATAAACACTTTTATTTAATTAAACTTATTTATTATTTCACGATTCTGATAGCATAAGCTACGAATTAACGATTATAACGGGGTCTCTTGGCCCCGACAACGCGCACAGGACGAACAACCAACCATGCAAGAATGATTTTTCGTTCTTTCTTCTCTTCTCGGTCACCAATTCGCCCACTGCCTTCTAGATTTTTATATACCTAACGCGAATGTTGGACAATATTGGGACAGGTGAGTCGACAGTGACTTGAAAGAATTTAGATCGACGCTGCTTGATTCGACGGAGGTCTTCAAGAGCAAAGATAGATTATATCCAGTGTCGCCATCTGTCTAGGTTGTCCAATTTTACGGGAAAATTCGAAAGCTTTGGACATCTTTATAACGCGCGAAATAATTCAAATCAAATAATCGGTCTGAACAGATTATTTCGGTTGCACATTAAAAAAAGAAAAATCAAGAATTAGAAAATGCATAATGACATCCGTATATTAAATGTGAAAATGAACTAAAAATAATTAAAAATTTTCCCATTATATTACCACCTTCTGTATTTTAGTTGTTAACATTATTGTATTACATTGCACTCTGTCAGCTATAGACAATTTGGTCTGATAAAATATAATATGATATTGAATAATATTATTCACTCTGTTATATACTGTATTATGTAATTTAGGTACGTTAATTAAAGCTGAATTCCCTATATCAGTTTATTATATTTAATTCGCTGGTACCCGACCATAATTAACACTGTACTCTGCAGGGAAAAAAACATCCCCCTAATTAGGTACATACATGAAACACACTGTGTTTTTAACTATTACTAAAATAAATATTCAAAACGCTATAGCGGTGTATCTAAAAATTTCACAATAATATACACATTCGATAATATCTTTATATCCTCGAATTATATCTCAACGCAATTTCACTCAAAACCGTTTTTATATTATTAATTCACAATCCATCCGTTTTTCTACGAATAAATAAAATAAATAAATAAATAAATAAATATTATATACTGTATCAATACTCCTTCTAACTTGTACATATCATATACTCAGATAAAATATATATACTATATATATTTTTTCTATTTGTAGTTCCAGCTGTTTTTAGCATTAATTTCTAATTATTTAATGCGTAACAGCCACGGAGGTAGACGAAAAATGAGGATCATCATCATCGAGAGAAACGAGGCTTCCAAAAGCCCTATGTGCCACATTAGTATTAGCTATTTTATTTCCAGCAGACGTTGATAATTCACGTCTTAATCTCGATCTATGAGAGGAAACGTTGTTCAATATTTTAACGACGTCGTCAGGTTCCGGGGAAGTAAACGGAGACGAGGAACGCGACGTTATTATTGGAAATGCTGATGTCGGAGCAACCGATTCGGCTGTATTAATTGGCGTCAAAATATTATTACCCTCTAGAAGAGGTCCACTCATAACTGAGTCTGGGGTTCGAGTATAATCGTTCAGAGAATTTCCCATCGGAAGAGCTGCAGCGTAGTTCAATATTCCCGGACTTTTTTCTTCCGGTACTGTCGATGTTCTACGCAACCCTGCCGGTTTTTTATTACTAAAACAATAGAATAATTAAAAAGAAAATAAGAAAAATAAACACTTTATGAGATATGTCAAAATTTTATGATATTTTGTTTCCAAGAAGATTATAATAATAAGTTTTTTTTTTTTTTTTTAAATAATGAAGTACGTTTAAGGGGATGGTTTAAAAATTATGCAGCGATTTTCCTGATTGAAATTTCTTTTTTTAACTTTAACTTTTGTTTTTTTTTTTTTTTTTCTAAAAAAATCTCGGTTACTAATAAAAAAAAACTTTCTTAACGGCCTTTTTCCATCAAAATATCAGTTTTTTACCATTCAAAAAATGAAAAACAAATAAAATTTTCACTAACGTGGTACACATTATATAATCCAATCTGATAAAAACTCGTATTGCGAATTAGTATTACGTGAATGTATAAATGAATGATATTTGGTGCCAAATTTGTTGTCAAAATTTTTTTTTTTTTTTTTAATTTTCTTAATAGAAAATTTTGAAAATTTATATTCATATACTTTACATGCGTACTTGGAAAAATGGCGTTATTAGTTAAAGTTGAGACATCTTACTGGCTAGGGTCAACTGGCGAGGAGTTTTGTTCCGGGCTATCAGTAGCCCCGTTACCGTTGTCCCAAGAATTATTTCTGCGATGATGACTTTTGTCTTTGTACGCCTCGACGATATTGTTAAAGCTTCCACCGATTCTTCGTTTATCTAATTCCTTTAAAACTTTTTCAGGCATTCCACGAGCGATACTATTACCAGACGTTACTTCAGCTCCGGTTCTAGATGCAGCACCATCCTTATAACAATAAAAAAAAAATTCATATTCGAAGAGAAAAAAATTGATATTTAATATCCTACGATTTTTAAATTGCATCTTATACCTTTGAGGTCGTAAAAGTTGGCTGATTTGGGTCAGCGTTGGGATTCGTCCAGACGTTGGCAGGCCCAGAAACATCTTCACCATTCATAGCGTGCAACATTTCTGCAGAATAATTAGGTCGGGCCGGAATAATCGGAGAACGACAGCAAACCCTAGATAAAAGATTGTATTTATGAATAATACGATCAAATAATAAATTAATATTGAATTAATTAATTGAAAAAGATATGCTATGCAAATTTAATAAATCATTTAATCTTTCGTTTTAAATTTCATCCATGATGATATAAATACTTACGAATTAACGTCCTCCAATTTTTTAAGCAGTCTTTCATTTTCCCTGCATACTTGTTCCTGATCCCTCAGTACTTGTTCCCTAGTGGCATACAGCTCGGCATTTTCACGCCTTAAAGCTTCATTTTCAGTGATGTAATCCCTAACTAGTTGTCCAAGTTCAGGACCTTCGAGTTCGGCCAATTTATCAAGATCTACTAGCGGGGGTGTTGGAAGCGGTCTTCTGTCTCCTGGGAATAAAGAAAATAAAACAACGTGAATCACTAAATATTAAAAAATAAATAAGATGGATATACAATGTCACAATTAATTTCGCATATTCACCTTTCGATTCTATGCGTATTGCGTTCTGGGATTCTCCACCTAAATTCAACGCGGAACGTAAATGGTCATTTTCAACCTGTAGAGCTCCAACCTCACGTTTTAAACTAAGTATCAAAGCTTCCCTGGGATCCTGTAGGATGGAATAATAAAATATGTGAAAAAATCAGAAAAAGAAAATGCGGGTAAAAATGAATTGCATATACATAAGATGCGTCATTATCTATGTGTTTAAACTCTGAGGCACGATCGCTGTATAGTTAAATACAAACATATGTATAATTCGCGGCTATACGTACCATAACAACTATCGGTTTTGTACGAATTTTTTTAGCACGTGCCGCGTACCGAAGCGTATTTATAGTCTCACTGGCGTTAGACCTCGCCGGAGAAATGCACGCGATCTGTAATATTTTTTATATATGTATATATGAATAAAATATGAATGATTATTGCATAGTTTTGTACGTACTATATAAATATAATTTTTTATAACATTATAATTTTACCATAAGCGTTACTCCGTTTCCCGCCAAACTATCGGCTAAAAGTTTCGTCAGTTTACTATCCCGATAGGGAATATGTCCACTCTTCTTTTTCCCATCGCTCAACGAAGCAATGCAATATCCTAAAAGGATATTTCAAACTGGTTATAACCTACATTCCGAAAAATTTCTTTAACCTCGAAAAATTAACCGAGAAATAAAATTTCGATTACCTATAATAAATATGCAAAAAATTAAATGAAAATTATAATTCGTTGATTCTGGGGCTGGATGAGATATGAAAGTCGTGGCCTAATCGTAACCCGTTATTTTTGGGGCTCTTCTCACAAGTAGCTCACAATAATGAATAAATGAGTAGATTGGAAAGAGTCGAGTCGAAATACGGTATGAATATTGTATTAAGTGTAATTAGGGTGGGTCTATAGTCCCGCTCCACTTCAGCATTGTATATATACATATATACCTTAAATTGGTTAATTGACCTTCGGAATATTGCGTCACAACTTGGCAATAAGTAAATTAATTAATAAATGAAATAATTGTATCCACGTATTAAATTTTTCAACATATTCCTGTATTAATATTGAAATTTTTTTTTTCATTACCACGTGTCGCACTTTACCTCAAGTATCTGTATACGTAACTATGTATATAACGAACGTACAGCTAGTTGTCGTGTTTGAAGCTTTCAGCCAGTCTGGCTTAGCAATCAAATACAGAGCTTCGCTCATATTGCTTACTAACCATGAAAGTGTTCGACGGTAGGTATTGTTAAGTATGGCACGAATATAGGTGGGTGTAGGGTCGTTCAAACAATCGGCAATCAGGTCAAACCAACAATAAGAAGACGAGGACAAAATCACGCGATCGTAAAAGCTATGACTTTTCTTACGGTTAGCAAATGAAAAGTTATTTCAAATTTATCACGCGAACGGAGTAAGAGGAATTGTAAGAAAAAAAATATTCAATAGGATTCAAAGATAATTAATTGAAACTCTGTCTCTTAGACTTAATTTACTTTGTGAGAAATGTTTTAACTCACCTAACACCATCAGACTCTTATTTATGTTGTTCGCTTCCTCCAGTGTCTTTCCCTCGCTTTGAGTTTTCTTCGTCATTTCACTACCGGCAAGATCAACAAAGTTTATTTTACCTTGTTTGGAAATAAAAACTCCGTTTTCCATCTGAAAAAAAAGCAAATTTATTGCCTATCGATTTCACAAATAATTCAAATCCAAAATTTCGCTTCCTTTTATTGTCATTTTGTTCAAAAAAATTTTTTTTCAAAACACACACACATGCTCACAGCTAAACTCACCTGCTGTTCTGAAGTAATGTGAACTGTTAATATGGTGTGACTACGACTTGAATGATCGTTCATGTTGTGAGATCCTACCGAGCGATTCCTCATACCTGAGAATGAAAGGGATACAATATTTGTCTGCTAGAGAAAATATGGTGAAGAATTTGAATGATGTAAAAAGTTTATTCGAGATGAAATAGTATACCTTCTTCTAAAACGGCTAATAAATCATCAAGTTCTTCGCATTCGACAGTGAAAAGATTTTCTACAAAAAAACCACGGATTTTTTTGCTCCATCTTACTGCCAGAGGCTTTCTGCTAGTTCCAGGATTAAGGAGATCGATTACCTATAGTCGAGATCAAAGATTTAGCTTTTGAAAAAAAATTTCTAGATTAGCGTAAGAAACTGCAATTAGTCAAACCTTCTCGTTGTAAATTTCGAGAAATGATGCCCTCAATACGAAATTGCAATCTTCTCTTTCTTGAAGCATCTTAAATAGGTAGACGAAGGAACGAAAGACCAAACCGTGGCCTTCGGAGTAAGGATTCGCACCGTTAAACTGAATTAACAAAATAAAAAAAAAAAATTAAAATCCAATAACGAAAACGAATCAAGATTCAAAATCGCAGGAGAATTATTCTTCAGGCAGTATCTAAGTCTTCAAAAAATTGCATATTCTCTTCTCACCCATCGATAAAAAATTCAACACATCCCTCAAAATCGTCACCCGAAGAAAAAAAAAGACTTGACAAATATACCTTGCCCAGAGTATCGTATCAAAAAATTTCCTTACTCTAATACAGAATAAGAGGTAGTTGAGATCGATTATGACTAGCAATTTTTTATAGTGGACTAGAATTTTTCTAGGTTGATCAAACTTTATCATGTTTAGACAGTTGGAGTTTTCGTGTTGTGAGGAAATTGCCACACTACAAGTCCGACCATAATTTATATTGAATTTACACTTGTCGATAATTCAACGATAATTTCAAATTGATGATTCCCAATTCGAGTTTATATTTATTTAATTTCTGCTTACCAAGCCTGGTGGTCCTGTTAAAGTGTGTGTTTTCCCGCTCCCAGTTTGTCCATAGCAAAATGCAGTGCAGCTAAATCCTTCGACGGCCATTTCGATGAGTTTTTTAATTCCAGAATATTGCAAAATATCTTCCTGTGTAGCAGCTGGTTCAAAAACAACATTGTATGAGAAATGTTTAGGCTTCTTGTCACCGCTATGAGGAATTCCATCGCACTGTGAAATAATAAATCAGTTTGACCCCAAGCGTCCACGCGAAATGATAAGCTTACTGTCCTAACTGTACACGCGACTAAACCACTAAATTGATATCCCAGTGAAGTATTTTTGAAAGTATACAAAAAAAATAAATAAAAAAATAGCCGCAAATGGTCAGCTGGAACAACTAAATACAACGTTCCTACTATATTCCCTCAAAATGATATATAATTTCGGATGAGATTAGGGGTTATTTTTTTTATTTTTCAAATGTATAAACTCACATGAATTTGACCACTGCCAGGAAATTGCACACCAGACTCATCGCCAGCCTTAATTTCTTTATTGCTTAGTGGTCGAACTCTGTAAAAATAAAATAATAATAATAACCGAATTAGTCAGAGTAAATTCTATACCTCATTTATCGAAACGAAAAAATTACCCTAACGAAGTGTGATAAAACAAAATTTACCTTACAACTACGTTGATGTTGTCTTCGGGGAGCAATTGGTGAGTAGCAATGACCCTCTTATCGCCTGCCTCGAGTCTTTCAATGCTGCCTGTTCTGTTTAACAATAAGTAAAATTGTTGATATGAAATATCCTATATTTGTCATTCGTCATTGGTAATTAGTGAGTAAAATCTCATCGACTGGTTGTTTATTTAGTTCTTAATTACTGATGCGATTATTTCGTCAAGAGTATATAACCAGGTCAGAAAAAGGAGAATATAACACCGTTGAAACAACATCAGTTAATTACGTGAAAGCTAGTTTTCTTTCTCATGTCTACAGAAAGCGAAAGAAAATGAAAATACGAAACTTCTCAAGTTAAATACTTAGTTCAGTTACTCCTATAACGATCACCCATGGGGATTCCTCTGTCCAATTTCTAGACTACACGAATACAGGAAATACCACGACAAGGTCATGCGCCAGAAAAATCGAATTTAATTTACCTAAGTCAAGCCGATGGAACGACAAATCGTTACATCAATTTACCTCGTCATTTCCTCTTTTCCAAGTATATATTCGTTAATGTACCTAATGTGCTTAAGGCTGTTTATTTTCCTTTTCAAAGATTCTGATTTCGTTAATAATTTTTTCTTTATCATGACTAAGAATAATCATTAATGTTCATGAATGTTAAAAATTTAATTCATTAACAGTATTAGTGATTCAAAAAATTACCTATTTACGTAAACGTATATAAATGTATATATGTATTTGGTATTTTTCTTCTAATAAAAGATATAGACGCAGACACACGAGCAAGTTTCGTAAGGAGGTCAGCCTGTCAGTTCTCGCGGCTAATGGTATCTCTTAAATATTTGAAAAGACTCAAAGTCAATCACAAGCATGTCGGATTTTCTTTACTTCAACTCTTTTCCCTTTCCCCATACGTTCTATACTTAGTTTTTATTTTATTTTATTTTTTGTTCACTTTCTTTTCTTCTTATATTCTTATTCTATTCTTTCTTTCTCACTGTATGTACATACCTACATACATATAAGAAAGAAATCGCGTGTCTCACCACTAAAATCGTTCAATTTCATACAACAGTCATATCGAAATTAAACCTCATGTATATACCTACCTCTATATACCTATAAGAAACCACACTTTACACATTGTGTACAAAGCTGAAGAAACCCGACTATTCCTCGACCTTAATAAAATATTAAAAACCAAAAAAGAAAAAAAAAAAAAAAAAAAAAACTACCATTTATTTGCCAACTATAACCTGTTATCAATTTCTTCACTCTAAGTGGCGTGAACTTTAACTGCATTTGACTAAGACTCGGCATAAAAATGTTCATTTAGTGATAAAATTTTGGAAAAATTTTCTCACTATAATTTGTTACGAATTTTTGAGACAGGATTAAAATCGGATTTAGAAAAAGGATATAGACAGCTTTTTCTTTTCGAATGGCGTTAATTTATTTGAGAACAGTCAGCTTACGTAGATTGTCAAAGTTCGAAATGGATCTGGTTAATATACGTCATTGAAAGGCTAAAGTTACCGAGTATATCAGACACTGAGATCTTGGGGGTGTTACGTAGGTACTGATGGACGGTATAACCATTAGGGTTTAATGTTCAACAGACTAATTGAACAAAAACTATTAAACCAATTTCGGCTGAAATTATTATACCTACATATATATTCACATGTTAATTGACAACAAGCTTAGTGTACAATCAGCATGTAAAACGATCGTTTGAATGATGCAAGTAATATAATTTGATTATACTTCAAAAATTTAGGTTTCAGAAATAAGCTTCTTGAGTCACAATATTTTATTTATTTATTTTTGTTTTTAATTAAAAATTTTCTACCTCCATTTCTGATTATAATTTCAAGAGATTCGCACTGCACCCTTCTTCTTTTTTTTTACTTTTTTGTATAAATTCTTGCTTTTTCACAGTGCAAATTATTTCGCAGTTTATTTTACCGAATTAAACAAAATTTCGCAATTATATAGTTTAGTTTATTTTTTATTATGTTAAACACTCATTTTATTAACAATTAGGTATTATACGCATGTAAATTTATACATACCTAGGTATACCTATATTTGGAATATAATACGTGAACGATAGTAGTAGAGAACGTATATAAGAGTCTCACAATCAATAACGATATCGATGTATGAATACAACACACACACACATATGTATGTATCTGTCCATGTATATACATATATACATATATTATATGTCCCCAACAATACATATACAAGGTACCTATAACTATATGTAATAACAAAACATGAGGATCGACGATGTATTTTCCGTTATGCGTTACGAACGCACGTAGACAACCTGACCACATTATCATCGACCTCGATCTCTGTTTCGTGTTTGTATTCATATACACATGTATGTATGTAACATACGTACATAAATATAGACAAATGTTTAAAGTTATACATAATATGTTTCTTTTTCTCCATATCAAAAAAAAAAAAAAAAAAAATACAAAATTCTGTCTTTATATTTTATTCTTTGAAAATTTGTTTCATAGTTATTAGTCGGATATTAATTGTCGTTATTGGGAATATCAACGTCGTACTTTTATCCCTGATAAATATATTATATAGATTACAACATATACAAGACAAGTCTTCGTCATATATTATCAATCTTGTATTTTATAGTATACAGAATTTAGATTTTTATCGTTAATAAAAAATTTTAAATCCCATCCTCTTTGGCAACGATTAACCAACTCTTATAGTTATAAGGCGTTCCGCTTTCGATTCGTGTTCATATTAGACTAATTTATACAAAAAATTTTACTCATTTATTACGCAATTATTATTTGCACATGGAAAAAGAAAGAGAGAGAGAGAGACGAGGGAGGGATTAGATTGAGTAATTGATTTTGATGCATATATACACATATTGATATTATACAAACATATATTGATACGTATTTAGATGGTGTATATATATGTCTACATATACTATAACACACAGACGATGCCTGGTAGTAAAAATAACGATCAGTAAGCATGTTAACATTTTCGATCTCTATAATAATATATCTTATCACCTCGGATATGTATTATAGTGAGTCAAGGATAAGACTGTTAATTAAATTGATGAAAAGTTTATTATTATAAGTATATTGGGGAAATTTCAAGTTTTTTCATACTATTTTTATGTATTGATTTTGTAAGATTTCGAGTATTTTTCTGTTTTTCTAAATATTTTTGAATTAATTTAGTAAATTATTTATTAATTAATTTATTTAATATTATGTTTTTGACAAAAATTGAAAGAAAATTTTACTCCTGAAATTATCATGCGATGTATACCTATATATACCATACCTACTGGCGGTGTATATAAATAGACGGAAGTTATTATTCTAACATTGACACCAATTATTATATCTGCAGGGTGCGATAAGAGAGTGCAATTTGTAACCCTGAAGCCCGAGGAAAATAGGATAAAGAAAACAAAAGGGGATAAAAAATAGAAAAAAAAACACACACACACACACATGTGCAAACATGTATACATATAATTACGAAACTGTAACAGTTATTTTAGATCGAGAACAATCACCTATATTCCTCATATCTGTCTTAAATAATTTCTTATTTTTCTAGTACCTAAACCGATCGAAATTTATTAGTTATAATAAAAAATACCAAAGAAGATCTCTCACTCGAACGAGGTTATCAAATGAATTATAAATATAGTCTCAAAATTCATTTTACTAATTACACTACAGGTATGTATATATTTATATACCTATATGTATAATATATATATATATATATATAACCGGAACTATATTTGCAAACTTAACGATATCCAATTCATAAATTCTCATCAATCCTTATAGATCCTCACTAATTTAAAAGCCTCTTTATTAATTGGCTCTCTAATTTCATATTCCCCCGAATATATAGGATCGGAATAATTCACTCTATGTATATCTATATCTACAACGAAAAAAAAAAAAGAAACTCAAGTACTTTTTTTTCTCGACAAGAGTGAAAATGATCAAACTATTATTATTATTATTAATATCATCAGTATCATTATTATTGTTATTATTATTATTATCATTATTATTATTATTTCATTTCACAGCATAATATGCCGTAGACATTTTTCGATATACATATATATATACACATGGAATAAAATATTTATGCGGAAATTCTATTGCACTTAACTATAACAAATAGTAAAGAATAATAAAAAAAATTAAAAAAAAAAAAACGAAAAAGAAATACCACTCATCACCCGCGTTTACTGCAATTACGATTGCGTTAACATTAATCAGAGCTATACTATAAATATGAAAATAGAATTTGTTGAAATAATCAGAGAGTGAGAGGGTTGATTTAAAATATTGAATTTTGTATTGGTGGTGTAAATATAATTCCGATCATTGTATGTCTATACTTTGCACATACATATGTATGTACAGAGTGGTTATAGATGCAGTTCGTTTGATGTTTAGACTGAAATTTAGAAATTTTTCATGTTACCAAAAAAAAAGAAAAAAAGAAACCGAAAATTTTACTTAAAATATAAAAATAGATCGAGGGATTCGGCGCAACGGGGGCTTAAGATATTCACATAGAAATTAATATGAAATTCGAATTTAAGCTATACCTATATAACTGTAACTTGAAAACTGATCGGGAATTGAGCTTGCGCAAGGTTCATAATATACATCTTAACGCGAAAGTTATAATACGACCTCGAGAATTGAGTTGAATGTATTAATATTCCGAGGTCGAATCGTTGCGATTTATTGTACATATATACATATACATACATACATTGGTAAGTATGTAGATATATATGTATATGTATATGCACCTATTGCGGTAAAAACGTATGTATGTAGGTACGTACAAGATCGGAGGAGAAAAGACATCAAAGCGCACGAGACAAACGGCAAATGACAAAACGATGTAGGGTATACCTACACATATCTACATATTATGTACTGTATAATATACCTATGTAATACACTTACGACTTGTGATAATCAAAAACTGAAACCCTGACACGAAATACAGCCTTTATAAAACCGTTGGATAAAACAGATAATCCACATACATATAGGTATATATGTATATAGTTAATACATATATACTCGTTGAAAGCACGATGCGACGTGACGCACGTAAAAATTTCGTAAGACACCTTTTATACTTATTATTCCCTTTTTTTTTTTTTTTTATTTTTTATATTCTACTTCTTATTATTATCATCATTATTTTTCGATAACATTACAGGTATCTGTACCGTCTATTCTTTTGACAATAATATAGGTAGATATAGAGGCAGTGGACTTTTTTGACCCTGAAATTAAATTTAAATAACCCACAATAAAAGACAGGCAAAAACGAGATAAGAAATTAGCAATATTGCAATAATGTCGATGAGTGAAACAATATTAATTTTGGTCTTTAGAATATTTTCGAAATTCTTTAGTCACTCTATTGAAATAAAAGCCTAGAAAGAAGAAGAAAGAAAGAAAAAAAAAATCAATCAGATTTAATAGAAGAGATAAGAAATTTTCTTTCTTTTATTTTATTTCGAGTAGAATTCGTCACCGACTGGTCAGCCACTTGAACTATAGAAAATAATTTGAATACGTTTAGATATATTATTCCAAATTCTATGTGTTAAAATTTCCGGTAATATTCAGGTATATTCAAATCGCAACGATGTCTCATTCGCTTGGTCACGTCAAGACAATTTTGTCCAGCCATGAAACACACAGCATCTATATACATACATACCTATACACGAAATTTCCACAATCGATTCCTCAACACACAGACACACACATATAAACGAACACAAATACACATCGTTGAATCAAGGTTACAATTAAGCTCGAAACGGTTCAAAGACCTCGACACAATTTCTATACCCTAAATATACATATTATCTTCTCTCTCAATAATTTCTCTAGTATGTATGTACATACATACATACATAGGTATATGTATGTGGGTAAATAAATATATCTTAAATATATGTATACCGTAGTATAATAACTAAACCAAAATAACAACAAATAAATAAATAAATAAATAAAATTTGACTCCAGAAAAAGAACTTTGACTTCTTCTTTTTTTATTTTATTTTTTATTAAGAGGCCAATGGCCTCGTGGTATAGGTGGCTATAGGGGACTGACTATCAAGGCTGCAACTGCTTTGTATATAGGTGAGAAACACGTTCTTATTGTTAAAAGAATTGATTAAGACGTTATTCCGAGGTGAAGAGGGCAATGGCTGACCTTTGCGTATGTATTAGTATATAATCCACACGACTATGTATCTACATACATATAAATATATAGAAATAGAATTATTTGACGTGGCAATATAGCTGGCTGGTCGAGTGAAGAGAGAATTAGATGTTTGTCAAGCTAGTTTAACAGCAAAGGTTAACAAGAGTAGGCATGTAACATATACAGTGCGAAGTGATTAAAGAAGAGAGTCATGATTAAGGGTAGCGAATTTTTTTTTTTTTTTGGTTTTATTATCTCCATTTTTTTTTTTACCCAAAAAGTAAAACCAACTAGCCACATTAAACATCGCGATTAACAAGGGTGCATTAACTCGTACATACATAAATTTAAAACTTTAATATTATATACTGTAGGATATATATGTATCTATGTATGTATGTATGTATGTATCGCGCACGCGATGTATGTATGTACATAGACAAATTATGTCTCTTTAATTGATTATCAGGTAGGGTCGATTCCTCCTACCTATATGTATATTGTAATGGCATACATACTCATACATGCTTTTGTATATTTAATATCCCAGCGAACTTGACTTTTGCTGTAAACGTCAATTTCGATTTTTTGAGATATCGATAAAATCGTTTGAAATTCTTATATGCAAAATGATCTATATTTTATACGAATTCTGGATCGTCTGGACCCCCTAAATTCTATAATTTGACAACTCGAAAAAGGGATAAAAATATAAGAATATAGGATTGGTAATTTATAAGAAACGACATTTTGGTACTCACTCGCTTCCCCGTGATCGTGGTAGCGTATTTTTAGCTTTACCCTTAAAGCTCGGACTTTTTCCAGGACTACTCCCTCGAGATCCGGTGCTTTGATCACTCGGGCTATTACCTCTTCCTCGTCTTTGTGGTTGTTTTGTTTTTTGGACGTCAGGACTCCCTCCGATACCTTCCTGAGGACTTGATCCTTTTCTTGAAGGACTATTGCCTCTTGAGGCTGTCGGTGTTTTTAGCAGCACCATACGTCACCGCTTTAGTTTTTATCGGAATTTGGATTAAGCTTTTCGATTTTTGTTTCTTGTTTTTTTTTTGTTTCGTCAAAGAGAAGAATAAGAAGAAGATTAAAAGTTTTAACAACGAAGTCAAAATCGTTCTCAAATTTATTCAATTTATTTATCTATACTTATTTTTTAGTTAAGGGAGTCTTAACGACAGTTTCAAGTTACTGTTTATCCTACTTAAAAATTAATGGACGAACTTTTCTCAATAGAAGCTTTAACAACTTCGCACTATAAAAATAACACATGGATAATTTTCACGGTCGTACCTTATACATATACTGCGCGTTGAATCGTTCAAAAAGTCATTAGTCGAGATTAATGGGTACTCGATCGTGTGCTGCGATTGATAGAAAAAAAAGAAAAAGAGAAAAAAATATATTATATCGAAATGGAAGTAATAGACGTAATGCATCGTTTAAAATAATGAGAAATGATCGAATGTGATGAATACGAGGTAAAAAAATGAAATGAAAATACAAATAAAAAAAACAAAATTATGAAAAAGAATTGTGAAATATCTAAATCCACGTATAAGTTCTTCATACAAGTTCATAAACGAGGAATAACAACTCTATGAACAAATTCATATACTGAAGAAACTAAATAGAATATATGTATATCTTATATAGGCACATAATGTGGGGCTAATTATGTTACTATACTTTTTCTTATTCTTCTTCTTCTTTTTCTTTTTATACTTAATATAATTAAGTCAAATTACCTGGCAGTTGCCAAGCATTAATTCCAGCTTCTAGTTTAATTCCAACGTGACGTTGTAGACTGTTAATTTTTAGTATCTTTGTATACAAGAATCGTTGAACGTATTTCGAATCGGAGGTAAGATGTATAATTTTTTTTTTTTTTTTTTTTTTGTAGAAGAAATGGAGATAAAAATTTTTTTGCAAAATCGATAGTTTCTTTAAGTTTTTGATCGCTTGTTTGTTTGTTTTTTTTTTTCTTTCTTTACTTCTTTAATTTTATATATAGTGCACGTAATCGTTGATTCGTGCGAGAATAAAAACGTGTGAGCAAGGCAAGGGCGCGCACAATACTGACGGACGGGGTTGAAATGGAAGTGGTAGAACGGACCTGGTGCGTAGAACTTGACCCCTCGTCGCGGTCTGGATACCCCCAGGAGTCGATTCGATCGAAATTCTTATATATATATATATTCACAAATATAATCTAACAACGCCATTTCCACAACCCTATATATACCGTTTTGACCGCTATAAACGTCACTGCACGGTCACCGTCCACGTGACTAATTTTCGTGTCGTTGCATCTAGACGATCGAAACTTTTAATGCAAAAATCGATATCTGATACGATATAAATTTTCTTGTTTTAATACTTTGAACCTGCAGGTCACAAAATCGATAGAATATTTTTTCGATTGTATTAAATTTTGAACTTTCGGAGTTTTTAGCTGTCTGCATTTCGATCTTTCCCAATTTTTGAATTCTTTACTCGAACGTATTTCAAAATTTGAAATCTTCGCAAATGAATTCGAAATTTTTACCTTTTTAGAGATTCAAAAATCCGGAACTTAAATCCAATCTTTAAAATAAATTAAAATGAGAGGGCAAAAAAAAATTATCTACACAGTTGTAGGTATAGGTGTGAACAAAATCGCTCTGAAGAGTATTTTACCTTCTTGAAATTCGACGACTACGTGGAAAAAAAAAAAAAAAGAAAAAAAAAAAAGAACTGACTAAAAAATGAGTCAAGAAATTCTGCACCGTTGAAGGTGTAACTAAATGTCTTGTTGATGTACTGTTACCCGAGTTTGCGTTAAAAATAGTTTCAATAGCAGCCAGATGCTGTTGAAGAAAATATTTTTTCCCCTCGCGATACATAAACCTGCCTGTACCTACACTGAACATACGTATAGATATACTTATAGATACCTAGAAATAAGACATGCACTTTTAAATCTACATACATATACGTCTACACACGAGGTTAAGGGGCTTTAAATTCTCAAGTGTTATACACTCTGACCTGCACTTGACTTAAAAATTTTTATTATAATTAAGTTAAGATCTTGACCCTTTTTTTGTTCTCAGTATAATAATTATTTCGAGAGAATATTAACAGTTTGAAAAAATATTCCTGAAATTAAAATTACCGATAAGGCGACGATCGAAAAGATCATTTTTCACATTTAGAATAAAAAGAAACGTTAAAATAAAACCATCGTCATCTAATTTGCATATTTTATTTCGCACAACGTACACGTGCCTCGTTATGATTATAACTTGACTTTTAAATACGTGTATGTACTTTTACTATACTCGTATGATACAATTTCATCTTATACGCAATCCCAGGATAAAAAAATTACGGAATTTTCTAGACTTGAAATTCGTGATCATTGGATTGATTTTTGATAAATTGTTTCACCTTTAAAAACTTATTGTTTTTGTCTACGAGAAGAACCTAACGGCATATATCGTGGCTGCCCAAGTCACGAAGACACGTAGGTATACGTACAGTGCGTATGCACAGAATTTTAATAATCCTTTATGGGTTTAAAGGGCGATGCCCAGAGGGTACAGAATAACAATTCATCATACGTGAATCGTGTGGGTGAACATAGTTACCGTTTTCGCGATGAGTAATGAAGCTATGATGTTAGATGCCTGAAAAAAAATTCATATATTTTTACTCAACAAGTTTTTGGAGTAGGTACAAAATTAAAGTATCTGAAGCCCACAAAGAAAGGTAGATAGGTATGTACATATATACCTCATACCTGTCTTACTTTCGGTGCACCTTTCTTTAGATGGGATTTCCCCTCTTGTCCTCGATCATCGGCTCGACGATCCCGTAGATCCTCTTGATCCCCAGGCTGTAGGTAACCTCAGGGCGAAAGTGAGCGGTCTACCAGAGACCAAAGAAAGAAGAAGAAGAAGAAGAAGAAGGAGGAGGAGGAGGAGTCCGAATCTACATGTATATGTATCTCTATACATATATACATATATCCATATACAGTAATAGAGAAGGCAGTTAAAGAAGGACAGAGAACCGCATCAGGGCCGCATTTCGGTATTAAAAAGCACCGTAAAAAAAAACGCCTCTAATAAAATTACACTCTGTACACATGAGAAAATCGTGATCATGGATTAAGAGGAAATAAGATCTGACAACTAGCCGACGATGGGTACTAATTTCAACGGAATCGATAAGTTTAAATCGCCTACTAAGGGTCACCGTTTGGCTTCCCAGGTCTCGCCGGCTCATTTCGATCGGTAACTATAGGCTTTCAGTATAAATTTTTATCAATCAAAACCTCTCTCACTAGACACGATATATACTGAAGTCTGATGTCAAGTCCTATTAATTTATATTTAATTAAGAGGTAAATCGTGAGGCAAAGGAACGTTCGTTGAATCGTAGACAGTTGGCGAGCGGATAAACACTCTTTTATATTCTTTCAGAATGTAGTCTAGTCAGTCCACCCTTACAACAGTCCAATACTCCGACAGGTCAGGAACCGCTATACGATAATCATGTCATGTTCATTTTGTATAGATACCTGGATAAGCCTGTGGAGAACTGTTGTTTCTATGGTTTCTTTATAACGTAGATACGCGACCACTCGTAATCCTTACTCGACTATATAACTGCAACTACTGAATATTTTCATCCTGATAATAGAAAAAGAAAATTATTTTTTCTCCAGTCGTTCTCACGGACTTAATCAAACTATATGAATTCAATTGAATAAAACTTGAGTCTTTTTTCGTACTAAAAATGAGGAGTGAGGAAAATCGAAAAGACCCATCGAATTTAAAAAAATAAATAAAACAAAAATAAGAAATTCAAAATTGTACTTTTTTTCGTGTGTTTTAATACTTTATGGTATTTCGGATCTGGTACTCGGGTTTTGAAAGCCCTTTGACCTCTCTAAGGCCCTTAGTCTGGTAGGGGCGGCCCTGATGAACCTCGAAGAAGAGGAGGACAGGTTTCGAGTTCGGCTGAGTCAAGCAAAAGCGAGGCAACCGGCGCGGCGACTGCCGTGCGGCGTTCTGCATTCGCTCATCGTCAGTCAGTCGCCAAACGATTCTAGGCAGTTTCATACGCGCCGTAACGATCGCGAGGAAAAGAAGAAAAAAAAAACTGTTTTGAAAATCGTCGATTTATTAATATATTTTTTTTTTTTTTATTTAATTATTTTTATTTTCTAATTTATTTATTTATTTATTTTTTTAAACGGATCGAATAAATTCGATCTAAATCGAATGCAGTTAATTCGACAGAAATTTAAACAACGAAATTCAAAAACTAATTCATCATACCGCGCACATTTGAATAAACCGCGTTATTATTTCACCTATTCAAACAGGACGGTGATTAAGTCGATGGCTATATAAAAAAAATCGTTCGTTATTAGTGCAGGTGATTCATTCTATATCTATTATACGGATAAAAGACTGCGGTTAATATTCTTTGGGAACTTATTCCTTTTTTTCCTTCACTGTGATCATCGACAGATATATTTCAACGATCAGGATCAGGATCGTCAGATTTTAGTTCAAACTTTACTCCATATTCTCGTAAGTATAATAAACGCTATATTTTCACTTAACCATATCTCTACAGTGCATAAGTTTTTCATTTTTTAAACCCATCGAATTTTATCATTTAACGAATACGAGATTTTCTACATCTGCTATTCGCTTAGAGATAATTAAATAATTAAGCAATTAATGTATGAATTAATTAATTAATCAATTAATTAATTCTCACTTTTCCATAAACCTCTACGTAAGTATGTGTATATAGTTACTCGTGATTGGTGAGAACCTGGGGATAACAATGGGAAGATAAAATATAGTCTGAAAGAATATTCTATGATCATTTCCTTAGTTGTTCTCTTATAGTATTTTCTTATTTTAGTCACTACAGCATCGGTAAGGTTTAATTTATTTCTGAGATTAACCTTTACGAAAGGATCTATCGCAAGGCGTGATCGTGATCGTCTTGCTTTGACATTTACGATCTCTAGATATTACGCGTATGTATTTGTTACATGTGTGAATGTCATCCACGTATACATGTCTCTTATAAATTCGTTTTCGATCTTTTTACTTCTACGTGCAGGATACAGGGTCAGTATGTATAATGATCATAAGTTTTTCTGAGCATACGAAATTCATGGTTTTAGATTATTTTTTTTCTACTCGTCCCTTACTTCACTTTCCTTCAGGCAACATGTTGCTTCGACAATTTGGTTAACGATATTCCAATAATCGGTAAAAATAATTTTTTTTTTACAATTATGTCTGATTATATTTTCTCTCTTTCTTTCTTCTTCTTCTAATTTCTGAAGCAGTTTTTGCTTTTCACATCTTAGTGTGACAAAACAACGTGAAAATTAACAGTAATGAAAAAAAAAAAAATAATTGAAAATGGAAAGTGTTTGAAATATGTATCGAAGTTTTATTTTCTACTTTTTTCGACCACGTGTCTGACGTGACGGTTTGTTAGATAAACCACGTTTAAACAATCGAATTGAATATTAAATTTAAACGTGGTTGCATAGATAATTTCAACGGTTTGTCACGCACGAATTATTCGGGTCTGGTCAACCGTGATCGGTAACCAAGATGTCATTGGTCTGTCAAGGTCGACGGTTTAATACAACACGCCTAATAATAGTTTATAATATGATAGATGTATATATGTACGTATGTACATACATACCTTGATGTTCCTTAATTGACACGTGGACATTTAATTATCATTTAAATCCATATCTGTACTGTATCTATATACATAATACGTCACGGAAACATTAAAGGTATACAAAACAATACATACTTTGCATATTAATATTTATTTACACAACCATTAACTTTCTTTCATTATCGATTTTTAATTTTATATCAATTAATCGAAATTTTATTATATATATATATATACTTACTTTCGTTTATATACCTGCGGTTTGATATACAACGGGGTTAGAAACGAGGGTAAAAAGAATAAGAAATGACCATTGCAGGACACTGAACTGGTCTTTAAGTAATTCTAGCAACGACCGTTGAAATTTTTCTTTTTTTTTTTTCTTTTTATTCCATTCACGGACACTTGAATCACCGCATGTCACGGCAGCGTGACCTGACCGATGTGTCATAGTTCCGAAAGTTTATTCCTTATACGATCTTATAGGTATGTACGTTTATAATTCTTACATACCTGGTGAAACTAATGTGTTTTATTGTTCACGGATTTTGCGTTTAAGAATTGAGAAGTTCATTGTTCGACGTTTTATGTATTATTGTATACATATGTATATTATAGGTATATATATATGTATATACTCTTATTATACGACGTTCCACCGAAATTTATTTCGTAAATTATACTGCGTGACGAAGTCACTGTCAATTTATATTGTGGTTATAATAAATTTTTGAAATTTTATATCCTAAATAGAAGAAAGAAAGTCAAAAAATAAATAAATAAAAATTCAATAATAATTTTTCGTGAATGAATATGATCGCCTGCAGGAATTTTGTTTTTTACTTTTTTTTTTTTTAATATTTTTTATTCTTTTTTTAGAAAGTTATGTACAGTTGTCTATAAGCAACTTATGCTAGATAAGAAAATCGATAACAAAATAACTAGAAATATTATTATACTAACTTTGAAAATTCTCGAGAGAGAGAGAATATTCAAGTAGGTATTTTATTTTATTTTTTGTAACAGTTAATAGATTCAAAAACGTGAAATTTAATTCAACCGTTGACGGTATTTTGAATTCCAGTTCCACAAAAAAAAACAAAAAAAAAAACATTCAGAATTATTAATACCGATTTTAAAGTATCGTTGGAATTTTTTGAAAAGATTTATACGCTCACCTCTATTAACTTTAACGTTGACTAATTTCTTCTCATTTAAATCATTAATTTAGTTGACCTCAGAATTTTGATTTGCTGATTCAGAAATTCGCTGCATATGGTATGCAGGATATGTAACACTTCGACGTTCGATATGTCAATTTAATTAATAATCGGTATTTAATTCTGACCACTGAATGACCGTTGCAGGGTTCGTGTTTTTTATTTTTATTTTTTCTTTACTTTTCTAGTTTTGAATATTGAAAATATGTCGATGGTTTGACAGTTCCTGGGTCATCGTTCAGATTAGATTAATTAAAATAAAAAATCAGTAAGTAGATAAGACATGTTGTATAGATAAAAAATTTTACCACAAAGATGAAATTGAAAATCCATTACTTTTCCGATAGATAAAATATAAATTAAATAATAATAATAATAATAAAAATAATAAATAATCGCTAATAATTATAAAACGAAAGTTGAAAACACGCGAGTGTAATTTAGTTAATAATCACCACGGGTCACGCGATCGATCGATGATTTTTTTTTTTTCTAAAAAAGTGATAGTAATCTTTCGAACCTATACGCGATGAAAAGGAGAAAAAAAGAACAGTAGATTAGGATTAACGCGAAAAAATATATTAGCAGACATAAGTAATTCTATGAATTTGGAATATTTGAATTCAGACAAAAAAACCGAATGTCACACACAACATACAATCGGCTAGCTTCCAAGACGTTTGAGTTTTAAAAACCGCAAAGTATGACGACATAGGATTTAAATGAATAAAAAAATAATTCAGCTGTTGACCGCACCCGTTTTCTTACAAATCCTGTTCAAAAATAGCTTTGTAAAACTTGTGCGTGTCATGGTCGTAGATTAAATGAATAATAACAATAATAGCTTGATTGTAATTTGATAGTGTAAGTCAGACACAGCTGTTGTAGACAATAATTTTCTTTGTTCAAAATTTGGCAACAATTATTTAAAACACAATAAAATAGAAAAATAAAAAAAAAATTTTTTAAATTGATCACAGGTGCGCGAGATCATAAGGAGATTAGGTATATACGTATAATCTCTCCGTTTCGAAAATTACAATAATTAAAGTTCTTTAAGCAAAATTATCTACTTACTTACTTAGTAACAAATTTCAACACCGTGAACGGTTATAAAGATATGTCTACGAGCAACAAGCTCTCATAATACATACCTATATAATAACGGTTTAAATTTTTACTTTCGTAATAAGAGTATATAGGTATACATATACATACACATCATTTTCAACCATATAACTGTATACTCAAACTTGTGTCTACATTTGTCTTCCGCCACTGCATGGTTTAAATCGTCAAGGAAGTAGATAATTTCTTCCACGTATAGGTTAAAAGAAAAAGAAGAAAAAAGAACTGTTTCTTCAAAAAAAAAAACTAAAAGTATCAAATTAATCTGCGGTTACTTATAAAACGTCTGATAACTATTATAGTTAAAAATCCGTATAAGTGACTTAATTTTAATCTTTAATAACCTGAAAATTTTCGATTAATATAAAATTCTCCGAACTATTTTCAATTGCAGGTTATTCCCCAAAAATTTTATAGATACTTGACGTATCGATAGTTTAAAAGAAATCTCTCTTATAAAAGAAAAGAAAAAGAACCCTTTAATCTGCGCAACTCTTGACTATACGTATAATATCGGTTTAGACCCACACGTATATACATACGTGGATAGACAAGTGTACGTAAGTACTAGGTCAATGCCTAGGCGAGAATTTCAAAGAGTTCTATAATTAACATGGACCTGAGTAACGTCCGTCCATCTAATCCATCAATCCGTCTGTGTTGAAGAGTTTCAAGACTTTAAATCGTCTTAGCGTTAATTGAGGAGAATTAATTCTAATAATAATATAGCAAAAATTAATCCGATGTCTCGTATTTTACTTTGCTCTGTATAACTGGACAGTCCCAGTTTAACCGGTTCGCGAATTTTGTAATCGTATTCGTAAATATAAATTTGATCAAAATAATAATTATACTTGGATCGATATGGATTCAAATTTGAATAAAATAATCTAAAAATAAATAAATTAATAAATAAGAATAAAGAAAGTAGGATTAGACGTAATAATGACGATGATTAATCGTTCGAATTTATTATTAATTTATTAACTTAGTTCATAATTTATTATTCATTAGTTTTTAGTTATATTTCGGCGCGGTCGTTAGACTTGAAAAACGAAAGAAAGAAAAAAAAAGGTCTCACGTGAATATCTCGGGTTAACGGTTCTTAACTCTTCTGGTTGGACTATGTGGTTCTATATAATGTGTTACAGTCGTTGTATGAAAACCGGAAGTCTTATACAATGCACAATGCACACGTGCGACTTCCTCTACATTGCGATAAAAACTTTTCTACATCGAAGGTAGGCTGGCAGATGTGAATTAAACAATAATGTTATTCCTCGGTTAAAAAAATTAAGAAACACTTTCATAATTCATATAATACTAGAAAATGAAAATAAAAATGAAAAATTAAGAATAGAATGAAGCACTGATCGCAAACTCAAAGGTATATATTATAATTCTTTTCTGATTTATATCGATATTGAATAAGAGTATGTAAAACAAAAAACGAGAATAAAATTATTATTTCGACACCAATCGTCTTTGCGGTATAGAATATCGATAATAGTCGAACGATACGATCGGAGCATACATACATACATATACTACAATAAACTGCTATCTAGAATCGGCGATGATTACGTCAAGTGTTTGTTTCGTACGATATATCTATAATAGACGTTATAAGTAAAAGAGTTACAGGTATATTGTGTATAATATACATATAGGTATAATATTATCTGAAAAGTTTTATACGTCAGCAAATTCCTTAAAATAAAAAATATATATATATATCATTCAATGGATTATCCATTAAGTTCTTCATATAAGATTTAAGATTGATAAAAATCATCGTATTATACAATAAACATAAAAATAAAAATAATAAAAAATATAAAATCTGCTTTTCAAAGCCACCGACTGTAATAATATTTGATAACGATCGAAATCAATCCACAACGAAAAGCCACATTGTTTCCCTTTTCCTATCCATCGTTTGTTCGTATTAATACCTACTGATCATTCCATTTCTTCGATTATAAAAAAAAAAATAGAAAAAATTTGACTTAAAATAGACGAACTAAAAAATCAAAAAATAAAAAGAAATGGTTTCCTTATATTCAAATGATAGAATTTTCTTGAATATCGTACCTGATCGTTTTCTCTGTATGAACGTCTATTACTGCACCCTGTTATACATAGGTATGATAGATTCGATGAAAGGAAGTAATTTTTTCTCTTTTTTTTTTTTATTCTTTATTCTTTATAACCGCAAAAGTTTTAGGATAAGGTTGCTTGTATCGTTACGATAGAATCTGAGTTTCAAATTTCGTTAACGTAATTCCAATTGTGAAACGAGGCCACCCCGCATCTACGAGTATAGATATACCGTGCGGTAGGTATAGAACCGCGAGAGTCGAGAGTCGAGAGCGTTTTTCCTTTACGTACACAGATTTGTGTTATAGGTGTTAGTTACTTAACATGTATTTATCTATGTATGTAAATATACAAAATACGTGACTCATTGAATAGCTGCATACAGAAAGTAATGATTTGTTAGCCGCAAATTTCCACGGACTCTTTTACACCCGGATTGTATTAAGATATGAAGCTTTGAAGTCCCTAGACACCTTGCGTTTACCTTTAATAATTTAATTTATATATTCCTAAATAATTTAACCAAAAAAAAAAAAAACAGGAACAGAAAAAATAAAAAAATAAATAACCGAGTAAAGGCTGATAATTTTAGACAGTAAAAATAAAACCTATGTACTATGTAAAATCTACTTTATATAGCGATAAGTTGTTGTCGTAAACAGACGGTAAGTGTAGCAGGTTTATGTGCTTTCAAATTTTCCGTACACATGACTCACAATCGTTAAATATAATCTTTGACTATAATTCTTTAGCTGCAAAGACGATAACGCGAATTTTATTCACAGCAATACGTACCTAGTCGAGGCCAGAAGTCTTCAGGAATAAATATTTTAGCGAAATTGATAGCGTGAGCTTTATGTGTAAAATAAAGAAAATTCTTATGCGAAAATAAAGAAAACAATATATACGATTACATAAAATGACTAACCAGTCTCTGACGAACAGCTCATGGTTATTGTTCTTTAGAATCGTTTAGATATTTCGTATAATAATTAGAAAATACACGAAATTGATGTTGAAAAATGAAATAAAAACTCATGGGGTTAAAATCTGCGACTATACTTACTCGCCGGTGTGAAAGACCGGTTTATTCACTTTAGCTGAGGATTTCTTATTTGCATTTTTTCAGAATATAACGAAGTAAAGGCTAAATACTTTCGCTGCAACGTTAGTCATGAGAGGGTAATCCCGAGGACTTTTTGTTCAATAGTTAAGTGAATCATGTCTATCTAGATATAATCGGACATCATTGTTAAGCAAATTTTAAAAATCAAACATTCAAAGCACGAAACGGTTTGGCTGTTCAGTAATTATGAATCATGAAGGATCAAATAGTGTATAAAAATGTCTGATGATGAACCAAGAAAAAATGCAATTATAGATAAACAGTGAAAGAAAAGAAAAAAAGCTTTCTCTTGACATGAAATTTTCAAATTTCTGTATGACCGAGTATGAATGTGAAAATTTTTAAGCATCAAGAATAAAGGTCCGGTGATTTTCTCGCTCTAACAAGCACTTTGGCGAGCTTGTTATCCTGCCTAAATGATCGTAAAGGACGTTTAGTAAGTCCTGACAATGCAAAAGGTTCGCGAAAATAATTTCGTATTTAATATTGTCGAGAAATTAAATTCGGGTTCGATCGCTTCATGCTTAATACTCGTTGCTACAGAGTATGTACGCGTACAGTATACTTACCGAGGATATTTTAAGGCTGCTGCGGTTTTCTACGACTCGAAATACACCGACGAAGAAGGGTTTCAACTTTTAGGGCTCTTAAAGTTCTGCGGGCAAACCCCCTCTTCGGGTATTTATAACACAGCCAGAAATTCACTTTCGACAAATTTTACGCGCGATTCATATACATACGGGAATAAGCTATTTTTTTAAAATGAAAAACGAAATAGCAACGCTATATGTATATTATTTATTTATTTTATAAATGAATTTAGGTAATTAGTAAAAATTGATAATTTCGATGATTAAAATAGACGCATATTGATTATGCGATAAACAGATTGATTTTTATTACATTGCAAACTGCATCGATTATGCACTGTAAAATTTTTAATTCTTATATTTATATCTGTTAACAAACGTCTGCAGTAGAGATCACGAGTGAAAATTCATTCAATCAATTGCCTAGATATAATTTATCGACTACTATATTCCGATTGACCTTTGATTAACTTTATACGATATCTGTTTGTATGTACGTTATACCATAAACTTATGTTCAATCGTAAATGGATACACACAGCTTTCTATATTCTGATATAAAATATATCGTATAGAAATAATATCGTTAATCAAAAGAAATTATTGATTCTTGTTTTTCATATGTCAATGTGTTTAAATATTACGTAAAAATGCGGAAAAATGGAAATAAAAAAATTTGAATTTTAGAGATTATAAAAAATCTTATGCAATTTTAATTTAATTGTATTATAGTATTAATCAGCTTACAATCTTGCCAGGTGAACATGATATAATTGATTGACTTATCAGAATTATTATCGGTGAGGTAGTTGATTGGGTTACGTGGATACAAGTATTTTATCAATTATACCTTTTTGTATATATCATGTATGTGTATACAGCTTATACTCGTGATTCTAAAGGAGAATTTTTATGCAATTAGTTACGTTGGTCAATTTTATCCTTATAGCTGTTTTATAGATTTCGACTACGAGATAATTTCTTTACTTATTTCTTAACTTCCCAATTCGACTTAATTTGTAAAAAAAGTGATACAGATTCTGATGTAAATGGATTTGAATTAATTACTTTATCTTTAGGGATTTAACGATTCTAATATTTCATAAAAATTAAACATCATATATAGTTTGAAAAAAGTTAACAGCTTTTTTTTATACCCTATAAGTCGATCTTATACAGTAATCGCAAAAAATCGAATTCCAAGATAAGATTAGATATTATGAAATTGATGGGTCCGTACATTATAGCCACGTTAATAAATTTGCGTTCCACTAACACCAGTCGAGAAACAATTATACATATTAAACTATTTTTTAAAATAGAAAAAAACTATCAAAGATAATTAATTTCTCAAAAAACTATACTCCATGGCTATTCTATTCCATTTTAATATTATTCTAATTCAGTTTTTATATTCTCTTTACTAAAAATTATCAAATACAATTATTATCAAACAAGTAAAGACTAAAGATTGATATTATTAAATTAATTAATTCTACGATGCGGATTAAAACCGTTAGCGATATCTGGAACGTAGACGTATATATCTTTGGCGGGGGTGACAATCGCAAAGGTAACAGCAACGACAATGATGATGACGATGGCTACTGGTCAGAGCAGACTACGGTCACAACGTCCAGCCCTATTCGTCTCGACATCAGAGCAGGTAGTCTGATTTCGCGACTGCAACTGGCTCTACGCGGCAGTTCGCTACTGCAGACCGGTCTTCTCTCCTTCGTTTATAATTAATCGTATTAAATAACGACGGGTCAGGGATCATTGAAGGTTCGATGAGATAAGAAGAAAAAAAATATTAATAATAATAATAACGACGACAACATCAACAAAAATAATAATAATTATAAAATTCTGAAACCTGTTGCCGTATTTTTATGCATATAAATAGTTTTGTGAATTATATTTATATGATAATCGATCAGATCGCGCACCTGGTGGTTCGTAACTCGTTGTAATGAAATTTAAATTTCTTAATTTTTGTTATGTTTTTATTTTTTTTTTATTTTAATAATTGACTTGGGTATTAATTTGGTAAATATATTTGGTAAAATTTTTCTGGATTTAATAATTTATGGTTAATTAGAAAACGATTCATTCAAACAGTTCGGAATGTCGACTGAACTTATTTATTTTGCTCACAATTAACACCGCATTAAAAGTTTCCACGATCTAACAATTACGTAATTTTAATCTTGGATGCAATGACCCAGTAAATAGTATTTTATATCGATCTATCGAGTCCTCCAAGCTCTCGCGCTCCGAGATTAATTCATACAATTCATTCTGCCATGACTTGTAACGATGACTTTCGCTTAAACAATTATATTCATTGAATGTAACTATAATCGAAAAATTTATCTTAATTCGTTAAAAAAAATCTCTTGAATTGAAAAAAAAATTTAAAAAAAAGTACATAGAATTGCGGAAAAAATCAATTTCAAATATATTTTGTGACAGGATAAATAAAATAAAATTTCCACTTCATATAATTGACAAATAAAAATGTGATAATTATTTAGTTCATTAGCGCCGCGTATCACGTGACTAATTATACGTTATTTAGTGATAACGATGCGGCATTTAATTTCTGCTATAATTTTTGTTTAAAACGAAAAAAAAAATAAATAAATAAAACACATTTTTTTAACCTATCTACAAATTTTCAAATCGAATTATTATTAATTAATTATTAACGGTCAGAATATATTAGCGAAAGAAAATTTTCTTACAATGAGTATGAGAGCCTTGAATATTTTCTATTTTTTCAAACCGGCGAACCTATACATATACTTGGTTTTATAGGAACAAGATTTTCTATTGAGGAAGTAATTAAACGCATGGATATTGGTATGTGTATATGGATAGAAGGTAAATTAACGATCCCTACAGCGGTTGGAGATTTGTAAAAACAAAAAAATTAAAGAAACAAACAATTATAATTACATGTATGTACACATATAATAATTGTAAAGAGTTTTTATTTATTTATCGTTAAAAAATTATTTATAACCCACCAATAAATTCGGGTTAAAAATCTCTATACCTATAATATGATTTATGGTATAAATTTTAACCTATAATTCCTCATATATATATTCGATAGACGATATTATATTGTCTTAACGATAGATATCGTTTATTATCGGCTTGACCAACTTAAGACTGCAGTGGTAATTAAAACCTACCTGTTATCGCGTTATTATCGTCAACTTCGAATTTTCAACCACGCCTAGAAACCAACTATATACATAATACACATGTTTTCCATAAGTTTAAATAATGAAAGAAAATACGTTTATTCAATATATTAAGAAATCAGAAAATATTTAAAAATAATTCATTACTACTTTTAATTTTATTCTATAATTATCACAAAATTTATTATCAAAATTTGTATTATATAGGAATATAGGCGAATGCGAAAGTAATTAATTTATTAATGTAAAATGATTTTTGTAATTTTTTTTAAATCATATTTTTGATTAAATAATCTGAATTCAACAGATACGGTTACTCTTTTTCATTATAATTATAATTTAATTATGTAATAAAATCTACGTAAGCGGTAGTTTAATTGAGTTATATATATGTATTATAATCACTCTTCCGTAAGCAGGGCGCATAAATTTTTTCGCACCTATCTTATCGTATATATAGGTATAATATTCGTAACTTGGTTCTGTACAAGTTAAACGGCAATTATCACGTGAATACATATTAATTGTAAGACTACAGCCACCAGGTGTGTCTCGATACGGTAAAAAGTTCCGGAAAAATTAATAATATAAGTAATTGTGATCTAGGTATAGGATATATACGATATATACGATATAATAATTATATTTTTCTTTCTTATACGTTGCAACTCGACAACAGTCTAAAAAAAGGAGAAGATCTTCAAAATGAGGTGAGCTTTAAAAAATCAAAAAATGATATAAATGAAAAAATCATTACTCTCATTATTTTTTATATTCACAAATTTGCGAGATGAGAAATTATCGTTTTTAATGTTATTAGATGCTTCAGTTCGATATATTCGTAACTTTTGATGGCAATTTCTATATAATCGAAAATTTTTTATTACGTAATAATTTAAGCTATATGGATCTCGTATATATAAAGTAAATGTATGTATGCTTGTGTAACGTGTGGTAGAAATTCGATCGTATATAACTGTAATAGAAAAATGTACATTTTTGTAAGATTTTTTTCATTAATTTTTTTATTTTATTTTTATCAGTATGAAAAATGAAGAAAGAAAAAAATGTCAAAAATTGCCATTTACGTGTCAGTTAGTCTGTTCAATGTTGTAATTAACTACATACCTACGTAGGTAGGTACTAGCAGCTAACATTCGATATCTAATCTACGGTTTATCAGACGAGTTGCAAGGCTGTTAAAACACCGGCTGTTATAAATGTACAAAAATTTCTTTGACACGAAGAATTTAGACTCATTGATTCGATTATGGTCAAATTATATCTTTGAGATAGATGACCATATCGTTTTAAATAAATTTTTTTAATCATTTTACAAATTACAGACGTCAGACTACTTTTTACTGATATATTAAATGTATATAATATTGAATATATGTTTTTACAGGCTTTTTAAAGAAACGAGAATAATTATTTAAAATACACAATATACGATGATACGAGGTGAAAAACAAAGCTGCATTATATTGAAAATAATATCATTAGATGATAATATTGCTGCTATATAAAAGTAGGAAAATATGTTAAAAATTAAAAAAAAAAAATACTTTTTCTGTAATTAAAAAGACACGAATTTCTGTCCCCTTTTTTTCTACAATTGGATTTCAGGACTCGAACGATCTTCAAAAGATTTATCAATTACGTAATCATAAAGTGTATAAGTAATGTCCAGGAACAATCGATATATAGAGCTAAGATAATAAAGTTAGAACTTCATAAGATATCTCGATTCTTCTTGCACGTTATATAGCGATCGATTAAAATGATATGAAATATAATATTAATTCCAATAATTAAATTACTTACCTTCGATCAAAGTCTGATTATGTATCTTTACTAAGAATCGCGAATATTTGACGAAGAAAAAAATGTCATATCTCTTTAAAACACTAATCAATAATTATTAGACATAACTGCCTTCTAAACCCGCCCGAATTTTCACCATATATCTACAAATAGATAAATTAAAAATGTGTCCACTGTGTTCGAAATTAAAAATAAAAAAAACAAAATCGATCTTCGAGCATCGAAAATGTTGAACGACGGCTTCACAAATTCTTTCTCCAGGTCGATAATGATTTTTGAAAACAGTAGACGTATATAATATTACCGATCGTTCGATTACATATTAGACTGGGCCAAAAAAATCGACTATTTTTTTTTTCAAAGTATATCGAAAATATTGTTTGGGGCGACAAAAAAAAATTATTGTGAGAATTTGAGTCCTTAATATTAATATTAAGAGGTCTATCATCGCAATTTTAGATTTTTTTTTCCTGAGCGGGTTTTTGTCTTAGAACTCCCAAACCATTGAGTTAAACAAAATTGACTCGAAGATATTTTTTGAAGGAAATTGAATGCTCTACAAAAAAGGTCTGATTGAAATTTTGCGTCAGATGAAACGTTCCCTTACAATCATGCCTTAAGAATTGGTATAGTTTTGCAATTTGATCTTCCAAAGTTGAAAGATCAAATTGTAAAACTATAACAATTTTTAAGGCATGATTGTAAGGAAACGGTTCACCTGACGGAAAATTTCAATCAGACCTTTTTTGTAGAGCATTCAATTTCCTTCAAAAAATATCTGCGAGTCAATTTTGTTTAACTCAATGGTTTGGGAGTTTTGAGACAAAAACCCGCTCAGGAAAAAAAAATCTAAAATTGCGATGATAGACCTCTTAATATTAATATTAAGGACTCAAATGCTCACAATAATTTTTATTTGTCACCCCAAACAATATTTTCGATATACTTTAAAAAATAAAAATAGTCGATTTTTTTGGCCCAGTCTAATACGTATGGATCGTCTCCACTGATGGCAGATTTTTATCCTCACCTTTTTCACTTTGGTAATTCTATATCCCAACCGTGAGAAAGTATAATAGACTCCTTGTAATTTATCATGAATCGTAGCAAGGTATAATCTAGATCGGTCCATGACTCGAGGTGGACGTTCTCAATGTTATCTCACCGCACGATCTTCGTGGTATCATAGTTAGATGTAATAAATTTGCACGTATATATACATATATATTTTTAGAACGAAATATATCTACCTATAATTTATCTATTCATCCATCTAGATATATATCCGATGAAAAACTATCTATAGGCGACAAAATTGATGTGTCTATATATCGACTAATGGACGACGATGACTAGTCATAAAGAAATCGTCTGTCGACCTTTTATTGTCCGAGAGATAAATTACGGTCCTTTTATTTTCTGTTAATTTTTTTATATTATATATTTTATTTTTATTTATTATTTTTTAGCGAAGACAACAACGGAGAAGAAGTCGGCGGAGGTCAGCCCCGAGCACCAATATCGAGGTCCATATCTCAGAGACCAGTAAGGACCATGGAGAGAGGCCTTCATGAACGAGACCGCGTGGGTGTCCAGGACTTTGTTCTGTTAGAGGATTTTCAGAGCGAAGCAGCCTTCGTTGACAATCTTCGTAAACGTTTTAACGAAAACCTGATTTATGTACGTTTTTTATTTTTATTATTTAAAGATTATACCTTGGCAATGAATTATCCATAAGAAAACTAATTGTGAAACTAATTTGTTGTTCGTATTATTATTCTTACTTATCTTTTTTTTTTTGTTTTTTTTTTACAGACCTACATCGGACAGGTTCTCGTATCCGTAAATCCGTACAAAAACTTACCAATTTATACACCAGAAACTATTCAGGATTACCAGAAGATACATTTCTTTGAGGCGCCACCACACATGTGAGATAATTACACGTAACTATAATATGAATTATGGTTGAATGATCCGCGGATACCTTTATAGTCCATTATAGTGAAACTCATTTGCGGTGTATAATTTTATGTGTGGATTAGTTGGTAATGTAATCTGATACCAGGAAATACTCTCGAAGTCTGAACCAGACACGCAGTCAGTCAGTCAGTTAGTTAGTTAGTCAGTCAGTCTCTACGTCTGGGAATAAAACGATCGGATAGTGAAAGCGAAATTAATTATCTCATATTCTCTTCTCTCTAACGTAATCACATTTTATTTTCAGATTCGCACTCGCAGACACCGCGTACCAATCTCTAACCGAAGAAAATCGAGGACAATGCATTCTCATTTCAGGTATACAAAAAGAAAAGGCTGAAATTAGTCCCGATTTTGATCTTTGTAAAGCCAGTCAGCTAAATTTTTGTCATTCAAATTACAGGAGAATCTGGTTCAGGAAAAACCGAGGCTTCAAAAAAGATACTGCAATTTATCGCAGCAGCTACTGGCCACAAACAACAAGTCGAAACAGTCAAGGATAAACTTCTTGGCAGTAACCCTGTACTAGAAGCATTTGGAAACGCTAAGACAAACATGAACGATAATTCTTCCAGATTTGGAAAATACATGGACATCCAGTTCAACTTTCAGGTGAGCCTTTTCAGGATCTGATGATTCACTTTTTGCATCGATTAGTTCGCGGTTATCCTTCTACACAATTTTATCATAAAACTAACTTAGGGTTAAACTGAAACAATTTATTGTCTTCTGATATCAAGGGTGATCCTGTCGGTGGAAATATCCTGAATTACTTGCTGGAGAAATCGCGAGTAGTACATCAGTCAGCTGGTGAACGTAATTTCCACATTTTTTATCAACTATTAGCTGGAGCCGACGAGGATACCTTGCAGAAACTATTTCTCAAGCGTAATTTGGACACTTATTACTACCTGAGCAGTGGCGTAAGTATTTATGATCAAAACAGTTTTTAGAAAGCAGGAAAACTGCGATACAGAAAAAAAAAAATAAATAAATAAAAAATAGAGAAGAACAGAAAAATTTAACTATTAATTATAACCACACTTTAGGACAAAGGAAGAGTTGATTCCATCAACGATTCATCCCAATTTAAAGAAGTCGTACAAGCAATGAAGACCATAGAACTTGATCAGGATGAACAAGATGCTATATTTCAAATAGTTGCCTCAGTTTTGCACATGGGAAATGTTGGTTTCACTGAAACTGACGGTGCTGCTGAGATCCTGAAGCCTGCTGCAGTGGAGGCAATATCTTCGGTAAGTTCGTTTTGCGAAAAGTAAGGAATATATTTTTTGTTTTTTTTTGAATTTTGGATGACAATTTTATCGTTTTCTTCAGTTGCTCGGATGTGACGTTGACGAATTGGCAAAGGCTTTTACAAGTCGTACGATAGACGCCCATGGCGATGTTGTGTGTTCACCATTGAACAGGGAATTGGCAATATATGCTCGTGATGCTCTAGCTAAGGCTGTGTATGATAGATTATTTACTTGGCTTGTTAAGAGGCTTAACAAATCGCTCCACGCTGTGGAAGACCGCCGTAATGTGGTTATGGGAATTCTTGATATTTACGGCTTCGAAATCTTCAAGAAAAACAGGTAAGCCTTTCTTGAAAAAAATGAGCTGATTAAGATGATCCCAATAACTATAACTGACACTGTTTTATAAACCCCTATACATAGCTTCGAACAATTCTGCATAAACTTTTGCAACGAAAAGTTGCAGCAATTGTTCATTCAGTTGACCTTAAAATCTGAACAAGAGGAATACCTAAAAGAGGGAATCGAATGGGAGCCTGTTAAATACTTTAACAATAAAGTAATCTGTGATTTGATCGAAGAGAAGCATAAAGGTTTGGATCTTTTGCTATGTTTAACTTGTATAATATCACAACACAGAGAATTTATTGTGATTGATTGATTGATCTTTCTTCGTTAACACAGGGATCATATCATTGCTGGATGAGGAATGTCTCCGGCCTGGAGAACCAACAGATATAAGTTTCCTTGAGAAGCTCCATGTCCATTTGAATACTCATGAGCATTACATAAGCCACATGAAATCCGATATACAAACCCAAAAAATAATGGGAAGAGACGTAAGTGTTTTGAGTTGACTCGAGTTAATAATAATCGATTTAATTTTATATTCTGTAACGATTTTTATTTTTATATTTATAGGAATTCAGACTGGTGCATTACGCCGGAGAAGTGACTTACAACGTGAACGGTTTCTTGGAAAAGAACAACGATCTACTGTTCAGAGATCTTCGCGAAGTTATGTCAAATACTACTAATTCAATAACGAAAGTGAGTTACTGACTTAACTAACAGCAAAATAACTTAACTAACATCAAAACCGATGAAATTTTTGCCTCAATAACTAATGGCAATTTTTTTTTTTTTTTTTTTCTTTTTTACCCTGCAGGCTGTATTCGACGTGGGAGATTTGGCGAGTAAGAAACGTCCAGAAACCGCGATAACCCAGTTCAAAAATAGTTTAAATAATCTGATGGAAATACTTCTGGGCAAAGAGCCTTCCTACATCCGTTGCATCAAGCCAAATGACTTCAAGATGTCTGGTTAGTGTTGCTATTATGCGGTATTTAGCACATTGTATCCGCAGGCTAAATTTATCGATCCCAAAAATTTCTCGTTAGTTGAAAAAGACGTTTGGATTATTTAAAAAAATGTTTTTTTTTTTTTTTGTTTTTTACACTTTTAGGACAATTCAACGAGAAGATTGTACTTCATCAAGTCAAGTACTTGGGATTGATGGAAAATTTGAGAGTCAGACGTGCTGGTTTTGCGTACAGAAGACCCTACGAGCAATTTTTGCAACGTTACAAGTCGCTTTGTCCTGAAACCTGGCCACGTTATCATGGAAACGCGAAGGACGGTGTCCAAACTCTGGTCTGCCACCTTGGTTACGAGGCTGACGACTACAGGATGGGAAAGTGAGTTATTGAGAAAAGAAAAAGGGAAAAAATTAAAGTGAAATTATGAAAAATTTTAAATAACTATTTACTTTCCAGAACAAAACTGTTCATTCGATTCCCTAAGACTCTATTCGATACGGAAGACGCCTTCCAAGAAAAGAAACACGATATTGCAGCCATAATCCAAAGTAGATGGAAGGGCAGAAGGCAGAGAATTATTTACCTCAAAACCCGTGCAGCTGCTATCGTTTTTCAAAAATATATACGCAGATGGCTTGCAAAGAGAGAAGCAAAGCGAAGAAGAGAAGCTGCGATAACCATCAGAAAGTACGATCACCTTAACAGCAATATTATAAGTTTAAATAATAAATTTGATACCAATATAAATAAATCTAACACTTATATCCTTAAATTAGATTCATCAGAGGATTTATCACCCGAAATGGACCACCAAACGAAGACAACATGGCATTCATTGAATTGGGAAAGGCTCAATGGCTCAGAAGACTTGCCCATACTCTTCCAGAAAGTATTTTGGACATATCTTGGCCACCATGTCCATTGGCTTGTGAAGAGGTGAATATTTCGTGGAATATAAGTGTTGCTTTTTAGTTCTGTGATTAAAAAAATTCTTCAAATTTAGGCTTCAGCGTTACTACATCCAATGCACAGAAGATGGAAAGCTCGAAAATACAGATTGGCTTTATCGAAAGAAGACAAAGCTCATTTCGAGCTGAAAATACTTGCAGAAGACTTGTTCAAGGATAAAAAGAAGTCTTACGCAAAAAGCCTGGGCCCACGATTCCAAGTCGATAGACTTGGCGAAGAGCACAATGCTCTGAGACAGACTTTTACAAACAATATTCTTCCCAGTGGTGAAAGTATAAAGGTGATTGATGATTGTATTACCAATCGTTGAATAGACGAGAAACTTTAAACCGATTACTTATAAAATACTTTTATTTTAATTACAGTATGCAACTCCGGTAGTGAAGTACGATCGCCATGGTTATAAGCCACGTGAAAGAGTTCTGATTCTTACCGAAAAGGCTGTTTACGTTTTGGATACGTTAAAGACTTTCAAATTGAAACATCGTCTTCCATATCAATCAATCAGCGAATTGGTAGTCACAGGAGAATCGGACAATCTACTGATAGTTAGAATACCACCTGAACTGAAAAAGGACAAGGTAATTTTGTGCCAATCTATAATTGAACTATCTTTTTATTTCATTATTTTTTCTTTTCTTTTTGATAAGAAAAATATTAAATAATAAATTTTGTTCTTAGGGTGATCTTATCCTCGAAGTCCCTCACATAATCGAAGCTCTGACCAAGGCGATCGACATTACGCATAATCGTAAGAGTCTTAGTATCGTCAATGAAGAATTGTGAGTTTTTTTTACTCTGTATTATATATATCAAATTTTTAACTTATATTGTTATTCAAATATAAAATATTATTCCATTTTTTATCATTACAGACTTTCCCACAAACTAGTCAGTGGTAAGGAAGGTACCATAGAATTCAGAACTGGAACTACCCCGGCTATTAGCAAGAATAGACAAAGTGGGCATCTTCTAGTGGTGAGTATTATTTTTTTTATTCAAATTTTGGGTATATATTAAATAATTAACGAGTTTTCTGATTTCATTTTCACTTGGATATTTTTTTTTTTTTTCTTTGCTCAAGGTCGCATCACCGTAAAAGCACAATTTAAACGGAGAATAACTGAGCAGGCGGATACAAATTACGTACTTAGAAATAAAAAAAAAAAAACCTTATAAAAAACAAAAAAAATGAAAATAAAAAAGAAAACGAATAAATAATTGATGCTAGCTAATAGGTAAGAGAGAAGAGAAAAGCTGGATAACAAGGAAGCTTGTTTTTTTTACCTAATGTGATTTTAAACGAAACCAGAGTATTATACGTACGAAGGATATAATAATATATTATTGTTAAAACGCGGTTGCAACAAACGCGATATATTGTGGGCGCGGTATGTATTAACCTGCATGTACAATAGTCATGTAAAAATTGTGCGATAATTTTGGATAATTTGTGTTATCCGGATTTTACTAGAAGAAAGAAAGAAGAAAAAAAAAAATGGTTTAATAACAGTACTTTTTGTTTTAAATGTAATCAAAAAATTTAACACACTAGCAGATGTATCGAGAGTATAGTTTTCGACCATTTCTAACTTTTTTTTTTCATAAACTTTATAACGAATGAAATATTGAAGAAATTTTTATAACTAATCGTATTGTGTTCAATTGTGTAGCTTTGGTTTTTACCTATTTTGCATTTATTACATAGTTTTCATTTTGTACAGTGTATTATTATATATAGTATATATTTGTTTTTCTCTTTATTTTCCCCCCCTAGTTTCGTTTTATTTTTTGTGTTCCTGCAGTAGAATTTCAGTTTATTTGCCATATTGTTCGTATTTTATTTGATTTTATTTTTTTTCGTTTAATATGAATAAACACCTGCAGTGCCATTCACTGCGTCCAGTGCTACATTTTATTATTACTATTATTGTTAATATTCATATTATTAGTATTATTGTAAAAGAAGTGATTGAGAAATATATCAAAAGATGCATCATACATATTATAATTATATTATATTATTTATGAATACTTGTTTTTTTTTTTTTTTTGATAATCATACATCAACGAATCGATAAAAAAAAATAACTTTACTAATTACGTAAAGCATAGTGAAGTTAAGTTCAAGAAAATATAAAAATATAAAAAAAAAAACAGATAAAAATCAACTGCCAGTAATAAGAAGAAAATTAATAAATTGCATAAATTAATTATTAATATAATAATACATAAAACAATATTATTATTATGATTATTATATACTTAATAAATAATTCTACAATTGGGCGATGTTATGAATAAAGAATGTTATTTTAAAATATATATGTATATTATTTTTCTTCCCTTACAAACAAGATAATCTTTTAGGCTTTCATAGTTTAATTATTATAGTAATGGTAACAAGTGATTTTTTTTTTTTTTATATATAGTATATACATATGTTTCTTTTCTTTTCGTTTCTTTTAACAGATATTTCGATGTAACAATCCATGCAATCTTTTTATTAATAAAAATAGTATAAAAGTCTTTAACCGAAAATGTTTAATTTGATATTGTTATTGTTATTCTTTTTGGCTGAGTAGACTTTGGCTGAGTAGGCTTTCGCTGAGTAGGCTTTGGCTGAGCAGGCGTTTTCTTTGTCAATGATTGTTTACCCCCAAGGGCTCTTCGTCTCAATTCTTGTTCCATTGCCTTATCCACTGATTGTGAAATAAGTTTCTTCAGTTTACTCTGTTCTTGAGATTTAGTTTTCTTCGGCGGTGCTGGTGCATCTTATCAGATAAACAAATACCGTGGAATTGTCAATAGTTTATTAATACAAAACAAAATTTAATTTTGTTTTTTTTTTTTCAATTCTTGTTTCGAAAATATATTTCGCAAACAGATGAAACGTTCTTATCGTTATAATAATAATTAAACATAACCTTACTTCCTCGACGTTGTGTCGGTTGGCCTTTTTTGTTGGTGTTAATCTTTCCGCTTTTCGTTTTCGATTTACCAGGATTTGGTAGTGTTACTTTGACTTGTAGCTTTCCTTGAGCCATTTTTGGAAGTGAAATTATTAGAAATTCTCAATTTTTACAAACTATTTGTACTTTTAACCACACCCTCAACTTCAGAAAAGGATTTTATATGCGACACGAAATCACAAAGTGGTCTACGTTTTGAACGTTGCATATGGCGGCGAGATTCGAGAGTTTGAGTTTCGATATTTACCCACAATCCTCTTCGCTATCTCCCACTAACAAAATATAAATATTCAAATATACCGCGATTTCAAATCGTTAACATTTTTCTATTTATTTAATAATACATGACATGTTTCATGCTGTTATTACTGTTTAAAAAAAGCTTTCTATAATGTACATACAAAAAGTAAAATTTATACCTATTATAGATATAGTAGTTATCGAAGTTGTATATTTAAATTCGTTTCCGGTCAACGACCGGTCATGATCTCAACGTTTTAAGACTGCTTAATTGTTAATCGAGTTATATACACAAGTACATACACACACGCACACGAAAAATAAATATATTTGAACAGTGAACTTACGGTTGATTATTAGAATCATCCTAAAGCGTAGGTTATCGATATAAAATTCAAATTACTAAGCTGTGAAGGACATATGCAAGTTCTGTAGACTTTTTATTATATACACATCAATCTCATATTTTAACATATTTAGATTTCGGACGTGAGATCATCCCGTCCTGGTCTATCTATCTATACCTTATACCTATAATACGAGAAGGCGAACCAACGTTAAGGCTGATTAGAATCTGTTATTTATGATATCGTCTCGAAGGAATTTATTTGAAATTATAATCGCTGTATCGTTTGGTATAAAAATGCTATTGTATATACATATATAGTATATACGATTGTATATAGTGTCAGATAGGGATCAGTTCTTCTTGCATATCACTTAAGGATTATACTACTCAGTTCAGTTTAACCGTCTTCTCCATTCGCGTCGTGTCCAGAAAGTCTACGTAAGCTAAATATAAAATATATAACGTCGACAAATAGTAACGTCTTTAACTCAGCTTCGTATCTTTAGCATATAATAGAAAAAGAGACAAACAGTACAATACCCTCCTCCTTTTCATGTCTGAGATAAGGACACCATCCACCAGTCATTGGTGTCAGATTGCGCAGAGGAGTTGTGAAATATTCGGTATTATAGTTAGACTGTCATTACAGTTCGTGTGGGAAAAATAAGAGCTAAAACCGGATAAGGATTATGCAGTTTTTACCACAAAGCAAAGAATAGTGTCGAAGAATCAAAATAAAAAGAAAGTCAGAACAAACAGTTAATTTTATGCAACAATAAATTCTATTTCCGCACTTATGAATATCAATTGTAAAAATGCATAAGGGTCGACTATTTTACAACGCTTCGAACAGATGTTCGGACATGTTTAATAGCAGGTCGTTTACTCGTGTGAGATTTGAGAAAAAGAACCAAAACTTCAAAAGGTTGGTTGAAATAAATTGGCCTGAAACGTCTGCTCCAGCAGCCTTGCAACTAAATGACACCAAAATTAATTACAACACGCGATTCTTTGCGTGTAGATATTCTTCGGCGAGTTTAAATCCGGGAGGAAGATTCAACGGGGCGATTTGTAAAGAATGGACTAAAAACGTCGTTGGAATAAATCAAACCAATCGAAATTACGCCACCACTTCAGCTACTGCTTCGAACGTTTTATCAGAAATGCCTGAACCTCGTGGGCTGCCACTTATCGGTACAACTCTGTCCATAATTCGGTCAGGGGGTGCTTCAAAGCTGCACGAATATGTAGATAAAAGGCACAAGGAATTGGGGCCAGTTTACAGAGAGCGTATGGGGTCAGTAAAGGCAGTTTTCGTCAGTTCCCCGAATGAATATAGAAGAATATTTCGGCTCGAGGGACCGAGACCAAAACATCTTTTACCAGAAGCTTGGATTCTGTACAATGAGATGCGAAGATGTCAGCGTGGCTTATTTTTTATGTAAGCTAGTGTTAAAATGGGTAAAAAATTCACATCCGCGGTTTAAATACTTATAAATAATTTTTCATCCTCGTATGAAATGTCAGATTTTACCCTATGTAGTTATTCTTCTTCTTCGCACTTATACTCGCTGCAAATTACGATGATAATAATCTTGCATTTTTTATACCTGTAGCACGTTTCCTGTTTCGATCGCGTGCTATAAGCTTTATACGAATTATAATTCTGTTTGTAGGGTAATTAAAGAAAAAATCGTTATTCATTTTTTTCACCTCTCACATATCGAATACATTTTTTTTAATGCGAAATTAAACTCCCAAAATCTGGACTTGTCAATTAAAATTGCTTTCTGTATATTCGTCTTTCATCTTTCTACAGTAGGTATTCAAGAATTCTTCTAGTTCTATAAAAAAAAAAAAGACAAAAAATACAAGTAAAACTAATTCGAAGAGAAAATCTAGCTCTGAACTATTCACCTTTCTTTTGAATTTATCGAAAAAGCGCATAATTTCACGCGTTCTAAATTCTAATCCCTTGGAAAAAAAATTTCCTCGACCCAGACTCTTTCGATAATTTCAGGAACTTTGAAAAACTAGAGAATTGGTCCTGGGATTTTATATCAATTTAAACTTCAGACCTGCATTTCGGGTTGCCTATATGGGGCGGTATCAATTGCGTCTAATCATTATAAATAATTACTCGATACTCACGCGCCTCTTATATTTAAAAACCGCTTATTATAGGGAGGGCGATGAGTGGCTGCATTTTCGTAGAATCATGAACAAATTATTATTGAGACAAGATTCGGAGAATTTTATGATCGGACCGTGTAAAGAAGCTGCGAAAACCCTCTTCAACGATTGCAATTTATACGCAAAAAAAGGCGAGGCTATTCCACAACTTGAGGAAAAATTATACCAGTGGTCTCTCGAAGGTACGTATAATCATATTTAATAAATAAATATTTTTTATTTTCCCATTTTTTACGCTTATTTTTCGGTTATTTTCAGTAATGCTGGCAATTCTAGTTGGTGCAACGTGGCCTAAACACAGATCAAATATTTTATCAAAATCAGAAAAATTGGCGAGTAATTTGCACAAGATTTTCGATTACTCTGGCCAACTTTCGTTACTGCCTGTAAAATTGGCGATGAATTTGAACCTTCCACTTTGGAAGAAATTCGTTACCTCGGTAGACAACGCGTTGGAAATAGTAACAGAATTAGTAAAAGAAATAATAGAACTTGATGAGGTAAATGGATTGATAAAAATA
Organism: Macrophya annulata; assembly: GCA_963924015.1. Classification (NCBI taxonomy): domain Eukaryota; kingdom Metazoa; phylum Arthropoda; class Insecta; order Hymenoptera; family Tenthredinidae; genus Macrophya; species Macrophya annulata. The sequence goes on from OZ001262.1 coordinate 3,761,395, forward strand.
TTTACAAACGAGGGAATCAGAGATGATGATTTAATCAGGATTGTAGCTGACCTGATTTTAGCTGCCGGGGATACGGTGAGAGGATAAAATTTTACGAAAAAATGAAGAAACAAAAGTATATATTATTATAAATAAATTTTGAGATTATCTATTCAACATTTCTTTTTTTTTTTTTTTTTTTTGTGGTTTTAGACAGCCTACTCCATGCAGTGGGGACTTTTCCTACTTGCAACTCATCCCCAAATTCAAGAGGAACTTTTTGAGGATGTGAAAAATTTAAACGATAAAGACACGACGCAACAACCCTTGTTGAAAGCTGTTATAAAAGAAGCACTAAGATTGTATCCAACCGCCCCATTTTTGACGCGATTATTACCCGAAGATAGCATCGTGGGAGGATACCGAGTTGCTAAAGGAGTGAGGATCAATTTGAGAAATAGATTTTTTATTATTAACATTCCGGTGTATGGTAAAATTATTTGAAGAAAAAGTAAAACAAAAAAATTCAAATAAAATAAACACTTTTTTCGATAATTATTTACAGGAACTTATTCTGATGTCATTATATACGAGCGGACGTGACGAAAATAATTTTAAAAACGCTGATAGATTTTTACCAGAACGTTGGCTCCGAAACGAAAAGGGCGAATATAAGGGAGTTATAAACCCCCATGCTACTCTGCCTTTTGCTTTAGGAGCGAGATCTTGTGTGGGACGAAAAATTGCAGAGACACAATTGACGTTAACAATGGCTGAAGTAGGTGTATTTAGAAATTAGACTTTTAAAGTAATTGAAAAATTGACCAATTCTCGATATTGTCTATTTTCATTTCTCTGTCTACATTATTCTCAATATAAATAATTCCCTCTTCGTTTTTTTAGCTAATCAAAAACTTTAAGATGAAATGTATCAACCGAGACCACGTTAAAATGATTTTACACCTTGTATCTGTACCATCGCAACCTATACAACTCGTACTGACATCGAGATGTTGAAATTACGATATTAATAAAATTCATATAATTGTATCAACGAAGTAACTAAATTTCTATAATTAATTATATTTTGTTTTTAAACAAAAGTAGTTAGTAAAACTAAACTTAATAAAAATGTTATTAAAAATTTTGTATTTTTTGTTTTTTATCATAGGTATATCCCATAAATATCATGACGATGTTATTTCATCAGTAGATTGCAGATAATAAATTAGTAGAAATAAAAATAAAAATTTCCTCCGTTGTTCATGTGTTTCTCAATTCATTATATTTGGAATTTATGATAAAGTTGATATAAAATCGAAAACATCTCTGACCTTTAACCGATATAGTAATCAAGTACATACATACAATATGCATACATATGTAGTATGCTTCTACTTTCATAATATTGTTGAAAAATTATATGGATAAGTCAATCGCACGATCTAATATTGTTGAAAGCCAGTGAATACGCTTAGGTCACGAGTCAGAGTAATATAGATCTTGTGATTATCGTTATCGGCTATCGGCAATTCGCCATGAAAATAAAATAAATTGAATTATGTATACAGTAGTATTATGATTCGTGAGACTGGCTTTATGATATCTTTTCATTAATTTAATGCAAGAAAATATAATCTTTGAGTAAATGAATTTACATTTCGAATAAAAATGTATCTGTTATTTGTACGTATGTTACATCTAGTACCTATATCAAAGTCTTTTTTGTTAGTTTGTTTTCTATATTTCATTATAGTAATAAATAAGTAATGACAATAAGGTTTGCTGAAATGAGAATATGTCTCGTGTATTTTATACCGAAATACAATTAATATTTATGTATCTAAATAAATATCGTGCTTGATATTAATATTATAATTACTACAGGTGGATGGTTTTTTTTTCCTTTTCTTTTTTTTCTTCTATATATATAAATATTTTCAACCGCCGAATGCAGAGTAGTACATATAGGTATATATATTCTTGATTAGTATTTAAAACTAATTAGATAATCCATGTCTATAATAATAGAATAATCAATTTAACAAATATAATATACAATTAGGTATGTAATTAATATAATTCGAAATAATTCTGAACTAAAATGCTGCAAAGAATTTGAGACAAAAAAAAAAACAATATATATTCAATACTTGATTTTTCAACAATAACGAAACATAATATACTAATTAAATATCACTTGAAATACCGTTCAACAGCTGGAAAACAAATTAAATATTATCTGTACAAATAATTAAATAAATAAAATTAATTACAATTTTTTTTTTCATCGAATTTAATGATATTCGTAACATCTGATCAAATATATTTAACATTCAAATTGATTAAGATCTTTATTTCGAGTTAAGGAAAAAAATATTTTGTTATTCTGATTGAATTTTGAAATTTGAGTTGCGTTATTCAACATGGAAATGAAAATTATTTATGGGAAAATAATTTCGTGAAAGTATAATCATAGATGCAGAATATAAAATAAAGACAAATAAATGGATGTACTACAATATACATATATATATGTATATATATATATATATCGATATAATATACTATTTATTAAAATTGAAACGTTTTTTACAAACAGTTTTACTATAACAAAAATAGTAAATATGTATTATATTCAGATCGATAATAATATTGATCAGTGTTGACGATAAAACGATGGGATATATTATTTGTCACAATATGCATTTATAATGTGGAAATGATATTTTTTCAAAGATTTATAGGTATGTATGTATATAATATATGTATAATATAATATGATATAAGTTTAATAGGTATATACCATGTGTGTAAATGTTCAAATTGTAATATATCATAAAATTGTCGTTGTAAACAACGTTTCAATTATTATTATTCTCTTGGTATGTATAGGCAGGCAATATGTATGTTGGGGACGATCGATGGTGCTACCAGCAACCATAATACTATTCTAATATATTGTGCTTACTTATATTATTAGACATTTTTATGTGTGTGCTTTCAAGATAAATATAATAATATCATCATAATCATCATTACATCTGACTATAAAAGATCTGCCATTCATTATTGCGTATGTATGAACGATCAATTACGAATTGCCAGATACATTTCAATTAACAAGCTATAAGAACTCTTTTAATCCTGTTAATTAATAATTACAATAATTAGTATAAGTAATTAACATAAAATCAACACATCACGAAAATAAAAAATTAACGTTTCTCCGCCTTTATCCAGAGTAGTTATTCGCTTGATATTATACAATATTTTTAACATAATTTTCAACAATAAAATGGTGTCCTTAAAACTTATCTTATATATTCAGATCCTGAAATTTAATGCAGGAATATTATGAAGCGATTGGAAAACTTTGAATAAATAGCATTTAACAGATAAGCATTTTTAAACCATAAAAAAATAACACACTGTGTGGATGCTATTTCCAATAATCAAAAATAATGCAATATAATTTTGAAATAAAGTTTATAACGATTACATACATCTCTGAATTATGATAATAATTTAGGTATGTATATTGCTGAGCTTTAATATATGGTTGTACATTGTGGGTTATTGTTTAACATTACGAAATTGTACATGCTAGAAATACATTAATATATGTATATATCTATGGAGTACTAGTATATATAGTATTGTCCATGGATTGTATGAGTTTTAAATAAGAAAAAAAAAAAATGAAATATTAAAACCCTTCTAAAAAATTTTTTCCTTATCCACGAAAATAAATCTAACCATGATTATTTAGCTGTCTCTGATACCTTTGACTATTATTTTAGTTTACCAAAAAAAAAATTGTAAATATCTATTTGACATGGCTTATTTTTTTTTTTTTTCTTATTATTATAATAATGTTTGCGGTGATAATAAATGTATAACATTGCTCATAGGTTTTAACATACATTGCTAGAAACTGCGATCAGTAATATCCCAATACTCATAATAACAAAGTATGGTGTTGCTTAAATAACTATAAAGCTGCCACTATATGGTAAAAAATGTCCTAATATAGGATCAAAAAGCGGGAATGTCTAGATTCTTATAAGTAAAGCTAAAAAAACTTACACTATTATAATATTGTAGGTGAAAAATACAAAAGAGACTAGCATCTATCGATCTACCTATGAAACTACAGAGCACTAAATAGAATCACGTGCTTTGATATAATGTATGATCACAAATTATTATGAATCTAATAAACCAAATAACTCACATAAATTTATCGCGTGATTAATACTAATTTAAAAATAAAAATATACAAATTAACAAAATGATCCAAATTTATTGTTTGTCATTTAATATTATTCCATTTATCGGACCGAAGGAAAATCAAGAAAAATTTCTCATCTATCGTAGTCTAAATGTTATTCCCTTAGGCATACGCTACTTGAAAAACAAATAGGAATACTAAAATGAATGTCACATTTAATGTGAGTAATTAATAATACTTCTAATTACAAATAATAAACAATAACCTTGTATAATGGTCATTATTGAGAATTTAATACCCGTTGAACTTTGCCTTTGTTAAAATATAACGTTATACGTTTATAGTTGCAGAAAAAAAGAGTAACTAATTATTTAATGACAATTGTACTCACTGTAATCAGTGCCGAAATATAATATAGAATTATGATTAGTCACAATGTAAATAACAAGCTCACTAATCTTGAATAAAATCAATATAAACTATAATCGAAAATTTAGGTACATATATACATATATGTATATTATAGTTTCATAGTGTCTCGAGATAGTTTATATAGGTATATCATTAATATATTATAAAAAATTGTCTTTGCTTATAGCTAAAATATCGTGATGCTTCGGTTATATAAATATATATATATATATCATTATTATTATTATCATTATTATTCTTTTTATCGGCATGTATTTATTTATTTATTTATTTATGTATGTATATATATATTGTATATCATTCACAACACAGAGTGCATAGTACGAAGCCTGTGCAAAATCTGTTTGCCTCTTTAGACACGCAATCTTTTTCCAACTAGATAACGAACAGATTCGCCCCAAGCCTCTACGTAACAACGCACAACCATTTTTTTATACAACCTGCGTGCACCAAATAATTATATTTGCTATAGGTATGTAGTTATTTCGAAAACGAAAATGAACAAGCCTACATCTAATTCAAATATTTTCTCAAATTATTCTAAGATGAATATAACAACTGGGAGATAGATACCTTTGAACACAAAACAAAACAACAAAAAAAATTTTATCAAATTTTTTGTCCAACTCAATTAAGACAATATGACAATAGAGTTACATACTGTTAATAATACATCGTAATAGTTATTTTTTATCTATATTTCTAAAGTAAATTTTTTTTGTTTTTTTCTTCTTTCGTTTTCAAAACTACGTCGAAATATTTGTTTAAATACACTACTGCTATTCAAAGTAATTCATTTTATCGGCTTGTCCCGTCAGTGGAATGCAATGATAAATGTTATACGTGTGATAATAAATTTTTCATGAGATTACAGGGATAAATAAACAGTTTTATATATCCTTGGAAGCTTGCTGTAAATGGACAGCGCTTTAGAGAATATATATGGAACACTGCGAAGGCATTAAAAATAGTTAGGTATTTAAAGGAGGGAGGAGGATGTCCTCCCTTGAAGTGCGGGTTGTTTTTTATGTACTGAGATTCTTAGACCTAAGATGATTTTTTTTTTTTTTTTTTTTTTTTTTTAAGTGAGCTATTACGTATTGCGTATCGTTTCAACTTTAAATTAGTATACAGACCAAAACACATTTTTCATGTATTAAGATATGCTTTTAATCTATACTATTCTGATATGGTTGTATTCAGAATTTTGGAAGCTTCAATAATGTATTGCGTTTAAAATTTTTCTTCTTTTATTCGCGCAAACGTGCCCTATTACATAACAATCTATAATCTCATTTGAGCTCCATTCTCACGTCGCGCATAAATATAAAATAAAAAAAACAGATCGTTTTTCAAATAAAGCCGTCTATACAAGCTGCGTTAATATCTTATAATCATTAATCAATTGTATAGAGAATTTCAGATCATTTTAACCTTGTGCAAAAGAACGTAGATTCAAGAAACCAATAAAACTATAATCTATAGTCTGAAAACTGCAACGATCAATGTATGTACTATGGTGAATGCAACTGGATATTTAAGCAAAGTACTGTGCATTAAAAGCGAATATATATCGCTAATTTATAATTTAAAGAATTAGATCTGATCCCTAATGTTGTGTTGTAATATGTTTAAAAGTTACTCGGTGAAATTGTGCATTAGTATTTTTTGTTCTTATTTTTGTTTTGTTCTATCTAGTTTTGATGTTATTTGATTTTGAACCACCCGGGGGCCAAGCGACGGCAAAAGCTACTTGTTTTTTGTTTTTTTTTTTTAAATAATTTCAAGTAATATAATAAGTAGTTATAAAACTTAAATATCTGTTGGAAAACAAAAAAAATAATAATATTATACATGCATCGTACGTACTGATCTTTTTAATTATAGAGAGAAAAAAAAACAAAACTCAAAGACAAAGTGTAAACCCATTTTCAATTTCACATACACGATACAATCGTTACTGACCTCACGATTAACTTACACACTTTCAAAAGATGCAGACTCTCTCTAAAGTTACAGTCTTACCGTTTGGTTGATTTTTTAGAAAAATTTTTGTTTTCGAACATAGTGGTTTCATTTATTTATTTATTTATTGTTTTTACTTTATTTTATTCTCTCTCCCTTTTCTACGACAATTTAATGGTCGATAGGATTCAATTAGCGAGAAAAAAAAAAAAAATATCTCAAAAAGTTATTACACCACATCGACAAGCATACCAAAGTCTTTTATCTTTTGAACAATTAATGGGTTATTCATTATTCCGTGACTTAAACTTTGTTTTGCAAGAAAAAGTCACAGATAAATTCTCGAGCTTGCCTCTCTGCAAGCAGTTTAATTTGATTCAGTACATACTTATTCGTTTGTGATACCTTAATACTCGACTTAGTTTAATGCTTCTAAAAAAGCATTACGTTTTATTTTTTTTTTCGTTTTTTTTTTGTAGTTTTTTTTTGTATTTTTTTTTTTTTTTTAAGCCAGCTTAAAATACGTATAAAAAAAATTTCAACTCTATTTTGCCAATCGCTAGAGCCGCCTGGGTTGCATGACGGTATTATTATTCAGTCGTGTTGTTGTTTGGTTGTTTGAGTTTTCATCTTGAGGAACTCGCTCTGTTCTCTCATCAAAAAACCCTGGATTCAAGATTATGTTCGGCACCAATTCAATCACTTCCTGCTCCTCCAGCTGCGCTGCAAGTCGGGAGCGGAGATTAATTTTCATTGGTCTAGGCCACGGACCGTATGGGCTTCCACCCTCTCTCTCTGTTTTTTTTTTACCACTACACTGGGTATTCTCTTTTTGTAATGACTGAACAAAACTCACGTATCCAGGTATGATACTAAGCAAATTTAATTTCTCAGTTAAACATCATTTATCTTTATTTTTTTTGCAAACAAAATCAATCGCATACCATGCATATAATCGGAGTATACGACTAAGGGGTGGAGAAAAAAACCTTTAAACTTCATCTCTATAACATTTATATGTAAAAGTAAAAAACATTCTAATAACATCGGTGATTTAAAGAGATAAAATCTACATAAGATCCTGCATGCCGTTAAATTTAATATAGACACCAAATAATCTTTCGATAAAATGAATTCTTATATGTATAAAGGACTGGTAACTTCTATTGACTTGAATTCGAAATACCTAGGTGCAGAAAATATGACAAATTCTACTGCAGTCTGTACAATGAATTTGAAAAGACACTAAAAACAGTTTTCGAACTACGGTGTGTTTTTTGCTAATTTCATTTTTTATTGAAAGCTGTTGATTTAATCTGATGAGAGAATAATCCTTGAATTGAATTGACCTGGAGTCATTACAAATCGATGAACCCAGTGAAATGTATGTGCCATCCTTGGCCTACCTCTACGTAGGCAAAGTCAGTCTAATAGCACATGACAATATATTATCTAGGCCGCAATGCTCTACCTCTATTATAGTACTGGCTATTCATTACACTAGTTATCCATTCTGCATGACAAATTTGATATAAACCACCAAAGCTTATGCAGAAATTGAAAAAAAAAAAATAAAAAAAATCCTATTCAATCTGAGATTGAGAATTTTATTCTGAGGAATGGTTAACTGTCGAGATCAAATAAACGTAGTACATTATTCGATAATTGGCAATAAGTTTAGTGGTTGTAATTCTATTTATTAATTTAGTTTAGTCCAAAATCTAATATCTATTATTAATGTGCAATATAGGTATGTATACTTGTTATTTAAATATATAAGGTATTATAGGTTGATAGAAATGGTTTTAATTCAGTGCCTTATATTATGTTTTGATAAAGCATCTGGTGCGAGAGGATTTAAAAAGAAGTAAGATTATTTGTATGAAAAATTGTTTGTTATACCTAATTTAGTCGCAAAGCGCTTGCAGCTAGGAAAAATTAGTGAAAGATAAATTGACAATGTATTAGAGTAGCATCAGATTGATCGATAGGTAGGCAGTTACTGTAGGGTAAGCTAGAGATTAGGGCCGTAGATAAGTTCAGTGGTTCGCAGTACTGCTTCTGCCTCTACAATTATCTAAATTATTGCAAAATATTTCATTAACAATATTTTTCAACAGTTATATATAAAAATTTGGAATTTTATTCAATTTTTATAAAAGATTGAATAAATTCTGGGCCTTATTAGAGCTGGAATGACTCTGAGCTTTGAGATATTGAATTATTTTTATTCATCCTTTTTCTCAAATATTTAGTGAAGTATCAGCAGCAGCAGTGGCGACAAAGAGACAGAGTAGAAGCAAAAGCTTTATAAAAATTAACGATAAGATACTTACAGGGTGCCTTGCACTCGCGATATAAAAGGTAGCAAGTCCCTAGCCCCAAAACTAATAATGTTCCCATGACAATACCCACAGCCGCGACCCATACTCGAGTATCAAAATTTTCCACTCCAGCTAGAAGGTGTCTGGCGAGTTCTAAAACGCATAACAATAGTAACAATAGTAATAATAAATTTGTTTTCTCGGAATATTTTTTTTCGCTCCAATCATCAAATCATCTTCAATCTTCGTATCATACCTAACTCCTCTACACTGTGATGCGTGTGACCTTCAACCTCGACAATTTCACCACGTCCAAGCTGATTGGTTGCCCAGACTCTGAAGGAATACGTTGTATTCGGTTCCAAGTGGTAAACATCAATTTGCCTCTAGAATATATCGGATAAATGATTCATAAATGATTTATGTAATATGTGACATGATCAAGGCAATCAATAATGTACCACATGACAAATATATACAGTCAGTCTACATATACCAGTTTTCAGATCACTCATCAATTAAAGAAAAAACTGACAATAATTAGGCGTTTTCGGATTAAAACACGAAAATATTAGCTTCTTGGGTCTTAAACGATTGTTTTAACTTCACAAAGTACAATAATATATGAATTTCAGAACAATTGAGACCCTGAGTAAATATGGCTTCTGAAATATCATCGCTAAGACTTTAACATGCTGTTATTCTTTTGGATATCCCCATAAATCAGTCTGCAGTATCATTTTTGAACTTTTTGAAGTTGCTGAATTTGATTAAAAATGACTTGTGAATAGAAGATAATTGTTTATATAGATAAAATTAGCTGAAATTCCATCACAGTGAATCTATGGAATTACGAATACATACATATATTGAAATAATTACAAAAAAACGTGATTATATTCTATGAACAAACACAAAATACACATAACAGACAATAGACAAATTCCGAATTACTAGATCAAAAAATATATTAAAAATTGCGAACCTATGAATTGAATATGTAATAAATTTCTATTAAAAAACTTAAAAGGCTCTGAAACTTGAACAGCTATAAGAAAAGAAGATTTGATTGAATTATAACACCGAGTGAAGATGATTTCAGAGTTTCAAGTCCCACAATATCTGCATCTATAAAAAACTAAGTCATATATCAACGAAAATAAACATGTGGCTGCTCTTACAGAATTTGGAGGAATATGAGTTGGTATAATTGGTTTCCAGTCTTCAGGATCTCCGTCTGCAGAGGACTTTAGACGATACTCTGCGGTAAAATCTATAATTGGATATCCACCAGTTCCGCCAACTTCCCATAATATATTAGCCAAAATAGTAGAAGGCTTTACCCAAACATTTTGCAGCGCAGGAGGAGGAGCTGGATAAAAAAGGAAAAATTATTTTCAAATTTAATAAAAATTGGGAAAAAAAAATTCAGCACAAATTTCACTAACTGCATAGTAAAACAACAAGACTCACATCTGACTAAAACGTTAATACGTGTCTTTATAGCGTCTGGATCTTTCTCCATAGTGCATGAATAAATACCCGCATCTTCAGCGCTTACATCAATTAATTGAAGAGCTCCATTTGGCTCAACTTTTAACCTAAGAGCTTGATTGTCTTCTCGACCATCTCTCACCCACATAACACCAGACGAATTACCAGACTTTAAAAGCACGTCATCTTCGGCGCATGACAATGTCAAGTTTTGACCCAAGTCTACAGCTACGTCTCTCGCTAGGGGCAGTGCTAATACCTCCCGCCATCCTGAGAAGATTGATTAAATATTTTTTTGGGATTTTTTTTCTTCTTCTATTTACGAGAAATATATTTTTCTGTTTTTGGTCTTTTTCAAATTTTCTTTACGAACTTCTTATCGCTATTTGTAAATAAATTTGTAAGACGCGCAATTCTCAATAGAATCGGTAGATTGATTAATTTAGTTGGCATTTCGTGTTGTTTAATTGTATCGTGTCAATAGAGAATTGAAATGATTATTCTTTATTATTTTATTGTTCGTTTTTTTTTTTTTTTTTTTGTTTTTCTCTCGTATCTTTTATATAACTTGTCCCTGAATATAGAGATTGTTTATAAGATAGTGATAATAATGAAGCTGTGTGTTGTAGCATGTTATATCTATCGTTGGTAGTGTAGCGGGTTATATAAAACTGCATTGATCGTCAGGTGTAGATATTCACCTAGCTATAAGCTGGCTATGCCTATGGGCCGATATGAGAAATATATGTAGAATATTACCTGCGAATAGAAACAGGAGAAATAAAGCCTCGTGTCCAACCATTCTCCCATATTAGGCGGTTGCGATATTAACACGAAATATTAAAATAATTTTAATCTGTTAGTGACATCGTTTTTAATATATTTTATTCACGATTTTCATACTATTTTAGATTACAGGTTTTACTCTCGCTGTCAAACACATCACACGCACCACCCATCCGACTATTATTGAGTCGACTGTGGCGACCTCTGAGTAAGGGGGGAATTATTAAATCCGTATCAGGGCGAGAAACAGCGGAAAAATTCCCTAGGGATAACCTAAATTGTGATTTGACGTTTCGAGATAATATGAGATAAAAGTATGCATAAAGGACTGTGTCAACTACCGAAATATTATTTAATAGTTGAGTTAGATATCTAGGGATACTCTTGATCCTTAGTTTACTAATTTCTTTTATATATCGCTATATCGAAAGAGAGAATCGCGAATGACGCAGCTCGGCTATGAGGCGACTTGCTGTTTAAATAATAAAACACAAGGATCTTGCCCCAGGCTGGGATAGACTTTGGTCAGAAATAACCAGATTAAACCAACGAGAATTTCTTGATTGGATAAATGCGTGTTTTGTGTCTTCGTATTGATAAGTGGAAAAAGATTGCTCCTATTACGGATAAGTGCCTCGAAGGATTGGTACGTATGTTCGAATTTTCAATGATCAACATAAATGACCGAATAAACCGCGCGAATAGTAAGCGCTCGTCTTTTGTCATAAAATACTATATCTATTGTTTGTGTTGTAACGTGAAGTTAAACCACGTAATGTACGATTAAGCGACAAGTAGTGTAAGCAGAGCCATGGATTAGACCGCATGTTAATTAAACTCATTCTTATAACAATTCCCGATTTATTTCAGCTCTAAATATAGGTATACATGATACGCTTTGTGGCTTTATGTCAAAATAGTAAAATTGAATTTGTTAATGTACTATTTAGAGTATGAGGATATTAATTTATACAGACGGATATAGTTGATATCATAAATCATAAATAAGGAACTGTATTCCAAAGCGGTTACACATGTGTGTGTAGATATACATATCTATTTATCCTGCGAGATAAGAGCGCGCTTATCAAAAATCGTTTATTCAAACAGGTGGCGTATATTCAGGTGCAAGTTTATTGCAAGATATCATAGGCATGTATAAAATATGTATACAAAGAAAAATTTAAATTGCGAACCTTTATTCTAATACATATGTTTAGCTTAGCAAGTAAACAAGAGGTTGCAATAAAACGAGGACCGCGAGAGTATGGCTATAACGTTTCAAGCAATTAAAATATTTGCACTCAATTAAGATATGGTATCTAGATAAGCGCATACATTTGAGTATAATTAAGCAATTATTATCCAGTTAAAAGTAGAGCAATTGCCAATTGAATTAAAAATATCACTATCCCCCGCGACTATAACAGTCGTGTATCATATGACATTATATATCACTGTTGTATAGCTATTCGTAAAATCATCTACGCGGTAAAAATATAATTACATATAATTTATTCTAACAACCGAAGATTAGCACTCGAATGTATCTATTTGCACATACATATACCGTACTTATTATGACTATACAGCCAAAAATATTTCTAAAACTATCATCATATACATCCTAAATCCGCGCGATGTATTGAATCTAAATTTAACGCTATTGTTAGTTTGAAAAAAACTTCGCCGGGGTCTCGGATTCAAGAAATAATGATAATAATAATAAAAATGAAAATAAAAATAAATAAAAATCGTCACTCATATTACCTACGTGCCATATCTCATGTATGCTAGAATATAGGTACATACATATTTCTTTTTCTCTCTATTTAAATAACTTACTTCAAAATTACGTAAAAAGAATAAACGTCGTTTTAGTAAAGAAATAAAAAAATAAAATAGAATATTTTATAAAAAATATACCATATGCATAATAAAATCTGCATACGATCAGAGTATATAACGTGTTTTTTTTTTTTTTTTGTTGTAACTGTTATAAAATATTTTATCTAAAAGTCGTAATTTCTAAACGGCGCGCATATGCTCTCGTCTATTGTCTCGTCGTCATATATCAGCAGATGATATTATATTAAGACGTATGATGTGTATGTACCAACTCACGTAACATCGCTGCAACTATAAGTTATATATATACATATACTATATACATATATGTATATAGATTGTGAATATATATATACGTACGGTTGTTTCGAGCGAGGTTAATGGGGCGCGAAAGTCCTTGGGGTTGTGGTCGCAGGGGTATAAAGATTCTCCCGCGTTTGACGTCATCGGTTAGCTGTCGTTCTCTCTCTCTCTCTATGACGTAACGAACACATAGAATATACAGTGACGTCAGAGAACTGACAGGGCACGCCAATCGATCCTTGAAAACCGACCGCTATTATACATATATATATATATATATATATATATATATATATATATATATATGTATACATATATACCAAAGAAATTGTTTGGCTGGCACACTTTCCTAGATATCAACAAATACCGTTCATATAGGTATATGTTACATATCCAGGATATAGGTATATACGTACACGTATTTCCATCTAAATTTACACATAGTATATAAGTATATGTATATATGCGCATAGATATAAGTGGGTATCTAATATATGTATAAGTCGACCGCGAAAATTACTGTATACGTCTAAAAAATTTTCGGTATACATATTAATGAACCGCGTAAGTAAGTAGGTATAATGTACCTACGTAAATTCGCAGAAATTTATTGACCGATTTGAAACGTCGATGGCGATTACGTATAATATAAAAATCCAAACGGTTATATTGTATATCATTATGCGAGTTTTTATTTCATAACTTTGACGACGAATTCAATGCAGATATCCGGATTTATGGGTTGACTGTCTATTGACTATCTACTAATCTAAAAGCGCCCTCGATTTTTTGTAAACTCACAATACTCACAATAATTTGGATAATCGCGAGGTATATGTATGCAATAATTATTATCGTTTATTAGAGTTTGTGCTTTTGAATTTTTACAGTAATAATATGTTACATATACGTTACATATATTCATAATGTATACCGTTTTGTAATGATTAATATAAAAAGAATAATATGTATATAGGGTTAATATAACTTTTTACATATGTCCAGATTTTATTATAAATTATATTATACGTATACGGTGATACCGCAATGTGAGTCATATATTATACATAGTATACATATAAAATATAACCCCTATAGCCGCGTAAAAGACAAAGGTGTTTTGTCGTGCCTCGGGCGATTTATAATTAACGCGTGTTAATTAGCGAGGAAGTTCCTCGCAGGCTAATCACTTTTTTTTTACCTCGAAATATCCAGCCATTTATAAATAGCAGGGGGGGGGGGGGGGGGGGATCAATTCATTTACCAAAATTAGCTCGGATATTTCTTTGAATATTGAAATGAATAAATTTTATATATGAGAATACATATAAAGATTATTTTTTGTCATTTTATCTTTATATGCATATAGGTATACATGTACATTTCATTTTTCTCAAATAATATAAATCTTATTGGCTACACATATATATGCATATATATGCTGAGAAAATATGTGAATAAGAAATACGACATTTAGTTAGGGTATATATGAAATCCTCAACGGATTCGCGATGATTCGCTGCAGGGGGGTGTAGATCGGTGGGTGGTGTACGGGGAACCACTACGTCCTGCGCGGTAACCTTTGACATTTCGAACAGACGGGTCGAAACTTCCCCATAGAGTCAGGGTGCTCTGTTCCAACTAAGAGACCAAGCAAAATATCCGGTTGGATAAAAATTGTTAAAGATAAAAAAAAAGAAATATATGTATATATATCATGTATATTCTGAGATTCCAACATAAATACACACATTATCGAACTATGCATCTGACTCCTCATTCTTTATCCCATATGTTCCAGTTTTTCGAAATCCATAAAAATTTAATTTCAAGCCATGCATTTTATTTGACAAATTGCGGAATTTTATTAAAATTTTAGCAACCGCATATATAGGTATGCAGTCAGTATACATATTCCCTGCAATATTTCTAACAAGCGTCTTTACTCTTTACGCCTGGATCTTGTTGATGCGACTAGTGAACGTAAACACAGTAAAAATTCTGTAAACAATTCTTAAGTTAATATAAACCTCCTGCACATACAATTGCGAATATTATACCTATGTATATGCAAACGCCAGGATACAGGATATATATGTCTACCGTCTAGTCGTCGATCTAGGTTACATAATGCAATATTCAAAATGAATCCTTACGTATGTATACGTACATACGTACTGTAATAATTCATACTTATACATATGTAGTATGTATTTAATGCATGTACTACTGTATGTATATTAGTACGTATGTAGTATATACGTATATGTATACTATAGAGCTAGGGTATATTAATTTCAACTGAGTGCGCGTCGCTCTTTACTTTGGAATACATAATACGATTCATTTATTAACAGATTTTTTTTTCTTTTATTTTTTTTTTTTTTGTTTGGTTTCATCGCAGACAACTTCGTTATAAACTGTATATGTATACCGTAGGTATACCATAATTTTTTTTTTTTTTTAGAAAAAAAAAACCTCATAAATTTTATCTACTATTTATAAAATCATCAAAAGTCTTTGTATATACCGTGCGAAATGTAAATATAATAACGTTATGCAGCGTTTAAAACTGACAAGAAAAATTTACCCGATTTACAATGACAAAAAAAATCGCTTTATGTCCTGCGGATGTAGAAAAAAACCACCAAAATGTGACCCGAAACCTCCATGTGATGCATATAAAACCTGTCCACCTTCTCCTTGTCCAAAACCACCGTTAAAATGTATTCCGAACTGCAGTCCCGATGGTGAATCGATTATTTTTATTCATTTAAGAATTTTCGGTAACTTTGTTGCTGGTTTTTTGAACTATGATTTTTTTTTATTACTAAATTTTAACAAACATTTCAACAAGTTTATCTCCCTTCATCAGGCAATGACGAAAGTCAAAAAATGTATCGAAACGTATCGCTGTTTTTAGTCGTACCAATTTTGGTATTGTCGTCGATTGGAATTTTCATGAAAATCGAAGAGGATGATTTAAAGCCTAGGCCGGAATTCGTCCCCTATTCTTACCTCTATAGACGTACGAAGGTAAAATAAATGAAGTTTTTTTTTTTTTTTTTTGTTTTATTATTTATTTTTATTATATCATCGATCGATTGATCTAATATACGTAAGATTGACAAACCGTGCGGTGTGACGTTGAATCCGGATATATAAACGGTTATATGTGAAATAAAATTATCCCTGAACTGCACGTGACACAGAGATTTCCTTGGGGAGATGGGAATCACTCGTTTTTTCACAACCCTGAGAAAAATGCTATACCACCCGACGGTTACGAAACCGAAGATCCAAATGCCGTGAGGAAAACAGACGAAGAACAGAATATAGGGGATGATCGAAGAAGGGTTCATAGAAAATAAAGAAAAATACAGAAAATAGGAAATATAAAAATATTGTCAGATAAGAAAATTCATGAATAAAGACCGTCCTTTGAAACGAAAAAAAAAAAAACAAAATTGAATTATCTAGTTTAATCTAGTTTCGGAAATTATTATCCACCATTTTATCATCCTCATATATGTAAATTGATATGTAAATGTAGTTTTCAACCACAAAGGTACTTGACATAATTTTTCTTTCGTCAAACTATACATATATAAAACGATAAAACTGCATCCAGTTCGTCGTGACGTCAGAGTCGATTTGTAGCCGGTTTTTAAAGCCGTCAGATATAAATTTTTTTTTCCTCAATTTTTTATACTTTTTTTATTTTTTTTTTCCCCGTATCAACGTCATCGAAGCAGAACGTGTATTCCAAGCGACGTGGGTTCCTCAGACCTCCTTCACCACTCGAGATTCAAAGTAGCGTTTCCCTTTTCTCAAACGATTCTGTTGTCGCGTTTCATCTAGACAACCGACGTCAATTTCACTTATTTTTCACTTTGATTATCGTATTCGAACAAAGTACGTGAAGTATTAAGGCTAAAAGTTTATGATTTTGAATAAAATATTAAACGACATACATATACCTAAGTAGGTAATTTAATTCGCAAGTTCTATATCTAAAGTAACGATTTATCGATCTTTATAATCTCTGTTTTCAATATCAAATCTATTTTTACAAATATTCAAAACTTATCATTAATCTAATCAACGTCATTCAACGCCAATTTATTTACAGGTCGAATAAGCATGTTATAATGACGTAAAATACAACTCTGAAGAAACTGTCCTTGACAATAATGTGCAGTACGCGGATCCGGATGCGGTGTCTAAAATAATTTTGATTGTGAGTATCAATTTCTAATGAAATAACCATTTGCCAGAATTTTATTGTCCAAGCTCGCTTTATATAGTACAAAATTCATTCTGTGGCTGCATGGCTATAACGTGTTCCTAACCGGATATCAACTTCCTGTCTTTACTTTGACGCGTGGTTATAATATCTTAACGATAATATTATTTATTAATATATTACAAGGCATAATTATGATCCTCTAATATAAATTATTTATTCATATATTATTCAATACAATGAATAAATAGAATCATTGGTACGCGCGATCGAATAACTCAAGTATATAAACCAAACTACCTTTTTAATAAAAAACATATATCTTACTTTTGTTTTTTTGTTTTTTTGTTTTATTTAAATGACAGATTCATATATCTACAAAAGATATCCTGCTCCATGTCTCTCGGATACCACGTGGTCCTCGGGTGTGGTCCAGATTTTAGTCCGATGTTATGAAATAGTTATCATATATATACTTGATTTCATTATTTCACTTTTGCTTTCCTTTTTATATTTTTATTATTTTTAATTTTTATTTTCATTTTACTGGATTACGATTCCTTTTCAAAAGAATTATTTTTTTTATCAAGATATCGAGGTCACACATGATGAGTAAGAAATGAGCAAAAATCATATACCAATAGTTGACTGATACAGTTCTTCGTAAAATGAAATGTAAAGTATGAAAAATATTATATACGTTTTTCGTCAAAAACGTTTTGCGATAAAAAAAAGAATAATAATAATAATAAAAAATTGAACCATTTTGTTTGAAGCTTTTGGCTAATTTAGGCGAAAAGAGACAAAGCAATAATAAAAAAATAAGAAAACTGAAAAGTTTTCTTTTTCTTTTACTTAAAAATAAAGAAAATAAAAAAAATGAAAATTCATTCCTTTTCTCAAGATTAGCCAGAAAGTTCAACCGCTACTCTCACAGTTCATTATGTCATGTTGTCCCTGGTCTCTTCTCGGTCGTCGTCGCGGGGTCGCAGGTGATGAGAGGAATTTAGTGACGCGAAAGATACTTGAGACTAGTGACGTCAGATGCCTGGCTCATACAGGTGAATGCCTTCACCTTTGTACTCGCGTTTCAATGCTGTGTTCTGCAGTGTTTGTAGTTGACATTCTCGTCAGTCAGTCTCGTGGGTCAAGGATGTTATATATCCATCGACAAGGAAAATCCTTATTCTATTATTAACCCACAAGTTTATACTACATATACATATCCTACATATCCATATACATACCTATATATAACAAAAAATTGGGTAATATATTTTAACACTTAATCTATTATAACTGTACGCCGTTATAGTATTCAAAGTCCAAAGATTACGTAAAATAATTAAATTAAACAGCTCTCTTCTCTCATTAATTCACGAATCAAGATTTACGTTGAAAACTTGCTCCTTCTTCCGGCAACCTTTTATCTCCGAATTTATAACTAAAGCTTTATTCACGATGATAATGAAAAAAAATAAAAATGAACATCCATCTCCCGATGGTCTGATTTTGAAACTGGCTATTTTCTTCGTATCAATTTTTCATCATTTTTTTATTTTTGTATTTTCGCATTGAAGAATTCAACTTTCAAGACAATTTCTAAACTATTGATATCTCTTCATTATCCTCATGTATACATTAAAAAAAAAAAAAAAACAGAAAGAACTTAACTCAAAATCGAAAGCTAGCCTAACGTGTTCAAAAATCTTTCTCGCTACTCGTTAATCCATAAAAAAGAAAAAGTCGTGGAAATAATTATTCTTCGTGAATTCAGAGATTCGTGTTAACGAGCTTTTGTTTATTTTCTACCGATCGGAGGATGTCTCTGCGCTTGCATCTAGCTTCATGAAAAAAAGAACCCCCCTCCCACCCCTCAAAAAAAAAAAAAAAAAAAAAAAAAAAAAAATAAAAAAAAACAACGATTTTCGGCCCTTTTAGTGCTCGTAATTTAACGGCGGGCAGTTCTCTAGGTGTCTCGCGTCGCGGGAGGCCGATCAATAGACACAGCGAGAGAGGAGCTCTTCGCGGTCGGTTGGCCGGGCTGGGGGCGTGATACACACGTAGAGAACGTAGGACTTAGGGAGCGCGCGCTTACAGCCAGGGGTTCCATCGGCGTCGGCGTCGACGTCGACGCTTACCGCTGCCGCCGTCGTATCACCAGAACTAGAACCAGATCCAGATCCAGAAAAGCGGCGGTAGAAGTAGAAGCGTAAAAGCCTTCGTGCCGCGCGGTTATATATATCTAATCGTCGCGTATATACATACTTGTTATATTCATATACGTATATACATACACCTTATACATATATACATATACAATTTATAAATGAAAATAAACCTAAGCGATAACAAATATTTTGCATAAACAAAAAAACAAAAAAAAATTAGTAACGTTCATTTTACTTTCTTAATTTTATTTCACATTTCGTCGTTTGATTTCAAAATTGTTATTAATTGATGAAAATTTGAAATAAAAATAATAAAATATTTGACTTTTAATAAATATTCGATTAGGTTTTTTATTTATTTATTTATTTTATTTATACAATTATTATTTATCTATATATAATATTTCGGATCGAAATAATAACATCTATATGAAACAATGATAAATCAAAGTGACTGATACATGTACGTGAGTGTGATTGAAGATCGTAATTCAACTCGCGATCGAGGCCAGAATTAGGCGCGAAATTTATAGCCCGATAAAAACGCGACGCGTTTGACGGGTGGCGGGAGTTTTTTCCTATTCGATTCTTTTCTAGTTTCATTTTATTTTTTTTTTCTTTTTTTCTTTGGTTTTAACTAAACCACTTATTATACATATGTGACAGTGCGACAGAAGTTCGAGTAGGTTGAAAGAAACTAATTGAATTGAACAGTTTCACTTTTTTTTTAATTAATTTTTTTATTTTTTATTTTATTTTATTATTTCTTTTTCTAAAAAACTTTTCTAAATCATGACAAAAAAGTTTATCTGATTCGATTCGATTCGATTTTGTTTTATTTTATTTTATTTTATTTTATTTCAACCGGCACCCAGCTCTTCTCAAATTCTCCCGCGATAAACATCGCGATCTATACGTTGTATATGTGCATTGAGGATAACATTTTTCGGATTGTTTAATCCCGCCTTAGAAAATCTATATACCTACATACCTACATATATACAGTGGTAAATATATTTTTCTTATTTCTTTCATTCTTTATTTCTTTTTTTTTTTTTGTTAATTTTTTCCGATTCTTTTGGCAAAATCCCAAACATCACAAGCGAATGAAAACTTACTGATCCGTTTCCTATTTGTAGGAATAATACGATAAGAGCTGTAAGTAGTAATACAGATAATCCAATCGATTTTCAACGTCTGAGAGTTATGTTATAAACCAGACGCTCCCCTACTTCGTCGGTTACAATAATATACATATATACAACAGTTTCTTAAAAAATTTTTTATTATATATATTTTTTTTGTTTGTTTATTTATATATTCTTATAATAAGATGAATTTGTTACGGGCTAGTCTATACTTTTCATTTTTATATATCATCGCTATAAACTATGTGTGAGAAGATTTATTTACTTTTTCCTCACTCTCGTTCTTCGACGATGATTCAAAATCCCTCCTCAAGCTTTTTTTTTTTTTTGTTTGCAGGGTTTAATTTTTCTACAGAATAAAAAAAAAAAAATTTCGATACATTTATCTCTGACTTTATATCGTATTTATGTATACTACAATCCTTCTAAATCTTAGTACCGCATATTACTCTCAAGATTATATTACTCTATTTCATTTAATTAAACCATATTACTTAATTCGCATCTTCAGCGCGCTTCTACTAACTGAATTAGCTATTTAGAATGCATCGTTTATTCGATGCGTGGTAGGGGGTCCGTTGTTATATAGACTATACAACATGATTGATGAAAATATTACGGCGATCCCATAATACGAGGCATAGACAAAAAATGAAAAAAAAAAAAATATTCAACAAAACGATAAAAATTGTTTAATTATCTACGCAAAAAAAATTTACCAGTTATTAAAAATCGGGTTCTTCAAATTCCCGGCCGTCTCTATACGTATACTATATAACTATATTTATGTATTTCTAGATCGTATACATATACGATTGTTATTCAAAAACATTCGATGTTTATTTAAGTTTCGCGGAGTTAACGATTGGCTATTTCTTCACCGCTAGCGTATATAGCTATATGCATAAGTATGTATACATACATACATACATACAAACCGCGAAAAATAATATATCGATCGATCAAACTCTTCTGATCTAAAAAAAAAAATAATAATATAAAAAGAACAAAAAATGAAAATAAAAAATTGATACAATACTGTGTAATGATTACTTTGCACACAGACATAAAAATATTCATATACTAATAGATAAGAGTACCTTTTCTTCATACATCAATGTTCATCGTTCAGTTGCAATTTATTTATATTGCTCCAGGAAACAAAAAAAAAAAAAAAACTTTTTCGACTGAACACTCACACGTTATGCATTCAATCTCCTAAAAATTAAATATAAATTTTATTTCAGAAGGATCCAGTACTTGGAATCGCGTGTTTGTTATTCGTACAGATTGATGAATCATTTGAATTCGTGAATCGTGATAAAAGAAATAAAAAAAAAATATATATTTTAAATGGTATAAAATAGTCACGTAATATTTTTTCCCAATTTGCGACGTGTAGTTCGGGATGTAATATAGTCTCGTGATATTTATTCAATTGTATCGCGAAATATTTGATTGATGAATAAAGTTATTGTTTTTTACAACAATAACTCTTTTACATATAAGATAGAAAAAAAAATATCATAATCTTTATATATATATAAAATATTGTTTAGTTTTTATACGATTTGCTAGGATTGAAGGTCAGAAACTAACATGGCTTCTCATGTTATAAAATTCTATGAAAGAGAAATGAGATCAGCTAGTATTACTGTAAAAATAATTACAACGACTAAAATTCAAAAATTATAACACACGGAGTTGCAGAAGTTCGAAAAGAATCTCGTACATATTTTCAGCATATTGCAAATCTTAAGATTATTCGTAGATTTGAATGTCTTCCGGAAATGTTCAAAATACAAAAACAAAAAAAAAAAAACAAACAAGAACCTGTAATTAATTAATAAAATAGTATATAATTGCGTTATAAATTTTTTGAATTAGATGATAAATAAAATTCTTTTGTGTGGTATATTGATATAATTTTCATTTTAAATTATCATATCTAGTAATGCCTGTATAATAATATATAACGTAGGACAATATTCCCAGGTCGATATTTAGGGCAGAAAGATATAATGTAAGAATTTAAATAGTATGAAACATTAACTAGACCCCGAGGCACTTGCTGTGATTCACATAGACAGAAGGAGCCTTTTGTATGTACCTATACACTATTAGTCACACACCTATCCTAGTTTCCAGAAGCCAAAAGGTCACTTGACACCCTCAACATCCAGCTTATATATTACAATCAAACATCACATACATGAGCATATATGTTTATACAGACACATCTAGATCTATATGTATATGATTAGTAATTGTGAAAACAATTTAGCAATACTTTTATTAATCAATATCTTTTAATGAAACTGATTTCTACATTCATGGTATTTCAATATTTCAGAAATGCATTGATGATCGATAAATATTGTCACCAAAATGTTAATCAAAGAATATCGGATACCTCTGCCACTGACGGTGGAGGAATATCGCATAGCTCAACTCTACATGATAGCTGTGAGTGAATTAATCGAATAAATTGTATAAAATGAGAGAAAATTTCCCCAGAGAGAATTGATATTGATAAATTGAATTATTATCTGTTGACTTAGAAACCTATATCACCCAATGTTTAATCCAATTGCATCTAATTTGATTCTTGAATCGGTTATGCAGTTGAAAAAATATTCGAAAAGTTGCTTAAAATCTTGTTTTCTGATATTTACAGAAAAAATCTCGAGAAGAAAGCAAAGGTGTAGGTAGCGGGGTTGAAATTCTTGTGAATGAACCATACAGCGATGGTCCAGGAGGCAATGGTCAATATACCCGTAAAATATATCACGTCGGTAGTCATTTACCTGCGTGGTTTAAAAGCCTGCTTCCAAAGTCGGTTTTGACTACTGAAGAAGAGGCTTGGAATGCCTATCCTTACACAAAGACACGTTACACTTGTCCATTTGTTGAAAAATTCTCTATTGAAATTGAGACCTATTATTATTCTGATAACGGACACCAGGAAAATGTCTTCAAACTATCGGGAAGCGATTTGAGAAACCGGGTAGTTGGTGAGTTGATTTTTTTTTCTTATAATATCAAAGCTTCCTACACAAACTCTCATTCTTTTCTATTTTCACATTTCAGACGTCATTGATCTAGTCAAGGATCAACTTTACGGTGACTATGTAAAAGAGGAGGACCCCAAATTATACGTATCAGAAAAGACCGGACGAGGACCGCTGACTGACACATGGCTAGAGGAATACTGGGCGGACGTAAAGGTAGCTTAACATAACATAGCAAGAAGCTTCAGGGTCAAAGAACTCTGTCTAAAATCTTTGGAGCGAACTTTGAGCATTGAAAATCCTATTTTCCAGGGAAAGTCGCAGCCAACACCATCAGGAAGATCGCTAATGTGTGCCTACAAAATATGCAGAGTCGAATTTCGATATTGGGGAATGCAGACAAAGTTAGAAAAATTCATCCACGATCATGGTCAGTGTCTTTTGGCTTTTAAGTCAATCCGCAACCTGAAGAAATGGGAATAATGATTCTTCCTCCTTTTTTCAGCACTCCGAAAAACAATGGTTAGAGCTCACCGTCAAGCCTGGGCTTGGCAAGACGAATGGTATGGCTTAACAATGGCAGACATAAGAGAAATTGAGAGGCAAACACAGCTGGCATTACAGCGAACTATGGGATTAGCAGAGTCCGGAGAAGATGCTACCGATGATGATCAAATTGGATCAACAGGAACTGTAACCACACCTCAAGATAAGGATGTGGCTAAAACTCTTGCTGCCACTCTTGGAAGTATAGAAAAAAATGAAGACCCCCAGAGTCCGCCAGCTATGAGAAAGCAATCAGATATTCCAATTATCAATACAGCCATGAGTTCGGAGGGTGAAATAAGCCCGGAAGATTCACCAACTGAAATAACAGCTCCCAGGTAATAAAAAGGAGAATAAAAAATCAGAATCTGATCATTTTCTCTAATTTCAAGCTTAAATTTACATTTTGTATTTATTTTGTTTGAAAATCAATCATTCAGACTTGTGGATGAAAGAAGTGATGTAAAAAAGACATGGAAGAGGAGTAATCCGTCACTGCACTCACCCAGTTCAGCAAAGAGTTTTGATATCCAAGTAGCAAATTGGAGGATGGAGAGTATCGTCAGGGAGTCTGAATCTGGTAGCGAAGATGAGTTCTTTGATTGTCAAGGTAAGTTAGCGTTCAATAATCTGCATTCTAAAGCATGGCCATGATTACCCACTTAATAGAATAGGAGTAAAAATTTGATCGAGCATCAATAGTAAAATAATTGGATGATAGCTAGACAACACAATTCTGTTAAGACTCGCATCATTTTTAAAAACTTCTTATCATTAATACTTGACAAAGGCTTATGGCTTGGGGGTATAAATTTTAGTTGATAAAATGATGCAACAGTCTTCACATTTGCATAATCAATGCAGCATATAATGTAGCACGAAGCTAGCGTTGACGGATTTGATTATTAAGTTTCTGTCTTTTTATGTGTACTCTCTCTTTGTTCTCTGTCGCACTCCGATACTGCAGCTGGGTTCATAATACCTACTATACAAAAAGGTAGGCGATGTAGGTAATAAAACATAGTATAATCATATCCGCCTCAGAGAATTATATATACATAATCTAGCACACTTTAGGTAAAGACGATTCTTAATCAATCAGATTGAGGAGATATATTCCTTCCCTAATTATCGTTTAGTGATTAACAAAACGTCGCTAAAGACAAACTGAATAATTTATTCAATTGATATTTGGCAAAATTATTATAAACTTATATACATATAAATTAATAGCATGAAATAAAATACTATACTTTGCAGCCGCATGCGCCAGCATGGCTAATCACACACACACTTTAATTGATAGCTTTGCTGTACTGATTTTGTAAAAATATATTTATACCTTCATTAATTTGACGCTAAAATTATTGATAGTATATTTACATGACAATAATAATTAGAACGAAAATTAATCTGATTTGTACACTTGCAGTGAATATTTATTTATTCTTCTTTTTTTCCTTCTTTCTTTCTATTTGCGTTTATTAATTTAGAAAGTTGCAGTTATAGTTAATTTTAGAATTGAATATCTCTAGGCAGAATTTATTTACCAAACAAAACTATAACTACTTTAGTAGACTAGAGTATACATACATCATAAAATAATATCAAAGAAATACCTTATTAAGCAAATTCAAAATTATGGAAGTGGAAACGAATTAACATTTCTTATTACACAGAGGACTTTGGAGATAATTCATCATTAGCTAAATGGAGTTCTTTGGATCTTCTAGCCGAAGAGGATGACACCGTCTCTCCTACCGCTGTAACAAGCAATAAGCAAGGTGCGATACGGAAAATATAACTTCACAACTCACTTAGTAATTACACATCCATCGCAAACTTTCAGCTACTTTTTCTCACAATTTCTTCAATTTTTACAGAAGAAACAATATTTTCCCATTCCTATTTGCAACGTGTCGCAAGTGGAAGAAGTAGCAAGCGGTTGTACATCAGATCTTCAGCCAGTATCGATGTATCCTGCCCTGCTTCGCCTCAACATTCTCCTACTAATCAACCGTGTAGAACTACAGTTTTACTCATTGTGTTACACGCTGGCAGTGTTCTTGGTAATTATAAAAACTTCGATAACTCCCAATGCATTATATGGAGGAAAAGAATTTAAGATCAATTAATTTGCCTCACAGATGCGAACGTCGATTTGACGGCTAAAAAGTCAGACATCACAACGTTCAGAGGGGCTTTTGAATCCGTAATGAGACAACATTATCCCAGTATGGTTGGACACATTGCAGTTAAATTTGTTTGCTGTCCTTCGATATGCACCGAAGGTCTCTGCATTTTGTCAAGGTATTTACAGAACTGGATAAAGGTTTTTCATGCTTTAAAAACTTTTCAGAGTTATAATATACAAACTTGTTGTTTCAGCTTGAGTCCATATAGCTTTGACGTGTCTCCATCTTGTACCGATGCTCCACAGGTCACACACGACACAATTCCTATAGGATCTATTCCTTTGCTAGCTAGTTCTAGCCCGGATTATCAAGATGCTGTATCGCGGGTTGTAAGCGGTGCAAATCAAGTATATCAAGAGTTTATGAAGAGTGAAGAAGGGCGGGGATTTAACGGTCAAATATGCTTTGTCTCTGATTCAGTCGGTTCGATATTAGGGTATGACGCGTTGTGTCGATCTTCGCAATATCAATCCAGACACGACAGTGAGAATAGTATTTTAGAAAATGATAATCAGATGGGAGAAGATAACGATGGAAATGAGGATGGTAAACATTTATCAGCTCCGTCTCCTAGAAGAAGGTCTTCTTCCACAAGGTATTTTAAAGAAACAATTTCTCATTGTAGCTCTGATTTGATTCATGCTGTGTTACGATCCTAAGTTTCATTTTATTTCAGCGATAATTCTCATCACTGCAAATTAGACTTCGAGGTTGGTGAATTTTTTATGTTCGGAAGTCCCTTGGCTCTTGTCTTAGCATATAGAAAAATATCCTGTACGGGAGACAAAAATAGTAACATTCCTAGGCCGATGGTAAATCAAGTTTACAATTTATTTCATCCGACTGACCCAGTCGCTGCTCGTCTAGAACCTTTGATTTCCGCAAGGTTTTCGCTTCTTCCTCCGGTTAACGTCGCTCGATATCAAAAGTATCCGCTTGGAAACGGGCAACCATATCATTTGTGTAAGTATCTTTGAAACCGTTTGACAACTTTGTTAAATTCTAAGATTCATTAATTCTTCAGTGGAGGCAGTACAGACTAATCCACAACTGTTTGTCGATGGATTGAACGTGCCCAATCCCCCCATGCAACATATGAGAAGAATGTCAGAGATATCGCTGCAAAGTACAATGTCTGGGGTCGTCGATAATATACCTCTGCAAGCAATATCAGCCTGTAAGTTATGATTTTTCGGTGGAAGTATTTTTATTTTATATATATATGTTAAATTTGTTTTTATCAATTACCTGCTAAATGTTTTTTCAGTGACCCAGAAGTGGTGGGGAAATAAGAGAATAGATTACGCTTTGTATTGTCCCGAAGGTCTGGCTAACTTTCCTACAAATGTTTTGCCTCATTTATTTCACGCCAGTTATTGGGAATCTTCTGATGTAATTGCTTTCATACTACGTCAGCTTGGAAGATTCGATTTACCAATGCTAGGCAATGAGGAAAAAGAACTTAATTGCTTCCGTCCAGGACAACCAAGGGAAAAATGGAATAAGAAAAGAACGTCGGTTAAACTAAAGGTAATTTATTTTCACGGAAAATTATTTTGCCAAAAATTATTGTTTTGTTATTAATTTTCAGAATGTCGCTGCCAATCACAGAGCTAACGATGTAATAGTGAGAGAAGGGGCACCCCAAGTGTTAATCGCGAGGTTTATGTACGGCTTTTTGGACATGATAGCTTTAACAGGTAAAAAATTGCAGCTTTCACATTTGGTAAATCTTCTTTTTGCTAAAACCTGGACTAAATCGCCAAATTATTTTCAGGAGAAAAGGTGGACATTCATGTTATGAAGGACGCGCCAGCAGGAGAATGGACATTCCTGTCGACAGAAGTAACGGACAAAACTGGACGAATTGCCTACAGAATTCCTCACGAAAAAGCATTAGGCTATGGAATATACCCCATAAAAATGGTTGTTCGGTAAGCCGGAAGCTTCAAACAGTTAAAAACTATTGTCACAGGGAATGAATTTGGAGAAATATTCCTAACAAACATTTCTACATATTAAAATTCTTTCAGAGGTGATCATACTTCGTTGGACTTTTTCATGGCTGTTATACCGCCAAAGACAGAATGTGTTGTGTTTAGTATCGACGGCTCTTTCACCGCTAGTATGTCCGTCACTGGGAGAGATCCAAAAGTCAGAGCAGGTGCCGTCGATATAGTAAGGTAGGAGTTAAATTCGTATACACAAACGTGATTAATTTAATAATCAGATCCTAGTAATGAATGATGATTATCTATGACCAGGCATTGGCAAGAACTCGGCTACCTAATCATATATATTACCGGAAGACCTGATATGCAACAGCAAAAAGTTGTTTCTTGGCTTTCCCAGCATAATTTTCCTCACGGCTTGGTATCGTTTGCTGAAGGACTGTCTACAGATCCTCTACGTCATAAAGCTGCATATTTAAATACACTGATTCAGGTAAAAATTTGATAAACCATGATGTTCTGACTCAATTGAATAACAGTTGATAAACCATATTCTATAAATACTTCTAACGCTAAAGTCATGATTGTTTTTTTGATTTTATAGGAACATGGAGTGATCATTCATTTAGCTTACGGTAGTAGCAAGGACATAAGTGTGTACACGGCGATAAATTTGAAACCTAATCAAATTTTCATAGTTGGTAAAGTTTCAAAGAAACATCACGCTCTTGCGACTGTACTCCACGAAGGCTACGCTGCGCATTTGAGCGCATTAACTGCACTGGGAGGTTCGAGACCTGCGCAGGGAAATGCTCGGATGGTAATTCCGAGAGGTCAGTTTGGTCTACCTGGACAAAACGCTTCATTACGTCGTCGAAGGTAAGATCTTATTTGAAATCTAGTCATTTAATTTAACAATAATCTAGGTATGTGTATATAACGTTTTAATCAAATATAGAATTGGAGTAATAATTGTGTTGTAGCTGTTAGCCGTCAATATTGAATAGAAAATTTTTTGGGCCTTTAATATTTATGCAGATATAACTTTCTATCTTACTAAAATTATTGTAATGATTTTTAAAATACTAATTGTTACAAATTCTATTCTCAAATAACTCTGTTAATAGTAGGAACTAATTGCTTTTATATTCATTCAAAATTTCCACGCTTAAAAAAACTTTTTTTAATCTAACTTTGATAAGAAGAGTTAAAAACAAGGCAGTGTCAAGCAGCTATGCAATATGGAGTTATTTTTTTTTGCATTGCGGGTTTTTAGCTCTCCTGGACTACATGTGCTATTCATGTTATCTTAATCCTTGTATTTGAGTACTTTTGTCACTATGCTTAAACCGTAGCTTCGCGGAATTATTTCGACAACTTTCCTAAAGGGTATCTTGAATAAATTGTAAGACATTGATCAGGCAAAGCTAAGCTAAGGTAAAAGGAAGACGTATTGTAAGAAAACCGATTATTACCATACTGTAAGTCTGAAATACTGCGTAAAAATTATTTCTATATGATTATTGTTCTGAATCTAGGTACTCGTTAGTTTATTAGTTAATCGGAGCATGCTTTTTGTTGTGTGTGAGTGAATGTGAGCCCTCGGCTCTGTTCCAGTAACGACACAGCGGTCAACTCACCGGCACGCAACAGCGTGTACTTAAAGCGGAAAGTCTACCTTAGTCACATCTAACACAAGCCTATTATCTATCTGCAATTAACTTACTCACATTGGTAACTATCTCCAATGTTTCTCTTCCTATCTTGCTTGCCCCCTTGCTAGTTTGCAGTGCAGAAAGATCAACTGAATGTAACATTTACGTACTACTTTTACAGTCCTCAAATATAAAATTGTCGATTACTTTTCTGTTACTTTTTAGCTTCAACAAACGTAGGGAGATTATTAAGTAATAAAATACGTGTGTAATTTGATACAGAGAAAGGAAAGAAATCTAGCATGCGATTATTGAAAATTAACAATATTTAACAACGATAGAGATCTTTCTGCTATAAATCTGCCATTAAAAAAGTTTGCTTTCATCGTAGCAGTCGAATGCACTTTAGTGTAACGAGAAGCTTAAAAGGATATTGATTGCAGGTACCTGCTATGAAGATATGTCGTGCGCAGCGTAGCTACTATTTGCTCCCACCAACAGCTGCCTCTACCCTATAATCTGATTTACCGTTTTACTATCAGCCATAATTATGTCCAGGATTTGTGGTTTATCTACTGATTACTCTATCGCAAGAATAAACTCTTTGTCCTTACTCCTGATATGAAACTGGTCTCAATTTATCGATAAAGGTAAACTAGGATCTGTCGGTGTCAAAGAATAAATCTTTTAGATGAGTGTTTAAATGTCTAGATAAACAGCTGCTCGTTAAAATAAACACTATTTAACAAAATATTTAAAGACTAATATCAAAACTCTAAATGCATAGTTGAAATTATTTTATGCACGATGATCGTAAAATTGTTTATTAAAAAATATATATTACAACACCACAATTCGCGGACATACAACATAACTTTCTTTCGATTCATACTTCTAACAAAACTTCAGTCATCGATATCTATCGATTTTCATTCATTATAATCATCATCGTTGAAAAGTTACGACCAACCTTTATGAGCACCACTATTTTTACGCACAAAAACTTTTTGATTTCTAGAAAAAAGTACATGTTAACATTTCACTATCAAAAAAAAAATCAATTAAAATAACAAATATTAAAGCTTGTTTGATTTTTTATGCTTCTTCGCTATTCCCCAGCGTTCAAGCCAATCGCCTTGCTTGTTCCTCTGCCTAACTCGCGCTATCATCTTATCCACAACATTTCTATATCTCAAGTTCATGCTTTCTTTTCGTAAGGGAGATCATTTTTAAATGATTAAACGCTGAATTATATCAGCAGATAAACTTTATTTGCCATAACTTTTTCCTTTATTTAAATAAACGCGAAATTTCTAAAGCTTGCGGAGCTATGCATGCTTTGACTTCTTTCCTCTGACAGTTATCATTTCTTTAACAGTTTTAGCAGACCTTTTGTTCGTTATCTGCATCAGGACTTATATCACATTTACCAATAGGATAAAATCAGATGTCCCTGCTGAATCGATGCGTGCTTATAATAATTATGTAAATACATCATACCCGATAACATTTAAGTGTATCCAAAACCAGAGGTGCAATGAGGAGTTAAACTAACTCTGACAAACGTGATTGTAATGTGAATGTATACTTAGAAGAGGCACTGCTGTTTGTTTGCATATATCGCACAATTACCACAATACACTAATTAGTTATTACTTTTAAGAAAATAAACTATCACAGCAACGTCTCGCAATGAATCATCATAATTCGCTCCGTCCAGGCTTTACATGCAACACACAATAGTATTGAGCCAAGTTATGCGACTGGTGTTTATACCTTGGCTTAATCCTCCGCGCAATCAAGCTTGAACATACTAAGGCGTTACTCCACAGGCCTTATAGTAAAAATACCAAATAATTGTACAGTTACTGTTAAAAGTTAAAGAAAAATCATTCAGTACTAGTGAGTTTTTCTGCTGTGGAGTAACCATTGAACTGTTATTAAACGTTAAGTTAATAGCTCTTTCAGATCGGCAAAACGTGCGGTATCGCATCCGTTGATGGGTGAAGTTTGTGTCTTGGAACGAAGTACGAGTGTCGGGCCGCCTTCATCTCCACACGTACCACAACCTAACAGAGCTGCAACCCAGGATAAGTTATGACGATTCGCCCGCTGTCGCTCGTTCTTCGAGTCTCGACAGCAAAGTCAAGTTGAAAAGTAAGAAATATAAATGGAGTAAAAAAATCTAGTTATCAGCAACCAGGCGTAAAGAATGATTGCTGATAACAGTAATTAGATTAATTATTTTATCTTTGTGACATACGTACTTATTTTTCTTTTATTCTCCCGAAACAAAATGAAAAAAAAAAACCTAGAAAGTTTTTTAACTGATTAAAAATAAACTGTATTTTGAGAATATCATAATCTGTCTTTTGACGCGGATAGTTTTAAAGCATCGATTCGTTGCCGCTTGATATCAAACAGTGTCCATTTAGCTACGCTTATATCTACTGTAGAATTTTTTCATTTTACATATTTCTTTTTCATGTTCGACGAGATATGTAAATGATATATATTATAGGGATTCGTTTGATGTATTCATTGTTGAACGGAATGCTAGTCATTTTTGAATTGATTTAAAGAATATTTTGTAATGTTGAAAAATTACAAAAGAATTTTGATAATTAAGATCCCTAAAATTTCCAACAATTCTTAAATAAAAAAAAAGAACAAAAAAAAAAAAACCTTATATACATACATATATAGTATAAAGCTAATTTATTATGACAAGGCATCATTGCACTGTAGCGAGTAAGTTGTGAAATCTTGTTGAAACTGTTACCTGAATCTCCCTGTTGTTATTAAGGTAAAGTTATTCTATTAATGACGTTATATTGTAGAGATAATTTATGATAATTTTAGTATTATTGAATACTATCCCTAGTTAATATCCTGTCCTAAAAATTTGTTTAGCGTGGTGTTATCAAAATGGAGCCAATAGCCTTCGATTGGTTAATAAAATCCATTAATGAACGCACGCAGAAAATCAATCGTATAATCATATTATATCAAACCGTCATAAATTCATTGCTGTTCAATGGTGCAAAGACAGTTAGAATTCGAGTCGTGACTCGGTGGGACCTTACCGTAAATGCAAACAAATACAAAAATCAATACTTGTTATATACACGAAAAAAAAAAAGAACAATTAAAAAATAACAAGAAATTAAGATACTATTTAACTACTGTTAATTATTTAAATATCGTTCCATCACGTACAGACATTCAGAATTCAATCCTCCTCAGATATAGATCCATAAAGAAAAGATAAAATCTACGGACATAGTATTAAATACGTGAAAGTTTAGTTAATCTCCCGAGTGTGTCACGTGTAGTTCTACCTCCAGGAGATATATCTCATTATTATCACACGTCATTGTAAGAATAAAAAATCAATAGTCCAGATACCTGCAGTTGGCTATCACAATTGAATATTAGCGCGAGTATTCAGAATATTGGAATTAGTAGTTTCAAAAAATCTTCAGAATAAAATCTTGGTTCACTCTTGTAAAATTTTATTTCAAATCTATCTCATTACCAAGATTATGTTTTGAAGATCTGAATATCTTTAAAATAAAAACAGAAGAAAAAAAAAAAAACTCGCATTGTATTCGCTTTGAAATAATCGAAGCTGCGACATATAACAAGTTAATACCGTACATATTGACTGTTTGTATTCTAACTAGTAATAAGGTACAAAAAAAGTAAATCTATATAGATATGTCTTATGTCCATACGTGATTTACGAAAAAGTATTTTAATTATATAAACGAACGATTTACTATCAGTGATAATAAAAAAAAAAAAAAGTTATTATATATTTTTGTTAGTCTGACTTACAATGATGTTATTATTGTTAACTAAACATTATTCTTTGAACATAATAATTAATTATTCTGTTATCAGAGAATAATAATTATTCTTTTATAAAGTTGATTTATTTATTGTATGATTTTTATTATCGACAAATTTAATTATAATATATTATAAAATTGTTCTTAAAGAGAGGTTTTCTCTCTAAAAGAACAAAATCTGGTCTTAAAAAAAAAAAAAAATGTGTACATGTAATTGAATTTTCTTAGAAAATTTAAATAAATTCAAAACAATAGATGCTTAAAATTATTGTCATCACTATCCTAGTATATATACTCCTTCATTAACTTAAACGATATTCATACAGTTCAAGAAGCTCAAACAAATAAACTGGAAAGACCTAATTCGAGATGAAAATCACTTTACTGTTAGGAACCATGAATGAAGTAAGAATTTCTTTAAAAATTTCGTTGTATTTTAAATTGGTTTAAAATCCCTCATAATGTTCGCAAGCTGAATCGCTTCATATTACCTATTTGCTTTCTTGATGATTGCAGAATCGACAGAAATTTCAAAAGCAGAATGCTTTTAAAACTTAGTTACACAACATTAATATGTTGCTTTAGATGTTGGAGAGAGGCTAGAATAACTACCATAATCTTAGGTCCATCATCTCATTCAGGCTCTTCAGTTTCTTCGAATAGACGAGCTAATTTGTTGCTGTGATTGGAAAATATTTGAAAAAATTTATCAAAAAATAGTCGAGCCGACTCTTCGAGATAATCTTTTCTTTTATTCAGAGCCTCTATCTTTTCCTTGGCTTCTGCTATTTCCATTTCTTCTTGTTCAATGTTGGGGATTCTATCTTCCATATCTTTGATATTATGTTTCAAATTTTCAATCGCCTCTGTTAACTCAGCTTCTTTTGCTTTTGCAGCAGCTTGAATGGTCTTGATATGATTTTTGTTCTCGTTAATCTTAGCAAGCTGTTCTTCTTTTTCAGATACAAGTCTGACTTTCTTTGCTTGGATAATTTCCAGCTCCTTTTGATCAGCCTCAATCATAGCTTTCAGATTTTTATTGTTCTTTTCCATATTTTCTCTAAGAGAAGCCATAGTCTTTGCTTTTCTCTCCAATTCATCCATCACATCAGGATTTGATATCCCAGTTAACGGCATAGCAATATCATACAAATCAATATCCGCTTCTTTATCAAGATGCAAATAAATGTCTTTATTATAGGCAAAAACAACTTTGTTTAAATTAGTTCTAATCGAAGCAAGCTTTAGATCTAAGGTGTATAATTCCTGGTTAATATCATTTACATGCTTGTCTAATTCGCGCATTTGATTTTGCATAACTCCGCACCGTTCAATTATCTCGTCTCTTTCAACGATTGACATTGGTTGCGAATTTATCTGCACTTTCAATTCTTCTTGTCTAATTTTCTGCCGTTCGTATGTTTCCTGCAATACTTTTGTCTCTTCTTCTATGGCTTGGCTCTCTGTTAAATACCTACTCTCTGCATCCTCAACCTCCTTTATTTGAGCATCTTGATTAATTTCCTTGTTTCTCAAAGACTTCAAGGTTTCCTCTAGCAGTCTAACTTCCTCATCGAGCTCAATGCTCTTTGCTTTTGCATCTTCAAGCAATAAACTTTCGCTCTCACACTCTTCCATAGCATTATTTATATCTGTTTCACTGACGCCTTGCATGCTGGCTATTTTATTTAAATAAGCTTCAGTCACTACTACTTCTTCGTCAGCTTTTTCCTCGTTCCAAACTTTATAGGCATCCATTAAAAACAGTAGCTTTGTTTCTGCCAATTCTTTAGTCGTGTTATCTGTCATTACAAACGGCAGATCATCTAGCTGAAAATGTTCAGCAGCTAAATCCCTCACAACACAAGTTTCAACCAGCCAACAAAGCCAGCCTAAAACTTGCGGCCATGAATGCATAGCGTTTGCCGTTTTAAGCCAAGATTTATTTATCTGGCCTGGATAGTGGAGCTTTTTACCAATTTTTGGCAGTTCTTCAACATAGTTTATCATTGTTAGAGATTGTTTAATGTCCAACAGTTTAACAAGAAGGCCAGATATCTCTACAAACATTTTTAACGTTATTGGCTTTATGCTTCCGTTACTGTTCAACAAACTAGATTGGTCGATTGATCTAAAGTAGGAATCTATTTTACTGAGCATTTCAGTTTGGAATGATTTCTCTCCTAAAGGTCGATTGTCTTTACGAGTTAGTTTAGAAGCAATGCTACTAGCTCTTTCAGCAGATGGTGATCTTCCTCGAATGCTACTTCCGGATGTACCAAGCGATCTAATTGCACTTGGGGTTGCTGCGGTTGCTTTCGGAGTTGCAAATCCATATTGAGAATGCTGAACTCGAGCTGTTGATCAAATAAAACTTGAACAAAATTTCATCTTTCATCTTTATGAAAATTAATCTTTAACAAAGTTCAAATATTAAAATATAAATCAAATTCAATTATCTTTTTACTCGATGTACTTGACCTAAACTAATTTACAATAAGTTCGTAAAAAATTATTCTCAACAATCCTTAACAAGCTCATAGTAACAGAAAATCAGTAGCTAATTAAATACGTTGAATCTTTAGCTTGAAACCGGGAGGTTAAACATCGTGTGGTTTAACTTACACCAGATTATCTAAAACCGTGTATAAACTTATGAATATTGTGGATAAATTGGGTTTATTAATACCTGGTGGTTTTAAGCTAGACTTTCTCCCGGTAGCTTCAACGGACGAAGATCTTATTCGTGGTCGAGGTATATGTGTTTCATCTGACGATGATACAGATCCGGATTTCAACGTTTGTGTTCTTCTACGGTCTTCTTTTTCGATCAACGATATTCTTACAGGATTAGCGGAGAGTCTACCACCCAACGATTTCTTATTCATTTTCGATTATTAGTTCCATAAATAATGTCCCTAATTATCAACTGGCTTTTAAATACTGAAACTTTTTCGACAGCATGGAGAATTCAACGATCTTCAATAGTTCAATGTAAATTGTCGCTTCAGAATTTGAATCTGACAAAGTTTTATGGAACGGAACGGACCGGAACGGTGGGATTGAATCTCGTTCGTGATTCGTCGATTTTACAGACGAATTTTTACAAAACACTAGCCTAACCCTATCTTATGAAATAAAGTAATCCAGAAGGACTCTAACCTCTCTTTGTTTGGATTATTATCTGACGTTATACCAGTGTCTACGCAATATTTGTGTATGTTTTATGTTTGTTTTAAGGATCAAGGATCGTTTCTTCGACTGCTTAATGGAGATTTCTAAAAATTAACACTAAACTCAGGTACTAATTAATCAAATCATTAATTTTAATTCATAAATATTCTTTAGAAGACAGGTTACCGTACTGCGGTTGAACTGTAAACTTTCGGAATAAAAATTTAAACCGTATATAATTTAAATGAATAATTGACAATCATTATCGATTACAATTGATCCGTCAAACAAAACAATACAGAATAAAAATATTCAACATTTGAAAAAATAAAAATGTCAAATTCTCTTTGATATTTGCCATTTGCGCGAATTAGTACGAAACATGGCATACTTAACTCACATATTATACACGATATATTTCTTATTCTTTAATTAAGTACACTGTATATTAACGAAACGTAATAAAAAAAAAAAAGTTCAAGAAAATATTTTAATCAAATTTACGAACAATCTAAACACACAACTTCTATATCAAAAAGGGATTTTTATTTTTTATTTCGTACATCGCATGTTGCTAATTATTAGAAAAATGTCACTATCTCGTCATCTCACAATGGTACGATTAAAAATTAAATTTTTAATAAAAACTAATCATGATAATAATACAGCCCAAAATTTTCGAACTATTTAAGAAAAAAATTTTTTTTTCCGAATAAATATCACCTCTAGTAATTAGAGAAATGAATTTTTCATTCAATAAAATAATAGTAAATATTTTTCTAAACAGCAACATGAGCAGTAAGGTGAATGCAGAAAGAAAAGCCATTGCTCTAAAAAATAAGAGAGAATCTTCCGAAGTTCCTGTAAAACGTGGCATTCAACCAGTCAGTAAACAGGTATGTTTATTTTTCTTATATTTTCATGATTTTTATCAATTTATTATGTGATATGGGCTTTTTTTTAACAATTTTATTGTCTTTTTGTTTTTCTTACTTAGCATCCCGCAGCTGTCCCTCCTGGGGAAGTATTGGTTTTTGGAGATTGTAGCACAACTGTACAGGTAACGGTAAAAACAAAGGGTCGTAAGCGAACATCAACTATGGTAAGCGGAAGTCCAACAAATCAGAAAGCAATTGAGGAGAAGAAAAAGGCTAGTGGAAACGGAGATGCTAATCA
The DNA here is from genome assembly GCA_963924015.1 of Macrophya annulata. Lineage (NCBI taxonomy): Eukaryota > Metazoa > Arthropoda > Insecta > Hymenoptera > Tenthredinidae > Macrophya > Macrophya annulata. The sequence continues at coordinate 3,799,888 of OZ001262.1, forward strand.
AAATTGGGCCAGAATATTGGGGGAACAAAATCGCATTGCTATGAAACAGAATCTTCAAAGTCTTCAGCAGTACGCTGCTAGAACTCATAGTTCTAAGTCAACTAGGCAAAGTAGTACTACAGATTCTAAGGAAGCCAGAAAGAGCCTTGAAGTTCATAGATCTCAAAGATACGAGCTTGGTGTAAGAAAATTTACATTAATCTATCTGATTTTTACTTGATTTTATTTTATTTTCAATTATTTCATTCAACTAATTCAAGCCCTTTTAATCTACTCCACCACACACTACTACAATACAGGTTGCGAGCAAACATCTTGATGAAATTCCTGTGAAGCAAGAGTCAAGGAGATCGATGGATCAAATTAAAACGATCCTCCCCAACTCCGTCATGCCTTCATCAACTTCAATAGCCAGTAGCATGGAATCTATTGTTGTTGTTGACAGAGCAGTTCAATGCGGAGGAATTTTCGATTGCTCTGACGATAGATTTGGGGTTTTTAATCCCGTTCGTACTCTGGGCTTCTTGATGAAGGAGCTTGAAGGATTAGTCAGAGATGATAGATCTAGTAAAATTCTATCCGAAATGGAACAGGCTCTGTTAAGGATACCTACTGAGCCTGGAAAACCTACACCTGCTGTAAATGCTAGAGTTTTTCTATCTGAGGATGTAATATAGATGAAATATCACTTTAATTAGCATCTGTAATTCTTGTAAATAGTATATGGAACGAATTCTCATCAACTTTTAGACACCCTTCATCTAACTTCGATCTTCATTAATTTATAAATGCTTTTTAGGACGTTGAAGCGATAGCTTTGCGTGCGCAGTTAGAGGCAAGTACAGCCAAGCTGGAAACAACAAGCCGTAAAATGGATGCAACCTGTGAGAGCTTGCGTGATCAGAGAGATTCATTGCAGCAGTATGTTTTGCACTATCAAGTTTCAATTGAGTTTTTATATTGCAAAAAATTGTCGGTTTTATTTTATTTTTCGTTTCAGACAAGTACAAAGACAAGCTACGCTCTTAGAAGAGGCGAGACAAAGAGAGACTGAGTTAGAGGCAGACTTAAAAAAGTTACAGACTAAATTAGAGGAAGCAACGAAAGCGGCCTCGACTGCCCAAAAAACAATAGACGAATTAAAACTTGAAAATCAAAGGATAGAAACTCTACAAAAAATGACCATAGATCTGAGGAGCGAACTTAATGATCAAATCGAACTATCGCAACAGCGATTCATGGAAGCACAGTATCTCAAATTGGAAAAAGAGAAATTAGTCGTTTTATCAGCCTACAAAAATTCCCAGCTGATCGAACATCGCGCTGCTGTTAAGTTAGTAAACACTATTCAAAGCCAAGATTTACGTGACTATCTACTCATTATTTTTTTTGATATCTCACTTATTTATTCAGAGAACTTCAAAAGCTGATAAACGATCAACTAACTGGCCTGCGAGAGACCTATAAAGAGACTGATGAGTCCCTGAATCGTCAGAACTCAATGCTCCAAGGAGGAAAGGCTCACTCTTCTCCTACACCGACTTCTTCTGAACATTCAAACATCCATCAATCTTGGCACGGGTTGTCGGATATTTCCTTGTCGACTGTTGAACAAAACAGTTATAATTCTGGTGGAAAGAAGACATCTCCGAATCAAGGAAAAAATACTTCTTTTCATGTGGAAATGGCTGGTGATTCGGCCAGGAAACGGACTACTAAGGATGTCAAGACTGTACTGGAATTCATCAGTCTCCCTGGCGGAGAAACTTCACATACAATCTCATTACCTACTTATAAAGGGGAGGATACTAAACGACACAGTAACACGGGTGGGTTGAGCGATGGTTTTGAATTTTGCTGACAGTGAATTTTGATGAAATGCAGAAACTGTTATTTTCCAATCATTTGATAAACTTAAATAAATTGTGATTCGGTTTACCAGGAATTGGAGATGAAGATGAAGCAGGTAGAGACCAGAGGAATAATCTTTGTGATATCGTTACTGCGACATCGGAAATAGAAAAGCCTATTTCTGCTGATGAGATGGATGATAAAACTGTAGAAAATCGGGATGAAAATGGAGTGAGAAGTTTATACAAGCCGAGAAAATCCCCGTTTGAAAAGACCAGAAAACATAGATCGAGTAAAGAAAGATCTAGAAACAAATCTGTCGTAAGAGACAATTCGAAACCGAGCAAAGAATATTCTCCAAGCAACCCTATAGATCTGAGCATAAAAGAACAGTTTCAAAATATCTTTAGAGATATGAGACAACAAAATCAAATTCCAGTAGGAATGTTTCCTAGCCCTCCTCGGCACTATCCTCATCCTGATTGGAGCGATAGCTCTTTACCCAGTATTAGCGGTGTTTCAGAATCTAATATTGTTTAAACGTAAAGGAAATAGATCTGAAAAAGATGAATTCACTAACAGCTACAGATAGAAATGGTGTAGTTTTACTATCTAGCTAGACTAGAGATAATTACAAAACGTACTAGTTATTCAGAAAATTTGCCAAAAAATTTTCAAAACCGATTCTCTATAGTTAATGAAACACGATTTATCCAAGTCAGAGAAACTGATTCTTCCATATACCTAGTTCATGTTGTGGTAAAAAATTTTTAATTTATCAAACAGTTATGCTGTTTGAATAGTTTATTGTCGCTGGTTCGCAGTTGTACATCTAAAGCTAGAAATTTTTTTAGGAAAAGTTCATGCTTACATAAATTTATACAGTCTTCATTTTCGTTGTACTGTTACTATTATTGATAGTTAATTTAAATTTCCAAGCCTTCGTGACGCTACTCATGTGATTCATGTATTACCTAGCATCCTTGAATTATAATCTCTATCAGTATTGGTTTAATGCACTTTGAAGAAATCTATGAGAAACGAGACTTAATGCCAAAATTTTGTATTTTCTAATTGTACTTTTCTTTATTTTTTATATATAAACTTTAGAATAGAACAAATTCTTAATTGTTATCTACTTTAACGTCAATTTCTATTGCAATTATTAATAATAATATTATTACTATTTTTCTACAACTTTTTATAAAATAAACATTTTTATACAATGTACAATACCGCCTAACTATTGAAATTCAATAGTCATTAACCATCTGTATTTTCAATTAATCTATTCTTCGGCCTTCTTTACGACATCATTATAGTTGCTGAGTCATACCATTCAAGTGTTTGAATGCTATAATTTGAAACCGTTTACAAATTCTTAAGAAAAAAAGCCAGTTAGGTAATTACGTTTGTAATTGATTTTTCAACGTTTTGTTCAGACAAAGAGATTCTCAATTACGGTTTTCTAATATTCATTCGTGAGTCCTGATTAATTTTATTTGTATACACAATGCCGTTTTTGAGTATAATTTATTCAAATAATTCGTGTTTACATTTATAATTGTATAAATTATTCGAATACAGCTTCTCATGATTATCAAGCTTGATAACAATGAAACAATCTTATTAAAATGTCTTGCAATATACCTTTTAATTTAATGTTGAAAGAGGAAGTACGAATTTCTAAACAAATTAAGGTAATATAGCTGAAGATCCACTAAATGCTAATATCTTTCAATTTCAATTGTATAATTTCAATGTCATCCAGTATAGACTTTGGATTATAAGATACCAAGCTACCAATAGCATGACTCTGCATGTGATTACTGACCACTTTTTTAATATACGTTATGCCATTTTGCATTAAGTATGATACGTTTTTTATATATCCTTGATAAGTTGAGATGACGTAATATTGTTTTTTTAATATTTTCTAACATACAGAAAAGAATCAGTGCATACCCAATCGTTGCTGTTCATAGATATATCTAACATGGAGGCAAATAATAACATGGCAAGTTTATAATTTATGATTGGTTTAATTTGGACTAGAATTGAACATCAATTTATATTTGATTATCGTTTCTAGGGCAATCAAGAATATAGAGAAAATCATGCGACAGATAACTGGAATAGTCTCATCAACACATTAACTGGCGGTGTAAGTTTGCTTATGTGTAATAACTCAGACGCTCAATTTAAATTTATAAACAATATGCATGTTCCCAAATTTTCTTTCGATAAAGAACAGCAAAGCTTGCATTGACTCTATTTATTTTACTTCATTTCATTTAGAAAAACCTAATTGATATCAGTGAAAAGGGGATAGATATCAATTTGTTGGGTTTCTCAGCGGGTATCGGTGTACTGGCTAAAAAAAATCCTGAATCAACAAACGGTCTTCTAAAAGTGCAAGTATCTGCTCCATGGGGGTCTACAGCATCTGCTGGAATGCAAGGAAACTTGGGATCGTCTGGTTTAGGTGGTGGATTATGGGCACGAGCGGCTTTAACTCCCGATATAGCAGCGAAAGCTGGACTAGGAGGAAACCTTAGTGCGCAACGAATCAATGGTGGGCTTACAGCGGGTGCGAAAACTCCAATTACTGGAGAGCGTATTGCTGACCTTAGCGGGGAGCTTGACTTAAATAAAAGCCCATAAAATATGTCTATAAAATTTTATATATAATTAATTTGCCGAATAACAAGTTTAATCTGTCTATGTAATTGATAAATATCGTCTAAAAATTTAATTACCATTAATAATTATAGTTAAGATTGATGAGGAATGTTAGTTGAATAAAATTTCTCGCCTCATGTAATAAATGGACTAGTTATTAAGCCATCTTCTTATTCCCCGCTCTATAACAAAAATATGTCATAAAAATAAGATACTATATCAACGAGTTACGCAAATAGATATCAGCATACATACGTATGTATGAGTGTACATTCCTGTGAAGACACCAATATGGAGTATCACAAGCTATAAGTCTACAAGCATCATATTCACATGCTTTCAATCCTTTTTTAAATCAATACCTTTATCCTGTACTGCAGGTATATCAATATGCCGCAGGTCGTCATCGTCGGTTCATGTATGGTGGATTTTACTTGGTAAGCCTAAAGTGTCTCTTGCATAATAAAATTATCAAATGATGATGTATATCTTTCTTGACTTTGTACAGCTGTGTAATTGATAGCAATTCGAGTTCTTAAATCTTGTCATAGAAACTAGCTACATTGAACGCAGCATATTATACTCTGCCGTTTTGCCTCTCCCTCAATTTACAACCTTTGTTAGTTGATTGCCCCAATTTATTTCTTTCAAGCATACTTGTGCAGTTAGGTTAATAGTCATTACTCTGTGATTTTAAACTGCTCATAATAATCTTGTGCTTAAATAATTTTACAGCTATGTCTCACGTTTTCCCAATGTAGGAGAGACGATAATTGGTAAGAAGTTTGTTACGAGTAACGGAGGGAAGGGAGCAAATCAATGTGTTACAGCATCTAGACTAGGTGGTTCGACAGCCTTAATCGCATCGGTGAGAGCTAATCAATGTAACTCTGTTAAGATAGAAAAATAAAATCAATATTTTTCTTTCGCAAAGAGTAAATTGCAGATACTTGATAATGCGAGATGATTCGTAAAGTCTTTCTGCTTATGTAAATACTATTAATTTCTGTTATAGCTGGGTGCGGATAGTTTAGGAAAAGAATACTTTGATAAACTGAAACTCGAGAATATTGATGTTTCGAAAGTGCGCTTCTGCGAAGGGGCACAGAGTGGTATGGCGCAAATTACTGTAGCAGACAGTGGTACGCCATTTAATTATTAATAATAGTATATGATGAAATAATATTTAAAGACTATAAAGAACTTTTTATAGTATAATAACACTCGTATACTTGTTTGAGTGGGTTTAATACTCTAGCTGCAGAATAACTGTTTCAAAATTTTATCTACTCTACATAAAGATTGCATAACGTATATTTATTATATTAAAAGACTTGCTAATAATTATATAGCAGCATTAATTCCATTAGAAACTTTGTCTAGGAGAGAATAGGATCGTCGTTGTACCCGGAGCAAATATGCTTTTGTGTCCTGAGGATGTTGAAAACGCAGAAGAGCTGATTAAAAATGCTAAAGTTCTGCTATGTCAATTCGAAATACCACCGTCATCTACCCTACGAGCATTAAAACTTTTTAAGGGCCGTGGTGCGCAGCTTTAAAAATGACACTCTAATTTGAATATGTACTTTAATTATCAGATAATTTAATCTATATCTAAACTTTTATCCTAGGTCTATCTATTTTGAATGGGGCTCCCGCTCTGCAAACTCCAGATCCAGAACTGCTGAAATCGTGCGATATATTTTGTGTAAATGAAACAGAGGTGAATATAATGTTATATTAGATCTGTGCTTACCAAATTTCTTCAAACTTTACAGATTAAGAGTTGATAATAATATTACAGGCTGAGATTATGACTGGTGTTCCAGTTTCTGGATTAGCAGAGGCACAAATCGCAGTTAATAATCTTTTATCTCAAGGATGTAATACAGTTCTTTTAACGCTCGGCGCTATGGGAGCAGTTTACGCATCTCAAAATAATAAAGAGATAATCTACATTCCAGCTGAAGAAGTCAAAGCTGTCGACACTACTGTGAGTGTATTAAATCAGAAATTGAATTTTTTTTTATTATATACTATAACGAAATGTGACTGATTTTCAGGGAGCTGGCGATGCCTTCTTAGGATCTCTTGCTTATTTTGCTGCCTATCATTCTAGTTTGACAATAGAAGAAATGGTGAAACGGGCGTGTTACGTTGCGACGCAATCTGTACTGAGGATTGGCACTCAATCCAGTTTTCCATACAAAAAAGATCTTCCGCCAGATTTATTCACTCAGTAATTAACTACAGGTGTTGAATCGTTAAAATTATGTAATTTGTACTTTGATAATATAAATATATGTGCCCTCTGTTAGTATCTCACGTTTCATTATCATCAGTAGTGGATTATTAACTAGATTTCGACAATTAAGTTCAAATGAAATATTCATCCGACCGTATATCGATGTTATTAAGGAAATGAAACGTGAAGTACAATTAAGATAATTACGACCATAACAACTTGTTATCAGTTTCATTTTTTTACAATTGATGAACCACGAGTTTTATATGCATTATAAAAAGTAACTATAAACAAGTATTTATAGTTCCCTTTGGTCATATCGATTAGATTTTCATTATCAATGCTAACTCAATCTTGGTTAACATTTTCATAATATTAATAAATACAGCTGGGATTCCAATCAAATTGATCATTATATAAAAAAGCATACTTCTTCATGCAATATTCCAAATTTCCCCTCTCACCAAGATTATAAACAAATTTTGTTTTCCACATTACATCTGATAAAACCTTCATTGTATTTTATTCTAGGCCATGGATTTTAAGCTTTGGCTTTCGCGGCTGGTATCTATCTGCTAGCTGAGAGACATCTTGAATCCTGTAAACAATGAATTTAAAGTTTAAGTATATCGACTATGTATGTATGTACATTAGTCAAGGACATTGATTGGCTTCAAAGGAAAGGTAGAATTGGCTATTTTAGGTGACAAATTGTGAAGATTATAGCCAATACAGGTCTGATAAGATATGTCAATGATTTAAACGGGGATTAAAGAAAAGTGTATGAATTACGATAATCAATTTTTCGCACTATAATTTATCAATAAAAAAATTTATCTTTATGTAATTGATATATACTTCATAGAATTTTCATATGCGAGAATTCTACATATGTAAAGAGTCAAGGGTATTTGTGGAATAAATTTTTTTGTCCGGATAATAAATCCTCAATTTTTTTTTCCGGCACGTTTTTTCAACCATTTGATAAAATACTTTATCAAAACTAAGATAGTGTATCAATGAGTCTCACAGATATGTATAACGAATGCACATAAATATGTATGTGTGAGTACGGAGAAACAGTTAGATTGAAGCAATTATATAGGGAGTATCCAAGCTCTGAGAGATATTAACAGCTGCTCATTCGGTCTCTCTACTTCAAAAGTTTATTCTCTTACAGTCTCTAGGTGTTCAGCCAATATGCCTGACATTATAGTTGTTGGTGGATATATAGCTGACTTTATGTGGTAAGTTTTGCCCAAGCATTGATCAGCCTATATATTTTTTCAAATTTCGCCTATGTACCTATCTATGATATTTTTGACAGTTACACCTCGCGTTTCCCAAAAGCAGGAGAGACAGTATGTGGTAAAAAGTTTATCATGAGTCATGGTGGAAAGGGGGCCAATCAATGTGTTTCTGCCGCAAGATTAGGTGGTTTAACTGCTTTCATCGGATCGGTGAGGGGCCAATTATCGTACCTCTTTAACAAGATAACAATTGGCGTTGTTCATGAATACCGCCATAAGTCTGTTATGCGTGGTATTAATCTGCAATCATAAGCTGTAAATGTGTACACTATTGATAAATAAGATTTTTAATTTCTTCTGATGTTGTTTGTTGTTTTAGCTGGGTACAGATAGCTTCGGCAAACAATACATCGAACAGCTCAAGGTCGAAAATGTTGATGTTTCAAAAGTACGTAGCTGTGAAGGGATGCACAGCGGCTTGGCACAAATTACTGTAGCGGATAGCGGTATGCATTTATTATCTATACATTATGATTGATGATATATTCAGCTCTGAAAATTACCGACACTCACTTAATCGAATAAAAATCACAATCTTCAACGTTACGTAAACAATTAATATATAAAATCATTTTTAATTCAAAGTAAAATAGTTCAAATCTTTATCCAGGAGAGAACACGATAGTCTATGCACCTGGAGCAATTGCGCTTCTGAGTCCCGAAGATATTGACGATGCAGCAGAATTGATTAAAAGTGCCAAAGTTTTGCTTTGCCAATTTGAAATAAGGCCACCACATGCTACACTGCGAGCATTGCAAATCTTTAAGGGCCGTGGTGCGTACTATTAAATTTAATAACGTAATTTACGCGTATATTTTTTTCACAAGATATAATTTGTACAACTATAATTTCTTATAACAGGTCTATCTATTTTAAATGGAGCTCCGGCCATACAGAATCCAGATCCCGAATTGCTGAAGACATGTGATATTTTTTGCGTAAATGAAACAGAGGTGAATATATGTGTACAGAAAATGAAAGAGAAATTAGTAATATCTAAATTATCTGAAATTTGATAAGGTATTCAAGAAAAAAATGAAATGTTATGTTACAGGCTGAGATAATGACTGGTATTTCAGTTTCTCAATTATCGGAGGCTCAAATTGCTGTCGACAAGCTTTTATCTCTAGGATGCAATGCAGTTATCTTAACGCTTGGAGCTATGGGAGCTGTCTATGCTTCTAAAAGCAACAATACGATAATCCACATTCCAACTGAAAAAGTTACACCCGTCGATACAACTGTGAGTATACATATATTAAAGGAAATTTTTTTTGATTATTTTTTTAATTGGTAGAGAAATCAAAGAATTGCATAATTTGTTCGTCTGTATTTGTTATATGTACTACAATTAATTATTAATTATCATGATTATGTTTTTTTCAGGGAGCTGGAGATGCGTTTTTAGGATCTTTTGCCTATTTTGCTGCCTATCACAGCAATTTATCGATAGAAGAGATGATAAGAAGAGCCTGTTTTGTGGCATCTCAAAGTGTTCTTAGATATGGTACTCAAGAAAATTTTCCATACAAGAAAGATCTTCCTGCAGATTTGTTCTCTCATTAATATACGTGTCGTGTTTTTATAAAGTTGTAAAATGTCAGAAAAATGAAACTAATAGTATAATTATATGTACAGTTTTTATTATATCTTTATAATAATCAGTTATCGACATGCATGATAGACATAAATATACATATATATGTATACATATTTCATCAAATTCTTTATTCAATTAAATCCTTTTGCTGTTATGGGGCTCTATATTATACATATTTTTGAAATGCTATCTTGTATCTTGTATTCAAATACATTCGATAGTATTTTACATCCTATATTTAAATATAATTTTTAATGTATATACCCAAGTCCTGCATGTAAACCTATCAGAATACACAATCACAAACACTTTTTATCAGAGAATTTACTGCTTTTCATTATCAACAAATACGTGCTACGATCCACAGGCAATAATAAAAATAAAAAATGAAACGGGAAGTTATAGCGATTATAGCGACGTAATATTTATGTATGTATGTATGTATGGTTTCGTTATCAGTTCAAAGGTGCGTTGAAAATGGAGTTACAGCCAAAAACAGACTACACGTCGGATCAAGATACCGAAGTACTGATAATAAGTCATAAAAAAAAATAAAACTACATAGTGTGATCAGGGTCTAAATCCGATATACCTTATCGTTATTTTTATCTATTTCAGCAGAGTTATATAGATGAGAATTTTCAAAGAAATGTGCCGCTGGGCGAGCGTCTCGCAGGGTATGATGGGTAAAATATGAACACGGGTATTTTATGGGCTGGTTCCGATATTCACTGGTAGTACTGCGAGTTTTTCTTTCTTCTTTCTCGCACCTATGAGTTCATGAATGCAGCTATCTCTTTCTGACACAAGCTTGCAGTACTGGCAGTGAAAATAGGAACATAGCCTAAAACAACTTAAAACATTGAGGTTATGGTACTTTTGACAGATCAAGCGACCGTCTTAAACATTGGATAAAGAACAAGACCGAAGAATTAAACGTTAGTAAAATAATCGCAATGTCAGAGGGCGATAATTACGATTTCAATCGATCCAGTGGATGCGATGAATTCTTAATTCAATATCACGCGATTTCAAATAAACTAAAAAAGTAAGTTTAACTTTAATAGGTTATAGATAAAGTTAATAACAAGCAGCGCGATGATTATTATCACATTGAATCGCATATTTCAGACGATTTTTGAGAAAGCCAAACGTTTCTGAGGCCTGTGATCAATTCAGTGAGTTACCAACTCTCTTGCTTGTCATTTAAATCTATTAATCGCGACCCTTGACCTCGGACCCAATTTACAAGCGACATTTAAAAAACTAATTATTCATTTTTCTAAGGCGCGTTAGCCACGCAATGTGAACAAAAAGAACTCTGGCAATACGCGGGTCTTTGCTGGCTGGCTGCTGCACGATGTCAAGGTACATTAGGCAACGCTTCCGCAGAAGCTAGTCTGCTCGCTAGAGCTGGACGCCAGTTTCTTACTGCTGAGAAAAAGAATGTTATTATCGGCTGCCCTTCTCCAGGTCAAGAGAACGTGCAGGTCTAATAAACAAATAAATGCTTTACATAAATTTAAAAATAAAATAAATAAAAAAGGAAACAACTCTCAATTCAATTTCATCTCGAAATGATGTTCTACATTTCCTTAGTGAATCACCTCTAACAGAATTATTCAGCCACCTATTTCTTACCCGGCAAAGTTACTATCCTTCATATTTATCCAGGCCGCTGTTAGCTGTTTCGGGCATTCTTTGGCCAGAACTCATAATCAGCCAGGATCAAGCATGGCAGCAGCTGGATTGACGTTAGAATTGGCTATTGCTTTGGGTCCGAGTCCCGCAGGTTCCCAACAACTTCGTAGAGCGATTAGTATACATGCTACTCCGCAGTCACTAGGCATGCTTGCATCTTCACACATCAAGCAGGGTATATTGTAAAAGAATTTATTTAAAGAAAATGTAAATTGTAAATTTTCGTTATAATTCATCATGTTTAATTGTATAATTTCAAATTTATCACATTATGTACTTAATATTATAAAGATCGTTAACAATTTTTGAATCCTTATCCAGGTGATTACGTAACGGCTTTAAATGTACTTAGCGAACTTGTGGATTTGGTCGAATTGAATGTTGGAGCTGGAAATTGTCCCATGGGAAATAACTGCGATATATTACACAGGTTTGTATTAGAGACAGAGAAGATAATGCTCGATGTTAATTGATTATAATTATTTAATACCTAGATGCGAAGTGAGTAGAGTTCTGCTGCTTCTTATATTGCAGCCTACACCGCAGAGATTAGCTCCTGGATTGGCACAAGTATTAGAAAAGTATGCCTGGGTTGAAGAAAGCAACAACGCTGGTACTTTGTTTTAATTCTATAGAGTTTAATCTCACTTTAAGATTAATCTTACTGATTATTCACCAATTTTAAGTTTGAATAACTTCTACAAGTTTATTGATTCATTGTTTTATTTTATTTTATATCTAATATTAAAGGCCCGGGGATGAATGAAGATGAAATGCTGCTCTTGCAGTCCTTGGTATTAGCTTGTCAATCTCAAGATTATCAAGCCTTGTTAGAATTGGAGGGAGAATTATGGCCGTATTTAGAGCCCGAACAAAAAGAACTGCTGCGTAAACTCGTGCAAACTTTAACCACCCGGTAATTATCTAATGTAAGTAAATACTGTTTCTCTACATACAATTATCTATAAATACTGTTTCCGAATTTAAGATTTTAAACAAAAATTTTAATATCAGTTCCTTTTACACCGCCACCAGCGTAGTTTTGGTTTATAGGTCGGAGAGAAAGGTAAATACGAAGTCCAGGTCCACCTGGAATAGTAATTAAAATTGAGTGGTAAACATTCTGCCTTGCGAACATTGAATGCAAGTTTTTCCAATTTACCTTCTTAAAGTATTCATCCCAATAGGAAAATCAAAAGTATTTGGCTCGTATGATTTATGCCCGGTTTCATCATCTTCTGGCGTATCGTCAGTTAAAGCCATTTCTTTTGACCATGCTGCTAGTCCTCTTTCTTCCACCGTACCTTAATCAAAATAAATGATGAGAAGGAAATTTCAATTGTGTAGAACTCATTCTCCAAGATTAAGTAAACACTTTACAATCTTGTCATGTGCTTGTACTTCATTTTTTTTTTAATTCAAAATTTCTTCTTACCGGGCACGATATTGTCCAAAAAACAACCTACGACTCCACCGACTAAAATTGTAGTGCTCAGCAGAACAGTAATCACACTATCAGCGATATCACTCCCAGTTTGTATCGCAGTTGAATGGCCTATCATCCACCTTGAAAGAACCTGTGAATAGTCTATAGTTACTATCGATAAATCCACGCAGTGTAATTTTCTGTTTATAAAATCATATTCCAATTTTGCCTCCACTTACCAGAGGAAAAAACAAAGAGAACCCCAAGATGTACAAATTTCTTGCTGAGTTGAGATTGATATACTGTAGAGCTGACAATCCTGTAGATAAAAATGATTCAAATGGATAAAAGTGATGAACGGAGATTCCTGGGCTACTGTAGTAACGTTTTTTTGATTAATCACTTGATCATTAAAATATGATGTAATTAGATAGTTGCTCACCAAACGCAGCTATCATACCAAACATGACACAGAATATTCCTCCGACAACTGGTTCAGGTATAATGATGAATACAGCACCAAATTTGTTTATTACACCTTGTATGATCATTATCACAGCAGCCCACTGTATAACTCTTCGACTGCCTACCTTAGTCACACCTAGAATTTAATCGACGAAATAAAATTAACATGTTTTGCACAGAATGCTAATCTTTAATCAATCACTTTGTCCCAGGATCATCACTAAGGGTCTGACCTATGGCTCCGACATTTTCGCCAAACGTATTTGTGCCGTTTCCACTACCCCAGAGGCCTGCTAGAACAGTACCAAGACCTTCGGTACCGATACCTCGATTTATTGCATGAACTGGGGGCGGTGGTGCTCCTGGAATAGAGAAAAGTAAATCAGGAACGTTATTAAATAAGTTTTAACGATTTATTATCGATTTTAATATCTTTCAAACAATTTAAGAGTCTATAATTATTCAATATACAAAGTTGAAGCATTTTTTTTGACAATTTTATGAATAAAGTGTGATATTCTGGTCAAGAAATGATCCTAAAGCTTTATTAATCTTCCATATCCAACTGTCCTTCATAATTTAAACACTTTTCAGTCAAAGTATCAGTTATTATAGTAAAACTAAACATGAAAGTATCTTCTTTTCTCCTTTTAAATCAGCTCACCACACATTCTAGAAGTCGTTGGATAGTAGCTGATAGATTCAACTGTGCAGGCAAGAACTCCAGCTAGCATTCCAAGTACTCCTGCAAGGGTTACCGTCGGTACACCCCATTGTCCAGGATAGGGGACCCTGAACCAGGGAGAATCACTAAGGATTTTTATTTTCGTATCTGTTCTTGCTGGATGTCCAGCTGGCAAGGTATCGGTGATTGTTAAAATCCCACAAATTGCCCACATAATGGCTATGGTCAGTAGGACCTTGGGATAAATGTCGTTAAAGAATGCTGTCACATCACGATTAAATTAAAGAGAATTAAAAAGGTGTTAAACTCACTGGAAAGAGTTTAAACAAAGAGAACCAAACGATTTGAATACCGCTATTCTTCCTCCAAACTATCATCGGCACTTTAACATTTACCAAAATTTGGGAATACACAGTCAGCATTAATATGGTCCTAAAAAGAAAAAAAAACGGAAAATTGTTGTTCTCAAGAATGTTTGTGTCTGACAATTTTTATTTACTTATTATTATGAGATTTTTGTTGTTTTAAATCGAAACACAAAATTGGTATTGATTAATGATTACCCGCCAGCTATACCCCAGTGTTGAGATGCAGCTGCTGCAGCATTTTCAAATAACGATAGTCCCACTAGAGATACAGTCGGAACGATTGTTAAAGGTGTAACGTACTTTAACATAGATCCAATTATTCCTAAAATTTGGAAAATTTTTAAAGCAATGAATTGATTATAAGTTTAACGAACAAAGAAACAAAAATTTGTGCTTTTTTAATGAGATTAGAAGCTAAGTGAACTAAAATTATTATGTGGTATCTACTGTTAAAAAAGAAATAAAAAATATAGACGTTCTTTGATTTTTGAGGCACTACAGTCATATGTAAGATCAGAAATCCTCGAAATTCAGTAATTTGTTGAATATGCATACTTTTGGCACTTTTAAAGTTCCTAATGAGTTAAGAAAATGTCAATATTTGATGTTTTCAAGTATTGGAACTGACCCCAAGCTGCTAATTGAATCTTTTTTTCAAATAGAATCAACTGAGAGATTAGTTCTTTAGTTATTTGAATAGCAGTCTGGTAGTTCATTTATTATTAAACTTCAATAATGGCTATAGCTTCATGTTAGTATATCTGATTTAAATGTATAATAGTATGTGTCATGTTTGCATGGTAACGAGTTTTAAATTCGCGACGATGTATTCTGGGTAAGAAATATACCTCCGTAACCGACAACTACTTGAAAAAGAGCGGAAACCGCAATAGCTCCGGACAATTCTCTCATTCTGACTTGCCAAAGTTCAGTTCTTTCATCTTCGGGCATATTAACGAGTATTTCAGGCGCAGGACATTTCCATTCTGGTAAATTGAGGATCGCCAGAGTGGGAACAAGGAAAGATATTGTGCCACCTTGCACGATTGGTAATCTGCGAATGATTTTGTTATTTAATAAATATATATCACGTTTTAATAAAACCTGAATTTTTATTCCATAAACCCAATACTAAACCTGCATCCAAATGTTGTCTGTAAAAGCGTTACGATTCCGGTAACAAATATCATTGTAGATATTATGTGGCCTCTTGCCGGATCGTCTTCTGCCATGCAGAGTGCTGGCGTTAGAATAAATGGTATGGAAACGATGGCTCCTATCATTGTTAAATAATGCTGTATTGATAAAAAAAAAAAATAAGACAATTATCGTCCAGTTTATATTAATGCTTGTTTAAACCGTTGTGGTAGTTTTTTAATTTGTACATTCTTATGAAGACGAAATTTCAACAGCCTCCGTGGCGCAATTGGCTAGCGCGTTCGGCTGTTAACCGAAAGGTTGGTGGTTCGAGCCCACCCGGGGGCGATTATTTTTTTATTTTTTTACAATTATGATAGGAATTTATCGATGAAATTGAATTTCTTTCGTAATCAAATATCGCGTCCTTATCACACGTAGAAAAATTGACCTTGATGAGAAATTTAGAAATGCATGCAGTGTATACTAATATTGTTTGCTTGATTTCGATTGCTGTAGGTATACGTTGAAATTTTTCCGTATTCAACTTCGAAGTTTCAAAATTATCGGTAGCGTATTAATAGTAGATATTCTTACATCATACCTGTAAAGCCATGAAAATACATAGGTACCATGGAGGGATATCATCTATTCCATAAGTTATGTCCGTCTTCTTATCGGTAGAATTTTCTTTGTTAGCTTGAGGAACCGTTCGATTTTCCGATACATGCTTAACAAAATAAATAAATAAATAAATAGATTTATCAATTTATCGTATAACTATTATTATGTATATACATTTTTAAAACCATATCGCTAGCATAAGGCTATTTTTATACATATTCAATATAAGGATAAGACAGCCGTAGTGGAACGCGTATAAGTATATTGTAGTAAAATAAATATAATAATTTTTAAATTACTTCAAAGCCACATGAATAATAGATTGAAATTTAAAATTTAAATTATGTAAAACAAAAAGAAAAAAAATTCGAAAATTGAATAACTTTCATAAAATTACACAGTTTATTCTTTTCTGGGTGTCCTTATAAATTCTGCCCTATTTTTCTCTACGTTTTTCCAAACAAAGCTGATGATGTTATTAAAACCACGTATTGCATTGTTGATTATAGAATTTTAAAAGGTTTTTTTTTTAGTTTTATAATTGAAATCGTGTTAGAATTGTTTAATGTAGATATTATGCGCGTGCGAAGTTTATAATTGATTATTGCAGCACACTATAATACACCATTGTATATCCGCAACGATCTAATTATTCCTGCGGACTTCAATGCTTACAATAATTATATAATGATCTACATAATCACTTAGTTATGTTAATACATTTGTTAGATATACTAAATTAAAGGCAATCCTGTTTGTATTTTACAAAAATAATATACTCAATGAATATATTTATGAACGGAAAATTCCGTTGAAAAAAATCAAACTCGAATTGTTTTTTTTTTTTTTAACAGAACTCTCTTCGTTAAGAGGCAGATTTTACGTTCCTAGATAATACTTAAATTCATAATCTGTTAATTTACGACGTATTATAAACATTTAGTAATCATAATATAATTTGATGCTCTGTACAATAAATCACGAACTTTCTTGCTCAAGGTAAAATTTTTTCCAATATGTGATAGGAAATTCTGCATTTAAACAGCCATATAAATTAGGAGTAATAAATAAATATCGACTCACCGTTTCGGACATTTCGGTAATATCTCCTTGCATGTTTTTAGAAAAATTTTCACAGTACTTTGACTACGGTATGTAATCACCGAAACTATGTTTAAGAGTTATTAAAGTAAAATCTTACGACTTATATATACTCTCACAAGTATTAGAGGATCCTCTGTTGATCTCGTGTTCTCAACTGATTCAAGTGATGTTAATTATCTTATGTCAAGCGTTTATGGTATTGCTATAGTATTAGTTGCTCAATAAGTCTGCATTAAAGAATGAAGAGACACAAACTGCTGCAGGGAAACCGAACTCTGAATTTCTATCCATTTATGAATTTATCGTACAACGAGTCACCGATGCGGACGGGGATAAGAATTGAGCGTTTGAGCAATCGTCGTTGAACTAGTGGTAATCGAGACTTAAGCGTAAAAATAATATGTAAATACGAGAATTATACACAAGTTACGGTGTTAATCCCTGACAGACTTACCTAAATATCTTGAATTCGGGTTTTTCATTGAACCTCCAGACAGCCTAAGTATTACTCATGTAGTCCTATTATTTATCATTGATCAGTAAATAAATAACAGAATTTGTGTCGTCTGGTAAAATAAAAGCGTTCAACAAATAATGAAAAGAAAATCAAAAAAAAAAACAAAAAAATTAAAAAAAATTATTGTCTGATACAAAAGATAATTTGCAGACGCTTTATGGAGGATGGCGAAATGATTATACGAGACATTATTTACTGCAGCTGTAATAAATTTATTTTAAACATTTCAACGTCTGCAAGAGCAAAGTTTATTGTGTATGGAATCAAATAATTTTATACTCATTTTAGCAATGACATTGTTAAGTCAACAATAAGTATATGGGTAATACACGAATTAAACTGTAGTTCGTTGACATCTACATCAATGATTTTGCTAACTGTTAAGATATACTTATGTTTCATTAAATTTCATCAATAAAACTAGAAAAAGAAATTTTTTTTTAAAAATTCACTAAAAATTCTTAAGTTCGAATCATAATCTATGGTTCGAATAAATGATGAATGAATATTTCAATAAAAACTGTTGTTGTTGAGGGATGAAAAATAATTTTTATTAATGACGTTCAAAGTTTAGAACATATGTCTTCGTATATATGTATACATTTGTTGAGAGTTAAAGTATGTAATTTAGAAAAAAACAAATTCAAGTAATTTAGATCTGATAGTGAGTGATATAGGTATGTATTCGTAATGGTAATAATAATAATAATAATAAGTAAAAGATTGTATACCTATACCTAATATAAACGAATATTAGATTATAAATTCCATATAATGTTTATTTATAGCCAATTTATAATTTTTACATAATGAATATAAAAAATATACATATGATATACTAATACATCCATCCACAATATAGTATACATAAATATATTCTTTTCACTTAGGACATGTTATAATACTCACAATTATAAGATTGTGACCGAAGAGGATAGGGCATGGTGTGCTCGGTTTTCACCCGAGCGAAACCGCATTGTTCCACAATATCATTGAAGATTCAATCCCTTCAAGATAAATTCAAATGTGTGTGACGTATTTCTGAGCGTGTTTAAATTCAGCGTGAAAATATCGATATTTGAATCGTATGATTCTGGCTATAACATTGATGAAAATATCTAGCAGTTTTCATCTTTTTGGACAAAACATTGATATTAGTAAATTGAGATGTTTCTCTGTCCGAGAATAGCTATCGGGTATTTTAAATGAAAAATATGAAGATACATATTTTGAGAAATTGGGTAAACTTGTGTTTTTTTACACACACACACACACACACACACACACACGCACACACGTACATGTGTAGATATTTTTATATTTCATGAACAAAATGTAATTGCAATGAAATCAAATGATATCATGGGATCGTTTGAGAATAGCGAGGGATTATCGTAACTTCGTATTTTAACTATCGTAACCTTATATAATGCTTAAAATTTCGTCATACTAGATATATTTTTTTTTTAATTTCAATATCACTTTTGTAATAAATTAAATATTAATTTATCACAGTTTAATAATGAAGGACAATAGTAATTAATCAATTAATACAATTGTCGATTTTTTAATTTTTTTTTAACGAACGTTTGACACAAAGCGACGCGAGTTCTTTTACCATTATTATTTTCATTAAAGAAATGATGATAGTAAATAATGTAGAACAAAGTAAAACCGAATAATAGAATAAAGTACCTAGGGATATATTATAAAGTAAAATACATACTCGTGATAAGATCTTAGGACGATTTATTTATCAACGAATTTACGTTCGAAAATTAATCAAAATCTATAATAATGATAATGATAATGATGATAATAAAATATTATGTATTTATATACTATATGTATATCAGTTAACATGTATATTAACTTGTGTTAAACATATTAATATTATAATGATATATTTCAAGTATCAATTAATTTATACAAGCTAATTTTTATCTTTGGAAGAAGAGAGAGAGAGAGAGAAAAAGTAAAGGAAAAACAAAAAAACAAACTTTTGCTAAATTTGATTCGAAATAATTATATCAACATACCTAACGGTA
Source organism: Macrophya annulata (assembly GCA_963924015.1). Taxonomy (NCBI): domain Eukaryota; kingdom Metazoa; phylum Arthropoda; class Insecta; order Hymenoptera; family Tenthredinidae; genus Macrophya; species Macrophya annulata. The sequence goes on from OZ001262.1 coordinate 3,819,652, forward strand.
TAGAAACGAATCAAATTGCAAAAGATTTGTTTGATAGAAATGTGAGAGAATTTCGAACGAGTAAATTTTCGTAAATCAAAAATTTTATCCTCATATTTTTTTACTTAAAAAAAGTAATTTTTTTATCTCACCATTTTTTGCATTGTATAAATTCAACAAACGGCTCTTTATTTATTTACTTATTTCGTTTTACTTTTTTTTTTTTTTTTTAATATCTCAAAATTCTCACACAATTGTAGTTTTTAAGGATTTATTTACTTTTAAAATTACGAATCACTTATTGAAAAGTTTGGAAAAAAAAATCAAATCCATAATCAAGTATTATCGTATTTTTAAGACGTTTTGTTGATATTCAATAAAACTTCGAACCTTGTTGATAATTCATGATCATGAAAATTATCAGACAAAAGAGAGTTTTAAAGAAATAATAAAGTTTGGTCGATTTTTTAAGATTAATATCGTATTGCACTAGGTGATTATTTAACAGTTAATTAAAGTTAACATTAATCAATCTGTAAAACCTTTGGAGTTAATATCACTCTTTCTCAAATCACTGTATTGATACAACATTGTCTAGTATTTTTCAAGTGTGCAGTGACCACCATACAATATCTAATATACACTATTTTATATTTTATATTCACTCAAACAGTACCAACCGCCGTTAACCATACTCATCTATCTTTTTAGAGTCGGAAATTCATCGCAATTTATTCTAAATCCATCGTTTTCATCATTTACCAATAAATCGTATGAATTACTTGATTCACCGTTACAGTATGTTTGATTACGCGACGATTCACCGTCGCAGTAATTTTGCTTTTGAGAAGAACGAGGGGGGCTCATTTTCGGGAAAATAATATTATGCTTTGATTTAGGCACGGTTTTGGGTGGTTTTTCAAAAGCGAATTTTTCGTCATTTAATCCTTCACTGATGAAAAACTGCCGTGGCGTTAGAACTGTTTTTTCGCCCTTACGCGGTAGGCGAAAATCAATACCAGCATCATCAAGTTTTCCATGAGCTTGTAGAGGATGAGTAAAAACCTCCGGATCATCAGGGTGAGGAACCAAGTTAGCAAATTTAGAAACTTTATCTTCAACTATTTCCTCAACTTCCGTCGCATCATCCACAGAGTAGAAATTCTTTTTTTCATCACTATCCAGTTCCAAATCGTTCAAGGATATTATATTCTGTTTTAACATACCAATTATAGCTGCATTTTTACAGTATCTGGAGGTACGTATCATATCTTCTACCCCATCTTGCTCAAAGGAATTTGTATCATTTTCTATATAAGAATTATCAATGCCCATTGAACTGCAAGATTCTTCTTGACTACTGCTGCGCATGCTCTCGTTTGTTACAGATGATGAATTTGTCGACTCTTCGCTGATTTCTGGTGATATTGATCTCGAATGACACTGTCGATAATGTTGCTCTATGAAGTGGTTCGAATAATCCATTCCATTTACCTGAAAAATATATAAATTATATGAGAAAAAAAACTTATTTTCAATTAATGATGTCTTTGATAACTTTAGAGTTAATATAATATTATTTTCAGTTGATGTTTACTCTGCGATAGATTAAAAATTAATAAAATTATCTCGTGAGATTCCTATGTGTATTTTTTCATACTTGTGATGTGAAAAGCTGTTTTTGAACGCATTATTTAATAAATTTAATCGGATATTTAAAATTCATAACAAGAAAATATGAAAGAAAATTCTTTATTAAACTTACCTCTTTAATTTTAGATGATAGAACATGCTCGTTTGGAAAGTCCCTGTTGTCTCTCAATTTCTTTTTTGAATTCATTGCCTCTTCAGGGTCTCCTTCAACGAGCTGTTTAGAAATTAAAATTGTATAAAGTGTTTGAAATATTGTTAAAATATGAAACATTAAACACAATATGTTAAATTTTATCTTTCTCAAGGCAAATATATTATTTGTTCAAAATCAGGCACAAAACTGACCAGTTTTCACGAGTCACTGAGAATTTGCAAAAGTATACAGGGGGAAAAACCAGCCTTTTGTTTAACTTATCACTACCGCCCCCTATTCCAGGGTTTATACAACAAAGGAGAAGATTACAAACAAGATAATGGGACACAAACAAACACCTAATATAAATCCCTAACTTATACCATGTGGTTTCACCAGGTCTAAACTTCCCAAGGATTACCAAGAAGGATAGCCAAGGGTATTCCACAGCCTGATGGCCATCTGGCTAAAGAAACTTCAGGCAGCAGGTAAAAATAATAACGATTTTGGAAAAGGAAGGTCAGTTTCCAGCTTTCAAATATATAAATATTGTTTTTCAAATACACAGATAGGAATGCAGTATATTCCTATAATTTATAACACAGGGCAAAGTGTGGGTGAAGCCCAGGCTGCATCAAATATTTTTTTATGTCTCAAGAATTCATCCAATTTATTTCTATTAAAATAATATACTTTTTCAGTTTCGAATTTTTAATAAATTACAGAAAAAGTGAGATACTTACAATCAGATTTTTTGGTGGCTTGACCGTTCGGTTATTCATACTTCGATCTTTGGCGCTTTGACTTAATCCATCGAGTGGTACAAAGGCTGGGGGTGATTTTTTCTTAGAATTTTTACCCCTGTTCCGGTTAGAATCTTCAACTACTACGTCGTTTGGTTTTACATATTTACTGCGTGCAGACATTGTGTTATTTTTTCCACTACTAAGATATGATTAAACCTGAAAATAATGAGATGAATAAAATTATTTAATGAAATAAAGCAAATTATTCAACTTAGAAAATCTGATATTATTATCAATCAGTTTTCAATCTCGTTCATAATATGGACAAAAAAATTGACGTTATATATTCATTCAAACAGATTAGCATCTTGTTGATTTTCAGGCTCCCCAAGGTCACAGTAGTCAAACTCATATGCACACAGTTTAGATTGTCTCTCTATTATATTGTAACTTTTCGGTGGTTTTTACTGATCGAAGGATTGTATAAAAACCATAGTGAACCATAGTTATCTCTTGTTTATCTCTTGAGACTGAAATTAGCAGTTCCTGCTAAGGGAAAGTTGAAATAACCTTCATACTGTTCCTGTTTTGTGAATTCGGCCAGGTATAAGACCTCTGGCAGAATCAATTTCCCTGTTTAACAGACTTGGTTGGGAACATACCTCAACCAAAACCGTACCTACAGAGCTGGAAAGGTGGAAACCTTCGAGCCTGCCTTTACACACTTGGGCTTGATCTGAGTGACTACGCCACAGACAGGGATTGCAATAAAGCTAAATCGCTGCTGTATAACGGCTTAAGTCAGTCCAGATTTGCCGAAGCTGCCTTTACCTAACTAATAAAAAGTCTACAAAATATAAATAAAGATTTATTGAAAGAAAAGAATTGGTGATAGATAGAAGTACAGTTTTGCTGTTTTTTTTTTTAGATATCGGTTGCAATCGCGGAATTACAAAGATAATTGTATGAGTACTAGAAAATAGATACATATGGTTTTGAGTTGACTAGATCTAAATAGATTTATGTTTAATCTAAATTTAGACTAAATTTTTTTTTGCTAAGTGTTTGTTTTGATCTCGTGTTTATCTCGCGCAGTGAATTCTTGAATTTGCTAGACTTTCAAATTTATTGAATTTTGCGATCTTAGTTTTATTTAATCAACTTTCAAGAGTATTAAACGATATAGATTCAATTTTATGAATAAAACTATGAAGTTTCAAGTTATTTATTCGAATTTTAATTACTTTAAACCAATCGATAGAGATAATAAGAATTTGACAAAGAATGTTGCTTTTTAAACTATTTTGCGAATTTTTAAATAATATGGATTTAGTCTAAACCCTGTTTTGATCTTTAGCTCGAAGATGTAAGAGTTGCGAGTCAACTCTGTGCTTTACCTAGAATTGCTCTGAGATAATTGTTACGAGTTGTCCAGGTACTTTGGCGCAAATAGCTCGAATAGCTCCCGAGCTCTGTGCTTACGCGGTTTATATACCCATCGTGTGACGTCACAGCTGTATCTCGGGCTCATAGATGCTCACGCTATGCGTTGCTCTGAGGCCGGGATAGAAAACGAAGCGTCGGAAACGTTACTTTATGGATGTATTACGCGTTGACTATTATATTGCGCATATTGTCTACTAAACGGATATTTTTTATCCCATTTCATCGGCGTGCGGTTTTATTGCTCAATGGTTAATGATAAGCATAAAACAGTCTGTTGCTGTGTGAGTTGCGATGCTATGACATGCTATGGCCTACGTATATGCATTCATATCCTCTGTGTACATTAATAATTATTAATTATTAATTGTTAAAGCCGATTGCATTTTACGTGTAGAATAAAATATTTCTTATCTCACTTTTTTTTTTGACTCGAATAACGAGATTCCGTCACTCACTGGTATCGGGGTGTATAGCTACATGTAAAAAAAAAAAAAAAAGGAAATAGTTTAAACCGTGGGAATCGAGTCTAGAACTTTGAGTCTTTGACTGTAATAGAGCGACAAAAAAAAGTAGAGTTTATTATCACTGAATAACTCTGTAATACGATTCGAATGATATACACCAGAAACAAGAGAAAAAAAATAATGTGAAATGTATCAACAGTTCAAAAACACGTTGAACGAAGACATGAGAACATACTCAGTCGAGTGCAACTGGCAGACTGAATAAAAAATAGACTCAACTAGTGCAGACAAGTTTTAACAACTGTGCGTTGTTGGTCGGTAACGAAGATTTCCGAAAATGTGAAGGATTTGGAACATGAACATGAATATTCATAAAAAGATATATTTTTATTCAATCATAATTTGCACAATAAAATACTACACAAACGACTGTGAAAAAAATCGAATGTTTCCTCACGTTTAATTCCCATAGTACAATGAAATAAATAGAGAGAACACGAAGTGAAAGATGTATCTATTATATCTATGTATTACCCTTTAAGAATACCGGTATAGTCGGCTTGTTTGTTTGATTATTATTCGCAGAAACCGGCTTTATAAGAAGCTGATGACCTTTCGATATCCCTTTAGTTAATAGCTTTTGTTAGAAAAATTGTACAACTAAATAACAGTTCAATAGTTAGAAATAGAAAATCCTTAGTTCAAAATAGTTCTGTTTGCTTATTATATATTCTAATCGACTATCGCCTCTAAAATTGTATCGATTGAACTCAATTAAATGTGTAACCGATAGATCGATAGAAAATCTATTAATGACTAGTATATTTTTCTTGTCGAAATGTTTTGGGTATTAATTTTGTTAGTCGAAAGTTTAATAATTATTGAGGGAGGTAAGAATGCAGTTACTTCTTCGAATTTAGAACTAGATGATGCTGCAGGAAGCATTTTATCAAGGTACGTATTTTAAATTACGATTCCTATTTCGTTTGCTCATCATTATCGTGGTATTTCGAATACACATCAGATTTCAGTACTTTTAATAAAGTCTGAAAGGAAGTACAATCGCCTCCAAAACAATAAGACATACTTACGAAAATCATAAAATTCTTATTAACATTTTCCATAATTATCGATTAAGAATTGTCACATATTTTGTAAAAATTGAAAAAAAAAATAAAATATTCCAATCTTACTGAATAACTTTTAAACCGTGTCATGAATTTTTTTTTGTTATTTTTTTTGTGTGTCGAGATTTGTCTTCGATTGCGCTATCGATAATTCATACCAAAAAAATACATGTTCCCTGTCTAAAATTGAAAGTCTCTTGACAAATCTCGGACTGAGTTCAGCATCATTTTTTCCCCTCGGAAACCTTCAAGATTTGTATTAAACTTTTTTTCTATATCCCTTTTATTTTTTGAGATATTCGCTTGGGGCGATTATAAAAGATTCACGTAATATTCTTAGAATAAATGCATTATCGTATTGAATAAAATTTTCGTTTTCTGATGCTGTTTCCTATCTAAAATAAATCACCAGTTGAAGTTTTGAAAGAAAGAATTTTTGTGATGGCAAAAAAACGAAAAAAAAAAAAAAAAACACAAAATAGAAAAAAAAAATCTGTCCACTTTTTTTTATAACCGGAAAATGTTCATCGTTGGTTATAGTATTTTTGATAATTTATCAAAAAAGAAAAGAATCGATCATGAGGCTGTTTTGATTTTTCGAAAACTCATAACTCAAAAACGGCGAAAAAGGTTCAATGTTTTTTTTTGGTTCATCGAGTTTACGTGAAATTCCCCATACATACTTCGCATACTTTCTAATAAAGTGGGACACTGGGTATAACGTCAAACTGATTCACCAAATGATAATTATTTATCTTCTGAACGGATATAAGTATACAGTACATACGTAACATACTACTACATACGTATTTACAGTGAAGTGTAAGGCAATGAACAAACTAACCTCGATCCTGACAGTTATATGCGTCGCAGCAAGTTTATCATAAACCGTAATAACTTATATTCCGTTTCTTAATTTCAATCAAGTTCAATGCTCAATTAGAACAATGAACTGTTTGCAATATATTTGTGGTTACTGCTTATTTTATAATTTGCGAAAAGTTTAAAATCTCCTCGACATATTTGCAACAAAAATAATGGCAACTATTTCCATCACAGATTAAAGGTGGGGGGGGTTACTTCATTTGTTTGGCATCCGTACTATCACGACATTATCGACAAACCAATAGGTTGATTTACAGAAGCTTGTCTTATCGACGGTCGATGATACAACGTGACGGTCAGTACACTTTCTACATTACCGACAAGTGCTTTAAACATTTTTAGAGAGATGGCTGGACTAGTACCAACATTTTTAAACGAAGCCCGGGTATTTCAACTTTTGGAAGGGCAATGGTTACCCCTCATCGAAGCTATGCATCGGGCTCTTTTAGCCGCTGCTTCAAAAGATGCCGTACAACCAAGAACTGTTACACCCATTAAAGACAAAGGGTTAGTCATTTATTGGAATTTTTAAAAACAAATCGAAATGGTTTATCTGTTTCGTTGTATTATCAAGAAATGGGGTAGTTCTAGTTATAATAAATAATTAATATGTTTTAAAAGGTCGCATTAGATAGGCCACATGAGCTTGGCTTTCTTTTCCTGTGCAAGAGAACGACTGGATGTATAATTGTAGGAAGTTTCAGCAAATTTATACATTTAAGGAGTAGTAAATTTTAACTGACTCGAAATTAGAATCTAATAATAGTTCTATACTAATTTAAACTTTTAGGTATGTAGTAATTTAACGAGCGAGTAAGGTTTTAAGGTTCTGCATGGTCTGTTGGGTTCTTACGGTGGCGGAGTTTGGGTCTAACGATTGGGAATGAACAGTATTCGGTACGTTTTATTATAGCGAAATGTTTTACCTGAATTTCCAATAATTATACATATGCCTAGATATATTTTACGATAAAGACTCTACATGGTATATACATTAAAGAATATATTAGGATTTTACTCTCGCTGCCTGGCTATGTTGACCTTAATAATACTGGCGAAGTGGGAGAAGGAATACTGGCGTGCAAACTGGTGACCCAATTTGGAGGATATTCGCAAAGAGAACCCCCATTGCCTTCGATTTTTGGAACAATCTTGCTGTTCGATGATACGAATGGAAAGTTAACTTGTGTAAGAAAATTTACTTCGGATTATATTCGATGGTTCAAAATTGTAATATTACTCTCAGCCATGACAACTTTTATAACAACTTGACTTGACTGTCCAAGTGTGTACACACTCACGTACTAGCTGTCAGATGGTAAACAACATCGACGCAAGGAGCGTCGACGTGTGAAAGAAATTTATTTTTATATAAAGGGGACTAGAATTCGTGTTAGAAAACCTTTTTTTCACACTCTTATAATCATGTTGACAAAGATTTCGGTATATGTATTTTAGATACTGGAAGCTACAGAAATAACAGCTAGAAGAACAGCAGCAGCTTCTGTAGCAGCGACGAACATTCTCTATAATAAAAGACACTCAAAAACTTACGGAGATACGATTATCTTGTGTATATTAGGCGCTGGAGTTCAGGGAAAAAGTCACGCCCAAGCTTTTCATGCAGCTTATAATAATATATCGGAAGTATCGTTTCACCCGGAAATTTTTAACTACGTTAACCGTTAATAAAAATTTTCTGTTCTTCATTGACCCCAAAATTATCGAGTAAATAAATTCCTCTGGGTGCAGATTCGTATCTGGAATCACCGGCTACCAAAAGCCGAACATTTGGTCGACGAGTTGAAAACTTTGGGTATTCATCAGGCGGTGGTAGCCTCAACAGCTCAAAAATGTGCCGAAGGAGCAGACGTCTTGGTCACAGCGACTAGTACCAATAATCCTATCCTCCGTAGCGAGTGGGTCAAAGACGGTGCCCACATTAACGGTATAACTTTAACGTGTACCCATGGTCACAGTTTTGAATGACGATGATCGATCTTGTGCAGAAATAATTTTCAGGAATTTATTTCAATAAAGTTCTTTAATTTTGTCCAACTCTAATCCAAATTGAAAGACTTTATTTTTCCCGTAAGCGATTGGTGCCGGTCAGAATGTTCATTACTCGGAGCTGGATTTACCGCTGTACCAAAAGGCGAAGATTTAGTTAGACGACGAGGCGGGTGGACGAAAAGTATTGCAGGGCTTGGCGGGCTTGGGTATCCCATTGATCGCCCCCGTTGGTGACATTGTTCTAAAACCGGATATCATGCCGAGCGAACAAGATGTTACTGTTTTTCAGTCGATTGGTACGTTTTAGGGATATGCTTTTTTTTTTCTCAAACGAAGTAATCAACGATTGTTAACTAATCCTTTCCCAGGTATGGCTGCCGAAGATGCTTTAGCTGCTCAGCTGATATACAAACGTCATTTACGCACTCAGATTGAAAACTGAAAACAAATTTATTCTGTACATTCAAATACTATAATATGACATATTTATCTTATACATTTCAATAAAAATAATCACTGATTTACCCTTTCAACTGATAGATTATAGTTTAATCGACTTTTTACAGGGGTCTCGACCTTTTTGGTCAGGTTGATAACCGAGAATCACATGTACAGCTTTAATGTCATAAGTTTATAACTTCGTAGTCTGTACAGTTAGATATTTACAGTCAACGTTATTCTTTTCCGAAATGTTGTGCCAATTCATTTTACTTATAATTAGTCAAAGCTTTTTAATTATCGAAGGAAATTCGAATACTAGTTTGTCAGACACCGAACTGATCCAGGGTGTCGATAGTCCACGGTACGTATATGAAATACAAATTTCACTCTATAAGTCTGTTCAGAGTCTCTATTATCGTTAAATATCCAGAGCAATCTTCTCCTAGAAGAATTTCAACGACATTAATCCCTTGTTTTTTTAATCTAATCTTCTGCTATTATATTTACATCCAAAATTCGTACTGTACATTTTGTTGTTAACTGTCCATTGTCCATCGAGAATGACAAGGGTCGTGGGTCTAAACTATCCGGTTCTCAATCAATTTATATTCACCCGCTATTCCCACTCTTATTCATTAACAAATTTCAACTCCAATGAACTCGGGTCTAATCATTAATTCAGACCAAACCTTTTCTCCCTTCCAAAATTCCTCACAGCTGTTTCTATTCTCTATTTAACTAGATGAACAGTTAGTTATGTAACTAGAAGCAGTCCAGTTCTGATATAAAATCAGTCAACTCATCAGTCATCAGTTGATTTTCAAAGATCTGTTATTTCTGATTCGTTACAAGCTACGTAAGTTCTTGTTAATACTAATTCCGGATAATTATATCTATCTTATCAGACAATCAATATATCAGAAAGTTATACAGATGGTAGATATCAACCGAGTTAAAGCCAGTGAACGTTTATAAACATTTTAAAGTGTAAATATTATAATATGTAAGTATACGATTGCTCTTTTGAAAATAAGAACAAGTATAGTTCAAGAAATTCTACATGTGGTTTGAAGGACTGTGAAAGTGTATATAGAATGAGTTCCAGTCTTTTCTGATTATTCATTTATTCATTAATTTATTTCTTTCGTTTTTTTAAGGATGGATTAAATCCATTATTTACGATTTATCGACATGTTTTGAACATTTCTTAGGGACATAATCGCCTCTTCGGTACCATTATTTTTGAACGAATCTCGAGTTTTTGAACTTTTGGAAGGGCAATGGTTACCGCTCATCGATGCAATGCATCAAGCTCTTTTAGCTGCTGCTTCGAAATCCGTTGTACAACCACCAAGAACTTTTACGACTATAAAAGACAGAGGGTTAGTCATTTGTTTCTATTTCTTTGATAAAGACTAATGCAAGCATTTCACGAAATCTTGTCTAACACTTTATTGCTCACTATTATAGTTACACATATGTATTCTGAAAATATTTGACTCTACAATTTTTAAATCAAGCTTATAGATTGTTTAAAAAACAAAATATTTGCCTGGAATTTTCGTACGTTTTTTTTATTTACTAGACCGTTTAATTGACTCTTCAACTCTGCCTTGTAGCGGGCTAATTAATATTCGATTATCAGTTTATCCGTTTTTGGTCATTATGAAGTTGCAGTGATTATTTTTTTGACTTTTTATTAGCAATTTATCATACGAATTTTATTATCAATTTTAAATATCAGAGATCTGGTGTCGATGCCTGGATATGTTGACCTCGAAAATTCTGACGGAGAAAGCGAAGCTGTGCTTGCGTGCAAGCTGGTGACACGATTTAAACAAAATACGAGAAGAGAACAGCCGTTACCTTCGATTTTAGCCACAATTCTTCTGTTCGATGATACAACAGGAAAGTTAAATTGTGTAAGAATTTTTTATGATAGCGAAAAGCAGAAATACATTATTCACTTATATTGTCATACCCTTTGCGAACTTTAACGACGTCTTTCCGGCCGACATAACTTTTATAATAACTTGAACTAACAGACAACGTACCAATCATATAGGCCTATGATACTTGTGCGACAATTGGCAAATAAAAATTCCAATCCCATAGACGAGTATGCTTATACATGCCGATATACATTTACTGACGATTTGGTATCTTCAGATATTGGAAGGTACGGAAATAACAGCTAGAAGAACAGCAGCAGCTTCTATCGCAGCTACGAACATTCTCTATAATAAAAGGCATTCAAAGACATACGGAGATGCGATTATCGTGTGTATATTGGGTGCTGGAATACAGGGAAAAAGCCACGCTCAAGCTTTTCATGCAGCTTATAATAATATATCGGAGGTATCGTTTCACCCGGAAATTTTTAACTACGTTAACCGTTAATAAAAATTTTCAGTTCTTCATTGACCCCAAAATTATCGAGTAAATAAATTCCTCTGGGTGCAGATTCGTATCTGGAATCACCGGCTACCAAAAGCCGAACATTTGGTCGACGAGTTGAAAACTTTGAGTATTCATCAGGCGGTGGTAGCCTCAACAGCTCAAAAATGTGCTGAAGGAGCAGACGTCTTGGTCACAGCGACTAGTACCAATAATCCTATCCTCCGTAGCGATTGGGTCAAAGACGGTGCCCACATTAACGGTATAACTTTAACGTGTACCCATGGTCACAGTTTTGAATGACGATGATCGATCTTGTGCAGAAATAATTTTCAGGAATTTATTTCAATAAAGTTCTTTAATTTTGTCCAACTCTAATCCAAATTGAAAGACTTTATTTTTCCCGAAAGCTGTTGGCTCCAGTCAGACTCATTACTCGGAGCTGGACTTAGCGTTGTACCAAAGAGCGAAGATTTATTTAACCGACGAGGTTGGTGGTCGAAGTGAATTGCAGGGCTTGGCGGACTTGGGTATCCCATTGATCGCCTCTGTCGGTGACATTATCCTGAAACCGGATATCATGCCGAGCGAACAAAAAGTGACCGTTTTTCACTCGACTGGTATGTTTTAGGGATATACGTTTCTGACTTTCAATCAAAGTCATCGACGACTGTTAACTAAATCTTTCCACAGGTATAGCTGCCGAAGATGCTTTAGCTGCACAGCTCGTCTACAAACGACATTTACTCACTCAGCTTGAAAACTAAATGTAGTTTTTTTGTTTTTTTTTAACATCTTCAAAGTTTTCGATTATTTTTAATAATGGATATGGCAATAATAAGAATATTTTAATCTGGAATTTATTTCTGTATTTTCTTGAATATAACATTTCAGTTAAAAAAATATAAAATTTCTGCTCTGATTTATACACGATGTTAGAGTTGGACGTGACAATTCAATATGCAATAATCAATCCGCAGAACAAATATGTGCACATATACGTTATAAATAAATACCTGAACGTGTTCCGCATATTATACATCGAGTATTTTTGCCTCGGCACGATTTTCCTATACCTATATAGATATCTTCCGAGCGAATGCTGCGGGGCGTATTTTTTTTTTTCATGGATATCTTGTATGGTAGGTATACAAATTTAATTAGAAATAACGTTGGTTTTTCGATGAGTTTTTCTTTTTATTATCGATTTTACAGGTGATTCTACACTAAAGTAAGGTCAAATTTCTAAAACATCATAATATAGTCGATGATTCCTTTTTCGATAACAAAAATTTACCTTCAAATTTCTATACACAGTAGGTAGTACACTAAATACCCATAAATAAAATAAAATAAAATCATTTCATTCATTAATTTCATTCAGTTCTCATTCATCAACTGTCGATAGAATTTATCTGATCGTTGAATATAAATCGTGTGAAGTGTGAGAATTTTTTTCGTTTTGTTAATTAAAAAAATCCTCTCCATTTGTTTCTCTTTTTATTTTAATATTTATTTATTCAACTTCGTTATTACTTCATTTATATAACGAATAAATATTCTGTATACCCCTACCTAAAGTTGAATGAGAGCTGTCTTGTATATCGTAGTCATTTATCGAAGCACGTATTTAAGCTCATGTACGAAAAGTTTGTTACTTCAAAAACTAATTTTCGTGGTAAGGTAAAAGTCCTCAGGAGTTTGTTACCTCTACCCGTTTATCTGTATAGTAACCTATTTGTTTCTTTACACACCTCGAACAAGAGATTATAAGGATTGTGCAAAAGTATGTAAGAACCGCTACTAACAAATTTCCGAAAGTGTGATGGGGGTTTATACTTTTTTTACGTCAGGATGAATTTCGTCAAAAATAAATATACAAAAATCTTAAGGGATGATGTAATCTGCGAGTTTCCACATCTCCTAAATTCAAACATACGATCAAGACAAGAAAAATTACATCATGAAATAGTTTTTGGTTTTCTGAATTGAAACTAATCTGCAGATAATCGAAAATTTCCTATATTTTTGTGTTACCTTGTCGTCTTATCAAGTTTATCCAAGAAATTTCTTACGTGTTTAAGAATTTGTAGATTGTATCTACTCTTATCTGCCAGTTTCAACGATCAAAGAGGAAAGGGGATAGACGCATGATATTTCACACTTTTCCGTCAAGTAGATGGTAAATGGAGGCTTCAGCCAGGCAAGGATCGTTTGATAAACGTGCAAAGCACTTATATAAATTGCCCGTGAACGAAAATGGGAAGGGAAATAAAAAATGCTAGAGCTATATATTCCAAAGATAAATTGAACGAAAATGATGATAGGTGATCCGATGCATACTTCATTATCGGTTGGGGTTGAAAAACTTCATTTTCAATAACTGGATCGGGTATCGAATTAGCCCATTCATTTCAAAATCATATACCAAATTGCCCTGGAAGGTTTTAGTTCTTTATTAATTCTGTTTGATAAAAAAATTAGGTAATGAAATTAAAAAAAAAAAAAAAAACATTAATAAACGAATGAAAGATTATAAAATATTTAAAAGTTTATCGGGACACTTCGCTCTTTGTATACATTTCAGAGAAAATACGGATTTCGAACGAATTTTAAGAGCCGAAAATCTTTACGCGAGCTTGAGATACGGGGGATGAAATATTGTAACGAGGAACGTGTATAGGCATGAAATTTCAATCACGTTCTGAAACTGTGTATTCTAGTCCAAATCTCGCATCTCGTTTCGACGAAATTAAGGTGGACTTTATTTCGAGCATGAAATGAATGTCTCTCTTAATCCGTTCTCTTGTTTCGCCCATTAATCATCGCCGAATCTGAAACTATTCATAGAAATCCTCTCATCACCTCAAATCATAGAAAGTGATTTGAATTTCGAATAATTAAATTTAGGTAAAAACATATAGAAATTTTTCTACCGATAATTAGGTTAGAACCGTTCTTTATGGTCATTTAGATCACGAAAAAAATTTTCGGGGTAAACTTTGCCGGATCAATTCACAACGTGAGGATTGAATCTCCGGGGATTTTAGCTGGTAGGTATGTATGTACCTGTCAGCAAGCGACTATATTCCTATACGCCCATTAGCTATTATCCCTTTCGTAGAGTTCCATTTCCCCGAACAAGCCAGAAACCTACCAAAATAAATTGAGTAAATTTCTGTAGTGTATTTCGGACTGAAAGGTATCCAAAAACTTTTCCAAATTCTAAAGAGAAATCACACGATAGAAAGTTGGGTAAAATTTCATCAAATATATATATTTTTTTTACTTTTCATCACCTATACGATGATATAAGAAAAGTATTGGTTTTGGTCGAAAAGTCACTTTTGCTCATTTCAACGAATCTTCACGTCTTCGACCCTCTAGAATCCGAAAAACAGGTTTTTAGAAAGATGTCGGTCTGTCCGTCGGTCTGTTCGACAAACTCGCGCGGTGATCTCGGAAACGGCTCGATGAAAAAATCTGAAATTCACAGGACTTTACAACCAAATGATGGGCATGAAAAATTTCCATGTCTCGTTTAATTTGGACTTCCGGTTCTACCGGAAATAAATCGATTTTCGCTGTTTTACCGACAAACCTATACTTTTTTTTCTTTATTACTTTTCTAAATGAAAGAATATATTCTTCCGAGTTGAGAATTTCATATATATAGGGCATTCCTTGCCAATGACACCAAAAAAATTGTAAATATACCCAGATCGAATTAGAATGAATGCACTGTATAAAATTGTTGTTTGTCAATATATAGGGCGATCCTTGCCAATGACAAAAAGAAATTGTAAGTGTACCCAGATCGAATCGGGATTAAACGCACAGTATGAAATTGTTGTTTGTCAATATATAGGGCATTTTTTTCATGTGAAATTTTCAATTCTGCTTTTTTTTTCGATTTTTCATTACTTTTTTATACCTTTTCTTCCCCTGACAAACCCATCCTTTTTTTCTATTTGATGAAATGTACTCCGAAAAATTGTTATTCCGGCTTGATTTTTTTTCATTTCGTCAATGTTGAATAAGAATTTTAATAATCAATCGTTTGGCTATTCCAATCCATTTTTTCTATCCTACAGGGCCTAAGTTATCGTGAATCCTTTTCGCGACGTAAACACTTATGGTAATCGTTTTTCGTTAACAGCTAAGAAAAAAAAAAAAAAAAAAAACTCGGAGGGTTTCTCCTCTCACGGATATTGGCCATTGATCGATCGAACGAGATTCAAGAACCTAATTACGCCAATGGAAATATTACGGTCATTGAATCGATCGTGCGCATTTACTAACGATCGCTAAAATTTGGGGTGCAGGTTTTTAATTTATCTCGTGTATAATTCTGTAACATCGTAACATCGTAAATTTATTAGAACCAAAACTTGATTGTGCATAAAAATTCATTTCCCGAAAAGTTAAAAAATAAATATAAGCCTTTGAGCTATTTTCGACATAATCCCAAACGATCGATGAAAAGATAATTCGGAATTGAGGGTGACGAGTCTTATCGATGCTGGAAAGACTTTCGTTGTTTTAAAAATTTCGTTTCTTCGTATTTTTAAAAAAATGTTTTTTTTAAATGCCAGTTTGCATGCGTTTCAAAATCGAATTTCCGTACACACGTATGTGTATAGTTTATCTTCGTTACGTTAGGAGATAATCTCTATTGAATTTTCTTCACTTTACAGAAATCCTCCGAAATCCTCTGGGACATCAGCTGCGGCTGAGGACGCGAACCCCTCGTGTTTTTACTCTGTTCACATTCAGCCGTATACCAACCTCAAACAACCCTTGAGTTAAGGGCAGTAATCTCACGGAGGGGCTTATTCCTTTAGAAGACCAACAATCTCGAAAGAAATCTTTCCGTAATTCCAAAACAAATAGTAGGTAATAAGATTTGAATTTTTTTAATAGATTTTACTGAAATTAATCAAAGTAATTATTCATTTGTTTTATTATACAAAAATGGAGAAAATCCACTTATTGGTACCGAGACAAATGCAGAAGATTCTGTCACATTGAATTTATCGCTAAAGTGAAAATGATCAATATCGCTTAGCATATACATAGCGTGGCAAAGTTTAACGCGGAATATCACTTTGCCTTGAGAGTTTCGTATGTATACATACATATATATGTATGTTTATAAATATTTAAACAAATGTATGCGAAGACGAAGTCGAAATTTAAAATCGTATTGCCTTAACAGATTAAGATTTTCAATAGTGTTGATGGAACTGTTATTCAAATGAAATTGCAAGTTTTCGCTGAATGTATAGTTTCAAATTATCGTAATCAGATTTTACCTGATAAAATGGAAACCATAAGACAACAAGAAAAGAAAAAATAGAATGAAATAAAATAGAGTCTAAAGTTTTCCGATCCTGCGTATGAACGAAAAAAAAAAAAAAGAAAAAAATAAAAGAAAGAAAATAGAGTCGTATATACGGATTTGATTGAAATCCCGAATCGACGATATGGCGGAAAGAAAAATCTACAGATTGAGAAAGTACCTACCCCTACTGTAAGAAAGACTTTAGCCTCCATTACCTACAGATATGAGAAAAGCAGAGTAAAAAAAAAAAGAGAGAAAAAAAACGTCTGTCAGTAAAGCAAATATAAAGTCAATGAAAGAGAACAGGAAACCAATATCACCGAATGCTTTCACCAAAATGTACCAATTTTATCACATGATCGAGATGATATATATATATATATATTTTTTTTTTTCTCTTGCTTTTAGAATCCAGGAGATTTATCACCGCGTATGCGGCTTTATCTTATTACAATATATAAGGTTTGAATCAAAAGGTAATTAGGACCTAAATAAATCGTCTCTAATTTTGTTTAAGCTTAAAGCCGATTCTTTGTGTAGTATAAATTGCTAGCTTACCTCGTGTACACGTATCTCGATGTTTTCAGCTTCCAGAAACGTGCAGAATGAGAATCCGAATACCTTCAAGGAGTCAAACAAACCTCTGTAGTATCGCATTTGGTTTCTCTCTAGCCTTTGCTGGGTAACACTTAAAGGGAACCCTTTGAAATTAGCAGTGAACTAGCTATAAAGTAATTAAGATATGTATCAAATTAAATTGACGATATGCTCGGGGATGTAATTGAAAATAAATCATATTTGATATACGTTATTGTAATTGAATTTAAATCTTATGGGAATTAATAGATATAAATTAATAAAGAAAAGTATGTTAAGATTTTTTTTCTTTATCTATAAATAATAATTCTTATTATTTCATTTATTTCATTCGTGGATTTGAAATTTTTTAACTATATTTTTGTTACATGACGATAGTAGTGTAATTCTTTTATTTATTTACGACTAATACTTTCACTAGTACAGTAAATTTTATAACTTCTATAGGTACACATGTATTTTAATTAATCAATTTTTTAGAAGTAGGTATACAGAGTGAATTTTGTCCGGGGTCTTATCTGGGAGGAGCGTCAAAGTGCTGAAGCTCCGCCTTCTTCTATTGTCATTATTCGGAAGCGAACGAGTATGAATAGAAAAAGGCGGAGCTTGAGGACGTTAAAGCTCCTCCCAGATCAGACCCCGGAGAAAACGCGTCCTGTATAGGTATAAGAGTAGAAGTTAAATACATGATTAATAAACTTTCGATAATGAACAAAATGAGCAAGTATATTGTTTAATAAACTGACGTCAATTACTAGAAAATATTTAAGTATGTAAATTTTTTGACAAACGATTTTTGTAACCGTCGTTTATCGCATGATTTTTTTGCTTTGTTTTTTAACTTAATGTTTAGTCGAATCTAACCTATGGCAGAATAATTAAGGTTTCAATTTACGTTTAGAACGTTATTTATAAAGTTCACGTATAACAAACTTGTGTGCGAAGTTATGTAGGTATATATATATATATATGTATATATATATATTACACGAAATATTGTAGAGTTATAGATATATAGTAAATATTTATATAGTATATTGACCAGTAGATCTAATATTGGTCCACAAATTTATTTATTTTTTTTTCTTGTTTCTTGTTTTTGGCAATAATTGGCTCCACCAATCTCTTCGTTATATATTTTGTTTACAAGATCACAAGCTATATAGAATAAATTGCTCGATCAATAATTAATAATTATTAATCTCACCAGGAGATTTTCTTGCACCATGATAATTAGGTAATATATGTAGTACCTATATAACTATATCTATACATATAGATATTTTACTTTGTTTTATTTATTTATTTATTTTTTTTTCACGAAATTATCTAACCTAAAATTAATTAGGATTAGTAGAAACATCAATTTTCGTTTAAGACTTTCTACGTATTATTATATATATATCTATAATGTTACTTTAATGCATTTAACGCACTTTCATTACATACCAATTACACTTTGCTAATTTATTTATACATAGTTATTACTTTTCTTTAAGCAATCAATAAAAAAATTTAAAAAAAGAAAACACTATCTCTTGATTTTTCTTCACCTCGATTGACACTAATAATCTCTCGATCTTACCGCGCTTATATGTATAATCTTTCTCACCGTGTTATAGACAACGAAAATATTTTTTCACCAATTCCGATATATTCGAGTATGTTTTCAATTAATACAAGATCCACCAAAATTAAGGACGGAAAGCTTATAGAAGTAGAAAAAGTTTGAAAATAAAATATTTATAATAAATTGTAAATTATAAATATCGTTAAATAATTTTTTTATGTCGATTTTTTCAGTCGTTATAATAATTATTCTGTTTGAAATTTTTTCTATTTTAAAAAGTTTTCTAACTCTATACGGATATTATTATAATAATATTGATTTAATCACGTACATACATACATACATACATATACATAGCTTTAGATTTTTCTAATACCGAATTTTCACAATCGAATATGTATATCTAATATATGAAAATTTTCGTATAATAATTCTATGAGATAGATAAGTTAATACTTTATTAAAGCGTATCGATCCGATTACATTTAATTGTTACTATAATAATAATAATAATAATAATAATAATAATAATAATATATTTATAACTACACGTGATCACTTATCCGTCTTACAGAAAAATCTTAAAATTTTTTAGAAACTACTAAATAAAGAAGAAAGAAAATTTTCCAGATTTTTCAAACGTCAAGTGAACGCAATATTACATTATAATTATCTTGACTAAACTATAGAAAAGAATTTTCTTTATCATATTTATAATACATATAGAGTTGGTGGAACACAGAACACAAGTTTTCTTCCAAGTACGAAGTATGTTGTAGGTACCTACTTGTACGTAGAAGCAATCGTAAGATATACATATGTAGGTGTAGGTACTTGTTGATAAAATTTGAAACTTTCTTTAGTATATAAACATTGTCTATAGATACATATAATAACTTATCATTAAGTTTTTTTTTTTTTTTTTCGAAAAGGAAAAACAATTTTTAAACTGTCATAACTCTTCTAATTTTAAATAACACATCGTATTACTTTTTTGTTTTTTTTTTGTTTTTGTTTTGTTTTTGGCACAATTTTACGTAGATAATTAATTAGTAAAATACAAACCAGCTTCTAATATTCAGGTCGTACAGTCAATCATCTGTAACAGACAAATAAGAAAAAAAAATTCTCGTTCGTTATTTACTACGAGAGAAAAGAATCAATCAAATTGTATTGGTTTTTTTTTCTTCTTAATTTCTTTATTCTTCTTCTTGTACCATAAAGTATGGTGTATGATGAATACCAGACAAAAAAGATTGACTTTAATAGATTCCCTGAGGGAAGTTCGGTCTCATATGGGAATGGAATAACAGGGAAACCATTCCATCTATTTTTCTGTCAAGAACTGAGCTCAGAGATAGAATGTAGGGTTGAAATGTTCTGTATGTGTCGTTCGTAGGCCGATTTTCGTGGCTAAAGGTATAGAAATTTAACGGTAAGAAGACAGGGTTGTATTTCGGTGTGATACGAGGAGAGAGAAGAAAAAATCGAAACAAATAAAACAAAAAAAAAAAAAAACAGGAAACAGAGAGAAATGATAGAAAAAAGGAAAGTTAGGTCAGACTTAAGCCACGAGAAAGACGAGGTAATTAATTATTATAAAAGTAAGAGAAGTCTGACGAATAAAAAAGCTTAAGTCAATGTCAGAGTTACCAGAAATTATTCAACCGAAATTAACTACTCGTACACGTTTATTAAACGAATTTAAATTTTTGTTTCAAAAAGTTCGGTGGGAACTTGATCGCCTGGGGATGAACGGAAGTTTGCTAATAAGATTTTCCCGAGGTTTATAATTGGATAAACATTAATATTACGACGAATTAATTAAAGGAGACTTCGTCGAGTATACGTACAACGTACCAACCAACAACGTTTCTAAATTTAGTTTGTTTCAATTTTAAGTATGAACAAAAGAGGCTGAGGAACATTATTAACCCTCTGTAATTCTGAATGAGCTTTTATACATTTTCCAATCTATTATTATCCCGAAATGAATTTCGGAGAGAAGGTTCAAGTATGGTCTGGTACTTTCATGTACTTGATAGTAACTAACCCTCTCAAGACTTTTGGGTAATAAAATTTTGAGCGATATACTCAGTTGAGTGAAGAGGTCAGAGATTAGAAGTCTTTTGTTCGTATAGCAAGATATGAGTGAGCTTGTATCCCGAGCTTTGTAACCTGGCAGCTTTAAGTATAAAATAACATTATTATCGCGTCAGAAGGTTTGCTTGTTTAATGATAAGCTTGAATCCGGCGATAAGCTCGTTTGAATAAATTTAATGGTAGTAAAATCATGAGTATTAAATATGGAGTTGATATGGTTGGATTTAAATAATTTTTATCTCCATTGAATACGAGAGTTAAATTTTTTATTCCTGACTAAATAATTCTGCCAAATATTCTCGCAACTGTAGTGACAAATATGAGATTAATGTAAAGTGAAATTTCACGTTAAATGTCGACCTAAAGGCGACGTCGTAAGCCACGCCCTTTAGCTGAGTAACAGCTTTCAACAAATATTACGTGAATTTCAGGTAATCAGTTTGGAATTCAAATTACAAAATGACTTGGCGTACAAAATTTCCTATACCGAGTGTTTAAAATACGAGAAATCTGTGAAATTGGGAGGGGGTGAAAAAACATAATGCTTAAATTTTTCTTCAAAGGTTAATAAACCCGTAGAACATTCCTTGCAGGGTATTAAGCGTCTTTAAAAAAGTTTACGAATCATGAAAGCCCATAAAAAATATTGAAAAGAATTGAAGTAAAGTTTTGCAATCGAACCAGATTCTACTGAACTTAAGTCCATCTCAACTTCTCAATTGGCTTGTCTGAGCTTTAAGGCTTCACACGGAAGAAAAGACTGAGTAGAAATAAGCCAGGTTTAAGTATGCCCTTTGATTGACTACGTACATTATTTTCTTTATATTTTCCAATACCATATCTGAATCTTTCAGTTCTGGGTTAGAGTCGGGTAAGCAGTTTATCCGAGGACCGAGTTGTCTCTATTTCTACAGTTTCTGAACTAGGAAGACGAATGTTTGCACAGTTTCTCAGTCTCACTGTCGCAATTCTAAACCTCGAGTAAGAGAGATGGAAAAAGCAGACCAGATCTCGCGCAGCTTCACTTCCGTCTGTCTCTACGTTTCCGCCAAAACACACAAACTGTATGTAGTGGATGTGTTTCATATATGTATGTAGTGTGATTGTTAGTGGATGTCCATTCGACATGATACTTACAATCGAATATATATATTTTTCTGATTATTAAAATGAGTCTATAAAAAGTTAAGCAACATTATAAAAGCTTAAATCCAAATTTATCGACTAGTATTAAATTTGCATCTGCAATTTTCCATACTGAAAGTATTTTTGTTAATATTTGTTTCGTTTGCTAAAAGTTATAACGATGTGAATTTTTAGATAACTTTATTTTCTAAAGCTCTTTTAGACAATGAAAAATCCTAGTGCAGTTGTATGTTAGAATTGTTCTATTTGTTCAAAGGCGACAAACGTACGTAGCCTTTTGCGTTGTTGATATTCACGTAAATAAATATTTTCGCAAATGGCCTGCAGCAGCTTGCAATACGTATTGTATATACATTGGTTTGAATTGAAACAGAAATTCTAGAATCCTTCGAAACGAATTTTAACCGAAGAAGAATAGGACGTCGTTCTGAACCTCGACTGAAACGAAAATATTTTATCTGTATGGGAGATGAGATAAAAGCAGAAAATTCAAGGGTCGTATCAATGTGTATTCACCCGCGTATCTACGTTCCATATTCCTCGTTATTTTTCCCCCTTCGAAAAAACGACATTCGAAATCGAAAACGGATGAACTAAAAAAATTCTGAAACAGTACTACACGTCAAAATAAATTTCGGGTTTAATCATTTCTGAATAACATTATCACAATTTTGTACGTAAGTCTTTGATCGTATCTAACGAGCCAATTAGTGTTTAACCGTTGTGCAGAGAAGTCTTGAATTAAACTTGACAAGAACAAAGGAATTCAACTACATAACGATATTAAGACGTGGGTATTAAAGAAACAGTCAGCGCCCTATTATTCAACTTCGTAAATTAGAATCGGCATCAAAATGCTCAAGTATACTGAGAAATATCAATTATTTTTGCTTAATATACATCCGGTGTTAAAAAATTACGTGAATTTTCAAAGCCGAAACAAAATTTTTGTGAAAATAATTAATGAAAAATTGTAAAACAGAAAATAAATTGCTGGCTTAAAGCAGATCGATTTTCTCGAGGAGATAGCACATCGGGTATGTATCTAGTTTCACTCTAAACGCTTGATTCTGTGTTTGCAGAAATCAGTTTTGTCCCAAAAGCTATACAGCGCGATTTTATCCTCCATAGATAACTGCCTCGGAAATTTAAGTTTACTGAACATTATTTTCCCTCAAAGTTGTTCTTTCTGGTTTATTTTTTCGCATTTTTTTTTTTTTTTATTTATATTATTATTCATTCGTGAATTAAGCTCGAGGCGATTATGGAGTTTGAGAGCTTGCATGTATATACTTATACATAGTGTACAATAATTAAATGATTACGTAAACGTAATAAACAAGTAGAAAATAACGACGTTAACTTCAGATTACAATATGCAGATAATGTATTCAAAGGATCTTAATTACCAAACTGTGAATTATATTCAAAAATTCATTTCATTAGTTTTTAAATCATGATATGTACTCGATGTTTTCCGTATATCGTACGTCGAACGAAGACAAATCAAAAGTTTAAATTAGTAAAGTTTAGACGAAGTAAATTGATCATTCAATAACTTCTTTAAGGTAGGTACTAAATTCTGCATTTTAAGTCTATCGATTGCGAAAGAAAATCTTTTAGTAATAGTTAGACGATTAAATAAATAAAAATCGAGGGTAGATATTTGTTTGAAAAAATATTTTGGTACCGGGTTTAAGTTCCGGACTATAAAAAAATTTCGAATTTTTGAAATATCGGAACTGTAAATCAAATCGAAATGAATAAAATTCTCTCCAAATGATTTAGAAAAAAAAATTGAAAAATTCTTTATACATTAAAGAAAAACTTACCCAGATTATTATATCGTAAAAATCTTTTGATTTTACGGCTAGACTGTGATGTAGTAAGCCTTAGGACTACCCTTTGAAGGTGTAGGGCTAACCAAAATTCCTGGTGGTGGAGTTAAGGGTGCCGCCCATAAAGGCGGAGGTAATGATCGTCAAGAAGCGTAATATCCTTCGTGACGTTTCTGGCATTTCTCTCTTACGATATAGCAGAGAGCTATGGTGATGAGAATTGCAATTGTGATTCCCATCCCTATACTTATCCAGATTATTTCTTCGTTAATTCCACTGTGGCTCCTGCCTGGGGGGGAAAAAACAAAAGAAAAAAAAAAAACAAAAAACGTTACGAAGGTGGTATTAACAAAAATTTTTATCTTTTCAAATTATTACCAACATTGTTGTTAATTTTAAGACACTATTCGTTTTGCAGGGTGGAATTAATTGTAGATGATGGTCTAGACTAATAAACTTCTTTATTAAATAAAATGATGTGTTTACTTGACAGATGGAATAAATGTATATGTGTGTGAAGAAGTTCAGTCAGTCGAGAATCGATAATGTCCAACGTGTATTTAAATTGTACTTTCCAACACTTATTAAGACTGGTTTATATTTAGAAGTTAGATGCGGTATGTAGGAGGTGAATTTTATCCTCATGTAGGTAGAAATTACTGATCGAGTTACGCGCGGTTGGTGCTGATGCAAAAAGGGATAAAAATTTTTTAATCTGATTTTATATAATTAGTAAAAAAAAAAAAAAAAAAAAGAAAAGAAAATCGTTTAAAACGAAAAAATAAAACGTTTAAAAAAAAAAAAAAAAATGTAAAATGAAATAAATTTTATTCGACTTTTTCTTGTTTCAGAGTTGTTGAATAAAATTTTATCTTCTTTGCATTAAATTTGTTTACAGATGATTAAAGACTTCGAAAATCAGATGTATCCTTCTCAATCGTTTGGCCTTAATCGTTTCAGCAATAAATCAACAGTGTACTAGAGTGCACTTGCATCGCTGCCAAAGAGCCGGAGGTGGAACTATGACTTTAGTAATAAATAACATATTTAGTACGCGGTTGCGTGTAACTATACATATTCTCGTAAATTTTCACTAACCCGATCTCGTTTGTGTTTGGCTGTGTGACAGAGAATGCATATTGCAGTTAGAACGTTAATTTAATTTTTTTTTTTTTTGTTTTATTCTACGCCCAGTCAAATGTCAGAAACTTTTTTGTGGGTGGTAAAAACAAAAAAAAAATGTATGAAAAGGTCTGGAATAATGCAGAACAAAAGACTGGAGTTAGTTACAATTCCAAAAGTACTAAAAAATGTAGGTACAGGTTTTTTTTTTTGTATTTTTTTTATTTTTTTATTTACTAATTTTTGAACATTAGAATTACTTTGAATTTTCAAAAATTATAGTATTACCATTGTAATGGGTGCTGTAAATCCCGACTTTGCCAGCAACTCGACCACCAACCGGCATCTTGCTTATATTATCACGGTTCCGGTTGCCTGAAACAAAGAATGAATAAAAAATGTTGAAAAATTTTAATAAATAACAAAAAATTTGAGATAGAAAAGCTTATGAAGATTTTCAATTATTTACTCGTCTATTTTTTTAAGCACATTGAAATTCGGTACTAATTTATTTCGTCCTTTATTCGATTTTGCGAAAATCTTCTTCCGCCTACACCTTTTCAACGTTTTGCAGAACGAATGAAATTTAAAGCACTTGGATTAGATGAGAGTAAATATAACTCGACTACGAACCAATGAATAAATTTTACAAAGAAATAAACAACGAAATGAATAAATTTTATCCACCGAAATTGTGCCAAGAGTCGTTTTAAGCCTTCTCTTAAACAACCCAAAGTTCCGCGGTTATAGATTCAGAATTTTTTTTTTTTTTGTTCAATTGTCAATTCGGTATAAAACTTTGCCCTTAGAATTTTGTACCCGTCGATCTTTCCAGTCAGTTGAAAACCGACTGAATTAAACTTTCTAAAAAAGTAAAAAAAAAAAAAGAAGAAAGAAAAAAAAAAACGTCACAAGGTAAAGATTGGAAGTTGATGTCGAGTGACGTTTAAAAGTCTCACAGACGTATTTTACGGGCCAACGTTGAAAATCCCCGAATTTACCAAATCCCTCATTTTATTTCTGGTATTTAGTTACAGTCAACGAACTTTTTTTTTTTTTTTGTTTATTTATTCTCTTTCTCTTTTTTTATTTTATTTTTATTTTATTTCATTACAGAGGTTTTTATTTTCCTATTTTCTCTACTTTAACCAGCGATCTCATCCAACTGCATGCATAATGCAAATAGTTTTCCACAGATCTCGTAGATTTGAATTGAAAAAAGTTCACCTATATATTTCTTTATGCACTTTTTTTTTTATCTGAGATTTTTAAAGCATGATAAAGAAAATAAAACTTGCGGAAAAATCTCAGAGCTACTTATTGCCAATTATTTTTCTAAAGCTCCGACGATATTACTGTCTATTGAAAAAATATTGAGAAAATTTAAAAATCAATTATTTTACAACTTTTCATAAACTTCACCCAGCTTCCATATATTTTTCAAAAACTTTATAAATTATTTCAACGACATTTCCTCCTATACCAAAAATTTGTAAATAAATATTGAATCGCGTTTCCGTTTTGAAAATTAACGGCAATGAATTTCTTTAGTTTATTCAACATGAGAAGATTTATTTATTCGCTTGTAATATCCTTCATTCGGAATATAAGATTGAAAATTTTCGCAATTTTAGTCATTCATGAAATATATTATACGATCGTTATAACAGGCGTTGAAAAATTATTTATTTTGAAAATTCGTGTTCATTGTAAATTTATTTCATGTTTTATTAAACCCGTTTAAAGCCGGCGGTCATTCATCCTGCGCGGGTAAAATGTTTCACTGTTTTCCCTGAACCTCGAGTTTCCGATTATTCTGTCCATTGATTTTGACCAATTGACTTTTCGAAATAACTAATTTATGATATCTACACCATAACTTGAACAACTGTGATATCGATTAATGTTATTTTACTCTCTGTAGGCAGTAATATCACACTCAACGTTATTATAATCTAAACTTTGAATTTCACGGTATTACCTACCAGCGACTGCAGTATAATTGCTAATACAAACTCTCGGTTCCGCATTAGCCTAGAATAAGCTAAGCTTCATTTTCCAGTAAAGATAATTGGCGCTGGTTGGTTAGTGTTTAGTTAATTTAATAGAACAAATAGAGTCAGTAGATTTGGAACAAAAATTGAACAACAAATTGATTTCATTGTTTTTAATTTCCCGCAATGAAAATTAAAAGTTTTCACAAAAAAGGGAAGTTATTGGTTTTGATCCGATTTTCGAAAATCGAGTTTTCATCAGATCTCGACGTTTTTGGGTCATAGGAAGCTATTCTGACTATTTTTTGATGGACGTCCGTATGTGTGTGTGTAAACAAATTTTTGTCGTACGATATCTTTAGAACGAATCGATCGATTGGAATGGTTCTTATGGCGATCGAAAGGGTTTATCAAGACTTAGATTTGATTAGATTTTGGAGTCGATCGGTCGAGTAGTTTCAAAGTTATTTGAAAAATAAAAATTAAAAAACAATTTTTTTCATGTTTTTAGCGTATAATTTCTAAACTGTTCGTGCGGTTAGTCTCAAAACTTGATCAGACTCAGCTCTTGGATAGCCCTTTCGATCGCCGTAAGATTCATAAAAATCGAACGATTGGTTTAAAAGATATTGCACGACAAAAATTTCTCTTTTTCTCGTACGATACCTTTGGAACGAATTAACCGATTTGAATGATTGTTGCGGCGATCGAAAGGGTTTATCAAGACTTAGATCTGATTAGATTTTGGAATCGATCGGTCGAGTAGTTTCAAAGTTATTCAAAGAATAGAAATTGAATAAAAAAAGATTTGTACAGGGAAAACTAATTATACTTATAACCTTCTTTAATTTATTATAAACACAACAGTATCTATTAATTGTAACGTATTTAACACAACGGGAAGTTTTTGGGTTGGCCCACAGGTCAACCGGTTTCCTGATTTTTTTTTTTGATTTTTTACACCCCAGCTTTGCCATTTATCACAACAACAATAGCCATTGCCAAACTGGGTTACATCAACAATTGGTGCTACGTTCTAGGGGTAGAATAATATTATTTCAGGGTCCCTCGATTCTAATCGAAACTCTGCATCTGTGGGTCAGACTTGTCGCCATAGGTATGATGCCAAAAAAATTGAGAATGTGAAAGAAAAATGAAAAAAATTTCTCGAGCAATTTACCCCGAATTTAGAAAAGCTATAGAATCGCCTAACAACTGTAAGGTGAGTATTTCATTTATTTAGATTTTAGATTATGACTACGAAGGTGGGTCAAAATTGGATCCCGGGAATTTGAGATGCTGTGAATTTAACCCCGAGTTAACCGGGGTATAGCTCAAGAGAATCAGTTCCCCTTCGTAGATAAAGGACACTTTAAAATGGTATCGCGTATCGCCAGGCTATACTTCCGCTGAAAGTAATTAATCCTTGCAGACTGGTCTGATATAAATCCTACGAACAAAATTTAGATCGAAATTTAACTCCAGACAGACTCTTTGTCTTCAATAAATCTAGATAATGCCGGACTCCAAAGGCACCTCTGATTCAATTCGTCGTTCAGAGCTTGTCGAAATTCTCATTATTCTGATTACGAATAGAAATGTAGAAAACGACGCGGATCAAGACGATTTAAATCCTGGATAAAAGAGGGAGAGGGGAGTCCTCAAAGGAAAGGAAATAAATTTGTATAAAAATGGGGATTTTAGATTGAAATTTTAAACTTAGAATCATCAGTTTCGGATTATTTATGAAAAATAAAATCGAGCCTAAGGTGCAGCGCGAGTCATAAATCAAAACTTGAAGAAATTTTTTTTTTGTTTTAAAATTGGAACAGCAATTCATGGACCAGAGTGTTTCTGGTCGATGCACAGCGTGTTCACCGAGTGATTAGAAGTGGAGAGTTTTTTTTTTTTTTTTTTTCTTTTTTATTTTTTTCGGAAAGAACAATGAATTGTCCGTGTAGAATCGTGATGCATGAATGAAAATCCCCTTCGTGAATGATTCCGAACGTGTCATGAATTATTTTCTTTACTTTGAATAGCTTTAAGAATTTTTTATTTTTTTTTTTTTTCTGAGTCTGAAAGAACTTTTCGTAACATAAATTTCAATCTTTGCGCCGAATGGATGAGATTTAAATATAAGTAGACTCGTGAATTTTTGTATTCTATTTTTTGTTTTTTAAATTTACTACTCGGGATTTAGTAGTTGTCAATACATAAATCCGCTACTGTATTTTACAGCATCCCTGTAACCCTCGTGAGATTTCATCTCGCCTTTTCTCTAGACTCGAGTGATATTTGAACCCGCCAACTCCTCATTCCTATTTTCTTTTTTCTCTTGCCTTGTAGCTTTCACCTTATACCTTATAAAGCCGAGCCGATCTCAATTTTCTCTTCTCTTTTTTTTAAAACGTTTTTTTTTTTTTTTTTCTTTTTTCATCTTCATCTTTTGCCTCGATGACGTCACGTCACGTAGCAAAGCTTAACGCTTGTTGCTTCTCGTTACTCTTCACAATCAAGTGAACCTAATAAGTGAAAATGTATCCAAAATTTTATAGCTCAAAGTCTTAACCGTACGAAAATTTCAAAGATTTCAAACAAAAGGTTAAAGTGTTCTTATTTTCCGCGGTTTACGATGATCCGTATCTTTAATTCTTGGCATGTCTGAGTTCAGTCAAGTAGCCAGTATAACTACCAATTAAAATTTCATTACCAAATGGAATTTCTACCTTGTCAAGCATCCAATTTATCTCGAATGAGTCTACCCCATCATAACTACCTCCAATTACTCAACTGCTTTACGAGTTATGAGACCCATCAGCCATAAATCATAAATAAAAAATCTTATATATTCACAACGAGCTTAAATGGACAATCGAATCGCTCTTTCCACTACTCATACGATCGGAGTAGTAAGATTAATTACCCTTTTTCAACAATTTGAAATACTATTTTTAACTCTATTTGTAGATACAAATTTTTCGTAGAATTTTATGTGCAGATGGTTTTAAATTGTCAAAATTTTAACTCGATTTGGAAACAATGGCTAAAATTTAACGCGTGTCAAACTCAGGGTAGACAGAGAGGTATTAGGTATGATATATTACTGTTCATGGATATACGCACACATTAATATAATCGAAATATAGAATAGAGCGAGTGGTCCTCATTGGTATATTATAGTTTGGTATAAAGGGTTGAGATTCCGTTAATGTGACAGCCAGTAAGTATAGTAAACTAATGGTATTTGTACCTGGTATGTCATTGCAGGAAATGTGGTTGAATAAGAGCGACTGGAATATAACGCGTATTGTCAACACGATGTAATATGTCCGCTCGCGTAATACTCGGTATAAAAATTCCTCGTTTTATTTTACGGGGTTATATAACCTAAAAAGAAAAAAAAAAAAAAAAGAAAAAGAGAAAAATATTCCGTAAAATTTTTTGTGAATTTAAACCCGAGTTACACTCTTTTACCAAATACATAAAAATGTATAAAATATATATCTATACGCGTATGTATGTTACATACATACGTTTACTCATTCTGCTTTTATTATTCAAAATAGGTACCTACTGCACCAATTCATACTTTAACTCCTCCCTAGAAAATTTCTATTCAGTTTAAAATCCGCCTTAAGAGTCCTTCAGGAAAACGCCCTAGTACATTCTGACTAGGTCACTGCCTGTTGGGTATAACAGAGAGGAAATTCAAAACTGTACCTTCGGGAATCGGCACGGTGTCCCACGCAATTATCGAGTTGGTTTCCTGGGGACGTAGTCAAATTGACAAATTCGTAGGAGAGTTCGTGACCGCTTTTAACTGATGTTAGGTATGTACATTAACTTCCGGCTATTTGGTAAGACGAGGTTTTAGTTTTTCAGAATTTTAAACACTAGTGTGACTGTGAACAGGGATTGAATTATTCGTCAAAGAATTAATCCCGGAATATTGAATATCTGGAGTTCTTGTATTTAACGGATTTAGTGAATATACTAGAATTTAGTAACACGTAGGATAAAATTTTCCCCAGTAGATACTTTTAAACATTTCCTTATTCCTTTATCTACTTTCTTTTTAAGTCTTAATATTGGGAATGCGGTTTGTCTTTTAGACGTGAAGGTATTTCGTAGATTGAAACAGGGATAGGAAATATTCCCAAGAGGTAAAGTTGGTGGTAGAAAATTTGTTCCATTTTCTTTTCTTTGTATTGAAATTTACAAGTCCACTTGTCTTCTTTTTTATTTATTTATTTTTTTTTTGCTTACTTTTTATTTTGCTTTTATGCTAAATATCCAAAGGATAGCTCCGAAAATCGATCGACAATAAATCATCCCCTTGTATTGAATATTCTTAGTACGATGTGCAACGGTTTAGATATTCTTTTTCCCCTTTCAGATACAGAGAACAGGGATTATTCTAACTTTTAGAAAGTTTTCACGCCTTAGAATATAGCCGGATTTTCAGGTCAAGGATTATTTTAAAATAAGAAAACTTATTTTCTTTAGTTGTGTAGTAGCTACAGCTACAACGTCGTTTACGTGCAGAGTTTTAGAAAATAGACACCAGTTCCAGGTAGGTAGGTACCGATTTAGAGGTAAAATTTAAGAGAAGTTTTTATCACATTTTCCAATACTTTTTAGCTATAGATAATTCTTTATTCACTGTGAAAAATTCATCTCGATAAGTATATATATGTATATCTGCTTGAAAATATCCAATCTCGAACTGTTTCGCGTTAAAATTTCACGCCGAAAGGTAAAAGCTTTTATCGGAATGAAGTCAGAAGCAGTACCTACAGAATTCTAGGAAAAAGGAAATAAAATATTTTTTCCATTATTCTTAATTCTTATAATTTTTATATATTATTCTTGGTATTTTTTTTAATCCGAATTCACGAGTCAGACTCGTTAGGATTAGTCGGTTTACTTAAAAAGCTTTATATTCCGCCCATAATCAGAGCCTGGAATTTCCGCAGTATTAACAACGAATTTTTTTTCAACTGCTTTAAGCTTCTGTTTAGCACAAAAAAAAACGAAAAAAGAAAGAAAGAAAATAAAAATCGAAAGTTTTAGTCGAGTGTTAAAGCTTTCAGTAAATCTTGTTAAAAATTTAAACTACTCTTAACAATACGAGAGTCACGCTTTATGCCAGTTTTGTAATACAGAATCCAACAAATCTGTCGCGACCTTTCCAAGAGTTCGTGATAAAAATTTATTTCTAAAATATCTCTCGAGGGATATAAAATTCGAGAAAAAAAGAAGAAAGAAAGCAAAAAAAAAAAAAAAAATACAAAAAAAAAAAAAATAAAAATACAAAAACTGTTAGAATTCGAGAAGATTTTCGCTCTCTGAGATATGACAGGTATTAGGCTGTTTGTGTCCTGTTCGGTCCTTTACAGAACATCGTAAATATAACACGGGAAAAAAATAAATTACTTTCCGAGGAACAGAAATTTTTGACAAATAAATTCACACCTTTGTCAAAATGGAGAGAAAAAATAAAAGTTTACGAACGATTAATTAAAAGAAAGAATAATTAATTTTTAGAAGAAGAAGAAATGAAATGTAATTAATATTTAGAAAAAAAAAAAATAAAAAAATTAGAATAATTTTTTTTTGCATTGAGAAAATTCCAGAGTATGGAAAAAAAAAATAATGAATAGAAAATTCGAATGAAATATATATAAAATTCATTAAAAATATAATTACAGTCGCAATTTACGTTTCATAAACTTCATGTACATTTTTATTTATTTATTTAACCTTAATTTAAAAGTCAAATTTGTACACATATAGGGTGTATATTTTTTCCTCATACTGGAGTCGATTCCCCTGTCGATTCAAGTATTCTACGACAGCAAATCGTTATTTATGGATATTTTAACCCCACGGATTTCGCAATTATACGACGAGATGACTGTTCGCGATTTTTATCACCATACCAATCCCTCTTTTTTTTTTTTTATCAAAAGATAGTAAAAAAGTATATACATATATAACAAAAATTGATAAATGGGTCATTTTTTTAACTAGTTAAAGAAATCTCGAACGCTGACGTTCGCACTACCTATACATATACTTGCATTTCTATGTGCTTTGAATCGGTGGCTAGAATATAAAATTTTTTCCCCAGCATTTGAAATTTTTCTATTTAATTCATCGTCAAATGATGAAATCTTTTTTTTCATTTATTTTTTGTTTTCTGTTTTTTTTTGTTTTCTTTTATCGCAACTTAACGAGATGAGAAAACGACAAGAATTAATGAACGATATATTTCCTTCGTATTATATAGCTTAAATGAAGTTCGAAGGAAAAAGAGCAGCTGGAATCGTTCAAGTTGGGTGTGAACAACATCTGCAACCATGGCAACTCCCTTGTGGACGTCCATATATATCGTTGTAGCCTCTTTTCGTTCAGAATGAGCAGGTTTTACCTGGTCCACACGTAACCTTTGATGCCATATTAATGGTTCACAAAGGTGGCGAAAGCCCAGTAGTAATCAACAGAAAATATATATATTGCTCGATGTTAAACTGCAGAGTGTGATAACCGTTTTTAGTTATTTCCAATTTCAGACTGCATCATGATATTGGAGTAAAAATTTGCATGATATTTTATCGCAATAACTATTCCGTTATTTCATATTATATTAAAACTTTTTTAATATGCAGTTAGAAAATTGAAAATTTTCAAAAAAAGGGAAGTTATTGGTTCCGGTCCGATTTTCCAAAATCGAGTTTTCATCGGATCTCGACGTTTTGGGGTCATAGGAAGCTATTCTGACTATTTTTGGATGGACGTCCATATCTGTGTGTGTGTGTAAACAAATTTTTGCGCTACGATATCTTTAGACCGAATCGACTGATTAGAATGGTTCTTATGCCGATCGAAAGGATTTATCAAGACTTAGATCTGATTAGATTTTGGAATCGATCTGTCGAGTAGTTTCAAAGTTATTTGAAAAATAAAAATTAAAAAACAATTTTTTTTCATGTTTTTAGCGCGTAACTCCTAAACTGTTCGTGCGATTAGTCTCAAAACTTGATCAGACTTAGCTCTTGGATAGCCCTTACGATCGCTGTAAGATTCATCAAAATCTAACGATTGGTTTAAAAGATATTGCACGACAAAAATTTCTCTTTTTCTCGTACGATACCTTTGGAACGAATTAACCGATTTGAATGATTGTTGCGGCGATCGAAAGGGTTCATCGAGACTTAGATCTGATTAGATTTTGGAATCGATCGGTCGAGTAGTTTTAAAGTTATTCGAAGAATAGAAATAGAAGAAAAAAAGATTTGTAAAGGAAAACTAATTATACTTATAACCTTCTTTAATTTATTATAAACACAATAGTATCAATTAATTGTAACGTATTTAACACAGCGGGAAGTTTTAGGATTGGCCCACAGGTCATTCGGTTTCCTGATTTTTTTTCTATTCTTAGGATTCAAGTTTTTCCCAAATTATGATCATCCCATTCGATATATTCAATTCTCATTTTATTTCGTTAAAAATTTATACCCTACTTCAAAGATTTCAACCAATAATATGATGCTGCAAGATGATCAGTATTCGAAAATAAACTTCTTATACCTACTCGTAAAATTTTCAAACTTTTGAACTCGCTCCAATTATATTCTCCGCAAAACTGTGACCTAGGTACTAGATATAGGTACGTGCGATGGCTTAATTAAAGATTGAAGAAAAGAATCTGATAGAACAAGTTCTGAATGTGAAATCGGTTGTAGAATATCACTGTGAAATAGACTGTCAAATTTATCTAGATCCCGGATATATCACTTTGATTTATAGAGGTTAGAGACAATTCGTTCGAACGTAGTAAAATACGATTCGAATCAGACCGAGACTAATTTATTCGGTATCCCGCCATCTTAGTTTATCTTGTCAAGTTTCTAAGTTCAGAAGTGGATTATACCCGGTGTTTGATTAAAAGTTCGTAACACTTTTGGTGTTCCTTTTTATTTTATTTATTTTTTCATCGTTATATCGCTTTTCTTTTAATTTGAAAAACCAATTGGAAATTGTCTAGTTAATTTAAAAGTTCAAGCTTATTGTAAAATTACAGTAAAAAATATTTCATTCAGGTTCATCGTTATTAACGAATACTAAATAATTAAATTATCAATTCATTTTCATCTCTAATACGTCGTTTCGTATGGAGATAATATTCGAGTAATATTTTTACGTATGTATGTACCTATAGGTAAATGCCTAATAAATTTCGTTACCATTATTATCGTTCATATACGGGTAATTATAGCGTCACCTGCGTTCCAACGGTATTAAACTGTTTAAAACCGAACCACCTTAACCTAGAATTAATATCTAGAGTCTGATCGTATCGATTACCAAATCGTAGTTTTTAATTAATTTTTTCTTTTCTTTTTTTCTTTTAAGCAAATTGCCAAAGATTTTCGAAAAGTTTAAACGCTTTTTTACTCGACCCCGATTTGACCCTCTTTTAAAACTTTGAGGATCCTAATTTCATTAAGTAGAAAATTCTTTGGACAAAAGCTAATTTTTGTCTTCGATTAAATCAACGTATTTTTAATTTCTTTCTTTATTTATATAATTCAACGAAATGTATATATAAAAATATAGAAAATACAGTTTCTCAGAAAATGAGTATAAATATTCATCAAAGCTTTTAGATATTCGCAATTTCTTCTGTCAATACAAAACATACAAAATCTGATATAAAAAAGAATAAATTCTTATAGATTTGATAAAAATTTTCACTCATCTTTGGCCGTGTTTCAAAAGTGAAAATATTCAGAAATAGTAAAATTCTTTGATGTATAAAACGGATATCGTTACATACAAGTCGTCGTTCGATTTCGAATGTCGATTCTATACGAAATTGGTTCCACTTCAAGTCGATGTGAGATTTCGAAATTCCCTGCAGTTCGATGAATCGGCGTTAACGACGTCGAAATATTGGTGCAAAAATTTCACAGGTTTCTATATGGTTCTACGATTTACAGATATTATTTTCTCTTCACAAAATCCGAACGATCTTTTATTTATTTATTTATTTATTTATTTATTTATTTATTTATTCATTCCGATGTGGTATAATAAAAAAAAAAAGAACTTTATTGATATCTGACACACAATATGATATACCTATGTGGTCAATTATATTATTGAAACGCTGATAATACCTTGAGATAGATAAATTGTACGCGTATATTAATTGGAATGCACAGTATTCCTGACAATTGATTATTGATTATCGATGACTCACCCTTTACCAAAACGATGCGTACAGTATATATAAACTACACCGAATTCTGCATAACATTCGTCACAAAATTTCACCTAAAAATTATTGAAAACAAAAGCATCGATCTATTCCATTGCAAAAATAACGAAATAAAAAAAAAATATGTATAACGTACACTCGATAATATTTTTTCAATTTCATTCGGTTTAAATAAAAGTTAATTATAATTTCACAGTATGTATAATTTAATATTTAAATATTATATAAATTAATTAAACTTACATATGTATATTCGAAATTGTATATAGATTTATTTTTATCGTCAATTAAATTAACACCGTTTATAAAAAAACACCCTCTACTTCACTCGCTGTATATAATTTCATAATGATATTTCATACGTAATAATATAAGTTGTTTCTTTTTTTTTTATATTATTTAATAATTAAATTGAATAATATTCAAGTCCAAATTTTTCGATATTAGATACTTAATTAGCACACGGTTTCAGTAGTCAAGTCATGTTTTGGTCTGCCGGTTTGGTCGAGCGATACGTAGCAGTGATAAAGGTACGCGTTAAGTCGGGCGTCAGGAGCTCGCGGAAGCTGGCGGCCGACTGACGCTGCCTGTTTCTACTAGGCGTGCGTCGAAGGGAGTATGAAGCACCGGATCGAGAGAGGGTATACACAGATAAAGCGATAAAGAAAAGTGAAAAAATCTAAAGAAACGTGATTTTAACTCCATTTTTAATTTCTTCATAATTATTTGTTTCATCTTTTTTATCTCTCTTTATTTTTAATTGTTTTTGGACTTCTTCTTTAAAGGCAAAGGAATCTGTGTGTAAATAGATCCCAAAATGTATCGAGAAACACGTATATGGGTATCGTGTACCGTATAGAAGTAGAAATAATTGAGTGGACGACGGTGTATCCAGCCATAATAAAGCTTCTAAATGTTGGAGCAAGATAAATGATGTTTACTGAAGATATTTGATAAGCCACTCACTCTGTTTCAGACTCGATTCGTGACGGTTAGACAGAAAAAGGGCGCGCGTTAGCGTCTACAATGTGGTTATCGATCTAGATCGGTGATTGACTTGAGGGTGTCGTAGCGTCGTAGCGTCTTAACGTCGCGACAGCAAGACTCAACCATCAGGCGAGAATTAAACTCTCGTGAAAAGAAAATTTTTTATTTTATAATTTAAAATTAAAAAATATATCCAGGATATCGAAAACGAGCTTTGAGATAGATTTTACTTAAAAATGACGGAGAAAATTGACGAAATAGATTCGCGATTGCTTAAATCAATATCTATACGAACTTAGTCTGATATAAGTAGACAACAAACATCCATAAATTATGTTTATCATCCTATCGTCTGGAGGAGGAGCTGAGTAGTTGGAATAACGGCAGTAGCTTAAATCCTGAAGACTCTCAGCAGCACGAAGATATTTCTTTTCATTATTATCCTTAATAGTCTGACAGGAGGGAGTTGAAATTCTGTAAAGCTTTAGCAAAGGGTTGGTTAGGTTTCCGAGTTTACTTTGACGTTGACTAGCGGTTAAAACGAGCTGCATCTAGCTGCGGAAATGTTATAGTTTCATTTTATCTACCGGTAGTAGAAATGCGGAATAAGAAAATGGTCTCGGGTTGATAAAATTTCAAGAATATACAAATTGGTGATATTCTTTGTCTGCTGCAGACACAACGACTTGTCTATAATTAATCACAAATTAAAACAATCCTTGCTAGAAATTGCGTCGTATTTTGCATCTCTTCTGGTACTTTTATTAATTAAAAAAAAAAACAAAAAAAAAAAAAAACATGCCGGAGAAACAGTTTTTCGGAGTAGTTTTCATCAAATAGAAAAAAAAGGATGGGTTTGTCAGGGGAAGAAAGGGTATAAAAAAGTAATAAAAGACCGAAAAAAAAGATCAGAATTGAAAATTTCACATAAAAAAAATGCTCTATATATTGACAAACAACAATTTCATACAGTGCGTTTGATCCCAATTCGATCTGGGTACACTTACAATTTCTTATTGTCATTGGCAAGGATCGCCCTATGTATTGACAAACGACAATTTTATACAGTGCATTCATTCTAATTCGATCTGGGTATATTTACAATTTTTTTGATATCATTGGCAAGGAATGCCCTGTATATATGAAATTCTCAACTCGGAAGAATATATTTTTTCATTCAGAAAGGTAATACAGAGAAAAAAGTATAGGTTTGTCAGTAAAACAGCGAAAATCGATTCATTTCCGGTAGTACCGGAAGTCCAAATTAAACGAGACATGGAAATTTTTCATGCCCATCATTTGGTTGTAAAGTCCTGTGAATTTCAGATTTTTTCATCGCGCCGTTTCCGAGATTACCGCGCGAGTTTGTCGAACAGGCCGACAGACACACCGACATCTTTCCAAAAACCTGTTTCTTCGGATTCTAGAGGGTCGAAAACGTGAAGATTCGTTGAAATGAGCAAAAGTCACTTTTCGACCCAAAACCAATACTTTTCTTATATCACCGTAGGCGATGAAAAGTAAAAAATTTGCTAATATATGGGGATTGAACTACTCGTATTTGAATGATTCGTGAATAAGGGTTGTTGCGATAAAACAATCAATGGATTTCCAGGATCTCTGAAATAGAATAGAAACACATACCTAAATATATAGGTTGATGATATGTATCGGGCAATTGTCTCGGCGACACAACAGAGGCGCCATATTCCGTTTGGCAGATGGCCAGAGGTTTGAGAATGGGAAAAGCATAAAGCGGCGACGTTACACATAAAAAGCTCGAGCTTTTTTGTTGTTTAAACTTATCCTAGCTGAGATCCGGATCTTACGATCGTAGATATAAACCAGTTGAAGGTTTCTTACATTTTTGGTGCATTAAATTTGGAGACTTTCCAAAGATTTCTATAATAATACTGTCTATACGTTGAGATATTACTGTAAACTTGCTAAATATTATTCTATACTTAAATTTTCATCCAAATCTATATATTTTTCTTCTTAAAACGTTCTGTTCCTGTTCCTAACCTCCTCTATCCTTTAAATTTTCATAATTCTCACATTTATGCACTAATGTATTCAAATCTATTCTCTTCCCTCCGATTTCTGACGTAATTTCACAGCTGTTAGAACCTCTGAGTAAACCCTCGTGAAAATTGTTGTTGCAATATATTTGAGACAAATAATTTCACCTATCAGTTGTTTTTGAATTCTAAATATGAAACCGGGTAAACGATTGGGCACAGAAAAATTCTTAACTAAAGTAGTTTAGGAATTTTCACACTGTGTTCAAAGATCCCGTCTTTCATGTTTTTATGTAAACTTAATCAACTGAGCTAGCCGCCCTCTTGATATGTTCGAGACTAATTCGCGGTTGTGAAAGAGCTACGACGATGAAACCTTTACAAGGGTTCTGGACTGGGTTTCGCCCTTTATCAATCCCAAGATTTATCCAAAGGTCTCTTTCAGCACCCTGGTCCAACTGACCAACCACTTTGGCCATGTGTAACCTTCTTTTAGAAGGGATCTGAAAAGGCCGGACCCTGACCCTTGAGCTAACTGATCTCGTAAACGGCCGACCAACTCCGCCCTTATTTCGAACTTCGTGTTATTTTTCTGCATATTTTATACAAACCTTATACATACACAAATACGAATATAACCTCGCAAATTGTGGTTCTGGAGTATTTTTATACGAAAAAAAGGTATATTTCCGATATACATATTCCAGCAATCCCATTTGCGAGAATGAAGTGAGCTTTTTTCATTCTAAAAATGATAAAATATTTTCTTTATACTCACAGCTCGGTTTTTTTTTTTCGTATATTTTATCGACAGATGAGCGATTAAAAAACGAAAATAATTTAATTTTTGTATACTTACACGAGAATCGAAAGCTGGTTAATATTTTTTTGGAAAACCTTTTACCTTTTCTTTTTTTTTTGCTTTTTATTTTCAACCTAGCCTCGGGGTTAGAAGTTTTTATACGCTTGGCCAGATACAGAAAGCGTTGTTACGTAACTCCGGTCTAATTTACGGCCATACTTTGGCCCGAAGGGTCCATAAGAA
The DNA here is from genome assembly GCA_963924015.1 of Macrophya annulata. Classification (NCBI taxonomy): domain Eukaryota; kingdom Metazoa; phylum Arthropoda; class Insecta; order Hymenoptera; family Tenthredinidae; genus Macrophya; species Macrophya annulata. The sequence goes on from OZ001262.1 coordinate 3,859,992, forward strand.
CTGCTAAATTAAATTCTTTCGATATATCTGTTACACGATTAGTCATGAGATTTTTAACAAATTCTATCTCGGATTAATAACGATTCACCCTTTCACGCTCTTTAAATCCAGGAGGAGTTATTACAGGACTTGCAAGACTTGCAGAAGCTTATTAAAAGGCCAGAAGCTACTGACAGGATCAATGAACCGCAACATTCAGTGAGTGAATGAATATTTATCTTACATCTCACATTACTCTGTTACAGTGAATCCTTTGGGGTAAGTTCACGCAAATTTTTAACTGGCTAAGAGAGAAACGTGAATAAATATTTAAGAATTTTGGAATATTGACAATTTAAAAAATCAAATAGGAAATTAGAACGAGAAATTTTCAGTATTACAAAAATATTATTTAGTGTGAACGTGCCTTTAGATTGACCCGAGCATTATACTGGCGGAAGCCAACCTTCTGGAGATAAATTGTTAAATCTGTCCAAGAGCCTTGCGGATACCTCGGTGATCAGGGTCGCGTTTCAATTTTGTAGGAACCAAGTAGGTCGGTACGTGCAGTTCAAAGGATCTGTGGGATAGAAAATCTCAAGGATGCCTCAGGAGTTTGAGTATTTTCGAGTAGAATAAACGACCCAAAGGAATCATTAGGGATGATTGAAAAAAAAAAAAATTGAATGGTTATTCAGAAATTTATTTGAAAACTGATTTTTTAGAAATATATAATCCGTTTTAAAATCAAGGAGAAATTTATAATGTGATAGAAAAATTTCTTGTCTATTTTATAGAACTACGTGTCTTTCTAATCGCAGAAACTTTTTGACGGTTATCGAATAAATAACAAAAATTTTGTTTCATCGAAAATTCAAATCTTAAATTTGAGACGAGGTTTTTTGAGAATAAAAGCTTTTGCTCAAATTACATTGAATTTATAAGTTCTTGAGATTTTTACTCCTAGTTTTTTCCTTCTCATTTTCATAAGAATTTTATCATATATTATTTTGTTACCAGGGATCGAGGTATAAATTTTTTTATTTTTTTTTCATCAAAAAGTAGGAATTGTAAATTTTTATACGCATCGACGAACTAAGCTTATACTGACAAATCGCCGAATAATTTGCAGTTTAAATATACGATATCGCGCTCGGAATAAGCCCCTTGAATAATTCAAAGTTTGATTAATCTTTGGAATATCAAAGGACTTTAAGGTCGTTCTCGAGGAGTTAAACTGAGCGTAAATAGACGACGATTTATACTTGACGACTTCATTAGTTACAATTCAGGAAGCAATGTACCAAAGTGAGGTAATTACGGAAACAATACCACGTTGAAAATTCTACTTCTTATAGAATTATCTAGGTATATCTACATGTATGGGGCATTCCATACTACTTCGACCTGGGTCTGACCTCTGAAAGGCACTTAGTTTTTTTTTTACATTTTTTCAAATCGATTTGAATTTTCTACAATTTTTTTTAAACCACCATATTGGTCGACACAATTTGAAAAATTCTGAAAAATCGTGTGTCAGGTATTAAAATTTTTAAGCTTTGACCCGGAGTGGGTAGATTTTTCCTTTTTACTGTTTTCAAGCTTTTTCCGGAATAAAAAATCGTTAAAAAAATTAGAAGCGGGAATTATTTTACTGTGGATTGTTGTTGAAACATTTTCATATGTCAAAAAGGATTTTTGAAATTTTTTTCAGATTTTTAAAAATTTTTTGAGATTAAAAAAAAAAAAAAAATTGCAAATGGTAAAATGGTCCCGAAAAATTTTAAATAATTTTTAAAAATTCGGTGCGACATATGAAAATGTTTCAGCAACCATCTATAGTAAAATAACCCCCGTTTCTAATTTTTTTTAACGTTATTTTTCGGAAAAAGGTTGAAAACAGTAAGAAGGAAAATTCTCTCCACTCCGACTCTAAGCTTGAAAATTTTGATATCTGACAGACGATTTTTAAGAATTTTTTCAGATTTTTAAATTGTGTCGATCAATAATGGTCGTTTAAAAAAATTGTAGAAAATTCAAATAGATATGAAAAAATCTAAAAAAAAATTAAGTGCTTTTCAAAGTTAGATTAATCATCTAAAAAATCACGAGTCTAATCTGAGAAGTCAAAGGTCAGACCCAGGTCGAAGTGGTTATGGAATGCCCCATATATAATCCGCCCACAAAGTTGTCGAGTCAAATGGTCAACTCGGTCTCGAACTAATAGCAAGAATTAAGCTTAATCCGTTTATCTACATAACTTGATAATCAAATACCAGTCCTAATTCAACAAACTAGATTAGCTGAAAAACTGATCAATTTTAACAGAAATTTTGTCTCTTTGATGCCAAAAATTCAGCTGTCATTATTCTAATCCTCACCAAGCCTTGCTTAGGGTGTGTAAAACCCAAGATCGATCAGTTTTTTCGAAAAATATCACAAGAAACATAATTTTTTTATTTTTTGTAGTTTGGACAAAATTGCTTTTCCACTACTCGAGGCCTGCTGTTTCCTTACTGTCGAAAAAGTTAGAATTGTAATTCTCAAAAATCATAAGAAGGAAACTTTTCTCTGGGTCGTTTGCAATTTGCATAAACGAAATCCTATACACGGGGCTCTACGTTATGTACCTACTGAAAATTTTTTCCAACAAAATTTGAGCTTCTAAATTTGTTGGAAAATTTCCGACTTCTGAAAGGTATGGAATTAATTTCAATCCTAAATCTACACTAAGTCAAACTCCAGAATATAACCGTGAACTGAACCTGAATCCACACACTCCTTTACGCAAGAACTACTCTTCTTATCTTGCTTAAAGAAACTCCGGGTTGAATCCCCACGAGACAATTATCTCGACCTCAATCTTAGGCGTTATATATTACCCGGAAGTTCGTTAAACAGAACCATTTTTATATACTCAAGCGAATTCATCACAATGTTGATAAAATATTTAATATATGAAAATATAAGAAGAATGTAGAGAACCGAAAGCGTAATAAAATCATTCACAACATCTCGTTGTTATATTTTGTACTATTTTATTTATTAAATATAAAATATAAGACAGAAAAGATAAAGCTGTATCGATGATGTCAGTTGCTGGGTAAAAACACTAATTAAGTACTTTTCAAAAACGTATAAGAGCTTAATTATTTTATAATCGAATTTCGCAGGTAGTTGACGTGTCAAGTGCAGGAGGCTACTCGTTAAATTTCACCCTCTTAGTTACCTACTGGAAAAAGTTTTAATTTACTTTAGAAAATATAAAAAATAAGCTTTTCACTCAATCTTTAAGACTTTATAGATTCCCGTTCCCATAGGATCTTCCAAATCGAAGGATAACGATAATTGTATTGCCTATCATTATCGATGAACGCCATTCGGACCCTATTTATGTTTTTTCTTATTTCTTTCTTGTTAGCAAATTGTCGACGATTTATCAGACAATGCATCGTCTTCTTCGGTATTAAGTTCTTTTTTTATTTTTTATTTTCTTCATACGCCACGCGAAATATTTCGGTGAATCGATCATCTTCATGTCTTCAGAATCCCTGAGAATTTCTACCACATTGTGTTTCGGGTAAAAAAGTTTAACAAAATAAAATGAAAATCGTTTCTGACCAAAGTGATATACGATCGGGCTTGTCTAGTGAGATTCAAGCCTAATAAATCTCGGCCATTTCGATCTGAAAATACGAATTCTAAGTACAGTATACTAACATATCTACAGGGTGAGTTTTATCCGGGGTTTTATCTGGGAGGAGCTTCAACACGTTGAAGCTCCTTCAATATGAGACCCCGGAGAAAACTCACCCTGTATATTTCAACGTTGATTTTTTTGTTTACTTTAGTACTTTCAAGTAGATAATCGGCTTTCTACTCCTGTTAAATATTCAGGATTTAAGACGAGGGCTGAAAGTTACTCCGGATGTATTTTATCTTTTTTCTTTGTTTGTGGATGGTTATAAGTACAGATTTTTCAGATTGATATTTTCGCCCTTATTTTTTTCATTAAATCAGATTTATTTCTCCTAGCATTATAGTTTTTCATGAACAAACGAAGGAGAAGAATAATAAGAATAAGACGCGCGAGGGTACAAGCAAGGGTATAAATTTAATAAAAATAAAAGATTAGGTATTTTTATTCCTCGTAGGTTGTGCAAAGTTGAGTAAGAAATATCCCACATCTACATTCTGTACGTTCCAGTTTGAGGAAGTCGAAGGTCCTTAACATGTTGGCATTATTTTTGCCTGTAGAAATTCACTGCATATTTATGAAGAAAAAATAAAAATAAAATATCGAATTTTATTATTATTATTATTTTTTTTTTGTTTTTCACCTTTCAAATCTCGTATTTTTTTTTTTTTTTAATAATCATTTTCACTCAAAAAGGAGCTTTTCGAAGAGATTAATTATGATTGTTACGTGACTGGCGAAATACCTCGAACAATGGTAAAGTTCTGATTAATTGCAGGGGTAAAAAAAAAAAATAAAAAAAAATTACTTTTCAGTTTGCTCGGAATATGGAAGAGGCAAGAAGCCTGTAGTTAATTAACTCTTGAAGCCTCGCGCTTTCGTCTCTTGTAATTATAAAACTTCCTACCGGTTGATAGCTCGTTGGTTTTACTTCCGGTGGTATTCTTAATTTCTTTATAGTAAATAGGATTATACTTGTTGAATACGAATACTTGCTATATAAATCCAAACTTGAGTAGGTGTATGACATTAAGCCAGTACTTTAAAAAAAAAAAAAAAAAAAAATTAAATAAAATAAAAAAATTCAAAAAAGCCCATTATACTCATGGTGATCATAATTTACATATAAAAAAGCAGAAAACTAACGTCTGTGTAAAATTTCCTACGTCATATTTGGAATTCAAAACAGTATTTCGATCTACATATTATCTATATACATATATATATATATATACATATATAGTCATGAAATATTCATGAAGGGTTCATTCCTTTTACTTCATGTAATTTTTTTATTTTTTTTTTTTTTTATTTTTCAATTTTTTTCTTTTTTGACAATTTTTTTTTACCACATGTGGCTGAAACCTCCTATACGTATTTCCGGGGATTTTCACACTTTGTTTTTTTACGAATAGACACTTAGGACTATACATAACTATCAAAGTTTCTATTTTTTATTTACTTTTACCCTAATTTAAAATTTTTTTTTTTCTAATTCGTTTTTCAACGGATAATTATTTCAGCTGAAGTTCTAATTAAATTCTTGACTAACGCGGTATTCGATAACAGATTTTACACCGGGTATCATATATATAATTATTCAAGATGAATATTCCGAGACATGTATAATTATGCAAGAATTTAACTACTAAATGAAAACTAGCTGATTGAAACCTGACGCACGTTGGTTCGTTAAATTCTAGAAACGTTAGTTTAGCTAACGAGATAAAATTAGAGCATAAATTACGAGATGAACGAAATAGTTGTGGCTAAAAAATCAGTTTCACTTTCGATTTCATTTAATCAAAGAAGCAAAAAAAAAAAAAAAACAAGTAAAGTTAAAGTAAGAAATTTAAATTCTTTAGAGTTAAATAAATCGACGAATTTTGTATTTTTATATATTTTCAAACTTCCATCTGCATCCATAAAGTCAAATTTTTCAAAAATTTAATCTCAATTTATAACATACATAAATATATTTATTTCTTGTAGAATTTTCTCGTCCAACATGTGTAAAGACTTTTTTTTTTCCTCCATCCAAGAACTTTAAATTAAATTCGTTGAAGTAAGAAGTGAAAGCCTGTCGAGCATAACTCAGCTAGCTAGTCGTTAGTTCTGTGCTTTTTATTTTAAAATATTATAGAATTCATTTGTCTCAGAGGAATAGTAATTATACAGTTTTTAGTTTATATGTATTCATTGAACCTAGGGGCTTTAATAAATAATAATTTTCATCAAAAGTTTATCAATTGTTTATTATACAAAATAGTTTTGTTCATAGATTTTTAACATCTTGTTTATAAGTATAATTAATTTGAGAAATTTTTATATCGATGAAATGAAATTAAATCAACGGTATTCACAATAATATTCCGAAAGTAATTTCTAGAACAATCGTTATATATATATAGGTAGTTTAATTTATGTTATATTCAGCTTTTGGTTGAATGTTAGGAAATCGCCAGTTCAACTAACTACCGAAGTTATATATTCAAGTTGAACTACTTTGGCCAACTTTGGGTAGAGCATAAGTATATACATATACCATTCAGTTCATTTAGTATTGTTTAAAACGTCATGCTTTGTAGAAATTCTGATAAATGAGATTGGCCTGTATAAAATTAAATTACGATCTTAACAATTACCAAAATGAAGAATATAATAATTATGCCCTCCTAATTTCTTGTCTTCTTCTTCTTTCTCTTCTTTAAATTTCATTTTTTGTCTCGAGCTTTAAACCAAAGTATTTTATTTCTTCAATTTTCATTCCTACAGACATTTTCTATACAGATCAATAAAACTCAGTTTTTATATAGCGTACAGTTTCATGCCTAACACATATACGAATTAGTCATATTATATATACATCGCGAATGTAGATATAGAAAAAAGTGATTTGTAGCTACGAACAAACTAAAAACAAAAAAAGTTTTGTCGTTTCAGAAGCTTCCTTTTTTTTACGCGAGATCAAGGGACTGCTTTTTCTTTTGATCATCCCATATAACTGGGGTGATAAACCTTGGATTTTATACCCGCGTAGTTATACGAATATATATGTATGTACCTATGTATAATATATATATATATATATATATATATATACACACTGTATACTATACAGGACTATAACAGGACGAAACCTTCGTTTATGACATCATATCCGGTTGATTTCTTCGGCTTAGTATACATCAGTACGTTTCAAAGATTGTAAAAAAAAAAAAAACAAAAACAAAAACGAATAATAATATTGAAAATAAAAACTTGCCTTCATTTTCAGTATAATTTTCAAAAAAGATTTTTTACCGAAGATTTGATAAAAAGTAAAATTTTCTTCCCCGGTTATATTTTACTGCGTAATAACTTCCTCGAGCTTTTATCTATCCACCCATCTACCTATGTATTATATATATGTATGTACTTTAAATACATGCACGTAATATCAGACTCAGTTTTCAAGTCAAGTGCTTTTCATTTGCGACTCAGCTTACATCAGTAAGCCGAGCTTTACGCCCTGATGTGACGTGCTTCGGGTTTTAAGTCCTGCAAACCATGTCCGGTGAAAGCTTTCAAATTGTACCCTGCAGGCTGTTTTTATCGTACCTTTCAACTACCTAGGAGGTTGGAAACGTGTTTTCATATATGTTTTACCACAAATGATGTATATTGGGACTAAAGCTCATTTCTGATCACACAGGTATTAGTGAATTTTGAAAAATTTCTTTAAAAAAACGTCTACGTACCATCAATTTTACACTTTTTCATGATTTTCTATATTTGAAAATGGTGAAGAGATTTTACAGCGAGTCTCAAGCACCGGTGGAAGTTCTTTGATGAGCTTTCAAGGCATTTTTTATTATTTATCATTCGTGTGTGTGGGTTGAGAGCCGAGGTTGTGGGTGGCGAACATCACCGGAGGTACAAAAAAACATAAAAACAAAAAATAAAAGAAGGAAAACTGAACTAATCCACGACGCGTCATCCTTTCTAACATCCTTTTACGATTGCCTGTCATCACGTTTAGTGGTAGAATCCTTTGAAATTAGCCACTTATGTGAAAACCGTGCGATTTGTTTGCTGAATTGAACGAGTGTTGTAGATTAATGGAAGGAGCAAAAGAAATTTTTACATTCACTTTAAACGTCGGTACAAAAATGCCAGAGAGATAAACCCGCTTTTTTATAACCAAATATAAGCAATATGACGATCAACTGTGCTCCGAGATTGATGGCTCTTTAATTCAATAAAATGCAAGCACATACGATAAAAAAAATTGAGTCTTGATTTTGGCGAAAATTCACCCCAAACGTTAAACGTTAAGTTAAGCGTTATTTATACAAATAAAGTGGAAAGAGCTGTGATTCGATCAATTTCATCGATTAAATAACTTTGACTGATGAAAAAAAATTCTCTCTCTTTCTTTATGTGTGTTATTAAGCCATAGGAATGATGCACGGTTATTCATGCTTGATATCAGCTCTTTCGGTTGGCCGCATTTTGGGTTTTAAAAATATTGTCTTCAAGGTTTTATATTTATTGATAACATACAGAAATTCTAGTCGATATTAAAGGTGAAGAATAATATAAAACATGCTCATCCCTCAGTTTGTCTTTTTTTTTTCTCAGGAATAGAGGCTTATGGGATTTATAAAAATAAATAAAATCGAACGCCCTGCAAAACGTGGTTTCAAATATTCGAATCCTGATTATCATATATCTTTTGTTTCAAACCAATTCCGGATTTATGAATATCATTTGACGTGTGAAATTGGAGATTTTCCATCCGGAAAATCAAATATGTAGGTATAGCTACCTTTACTCGTTTTTGTTCTATGAAAATCCTCATCGAAGCAGATAAACTGGTGACAATTTAAACAAAAACGAAAATAAATAAAGACACAAGAAATTCTTTGCTAATGGATATATAAAAAAAAAAAACGAAAAAAAAAAAGATTAGGAAACCGGTTGACCTGTGGGCCAACCCTAAAACTTCCCGCTGTGTTAAATACGTTACAATTAATCGATACTATTGTGTTTATAATAAATTAAAGAAGGTTATAAGTATAATTAGTTTTCCGTATACGAATCTTTTTTTCTTCAATTTCTATTCTTCGAATAACTTTGAAACTACTCGACCGATCGATTCCAAAATCTAATCAGATCTAAGTCTTGACGAACCCTTTCGATCGCCGCAACAATCATTCAAATCGGTTTATTCGTTCCAAAGGTATCGTACGACAAAAGGAGAAATTTTTGTCGTGCAATATCTTTTAAACCAATCGTTCGATTTTGATAAATCTTACGGCAATCAAAAGGGCTATCCAAGAACTAAGTCTGATCAAGTTTTGAGACTAATCGAACGAACAGTTTAGGAGTTACGCGCTAAAAACATGAACAAAAAATTGTTTTTAATTTTCATTTTTCAAATAGCTTTGAAACTACTCGACCGATCGACTTGAAAATCTAAACAGATCTAAGTCTTGATAAACCCTTTCGATCACCATAAGAACTATTCCAATCGGTCGATTCGTTCTAAAGATATCGTATGACAAATATTTGTTTACACACACACAAACACACACGGACGTCCATCCAAAAATAGTCAGAATAGCTTTCTAGGACCCCAAAACGTCGAGATCTGATGAAAACTCGATTTTCGAAAATCGGACCAAAACCAATAACTTCCCTTTTTATTTTGAAATTTTTCAATTCTCATTATGGGAAGTAAAAAAAAAAAAAAAACAAAAAAAATTAAGCACAAATGAAAAGCATACTTCGTCGGTGCATTTTTCACGCTTCGAAGGATTCTTTAATTTCAATTTCATATGAGAATCTCATCCATAATTCAAATGAACTAAAAATTTATCTCAGTTTTGTTTTTCTTTCATTATTCTCTTTCAGAATTTTTTTTTTTTTTTTCCACCCTCGATTTACATCGAGCCTGCACAATTGTAAAGAAACTGTGTTCTTGGTTCTATAAAAGAAGAAGTGGGATGATATAAAATATGATTTTCATCGTCATAAAAAGACCCTGAACCTCTCAGGTCCTTCACAGGATGGATAGATTGTTATCTTCACCGAACCGTCGTAACGCTAAAAAAATCTCTAAGAATTTTTCAGAGGGGTTATTTCATCGGTGGCTAGCCATGGACTACGATGTCGTCGCCTGTCGCCACGGTCTAAAAAGCTCCTATATCCTCTTCGATCTCAAGATCGAAGGCAATACTGGGTAGGTATAGCTATTTTTCCAATTTTATAACCAGACTTATTCAACCATGTGCGAAAACTTGGCAACCTTTTTTTTTTATATTTATTTTTTCTCTGTAATATAAAAAATTCTCAAGGGTCATACAGTCGTACAACGTATACGATTCTGCTTTACTTCAAAAAGCTTTTATTCAGAATTTTTCTCTTTCTATTATTTTTCGTATGAAAAAGGTCCCGATATTTAAAACAGTTAAAAAAAAATATCCAAAAAATCCCTTTGAAGTTTTTAAATATTACTTCGAATCATGTCTCAGAATTTGTAATTGCAGGTACGACTGGAACTTTTCATTCAATAAGATCTTTGCGGAGGTGGAAACTCAGGGTTGTGATACGCGCCTAAAGTTTGGGTCGAATTTCAACAATATTTGCATCAAAGAGGTTTGAGCGAGGATCTTGTTTCCGAAAGCTCGTCCCACTCGCGACAACATTGTGTATATAGGTATATGTATACATACTACGTTTTTCAGCTTCCTTTATTTCAAATAATCATTAATAAGGTCATAGCGAGCTTTGCGATTCTTAATAACCAATTAAAATGATAATTAGCGCGGTGTGTATTTTGGAAAAGAAATGTCAATTGAATTAATATTTTCCTTTAATTATAACATTACATCTACATTCAATTTTAACTAATAAATTTGAAGCAGAAAACTGGGCACAAAGTTTTAAGCAGTAATTGGTCAAAAATTTATATCGAAGTTCGTATATCTTCGCATAAATATTACATTTGCATTTCAATTTACGTGTTTAAACAAAAAACTACATTTTCTATTCAGCTATACGAGCTTTAGATTCTTTCGATAGCTCAATTATAGATTTTGAAAGCTCTGTAGGTAAATATTAACAAGGAGCTTTCAGCTTGGTAATTTTTTTTCTTTTTATACTCGAGCTTTTAGTACAGACGGTATAAAAAAAAAAAAAAACAGGGGACATCTTTTTTGACAAAAGCTTCAACAGTTTTCTGTCTTACCAATATTCGTTTTATCGCAAGCTCTCTGAGTTGATAACACCGAACCTTCCGTGGTAACTGTAGAATTTATACTACATTAAGCTCTTCTGATGATAAAAATATTCAAATTTTAGACTTCACTTGAGTGGTAACCTTAGCTTTACTCAAAATCAAAATTCAGGAGGTAAAATTTCATCGAAAAATTAAAAATTGGCGGAAATAATGAATCCGAAAATTTTAGAAAATGAAAGAAAAAGGGTTGGAAATATTATTGAATTTAAAATTCTGATTCATTAGCATGTAGAATAAATTTCGATACACTTTCAAGCTTCTTATATTAATATTTCGGAATTTCGCTATTTTCATACGTCGCAAATTGTTCGTAAAAATTATTGCTCATGTTAAAAGTTCAATACGTAAGTTTTCAAGTTAAAAAAAAAAAAAAACATACAGTTAACAACTTACATCATATTACATCTTGGCATTATTCTAAGCTTTAGATATTAGGGTATGATGTATATACATATAATATTCCCAAGTGAGCTGTACCTACAGCTATGTAATATTAATATGCGATAGTGTTAAATATTTTATTAACCAAGGTTGAAATTACAGGTAAGTTTGAGCGACGTCAGTTGACATTTGTCCTGTGAATTTGTCAGAAACCAAAATGTGGGTGTCCCACGAATTCTGAATAATCCAAGAGGTAGATAATTTTGCCACTGGGAGGAAACACGCACGTGAATTTAACAGCCACGATATATACTTCTTTAGGGACAATTCGTGCCCTTTGGCAGGAGTAAGTATATATACAGCCTACGTATATCTCTACCTGACGTTAAAAACAGGTCGATATTTTCTGGGCTGATTTATACCTTTTCTACTTATTAAGAATAAGCAGGAAAAAGGGAGAATTAAATCGAAAACGGGAAAAAAATATCATTTTATTAAATATATTAGAAACGGGATTGTCGCTTTGTTAATTCTTTTTAATTTAGAAAAAATAAAAGATAAATATTTCAACCATTTACTGCAGGTGAACAATTATTATCCATTTTGGAATTACATTAACTAACATTGCAATAGTTTGGGGAGTTAAAGAAAGAAGAAAAAAAAAAAATCAGGAAACCGGTTGACCTGTGGGCCAACCCGAAAACTTTCCGCTGTGTTAAATACGTTACAATTAATTGATACTGTTGTGTTTATAATAAATTAAAGAAGGTTATAAGTATAATTAGTTTTCCCTATACAAATCTTTTTTTATTCAATTTCTATTCTTCGAATAACTTTGAAACTACTCGACCGATCGATTCCAAAATCTAATCAGATCTAAGTCTTGATGAACCCTTTCGATCGCCGCAACAATCATTCAAATTGGTTAATTCGTTCCAAAGGCATCGTACGAGAAAAAGAGAAATTTTTGTCGTGCAATATTTTTTGAACCAATCAATCGATTTTGATGAATCTTACAGCGATCGAAAAGGGTATCCAAGAGCTAAGTCTGATCAAGTTTTGAGACTAATCGCACGAACGGTTTAGGAGTTATGCGCTAAAAACATGAAAAAAAAATTGTATTTAAATTATTATTTTTCAAATAACTTTGAAACTACTCGACCGATCGACTTCAAAATCTAATCGGACCTAAGTCTTGATAAACCCTTTCGATCGCCATAAGAAACATTCCAATCGGTCGATTCGTTCTAAAGATATCGTACGACAAAAATTTGTTAACACACACACATACGGACGTCCATCCAAAAATAGTCAGAATAGTTTCCTAGGAGCCCAAAAACGTCGAGATCTGATGAAAACTCGATTTTCGAAAATCGGACCGAAACCAATAACTTCCCTTTTTTATGAAAATTTTCAATTTTCATTGCGGGAAGTTAAAAAAAAAACATTGCCCTTTTGATGAAGAAAATCCGGAGTGTAGGTCTATTTGTTTTATCTAGTGTATATATGAATCTAGAATTGTAGATAAACTTTGTGACAACTACACCAGCAATGAAACATACCTCGACTATACGATATAACACATAGCTGTTTCGTTCTACGTAACTGGGAGCAATTTGAATGAAAACCGCAGTATACTCTATGTCGCATAAAACACCCTGTTTCATCGCAGGGATTCCAGACAATATGGCTTTCTTGTATATACATGTCTGCTTTTAAAGAATAGAATTTTTTTTTCTTTTTGTTTCTTTTTAACCGATCGGTATATAATTTTTTTTATTTTTTTTGTTTTTTATCGGATAATAAAAACTGAAATACCGTCTCGTCGTTATTATTTTAGAAAATTTCTATGCTTCATTCTTTACCGCAAAATCGATTCTTGTATTTTTTTTTTTTTTTTTATTCTTTAAAAAGTTTAAATAATTTTAATATTTTACTTCGAATCAATTTTAAAATCACTGCACGTTTTTAATAATATAAAATAAAATAAAATCGTAAATCTTATACCTGCAGTATAGACAAAATTTTTACCACCCTGATAGATCAACAAGAAAACCCGGAGTTCAACCATCCCCTGCGGGTGTCAGCCACGTAACGTCACCTGCGCATGTTGGTATTCCCAGAGGTCTTGACTTCTCGTAGTCTAAAAATTCAGGAGGAAAGAAAAGAAGAAAAAAAAAAAAAAAAAACAACAACAAAATCAAAAAACATAATTCAAGATGATTTTATAACCTCGTTTCAATTCGGGTGCCAGCACACCTGTCTGATCCATCATAAATTCGAGTTTCGAATTCACCGACTACATAGTTCAAAGGTCGAAAGGTATATAACTCTTCGGGGAGTTAGGGTGGCTTTTAGTATCTGCCCCAGTAATATCTTGCAATTCGCGGTTTATTCAATTTCGAAAATATTTTTACATGATCGATAACATACGATTAATTTTTGGTTTCATTATTCATTTGCTTGTCAAAATTCGGTTCATTTAATTTATATCCGATTTATTCAGACCCCGGAATTAACTGTAAACCGTTTTTTTTTTTTCATTCCCAAATTTTTTTCAAAACATATTTTTCGTGTAAGTTAATTAATACCCTAAGTATAACGAACGATTCTATTCAAGCTTAATTAATGAAAAATCGATTCTTGTGTTCCTATATCGATTATTTATTTCCCTGTAACGATTGTAGTTCCCGATTTAATATTTCTTTCATTTTATTTTAAAAAGCAAACTTACCGAGGGCTTGTGACAGAATGCAATCATTCTAGATGTACTTATCTCTTCACGGTTCGTTCGCCAATTTTATACCTGCAATTCACAAAGCCTTATACTCTTATACTTTAGCTGTCATACTGTCGCTACACTGATATTTCTATTATTTTCACCTACTGCAGCTGCTGTTGTATTTTTATAAAATCTTTCAAAGCTTCGGATCAATAAATAAGCTTTTATTTTATTTATAGTATCTACTGAAAACTTCGTCTATAATTCCGTAAATCCGTACACAGTAGTTCCCACTATTTGATACTATAGTGTAGCAGATATCGAATAGGCAAAACGAGAACGAAACTTTCGGTTGATTAATTGCATTCTCGTGTACTGTACGTATGTACTACATACGTATGTACATATATACATACATACATACTCGTTATACTCAGCTAGGAATTGAAGTAAACGAGGTTACTGATCGGAGCTTTTTAACGAATGCATTAACCCACGAATTCCAATCTTGTACGATTTTCAATCCAACAAAATTACTTTCAAAGATTAACCTAATCCATTTTATATTCACCTTTAATCATTGAAGAAAAAAATCAGGAAACTGATTGACCTGTGGGCTAACCCTAAAACTTCCCACTGTGTTAAATACGTTACAATTTTAATTTATACTATTGTGTTTATAATAAATTAAGGAAGGTTATAAGTATCATTAGTTTTCCAAATACAAATCTTTTTTTCTTCAATTTCTATTCTTCGAATAACTTTGAAACTACTCGACCGATCGATTCCAAAATCTAATCAGATCTAAGTGTTGATGAACCGTTTAGATCGCTGCAACAATCATTCAAATCGGTTTATTCGTTCCAAAGGTATCGTACGAGAAAAAGAGAAATTTTTGACGTGCAATATCTTTTAAACCAATCGTTAGATTTTGATGAATCTTGCGGCGATCGAAAGGGCTATCCAAGACCTAAGTCTGATCAAGTTTTGAGACTAATCGCACGAACAGTTTAGAAGTTATGCGCTAAAAACATGAAAAAAAATTGTTTTTTAATTTTTATTTTTCAAATAACTTTGAAAATACTCGACCAATCGACTCCAAAATCTAATCAGATCTAAGTCTTGATAAACCCTTTCGATCGCCATAAGAACCATTCCAATCGGTCGATTCGTTCTAAAGATATCGTACCGCAAAAATTTGTTTACACACACACACATACGGACGTCTATCTAAAAATAGTCAGAATAGCTTCTTAGAACCCCAAAACGTCGAGATCTGATGAAAACTCGATTTTCGAAAATCAGACCAAATCCAATAACTTCCATTTTTTTTGAAAATTTTCAATTTTCATTGCGGGAAGTTAAAAATTATATACATACCTATATATACATATAAATATCGCCTTATGTGTCTTTCAAATCTACCTACCTCTCGTATATTACATAGACAACAGTTTAAATAATACATAAGTTTTGCCAGGATGAAAAGGGGCTGGAATAACATTGGCAGGGGAAAACGGAAGTTGGTATTAAGTTCTACCGCCACAGGAACCAATCTCTCCCTAACTTTCCTCGAAGATTGTGTATAGCTGCTTACACATATATTCTGTATACGTATAGATACATAGACAATGGGGAAGAGACTCTATCCAAGGAAATAGAATGTTAAACAACAGTTCTAACAGCTGGTTTATAAATGGAATTAAAGCTGTAAAGGGTGGCAGGCTAAACCGTACACTGGAGATTAATTTTTCAGCATATCTGATGCTGACGAACATGTCCATTAGCGACGTTAAGCTTCGTTCAAGTAGACGCTGTCGTACGTTCCTCGTTAACGATGCTAATTCAAATCTCTACAGGACAAAAATATTCGTGAATTTACTACTAATGGCTTAGTTAGATAAAATTTTTATTCTAGGAAGAGGCATATGGTCAAAGAAATTAAATCCTGATTATAAACGAATATATTTTTAACATCATTCGCCATTTAGTAACGCCAAACTAATCAACGACACTTAATAGATACTTGGAAACTGCAGAGGGCACCCAAATTGTGATTAACAACTTACTAGATCTACCAAACTAAGATTAAGTGGTATTAGACCGGATGAGGTCAGACCTTCAGATCAGCCCTTAGTTTACTGGACTGAGTTGTACCAATATTTATTAATTTTTTAACTTTCCTTAATGAAAATTGAAAATTTTCTAAAAAAAATAGAAGTTATTGGTTTTGGTCCCATTTTCGAAAATCGAGTTTTCATCAAATCTCGATGTTTTGGGGTCCTAGGAAACTATTCTGACTATTTTTGAATGGACGTCCGTATGTGTGTGTGTAAACAAATTTTTGTCGTACGATATCTTTAGAATGAATCGACCGATTGGAATGGTTCTTATGGCGATCGAAAGGGTTTATCAAGACTTAGATTTGATTAGATTTTGGAGTCGATCGGTCGAGTAGTTTCAAAGTTATTTGAAAAATAAAAATTAAAAAACATTTTTTTTCATGTTTTTAGCGCATAATTCCTAAACTGTTCGTGCGATTAGTCTCAAAACTTGATCAGACTTAGTTCTTGGATAGCCCTTTTGATTGCCGCAAGATTTATCGAAATCTAACGATTGGTTTAAAAGATATTGCACGTCAAAAATTTCTCTTTTTCTCGTACGATACTTTTGGAACGAATTAACCGATTTGAATGATTGTTGCGGCGATCGAAAGGGTTCATCAAGACTTAGATCTGATTAGATTTTGGAATCGATCGGTCGAGTAGTTTCAAAGTTATTCGAAGAATATAAATTGAAGAAAAAAAGATTTGTATAGGGAAAACTAATGACACTTATAACCTTCTTTAATTTATTATAAACACAACAGTATCAATTAATTGTAACGTATTTAACACAGCGGGAAGTTTTAGGGTTGGCCCACAGGTCAACCGGTTTCCTGATTTTTCACATTCATTTGACGTTAGAAAAAAACTTAGTTCCAGTAATTCGTTTTTGAATCGCAATCAGGAGTTAATTTGGTAAGTAAGGGGTTACAGAGATTCTTTAAATTAATTCTATATACATTTTGAAATCGACAATCGCTCATTTTTTTTACTTTTATTCAACGTTAGAAGAGAACTGAGCTCAGGTAATTCAGTTTCGAATTGAAATCGTGAGTTTAGTCTAATTCTATTCCTTTTAAAAGCAAAAGTGGCTCGCAATTTGTCACTCGTATTCGACGTTATAAGAGAACCGTCAACCGTCCAAACCTCGAGCCTTTCATCCTTAGATCCTGTCATCAGTTAAGATTCTTTGTGGAATAATATTGGTTTATACAATTAGTTTGAAGGGACAGTCAATTTATTTATTCATGTACTCGTGTTGGAAGGGGGATGATTTTAATCAAAAATATTGATTGGTAATTAAAAGGGCGAAATATATTCAACAGCTTAATTCAAATCGTTTCCTAAAATCTTTCGTTGCAGTTATATATCGTACAGACGATACACGTAGTCGAGATTTTTTTGATGTAGACGTTTTCTTTTTTTTATTCTTTTACCAAGAATTTTTCTTCCCTTTACTTTTTCTTTTTTCCTCCCCTACTTCTTCTCCTTCTTCTTCTTCTTCTTCTTCTACTTCTTCCGAGGTGAAGAGATACTGTCGAGACCGTATTACTCGCGTCAAAAATTCTATTCAATCTTACGTTGCTTCAGCCAAATATTTTTTACTCAAGAGTATACGGGCGTATAGGTAGCGGGAAAACGCAAAAGCACAATACACATTTTTTTATTCTTTTTTCTTTCTTTCTTTCTTTCGTCGGGATATAAGATGATATTTTATACTTACCTATACTTCGAGGGTCACGTATAGCTGTCATGAAAGATTTTTCCATCCCGATAAAACGCGATATGTGGTTGACCGTGACGATATTCGATATCAAAATGGGCTAATTTATTTATTAATTTTCTTTATTTTTAATTAAACAACGACGAATATATTTTCCAAATTAATTCATAAGATTTTTTTAAAAACTTTTTTAATACTTGCTGGAAACAGACAGCGCCGTCTAATAATAAAAACGCTTTTTAGTTCTCATCTGACAATTTGTTAATTTCCATTTCCCGTCAGCAGCAGATGAAGAAGACTGCCTCTAGTTCATCCAGACATTTTTACCGGAATATATTTAGACGACATTATTTTATCTCGTTATATATTTTAATTTAAACTTAATTAATTATTGTACATAGTACAAAATTTATTAACAATTAATATAACTTCCTAAAAAAAATTAAAAAAATTTCTCCTCCTATTTCCGAGAGTAATAATAACGAATGATAATACGAGTTAATAAAAAACGGTTTATCGATTAATAATTTATTCAAAATTCAGTCAATAATAATCACTACAATCTTTTACCCCCACTAAAAGACGACATGGTAATTTTTTAAACTGTTTTTAGCTGATTCTTAACGTCTGTAACCTGTAACGTAATGGTGAGAGGAAAGAAGAGTCAAAATATAAAATGGATTATGAAATAATGACAGTTGAAAATTGGTCATAAAAATACAACGAAAATGTACTTACTTACTTACCCACACATTCTGGACGTGTGTCCATCGGTATGCAAGGAGGATTAATTACTTCCTGTTTTATTTCTGAATTTGTATTATCTGAGCTCAGGGTATTTATATCCAAGTAGTCATAACCTGGCCGAGATTCGTCCATCCATATTAGTCTTTAAAAACGATGATCAATTTTATTGAATGAAAAATTTCGTTAATTTTGTTCAGTAAAAATGGATGAAAAAAAATATATATATATATTAATCTACAACGACTCACCCACACAGGGTTTTAAATTGTTAAACAATATCTAATACGGTATTCAATACCTATACACTTCGGACGATTATTCTATTGTTAGAAGCGTTCACATATATCAGCTCTTTCTCTCAGGAGAAAATTGACCTGGAAATCGTTGGTTATTAAGGGCGAGTTATATTTACCGTGTTGATGATACTTTTGTAATTTGTAATAACGAGGTTAACGAGTAACGTATATTGAATCTTGACTCTTCGAGTAAAATTATCTGTCTTGATTATGAATTTGATAAATAATTTTTTATATAAAATTAAGTATTTTACCTCTCGCTTAAGACTGGGCTATACAAATGATTACGGCTAGGATTGAAAGCTTTATTATTGTTGATAAAAAAACAAAAAAATTACTTTTTATTATTCGATAGTTTATCGCCGAGAAATTAATCGCGTTTCTTCGATTGATCTCTCGGCTGTTTATCGTTTGATAAATCACGATGGACTATACCCTCGATAACCCACGTTTCAGTATTTAATACATCGTTCTTATAGGCGATTGATGGAATTATTAAATAAATTCGATGTAACTAATCGAGAATAGAAACAAGTCGATAAAATAAATTAGAAAATAATAATAACATCGTAAGCTCTGTTTCAATCAATTGATATAACTTGATTATATCTTGAAAATTCAATCATTTTCATATCGGTTATTTATCGAGCTTTTAATCACTATCGAGTTTAGGCCATTAAATAGTATGAGAAATTTTATTCCTCGATTGAAAATCGTTTGAATTAAAATAAATTGATCGAAAAATCGTTATTTGAAAAAATCTCATAACTTATTATTCACAAGAATCGATTTCTCAAGATCGATAGTCTTCTTCAGGTTCTTTGTCCTTCACGAGTCTCATACGACGTCTAGGATTCCTCTACTTGAAATGGGAGTGAGCCACCATGAAATCGCTTGCGATAAATTTCTCAGACTTAAATAAATAATCATTTTAAAAAAAAATTCTCTCTTTCTTCCTTTTGCTGTGTTACCTGTACTAAGGTTCAGGAAATATCTGTCTCTTGATCTCACTGTAATGGTCCAGGCAGAGGCAGACAAGCAGGCAAGCAGGCAGGTGCGCTATGGGAGTTAATATTGATCCAGAACCCGGGAACCTGGGTTCGAACCACGCCTCACCTGTGGTTACCTTACCGTTTCATCTGACTATCGTTGGGAAAATTTTCAATTGAATATAACAGCTGAGGATTTAAATATGAAAAAGAAAAACACTTTTATAGAGTCGGGTCTGACTAACGTCAAGATCGTCTCTGCGTCTAAAATTTTTTGATACTTTCTTTTTTATTCTGTCAAAGATACTGTAATGGATTTTTATTTATTTTTTTTTTTTTCTGCTCGAGGATATAAATTTTTCAATCTAACTGTTCGTCGTTTAGGATGTTTTTGCGAAAGTAAGCTTTCGAGTTATTTATTAACTTCAAGCAATGAAAATTGAAAATTTTCAAAAAAAAAAGGGAAGTTATTGGTTTCGGTTTGATTTTCGATAATCGAGTTTTCATCAGGATCTCGACGTTTTCGAGTCCTAGGAAGCTATTCTGACTATTTTTGGATGGACGTCTATATGTGTGAGTGTGTAAACAAATTTTCGCGGTACGATATCTTTAGAACGAATCGACCGATTGAAATGGTTTATCAAGACTTAGATCTGATTAGATTTTGGAGTCGATCGGTCGAATAGTTTCAAAGTTATTTGAAAAATAAAAATTAATAAACAATTTATTTTCATGTTTTTAGCGCATAACTCCTAAACTGTTCGTGCGATTAGTCTCAAAACTTGATCAGACTTAGGTCTTGGATAGCCCTTCCGATCGCCGCAAGATTCATCAAAATCGAACGATTGGTTTAAAAGATATTGCACGTCAAAAATTTCTCTTTTTCTCGTACGATACCTTTGGAACGGATTAACCGATTTGAATGATTGTTGCGGCGATCGAAAGGGTTCGTCAAGACTTAGATCTGATTAGATTTTGGAATCGATCGGTCGAGTAGTTTCAAAGTTATTCGAAGAATAGAAATTGAAGAAAAAAAGATTTTTATACGGAAAACTAATTATACTTATAACCTTTTTTAATTTGTTATAAAGACAATAGTATCAATTAATTGTAACGTATTTAACATAGCGGGAAGTTTTAGGGTTGGCTCACAGGTCAACCGCTTTCTTGATTTTTTTCTATCCTATTTTTGTTTTTGCTTGTTTTTTTTAACATTAAAAATAATTGCTCATACGTTAAGGGGAAGATGAAAAATTCACAATTGTTATTACGCTAACTGACGTTTTACAAATTAAACCTTAATTGGTGTAGATTACAACGTTGATTAATTGTAAGAGCTCTAACGCTAGGGAACACTATTAATTAATTAAGACGGTTTTCATTAGCGTCAGATGCTGCACTCTACTGATATGTATACATGCACTTACTAGTATACACAACCCAGAGTATTATGAATATCTCGAAATTCCGAGACTAACAACAAGGCTAAGTCCTGTGAGGATTCAACAATATATCCTTAGTAATTTCGCTTGATAGTATAATCCCTAAAAACAAAAAAAAAAAATTATTAAACAGAAAATATTATCGTTTGATTTTCGATCGTTGAAACTTTCGCCAAGTCCGTTTAATTACTGTCACAGAAAAAGGTTAATTAGATTTTTTTCTATTTCTTTTTATTTATTATCTTCTCACAGTCAAAGTTGACCGCGTCAGTTATCTCCAACGGGGTTAAAAATTCTCATGGGAAAGTTACGCACCTGTCTAGTTCTACCCGAACTTATAACTCTTCAGGAGTAAAAGTAGAGGAAAAACTTTGAGTACTCTAGGGATGCAGTGATTTATCACGATCCTTCTTTCACCCGTATTTTTCCACTGAGTTTCCCTATTCCTGCAGATGCCTTTTTGCGCTGCTCGCCCTTTACTCGGACTTTGAAAAACGGTGCATGGAATTATCGTACACGTATATATATATATAATATATGTATACCTACGTTTGTGGTAGTAACGTTAAGAGTGAATAGATGATGATGGTGATAACGGGGAAGAAAGTAATTCGATTTTTTGAAAGGATTTTCATCTCTTTTTTATCTTTTATTCATTTTTATTGTATGTATATGCATTGTGAATTATTTCGTGTTATACACTGGCTGTGATTACCGTCTCACGTGTCTTTTATATTGCTTGAAAACACGGGATTATTGTTTAGCATCTGACCAAGAAGGGGAAACAGTTATTACGTTTTCTTGCGTGGATAGAAATATGCTTGAGGATATTCTTTTGTGGTTTTTCGTGGGTCAATGGAACGATAAATGTGTTCAATATACTCCGGGTTTAGATACCATATCGATTAACGAAGATAATGAAATGGATTAAAGTTGAAAATATTATAGAAAAGGGTTACCAGTGATAAAAAAAAAAATTAAAAGAATTATAATATACTATCGAAATTCAAAAGCAATTTTATTAGTCTGGATGTATAATGAATAATATAAAAGTGTAGCCAGTGCTGCAGGAAGTGGAATAAAAATTTATTGAGCAATTGGACGTTCGCCTGTAATACAATGGGAATCCAATTTCTTTCTTGAATCGAAGGTCGGCTTTCTACCTGCTGTAAAATATCTCTATACTCTACGGAATCTGAAAATGCGTCAAAAAACAAAAAATCAAGAAACCGGTTGACCTGTGGGCCAACCCTAAAACTTCCCGCTGTGTTAAATACGTTACAATTAATTGATACTATTGTCTTTATAATAAATTAAAGGAGGTTATAAGTATAATTAGTTTTCCCTATACAAATCTTTTTTTCTTCTATTTCTATTCTTCGAATAACTTTGAAACTACTCGACCGATCGATTCCAAAATCTAATCAGATCTAAGTCTCGATGAACCCTTTCGATCGCTGCAACAATCATTCAAATCGGTTTATTCGTTCCAAAGGTATCGTACGAGAAAAAGAGAAATTTTTGACGTGCAATATCTTTCAACCCAATCGTTAGATTTTGATGAATCTTGCGGCGATCGAAGGGGCTATCCAAGAACTAAGTCTGATTAAGTTTTGAGACTAATCGCAAGAACAGTTTAGGAATTATGCGCTAAAAACATGAAAAAAAATTGTTTTTTAATTTTTATTTTTCAAATAACTTTGAAATTACTCGACCGATCGACTCCAAAATTTAATCAGATCCAAGTCCTGATAAATCCTTCCGATCGGCATAAGAACCATTCCAATCGGTCGATTTGTTCTAAAGATATCGTACCGCAAAAATTTGTTTACACACACACACACAAATACGGACGTCCATCGAAAAATAGTCAGAATAGCTTCCTAGGACCCGAAAACGTCGAGATCTGATGAAAACTTGATTTTCGAAAATCGGACCGAAACCAATAACTTCCCGTTTCTTTTGAAAATTTTGAATTTTTATTGATTTTTCATTTCATTCATTCAAAAAAAAAGACAACGTTTTACCCACAGGGAATTATACACAGCGTATGATCCACAAGTTAAAATACGAGTTGTATATCAACACCTATAAATGCAGTCCAATAAAATGATAAGAAAGATCGAAAAACTTTTTCGAAAATATTAAACGGATGATCCTGGGTAGTCAGCACTGCGGTTTACCGCAAAAGTGAGGCTTGAAAAGTCACCACCCTTATCATACAACGATGAATTTTCTTGTGTTACTCGACGCTATAAACTTTTCGTCTCCAAGGATCTGGGATCGCTAATTAGCTTTTAATAAAGAATCAGAAAACATATACCGGGTGATTTTCTCCGTATAAGTATAAAAATTTCTTTTCCATCTTATTCTAAGTTTTATTTATGCAATGATATACATGCATGACCCCATGATAAACGTGTATTTGTATTCAAGTCGTGGATTGGAAAGGGATAAAGGAGCAGACAAACAGAGGGTCGGTTTAATACTTGGTGAATCGAGGCACTATTCTAGATCTGGAATTGGGCCAGCCGATATCGCTGCACAGTGAACCGCATGTTTCGATGGGTTAGCATTTTCAATGATTAAATGCTCCACGTATACAAATAACACTGTATTACATACAGAATGGTCTTTCCTCAGAATTCAAAGACGCGGAGTTATTCGTCAGAGCCAAACCCTACCACGTATAGTGTCTATTTTTTTTTTTTTTCTTCTTTTTTTTTTTAAAGACATCGTTTTGTGAGGCACCAGACTGTGGTCAAGCCATTCGGACAGCCAATTTAAATCAGCACTGACCGTATAACGTATAGGAAGAAATTACCACGTTCAAAAAACAAAAGATTCAAATTCGCTAGATCACTCGTGCGAAAAAATTGCATTTTAAAACTGCATAGAAATTGGGAACGTTTCGGATTCAAAGTATCTGCGCTCTGTTTATCGTTTTTTTTTTTTTTTTTTATCAACCATATGTATGTATTTGTGCAGCATTTTATTGTTTCGCTTGTTCATTCAATTAATTGTATACGGTATTAATTTTTCACGTTAATTTTACGGTCGATATGAGACGCGATCGGTAATCGAAATTCAATTTTAAAATTAAACCTATCGATTCATATTACCCTCGTTTATGGATACGATCATCATACTTTGAATCTAGGTTATAGAAAAGTCTGAAATGAATAAAATTATCGTTGATAAAAAAAAAAAAAAAAAAACAAAAAACTAAAAAAAAATCTGACTATTATGTCACCAGTTAGGAACCAGCTGTTTGTGTGTAAAATTATGACATTTGCCATGATGTAGTTCTTCTTGTTTTTACACTCTTTGCAAAATCATGAAAAGCTTTCATCAAGCTGCCCAAGGCATTGGACAAATTTGTGAATCCGTTATTTTCTATTCGTTGAATCAAAATCGAAAAGAAAAAAAATATATATATATTAGAATAATTAAGTACTAAAAATTATACGTGTAAGATATTTTTTTCATTTTTTAATATCAAAATTTTACCGGTATCATCTTACCGAGAAGATCATGTAGCGGTTGAAGCATTGACCGAATGTCTTCTGCTCCTTCTTTGAGGTTAACAATCATCGTTTCAATAATTTGAATAAGCGAAGTATTTTGGTCATGGAAACTGTTAGTTTCTTCAACTTTTTGCATTTCTTGAAATTCTTGATTTTGTAGTGAGCTCCATGCCACGGAATCAGACAGATAAAAGTTGTTGTCTAGATCTGGAAAATGCGGATAGAATGACCTCACTAAAGCGTAAAATTTTCTTTAAAAAAAAGAATCGAATTTTCATAACGAACTATAGCCCTTTAAAAAATCGTTTTAATATAGAACGAAGGTCCCCCTTCGTGGGAAACTGAACGTAAAGAAAATTTTCTCATTTTAAATCAGTTGGGTCCTCTTTGCGATTTATGAATTTACATAGAAATCCCCAGAAAATCTGCTAGAAAATCTCTGAAATTTTATCCATCTTTTTCACGTATTAGATTTTTAGTTTAGTCAGTTTTACCTTGAATTTCGGCTTTGGCTTGACCGATGACCAGGCAGTAGGTGACAGCCACAATTAATAAGAGTTACATTATTACGCTGCAATATACAACGACGTATTTACGTTCTTAAATCACTTTTCACTAATTATTTTACAATTATCAATTTACTGTTGCAATTTTTTTCCTTTTCGAAGTCGTCTGGTCAACTGGGACGTACTACACAGCCTCGGGGTTTTAATATACCTACCAACAGCTAAATCGTTATTAAGATATGATTTTAATTGGGAAATTGAATAATTGAAAATAATTACCAAGAGCGAGTTCAGAAATTAAACTTTAATTACCAAACACTATCGTTTCGTTCAAATTTAATAATCGTATTTTAATATGAATTCTTTTTTTCATCGATGAATAACATCGGAAATTTCGCCGTGAAGATTTGAACCGTATTTTTATTTGTTTTTTATTATTCAATTACGTTAAAATTTTTAGTATATACCATTTTTTATTCAGGTAAAAATTATTCAAATTTCACATGTCTCGTTGTCTCGCAATATTTTCGCAATGATTAACAGTCGTGAAATTCAGTAGCGACATATTGCGACGTACTTCATGAGTTAGTAATAGTGGAATACGTCTCCCAGTGGGATATCAGTCACGGATTTACCCCGTATGGAATAAGTTTATCGGTATATAGTGCAGCGTTAATATACTCGATGAAACTATTCGCTAAACTTGACGAAGACGTTTAATATATACGATACGTAATCCGGTTGGAATGTTTGCGATTAATCGTAGTTCTTAGGAACGAAAAATTAAAGCATTTTCACTTTTTGTATATAAGTTAAAAAATCTTTTTTACAAAAATAAAAATTCTTACCTCGCATTTGTTCAACAAATAATAATCCGTCACTTGTCTAGAACGCAAATAAACATCTATCAGGCAAGTTTACGAAAGCTGTAAGAAATAGCAAATTACGACTATCCGTCTGCTAGGTAATTTGCTTTTCTTACATCTAGGCTCAGCGATTTTCACAAATAGGAGATCAGGCGAAGCAAGAAATAAATTGCAATGGTAATAGTATTTGCAGATTTTCGTGTTTGGAGAAAAACTGTAATAATATATATATATATATATGGTCCAAATCTTTGACGTCAGTAATCAAAATCCAATTATAAAATTTACTATAATTTCCGTACATAGTTTTCGGAAGTTATTACTCAATTAGTGAATTTCAATTAACTGGCTACTGTCCGTAATTTTTTTGTTTTAACGATAATATATTTCACGCGATTGATTAATACCCTACGTTGATGTATATAAACCAATCTGAATATCGGATTTGTAGAACAGTATGAAATTAATCAATTTGCAATATGTTACGTTTCCGTTAATACGTCGATCGCGAATTTTTATTAACTTACTATCAAGAAAATTTTATGTTCTTATTTTTTCTTAAATATTTATTATAACAGCCATGATGTATTAAGAAACATATGGGAAGAGAAGTAACGAGTAGATTCAATCGTGGCATTTGTTTCGTATCCTCATCAGCCTCGGTGCCCGGAAATAAATCGACCTAAGAGAAGTAAAGATAAACAAAAACAGAAAGAATAAAATTATAGATCAATGATATTGCAATACGATTGATGCTAATTTCACGCACCTCTTCGGCATCGTGGACGCATATCGTTCTGATGACATCTACGAGAGTATGGTCTGAACGGGGCTGAGCGAGTAGGTTTGGATGTAGATGTGGTCGAGAGTTCAGACATGGGAATGGGGATAGGGATAGGTAGAGGTGGAGGAGTATCACCTTCAGGTGATAGTGTGATTTCGTTCGGTTCCGATTCTTCGGATGCGTCCATGTTCACAGTAAACTGATTCAGAGCATCAATTAGACTTTCTACAAGTTGGGACAGGATTGTCCATCCAATTTTATCTGAAATGCGAGTATGTTTGGTCCGGGAATTGAATAAAAATTATTTTTTGATTAATTTCTTTTTTGCTTTTTTAATCACAAGTCTTTCAATATTCATACGAAATTTCTCACCCGTTAGGGTCTTGAACATTTCAAGCAGCGTGACTATTCCTCGTGCAAGTTGTTTCATCTTCTCAATAATAGTCTTTCCGATTTCCATTCGAAGATGGTTTGAGGCATGATTGTTGTCGGTTCCGGGGTTACCTCGGTTAATTTTTTGTAATCTATACAATCTGTCTTTTAAAAATAAGGGTTGTGAGATCCCAGTTCGTGTCCGTAATCTGTTAGAATTTTCGAAGTTATTGGCCCACGGATCTGTGATACGGAAATTGATTAGTCCAGGGTAAAAACGTGAAAGATATAACGAAATTGGTTATAAAATATGAATTTTTTATGCTTCTGTTTTTCAAACACAAATACTTTTTCCAATTTCGAAATTGAGGAACCAAATTTTTCCTTATAATTCAGATTTTTATTTTACCACGAGCTTGGGCTTGGCATACCACAAGGTAGAAGGCAGCAACCGCAATTAAAAAGAGCTTCATATTTAGGGATCGAGGATGATAATATGGCGTATTGATCTTTTTCTACTTCGTTCACTTATCACTTATCGAATGGTTCTCGATCCACCGTCGCACTTTATTCTGGTCTTGATCTACTGACGTTAACTACACGGTCATAACCAGTCTCTGATCTTTATTATACCTATCCAATTTGACATTTGTATATGATTTTTAATTAGTAAATTAAATTGACTTAACTAATTGCTCTTAGCTATTAAATAAATCAAACATTAATAACCGAAAATTCGTTTTACTTTGAGCCAATAATACTCCATTAAATTATTTTCAACTACATATGGTTTTTTTTTTTTGTTTTTTTTTTTAACTTCCCGCAATGAAAATTGAAAATTTTCAAAAAAAGGGAAGTTATTGGTTTCGGTCCGATTTTCGAAAATCGAGTTTTCATCAGATTTCGACGTTTTGGGGTCATAAGAAGCTATTCTAACTATTTTTGAATGGACGTCTGTATCTATGTATGTGTAAACAAATTTTTATGGTACGATATCTTTAGAACGAATCGACCGATCGGAATGATTCTTATGACGATCGAAAGGGTTTATCAAGACTTAGATCTGATTAGATTTTGGAGTCGATCGGTCGAGTAGTTTCAAAGTTATTTGAAAAATAAAAATTAAAAAACAATTTATTTTCATGTTTTTAGCGCATAACTCCTAAACTGTTCGTGCGATTAGTCTCAAAACTTGATCAGACTTAGCTCTTGGATAGCCCTTCCGATCGCCGCAAGATTCATCAAAATCTAACGATTGGTTTAAAAGATATTGCACGTCAAAAATTTCTCTTTTTCTCGTACGATACTTTTGGAACGGATTAACCGATTTGAATGATTGTTGCGGCGATCGAAAGGGTTCGTCAAGACTTAGATCTGATTAGATTTTGGAATCGATCGGTCGAGTAGTTTCAAAGTTATTCGAAGAATAGAAATTGAAGAAAAAAAGATTTTTATACGGAAAACTAATTACACTTATAACCTTCTTTAATTTATTATAAACACAATAGTATCAATTAATTGTAACGTATTTAACACAGCGGGAAGTTTTAAGGTTGGCTCACAGGTCAACCGGTTTCCGGATTTTTTTAAATGCTGTTTTCAATCGCCCTTTACTTAATTATATACTATTTGCTAAATTTAACGAACACGGTATAATCAGAGTCGAAATTCATTTAGAATATACGTGTTTACTTATTTTATCGAGAATATCCAACACTGCAGTTTTACATGGTTGAATAAATGAAGGCATTTTTACGACGAAATAAAAATTTTTACATGCCATCCAGCTCGAACACCGGTTCCAACATCGTTTGTAAAACAAAGTGTACTTCGTCACGTGTCTAAAGCTTAAAGCACGTCGTCCAGACAAGTTTAGTTTGCGAAAGCAAGAAATGGCAAATGGCACTCATCCATCTACACGTTGATTTTCTTTTCTTATATCTTATACCTACTACCTGTAACTTTTTCAAGCAGTAGATATAAGCCGAGAAAGAAGTTGTCATTTTTAACAATTTCATATATATTAATAAAAACCTAATAATTAAACACCCAAATTGGGATGATCTGTACTCTAAATTCTATCCGTATATTTACGAACAAATCCGAAAACGGTAGAAGAAAAAACAGAAAATGAAAGAAAAATTTTCTCTTTTGCGTAGGTCAGTTTTAAACACTTAATATTTACAAGACAAGCATATAATTACACGTATTTTATAATCCACTGATTAATTCAAAACTGCTCTATTGAATCTTGGAAAATTTTAATCTCCATATGGCATCTAATTAAAACGAAAGGTCAAGCCCAGCTATTACATGTATGAAAAAATATTTTAACCCAATTGTTTTACCCGCCGTTTCGACACTCGGTTTTCAATAAATCAGTAACGATAATTCACGCTCGTCAAACTATCAGAGATTAAAATTAACTCTCATGGTTTACCATATTAAAAATTAACTTATAAAATAAAAAAGCCTTGCAGAAACCGAATTTCTGTTCTATCTAAAGTTCGTTATTATTCAGAAATTCTTTCCCAAAGTAATGTTATTTTATTTTTTATTTTTTTTACATATTTTCGATCAAAATTTATCCCCAATTACACGAATTTGATGAATAATTCGATAAAAAGATCCCCCTCTTCCGATTTTACTTCATCTTTTCGTAATTTTACGGTTCATACGGGTAGCTTAAGTTCGAAGCCTATTTTCCCGGCTATTTGAAGCTCGAAAAAAAGAACGTGATGAAAAAAATTTTTGACAAAAAAAAAAAAAAAAACTCTACTCGACAAAAAAAAAAACAGAAAATGAGAGAGAAACAAAAAAAAAAAGAAATAGAGTTTGTTTTTGCATATTATAACTCCTCGTTGATGTTATCGAAGTGATTAATCGCCTTTTTTTGTTTGACAAATGATAATGGATTGAGAAAAAGGGAAACAAAAAATAAAATAAAATGAAGAAA
This sequence comes from Macrophya annulata, assembly GCA_963924015.1. Taxonomy (NCBI): domain Eukaryota; kingdom Metazoa; phylum Arthropoda; class Insecta; order Hymenoptera; family Tenthredinidae; genus Macrophya; species Macrophya annulata. The sequence continues at coordinate 3,890,369 of OZ001262.1, forward strand.
ATCGCTTAATCATCTAGAAGTTTGGTAATCCTGATCCTATATAGGTTCTACAATTCTTTAATTCGATAAAAAAAAAAAATGGGAAAACAATTAAAAGAGGTTATAATAAATCTCTAAAAATAATTTTTTCATTTTTACTTAAAATAAACGGTATAATTATTTCGTATATTTTATTATAATTGATTTATACATTAGTCGTTTAAATTTTCAAGTAAGAAAATATTATTAAGATCTGATAATATTAATTATGGCGATAATTCATGGTCGAACTCTCGACTCCATTATGTTGTGACAACCATTCTATCCAAGCAGCTGCCAAATTGGAGAGATTAGTCCATCCTTTTTTATCTACGAATGCAAAAGAAAAAAAAAAAAAAAAAAAAGAAAAATAAATAAATAAAAATAATGAATAATTAATTAAAAATTGGCTAAAAATTATCAGCGAAATTATATTAATAAAAAAAAAAAAAATCCATTTTGAATTCCAATTAACGAGATGTGAACTCACCAAAGAATGTTTTGAATTGGGAAAGCTTATTCAATATGAAATCTTTAATATCTGATTTAAGATCGTCCCAAGTATATCGATGTTCTGGATAATCGTCGTCGTTGTTTCTTATCTTAACACTAGATGGAGGAGATAGAACTTCGTCTGGTAATGGCGGGAAATATTGTCTCTTGTGATCTATGTATAGGAATGGGGTTAATGAGTTATGAGATTAATCCCTGGCTCTTGTATTAAACTTTACCTCCTGTATTATTATACGTTCAATAAATTATTCCATAAATATATGTACGTATATATATATATATATATATATATATATATATATATATATATATATATATATATATATATATATATATATATATATATATATATATCCAAGGAATTTACCTCTGGCTTGACACTGAGCTACGCAGAGAACGATGGCAACGATTAAAAGCTTCATTATCGTCGTTAATAAACGAAAAGATTTAAAAAAAAAAAAAAAAATTGGTTTTCGTTATTAAGCTTTTTTCCTAGCTTATCACTACGACTACGATTCTTGATTAATTTCCGGACTGTTTACCGTAAGATAAATCACCTATGTGATTTTAGTCTCTTAGATGTTTGCGGTTTCGTATAGAATCGACTACGGACTGGACTACACCCAATGTTCTGTGTTTAATATATCATAGCTCGGACACGAATTGAATTATTAAATGAAAACTAATGTGACTAATCGGAAATAGAAGCAAACCTGATAAGCAAGTCAGAAATTTAATAATAAGTAAACATTTACGGTTATCAATTAATCACTAGCTGACATTCGTTACTTATGTTCAGTATTTCATATCGTTGAATGTACGCGTTTATAGTCTTGCTGATAGTATAGTCGAATCTAAAATTCGCAGGTAGGTACAGCTACTTAAAAAAATAAAAATTATTATTTTTAATTTAGAAATGAAAAGAAAATAAAAAAAATCACTCAATTTTTCTTTCCAAAAGAATTTAAGTTCGATTAGTTATTATAGTTAATTAAAAATTCGTAAGTAATCGATTTTTTATTTTTGTTTTTCATATCAACTTTTACGTGCGGTTATAAAATTTGCTGATACATCTTACGTGGGATGTGTATCGTCAGAAGGCTCAAAGTCCTTTTCAGATAACAGCCCTCATCTCTTGAGGTTTCCCATAAAACAAACCCTTGGAAAAAGAGCGAAGCTTTCAGCACTGTGTAACTTTGCGCGTATATGTATACCTACCGTCCGAAGAAATTCACCTTCTTATAGAGTTACTGCAGCTAATTCCCGGAGGATTCGTACTCCTATTTATTTATTTATTTATTTATTTTTCTTTTTCTTGTTACTTTTATTTTCACCTCTATAGGTAGATACGAAGAGTTGTAAGTGAGATTTGCGTCGTCGTAGTCGTCGACCCCAAAAGTCTGAACTTTTCGTTGACGTTACTTTATTTATTTCGTTGACATGTCACTGGAGTTTCAGAGTTCGCTGAAACGGAAGAGCGGTAAGAATTGTCAGTGGAAAAAGTAAGCCCAAGCCCGAAGAGAAAAAGAGAGTGAGATAAATATAAAGAAGAGTTTTTTTGGTCCGCTGAATCAAAGTCGAAATAACGTTTCGTCCAATTTTATCGAATGAGATAAAAATATTTTCGAAAATTTTAACGATCATAATTTTTTTTTTATTTTTCTCTTTTTTTTTTTTTTTTTTTTTTAACATTACCTTCGTTAGTTACAGGGTCAAGATTTTTACAACGTATTTGAGGTCAGGGTTCAGTAAAGCGTAAGATACGAATACGTTTTGCAAACGTTGCGGAGTTGGAACACTGAGGAATAAATTTTTCAGTTACCTTGCCCAGCTTGGTCAATTCTTTTGTAAATGCAAACCATACTTCGTCACGTTTTAGTATAAAATAAAGAAAGAGAGTGAAAAAGAAAATCTCGTGAGTTTATAAGGGTATACGAAGTGACAAATAGCGACTATTCATACCCCTTCCCGTTGATTTTTCTTCTATACCCGTAATTTCGACTTCTAAAACTGGTTAATTTGGATAAAGTAGTAGATCAGTAGAGAGTCTGAAGTATATCTATTCGATCCTTAGATTAGGGATCAAACTTGTTTCTCTATTGGGACTTACGAGATTGGGTACAACTTCTATGAACACGTTTTACCAAAAATATTACTTCGTCACGGATACGAAGACCCTCAGGATTCCAATTCAACTTTCATTTCCTAAACTTCAAGGAGTATATTTTTTCTCCAATCTCAGTTTATTTTTTTATTTTTTTTTTTCCCCCAAAAAAATTGCGGTCTGAATTAAATGACCAACTCAATTATTAGAATATAAACTTTTCTTATAAAAAGGGAAATCACTATTCCCCAACAAATTAGATTACTTAGATTTTTTTTATCAATCAATACTTTTCGTTAACTTTTTTCTGTTCTATATTTTTTTTTTTTTGAATTTTTTTAATTTCTATTACAAAATTTGACTTGTCCAATACTCGACGAATCGTAGTCGTATCTATTACCGATCAAATTTCGCATGTGAGGTAATTAATTCAAACAACGTATAGCATGGCGTCCAGTTTCGCCATATGTCGCATACTGCACCTAATGCAGTAGACGGAAATGTCAAACACATGGGTACATATGCGGTTAATCAGTGTGCATAACATGTTCAACAGTATCCCGATATCCATCCAACGTTTCATTTTAAAAAATGAACATAAATAGAAACAAATAAATAAATAAATAAATAAATAGGATTAAAAAAAAAATAATTATCAATACGTAACATTTGATTGCACCTATCATCAAACCACGAGAATATAGAAAAAAACAAGCCGGAAAAATAGTTTTTCGGAGTACTTTTCATCAAAAAGAAAAAAAAGTATGGATTTGTCAGAGGAAGAAAAAGTATAAAAAAGTAATGAGCAACTGAGAAAAAAAGATTAAAATTGAAACTTTCACATACAAAAAAATGCCCTATATATTGACAAACAACAATTTCATACAGTGTGTATTATCAAAATTCGATCTGGATACATTTGCAATTTCGTCTTGTCATTGGCAAGGAACGTCCTATATATTGACAAACAACAATTTTATACAGTGCATTCATTCTAATTCGATCTGGGTATATTTACAATTTTTTTGATGTCATTAGCAAGGAATGCCTTATATATATGAAATTCTCATCTCGGAAAAATATATTCTTTCATTCAGAAAGGTAATACAGAGAAAAAAGTATAGGTTTGTCGGTAAATCAGTGAAAATCGATTCATTTCCGGTAGAACCGGAAGTTCAAATCAAACGAGACATGAAAATTTTTCATGCCCATCATTTGGTTGTAAAGTCCTGTGAATTTTAGATTTTTTCATCGATCCGTTTCCGAGATCACCGCGCGAGTTTGTCGAACAGGCCGACAGACAGACCGACATCTTTCTAAAAACCTGTTTTTCGGATTCTCGAGGGTCGAAAACGTGAAGATTCGTTGAAATTGGTAAAAGTCATTTTTCGACCAAAACCAATACTTTTCTTATTATCACCGTAGGTGATGAAAGGTAAAAAAAACACACACAAAAAAAAGGGGGAAAACGAAGGCGTAAAATAGTAAATAAAAAAAATCTACCCTTATCGTTAACCTTTGCCGTTACTGTGAACCAGTTCAATTATTCGTCACACTGATTTTAACATCGTTGTGTAGAATTACCCTCGTTAGAGGCCAGACTGTCCGGCGTACGACAGTCAGTAGTGAAGTCAGTGTTTGGTCGGCCGTATATCAGCGCTGGTTGGTTTCGCTCCCGTAACGATGGTTGTATATACATATACATACAAATACATACATATCCGAGTACACATTCAAAGTTATATGTATATTCAGAAACTGATCTGCTTCGTGGATTCTCTTCGTCGTTAGTTGAATTAAACGCGTGTGAAAAAGGCGTTTTGTATATATTGAATTTAAATTGTGAAATATACGATCATATTTGTTTCTAATTGTTTCGTACGGAAAAAACCGAGACCTTTCGTCGCGTTTTTTTTTTCAATTGATTTTGAAAAGCAATATTTTTAAAATCTTTCTTTTTTTTTTGTATACTATTTGATTTTCTCAAAACGTTGGAAATAAAATTCTTATAGTTTTTTTTTTTAAGTTTATAATTTAGCTTTTATATTTAAAATAGTCGAAAGAGACTACTATAAAATTTTACTTACATGATATTAATATTTAAGAATAAATAATTCATATATAGAAAGCCAGACTTCTCGAGTACATAAAAGTAGTGCAAAAGTCTGAAAATAAATTTAGATTTTTATTTCATCTGTAGATATTCTTTTTTTTTTACTCGTTTTTTCCTGATATATTTTACTCTCTTACAAGTCCCAAGCGTCTTTACATGCGAGATTTTTGACTGCAATTAACATATATCGAATTTTTTATCGACATCATCCATATTCAAACCATTCAAGTACATCTGTTCATATAATTACCTATATATACCTCATAGAGTAAAGCTTTATGTAGAGGTATAAAACACAAACTGACTAGGATATAGTAACTAACTGTATACGAAAGTGCCAGTAACATTGGCTGTGCAGTTTACAGAGTGGAAATAAATGGTCAAAGTTATATCTATGGATGGATACCTAGATACGTCTGTCGCTGCAAGTTTGACAAAAAAAAAAAAAATGTTTTAACAGTATAAGCTAAACATTGCAGTGGTAGGTATATACGCATGTATGTACAGTCAGGGAAACGGTATCTGTCGCCGCCTAACTTGATGCAACTGAACATGCGAGTGGTTTTAATTTCCTTCAAGTTGTCGCGAAATAAAAAACAGCACACTGATTGAACAGAGGAGCAAAGGATGCTTTTGTTTCATGCCAACTTTATGGAATTTAGAACCACTCGTATGTTTAGTTGCATCAAGTTAGGCGGCGCAGGCGACAGATACCATTTCCCTGACTGTACATAAATATTAGGTATACGTAGCCTCAACGATTGAAGTTTGTAAATTTACTCCCTTATTTATTTATTTTTATTTTTTATATTTTACCTCCCATTCATCCCTCTGCGAATATATTTATCTGTCGATTTGTCGAGGGTCATTGACTCTCTTTTATCATTGACCGAAAAAAAATTTGTCGTAATTGTTTTATAAAATGTATGTAGTACATACATATATATATATATGTGTATATATATATATATATATATATATATATATATATATATATATATATATATATATATATATATATATATATATATATATATATATATATATATATATATATATATATATATATATATATATATATATATATATATATATATATATATATATATATATATATATATATATCTTTATAACACTTTATAGATGGATGTCGTCGGTTATATTATGATTTATGTCATGAATGAATTAGCATTTAGATAAGATGTATGATAAAACGACGAGTTGATAGAAGGTTGACTTCGTTTTTTCGGGATAAACGGATGGAAATTTGGGTGGCATTTCTTATTCTTTTTTCAGTTTTTTTTTTTCGTTCTTTTTTTCTTGTATCAATTTTCCCGGGTCTAAAGTAGAGACCTCTAAACTCTTGTGAGGTAGAATTTTAAAAGCAAGTTGGTATACGAGTACCAGAGAATGAAAAAAAAGAGACAAAAAAAAAAAAAGGTAACAGAAAAACAAAAAAACGATGTACGCAATTAAATTTGCAACTTTATTCCACACGCGCACACATCGCGCACGCTCGGCTTAACCAACCGGTATTAAATTTTGATGAAAAAAATGGAAAAAAAAATGGTCGAAATTTGAGTGCAAGGAAAATTGAAATTCTGCTGATCAATTTAGAGCCTGGGTATTAGAGCGATGTGAGTAAATCGAAAAGTTGAAAAGCTTTTTCAAAAGTTCAAAGTCATGAGTGCAATCCGTCAAGTTTGAACAGCGATACTAGACAGATGAATATTTATTATAAATTAAAAACAAAACAAAAAAATCAGGTAACCGGTTGATCTGTGGGCTAACCCGAAAACTTCCCGCTGTGTTAAATACGTTACAATTAATTATACTATTGTGTTTATAATATATTAAAGAAGGCTATAAGTATAATTAGTTTTCCCTATACAAATCTTTTTTTCTTCAATTTCTATTCTTCGAATAACTTTGAAACTACTCGACCGATCGATTCCAAAATCTAATCAGATCTAAGTCTTAATGAACCCTTTCGATCGCCGCAACAATCATTCAAATCGGTTAATTCGTTCCATAGGTATCGTACGAGAAAAAGAGAAATTTTTGTCGTGCAATATCTTTTAAACCAATCGTTCGATTTTGATGAATCTTACGGCGATCGAAAGGGCTGTCCAAGACCAAAGTCTGATCAAGTTTTGAGACTAATAGCACGAACAGTTTAGGAGCTATGCGCTAAAAACATGAAAAAAAATTGGTTTTTAATATTAATTTCTCAAATAACTTTGAAACTACTCGATCGATCGACTCCAAAATCTAATCAGATCTAAGTTTTAATAAACCCTTTCGATCGCCATAAAAACCATTTCAATTGGTCGATTCGTTCCAAAGATATCGTACGACAAAAATTTGTTTACACACACACACACACATACGGACGTCCATGCAAAAATAGTCGGAATAGTTTCCTAAGACCCCAAAACGTCGAGATCTGATGAAAACTCAATTTTCGAAAATCGGACCGAAACCAATAACTTTCCTTTTTTTTATGAAAATTTTCAATTTTCATTGCGGGAATTTAAAAATAAAAAATTATCCAATCAACGAAATTTGTTACGATTGATTGATTATCAAACAAGAATTATTGTTTCACGTATAGATGTTGGTATTATACCTATAACGATATTTTATTTCTCACTATAATTCAAAAATATACGAATTGAAAAGCCGGAATTATATGGGTATAGCATATAAAGAATTTCAAAGTAACTGCGTGACACGGTTGAATAATATATCCAACCCTTTGAATTATAGAACACCCTTTGCTTCAGGGTGTAAAACTTTTCTCGACGTTCTCTACTTCGTAATTAATAATTGTTATGTACGTTTTTTTTTTTTTTGATTCCATTTTTAAAATTTTTTTTTCATATAATAAATGGTAAAGACAAGCGTTGATTCCAGAATTAAATTTCGATAATTCAACCTAAGATTATTAATCCGCAATAGTTGCAGACGATTGCAACAAAAAAACTGAGACAAAAAATAAAATAAAATAAAATAAAACGTCCAAATTTATGAGACAATATTAATTAAATTTCATTCGCAAAATTTTCGTCGTATTAAAACCACAAATTGTAATTAATTTAAATCTCATTTGCGAGGGGATTCTTCGATTCAATCGTCGCTCTTAGATCCTCTGCAGTCCTCTCGTTCCTTTTGTGACATGGTCTTTCAATTTCTATGGGAAATGAGCACTTGAGAAACTACTTAGAAATTAAATGAACGAGCTAACCGAGGGGATATGAAATGATTTTTAATCACGCAGTATATATATATATATATATAGTAATTACGTATAATCTATCATTAAACATTTTCCTGAGTTCCATCTTTAGTGAAAATCACACTAAGAAGTAAACCCTTAGCGCTAATGACTTGCGGGTATATCTTTCGTTAAACTTCCACATAATTTAGCTTGGAATTAATTACGCGAAACGCAGTGAGAATAAGAATAAAAAATAATAAAAAAATAATAAAAAAAATAAAAAATACCTCCGGTAGAGGAACTCGACGAGAAATCATCCGTTTCGTTTCCGTTTTAAATATCACGAAACAATGAAAACTTTTAAAAATTATTTAATTTATATATATAAAAAAACAAAAATAATTTCTTATAGTTTATTATAAAGTGTCATTTAAATTTCGGTTTAACTAGATTTTTTTTAATTTTTTTTTTTTTACCCAACGTAAGTATTGTACCTCCTCAACTTTGACAGTCCACTTCGTAGTTCATTCTCTACTTGTCGCCACTTTGACGTAACGCTTCAAGCCACTTCGCTTACTCCCCACATATATGTATACCTATACGTACTAACGTTCGTAGTTTCCTTCTGTTAAATTTTCTGCACTACTCTTCACCCTCTCTTTCTATGACTCTTAATAGTTTCGGTAGCTCGACAACATAATAGGGGAGCCAGTAACCGCGGCGACACGTTCTTACAGGCTACATGCATTTTCACTTATCACAAAACGGATAAAATTATATACATACATACTTAGGGTGTTAGGGAATTTTACTATAATTGTCAATAAAAACTAATATCAAAATAATTAGGAAACCGGTTTATCTGTGGACCAATCCTAAAACTTCCAGCTGTGTTAACATACGTTACAATTAATTGATACTATTTTGTTTATAATAAATTAAAGAAGGTTATAAGTATAATTAGTTTTCCCTATACAAATCTTTTTTTCCTTCAATTTCTATTCTCCGAATAACTTTGAAACTACTCGACCGATCGATTCCAAAATCTAATCAGATCTAAGTCTCGATGAACCCTTTCGATCGCCGCAACAATCATTCAAATCGGTTAATTCGTTCCAAAGGTATCGTACGAGAAAAAGAGAAATTTTTGTCGTGCAATATCTTTTAAACCAATCGTTAGATTTTGATAAATCTTGCGGCAATCGAAAGGGCCATTCAAGACCTAAGTCTGATCAAGTTTTGAGACTAATGACACGAACAGTTTAGGAGTTATGAGCTAAAAACATGAAAAAAAAATGTTTTATAATTTTTATTCTTCAAATAACTTTGAAACTACTCGACCGATCGACTCAAAAATCTAATCAGATCTAAGTCTTGATAAACCCTTTCGATCGCCATAAGAACCATTCGGATCGATCGATTCATTCTAAAGATATCGTACCGTGAAAATTTGTTTACACACACACACACAAATACGGACGTCCATCCAAAAATAGTCAGAATAGCTTCCTAGGACCCGAAAACGTCGAGATCTGATGAAAACTTGATTTTCGAAAATCGAACCGAAACCAATAACTTCCCGTTTTTTTTTTTTTTTTGAAAATTTTCAATATTCATTGTGGGAAGTTGAAAAAGAAATAGACGCCTTAAGAATTTCGATAGAATTTTTTTTTTATTTTTACCGACGCTTAATTCAGGGGATGAAAAATGATCGTTAAAAAAAATTTTCTTTACTCGCCATATTTGATCCCGGAAATGGTATTTTAAATAATTATACCACCCCTGTAGGTATAATAGCTGCGTCTGGCATAAAAGCGTATTACTCTGAGATTATACACGATATACAGACTAAGGTAATATATTTCAGCCGCAAATTAACGGATTGATTAGTATTCTATGAGAGAAAAGTCAGAGTGAATAATTAGCCCTTTGTTTAACCTCTGGAAAGTGTAATCCAAGCCGGTTTATCATGAAGGACAAAAAAAAAAAGGTGACCACCTAGTGAGAGACTTAGTAGAATTTTTTGCATTTATACCTCCAGACGACCCTTGCGATCGTTCCAAACCAACGACGGCTTCTAGACGACACATATGCTCGCGGCTTGGCCCAACTCCCAAAAATCAAGCTCGTAGAATTGTACCGTCTCCAGACAGCTTAATGCCCTTTGAGATTTTTTTTTTTTTTTTTTTTTAAGGTGGCTATATAATTGCTACGCTCTTCGCCACCTCATCTCCTACAGGCTGCTGATTTCTCGGAATAAAAAAAAATGAAGATTGAAATTTTATTTTTTTTTTATACTACTAGTTAAAAAAATTCTTTTAAATAATTTGGATTATCGAAAATTTAAACTAAATTTATTCATAGTAAATGACCACTGATCCTAGGGATAGTTGATTTCGTGTTTTGGTTACAGTATAATCGTGGATTCAATTAGCATAACAAACCAGAAAGCGATGTAGAGGTACAGGTTACAGAGCGATCTCACAACGAATGAGAATTAAGCTGTTACTAATTAGTATAATTTATAGCATTTCCAAGTAACGTAGTGTAAGCAGGTACATCTACATGTATGTACATACATACCTATGTTTCGTGTTAGTAATTAAACTTATAAATTACAATAGGTATATGCATATACGAATTTACACATTCGTGTACCTACTGCACTTGTGGGTTACCACGCAGGGTGTTGCATCAAGGTAATTATTTTTTAATCAAATACAGTCGTAATTACTGTGGAAACCGTCAGTACTAATTAACCAAACAGTAAATACATATAGTATACTATAGAAACACATCCATACATCTACTCAAAGCGATAGCTTCAGGTGTCAGCTTTAATATTGCAGAATGCAAATTTCCAAAAAGCTCTATACCTATTCGATTTATCGACATCTATTACTGCAATTCTGTATATTTTAAACTCTTTGTAACGTAATTATTTATTCATCAGAATATTAAATTTTCTATTTTCAGCTAAAGTAATTCCGATCATTTTCACCCATTTTATTTACTCAGTAAATAGTCTTTAATCAAGACTCATGTAAATCGAGTTTCTAGGGTTATTTTAATTTTATTTTAAAGGTTGATTCTTTTTCATGTTCTTTTTTTTCTTTTTTTTTTTTTTTACATGGTTAAAATTCTTTGACTAAATAATTTTCAAAATTTCATTTGAAATTCGGTTCAATTATTTTTAGCTAAAAAAACGTTCAAAAACAGATTTTCGAATACTCAATTTTTTGATTAAAAATAATCTTAGTAACGTTATGATTTTTTTTTACAGGCTAGAAAGTCGTGAGAAATTTTTTGAGATGTAAAAGTTCTTGTGGACTTGAAAGGTCGAAATATGTATATGGCAGGTTTAGCTACGTAGGTTGGTCGGTTGTCAATACGCTTGCGCAGACCTACCCTGGCTCGAACCCCTGATTTCAGCCCTAGAACCCCCAGTCGCGTGAGCGCCAGCATCCTTGTATCACAAACAGAAATTCGTTGGAGAATCGTAAGTGTTCTTTAAAAGTGTTTAAACAAACAAAAAAAAGAAAAAAGTGATTGAAGCTAATTATTCCTAGTGGCTTGAAAGCAAAATTTTTATTAATTTTTTATCATTTTTAAATAACATAAAAAAAAAAAAAAAAATCACACGTTACAAATTTTTTTTATCCTTTTCCATCTTTTTTTTTTTTCTTTTTTTCTTCTTTCTTTTCATTTGCCGTATAAACACCCGAAACTTTCATGCAAGTGACAATCGTGCAATTCATTCTTCGATTTATACCATCGTAAGTAAAAAAAAACTTTTCTTTTTTTTTTAATTAATGACTAAGTAATTTCTAATTATAGTATAAAATTAAACATTTTTTATTTTCTGACTAATTGTCAAAGTTTCTTGTTAATTTTTTTCTCGATAAAACGATTTTAAAAATATCGAAAATATTTCGATATAATTTTTGTTCGTAAATTGTTTTCGAGACTTTTATAAGAAAATTTTTTCGATCATGGTCCTTAAATTCTATTGCCAGTAATTATTTTGTGTTTTTAATATAATAGTTAATTTGAAAGTGTAAAATATTATCGTCGCGAAAGATTTGATAAAGTATAATAAAATTTGGGGATAAAAAACCGAAGAAAAATTTAAAAAAAAAAATAAAAAAGTTGATTCATTGAAGTGTGAAAAAAAAAAATAAAAATTCTTAGAGAATCTTATAAGACCGATTTTTCTAACCTTTTTTGTATAATGATGTGTTGCTAAGGATCTCGCCCACCCATTCGTAAAATAATGGGCTGAAAGAGAGAACTTTGCGAAAGCTTGTCGGACTGAATCTTGACCTAAAGTTAGCAACAGGTAGCGCGCCCGAGCTCTTCTTGGAGTTGGAGTTTGAGCTAAAACCTATCCCCCACAAGTTATGCACGATTGGACAAATATATATATGCGATAGAGTATTGGCGTTTGGCCAATAAAATGTTAGATTTTATTTCATGACGTTGGGTCAAGGGTCAAGGTATTAAATTATATACGGTTAAAAAATATATCGCCAATGTTTGTTTTGTTCGTGTGGGAAAATAAAATCCCTTACGGTTTTGATTAAATGATAAAAATTAAAAATAAAAAATTCACTCCAAAAAGTTGAACACAGAAAATTAACACGTTTGATACGTCGTTTTAGGAGAACACACGTCTTTTATACGTTCATCAAGCCTTCCATTTCTTTTGTTTTTTTTTTTTTTTGAAAGAAAATAAAAAAATAAAGAAAAACTGAAAATAAAAATTTATATGTACGTATATTTTTTAGAGGGTGAAAAGTATTGAATAAAATATATGATAGGATAACATATAAGCCTCTTACATGTTTACGTTTACCGATAACCCTGGATATTCCAAAGGGCGTTGTATGGAAAAATATTTTTCTTCCTTTCGTAGAAATTTCGTGGTAGATATAGAAAATGATTTATGTGACAATTTTACGAATTTTTAAACGTCTAAATAAAATTTCTACTTCAGGTTGTTTCAGATTTGAATCCATTTTTTTTTTTTTGGAATTTTAATCTGACTTCTTTATTTTCTACTTAACAATAATTATATAAAAAATCTTTTTTTATTTTATTTTATTTTTTTTTAGAAATACCCCCCCCCCCCCCCCCCCCCCCCCCTCCCCATGATTAACAACAATTTTCTTTTGATCTGAACGTGGAATTGAAATTATTAAAAGTTCGTGAAAAAGGAGAGAAGAAAAAAGAAAAAAGAAAAAAAAAAAAAAAAAAAAAAAAATGGGGTAGTTAGGGTCCCCAAAGAGCGACGACATTTTTCATCCCCCTAAATATTTCCCCGGTTTCTCATTGGTGGGCGCGTATAAACGGTGATAAAAAAATTAGGTGGTAAAACGTCGCCTAACGCATCAACTCGACACTTTTCTTTATTACCTTATACCATACCAATTCACAAGATTTTTTTTTATCTACTGGAAAAGATACATTTAGACTATAAAATTCTAAATTGATGTTTTCCATATATATATTTTGGATAGACAAACTAAAAAGAATTCATTATTTTTCAAACTTTTCTTATGGCTATGTGTAATATAAAAAAAAATAAATAAAATCTCGTTTTATTGAATTTTTATTTTTTTATTTTCTTTTTTTTTCCACATTTTTCCACAATCGTTATCGATCGGGTACAAGAGTCATATTATAATAATTATCCAGATACTTCAGAGGAACAATGAATTTCAAGAGTTTATAAAATTCTACAAAGTACTTATAAATCAATCAAAAAAAAAAAATAAAAAATTTCTTTCTTTCTCTCTCTTTTTCGTAATAACATAATTACGTACCGAAAAATCTATTTGTTTTAGCTAGTTATTTTATTTATTTTTTTTTTTTCTGTACATCTCTCTTCATCATTTTCCACCTCGCGGATATATCCCTTTGACAGGTTTCGTTTCACAGATATATATATTTTTGGGTAAACTGATACCGTCTGTGTAAGACACGGTAATTTCCTGCCGAAATCGTCAAACCCTAAGCCGAAATTCTCGATATCGGAGAAAAGAAAGAGCACTTTTTCTACCCTTAAAATAAAAAAATAAAAATAACAAAACAAAAGAAAGAAAAGGTAAAAATAAATATTACGTTTATCAAAAATTTCTATACAATAGATGATTATACTCTCTGGTCCTCGTCGTTCTATATTCGGTTTTATAAACCCCATACTAGGGTTTCTGTCAGGCATTTATGGCGTCCATATTCTCACCCTGTTACGGGATTACGTCTATCCCTGAATAGGATAGCCGATACGTTGGCAATTTTGAGATAGGGATGATTTAGTCGGTAGGATCAGCAAGTACAAGTTCCTCGTTATCTAGAATCGACAACTATATACATATACAGGGTTGTACTTCGGGTCAACTAAAGGTAGCCTTTATCCCACCGTCCTGAATGCAGGGAGCTTAAAAGCAAATTTTTCGTTATTAATTGGTATTGAAAAAAGGTTGGTTTTATTATTTTATTTTTATTTTATTTATGAAAATATTGTATTCCAATTTTTTTGTTCTGTGCAAGTATCTAGAGACAAAGGATATATACATATAATCCTGCTCTTTTAAATTCTGGCTTTGTTTCCACAATATCGAACACCGATTTTCGATTTTTATTTAAATTCGCACTGCCCTACCCTCTCCGTTTCTGATAATTGCTAAACCTTCGATAGGGTAGGTAGATGCAGAGAATGATAAGTAATTGCCAATTCGCTATCGAAGTCTATAGGTATAATGTATAGGTAGGTAAGCTTTTAGTATGTATAACAGAAATTCAACCCCCCTTATATGTATGTACGAATACCTCTAGGCTATATTTGTACGTATTATATAGAATTACTACGTTCTCGTCAAACTCTCAAGAGTCATTTGTAGCACTTCGCTTTTGAGTAGAGGCTGGCAATAAGTGGTTGACTCTCATGATTGTCAGACGCTATTCATTTTGCGAGGAATCTTCATGTCGAGGGGTAAATTGACCAAGGAATAAATTAATCATTTCTATACAAAAATAGAACGAAATAATATTGAACTATAACTATTCAGCGATATTTTGAAACCAAAATATAAACTAAAACTTACCGCTGTGTTAAATACGTTACAATTAATTGACACTATTTTGTTTATAATAAATTAAAGAAGGTTATAAGTATAATTAGTTTTCCTTATACAAATCTTTTTTTCTTCTATTTCTATTCTTCGAATAACTTTGAAACTACTCGACCGATCGATTCCAAAATCTAATCAGATCTAAGTCTTGATGAACCCTTTCGATCGCCGCAACAATCATTCAAATCGGTTAATTCGTTCCAAAGGTATCGTACGAGAAAAAAAGAAATTTTTGACGTGCAATATCTTCTAAAACAATCGTTTGATTTTGATGAATCTTGCGGTGATCGAAAGGGCTATCCAAGACCTAAGTCTGGTCAAGTTTTGAGACTAATCGCACGAACAGTTTAGGAGTTATGCGCTAAAAACATGAAAAAAAAATTGTTTTTTAATTTTTATTTCTCAAATAACTTTGAAACTACTTGACCAACCGACTCCAAAATCTAATCAGATCTAAGTTTTGATAAACCCTTCCGATTGGTATAAGAACCATTCCAATCGGTCGATTCGTTCTAAAGACACACATATAGACGTCCATCCAAAAATAGTCAAAATTGCTTCCCAAGACCCCAAAACGTCGAGATCTGTGGAAAACTCGATTTTCGAAAATCAGACTAAAACCAATAACTTCCTTTTCTTGTTGAAAATTTTTTATTTTCATTTCGGGAAATTAAAAATTTTTCTAAAAATCTAAAAATACATTTTTACAAATAATTTATACGACTGGGGGTTGTTCTTCCGAGACGTTGCGTTGTTGACTGCGTCAATAATTGTGAAATTGTCTACGGAACCGTGTGACTTTAACGGTTGAAGTAAACTCGTAAAGGAAATATCAAAGTTAGTCTGTAAGAAAATAAATAAAAATCTCGTTCTTCTCTTTCCTGTACCTCCTCTTATTCTATTTTTCTATTCTTTGATTTTATTTTAGTTTTATCTGAAAGAAAGGCCCAACATAAAATATAATCTCAACATAAAGCATCCGGACCACTTGTGTTCTTCGTATAGATTTAGTTTTTCGCTGATTTCCGGTTTTCTTTTCATCCTACAGTATACCTACACCCATAAGTTAGAATTAAGAGGTGATATTGCTACCTACGATTTCCCGTTCCATTTCTCGATTTCTCTTCTTGGCAGGTTGACAAAGCGTCGCGAAAGACCTCGAGGATGAAGAAAAAAAAAAAAAAAAAAAAAAACATTCTCTATTTCTTTAACCGATAGATGAAAATGCCACGAAAACTCCTCCACTCTCACGGTCTAATGCCTTTCCAATGTGGACTAGATACTTTTCTCTGTCATTTTAGATAAGAACACTTTCCGAACGCCTCTCTTTTTATTTTTTTTATCGATAACAAAACGATGCTTTATATAATCTTTCGATCATTTTTTATCTCATTTTATATAGACCCTTCAAGCAAAAAAAATATTCTACACCAAATTACGTCATTATCGAATATTTACAATTTTTACGATAACCAAAAAAAAAAAATGAAACTGTGATGAGATGTGGTGAAATGTGATTTTCGTTTTCAATACTGAATCAATTAGTACCCATTGCAGCTACTGCCTCTTACATTATTCGACCCTAATCAACACGAATCTCTCTAATATTTGACGAGGATTATAAATGGGGATCGAAATATTTCGTCAAAATTTATAATATCACAATTAATTTATTCCTCATTAATTTCGTCTCGTTTATAACAGATTTAAAAATTTTTCAAATTAAAGTAGAAATAAAAAACTGACCCCTTTATCCTTTGGAATGGGATTATCCATCGTCATAATCTCATTCGATAAAAAATTTATAATTTTCGTTAGTTTCAAAGTTGAATTTTTTTAATCAACGATCAGAATTCAAAAATACTATACTTATATAAAATCACGTTAAAATTTTCACGAGTTTTCAAAAACTTTTCTTCAAGTTTTCACCGGCGTTGTTACATGTCTCGTTATAAAATTCTCTCGGAGTTTTTGAATGCTTACAAAAACTTTGCAGGATAGTTTTAGAACATTATCACAGCTCGTTCAGGCCAACGAAACATTCTAAGACCAGTGTCCTTAACTCTTGTACAAAATAATTTTCTTCTTCTTCTGATGTATATATGTATATATATACATACAACTTTGAATAATTTCTATGGGTCTTATCGTTTCTCTGAATGTTATCAGAAATTTGTACATCTTTAGTTAAAACTTAACCTTTGATCCTTAAACTCTAATCTTTGATCCCTAACTGCTGGGAGAACATTGATCAACGAGCGAATGGATAAGCGAGGGATTAGACGTCGAATTAAAGAAACTAAATTTTTTGGGATGAACTCGTGCGAAATTGATAAATTTATTTTTTTGGGATTATTATATTCTCGGTATTTTTTGCCACGGAATTTTATGGTGTTTTCTTTCTTTTATTTTTTTTCATGCGTAAATCCGCAAATATACAACTCGCGTAAAAGGTTTTTATGTTCGATGTCCATTAATGGAACGTGAGGTGATATCGATACAGTTTTTTTTTATTCATTTTCACTCTTATTTATTTGAAATTTTTTTGCATATCAAAATGATGATGATTCGCGATGTATTTCAAAGAAGGTTTCTTTCTCATCTTTTGATCAAATTTTCGCCTCTTCCGGATATAATTAATTGCATATAATACTCAGATTAGGTAGAAAAATGATTCCGAAATATTCGTTGCAATAAAGGTAAGCCATAATCTTACACTGATGGTTATTATGTGACATTTTTCATACTAACACTTACGACTCTTATTTCATACGACATATATTTCTGTTTATGACGGTGCTTTAACTGACCATTTACTACTATAGGTACTTCCCCCGATTGCCATATGAGAAAAATGTACCATTACAAATGTAATATTGGAAATGGGTCCTACAAAGGGCGGATAAATTATTTCAAATTTCAAAACGTATTTTAAAAAGAATAAATTTATTTTCTTTGTTTAGTTTGAATCCTTTTGCAGTTTTCAAATAAAGTAGAAAAGTAAATAAAATAAGCCGGAAAACTAATTTTTCGGAGTTCTTTTCATCAAATCGAAAAAAAGGATGGGCTTGTCTGCAGGGGAAGAAAAAGTATAAAAAAGTAATGAAATACCGAAAAAAAAGATAAGAATTGAAAATTTCACATTAAAAAAATGCCCTATATATTGACAGATAACAATTTCGTACAGTGCGTTTAATCCCAATTCGATCAGGGTACACTTACAATTTCTTCTTATCATTGGCAAGGATCGCCCTATATATTGACAAACAACAATTTTATACAGTGCATTCATTCTAATTCGATCTGGGTATATTTACAATTTTTTTGGTGTCATTGGCAAGGAATGCCCTATATATATGAAATTCTCAACCCGGAAAAATATATTCTTTCATTTAGAAAGGTAATACAGAGAAAATAGTATAGGTTTGTCAGTAAAACAGCTAGAATCGATTCATTTCCGGTAGCACCGGAAGTTCAAATTAAACGAAACATGGAAATTTTTCATGCCCATCATTTGGTTGTAAAGTCCTGTGATTTTCAGATTTTTTCATCGAGCCGTTTCCGAGATCACCGCGCGAGTTTGTCGAACAGGCCGACAGACAAACCGACATCTTTCTAAAAAACCTGTTTTTCGGATTCTCGAGGGTCGAAGACGTGAAGATTTGTTGAAATTAGCAAAAGTCACTTCTCGACCAAAACCAATACTTTTCTTATATCACCGTAGGTGATGAAAAGTAAAAAGTTGTCATTCAGCTGGTTATACATTCGTATAGGTATGATAGGTCGTAATATTCTTGAGAGTTTTTTCTTCATATTAAAAGAAAATTCATTTAGGTAATGGCCGTTGGGGAAAATATCCTATACGATGATCAAAAACAGAGAGTATAAGGTGTACGTATACATACATACAGTGTAAAATTTATGTTAAAGAAATGTGCCCTACTACCCCCTACAACTCGGAGTGGAAAATATTATAATTATGTATTTTGAACTGACTAGCTTTTGAGATATTGCTCCTCTTATATATATATATATATATATATATATATATATATATATATATATATATATATATATATATATATATATATATATATATATATATATATATATATATATATATATATATATATATATATATATATATATATATATATATATATATATATATATATATATATATATATATATATATATATATATATATATATATATATATATATATATATATATATATATATATATATATATATATATATATATATATATATATATATATATATATATATATATATATATATATATATATATATATATATATATATATATATATATATATATATATATATATATATATATATATATATATATATATATATATATATATATATATATATATATATATATATATATATATATATATATATATATATATATATATATATATATATATATATATATATACCTATATATATATATATATATATATATATATATATATATACATACTCACATACATACATAACTACAGAGTTCATGAATTATTATCATCCAATCCTTTTGCACACTCATTTCTCTCACGATTTCACGCTAAAAATGAGAGGGGAAAGAATTTCTCATATATTTATTGATTCTGGTTAAAGCGAAATTTCAGAATTTCAAAAATTGACAAAAGAATTTATTACCTAACGGAATTTTCATCCCGTTCAATATTGAAAACGTATAAAAAATAATAATCGTACCTTATACACTTCGCTTAACATTAGGTCGTTTTGAAGATTGAAATAAAATAACGAACCTTGGGTAACCCTTGTTAAAATACCCAATTAAATATTTGCAAAGGGATCCTTACGGTTATACACGACGTATTCTACTACCACCTATTCATACGTTGATTACAGAATAAAAAATAAAAAGTGTATGTGGGTGGGTACACACGTCTGAAGTGAATCGTAACTTGTCTTTAAATCTCAAGTCTTAAAACTTAAGACTTAACACTCAAGACTTAAGACTCAAGACT
This sequence comes from Macrophya annulata, assembly GCA_963924015.1. Taxonomy (NCBI): domain Eukaryota; kingdom Metazoa; phylum Arthropoda; class Insecta; order Hymenoptera; family Tenthredinidae; genus Macrophya; species Macrophya annulata. The sequence continues at coordinate 3,910,490 of OZ001262.1, forward strand.
TAAGACTTAAGACTCAAGACTTAAGACTTGAGGTAAGGGAGGTAAGGTATATATATTCTCCCATTTTCTTGTCCGTTTTAACGCTGACATGAACGTAGCGCTTATCCGTTATCGTAAGTGAAGTATTCGGTTGAAAAGAACGAGAATAAATAAAGAATCTTTTGGATATGTTGACATATAAGCTCTAGAGACGCAAAAAAATAAGAAATAAAAAGTTATTAAACGAGGTATGGTACACAGGTGAGTTCTGGTAGTTAAATAACTGCATATTCCCTGGTGCATCTAGATCGTCGAAACTTGTCGATCGTAACTTGGAGTGAATTGCACTAAGCCATTCATTCCATTCCTTATTTATAGTATCTACTTCGGTATAAAGCTCCGAATCGTAAACCAGGAAATTACCTATTTCTGTCCTCTCATCTGTACTACAACATTTTCGTTATATATAAATTTCTATTTCTATAGTGACAACTGACCTTTAAAATCAGAATTTATGACGTCAGGTGAATCCTCGCGGAGATAGACGTAGACGGATTTCTCTTTTTTACTATAAAAGAAAAGAAGAAAAAGAATGCAAAATTTTTTGTCACGTTTATTAAAAATCAAAATAAAAAATTCTTCACAAAAAAAAAAAACTGACAGACTCGTATACTACCCGGATATACGTAAATCTCTATCTACGTAACGTTATAAAAGAACAGTTAAGTAAGTATAATTATTATCTAGATAATCGGGTATATGTAACACATGAAAATCTCTAACGAACCTGAAGTTTAATCAGAAATATTTACAACATTATACATACATTTACACAAGGAGATTGAATATTCTGTTAAACCTGTACATTTACGATTAAGGTAACAATCAGCACATAGTATTATGTAATACATATACATAGGTATACTATATTTGGCTAGGTATGTACCTATATAGGTATATATTCATATTAAACAACTATGTGAAACCCGAGTCAGGCTCGAAGGTCAGATTAAACCTTCGCCCATTTTGGGGTTCGGGTAAACAAGCCTTGGGATTAGGGTAACGATGTAACACCCTCTTATTTAATAACTGTCTTTGGAAAAATCGATTTCTCTGATCTGTTGCGTCAGCTAGATAAACGCGAAGGTAAAGGTAATAAATTATGTTCGAATTATCGTTAAGTCAAATCGCGTTTTGTCATTGAACACCGACTTAACTCTACTAGCACCGCCATACGCCCACAGTCGACGTTTAACACATAGAGCTCGCGTCAAGACAGATCAACTATGTTGTTCGAACGACTTGAAGTTGTAAACGCATACCTACGCGTATTTCTCGAACGAAGAATTTGCTCGTCGACTGGTCGATTTAGTCTCTACGTTCACGATTGGGAAATCCGAGCGCAGCTATGTTCGTGTTTAAACCATTAATGTGTGTTAACGTGTACAAACACGTATAATCATGTATAATGTATAATACGGATTGTTTAGCGATAGAAATAATTTAGTTCGGTTATGTAAAACCGATCGTATTAAAAGCAGATGTTTTTTTTTTTCTTTTGTACAATCGTGCGAAAGCAGATAAGTGAGAAAAAGAAAAACAACAAAAAAATAAATAAAACGTAAAAGAAAAGCCTCATCTATGTAATTATTGTCAAACCAGTCACGTATCTGGAGGAACAGTCTTAGTCCTACGCTTCAAGGCATTCAAACTTCCACTACTTCGGATCCCACACATTCATACCCACTCACTCCTACGCAAACCCATATAACTGTATATATAGGCTTTTACGAAAATTCATGGCACTTTGTAAATACATACCAGCTACCTTTGTTATAGGGTCTCCTTATACTACCTACACACAATTCTGCATTACTGTAATTAGGAAACTTATACGCAAGGATATACCGTGCGGGGGAAAAAGTTTCTCGGGTTTTTTTTTTTTTTAATTTTTTTTTTTTTAAAGCTAATCATAATTTCTGTGTCCAGTTTATTTTCTTGAATTCTCATTATTTAGATTTTTGGATTAGTATTTAAAATTTTGAGATTTTTGACTGACAAATTATATTATGATCCTATTTTTTTATTTTTTTTTTTTTTATTTTCTCCTGTTTTTTTTTTCTTGGTAGTAAATGTTGGTCACCATACTCCACGCACGTTTACACGTAATCCCAACGCACCTATACCATCCGGTTTAACGTTATAGCCGTAGTAGAATTCGCGTGCGGAATTCCCTAGGGATCAATTCAGGAACGTATACAGGGTTTTAGTAAAAAAGAAAATGACGGGGAAGGATCACGATTCTTAGTTCGGCTTTCGGCACGCTATATATAAGATATATAAGCTTATATTCCAGAAGTTGAAAGTGTCTTATATTTTTATACTCCTTGAATGTTCTCGCATTTTGTAAACTTTTATCGAATCTCGTAGAATAAAAAAGATAGAAAAATAAAAAAAAAGTACCTATAAGTAAGAAACTTTTCTATATGTATATATACCGAGTTGTTTTATATGGTCAAATTAATTCGAAAGCAGATATTTTATATACCAAAGTATATTCGTAATGAATTTTTGGTTAATTTTTGGAAAAGCGTATTTATCAATGGGCAACGAAATTATAATCCACCCTTTAATTCCAGTCGAGATTAGTTCCATATGTGGATATAGGGAAGCAAAGACCTCTTGAGAATGAGTTAACGATCCCTCTGTAAAGTAAAATGTAAAAAAGTATCCCTTTAAAATATTCTCAGTAATTATAAGAAGCATTAAAAACTACGTCGGCTAGACGCCCTCGTGTAGCTGCATAGTATAGAACGCTTAAGAAACTGTGTCCTAGAATACGGATGAAATTAGAAGAAGACGAAGAAGAAGAAGAAGAAGAAAAAGAGAAACCGTAATGGCGTCTAGCAAACCTCGACGACGACGTGTAAATGTTTTGATAACAGTTTGTCTTTTTTCTTTTCTTTTTCTTTTTTTTTTTAGTCTTAGTCTTTTCCTCATCCCCATAGTCACGTTCTACTTTATTTACCCTCGCGAACCAGAAGGACCATATGATAATTGTGAAGGAATAAGAAAGTTAAAGAAGAAGCGGAGATAGGGCTTGAGAAAAGCTTTTGGTATTTATACATATATATCTATATCTATGTATGTATAACTACATATGTATACATAGACCATTTATAGTTTGAAACTTACTCCGAAACGAGGTCTAATTAACGCTTCAGATTTAACATCCTGTACAGAAAAAAAAAGAGGATTTTTATTCATACTCATCTCTTTCTCTCTCTCTCTCTTTATTTACAGAAGATCTTTTATTTTTCAATTCACTATTATATTCCCTAAGTATACCTACACCCACTCGAATATCCATACCTACATACCTACCACCCACACACCTATAACCATCAACTTTAATTTTTTATCCCATGATTCCCTAAAGACTCCTATAGTATTAGATTCAGGTTCTTTGTCTCGCGCTGAGCCATTATCTCGTCATTTAAGTATTCGTACAAAATAGGAAGGTCCAAAATTATGTAAAGGATGGAAAATTCGTTCTGTTAATAAGCCTTGGCTAATTAACGGTTTAATTAATCTTTACCCCTGTTTCTCTTTATTTTTTTTTTTTTTCTTCATTTTTCTTTGTCTTTTTTATTTTCATATGATTCTCTTTTATAATTCAAATGTTTAATATTTATATTTTAAACTCAGCTTTTCATCGACATTTAAAACGTCCGCAATTACTGATACTGAAAACTGATATAACAATTATGATTCGTTTCAGTAATTAACACATGTAAATCGATTTTTAGAAAATTTTTTAAGTAACAACAAAAAGCATAAAAAAAATTCTAAGAAAAAAAAAAAAACTAGGTACAAAATTTTTTTCACCCCATTTTTATAGGTCAAGACGTTCAATTGTACTGGCCTGACGTGTATAATACTAGCTGGATTTTTCATCTCGTTTTTATATGGTTTATACTCTCACAGTTACCGCGGTTATATATGTACGCATGTATGTATGTATATAGTTTTAGTTATATAAGTCTAGTTCATTGGTGTTAAGCAGTACATTGTTTCACAGAAATTCTCTAGAGTCTAGAGAGTTTACGAGTCTTTACGTAAGTTTCGTAAGAGATTCGCAAAAGAAATTTTTTTTTTTTTTTTTTTTCTCAAAATTTAGATTAATTCATACCTACCATTATTGCAGGTTAAAAACCAGACTAATTACACTGCATGGGGTTTATTATTTCATTTATCAATAGTAATAAGATTATAATTTATTAAAATAATCATTCATCGAATAAGAAACGCCAAGAGAAGGAAAAGAATTATAGAAGAAAAAAGTTCGCTTTAAATATGATCGAAAGTTAAAATATAAAATAAAATTCACATTATTCCTACAGAAAATGTAAAAGAAAAAATTTGAAAAGGTGTCTTTCCCGTTATTGTATACATATAGGTATACATATACATAGAAAATCTTTTGTTAAGTGTTGTCAAACAGAATATGATGTATATACTATATATATATACAAAGACGTCGATAAGTATCGGGTTATTTCGGTACAGCATCACGACGTCTAGCCTCGATAGTAAAAATCTTCAACATTTTTCACCTAGTTCCTAGAAAATATTTCAACTAAGGTACACATGTATACATATACCCTACATCTTGCGGGTATACAATATATATATATGTGTATACATATATACATGTAAATACATAGTGACTATATGTACGCAGTTTTCAACCGATTGAAAATTTTTCGATCTCTCTCACGCTCCATATCTGTTGTAGGTATACGTTTCAAGGGTTTGAAAACGAGGAGTCGAAGAGGGTATAGTGCAAAGAGATTTTCCTCGCTATACGCCGTATACGGTTATAGATATATCTTATACAGTTTGTATAGGAGCTTTCGGGTCGAACGATGTAATAATGATAATGATAATTATGGTTATAATTATTATTGATATTATTATTATTATTATTATTATAATAAGCGTAAACTAATTATTGATGTATAGTCTCGATGATAATTTCAAACAAAAGTGGAGTAGGTACCGAGGAGTTAACATTGATCGCGTTTAAATTGTTATACCCATATTTGTATGTATGTATGTACAATTATACCAGCACATCTGGAAACTCTGAATAATCTCTTGACCTTGGTTCAATTAATGTACACGACTAGCAAGGAGGCTAACTGGTATTCAGAGTCAGGAGGCGAATAGAGGAAACACAAAGCCAGAAGCTGTATCATGCCCTGATCTCACCCTGTCAGAATCGCGTTTCTATCAACGCCAGTATCTCTACGTTATAGTTTCACAGAGTTTGGTTATATTATATTACCTGTCAGTCCGTTATATATTATATATCGTAAATTTTGAATTTGTAGAAAAATTTTTAGTTCTACTTTTATATATATATAATACATATACATACATATTTGTACTATAAATTTCTACCCTTAGTTCACTCTTTATTTTCTGGATAATTGTTTTGTATATAGATCAGAATTTTGATAATAGAATGCGTCGATAGTTTGATACTAAAATTATATTTACAAATTAATTATCATCATTTGGTATATTATATATAGGTATATTTATACATCTTAGTATATATAGGGGAAAATCGGGAAGTATGATCTTTCGATGGAAATATTAATATTATAAAGTTTACTTATCTTATTTAAGATCGAAAAAGACACATCATATGTTCAAAAAATTTTAAATAGTCAGGGCCCTCCTTTAAAATTGATAATAAAAAATTGACAATATATTTATTGAATCTAATATACATGATTGAATTTTTTATATATATACTATTTTTGTTTTTTTTGTTTTCGTTCTTTTATTTTTTATTTTTGAGCGGGTCATATGTTATCCAACTTTCGCCTGTGTAGACGGTGTTTCTATAAAATTGTATAATAAGTTTTTATTTTTGAATTTTTTTTTTTTTTTTACATTTCAGATTTACTCGATTTTATTTACTATATATACATATTTTATTGGTATAATTGTGAAAAAATTCCAGCAGACTTGGTAAGTCCAGTAAATAAAGTGTGTACTGACCGGAAGCCATGGGGGTTAAAACAGCAAGTACGAAGCTGTAACTATACCTATGGATATATAAATATCTGTAAAATATATTTAGGTGTACATATGTACATTTCTTCGCAGCGTTAGCAAAAAAATTTATTTATTACATGCCAGTCGAATGGTTTTTTGTGAAAACGAATAATATATAAAAAAATATATATTATAGGTATATGTATAGTATATAAAAAAAAAAAAACAGCTGGGACATGTAATGTGAAACCGTAAATTAATTTAACGCTGGAGTTGCAGATGCTGTGTTGGTATAAAACGATTTTATTCTACTGCGTTATATTGAATAATGAATTAATTTTGAAATTTTTATTTATTTTTTTTACATTAGGTAACTACATACAGTAAATTATTGACTGGGAAGAGATAGTAGCAAAAAATCGAACTCAACCATCTTCAAAGCAAAAGTATATTAATAATGACTGTATAAAGTTGAACAGTTATTATATATAGGTATATATATGTATATATATATGTATATATCTATGAACTCGAATAAAAGTTTCAAGGGCGTACTTCAAACTTCGTTCAGATTAAAGTTACCATTGAAAGATAAATGGGAGTTAACTCTGTTAGCCTCTGCCTCGAAGACACCACGTTTTTGGTTTTTGATAAAAAATGAATTCATTTTTTTTTTTTTTTGTTTTGAAAAGATGAAAAAAAAAATAAATAAAAAAAATTTCGGCACGGTAAATTTGAAACAATTTATTATCATCTTGTTTATTCGTTCATTACATTCATTATTTATTTTACTTCTGCTTTTTTTTTTTCGAATAATACCGTCCGTTTTTGGAGAATAACAAAAATAAATAAATAAAAAATAAAAGAAAAACGAAAAGAGCGGCAGATTTTTCACTGTAAATAAATTAAATTTATCTCAACGTTATGTATATTTTAGCCAAAGGTATTTTATTATTATTATTATTTTTTATTTTGTTATTATTCTTTGAGCTAGAAAAAAATTTTTCAACGTCATTTTCATCTTTTCCGATATATGTATACACGTACATACATACATAGCGAATCGAGTCAGATTTTACGGCAGTTCGAAATGACAAATAGATTTCACGGCATCGTTGGAAGTTGAATACAATGGATTTGCTTCCTCCCGAACGCGCACCCTTCCGATAGCTTTCACTACCCTTCGAAAAAGTTGCCAATTTTTCGTACAGAGAAAGCAAAAAAAAAAATGAAAAGAAAAAGAAGAAAAAATAATAATAATAATAATAATAATTCACCCCACGCAGACTTTGTACTTATTTGTGGTCGTGGAAATATGTTACGTGGGATGACTTGTATCTTCGTTGTGAAATTAATAGTAACAATGAAAAATTTCACGTTGCGAAGAATAAATCAAAATTGAAATTATATTATCATATCGTATAAATATAATAAACTTATACAATAATTTATATCTATTTTGTATATTTATATTTATATATTTATATTCATTGAAAAAGGAAAGCTTCTTTTACATAGATCTATATACCTATATAATATATTTGTTGCTATATTCCCATTAGAAATAAAATAATTTCATATACATATAATTGGTCGAACGAGGGAAATAACAAAAGAATTGTTTCTTTTTTTTTTCTTTTGGTTAAAAATCGATACTTTATTCTTCGAAGAAAGAAACAAAGAAAATTGAATTTCGTTAAAAGTATGTATATATCTACCTATATACCTTATACAGAAATAAAGTATCAATTGCTTATAGAGTTTTATACTTTGCATATCATTTTTGGAGTAGAGAGTATAAATTTCACCATATCTTATATAATTGAATAACGTGAAATTTTTTTTCTATTCAATATACGACGAGAATTGTATTGATAAAATATATTTTTCAATTTATTTATATGCGACCGTACGTATATAATTATATATGGAACATCCCCTAAATGTCAAATCGGCTATCCCTGAGCTTTTGCATTTTTGGTTTGACTAATTTTTGTTCCATTTTCAGTACTCGTCGAAAACAGCTTCTCTGACTTTGTTCAAATTTTATATCTCAAACCGTTCATGAAACATAAAATGTTGAAAAATTTTACAAGTTTCTTTAAAAATTTTTATAAATTTGTGAAAAATTGTACCTAACTATAAATTTAGAGCATCAAGAGGTTAAAATTTTTTTTTTTTTTGAATTTTACTTTTGTCTAAAAATATATAAAAATAAAAACAGAAAAAATTTGTGAAACTGTCTTCAATCCGTATACCTACTGAAAGTAAAAAGAAATCAGTATGATTAAAAATGAAACCATACTCATGGATTGGCGATTTGTCATGAAATTCCCCATAGATATAATACCTCGAAATATCTGTCATACCTATACATATATAGTAAAAATGATTTTCTTCGTTAAATTAATTTCGTATTGCCTGCAGCGAGCGAAACAAAACCAGATATCCAATATATTGGAAAATGGGAACGAATATATATATACCTATATATATATCGGTAAATTGCGTACGTAGAGAATAGGTTCGAGTTCGTACTTACTGCATACGTTCGCCATACGATGGTTGCGCGTGAAATACATACCTACCTGCCGCAGGGTATAATTACGAATTTTTATTTTTGTTTTATTTTTTACGGGTTTAATAAACGCATCAAGAATCAGGCAGAAATGAATTTCATTTCATAAATATTATCGAAATACGTGTATAGATATCAGAAAATTGCGGAGTAAAATGACAATTGCTATTTCCAAACTGCACAATCTCAAGTAAACATAGCAGCAGCAGCAACAGCAACTACGTAGCTTGTTCAAATGTTTGCTTTTAGCAACAGTGAAGCTAGCGACCATCAGGTTGTTACGTACAGTTGTAATAAAAAATTTAAAACAACCTCTAAAACAACCCCTATACCTCTACCTACACACCGGGTTCACGTAGGTATTTATTTTTTAGTATGATCCAGCATCCAACCGCCACGATTCACCGTACCTACTTGGTTTAAAATTGCGAATAAGCAATAATCGAGGAATCAGAAATTTGTAATAAAAATCATAAAACGAATATTGGCGAACCATATTAATAGTTTAATTATTTTCAAATAATTATTCAACAAGATATTCAAAAATGGAAATAAAAAGAAAGAAAATCAGACAAAAATTCTTACTTTATTATTATTATTATTATTATTATTATTTTTTTTTTTATCTTCTTTTAAAAGAACGGGAAATGTTTTAAAAAATCCGCCCGTTTTTGTTTCTTATTTCTTCAATAATATTTCCTCTCGAGAATATAGGAAAAGAAAGAAAATTCGACGTTAGAGACAAAAACCAAATAGAAAATAAAATAAAAATTACAGATTCGGCCAGTTTTTTGATAAATTTACTCGCTAAGAGAAATTTGATTTTTGCGAGTAGCTTGCAGCTTTCACTGAAAAGGCTACAGGTGGTCCCGGGCAGATCAATAGCCTCGTCTGTCTCCATGAACTCACGAACTCTGCGTGTGTTCCATGAACGAACAAACAACTTGACACTCGAGCGAACATATCTCGAATACTGTTATTACGACGCCGTGAGGTTTTACTCTTTAAAAAGCTCGGAAGTCAAACGGAAAGATTTTTCTTAACCATGATGAACGCGAAGCTTGAGGTTAAACCGAACTTTTAAAATTGCTTCGATATTTAATAACCAAAAATTGACAATAATTTAAAATTACAATTTTGTTATAATTAATTAATACACAATCATTTAAAAATTTACTAATCGACATTAAACCTACCAGATTTCAAATTCTTGATACAATTTAATGGAAATAGTTTATTATCTCGTCGATTATGTCCGATTTTTTTTTTATTCAAATTTTTTTCTCTTCATTTTATCAAACTTTTGCGGTTTGTTGCACCGCGATTAAATTCAGTCAACATGTTTACCAGTTAAGGAATATGTTTTAATGAATTCGTGAGCAGCGTTTTATAGGGGGGGTTTGAGTTTGACAATATTTGCATACTAATCTTCAGTTTACTATCAGATTTAATCTCGGCTATAAGTTTTTACTCAAGTTTCAAACTTTGACTATACAATTAAATCCCTTCCCCTTGACACTTGGCGTGAATTATGCCTCCTGGGTATTCCCCCTTTTTCATGATCCTTAAAGATAAGACAAAAAATGACATTTCAATTATTATCTATCCCGGTGACGGACCTAATTCTGAGTATTTATCTCCACCATGTATACATAAAAAAAAAAAAAAAACATGAACCATATAGTCTAATTAATTTTTTGAAAACCCCTTGACATTTGGAAAACTTTTGCGTATGTAGAGATAGCGTCCAAGAGTTTCTTTTTTTATTTTTTTTTGAAATTTTTCCGCTCCGAATTTCCGAGGGAAAATGAAAAAAATTGTCCTAACGTTTCTTTACAGTCACTGATCCTCGGCATTTCGTCGGGACTATTCGTAAAGAGTAAATTGTGTAAAATTTGTGAAAGGTGAGAAAATCCCAGCTCCAATTTCGGTCCGGATTTTTAACACGTCCATAAAGATTTACATATTTGAATTAGGGAAAGTTTGAGTCTTGATTTTTCTGGTAATTTCATAAAAAACAAAAAAATACGGATTCTTATTCAACTCTCGCTTCGTCCGACTCGGTAATTATAATAAGATTAAATAAAATGAGGTATTGTACAAAGTCGAAAGAAAAGAAAAAAAAAAAGAAAGAAACAGGACTATATAAAAATTATTAAAATAAAAAGTAATAAAATGAAATGTATAAAAATTCTCAAGCGTAACGAAACTTTCGTATCTATAAGAGCGCCCTCTGGGGTAGAAGAAAAAATAAAGAAAAATTAAAAAATTTTTTTTCATCCATCTGTCAGTTAAAAATTAAAATTTATTTCAACGGAGTTTGGCGGTCTATAAAACCGCGAAATCATACCACGTTTCACGCAGAGTTTGGACATAAATAAACTACTAAAATTCGTTGCACTTTTGCAAATTGAAAAATATTAATGTTGTTGATTGTCTTCTGTTTTTCGTTTCATTATTCGTGATTACTTTTCGTTTTACACCGCTAAACATCCCCGTAGAAAAGTTTTAGTCTAAAAGTTGACGACAACGACGAGTATTTTTTTTTTTTTTTTGGGGGGGGGGGGGGGAATAAAAAACTTTTGTCCACCAATTTCAAAAAATTTTCATTTCAAACTTTTAACCGCTGATTTTAGTTGTTCTTTGTTGTTTGTTAACTTTATCCACTCTCTTTCCTTCAAGCTCAGATATGGGCGCGTCTTTGCTGTAGTTGAATTCTAATTCTTATTTGAAAAATTATCGTCTTATTCAGAAAATTCTACCGATTATAATAAAATTTGCAAAAATTCATACGTGACCACCTCTTTTCAATAACCTCTTCGACCAGTTCATATAGTTACGAAGCAAACCTCAACTTCGAAAGCCCATCAGTCAAGCTTAAAAAATATCCGGGCTTCATATCCCTCGTTCAATGTTTACATTGCCCTCTATACATATACGCCGCACGAGATTGGATGAAGCCTTCGGTTCGTCTCGATCCTGACGAAATTGAGGTCCTTTGCTAAAAACTTGAAACTGTTTCTTCAGAAGAGAAAAGTTAAGAGTAGAAGAGATATCGAGAAATCGATAAACGGGTGAAACTACCCCCTTCAACTCGATAGTTCGTTGCATATTCATTCTCCAAACGAATTTCAATCGAAATGATATACGGAAACTATATCAGAAAATTTGAATACGGTTTTCAGTTAAATAAAACTAAAACTATATACATTGTATAACGAACTGATGTTAACACATAAAATTCAATTCGACGTACAGTGCGAATTCCTTTACCACTTTATACTAGTTTCAAATAATCAGCTTATATAGCTTCGGAGTTGAAAGTACCTACATAATGTTCTTGTTTATTGTTTCTTACTCTATACCGAGAAAGTAGGTATAGATATAATGTTAAAGTGGGTAAGTTTCTCAACTCGAGATCTGCCAACGTGAGTTTTGAATTGAAGAAGTTTCTTTTTTTTTTTTTTTTTTCACTCTCTCATTGTTTTTGCGTCTTTGTCTATATCTTAAAAAGTTTTTAACAAATCATAATTATAACGAAGGGATTTAGATGGAAAATAAAATTTTCCCGCACTCCGGGAAGTATCTGATTAATATATATACACCCAATTGTAAAAAATAAAACAAAAAAAATTTAAGCCGACTTATTAAACCTCGCTGTAGATTGTGCGGTGAAGAATTTGACTACGTCTGGAACGTCGACAGTTTTCTTTTTATATTTCTAAAAGAAAGCTTTAAAAAAAAAAAAAAAAAATATAAAGAAAAAGTATAATTCAAGAATATCTACGTCATAAACCTGGCCTTCGGGGTATTTCAAGTATATATATCTACCCACGTCAAGTAGGTAAGCGACTTGAACGAAAAATATTTCGTTTATTTGAAGGCGAGGAACTGCTGCAGAAAAGCTCGTGGCTTTATTCGCCCCAAAATACTCCTAGCTTTTGTCCAAAGCTTTCAAGCCATTTGAATAACGATTATATATACTATACTATAATATAAAGAAATACGTCCGTTCTCAAAACGTGCCATTATTTTATTTAGGTATACATATATACGATATATGTATGTATGTATGTATATATGTACTCAAAAGGAATTATAATGATAATTTAACGAATGCATTAATCCAGTTTATCGAGGACAATAAATATGAATTACTTACTGGGTATGGATTTATGCCTTGTCTATGGTCAGCCGTTACAGAATTATGGCTATTAATTTAAACCGAATATCGGGAAGCAATGTTTCAAGTAGACTACAACATATACAAGCCGAAATGGGATCGTGCGGTTTAATAACATAAATATATAAATCGATAATGAACAAAAATAAATGAAAATATATAAACTATCAACGATTGTCAATTATTTTCCATTCCGACATTCACTGTGTGAACTGCGATTGTGGTGCCCTCATTTAAACGTTAAATCTTATGGAGAAAATTTAGTTAACACGCTCGCCACCTATAATAGTGGGCGTGTATCCATAAGATTACATGTAAAATCGCCAAAGCGCTCCGATCGTTTCGGCTATCCTCTTACTCCAACCGACGGCACACAGCGAATACAAAAACACAAGGTGTATACACTCGGGAGGATATTGTTTAACATAAGTTATTTCGATATACATATTTCATCTAATCTAATCACGACAACCTATATCCATTTAAGTTATATACGTTGCCTTAAGTTTAGGGTAATATTCCGGGCGAAGTTTTGCCGATAAATCAATGCTTAACCGAAAGCTTTGGGTTTGCAGTAAGAAACTTACCACAAACCAAAGCTAATGTACATAACAACCCTGCACAAATATGTTACTGTGTATTTCTAACCCCATAGTACCCTTAGGGGTCCTACAGTTTTACCTACCTTGTATACATATACATATGTATGTATACACATTTTTTTATATATTCGATGTATTCGGCATGTGTATAGCGATGTAATTTTTATACGTAATATATAATATACGAACATATATCGATTATTAAGAATCTGTGTATAAAATTTGTTTCTACTATTTATATATCCGTGAGTGCAGTTTCTTTAGTTTTATTTTTATATAATGGTTATTCGTTCTTATTTTAGATTCAGGATTTATTACTTTCTTGTATTGGATTCGGTTCAATTTTTTTTTACTTTTAGACTTATATTGTCAATTTGGCATCCCAATATCCCTCGCTTCGTACAGATCGTGTGTACGAAATCCGGGGTTCGAAATCCCTCATCTTGGTTAACTATTTATCAAGAATTTTGGCTTGCCAGAGAGATATTCATTTCGAATTGCTCATTCATCGCGAGCCAATATTCTTCGATTTAAACCCGAGACTTGACCTCGAATTTTCTTCCATATAACGAATGCTGAAGATTTCACAAAACTAAACCCCTGTAGCTCTTATATGTGAATCGATAAATAAGAAATAAAAAAAAAAAATCGTATGTACAAGATAATCCGTCGAGTTTCATTACCATTTTATGAACAAAGTATATTAATGCTAAGATATTAATGTAAGCTGGATAGAAGCTCCATATAGAGAATTGTAAATTTTTAGCTTTTCTGCAATTCTTGGGTATTATTTTAACGTTCGAGGTCAGTAGGGATTGTAGTAGGTATATAAAATGAGGATAAAAGATCGAGGAATTGAGAGAGAATAAAGAATGCGAATAAATTGTCTCATTCCTATACATAAGGCTACCTAACCTAACCTATCCTACCCTTCGCGAGATAACCGTAGAAACTAGGCATGCTGGAGAGAGATTAGGGAAAACATTTTCTGGTACCGGCGCTGTGCTCGTGAATTTTTTAATGCTAGAGGATGGTGAGGGAGGGGAGGTGAGGTGTAAATTTTTTTTTCTAAGCAAACATTTACCCGAAGACTATATCTACTAGCTCGCCTTCGAGGTTTCGAGCTTTAAGCCAAAGCCGTTGATATTCTTTTAACGAACCGCTTATTCGGACAGTTTCCTAAACTCTTAACGGTCGATAAATCGCTAACCTGATTCTCTTACGCTCAACTTTTGGCCACAATACCAAACCGGATATCCTCTCTCGTGATGGATCATTATAATAATACCGCAACCTCAACCCTTGACCGGATGCTTTTGTGGTCCATTATTCGAGATAACTTCCCACTAAATTACTTAGTGATTATAACGAAGCTTTTTCTATATCTGTTACTTTTTATTTAATAATTTTCTTTTTTGTTAATAATTTAGGAAAAACTTTTTTTTACATATTATATTATGTTTCAGGGTTGAATGAAACCCATGACAAATTGATGATAAAACATTGAGCTTTGTTACATGAGATTCAGTATGAGTTGAAGGAAGTCCCTTTAGTAAGTGAATTAAATAATTCGTGTAGGGTTGTGCAGATTTTCACGATGTTATTTACGGGTTAGCGTAGAGAATTGTCTGTGGGAAATAAAAGGGAGAACAAGAAATGAACAAAGAAAAAAATAAAATAAAAGAAGAAAGAAAAAAAAAACTCGTTTTCTACAGGTAGAAAAACAGCCGAGATTGAAGAGGGTTTTCGGATTGCTTCTCTCGCTCGCTTTGGCGTATGGCGTGATAACTTTTAATGCTTTATCGCGTGCAGTATACACCTACAGCCAGTTTTCTACTTTTCGTTTCGGACCTTATTCTTTGTATGTATGTATACATATACATACACCATACCGTATCATATCCCTTACCGCAAAGTTATACAATATTGCTTTTCGATATTGCACTAAAAGTTTCGATATTACTTTCGTTGAAAATATTTTCACGTATTAACCCCCGTCTAGGCTTCGGTAAAACTTCAACTTTTATTCCAAAGTTGTATACCTATAGCTACTCGGTTCATCCGTAAGATCTTTTAATTTAAAAGAAACTTCACGATTCAATTTTACCTTGTATTTAATCAATTCATATATTTGCATGCATATAAGACTCGAGACAAAAGATGAAATTAAGTTTCCAAGAAAAAGTTTTGTCATACAAATCATCGAGGGACGAACTATGGATTTCGCATATTTTTAGCCTCGTTGTTATTAGGGTTGATTAAAAATTGAGGAAAGTATAAGCTCGTGATATACTGAGGACACTTTAGTTGTGTAATAATTAAAGCTTTGAAATAATTATTGCAGCACTTATACTCAAGTTTTTGCTTTTGTGAGAGGAAAATCCCATGATTTTAAATTCTCCTTGAACCCGGTTACTGGGAAGCTTCAAATTCATCTGCCTAAGGACAGGCTTTCCTCCCTATCTAGTATTCCAGTAGGTATATTCGTATTCCCAAAGCACCGAGAAGTAGCAAGGGACAAACCCAAATAGAGAGGAAACTGAGGAATTAGGCTTAATGTACGTGGAGTGGTCTTGACAATTAATAGACACAAGCATGACGCGGTTTGTAATTAAATGCCTAAATCCTAGCTTGTGCTTTTCGGTTTGTTCTTGGATTATGGTAAGTTTTAGTCACTTCAGTTAACCGAGATTCAGCTAGTTTCAATTTGTTAATTAACTTTCTATAATTCAACATTCATCTAAAGAATACAGTCTTGAGTCTTGACGACAGCATAAGGTACCTGCTACCTCATCCTCCACATAGGATCATCCGGTTTATGATAATTTTAATATATATATATAAGGGTGCTTCGAGAAGTGCAGGGAATATTGTTCTATGTTGAAGTGACTAAAGCTATTTAACAGATTTTCAGAAGCAGCTGCCTTTGTTCTCTCTGTTAATTAGTTTCCTTTGAATACACGGAGTTCTTTGTTCTTTCTTTTACGTCTGATTATTTCAAATTTTATTTCATTTTCTTTTGCAGTTTTTTTTTATTTTGTTTTTGTTTTCTTGGTCAGTTATTTTTTTTTTCACTTCGTGCTACCTGTTTCGAGTGTTTATTCAACCTCGCATTGTTCAGAGTCAAAAAGAAAGAAAAGAAGCGCGGTTTCACATCGAGGACTTTTACTGTCCTTAAAAAAAAAAAAAA
Source organism: Macrophya annulata (assembly GCA_963924015.1). NCBI lineage: Eukaryota > Metazoa > Arthropoda > Insecta > Hymenoptera > Tenthredinidae > Macrophya > Macrophya annulata. The sequence continues at coordinate 3,927,094 of OZ001262.1, forward strand.
AAAAAAAGCAAAAATAAAAAAAAAAAAAAAAGAAAAGCATTTTTACGATCCTTCCGAGCGCAACGCGTTGCGTCACGTCACTCTTTATGCTAGAATAAATATGAACATAAAACAGTTGGTATCATTTGGTGGAAAAGTTTGAAAAAAAGAAGAAAAAAAAATTTAACGAGATGACTTCTCTTGTAAAGAGGTACAATATAAAGTAGATATATATATATAGGTATCCAATTTTTGTCACAAAAGCCAAAGGATCATCCTCACAAGTCAAAAGGTGTTTGAGAACTCTGAGCTATAAGTTTCATCCTTTAAATTTCACGGATACAATTTTTAAAATATGATTTTCATTATTATTAACTAAATCTGCGTAGACAAAAATTACGTAATTTTTATTTCATTTATTTCATTTTTATTAATCTATCTCCGTGCGGTGCAGTTGTTTAATTTAATTCTCAACTGTCCCAAGGAAAATAAAAGGGTAGCTGGATTAAATTGGAATGAAAACTGCGCTGCATAATAAAAAAAAAAAAAAATGCAAAGGAAAAGAAAAAGAAAACAGAGAAAAAAAAATTTAGAAGCTTGACACTCTCCTCTCTGTATACATAGTATATCTAGGGAAAAGAAAATCCATGATATATATTCTAAATCCTGTGCTCGTTTCATGAAATTTATATATGTACACATTTCGTTTATAGTATAAAAATTTCACGGTTATTTTGTGTGTTACGGACAATAAAGCTGCAGATAGGGTGCAGCGCGAGTGGATAAAACAATAAAAAAAAACAAAATTTAAATTAAAAAATCAAAGTAAAATGAGTAAATAAAAAAAATAAACAACTTGTTTCGTTTATAAATTATCCCGTTTTAGATTTAAAAAATCTTATTATATGTTGTTACGTCTTCAGCAGGGTCATATATTACCTATATTGTATTCGAGATGATGATGATGAAAAATAAAAAAAAAAAAATATTTATGATACTTATATTATATAAGCTGTCGCGTTTGCCAATGCGATGTTGTATACCTATCTTATTTTATATATATGTATATATATATATATATATACGTCAAATCTTTAGACGGTCTTGCGAATGCCAAAATAAATTTACCCCTACTGCAGCAGTCTTATAGGTCAACATATAAGTATAATATGTATATACCTATATATATATAATGTATATATGCATATATATATATAAGAAAAAAGTCTTCGAGAAAGTTAGGAAAGTAGCCAACTTTCAAGTGGATAAAAACTTGTAATATCTGGGCTTAAAGAGCGGCGGTGAACCGTTGTCATCGCGGGAGGTCATTAGGGTAAAACAAAATAGAAAGAAAAAAAAAAACAGAAAAAACAACAATAATAGAACCGGAATAATATAAAAAAAATGAAATGAAACTATTATCCTGACGAAAAAGTTCCTAATTGTCTTCGAAGCTTTCAAACTTTGGTCACGAGTGCTGCAGTTGATACTTTTTGACAGCTGGGTCAGTTTGTTTTTGTTTTTTTTTTTTTCTCAACTACTTATTTACCCGCGGCTCACTTTTTTCTTATTAACTATATCAAGAAGTTAATGTATAATATCCTCGGATTTTCTCATGAGATAATAGTAATATATAACTTTGTCAGAATAAAAGCAGACGGAAATCCTTCGGTTATATATCTGCATTTGCAGCGGATTCTCTATATTAATCGAAAACTTTAACAGTATAGGTATTGTGTATATGTATAGTTTATTCTTATTCAAAAAGTTATATAATATCCGAAGAGAATTGATTATACCTCCATATACGTCTTAAGAGAGAGATAACTATAATATATATGTATACCATTTACTTTACAATATCCTATGAACAATTCTACAAATCTTGTCAAAGAGTTACGTATGTACCTATAATGAATAGTTACGTTTATTCTCATTATAAAATTATTTACAAGAAAATTCTACAAAGATGTACATACAATATGCATTCATGTCTTCAAACTACATACTTGCGGGCTACATCTATAAAGATTATAAATTGTATTTATATATTTTATAAAACGAAGTAATAAGAGTTTCAAGATGAGATGAGATAGCAAATAGTGCTTTTGGCTGTATACATATATCTATATAGAGTAATGGATATTCCAGAATGATATAGCAAAAGTAAAATATAAAAGCCTGAGGGCCGGAAATGGACGAAAATGGCAGGAAATAAAGAGAAGTCTGTTCATATATAGTAGTGATATTATTTCAACCATGACCAATATATATCTATAAACGTATGTATACCTATAACGATTTCAAATACTTATATTCATTATAGGTTTCAGATTTCTGATAGGTAATGATGATTACCTAATATACATAATATAGGTATACGAATAAGATTTTTTATATACACAAATATTTTATTTATTTATTATATTTTTTTTTTTTGATTTTTTATATATATTTACATAATATAACTGATGATATTTAACTGACGCTTGTATAAAATTCAAATACTTGCGTTAAAATAAACAATTTATTATAAATGACTTAACAAAAATTCGTGTATTATCGTATAAAGTGTTTACATTAATTAAAACTTTTAAATCACACTTTATATTCAATCATTTAGTATAGCTGTAATAAGATATACCGAATTTGATACCATTCAAATTGTTCGATAATTGCCTCTTTGCAATTATGCTTGTGACTTTTTTTATTGTAACAAAAATAAAAACTGTTTGGATAACAGGAATAGAAAATAATTACAAGAAAAGAAGAAGAAGAAGAAGGCAGTGAAAAAATTAGATTGGAGAATCACGACTATAATGCGAAAGATCATACAAAGTTAATAAATCCAAATTTCTTATCTCAAATTAGCAAAATGTTATCAAAAAATTTGACTAACTTTGATATAATCTATCAACTAATATCATGTATTCAGCTTTATCACTTATTATAAAATACTAAATAACAACATTACCGTAAATTGATAAGTTATTTATCATTGAGAATAAAATTCCAAGCTTTTCATTTCTGAATATATGGGTTTATACTATAGTCATCATCATCATCATCTTCTTCTTCTTCTTCTGCAAGAAGTTCTGAAGGAAAATCAAAGTCTAATATCCACTCAGGATCAATATTTCGTATAAAAAAACGAAGCGACACAAGTTCGTATGTGCTTATACATGATAGAACCCACTCCATCTCCACCGGTAACGCCCGTCCTTTTTTTCGCCAATTATCTGTTCAAATAATTCATAAAAAACGACGAAAATTTTTATTAAGTCTAAAAATCGCTCTACATAAAACAAAAATTCATCAAAATTTATGCAAATATACGCACCTAGTACGATTGATTTGTGTACATAACTGTTGTACAATATCAATTTGTACTTATGAGAATCAGCGGCAAGATCCTCCAAAGATTGAACTACCGTACCATCCGTGCTTGTTATCATGTCCTAAAAATCAATGTTTCATGTATCAGAATTTGATCAAATTGATCCTAATATCAATCAATAAATAACTGGCAATTAATTCTTGAATGTTTCAGGCCACAGTGCCAGCTAAATGAGGCGGAAAACAATATTAGAAGAGATAATAATCATCAGATAAATTTATTCGGTAAGTAAAATGGAGGAAATAATATAAACAGCTTGAAAATTTGTTCTGAAATTTGTTGAATTCAATACCTGAAGCTGACCGACAGTGATCTCTGAGAATGGTTCCACACAAACAAATGCAAATTCACGAAACAATCCCTTTTTGCTAAGCCTCGATCGACACGGACCTGGTTCATCAGTGTCGCTATCATTTACTTCGTAGTCCTCTTCTTGGAGTAATTTTTTTTCATTTATTGAATCAATTACCCAATGATAACTAACAATCCATTTTTTATGAGCAACACCGAGTAAATATTTGAGAGTTCTATTGGCAGAATTTCGCTCATTAGTTTCAATGATAACATGAGTTACTTCCGGAGTGTAGTTACTTGTATATTGAGCATTGTATTGTTGGGCGAAAGCTTTAACTATTTGAACCTGCGATAGTGTTAAACTACTGCATACAAAGCATAATTTACGCATTTTGTTTTCAACGGTATTAGTTGAATAGCCAGATTGTAATTTTTTAATAGTTGATGGTGCTGATTTCGGAGTACTATGACGCAAAGAATGAATGTTCGGGTTTGTCAATAGATTCTGATTATTGCTTAGAGATCTTAAAGTACGATCTAAACATTCATCTGCTCTCATATGTAATGATTTTCTAACTCCTTTACCAATCGGAGTGAAATCTTGTGACATGAAACTCTTCAATGATGTGTTAAACCTTTGCGAATTTTCCGCATAAGCGTAAGGCTCCCTAGAATATGTGCAATTAATAGTTAAGTCAGGAAGAATAATGAATTTAATAAAAGAAAAACAGTCAAGTTAGATTTTTTATATTCAAATCAGACTCGTTCTTTCATCTAAGAATTATAAGAAAAGATTTGAATAAGTATTCAAAAAGAATTCTTAATTTGGAATTCAAATCCACGTACTTTTTCAATGGTAAATTTTTTTCCGGAGTGTTTTCTATGATGTCTTCGTCCATTGTTCCCGAATCGTCAGTGTCAATCTGTGTTTGAATCAATGCATTAGAAACAGATGCATAAATTTTTAAACAATTTTGTCCTGAAAAGTTTATACCTTTACTTCTTACCTGGACAATCTGGTGGCCTTTGATCATTTGATTGAAGTTGTTAACCGAGGGTTCCTTCTCCTCCAAAGTTTTCTTTGAATTATTTATTAGAGATATTTGGGCGGTTTTTTCTTGCTTTGATTTTCTTCCTAATAAATTATCCTCGACTTCTTGCATCAACAATTGTTCCTGTGTTATGTTTAGATAATCTGAATCGAAGTGTGATTCGAACAGCTCAGTATTACTCGTTAAATTTGTCTGGCCAGGAACGATTGTGGAATTTTGTTTAGATATATTTTCAGTCTCCGATTTATCGTGATATTTAAAACTCGATTGAAATTCGTTCAAATCTTCATTAGATGAAATTTTCTGCCTTGTATTTGCCAATATTTCTCTATACTCTGCCGGTTTCTTCACTTCCTGTCTTTTCACTTCATTTTCTTTGTTAGCATCTTGTGATAGTCGATTAGTTCCAGATGTATCTCTCTCTTCTAACAACTTTTCTTTAATCGGTGATGAAGAATTTTTGCTCATTGTAACTACCATTACGTTAAAAGTATTCCCTTGTCTAATCGAACATTCAACATATCCAACCAGACTAACATGCCCCATATTACTTTTTGGGATAGAATTAGTGCCGATAGGAATCTTTCCATCAAAGCTATCAAACTTTTCCGCAACTTCTTCGAGGTCATTGAGTAAGGCGTTATCTTCATTATTCGAGGATTGGTTCACTTCCATAGCCGATTCCACTGGCTCATTGCTTTTTTTTTTATTTCCATGAAAAGCAGTTGGACTGAGTGCAGGAATATTATCGCGATTTGGTGATGCGGTAGAATCCTGAAATTCGACTTTTGGTTTTTTCAGTGGCGCTCCATCCAGAGCAGGATCTGAATTGGGTCCCAAAATGTTGTCATTAGTTACAGCAATTTCTTCTGAAGAACGATCCAAGTCTGCACACCAGTTAGATGCGATTGCCTGAAGGTCGTTATTATCCAGTGAATGTGGAGACGGAGATCTCTTTCTTTTAGATTCTTGAGTATCTTTATTAGACGAAAAAACCACAGTCATATCTTCGCTCGGTATTGGGCTCCTATTCACCTCCCGAGAAGGTCCTGGCCTTGAGATTATCTGAGAGTTATTAGAAGACTCTTTCGTCGTTAGTGATATTTCTAGTAATTCATTTTCCGAGTCTGTACTAGGAATTCGGCGGATTCTCTTCAATGTTTTTGGCGCAATCATTTTGCTCTTTGTCTTATCTGAGATTTCACTCTTTCCAGACTCGGTCTTAGATTCCTGGCTGTATTTTAATTTCCTTACAACCCTATGCCTAGTGGGTATCATCGAAGCATCGCTGTCTCCCAAAGACTGAACAGTGTATTGACTCTCCTTATTTTTGAGCTGTATTTTGTTGCTCTCAGAGTGTGGAGACTTTTCTTGATAAATTCCGCTCCTTTTACTCAACGATTCCGGCTTCTCAGTACTGCGTCTTTTTGACTGACTCCCAAACGAATCTCTCGAGTATCTTTTTCTCTCCGGAGATGCGTAAGATGATTTTTCTATTGAATTATTCCGAACGCTGTGAACGGACGGAGATTTTTCAACATTTATATTACGACTTGCTACAGTTTCAATTTTATCATCCATTCCCACGTCTGATAAGCTCGATGTAGTTTTAGAAATGAAAGAAGTAGTTGAGCTAATAATCGCCTTATTCGATCCATTTTTTGCCGCCCCATGTTTATTCTTGTGGTTAATATTGCAGTAATTTTCATACATATCTTGATCCTCTGAGTCTGTAACTATAAGTTTTTCTGCTTTATTTTTCACCGCTTCAGAGTATTCATCAAATCCTGACGGCACTGTGCTCGAATTTGTAAAGCTAGTTTCTCTCAAAACTTGAGGAGACTTTCCTGTTCTGTTTTTTTGATTAGCATTGATGAAACCGATTCGAGGTACCGAGGGAGACTTTGTAGCCAGGTATTTTAGCTGAGAATCTTTATCAGGAGAGAGCATGTTCACTTTAGTAACGGTATCAAATTCTTTTGGTGATTCATTTGGCGCAACAGTTTTACTCGAGCTATACGCAGTTTTTGCTGATTCGCTGATCATATGTTTTCTATTGTTGGAAATAAGATCAGAATTGAGGGTCTGATCTGTCTGGGTGGAGACGTTACACGTTGTAATACATGATTCTTTTTTCCGTAATTCTGATTTGGTACAGCCAAGAAATAGAAACTTTGTTCTAGTTCGTATTTTAGGAGGCTTAAAGAGTCTGCCCAATTTTTTATGGCTGACAATAGTCGAACCCCTGTGATCTCGATCGGTCGGCTTATTACTGCTGGGCGATAATTTCTTCAATGAAAGTTTATTCCTTATGAAATCATTACAGACTCTTAGGGGGGAACCATTTCCCAACTTTATTTTTTCTTGCTCTGCTTCTTTAGTCGGACTTCCAGATATTTGTGAAGGCCCTGCGGTGGGCGTTGGGGATCTTTTTCTCATTGAAAGTCTGAACTTCTCCGTTGCAGGTTTACCAGTGCTTTTTAGCGAGAGTCTAGAATCAGGACGACTGTCATTAGGATGATTATTTTGCTTCGATTGAGATCTTGAACTTGTTTCAATATGCGATGTTGATTCTTCTTCGTTGGTATTATTTCGGCTATGTTCTGCCGATCTACTCAATGATAGTTTACTCTTATCACATTTTATTGACGATTTATTCGGGCTGTTACTAGAATTTTTTGAATCATCAAGGATCCCGATAATCTCTTTAAGTTGGCGTCTGTTCAAATTTGGAAAATCAATCATTTCGCTTTGATCTAACGTTCTACTAGATAAAACGTTTGGCTTTTTCTTCTGTTTAGATAATTCTTCATCAGCTTTAGTCCCCTCATTTAATTCTGAACTTTTATTCTTGCCGTTTTTCACGCTACTACTATCTTCGGCTTCATTTTCTTCCTCGGAACCCTCAAGGTCTAAAGACTCTGATGTCAGTTTTGTAGAGCTAGGTCTTTCGACACTAACGTTTAATTTTTTCAACTTCTTGACCTTAGGATGCGCTTCTTTTTTAAATTTCTTTAGTTCCCGCCATGAGTTGTCTGTCGAAACAGCAGGATCTTTTGACTTTTTATTATCAGTCTGTTCGTCTAATGATTTCCTGCGTAATTCATCGAATATTTTTTCTGCTGAGGTACGAGCCCTAGTAGTAGATTTTGCAACTTTCTTATCCGTCGCCTCGAATGTGAAGCTCGGAAACTTTCCACTTTTATCCACGCTGCTCGATCTCCTCAGATTCCGTACATTTTTATCAGTAGCTTTCGAAGCCTGACTGCTTCTTCTGCTCTTTGAATTCCTGCCAGAATTTGGTAGAGCTTGAGAAAAGGATTCGAGAATTTCAGACGTCGGAGACGAGTCTGTATTACACAGTTTGAAATTCTCAGAAAAATCAGCTTCTTCTTCTTCAACCTTGTCTATAAATTCCTCTGCATTTAACCATCCTTCGACTTTTTCCTTGCACCCAATGCTTCCAATTTTTACTGATAAATTATCGTCGGTAAAAACAGGTTCAGATTTGTTGTTATCAGTTACCTTGGAAGTACTCGGCATTGTGAGGAACGGCTCTTGGCTATTCCTCGGCAGTTTATTCTTCTGAATTTTAATAGTTTCTTCTGAATCAATCGATTCCTGTCTCACTATCTTTGCAGGTCTTGATCCCGTTTTGTTGTACTGTTTAATAGGCATTTCGGCTGAGAATCCTGACCCGGTATTACCATCGTTCTTGATTTTTGTTGCTACCGGACCTGGCAGTGTAAGACTATTGCGTTTTTTTTGAAACCGTTTTTCTGCAAGTTGTTTATCCAAAATAACTGAAATAGATGAACGATTTTGGATGAAAATAACTCAAATATTCAGACCAATAAAGTCCCAAAAAAAATAATAATGAAAACTTCGTTTCTAACTCACAGGTCGTGTTAGAATCTTTCTCTACCGCTTCACATATGGCATATAAATCCTTAACAATATTGTCGATACTTTTAATACGGCGTATAGAACTGCGGATAATTACAGTCTTGCAAATAGTGCATACAGCTTTTTTTGTATGCAACACTTTTTCAATGCAGTTTTTGCAAAATGGATGACCGCACTTAGCGGCTTTGGTTTCAGTTGGTAATTTGTGGCTGTGATAAAAAATGAAAGAGATAAAATTAAGTCAGTTTTTATTCAGTCAGCGAAGTTGCTTTGTTTATTGTGTTTGGTATGTATAGAAAATTTTTAAAGAAATTTGATACTTTTTTGTTTAATAATTCATCGTGTGTATGTGTGTTGAGTTTTTCAGGAAGTATAAAGGAGAGACTATGATGTGATGACAATGACTGTGGTTGATCATAGATAAATAAAATCTTACCAAAAAGTGCATTCGACTGTTTTTTTAATACATTGAAGAGCTTGTAAAAGTTTTTGAAAATCTTGTTTGGAAGACTCGGTCATTTTTGACAAATGATTTATATTTTCGAAACTAATTGGCAGTACAAATATCATAAAACAATATACAACAAAATTAAATAAGACACTTTATATTTAGAAGAAAGACAACTGTGAAGGACTGAATAATACCACAAATTAACTGCACAACATTAACATACGGTACAGTCATTGAAAACAAAAGTATAAAAACGCGAAGATAAAAATTAAAATCTTTTTATTGTACGATTTGGCGCGAAAACTTTTTCTCAACAACCTCCATCTCGATTTATTCACTGCTTGAGGTTAGGTTAGCTTTGCTTGTGTCAGGTTAGAGCGAATGAAGACCACGTGACTCATTCTGATCGCGCATCTGATGCGTGTGTGTGCGATGTATCGAGGGACTACAAAAGAACGAGAGAGACAGATAGATAGCCAGTGGTTCATGAATGAGTCAGACAGATAGATAACAGTAAAATGTATAACGAGCCACAAGGCGCAAATACATCGTGTTTACATAAATCAAAAATATAAAATTTGACAGGTTTTATTAACAGTGGATAATCATTGCTCCTCGTTGTTTCAGATCATTGGGTGTAGAGAGTAGAGTAATAGGTTATTGTAATTAAATACAAATATCGAGAAGTTGGTGTGCGCAGTTTGAAATGAGCAAACAGAAGAATATGCTGTTATCCTGCGACGTGGTTCAGGGTGGAACTACCTGTTGATGTCACGTTATGGGGTGGTGCTTCCTCGCCGGAGTTCTACTGCTCTCCATATGCGGTAAGTTACAATAATTATTTAATTATTTACTTACACTACTTACCTGATTATATTACACCTTTACACTATCACCATTATACATATACCTGCGATGTATTTTTCTTTTTATTTTTACAAATTTTTGTAGTTATGCTATACCATGTGTTCATACTCTGTGGTAAGAGTGTAGTAAAACTGATTCATTAACTTGACCGTATATTCCTCAGACGTATGTAAATATTGAGAACAAAATAACAAAAAAAAAAAACGCTCAATGCACACTGTTCATTGTCAGGCTTTCGTCACAGTTCAAACTTACCTAACTCCGCCTATTTACGGGTAACCAAAGTTACAAGCATGTTCGCGGATAATAAATAAACCGCGTATACTCTTCAGCGATCTATAATATTTGAAATACTTGGGTGTGCTTATTGCATTTTTTGTATTGAAGATCTCTTAAATAAAATGATGAAAATAGTTATTTTATAGTTCTGAGAAATGTGGATCAAATTATTGAAATAATTTATGGAAAACTGATTCGAGTTCTATACATACTTGCATATTAATTGTGTTAACTAATTGATTTTGCGAAAATATAATAAGAAAATTGAGTAATATTGTTTTTAATTAATTTTTTTAGCTTGATTTAGTCTACCAAATCAATTAGCATAGATTGAAATAGATTAATAAAGTGTTTTTAGACAAACGTTCCAGAAGTGAGCTATATTTTATTTAAGATTCTTAATTATTTATAACGTGATCCTCATCAAGTCAATTTATAAAATTGGTATAAGAAAGTGAGTCGGACCGAGTCCCTTTTTCATCCATAAATAATGATCATCGATTAACGAATGACAATAAATTGATATAGACGTACCCTAGACGTACTTGCAAAACTTGGATATACACAGATAGACGCGTGCTGTATAGATGCAGTGCGAAAGGGTTCATTAATTGATAAAATATTTATCACTAAATCCGAAGTAAAAATATTTGAAAATTCAAGTGGATAGTATTAAATAAAAATTGTAATTATTGATATCGAACGCAAATAATTGATAAAAATTTAATTTCTATCAATTATCTGATTTTCTATATATTTTTGTAAATTTTGAAACCGAGTTTGTTTTTCAAATTTCTTACTGCATCGAGACCCTTCCACGTCTGTGTATATTCAAATTTTGACTGGGGTATAACGTTTTTTGAATATTTTGTTGCTGCCGTTGACGCTGTTGCTGCTGTTTACAAAAAAAAAAAACCGATGATATTCAACGCGGTACTGCAGTACTGGGACTACCATTGCCCCAGGGCGGCGGAGCCGCGGGTGCCCACGGGCAGCCGCAGGCCGGTTCACCGAGCACTCCTGGCCCCGGAGGTCCCGGAGGTCCTGTGGGACCCGGGAGCGGTGGAGGGGTAGTCGGTTCACTGGGGCCCAACCGCCGGGGCCGGGGCTGGTGGGACTGGCACCGCCGCGACCCGACACTCTTCAAGGGTCTTTGGGCTTCGAGAGAGCCCAAAGGTCCTCTAGGTAAAGCGCGTCAAGTGTCTTTGTTTTTTTTATAATTGCACGTTCAATTTTTTATAAATATTAAAGTCCGCGAAAATGGACCACAAAATTTCTAAAAATCGTTTTCAGTCTCTCCCAATATCTGAAATACAAAATTAGCCCATGGAATTTCTTCATTTCGACGTCCCTTTTGAAAAAATAAAATATTAAAAAAAAAAAATACATTACGGAAATGTAAGAATCTAAGCGGAATTCAATTTTTGGAATTGGTCCATCTTCGGCGAATTTATCTAGGAATTATGGTTTTTAGATTTTTATTTTCACTGTTATATTTTATATCGTTAGATTTATCTCCGCACGTTTTTTGTTAATAAATAGAGAGAGTAAAATTTCAGTGATATTATTTTCTTTAAATATTTTTAGTCGTTAAAATTTAAGGGTTGAAAGTCTGCAGTTGAGTCTGAGTATATTAAACCTAAAAAGTTTTCATTGAAAATTCGCGAAGTTTTTACCGGTTATTAAACTTTTCTGTTTCCAATTTTCGATATAACGGACAAACAGATATTCAACCCTTAAAAAAACTATTTTATCCCACATTCCATCAATTTCGATAATAATTTGTTTCTCCAATATTTCGCAATTCGTTATATTTCTCGAACGCTTTTATAGACAAGCTTTGATGTTAAGTAAATATCTATTCAATTTCTGTATCAAAAGGATGACGGTTATACTGACAATCGATTCACTTCCTTCAAGCTCCGGCTGCTGTGTTCGATATAAAAACTATGAAAAATTCTTCTATCCATCGTTCTCATATGAAGTTTAGAAAGATTATGACTAAAGATCGAAACTTTTAGAAGCTTTAACGATACGAATATCTCACAAATTAATTCTGCATTAAAAAAACAGATCAAGGTTCATTATTTATCTCCATAAATATCGATTTATTCGAAATTTAGTACAAATCGGGACTAATCGCGTTTATAATATTCTCGAAATTCTCGGTTCAGCTAATACTGCAATTTAGAATTCATAATAAACACAAGCCTTGTGTATATGTATACAGCTTTCACTGCTATACCTGAATTATTTGGAACCCCAGCATCCATTCGGATCGTTAATAAATAACAAATTTTACATTTTTTATAATTAATTTAAAATACAAACGAGGTAATCGAAGAATCGATACTCATACCGAAGTGGTTTGATATAATTCTAACTCGATTTCGTCGCCTGAAATTAAGTTCCTTAAAAGAAGAAAAAAAGAAAAATTTATTACCAAAAAATGTTATACAATATTTTCCAATTCTTTTTATACTTTTCACACGCATGAAGCCCGAAAATTCTCCCAGCTTTCATACAAAAATTAGAAAAAAATTCATAGTGCACGTATTTCTTTGAGGAATTTATATTAACACCGTAGATCTTGTTGTTAATAAAAATTACTGAAACGGGGTTAAACCAAAAAAATCTAAAAAAAAAAAAAGAATGGTATAATTTTTCTGTAAACAGACTCATTAGGAAATGCGGAAGTCTACATCGTCCTAGCACTGCTGATCGGTTTTGTAACCGTAGTAATCGGCTGTTGGCTATCAGACAATTGCTGGTCACCTGAACCGGAAGGAGTTGTAACACTCGCATAGCCAAGTGCCGACTTCCGGGCCTCCAGACGATAACAACGAGCACCCCGCCCCTTGCACGCCATTCTTCAAAATTTGAATCACCTTAATCAACAGGCTGCAATAAATCAGCAGCCGTTACTTGACGTTAATGACAACGATACTTTCCTCCGCATTTATTAATGACTTTATGAATTTTATTTTTAATTTTTGTAAATTATACCTTGACTTATATTTATTATTATCATTATTATTATTATTATCATTAATTATTTAAGCTTTTAACACGCTTATTATAGAAATTATTAGTACGTATAATTAATTATCTTATTATTATTATTATTATTATTATTATTATACCACGTCGCTGAATTACCTTCGACCTAGATCTTAAACTTCTGACCTTTAATAAACTTCCAAGGATTTTAGTTTGAACTGGTTTTGATTATGCAAGACAAGTTTAGTTCTCAACATAATGGTTTGGGAATTAGGTATAGAAAAATTGGATGTGTTTCATCCAAGTTTAATACATATACATACAGTTATACACAATAATTCATTCGTTATTATTTTTAGTATAGTATGAGATGACACAACAGTAAATTAAAAAAAATTAAAAAATTATATACCATGAGTAGGTATATATAATTTGTCAAAATTTTACTAAACTCGATCGATATATTCTTCAATAATAATAATAATAACAACAAAATGATTTCATACACATATTTAACTGTATACGTTACAATTTTAATTGCGTATAATAATTTTGGATCTAGCGACATATTAGATGCGAAACAGCTGATAGTTTATATCATTACATTCAACGATGAGACCAAAAAAAATTTTTTTTATTTTATTTTATTTTTTCTTCTTACTTAAATTTTTTGGAATTTTTTCATTTGGGAAATAAAGAAACTGCACTGAAAACGGTATGATACTATATTATATAACGACGTATATACAACGACAATTATGGCTTTAAAAGCGAATTAATAGAAATGAAGAAGAAGAAGAAGAAGAAGAAGAAAAAAAAAACAGAAAGATTTTTTTTTTTTTTTTTTCCCCGCAAAAATTATTGCCCAGAACTATATAATATCTATATACATATTATTATAGTAGCTATTATAATTATGTATCAATTTAGCAATCTTTTTTATAATGCTTACAGGTATAACTTATATAATATACATATATAGTGAGAAATGCGAACTCTATCACATATACCAGGATATATTTGCGTATAATTAATATTTTTGGCAATACGAATATATTATATACTATACCGATATACATACATATACTATGTATTATATATAAAGGAGAGATTAATTATTTTTCGTTTTTTTTTTCTCAAAAAACGTGCTTCAGGTATATATAAATATATTAGTTACAATATATTTCATATTTATAATAAATTTGTCACTGCTGCTGCTGCTACTGTTATAATATAATAATTTAGTATAAATATTTTCAAAAAATTCTTTTATATAGATTTTCATTCGTGCGACTAAAGTAAAAAAAAAAAAAAAACAAACAAAAAGAAGAAAACTTTTTTTTTCATCAGGTGACGAAAAATAATGAATATAAAAAATAAAAAAAAGAAACAAAAATTCGGAAAATTCAAATAAATTTTTAACGTTGATGCAATTGGAGATAATCAATATATGGCAATTGAGGGGCGTGATAATTCGAATAATCGTTCCGTGGAACAGCTTGGAAGTTGGCAGTAAACAAGAAACAAAAGAAATGCAAAAAAAAAAAATAAAAAAAAAAAAAAGGGAATGAAGAAAAGAAAAAAAAAAAAAAAAAAATCGGAAAGAAATTTGTTCCTGGCAAATATATCGAATGGCCATATTATATATGGTATATGGTTTAAATAAAATACATGTTACGAAAGAATAACTGACATTATAAGATATTATATAAGTATATGTAATTATATTAAGAATATCGTATGTAATAAGATTTTGTGTACCAAAATGAAAAAGAAACAAAAAAAAAAACAAAAAAAAAAACAAAAAATAAATAAATAAATAAATTTAGTGTATAGTATGTTGTATGAAAGGCACTTGAAAAAATTATACGCGTATATATAAATGTGGGTAAGAAAAAAAAATAAAAAATTCGTATAATTTTCAACAATCTTGAAAAAAAAAACAAAGAACATTGTTTTTTTTTTCATACATTCAGACTTTTCGTTATTTTTATTATTATTATTATTATTTTTTGTTTCGTTAAATTAATACAAATCATAGAGCTTTTACCTGCGGGTGATGATTAAAATTGTGAAAAATATACAACCAAAGCTGCAACGTGCAGTTTTATTTTTTTTTTATATTTTTTATTTAACCCTTTCTTTAGTTATAAAAAAAAAATAATAAAAAAATAACAGAAAACGGGATAAGACGCTGCCAAAAATAAAAGCTTTCATTCCAACGGATGAAACAGGTATTAGAAAAAAAAGAAAAAAAAAAAAAATACCATGTGTCAAAATATGAATAAGAATATGCGTAAAAATGATCGTTTATCAAGATATGCCTACACGATAATTATAATTATTGTATGTATATGTCGTACTGTATATCGTCGATGAAAAAGTGATAAAGAGCTGATTTTATATAGCAGTAAAAAAATAAATAAAAAAAAGAGAATAAAAAATAAAAATCACGGTATTAAAAGTATATGTGAAAAAAGTATAAAGAAAATTATTATTATTATTATAATTATTATTTTTCAATTTATTATTTCTTCTCGAAATTTTAAAAATTTTGAAACGATCTTATTTAGAATTTTTTTGAATAAAAGAAAAATCATTAAAAAAAAAACAAAAAAAGAGAAAAGAAAGAAAAATGATGCTTTATCTTATTACATTATGCTTGAAGATTAAAAATTCTGACAAATAGGTAAATTATAATAAATTATAATATGTGTATGTGTACATACATACATACATTATACGTATACCCATCTCTATAACGAGAGAGTTTAATACCTGCGATCCTATATAATTATAATTAGTTAGAGTATTAACATATACATATATCTATATAAAGTAATCCCAGTACATAGATTATAATTGGTAATAAAAATGAAAAGGGGTAGTAGGATTATATTGTATAAGGAATTGTATAATTATGTAATGCAGGACATCTATTTGTCGGGCGTTTGGAACCGAAATCATACAAAATTGATAATAATAAATAACATCTAACAAGGTGGACCAATGAACGAGCCACGTGCGAAAATTCTAAAAACGTTGTAGAATAGAAGAATAAAAAAAGAAAAAAAAAAAAAAAACCTCTACGTAATAGAAAAAAAAGTAAAAAAATAAAATTTAAAAAAAAAAAAAAAAAAAAAAAAAACAATTTGTGTAAAATCGGAGCGAGAGCGATTAGATATGATGCGAAGGAAAATTCTGTCTCTAGCTCTCGGTAAATGGAATAATTATATATTACCATTTATTTTTAGTTTTTTTTTCGAAAAAGAATTTAAGCTTTTCATTTTTCACGATTCTTTTATTTTTACCTTTTTTTTTTATACATATGGTATAATAATTACTGACCCTGCTCGCTGTTTTGTATAATTAGGTAATTTTTAACGATAAACTATACAACTACGTGTGCTTATAGTCGTCATGCTTAGCGACTTGTCAATTAATTACATAAACTCAGATCTCAGTTTTCCATTGAAAATTGTTGACCCGCAAGTTGTTGTGTTGTTCTAACAACTTCTCGAGAACTCACGTCGCAAGTTCAGAAAGTTAAATTAGAGTATGTATGTACATACCTATAACAATATACATAATGCGTATAATAATATATAATTATGTTTATAACAGTGAGAATATATCAGTGGTAGGTATTCATTTTTTTAAACTTATTTATAAAAACTTAAGAGAAAAAAAAAAACGAAGAAATTATAAATTATAAAATTCACAGTATACGTGGAGTTTCGACTAAAATTCACATTTCTTTTATTTCCATAACTTGACTTTATCTATATTACTCTTATTTTTTTCACCTGTAGTAGGTAGACATTTTCATATTTTCAAAAATTTTATTCAATTTTACTTTTAATCAAACTACATATTAGAATGATTTTTAGATAATAATTTATTAACCTCACCTCTCTCCTATAAAAAAAGCCACTTTTACTTTAAATGTAAATAATTTCAAAGAAAAGAAGGAGAAAAAAAAAAATGATGAGTGAGTATACAAAATTCCCAGGAAGAAACAAAAAAAAAACAACAAAATAAATTGATCAGATATAAATAGGTAATATATTATAATAGTTGGTGGATGTAGTCGGTCTGTCAGTCGTGATATGATTTTAATAATTGTCAGGAGCCTCTTTATAAATTTCTAATTATTCATTATATTTAATTAAATAAAATTTAGAAAAATTGAAAAATAATAAATAAAAAGATAGAAAAAGTTTGACGAATTTTGTCACTTAAATTTGACTCGATTTGTTTTTTTTTTTTTTTTCTTATTTTAATTGATAGGGTAATTGTTTTATTTAATAATTTTTCATAAATGATTCACGACTATAACGACGACGACGATGACGACTGATAATTCTCTTATCATAATAGAAGCGTAGAGAACTGTGTCAAATAAATTCGTCTGTGCTTAAGTAATCCTAAGTATATATATATATATATACCATATATATAGAATATATAACTCTTTAGCGACTGTGTATAGCCTTAAAATAAACTAAACGAAAAGAAAAGAAAATTAAAGAAAAAATATCAAAAAGATGATAAAGAAAAATAAAACGAAAATTGAAAATTAAAAATTAATCAATACTGTACGACTGTACCTAACTAAATTAACCTTTCAGAGTGGCTTTACAGTGTATACAGACTGTCAATTTATTGGAGATTTATATAATACACGATATATAACTATATTAATCGAGCGAGGATCAGTTCTACAATACATATATATTATATTATTATATTATATTATATAGAATGCACATATTTCTTAAAAATCTAAACTAATATATTATATACTATATACCTATATAGATAGATAGATAAGATAATATTTAGGAGTATAAAGAAATACATATATAATAATATGATCGTACAGCGTCGATAGTTCGTAAAATTTATAAGCGAGGTATTATATACATATATATTTAGGTATATAATTTGATGTGCAATTATTTGCGTTAATAATCCATAATTAGCGCATAGTATATTGTATACCTACCTATCCTATTTAGCTGATAAAAGATAAATTCATGATCAAAAAAAAAAAAAAGGAAAAAAAAGTCAACGATCAATGATAATAAAGTCTGCTGTAGTTTATACCAAGAACTTAATTCTTACACAGGTATAAACAATATATAAAATATTCTCTTTTAATTGATTTTTATTATTCTTTTTTTTTTCATTTTTGTTTTATTCAAAATTTATTACTTTTCATTATTTTTCTCGGTTTATATAGCTATCTGTATACTGATTTGAATTATTTTGTAAATAATCACTTCAAAAAAAAAAAAAAAAAGAAAATATGATCGGTGTATATATGTGTAAAATTTTTTTTTTCATGCATATTAATTATACGAAGCAATTGCGTGATTTTAAACAATTGCAATAATTAAGTATATATCCATTATTAAAAATATAAAATTATTATATTATAATTAAAAGTAGTTTTCGCGTCAATATATTATCGAAATATTTGTTCTTCTGCTTTTCATTGCATGCAATATACATATATAGGTATAATAGTTCAAGCTATGTCATTATTATGTAAAGTATAATGTCTTAATTTTTGTAGAATCCGTTTTTCCTTGTTTTCTTTCTTTTTTTTTTTTTTTTCACTTTATTCTTTTTTTTTTATTATCAATAGCAAAATATGCGGATTCTTAATCTAGTTTTATCGAATGAATAATTATTAGCGGTACATGATCGTGATATTTTAATCTGCAAAATTTGAATCGTCCATATACATATATTAATTAATTTTATTTTATTTTAATTTTAATTTTTCTATTTGCCTATCGAAACAAACAAAAAAAAAAAAAAAAAAATGAAAAAAAAAAGAAACTGTGTCAATGTGAATTATATTCCATAAAATCTAGTATGAGATGAATAAAAAGAAAAATAAATTAAAAACTTAAAAGATAAAAAAAAAAAAAAAAAAGAAAACTAAAAATAAATAAATAAATAAATCGTTCATTAATTCCGTTGGCTAATTAGGGGATGTATAATTATAGTGATTCGACAATATTATAAGGAATCACGACAATTTTTTCACAAGTCTGTCCTATTTTTTGATATATAATTATAACCTATATAATCAAAAACGAATAAATTAAAATGAATGAAAATAAACGAGAAAAAAAAAAAAAAAAAAAAAATACAGAAAACAAAAAAATAATGATAAACTAAAATCGAAAGTAAAATAAATATAAATATAAATTGTATATATCTAAATATAAATATACAAAATGTGTATAATTATTTTTAGCTGAATATTTATAAGCCATATAATGTAGAGCAAGATATTTCTCAAAAGGTCTAAATTACCAAATAACTGCAATTGTAATAACTCGGAAATACAAAAATAAAAAAAGAATAAAAATTAATAAATATAAAAAAAAAAAAAAAATATCGATTTAATACCATCCGTTCAAATTTGTATTCTATATTCGTTATCCCATAGTCGACTTTACGTTAATTTAATTTTTCAACGATTTCCAAATCCAATAAGCCTAAATAATTAACCTTAACGTTCAGACTCAGCGTAATTTTTATTTTCAAAAAATTTTCTAATTTTTACGCTAATTTTTTTCATACATGTATATATTTTTTTCTTTTTTTTTAATATTCATTCTATTCCTATCCAATTGTAAATTTCTAATTTTGTCCATAAAAGTTCATCTAATAAACCTTCTTTGAATTTCTCCAAATTCTTTGAAAGTCAGTCATAGTCTCCGATAACGAATTAAAAATACTTATATTTAACGGTGTATTAAATATGGTGTAATAAGGTAAATATACATACTTACAATTAGATAGTTGTAAAAGTTTCGGCTTGGAATAATTATAAGCTTAATTAATAAGACTGATACGATAAATATACAAATGATAAAAAATTAAAAAAACGAGAAAAAAAAAATAAATAAATAAAAATAAATAAATAAATAAATAAATGAATTTAAATGTAATGTTTAATAAACCGCGAATATCACGTATTGTATTGTGTTGTATTGTATTGTATTGTATTGTATCGTATTGTATTATTGTATTGTATATGATTTTTCAGTATAATATTAATAAATTAATCTATTAGATTATTAATTCCTAGCGTCAGGATCATTCTCTAATTTTTATAACGCCAGGGTATTTATTGATTTGCCTCTATAGCTTTGCTATCTTGAGAAAGAAAACAAAAACGAAAGAATGAAAAAGCAAAAAAATAAAAAAAAAATAAAAAAAATAAAAAAACATGAATCTATATGCGTTCATATAGCCTGCAATGCTCAAATCGTATATATAGAAAATAAAAGCAAACGAAAAAGTCGATCACAAGTACGGTTATACCCTACCATCCAGCCGAGGTTCAGATTTGAAATTTATATTCTAGTTATAGGATCGATTGTAAGATAATTACAAGATTTAAAAATTTTATATAAAACGATAATTTTTCTTATTGCTTTCAAAAATATATATAATTAATTTTCTTTCTTTTTGTTATCGTTTTTTGGTTTTCTTTACCAACTTGTATCACAACGACCTAATTCTGATATTTAAATAAGTCGTATAACCGTACTTTTTCTCTACTTTCCAACGCAGCACTAATCGTTAATTAATTTTATTGTATATGTTAGATTTATGTGTAAAATATGCATTGTAATAATAATAACAATAATATATACAATATATATACATATACACAAATTTATGTATATATAGGTATATATATATATTGTATTTAGAAAATTATAATAAAACTAAATCTTACCGAAAATGTAAACCGTATTTTTGAAACCGCTGAGCAATCATCGTTCATCAAACTCCTATAATTATTGGGTCCAGATTATTTTTTCTTCAAAAATTTTGTCTTTTTTTATTTCTTATATCCCTTTTTCTTTTTGGTATAAATTTCATCTTTATTAATTTAATATTATTATATATTTACAAAAATTACAAAAATTTCTCTATATATATATAATATATATATATATATTATCTTCAACGTTATGTATGTACATACATACATACTATAACGTCGTATTCATAAATAAAATTATTAGGTACGTGAAATGGGTATGTAATAATACTTAAAAAAAAAAACTTCAATACATTATACACATAACGAAAATATATATACGTATGTATAAAATTAACTACACTTACTTAATTGCAAGCAACTACATACATACATATCTCTAAATCAATTAATTATTTATTTATTTATTTTTTCTTTCTTCTTTTCTATTTTTCGAATATATTTTCTATTTCAAAATCTATCGAACCATCGGATACAATAAATTACTTTTAAATATACTATATATTTTATTAATTTTTTTTTTTTTTTAGGCAAATAAATTATATTTTGATTAACACTAACAGGTATTATAATCGATGGACGGTGTTACCTTGTGGAATATTAATTATTTCTTGGAAATCATTGATATAATATATGCAAAACTACACGTAGCACAGACATTAATCAGCTAAATTGCTAAAATTTCTTTTAATTTTTTTTTTCCTGTTATTACACTTGTCCCCATAATTCTTGACGATTTTTTTTTGTTCATCTATAATTCTCACACGGAATACTATATTACACAAAGCAACCCTTGAAGTCTCGTCTACTAATTGCAGAACGTGATATACGTGCATACGTCTAACTAGAGCTTTCTTTAACAAAAAAAGAAAAGCATCAAACTCACCAGATTCATATATTTTACCTAAAAGCTTCTGGTCTCGGATATATTTACTCTTCCTTCTTAGCCAAGACCTGGAAAAAGGCTTCTATAGGGAGAGTGGGTTCATCCGTTGCGATGGCAAAGTGTGGGTTGATTACCCTGCTTTCTGTCGCTGGTGAAACGGCTTTGAACATACCAGGTTCGTATAGTCCAGAGGCAGAACTTGTGAGGTTAGCAATACGTTGTGAAATTAAAGCATCTTCAGCGTCTCGGTTTGGTTCAGTCCAAACCGGAAGTGTGGGTATCGGTTCGTTCTGGCTAATGGCCTCATCATCTTGTTGATCTTCCTGCATTCTCCTCGTAGGATTTACCGCCGTAACTTTAGACTCGTTTTCTTCAGATATTTTTACTCCCGTGTTATCCTCAATTTTATTTCCGGTCCCAACTTCCTCCTGTCTCACAACTTCGTTAACACTTTCCTTACCATTTTCTGTTTCCTTTTCCTCAGCCTTTTCCTTAAGCTGAGGAGTGGTCATTGACGAGTAAAAACTCGTCTCTTCAGCAGCCATTTCCGTTGCTTCTTCAGTCGGTGCAACATCCGGTTGATTTCTGATCCTGTAGGTAGGTCGAGGTCGACGAATAGCCGATGAGTATATATTCTCAGGTCTCGTAGTGCTCTGTCTATTATCTTCATGGCCCATTTTATTTGCTTGAGTAGTTGCAGCGGTTACCCTACTCCTGTAAAGGTTCATATTGAACTTTCTCTTCGGCATGAATCTGTTAACCCTCTCAGTAATTGCCTCTTCATCAACTTCGTCAGGGCTCGTCGACGGGGAAGATGTCGTAGGCTTGTAGGCCACTCTGGACATGTATTTGTACCTGCTCGTAGTATCCCTCAATGATCCTGAGGAAGTATCATCAGGTTTTTCGGTCGTAAATCTTCTTCGTCCTGGTGAAGAGACCGGGGAAGCTTCAGTCGTCGATATTTGTGACAGTCTGTTCTTGTAGTCTAATCTGCTCTTGTAATCCTTAATGCTAAATCGCGGGCGAGTTGCATTTCCGAATTTTAATGGTCGGATTCTGTGAGACTGTCTAGTAGTCGAAGAGACTTCTGTACTAGTTGAGGGAGCTTGGGTTGTTGTGGTGGTCGAAGTCGTCGTAGTCGTTGTCGTTGTCGGATCTACGACAGAAATATCTTCAGGAGTTGTGGCTGGTTCAACGTGGTTTTCTTCAGGTTTTTCAAAAAGTTGTTCTAACGGTATGTTGCCTTCATCGTCGTACGATTGTGTCGGTCTAGTGCTTCGAATTTGCTCTTCAAAACCCGTAACCTCTTCAGGGTTTACAGTCTCAGTAGAGAACTCAAAGATCTGAGCATTCTCTGTCGAAACTTGTTCCATATCTTGGCTAAACGCTAGAGTCTGGGAAGGTAGTGAAGAGGTATCGATCTCCTGAGAATCCTTCTTCTTAAAACTTTCCGGATAATTTTCCCACTCGGTTGTATCCTTGTAGATGATCCTCGTCGGTCTTACGATCTCCGTAACAACCTCTGCTTCAAAAGGTTCCCCAGGATTGACGCGTTGGCGATGTCCAGTGGGTCGTTTCCTGATGTAATGTCTTTCGGTCACAGTTTCTTCTGTCACTATAGTCGGCTGGGTCGGTCTGGTTCTCCTTCGTTTCGAAAAATCAGTATCCACCGACTGATATCTCGACGAAGTTTCCGGCTCACGAATACTTGCGCTAGTTACAGAGGAGCTTTCATATTCCGGTGTTGGTGTAGTCGTGAACTGACGTCTCCTCTTCAGGGATTGCCCAGGCCTGCGAGTTCTGGGTCTGAGGGTTGCAGGAACCGGAGTTGTGGTTATTTCCGGTTCAACTGTGGTCGGAGCGGATGTTTCCGTCAGCGAATGGTAGGTGCCGACATCCTGGACCGATGCTTCCGTCGCCTGAGCTACGTATGCAGGGTTTAACGGTCTGCGTCTTCTGTTCGGTCCTCGTTGTGGGAATTTAGGTCTGTAAGGACGAACTTCCGGTTCTATTTCAGGTTGTACTTGTTTCTGAGAATGTTCCACGGTCTTTTTAATCTCGTGCTCGGTTACAACGCTTTCAATTGTCTCCTGAGTTGGTTGTAAAACTTGTTGGATTGGGGTTTGTTCCTTATTAGCATCTGGTCGATTGTATTCTTGTTGTTGTACTGCGAATTGTTGCTCGTGCAATTTTTTTTGTTCCTCCAATTGCTGTCGAAGAATTTCTTGCTGTATCTGATCCTGTTCTATTTTCTGCAATTCTTCCTGGGCTTGCTGTTTCTTACGCTGTTCTATTTGTTCCTGCATTTGCTGATGATTATGGAGTTCGAATGCTTCCTGAAGTTTCTGCTGCTCATGTTCCTCTTGCTGTTTTTGTTGCTGCTGTTTCAATTCCTCTTCAAGTTTTTTCTGCGCAGCTGTTTCTCTCTCCTGTTGTTCAAATAGCCTGATTTCCTCTTGACGTTTCCGGACCTCCTCTTCCTGTTTCCTTTGCTGATCACGTTGCCTCTGAAGTTCTTGTTCCTGGAGTCGCTGTCTGTCTTGCTGTACTAGTTGCTGTTGGAGCAAAAACTGTTGTTCATTAAAGTGTTTCAAGGATATGCTCTCCGGGGTTTCGTACTCAGGCTCCGTCGGCGTAGTCTGATGAACCTGTCCCGCCGAATTTGAGTTTTCAAAGTGCTGTTCCCCATTGGGTCTAATGAATATAACTTCAGGTTGATTATTGTAAATCGGATTAGGCCTGGCAGGGTCCTGCCTGAACTTAGCTGGAGGATTTTTTCTAGGAAGAACTTCGTTGATCTCAGTAGTAAATTTCGATTTCTGTTGAGGCCATGAAGTCGTTGGTCGTTGGTCATTTTGCAAGAAGTACGTACCAGCTGGCGGTAGTCCATGAGGTAAACCGTGCGTCTTAATCAGAGATTCTTCCGGGTTGGTGTTCACCTCGAATTGTTTGTAATGGTCATTTCTGATGTTCCCTGACTGCGAAGGCACGAATTTGTTCATTTCAACTTTCGGAGCAGTTGTAGAAGAGAAGAGATTCGGTGGTACTAGATTTTCGTAGGGTAAAGATGGTCTGAAGTTATAGCCAAAGTTCGAGGGTGGAGTAACGTAGCTTATTTCATGACTTTCGTGAACAAGGAAAGCAGGATCTCTTTCGTACGTGCTTTTGAAAGGTGGCGGGTGATCCACCTGGCTATAAAAGTTTCCTGCTCCGCCGTTCGGGATCTGAGAACTATGCGGGTGGTTTTGAAACCTGGCAAAATTAACGGCATCCAAATTTCCATCCTTTCCAAAATTGTGTGGATTCTCAAGACCAGGTGGTTGGAAATAAGACTTCGTATTGGAGGCTTTTTGGACTTCAAATTGCTGGGGTTGATTATGTCTAAGATGTTGAAGTGGTTGCTGAACTCCAAATCCGTTAATACCGTTGATCACGAAGGGTCTATTCTTCGAAAAATTCGGTGGATGGGTAGTAGACGAAGTGAATCCTGATCCCTTGGAAAAAAATGGTGAACCATTTACGTCCGTGTGATGATTCTGGGAAATGAATGTCGGTTGTCGTAAAAAGGCTTCGTTGTCTCTCAGCATGGTTTTTCGGTTAGGGTCGATCTCAAACCGGAAAGAGTCTCTCGGCGGAGGTACGAGGAATGAGTAATGCGTCGTTGCCGCTGTTGATTGTTTAGGGTGTTCTTTCAGTTTGGGTCTAGACTTGGTTGTTGCGTGTCCAAAGACACTAAAACTTCCTAAAATACTTGGCGGTGTATATTCTTGGGGTTTCTGGTTCTTCGTTTGAGGTTTTAACTTGTCTGAAACAGCCTGCTGCATGTGTTCATGAAGTTTTCCAAGGACAGGATGATGTGGGACATTTCTCTCAAGATTACTAGCCGGAGAAACGTTTGTCCCAATATTTTCGTAGCCAGTCAATGGTCGCCATCCATTCGCGATCATAGACGGTCGTGTTGGAGTCTAAAAAAAAAAAATATAAAAGACAAGGTTATAAATTATTATAAGAGAGATGAGACTACGTCTACTTCATATCTAATCATGATTCGAATTGGCTTGGGACCATACTCACAATCTGAACATCGGATCTATCGATCGGTACTGTTATCGCATTTATGGTACACCAGGTCGTCAACACACCTAAAAACAAAATCAATAATATTGATAATTCGATAATTGTCCCCTGAAAAAAAATTTAATATTTTCGAAATTAAATTTATTAACTTACCAAATAATATTCGTATCAAAAACATCGTGGAGACGTGTTAAGGCAACATTTACAGATCAGTCCTGCAATGTGAAGAAAAGAAAGAAAGAAAAAAAAAAAAAAAAAAAACAGTATATTAAATTTGACTGAAACTGGTAATTTTTTTTCTACAAAAATGAATTCGTATCTTCAATCGGGATAATTTGAATCGAATAATGTATAACTAATTGAATAATTTTCCACCTCGATTGCACAGTCTATTTAAATTCGGGTATAATTATTAGCTGCAGTGTGTATAACCGAGTTTCCAATAAACACGTTTGCATATCGTTACCTAATTAAGCCTGCAGAGAGTTTGATACCGGGATACAACACGCACTGTAATACCAATCTGGTATTTCTATCAAGATATAGAATTTTGACGAAATATCAGTACCGGTTTATGGTAAACGTTTGATAGTAAATTGATTAAACCAAGGATGAAGTAATTGCTTCACTGTTTATAATTCTACAGTAAAATAAAGCCACAGCTGTATAGGTATTACCGATTATTTAACAAAAAGAATAATTATAGTAACGGGTTTGAAGAATGATCGTCAATAATTATTCTGGATTAATAATTGAGGAATTTCCTTAAGAGATTTAAAATTTAAAAAAAATCTAATATTGCTTCTGCCATTTGTGTATAGCTTAATATTAAAAGAAAAAAAAATCCACAACATTTTTGACATCCTAATTAATTTATGATGCACTGAATGTATTACTGCTTGAAGATGGTCGTTAGCGACGCTAAGATGCTGCAGCGTTAATTAAATGTCGGTTTAAAAACGCAATACTGTCATACTCATAGCCTCTGAGGTATATTCGTAGCTTAGTGATAATTATTACAAGAATATTAATAAATTTTTTAAGACTGCTGCAATGTTCACGAGATGGTGTTATTAATAATAACGATACGGTGATGAACGATGGAATTAATATGAAATTATGAATAACAAAATATTCAAATTTTCATTCAGGATGTTATTAAATTGTATTTTTAATTCCGGATATCGATAATCGGTAACGATCATTTATGGAGTATTTTTTATTTCCGGTTTACATTTTTAATTTTTTTTTTTATTTTGGTTCCTTAAGCGCGAATTAAAGTCGGTTTTATATACATGCGCTGGTATAAAGCAACTGGTTTAACGATTTCATCTCGATCCGGTTTATGTACTTGCTTATGTATGTATTTAAAAAGATTTCCGAAAAGTTTCATCGTTGAATCTAGGACTCTTGTTGGCCTTGATCGCGATTCTTTTCACTTAAATTTATCAGTTTTTATTTATCGCCTTTTTTGCGTCATAGTTTTTTTTTTTTTATCTATCCCTTCTTCATCCGTTTCCGGTCTTTTTATATCAAACTACTAGATCTTAACGCGTTTCTTTTTCTTACCTAGTTCATTATCCCGGACTTTTATAACTCGTATTGACAACCCAGCTATATAATAAAATTGCATGGGAAAACTAGGAAATGATTTTTCCAAAGACTGCGTTAAATGATTGTCAACCAATTTTTTATAACAGACGTAATAAGCAACAATTTATTATTTCTATAAGTATAATTATAGATATTCATATAATTTCGTTATTCACCAATGCAACGTAGATCTTCTTCTTAATTTTCTATTCAAATTCGCAAGCTCGCGTACCAATTTCAAGCTGAAAAGCTTTTAGGATTTTTTTTTTTTTTTTAATATACGTATAACTTAACTACGGCTAAAGTTTTATAATAAAGAATTATTCGGTGCTGGTATGTATACCTAAATTTTCATGAAACTCCACGTGACGTATATATCTATATACCCTTTCGTAGTCTGTAAAGTTGTTTCAGTTACCGTTTAAAAACTCAACGTTTCAATAAGACGCTTTGCGTGTACGGGTTATTAAAAGTGGCACAGTTTTCACCATTTAAAGTTTTCTCTACCCGTAATATATTTAAGAAGAAGCTAACCGAGTACCTAGTCGACGTCTACCAGCTTCGAATTACTTGTACAACTAGGTACGTATGTATGTACGTACTTCTAAAACTTTCGTCATTTATGAAAATATAACTATCACAAAAAAAAAAAAAAAAAATAGAAAGAAAAAAAAATTAGCAACTTCAATCTCGGAGCTGTACCATGGTATCTGCTAAATTTCAAATAAACTTAACAAAAATTAAAATTTCTAATTTTTGATTAGCGAAAATTTATACTGTCGATGTAATCGACGTCTAGCTTTGTTAATACCTAAGCGATTATTAGAACTTTTTCAACCTCGTCTAACGATCCAAGAGATTCAACCTTGTTCATAAATAGCCATAGCTGCATGCTCGTCCCTAATTCTTAATTAAACAAGGTCTGCTTAACCACGTGTTAATTCATTTACTTCACAGTCTGTTGGGCGCCAAAGTACACACATGTACATATACAACGAGTAGAAAATAATAATTAGTAACATAAACCACCTTGATTTTATTTTTTATTATTATACCTTGAGGTTAATTTTATGCATACGAATATTAATCATCATCCTAATCTTGAATAAATATCAATAAATATCGATAAAATATTCCCAAGTCTATTGCAATTTTCAGGTCTCTACAATATCTACAGTTTAATTGATAAATCAAAGAATTAAGAAGAAAAAGAAGAAGAGGTGAGGTAGGTACTAATTTATAGTTTATCAATCGCGTAAGAGTCATTTTAGCTGTATAATAATTCTTATATCGAGTGTTTATAGTATTTATTCAACTATACCGCAATAGTTAATTATTTAATTATATACACTGACCCATAAACGCGATCGTGATTACTATAGGTATACAACTATGATGTAGAAAGTAAGTGTTATTTCCATCAGACTGTATCAAAGAATTTATAGTAGGTTATGGTAACATGACTGTACGACGAGTAAGTAGTTAATACCTACTACTATAACTGAATAGTTGTAAATTAAATTCAGAGAAGATGGTCAAACAAAATCACAGCTACTCTAAATGGATGAGAGAAGAAATGATATGGTTATGCTCTGATTACAGCAGCCTTCGCCTTTCGCTTTCTTATAGTAGGTACTCCACACGCGACAAAATAATTTTACTACACTAATTGCTAATTAATTTATACGAGAATTTGTTTCAACTTAAATTATTATCTTTGCATATAATTATTTAAAGAAGATTTTTCAAGATTTTTATATATATTTTTTTTTTTTAATGAAATATATTTTTTCATTATCGAGGAACGATTAAATCGAACTGTATATAATTAATTTCATTTCGCTATGAGGTAATATATATATATATATTACCTGTAAAATTAATTCTTTCGTAATTTTAAATTCTATAATTATTTTCAGTTATTAAACTATACGCGTCTGTGTTTACTGCAACGTGGTATATAATTCGATAATCACAAACCCGATTCGATTAAAGGTAATAATTGAATCTCGACTATTCCTAATTACATTTCAGAACCATTAAACTCATCATATTTATTTTTTCTTATTATTTCTTACTTTTTTACACACAAACTTTTCAGTAAAATAAACTCTTTACAACCTTCGAAGAATTACTACGCTACTACGATCTACGTTATTGTGAAATTCGTCCGATTAATTTGGAGGAAAATATTTTCTCAAGAAAAAAAAAAGGACAATAGGTACAAAGGATGCGTAAAATACGTAAAGAAGAATTAACTTTATGTAACAAAATTGCATAACATTCTGTGCGTTAGGTATAGAAGCTAGATACTAGTAGATATATAAAGTACTTTCTTCGCTCTCACGCAAGCTACGTTATAAATTGTTCCTACTAGTTTGCTTATTGTTAGGAATACAGAAGCTGTAATTTATTTTATAAATTCACTTCTAAGTTTATATTAAAGTCATTATTAGCTATGCAATGACATATATAAATTCGCTTGGCATAACAGTACACTATATACATTATAGTTATTATTTTTACAGACGAGAGAAAAAAAGAAAAGAAAAAAAAAAATACTCCTATATATGGCTTACTCATCACGGATTTGAAATCGAATCCGACATCAATTTCATTCAACGTTCTATATTCTGCCAATTGAAATGCAAGGTGGACAAGTGCGAGATAGGAATTAGTGATTTAGAAATCGAGGACACTATCCTGCAATTAACAACGCCGTGACACAAGGCATAATACCCGATTGTATAAATTGCATAGAAAATGAACGGAATCAAAGTTCAAATAAAAAAAATAAATAAATAATTATACGTTTTTTTAAAATAAAACTACGATACGTATATCCACGTCTTCAATAATTTTATTACCTCTTTTTATTAACTAATCGTTAATTTTTAATCGATACCATCACTTCGCGTTAGCAAAAATTGTTAATTACTATTACTGGTACCTCGATGTATCATATTGGCTCGCTTGCATATATTAATAAATAGTAATAAAAATTGTTAGAAAATGGTTATTAATTATCACGCTAATAATATGTATATTCGATTTTGCATAATTATATATACCCCATATAGTCTCAACACTGTATATAATAATTAAGCGTATTTATACTGTACATACATTTAGCAATAACCATTCGTAATTACACCGTTTCTCGACCCGAGCATATCTCAGATGTTCTTGAGGTTGATATTTTACCAACTCTCATGCAATTATACGATGTGCTGCGGTTATTAATGGTAAAAAAAAATTATCATACCGCATCGCGTACATTTACGTAAACTTATATCAATGTATTACAAGATCTAAACACGCATGTGCATAAAAATTAATAATTGGGTCAATTATTGCAGCTAATTGTGTCTATTCAATTGTTTTTATTTTTTGTTTTTATGTATAATTGTGATTTTGACTCGTTGGTTTGATATTCGGCGAATAATTAATACATTCAAACGACTTTCGATTTTTTAATGAAAACAAAAAAAAATAATATGGTATATATATTTATAATCGCTTATTAATTAGTCAACCATATCGTGCTAACAGGTATGGTCGCTTATTTTATACGGAGTATGAATATCACTCGTATACCTGTACCTACAATCCACCGTTTCTTCGTATTTCATATATAGGTATGTATAAAACCGTTATTAATAAAGGGAAAGTGAAGAGCTATTTGATGTAGAGTGAGAATAATTGCTTACATGTTAACTAACTGTGTTAAATTTATATTCTTCTTTTTTTTTTTTCTCTATTTATCGGTCATTGAGGACGAAATTTTTTAGCTTTCATTTTCTCTATATCTTTATTCGTTATAATATA
The DNA here is from genome assembly GCA_963924015.1 of Macrophya annulata. NCBI lineage: Eukaryota > Metazoa > Arthropoda > Insecta > Hymenoptera > Tenthredinidae > Macrophya > Macrophya annulata. The sequence continues at coordinate 3,958,522 of OZ001262.1, forward strand.
TACGATAATAATTTTTTTACATCCCAAACCCAACTCTAACCTCCTATGCCATGGGTCGATTCATAATAACACATAAACCAACCGTGTATATACATATATATATATATATATATATATATATATAGCTTTATGTATATCTATAGGTATGTATGTAACATAACCATGTTAAGATCCGATATACAGAAGCTACGAAATCACAGTTTATATTATTACAGAGGCGTAAACTTTCTTGGCGAAACTATCTTTCATCTTTCTAACCGGGTATATAAGGACATCGAACTTTATAACCGCATCTTTGTTAAAGAATTGTATAGGTACACGTACGTACTTAGGTTCTTTGTATTCATTCGTAATGACTTAGGCAACTTCACTTGTTTAGCAGAATACAATTATTACGTCAGTTTGTTTGTTCGTATGAATTATGTACAGTGTAACATATGTCAATGCCTACGTATGTACGTCTACTATACTACTATTCATAGTATTTCATGTAATTAGCAAAACTTTGAACAATAAAATTATCCGCGATTCTATCTCAGAGACGTCATACATCATTCCCAGAGACCTATGAAACCGAGGAAAGATCTTCACCCTCACTTGTTTCATTGATGATAATTTTTTTTTCTGTTGTTTTTATTCAAATTGATATTATTTTAAATATTTTATACGGCAATATTATCCAGCAGATTTAAATTGTAACAGGATTAGTTCAGATATGGTATGAGATTACCATTACAGCTAGGTTCTCGCCCACAAGAGTTATAGGAATAAATTTGTTCCGCACCCATTCCTCACCGAGTGCAAATAGTCGCGGATATAAACCTGCAGTAGGTACCTAACCTATACCTAAGAGAAAATCGAATTTTTCTTTTACTCGCGTAGCGACTGACGTGACGTTGCCAACTTGTTTCCACATAACCGCGAATGGAGAATAAAAAAATTTCATCGTCGTATAAGTTGTATGAGAAATTGGAAGTATATATGGGTTTTCCCCATTCAATTTCACGATTTATTTTTGCTCTTTGTTATTTTTCATTCCTTTTTTTTCGTTCTTTATTTAGTTTTATTCCGTTTTTCTTAACAGTTCGAAATACTACTTCAACGCAATGAAAATCTCCTGTACCTGTATGAAGATATCTGTAGGTACGTACATAGTCTAGACTCTATACATACTGCAGTAGGAATTGAAATATTCCAGCTGCAAGAAAATTGAAAATCTTTTACGTCTATTTTTGTATACATATATGCGAGTTTTGAATAGCGAGAAAGATTCTTCATTCATTTTCATTTCTGCTCCGTTTAAAATCAGAGAAAGTTAAGAGAAAAAATAAAATTAAAAATTAATGAACTAATTAATAAGGTTATTATACTTCGAAAATGAAAAGATTTAGAATTGTCGATTATGCGAATTATTCTTCCTTGACGATATGTATTATACCTATACGCGAAAGAGAAAAAAAAAAAACTATTTTAGAAATCTGTTATAGGTACCTATAAAACTTTGAATCAGAGCGAGAATGTGGATAATTATTCTCTCAAGTGGCAGAATGCGGTTTGCTAATCGCGTTCGAAATTCAATAAGTGAATTTTAATTTTATATTAATTTCGATATATTATACTTGCGTTGTAATTATATCGTATAGATTTTTCAAACCGTTTATAAGCGACTCATAATCAGTTTGATTTTAGTTTGCTAATTTTCAGAGCCCTAGAAAGCGTAAAAAAATTTTTGTTTTTTTTTTAATTTGATGAAAAGTGAATTTTCAAACCGAAATTAATTCAGCGGATTAATTATCCTTGAAAAACCGAGGATGTTTTAGGTACTTAATGCAGCAAAACACGTTATATTATAGACTAAAAATATAGAAAGTTTGTTAAACTGGAAATGCAGGAGGTGAAGTTAGCCGCAATCTTCTGGCATATTGTAAACCCGGTGAAATAGCCTCAGTAAACTTTATACGGCTGACGTAGGTGCAATTTTAAAGGCCTGTACCGGCGCTATATCCGAGGATGGAAAACGGTTTTAAACTCTGAAAAAAAATAGAGAGAAAGAGAGAGAGAGAGAAAAAAATTCTCTTAAAAGTAGATAGCAGGATATTTCCCGTTTTTAATGAGCCAGCTTGCGTTTTTGAGATAAATAAAATTCTACGATATAGCTATAACAGTATAATCCAAAGAAAGTTGTGTGAAATTATTTGCTGTAAATCTCACTTGAAAAAATCCATAAAATAAAATTGAATCAACGAGAAAAGGAGAAAGGAATAATGTATATATTTTATTTTTGCATTTTGAATATATCTAAAACAAAATTTCTCTTTCTTTTACTAATTTAACAGAAAATAAAAAAAAAAAAATAAAAATACCGGAAGTATTAAAATCCGAATTTTAATTTAGCCGCAATTATTTCTGCCCCATTAAATTCTCCAATTAATTTTTTTCAAATTTCGCTTTCAACATTTCCGCGGTATTTACTCAATCACCAAACCCCTGCACTGACCAACTCGGACTTTGTACGATCAGATTAATTCAAGAGACTGTGTAGGTTGCATCACTTCGTCTTACTTTCATTCTAGCCTTTTTTTCATCTCTCTCTCTCTCTCTCTAGTTCTTTCTTACTTTTGCAATTTATTCTGAAACTTATCTTCGACGAAAATCGATAGTCAATTTTTATCGGTCTGACGTTTTTGTTTGTTTGTTCTTTTTTTTTTTTTTTTTCAAAAATGTGTTATAGCGCAATTCACAGTCAGACCACAAATTGCAGAATGCATTTATGGTTATAACTGTTCCTTATATCGTGTCAGTACAAAGTACCGTTGTCTCTCACACATGGAAGGTGTAGGATCGATTAATTTGAGAAATTATTACGGTACAATGATTAGGTTTAAGAAAATCCGAACATGTAGGTAAAGAAGATTCTAAAACTCCGTGTATTCACAGGAAATTGAAATTAAAAGAGAAGAAGTTTGATTTCAGAAGTTTATTCACTCGAGAAACTCGGTGAATTTTGAAAAAAAATTTTCGGGACTGGGTTAAAGTTCCAAATTTTCTTTTTTTTTTTAATAGTATTTTCCCTCGAGTCTACATAGTCGATTTAAAAAAAAACATCAAATCCAAAAACACCAAAGGTTCAAAACTCCGAAAGCTGAAGATCCAAAAATCTGGACGTCGAAATCCACCCAAGGAGGGTCATGACCCTCAATAAAATTTTCGGAGTTTAGGACTTTCAAAATTTCAATATTCTTCACTTCAACGTTTTTAAAAATTCGAAAATCTCTAACCTGCATTCCCACATTATCTCGTTTTTTCTCGTTTAGTTTCAGATAAGCAAATTCATATTTTTCCCCTCCATACGAATAATTGGATTGTTACATCATTAAAATTGCTCCAATTTGTAAGAAACATTTACTATAAAATATCCAAAAATTAGAATTAAAATGCCTACTATTAGTATCCAAGACAGCGATTACAAACGAACAATGGATACTATTTCAAAACTACTTATATTCTTGATTAATCGAAAGCCTAGCATAAGTTAGTTCAAGTTTCATTACGCAACTTCCTCAATCTGCACGATTATCCACTTGCCTAATCTATAATTTGTCTAGTAGTTTAAAAATCGGAGTTATAAATAAAAGTAATAATAGAAAAGTTAAAAAATACGTAACATAATTTCAATTTTTCATTCCAAACTAACCAACTAACTAACTATACATTAGCCTCATAATTATTCAGGAACTTTCTTCCTTTTTTTTTCTTTCTTTCTTTCTTTCCTTCTTTCTTTCTTTCTTTCATCCATCCTGGTACCTATAGAAAATTACACCATGTAGGTAGGTATAATGTATGTACATACATACACCATCAGCCTCAGGGAAACTAAAGTTTGTATGCCCCATTTCTATACAACAAATAGCCTAACGTAGGCATACGTATAATAATGAAATCTATTTATGTATTACAAACGTAGTTCGACACTTTACGTTTACGACTGTAAAATAGTTTTAGTTAAATATTCCATACACGTTAGTGAAATTGTTGTTATATATATATATACAATTCCTTATGTATTTTACGATCGTTTTTATATAAATTTATCAATTTTTTTCAATTTCATTAGCCTTGGAATCAGTTCAGACGAAAATATATCCCCATTTTTTTTTTTTGTTAATTAGAAGAATATCTGTCATAGTTTTGTTCTGTCTATAACATTTCGAATTTTTCAAATCCCATTTTCATTCTTACAAAATTACTCCATCTCAGAAATACTTAAGAAAATTCTGTTATGCAGTTCTCGGTGCATTTAAACCGCGTGAATGTCTGTCTACTCGATCGCTCGAAGTCAGATAGATAATTAGTGCGGTAAATTGGAACTGAGAACAGGTAACAGGTAACAAGTAAGAGGTAACAGGTTATACCGCATCGTATCATGAGCAACTTTATATCTATATATATATATATATATATATATATATATATATATATATATATATATATATATATATATGCTTGCCTTTCGAAAGGTATTTATAATAAATAAACCGATTGAAATCGATTTACAACATTATCGATATCGTAGAAGGTAACAAGTATAGAAAAATATACACAATGACAAATCCAAAAAAAAAAATTAAGAATAAAAAAAATTGTATCTTCTCTCAACGATTAGCAATATTAACATTTTTTATTCGCCTTATAACGAACTGATGTCACATTTAAATCGATCAATCAATCGATCGATGAATTGATTATTAATATATGAAAGTTTGTCGATTAATATATGGGCCACAAATTTATATGTATAGATCAATATATTTATGTGTTTGCTTATTTATTATTATTATTATTATTATTATTATTATTATTGTCGTTTATGTATGTATACGAGACAGTTTATCTACCGGAAGTATCGTTTTCTTTTTGCTATGGTCATCTAGGTTGCCGCAGTTCTAAGTGTTACACTTTTCGCGTGCTGTATATACATATATATATACTTGTATGTGCATATACGTATATATATATAAGACAGTATGATCCCTGAGTGAAATGTATGTATGTAATGTATGTATCTACTGCACTGTGCAGCATACACGCACTTATACGCATCATGCGAGACCGCGAATACATATACCTACGTGTGTCGCATCGGCGATTATCTGTGGCTATATTATATAGTCTTTTAAATAAAGAATCTTAAGCTGTGATGCCAATGACCCTTTATTTCAAATTCATAATTCAGAACCGAAAAGAAAGCAGAAATAAAGAATATTAAAATATAAAAATTATAAGAAAAAGAAGATGTTTTCAGAAGTTTTTTTTTTTTTTTTTTTTTTATTCCAATTTTTGGATAACGTACTGCAGTGAAATTTTTTTTGCAATTTATTTTTTTTTTTTATTATGTGGACTTGAGGAAGTTACGGTTCAACATAATAAGGCGTGACTTTTTTATGGGTGATATAGGTTTGAGATTTTATATAGATTTTCTATTATCTATTTTTTTTTTTTTTATTTTGTTTTTTGTTTCTACCTTTTACAGAATCAGAAATTCTTTTCTTTGCGGTAGAGAATAGTCGTGGTTGAAAGTGACAGTCGGATATTTGACCGTGATCGCAAAGAGAATTGAACCGAAAACCATGAAATCAAAGAAATTATACGATATCTACTATATATAGGATACTAGAATTTATTTTTAGGACGATAGTAAAAGCGCGCCAAATTCTATCCGACCATGATAATGACTTCATTATTTTCTCGAACCTTTAGCTTTCTTCTTCTTCTTCTTCTTCTTCTTTTTCTTTTTACTTTTTTTTCTATGTCTCGTACTTGCTATTAAAAATCTACGAATAATTTCTTACCTAATTTCCTATTCTAATACTATTTCACATGTTGTGATTTACACGATTTCACAAAGTCAAGGACGCGCGTTACTTCGCATATTAAATTCTAACTAAACCAGGAATTTTATTTAATAAATTTATCAGAATCAAAATTCCAAATTTGATCCCAATTAAAGATAGACGAAAACAGAAAAAAAAAATCATTCATAGTTTACAATGATTCTTGATACTCACTTTAATGTAGCGAAAAATCTAGTTTTACACTTTGAAATAAACAATTCGTTTAAGAAAACAAAAAAAAAAAACACTATATGATATTTCCGCACTTTAGGATCTAGTCGATTTATATATATCAAAAAAAAAAAATGTATAGATCCCAATAAATTTTGAGTTAACTTAATCAGCAATGTCCGACACTATGATCTGGTAATACGGAAGATGAAAATCGATTTTTAGTTTGAGTAGCCGCGCCAGTTAGCCGAGTACTGTGTCCGGTTGTCCAACAGGCCTTACCGTGTTTCTTTTTCCTACTCTATCCTTTCTTGCCCCGCTCTTTTCTCTGACCCCTCCAACAGACTAGAGAATCCAGAAGAAAGTAGGCACAGTATTCAGCTCCTCGAACCTTACCTTACCTTACCTTACCTTTACTTGTAAACTATAATCGAGGGAAAGAATTTCCACTTCAACTCTTTATCCTTCGATTTAAATCTCTAAACTTTTAATATCACGGGGCTTTTATCGTTTCCCTTGTGGTCTACTTAGTCCGAGCCTAAGCCGGTCCTATTCTTATTTTTCTCATCTTTTTTTTTTTCATTTTAGGTAATTTTTTTCTATTTTTTATTTAAAGACAAATTTTTTGTTTATTTTTTTACAGTTTTTTGACATCCTCAAAATTAGTATCAAATTTTAAGCAAGGCCAAAAAATATCTAAGAGAATTCTGATTATAATCAATATAAGAAAAACAGAAAAAGGGTCTAAAAAATTTTTTGACAAACAGCGAAAATTTTTTCTAAAACTTTCAAAAATGGAGGATAATTTTTCTTGGTTAGGTATTAATTTGAAATTATCGAATGCCCCATTACTTATAGGTAACACCTAAGCTCGCGCGTTTTATTTCATCATCATAATCATTGAGGTCAAAGATCTTGAGATCTAAATGCGTTCTGTTGGTTGTTAGGTAATAGTAATTAAGTTCGCTGAGTTCGTATGTCCGTATGTCCGTAAAAAGATCTAGAATTTCACTTATAAGATCTCCACATTAGAATATAATTATCCTATAATAAATTAAACATTCATACATGATGGTAGGTTAATTATTTTCATCATCATTCAATTCTTCCTGTAATCGATATCTGGGTCTGTTTTAATCGAACTTCTCGATTCAGTATGACAATTACATAATTAATAATAAAAAAAAAAAAAAAAACTGGAGGATCAAGCTGACAGTATAAAGAAAGTAGTTTATTACTTTCCCGATATAAGTAAGAAAACCTTTCAGTATAATATTTCACAATGAATTCTTTCACATGACTGACAGAGTATTCGCTTAAGTTATGACGTAGTTGGGTAGTAAATGACATATTTGATCAAATTATTGCTTTCTAGTTTAATTAAAATCAATTTGCAGTTGTCAGATTGTCTAAAATTGTTAGAAAATTACTATAGAACAATTCAAATTCGGGGAAAGTTATTAAAATTTGTTTCTTCATTTTTGGATTTATACTCTTTAACGTTTTATAGGTTCAGTTTAACGTAACATGTGGAGCAGATAATTAGGTCAATTTAATTCTTAAGCCGGAAATTGCCTTAGTATAGAAAAGATAATCACAGTATTCGGTTTTCTTCCGCAAGAAACGTATAATAACGATTTAGGTAAGTAAGCGAAAAAAATAGAAAAAAAAGTAAATGAAACAAAACCCAATAAAGAAAAAAAAAAAAAAAATTAATCCTCTCCTTGGAGTAATAAATAATTTAATTTTCCAACGAATTTTTTAAAGGTATTTACTCTTTATTCTCGGTATTACTTTTCGACTTCACCTACCAAGGTACCTACTCCGGAAAATACCTCAAGTTAATAAATTTCTCACCCGTTAATGTACATACAAGATTAGGTATATACATATGTACATAAAATTAGGTTTATATACCAAGTAGTTTTTTTATTTCATTATTTTTTTAAAATTTATTTCCAATTTAACTTTACGTTTGGTCATACATATGACAGACGTAAAGTACCTAACACTACACGCGTATAAATTAATGCAGTAATTCATCCCGGAGTTTAATGTACTTAAGTAAATGGTCAGTAAATATGAACATAGATTAGTATAAACATGCTTATGTAAAGATGTATGAATATATATAAATATATACGATATAGAAATATCCATGTAGGTGTTTAAACTGCAGAAATGGGACTGTCAAAGTGGCGGGAATAATATCGGTGTCATGGAAAGTTTAAAATGAACGAAGATACCATATATATATATATATATATACGTATATACATATATTATACATACGCTGTATATATATATATATCTACAGTGTAGTATATGGAAACAAACAGACAGTTAAGTATTTCTTCAAGTATATTATAATCCATCTTTCTTTCATTTCTTTTCGTTTTTTTTTTATTCATTATTAATAATCAAACCAACAATATAAAAACTCTTTCCATTTTATTACCATTTGCCAAAAGCAACAAACGCGTCGTGGATTAGGGTACCGTGAATAAAATAAACATTTAGATAAAAATTCCACAACATGGTCATATACGAATACATAAATTCAGTTAATTTTAACAATCATTCAATTCAGGGCAGAATTTTTTTAATACAATTTCCGGATTGTATATCTGTTTGATTTCGACCTATTAAACCATAAAGAAACTCGCATTTTCGGTCGAGTTTGGTTCCTCTGACTCTCACCTTTTCGTACGTGACCGAAACGGTTGTATAGGTACGAAGCAAAGCTTAAAAAAAAAAAAAAAAATTTACTATACCAAACTAGTAGCCAGCAAACATCAGCATTGTCACGTACTAGACAGGAAGCTCGATCATGATTGAGCTTAGAAATTTAAATTCGTATTCGATTTCATTTCATGTAGATAGCAGAAAAATTTTATTATTTCTAATCACTATAAAGTCTTTCAAAAAATTTTCTTAATTGAATCTCTTCTACGTAAAGAAACATATTTTTCTTTTTTATTTCGCAAATGTAATAGTTAAGCGAAAAAAAATCATAGACGAAGTTTCAGATGGGCTGAAAATCCAGAATTTGTAAATTTATACTCAAGTATAAAACTATTTCGTTTTATGATAGTTCGTACCGTCTAATTTCACGTAGTTCGATCGATTAGGCACTTATTCAAGCGGAAGTAGGTGTAGACAGCGGAGTTGAAAAAAAAAAAAAAAAAAAAAAAAAAAACGGAAAAAATGAACAAAAAATTGTTAAATGCTTATACTTATAGCCGAAGGATCGGATACCGAACTAGAAATAGAATGAGGGATAGCTAAATGGTATAAAAAGTGACCGTGTAACACTGGCCTAAATCTTAAGCCAGAGAAAATTGCAGAACCGACTGATTCGGTTAATTCGAGAATCAAAATGAGGGAAAATTTTATTTCAAACTTCATTAATCGATATAAAATATTAAATTTTGTTATCAGAGAATCTTCATCCTTGATTTTTACCTCCGATTATTGTCTTAGCTCGTTGTATAATTTTCCTCGAAGAAATTGACCAACCAAATTCGTTTGAAAAATTGTTGAAATTTCAAAGTTTATTATTAATTTTGAAAAACTGTAACGCAGTGAAAATTCTTTTCGATAAAGAAGATTCAAGAATTCAAAATCGTACCAATTCACATCTTCATATTCTTTACCGCATGATGAATGTGACTTTTTTATTGGATTCTCAGAGGCATGCAGAAAAGCACTTTTTGGTCTTTACAGTAATTTGTCTTTTCGAGCTGGTAAAACCGGATAAAAAATTACATCGTTTAGATATTGAGTAGAACGACGTCTCGACGTCTAACGTCGCTCTTTTTTCAAAGTGTATAATATTGTCGACGTAAAATTTATCCAAGAATCAAGAATTATTAAAAAATAAAAAGATAAGAAAAAAATAGAGAAGAAAAATTAAATGTAAAGAAAAAAAAAGGAAACTGCGAGATCAGCCAAACCGAGTTTAATCTTTCAAAGAGTAATCCATTTCATCGAGTTAAAACGGACTTCAGATGATTAATCACCCGGTAATTAAATTACTGAAACTCGTATATGAAATGAAAAAAAAATTTTCAAACATCATGGATAAAAATTTGGGTCAATTTTTATATTTATTAACACACTTGCACTTGAAAATGACGAGCTCAGGGTCGCCAGATGCAAGGATTTCACATCGTCTATGATTTCTAACGCGAGATTTATCTCCTTAGATTATTTTTATTGTTTTTTCTATATCCTGTTCAACAACTAGTACGACTAGTTATTCAACGTAAATAATATGATTTGTCGTCATTTTAAACTCAAAAAGAGAAATTTTTTTTTTTTTAACAAAATGAAATTTTTCTGATAATTTAATCAGGTAGAAATCGAGGCTGTTCATAATTTTTGGTCTAGATTTATCTCGGTTTCAGTTTCATTTGATGAGATTTTTAGAAGAAAATATGTAACCCTGGTTTGGTTTCGATGTTATTCTATACGCACAGAGCTATTTAGTTAATTGCTCTCATCTTATACTCTGGTCGTTATAATTACCGGCACATTCTCTTCACTCTCTCGAAAAGTACCGTAATTATAAACTCGGTATATATATACACCAACAAATGATATTAATTTGGGTCTTTGGCCTACCACCGAAACATTAGACTTCGAGGTATGAGCTGCAGGCTTTAACGCGTAATTATTACTTTCCTAAAAATTATTTAAATTATGCAATATGTAAAAAACAAAAAATGATACAAGTTATAATTCATCGTAAGAAATTCATGCGATTCGAACTGCATTTTTTAGCTATTTTTTAATTCCCTTTCTCCCTCTTTTGTTTTTTTTTAAACTTTGAAATAAAAATTCTAAATAAAATTAATACTTTAGGATGTGTATGTAAAAGTCGTTATAAATATTTATGTATTTCCTGTATCAATCGCAATGAGTATCAGTTGGCAGCTGTTTGACCCGTTTCGACCGACTTTCTCATTGCGTTTTATTATGGAGTAAGACAGTTTTATCTCAATTAGTAACAAGGAAGTAGAAACTATGGATTTTGAAAGTAAATTTAAAAACGATTTCTGCATATACAAGAATATATAAAAGGTATGAAAAATCAAAATTGATGGATAAAATTTTTTACGAGAAATATACGAATTTGGTTTATTGCTTAATCGGTTGATATCGATTCGTTCTTTCATTCAGACGCGATTAAAACAAAAACCCGGAATAATACGCTTATCAAAAAGAGCTTAACGTATTTTGTAGTATCACAGCTTTGCGATAAGCTTGAAAATATTTTATTTCCAATTTTTTTAAAACCAATAATAATGATCGATGGCATAAGGATTCAAATATTTCGAATTATCGTTGACAAAAATTTCTGATTCATTTGTAAATTAGCTATAGATATTTCCAAAGTTTTAAATTAAGAATGGGAAAAATATATGGCTTGTAATTCCGGTAAATTTATACAAAACCTTCTCCTATCCTTATATACTTGATATAATATAAATTTCAGTCACGTTTTGCATTTGCATTCTCATTATCTATTCCCAAATTCCGTTAGTATTATATATCTATCCAGAAAATCTCGTAATGCAGCCAGAAACGTGCTCCCATATATAATTCATCTTGAAAACTTTGAGGAAATAAAAAAAAAAAGGATTTAACTCACGATCAGATTTCTACAAGAAGTAAAAAAAAAAAAATAAATACCAGATACAGACAGAGGCATGATTAAAGCTCATACTTTGTTAGGAAATATATATTTAAAAAAAAAATATCATCTTTTTCCATAATAGAAATTTTTATTATTTCTATAATATTCAAAAAGGATTCCTACAATTATGTACCAAAATTAAATATCTACATATACTATAAACAGACTTAAATTAATGAAAGAACAATATTTATCATAATTATTCTCCTCCTTCGCTGTCCTGGAACCTGAATTATTGACACTGCAAATCTCGCGGTAAGCTGCTAAAGCTCTGGGGTGAAATTCCTCTTTTAATAACGTGGGGTATGGTCTTTGGAACCATGCTGTAATCATTGAAAAAATAAATTTTCATCATCATCAGTTGAATAAAAAAAAAAAAAAAAATGAAAATAAAATGAAAAATAAAAATATAACCGCCAACCAACCTAATGCAGTCGATAATCGGGCAGACGGAAAGACAAAGAGTACAGCCTGTGCAGTCGTCAGTAACATGTGGAATATGAGTTTCTTTGTCAAAAGTTATTGCCTGATATCCAGAATCTGCACATGCCATATAACATTTGCCACAATTGATGCACATGTCCTGAAAAATATAGCGACATTAGTTTTACCAATTCTTTTTAAACATTTTTGTGATAATTAATTCCGTGATTATCATAAACTTACGTCATCGATTAAAGCCACAACTTGCTGTTTGTTATCAAGCTGTTTGTAACTTTGAATGTGAGTTAAAGCCTGGCCGATTATGTCTTTTAATTGTGGAACAGGAGCAGCTGGTCGAGGTGTTGGTCTCGAAGGTGGTGGTAGATTTTCTAGTAAATTAGTCGTAGCTTTAAGTTCCGAAATTTTTTCTTCCCTAAGACGTTGGTACTCTCCGTAATAAGGGATACTCTGAAAAAAGGGACGCATAATCTTGCATTTTTCAACAGTAATAACTCCGCTTTTTGTAAAATAAGCTTAGCTAATGCCCATACCTTTCCTAAAGCGTGCTTAAGCGATACAACCGCTTTTCCTTTCTGATGTTTGAAAGTTGGTGGACTCTGACCGTCCCATTCCTTGACTTGTTCCAGACTTTTAAGGTATAGTAAAGTTTTTAAACCATTTACGTAGTCCTCGATTAATGTGAAGTCTTGATTTTGTATCGCACTTCCAATCTGATAGATAAAACCTCAAATTAATATTCAATTTTCAAATACCATAAGGTATCGCCATTTTTGCAGACTAATTTACCTGCAAAACTGAAGCACCACATTGGAGAAACTGTAAAGCAACATCGGCTGAATCTATACCTCCTATTCCTAAAATAGGAAAACCAGGAAGCGCTTTGGCTATCGAAGAAACTGCTCTCAGAGCTTGTGGTCTTGTTGCATTTCCAGATACTCCACCATAAGTTGTAGCTTTGACCGTGCCAATAGCTGGCCACGGTGTTCCATCAGCTCGGATTCCCATTAAACCCTGAACCGTATTGATGGCTGAGACACCGTCGGCTTTTCCTTTCGTTCAAACGCGAACATGTGATTGGTTATTATTTATTCATTAATTGTTGTTTCGAATTGTAAAGCTGATCAGTAATTACCTTCATATGCGGCTTTCGCTATTGACACGATGTCCGTGATGTTCGGTGTCAGTTTTACAAAGAATGGAATCTTTACTGCTGCTCTAACCCATCGGGAAATATTCCTCACCAATTCCGGATCCTTTGTTTAAAATATTTACGCAATTAGTTCATAGTTCATCAAATTTTAGAAAGTATTACCGACCTGACCACAAGCCAGTCCCATTCCTGACTCTCCCATACCGTGAGGACAGGACAAATTCAATTCCAGGGCATCAGCACCAGATGATTCTGACTTTTTTGCCAATTCTGTCCAGTCTGATTTGTTGTAAGTACACATGATACTGGCGATTATTATCTGTGGGTAAATGGTCCATTTATTTTTCTTTAAATTGCTAAAATTAAAAATCATTTACCTTAGATGGAAAGTCCTTTTTAAGTTCAGTAACACTTTTGCACCAGTAAGCTGCGGTCTTTTCACTGATCAATTCGATGTTCAGAAAACTGCCTTGCTCCGGTCCGTAATGATGTCGAGATGTTGTTCCTTTGATGATTCGTGGCGAAACGTTCGTCACCATATCCTGAAGGAACAATCAGAGTTTAAAAAACTACCTAAGGAAATAAATCTGGCTTTTCCAAATCCAGATTCATTACTTTATCCAGACAGTAAGTCTTCGTCACTGCAAAGCTCCATCCTGCTTCGAATGATCTGCGAATCATGGCGCTGGAAGTAGCCGGTGGTGCTGAAGCCAGACCGAATGGATTTTCGAATTTCATACCGAGTATTTCGATGCTCAAATCCACGTCGTCTATCGGAGTGTGAAACTTTGGTAGTTGAGGTTCATTGGGCACAGAATTTCCTGCGGTTTCCTAACAAAGTAACAATGCTTTACTTTTTGGATTTAACCAATCCCTCGGCTGTGGATCAAGAGAATCATTCAATAGTAGGTACCTGAATGTATTTGTGGATATTCCATGCAGCGGTTTTCCCATCGTTTACAGATTCGACCGTAGTTTCAGAAAGTCCGGCGATATCTCCACCGCAAAATACACCCGGTTCTGAACTGGCCATGGTGTTGTTGTCCACTTCCGGTAAACCCCATCGATTCAGTTTCAACGGTGCCATAGCTTCTTTGACTGTGAATAAATGTTTTTATTTATTGTGCAAAAATTATTTGGCAATTAAACTGTGGGGAGTTATTCACCATCCGTATCGTAAAGGCCAGATCCAAACGCGGATATTATGAAGTCTGCTTTCAATCGAACAATTTGATCTTCGTCCTCGACCCATTCTCCATCGTCACTTTCTTCAGTGCGATAAAATTCCATAGCAGAAATTCTACCACCACGAATTATGACTTCTTTTGGTGATTGGAACGGAATGAATTCGCATTTTTCTTCACGTGCTAAGTCCACCTTGAAAATAGATACAAGTATTTACAAAATTTTAATTGGTTTAATGCTTACGTTATTGGATTTCGTCAATTGTCATTAACCTCTTCCGGAACAGCACGGATGTTTGTAAATCCCCTCCTGAATACGACGAACACCTTTTTTGCACCACATCGTAAAGCTGATGTAGCACAATCGAAGGCTGTGTCTCCTGCTCCTAGTACGATAACGTTTCCATACAAAGATGGTAAGCTCGTATTTTTACACATGCACATTCCTGGCTTACTGGCTTTTGCCACTGCCGGTAAGAAGGCCTTAGAAGTATAAAATCCCATCTCTTCAGTCAGCTCTTTGAATATTGGAATCAGTTTCGGTTCCGGGAGACCAATTCCTATGAAGACAATCTCGTAATTCGAATTTTTGAGGCCCTAGAATGGAAACACGATTATCAAACACTTCGAGAAATTTAATTAATATGTAACAGACGAGATTTGGTAAAAGAAAATTCACACACTTGAACCGTAAGATCTTTTTTAGACAAAGCTCTTCCCGTCTCGAGTTTCACCCCTAAATCCATCATCAGGTCTATTTCGAATTGTATAACATCGTAGGGAAGACGATATTGCGGAATCTCAGATGAACTCAACCCTCCTACGTACGATTCTTTCTCAAATATCGTAATATCGTCGTAACCAAGACGTGCTAAAAATGTTGCACAAGATATCGACGCCGGACCACATCCGATCAAAGCGATTTTCGTATCAGAATTCGGAACGGTTTGGCCTGGTATTCTAGTTTGCGGTATCTTCATCTGTTTAAACACCTAAAATGAAAGAACAAATCACGACAATTATATATTCTTTGAAAAATAAGAAGAGAAAACCTTTTCAATATACACAAAAAATCATTTTATCATCATTTACATCGGTCGCGTATTGCTGAAGACCTCCGATATTTATGGGCCCCTCTTCACTAGCGAAAAGATTGCATCCACCAACACATAGATCACTCGTAGGGCAGACCATACCGCAAGTAAGACCTAACGGATTATCCGATAAAATTGCTTTAGCTGCCCCGTAATAATTCCTGTTCGAAATCGATGTGATGAAACTTTTTACGTCCAGTTGAGTTGGACAAGATTTCTGACACGGTGCATCGGCGCATTTCAAACATCTTGCTGCTTCACGAAGAGCACCTCTTTCACTTAGGGTAGTATGTTTAACATCGTCAAAGTTATTCGTCAACGGACTACAAGACTAGAAATTATTTTTCATTGACATTAATTGATTAGGGTTAATATATAAATTAATAAATATTGTATATCGTATATACATATATATGTATGTACATATATATAAAAAGAGATTTGTTAATCAATCAAACTCACGCCACATTTTTTACTCGCATTTCTCTTCCAGTGCTGCTTGTTCTTCTTTGTCTGTGCCGAAGGCACGAGGTTTGTATAATTTCTTACTTTCGGATTTAGATTCAAAAGATTCTGAAACAAATACGAGAAAAATTATTTCTCATACATCTCTTCTTATATTTTTAATAACGATGCAGTTATTCGATTTATTAAGTGCCTAGATGTCTCTCTCACTAATCCCTACTCTGGATACGATCACGTACCTGTTTGGGTACAATCAGGCAGTTAATTAGTAATCAAAAATCGGTTTTTATATACACTTCGGTTCTCTCCTTGAACTACATATGTGCCGTTTAGGCAATACTTTCAACAACATACGTATTTTATAGTTTTATCAGTTCGCAATTTAATCAGATATTAAGAATGATCATCAAACAGTCTACGTTCTCATTTCTCATTGTCTAAATCATAAAAATCCTTGACGATCAGTACGGGATAAAGTTTAACTAAGAGAAACTATGTGTATTTTATTATATAACGATCTCACTTGCCTGACAAGGCACGTAGACATTTTTTAACCTTGTAACTATAATGTACACGACTGCAGCACAGTGAAGGTTTAACAAATAAATTAGTCAGAGACTTATTCTTGGTTGGTCTCAAATTTATAAAAATAAGATTGAAAATTTTAACAGCTATGAAAAATCGAAGAGTTAAAAAGTCTTGAGATTAACAAATTGCAAGGTATTTCAACCGATGCATTTATGTTATTAAAAGTCTTATATATATATCGTTGTCTAAGCACGCAAGACTGCATCAGATTAATTTTATCTTGTTTATGTATAACTACAGTGATCGTTAAACTTTTTTCAATACTTAAAGTGTTTTGAACAGATCGGATCATCGTATGTAAAAATTCGACGTATATCGTTGATCTTGATGCGCAATTATAGACTATGATAATCTTGTATCTTTTTAAGAGATTTAAAAATACGATATTAACGATATCATTTGACTGGTGAGACTCGGTTATCGTATACAAAGAAAAAGAACGTCTACTGAGATAAAAAGCTACGTATAGAATCTAATTATCGAACTAGATCATCTGTTTCGTATACTTACTTCTATATCGGGTATATCTTTGCTGAGTAAATTCGGAGTTGGTGTCATTTTGAAAAAAAAATTATATTTATTTTCACCGATAATAAATATTATATATTAACGAATAATATTACGATCACTTTTTGTTACGGTACTGAAATAATGTAGACCATTGGCAAAACTGCGCAGTATATGTATAATTACACTACGAAATGAAATATAGAGTTAAAATCGGTATAAAATATACAAAAAATAAAAGAAAAAAAATTTAATTTAATTATAAATTGTCACTGAAGCAACTGACTTCGAGTCACAGTATAGTATAATAACAATACGAGTTATTAAAACTTTAAAAAATTCATTTTATTGATGAATTTTCTTTATTCGATAAACACTTTCTGCAATAAATTTATAAGTAGACGAAACAGCTGGAGCAACTCTATCTCCGAGCTGTTGGCATCGACTGAGCCTCGGTCAAAAGCTGTCTCAATGTAGACGGACAATAATGATATCTTAGAAAGATAGAGGTTAGGCATATGTATGCGTGTACACGATCGTATACATGCAGCGAGAGAGCGTCGTTGCTTTTTTAATCGAAAAATAACTGCATACACATCGAACTCAGCACACAACGTGCAACGACGAGAATTTATATATAATCTCAAATAACGTACATTTATGAAAAAAATAAACTGGAAATCGTTTACCGTTTTTTATAATTTTCAAATTTATTTATTCTGATACGAATAATTTCTGACATAGTTTTTTATTTCTTAAAAATCAAGTTTGCGACGATAATTTACAAGAGAATATATTCGTTTGTTCGTTGTTTTTCTAACTAACTTTATAAACTTATAATCCCCGAATAAATCTCGAAGATTACAGCTTGTAGTATAATAGACTAAACTTTGATAATACTACACTTCGTATTTTCGTTAAGAATTTGATATTGTTTAGCCAATAAAGTTAGACGTAAAATATGACATTATTTGTCAATGATAGAATCAAATTAATATTATCACTCCAAACTTTGGCCTGTTCAATTTTTTTTTCTTTTATAAACTAGTTTGCATATTCGTTTGTAAAAAAAACCTTTACCGTTTGTAGAAATATGGTAAACAGTAGTTAACGGTATCTATCATAGTAAACACTGATAAGTTATTATAGTTGATAGAAAAATAGGCCAAATAACATATCAGCACATACGTTTACATAATTTCGTGAGAAAATTATCAATTTCCAATAAATAAATATCGCTTTAAATTTAAAACAATGCGAAAATTAAACGTCAAAGGATACCTAAAAAATCAACTGTCAAAAATATACATACCTCCTTATTATAATTTAAAATTTCTCGTCATTAATCTAAAGATATGCGGAGTTTGGCCACCGATAAATGAAAATAAAAATCGTTACATTATATGGAGTATATTTGCGTTGTTAATTAGCTTAGGACATGCACTATATGCACAAACTGGATTTATTCTCGCAGCTGAATGGGTAGATACAGAGGAAATGGCATCGGCATTGTCTTTTCTTATAAACAATTACGTTCATCTGTTTAAGGTCTTTTTAACAGCATTATGCATATGAAAAAAAAAAGAAAAAACTAAAAACGAAACGAAATGATTCATTAAACGATTTTACTCTTTGTAAAGGTAACCGTCGTCTTTCGTAATCAAAGACGTATTCAATACCTACTGGACTATGCAGACGGAAATAAGTTCACCTGTAACAATTTAGAAACTATGAAAAAACTACAATATCGATTTTCTTGGTCCGCTTTTATGCATTATGCAAACTTTCAGTTTGCAGGACTCGCGGCATGTACCGGTTGGATTTTATCCTCGGCTCTTCAGAGTCTGAAAGGTTAAAATAGAGTGTCTGGTACAATGATGGATCGGTATCGCACGATAGATATAAGATAAAATTTTTATATTTATTACAGGAAAAAACGACAGAAGTTTTCCAATGAATGCATGGTACGGATACGACGCTATGACATCTCCATTATACGAAATTACTCTCGTTTTTCAAGCTTTAGCATTACTCATGTGTTGTGTACACAACATATCTTTAGACGGTTTGATAATCGGTTTTATGGCCGTTGTTGGATGCGAATTTGAAATTCTGAAAACTAGAATAAAAGAGATCGGTAATGACGTCGAAGGATTAGAGGCTAATGAATATTTAACCATGAATATCCTTAAGCAGAAATACATCGACGAAAGAATCTACAAGGAGTTAATGCTCTGCGTCGAACATCATTTGACGATAATCGCGTAAGATTAAGAAAAGAAAAGAAACTTTGTTTTGTAAAAACTTAGAAACTGAAAATTTATTTTCAGCTTCGCTAAGGAGTTTGAGGACATCTTTCAATCCGCAATATTTCTTCAATTTTTGGATAACTGTTGTGTTATTTGTATGACAGCATTCGCACTCGCTCAGGTGACACATAATTTTGATAATAATTATAAGGTCTTATACCACTAAAATCAAAAATCATAATTTCGAAAGATTAAATCTCGATGAAAATCTCTGACTGTAGTTTAAAAAAAAAAATATTTTTAGCTCACGGAGTACAGCGTGACAACAATTCTAGGCAATTTAATGTATCTAGCAGCGATTATTTATCAGCTTTTCATGTACTGTTACTTCGGCAACGTGGTTTCGATTCAAGTAAGTTTAAAATTTTTTCTATATTGTATAAAGATTCAAATTTTTTTTTTTTTTTTTTTTTATGGAAATTAAAAGACCACAACAAGTCTGTCTCGTTTTTTCTCACATTTTTTTTATCCGAGATAATTATAAAAATGAAAAATAAAATTATTATTACAGTTGCAAAGCGATATTTATTATTAGACTTTAATTCATGCGATAGTCTATCGTTCTCGCAGCTGTATGTTATGCACCTACCATATACTGTAACTCGTAACTGCAGTAATTTGTAGAAAATTAGAACCTCCGAGATATAATTACACGTTTATGAAGTAAGTAATGCGCTCTCAATTCCATAATCTAGGACTGATTTAGCTATCCTACTATACAGCACTGTGATAACAGGTTAGGAAACTGTAGAATATTAAAGAGATTCGATCTTCAAGATAACATAGACAATTATACAGTAATTGTACAATTTAAAATCTCGCTCAACTCCTACTTTATATCTAATACTTTGATAAAAGTTTCTTAACTCGGTATATAAACCGGACGTGTTGTTCTTGAGCATAACTTTACGTAGAGATGTGCTTATTTTAATAATCCATTAATAAGTCTGCAGGGCTTTTTTTTAGAACCTTTGATCATAGTTCGTGGTTTAACATCGAAGATAGTTTCGTTGTAATAAATTGTACCTATTATAATCTCGATCGTTTGAATTTAATAATAATAATAACAAAATGCGAAAACTTGAGGCAAACTTTCACGTCAAAGTTAGTCTATCGATAATTTTTTATATGGGACTATGGCCACCCGATGGAAACTATCGTTTAATCTATTTGCTATATGGAATATTGACTTTCTTATTTCTACTTGGAATCTATCTTATCGGTCAGGCTGTTTATTTAATCGTTGTTTGGGGAAATGTTGAGAAAATGGTAGCTGGTGCCTTTCTTCTTATGACGAATACATCCCACGCTTTAAAGGTTTTTAACAAGAATGAATAAACTGCGTAAAGATTTCTCTTTTGCTCTAAATTTTATTTCATAACTATTTCAATTTGGTTTAATGGAAAATTACATTAACGTTAAGTGCGATGGTGGTGTAATGGTCAGCATAGTTGCCTTCCAAGCAGTTGATCCGGGTTCGATTCCCGGCCATCGCACATGTATTTTACTCACTTGGACAAAAAACAACATTGAAAAAAATAAAAAACGTCTTTTTTGTATCACCTGAACAAAGATATGAAAATCAAAAAAAAAAAAAAAGATTATTTTTTCTCAAGGTGTTCAACATCTACTCTCGAAAAAATCGGATCGAAAAACTTCTCGAGATTGTTAAAAGCGAAAAATTCTCTCGATATAATTCGCATTACGAACGTATATTGACTCGGTATGCATTCAGGGGTATATTTCATCATATTGCTTACCAAAGCCTCGCTATAACGGCAGTTTTTTGTTGGGCTTTTACCCCGATAGCAGATTTAATATCCGGTCATAGTCGTCGGTTACCAAGAGAGGCTTGGTACCCTTACAACGTTACCAATACACCAGCCTTTGAATTAACCTGTATCCATCAAAGTCTTGCTACGATAGTTGGATGCTTTCAGAATATTGCAATAGATACATTAGTCACTGGTTTAATTACCGTTGCTTGTACACAGATTGAGATTTTGAAATCTAATCTTTGTCTTATCGGAAGTAAATCTTCAATATCTTATAAAGATATCGACGATGAATTAAAAAATTGCGTCGAACATCACGACGCGATAATTCAGTGAGTTGAAAAGAATTTTTTTTGTCATTCTATTTTCTTCTTTTTTTTTTAGGATGAGATTGTAGGGAGGGAAATATCGATTATTTTCTTCTTTTTCTTATCTATATCGATCGTTGTATGTAGCTAAGGGTGCAGACCATTTATCATGCGATATTGAATACCATTTTTTATAGTTTCACTAAAGAAATCGAGGCGATATTCAGCACGACTATTATCATTCAGTTTCTTGTCAATTGTATAATCATATGCTTGACTGCGTTTCATATCACAAAGGTAATAGAAACTTGATAGATAATTGATTGTACATATATTGACATACTTTTAATTATTATTAAGATGAAGGGAACGATATAGAGATTACAAGTATTGTAAAAACAATAAAATAAAATAGAAAAACTATAATCTATACCCCAAACGAATTTATACATATATTAGATGAAAGAATTCGTACCTGCGGAATTAATTGGCCTGACAATGTACATGTGTTGTATGACGTATCAAATATTTATCTACTGTTGGCACGGGAACGAAATTGCTATTCAAGTGAGTAGATTCATTACACCTATTGGCAAAAGTTGCTCCCGAAAAAAATTGTATGATAGAATCTGAAAAAAAAAAAAAAAAAAAGGAAGGAAACAGACCGAAAATATATCATACCCATGATTTTGTGAAATCCTTAAATCCTTTTCGAATGTTAAATTTTAAATTTGTGTAGAGCGAGAGTGTCGTGTTTGCGGCTTATTCCGGAAATTGGTGGCGTTGTGGTGAACGTTATAAACGTGGACTGCGGTTATTGATGACCAGAGCAAAAGAACCGCTTACACTAAAAGCTGGAAATCTATTGACATTATCACTGCAAACTTTTGTCACTGTAAGTAGGGATTGTTAATTTTTGAAAATTTGAAAATAGAATTTAGAAAATCATTGTATGAATATCTCGAGACTTATTTAATTTATTGATTCCAGATTCTAAGAGCTTCTTATTCGTTCTTTACCGTTCTCCAAAGTTCTACAAACTAGGAGAGGACTCAGACGATCTTTTATCGTGTAGTTAACAATGAGTAGAAAATATATGTTTCACGAAATGAAAATATAGATAAATTGCAAAGTAAAATGAAAAGAGAACAAAATTTTTCAATCTACAAATTTGTATATGTAGAATTTATTTTCTTTTCTTTTCCTTTTTTTTCTCTCTTCGTCTCTTTTTGCTTATTTTGATATAAAATTTTTATACTTTAAACTTGAATCGTTATACAAAATTACAAACAGTTTTTTTAAATCTTAGTTAACGTTTTATCGATTTAAACTTGTGCAGTGTAGTTGCATTGCGGATGACGAAATTATCTTCAAAGAGCTTCGATAAGGATAGCGATTCCTTGTCCACCTCCAATACACGCAGAGCCAATTCCAAATTTGGCTTTTCTTCTCCTAGAAATTGAGAAAAGTTTTTGTCAATTCAGATTTATGAAAAACATTAACAAGACTAAAAAATTTTTTGCCAAATGTAAAGCAGCTACGTTGCTGTACAGCATAAACAGCAAAAAATCGATCGATTAATAATTTTTCGGTTAAAATCATTTACCTGAGCTCATGGACCAGGTGACTAGTTATTCTGGCTCCCGAAGCAGCGAGAGGATGTCCCATGGCAATGGCTCCACCGTTCACATTCAATTTGCTAACGTCTAGTCCAAGATCTTTGGCACAGGCCAAAGTTTGGGCACCAAAAGCTTCGTTGATCTACAGAAAAATAAATGGATGTAGATAAGTACGTAATCGTTTCTTCTACGTCTTTATTTGATGAGAAAGTTGAATTTTCTTCGAAATAATTCTAGCAAATCGGTAAAACTTTATCATTTTTCGACACTATTTCAGAAGTTATATTCAAAAGTGCCTTTAATTATTTATTTATTAATTATTTCATCAATTTCAATTAATTATTATCAATTATTACTTTGACGATCTAATTTTTCCAAAAGCCCAATAATTTACCTCAATCAGATCGATGTCGTTTAAAGTCTTGCCAGTTGCTTTAAGAAGATTTCGAATCGCTGGTGCTGGTCCAATACCCATAATACTCGGTTCTACACCGACCACACTGTAGCCAACGAGTCTGGCCAGGGGTTTTAGACTCTGAGACTTGAGAGCCTCTTCACTGGCCAGTATGACAGCACCAGCTCCATCACAAATTCCCTGAAGGAGCAATAAAAGTTTGAATTCATGTGTCGAGTGATGGAAAAAAATTTGAGTCAATTGCTAGGGTGCAGGTATCGTCAAACAGGATAGATTAAAGTAAGTTCCGAATTTTAGAAGCTCCAAATCGTAGAAATTGCGAATTTATTTTAGACGATTTAGAATTTTCGGAAACGTTAAAGTTCGAAATATCCAAGTGTGGAACTTTTGAAATTTCAAACTCTTGATCTAAAAAACTGCAAAAAAGTAAAAAAGAAATTGATTTAAACTCACAGAAGCTGAGCCAGCAGTGACCAGTCCATCTTTTTTGAAGATGGTCGGTAGTTTTGCCAAACCTTCAGCCGTAGTTTGAGGACGAGGATGTTCATCGACATCGACAACGACGTCTTTCCTTTTTATCTGTACAGTGACTGGCGTTAGTTCTTCTTTGAAGTATCCAGCATCGTTAGCTGTAAAATAATTTAATATTTATATATTTTCATCGTATTTTGGTCAGATTTGACCAGGATTGAAAAAGCCTTTCGAGACTTTTCGTTCCTCATTATTATTATGAAAAACTCACCGGCTTTCCAAAGCTGCTGACTCCTCAGTGCAAAAGCGTCGACTTCGTCTCTCTTAATTCCGTATTTAGCTCCAAGAGTTTCGGCTGTGATAGCCATAGGCATTTTGCAATGAGTATCCGTCAGTCCAACCCAAAGACTGTCTTCCAGGGTGTAATTCTGACCCAAAGTTGTACCAAACCTGATATTTCTTGCCACGAAAGGAGTCTGGCTCATGTTATCCACTCCACCAGTGAGAACAATTTGTGAATCACCTACAAGGATGTTCTACATCGGAAATAATCGATATTTGATGAAAAATTTTCATTAGCAATTACTTTCAACGTTATAAAATTGTATTTTGACAAAAAATATATACCTGGGCGCCATTTACAACAGCTTGGAATCCAGATCCGCATAGACGATTAATTCCGAGAGCGGGTCTGTCCAGAGGAATTCCACTCCTCAAAAGAACGTGTCGTGGTAAAAAGGCTCCATCAGCAGACGAATTCTAGGAATGAAGAGAGAAGAAATAGATTATTAAGGATTGATTTGTTGGATTTTATCAATGACACCTAGACTTATGTATATTATAGTGATGTTTGTGAAAACCTACAGCTAAGACATTTCCAATTACGACACTGTCGATTTGTTCTGGCTTCAGTCCACCAGCTACTATTGCAGCTTTGGCAGCAACTTCTTGAAGATCAGTCGAAGATTTGTTCACAAATTTACCACCCAGTGTCCCGAAGGGGGTTCGTTTTGCGGCGACGATAAAAATTCCTAAAAATTTAAACAAATTTTTTTATCAATTTATATGAAATTTTTAGTCTTATTTTTTGATTCATCCCAAATTTTGAGAGACCGAAACTCATCCTCTAAATCTAATTCCCAAATAATTCTAAGCAGTTGATATATATTAATATTTATTCAAACCAAACAAAATATCGATTCATGTATAAAAAATAATACTCGGTTTGGTTTTCTTATTTGCACAGTTGATGTGGTTTGATGATCTGCTATAGCTGTTTTAAAAAATAAGGTTTGGTATCTCGGAGCAAAGTCCAGAATGGTATTAGTACTCGAAATGATAAAATCATAGACGTATAGAATGTTGTAATGTATAATAGTGAGGTACATTTTTTCTCCCCTCAAATTGTACCGTAGCAAATATTTACGCAATCAAAATCCGATATATAACGATAAGCTAATACTCAGAAAAATTTGATTCAAATTTGATTAACCTGTATGAAAATTAGGATTTTTTTTTTCTATATACACGGTGAAAAGGACTGATCGATTTGAATTAAAATTTTACGCGGGTGTATATCGGAAAAGTATCCAAAAAATATTTCAAAAGTTCAGAAAATACAATACACCTACATACAAACGCAGATAAGTTTTTCACAAATATTTTCAGCTACAAAATTGATTGTTGGACTCAATTGAGTAGTTAAGCATTTACGAATCACAATTGAAATTTAATAGAACGAAAAAATGATCCGTCTGATGCAATAACAATAACCAATTCCATAGATCAGACTCTGAACTGTACAACGTATGATTAATGTAATTAACATTATTTAATGATCGTGCTGCGGATGATTAAGATATAATAAAAACTCGGTGATCAATCTGACTTTAAGTTTGAATCTTAGACTCTAGCTACGTGCAAAACACGTTCATAGTTCTTACGTTTACGTTTGATCTGTTAAAATAAAAAAACGGAGTTTTCCCTCAACTTTCCCGCAGTCTAAAATAAGTTTTCCGCCACTACTGTTTCCAGAAACAAAATTACGCAGTCTGTACTCAGCAGACAATGAGGCGTTTGCCTTTTATACTTAAATATAACGACCAAAGAAACTCTTTAAAAATAAAATTTTACTACCTTTAGTAGCGATGGACATGTTGTTGAATATGTGGTCTCTAGTTGACTAACACTTTAACCGGAGAATCTTAGCTATATTATAAAACCTTGAGGGTCAAAGTCCGCGTATACATATATACGCTCACCGTTATCAACTAACTTTGCTCCATCATCGTGTATACATACTATATTATTCCGGTACTGCAGTAGCGCCGCTATTAGTATCACGGTAACTGTATCATACTAAACGGCTAAAAATTCCCACGGTATTTTTACTTCAAGAAATGAAATTAAAAAAAGGAAGAAGATTTGGCATCTTTTTTCATAATTTAAACAATTTTTTTGTTTTATGTTTTAAATCGTTACAAAAATTTTTGATTTTAAATGATCTATGATTTATCAATCTGTCGGTAAGTCGACGACCGGGCTACTCTTGCCCTCGATCGATACTATTGCATGTCTGTACCGCTGAGGAACTACAGATTAAAAATATGGTAAGAAGAAAGGAACAGAAGAACCTGAATATTATATGTATATCCCAATCGAACTCGTAATTCGGAAATTGTTCTTCAAGTGAATGGATATATTACACCTTGGCTAAAGCCGTTCTCGAAAAAAATTCTGTGATACAATGTGAAAGAAAAGACAGAGAGAAAAAATTGAAGGAAACAGACCGGAAATTTATCATCCCCACGGTTTTGTAAAATCCCTAAATTCCTTCTCGAATGTTGAATTTTAAATTTGTGTAAAGCAAGAGTGTCGTGTTCGCGGTTTCTTCCGGAAATTATAGTGGCGTTGTGGTGAACGTTATAAACATGGACTGGGGTTTAATATTGATGGCCAGAGCAAAAGAATCGCTTACGCTAAAAGCTGGAAATTTATTTACTCTATCGCTGAAATTTTTCGTCGAAGTAAGTCCGAGTTGTCAGAATTGTTAATTTACGAAAATTTGGAAGTAACATTTGAAAACTTAAAGCAGAAATTCCTGGAAAGTTATTCAATTGATAAATTTCAAATTCTCTACCGTTCTCCCAAGTTCTATAAACTAGTCGGAGGGCTCAGCCGATCTTTTTTTTTTTTGTGAAGTGAATATGACGATACATGTTTCACGAAATGTAAATGAAAAAACTAGGCAAAATAAAATAAAAAGACGACAAAGTTTTTCGTTGTACAAATATACACGTGGAATTTATTTTCTCTTCTATTTGTTTCTTTTTTCTTCATCTCTTTTTGATTATTTTGATATAAGCTTTTCATAATTTGAACTTAAATCGGTATAAAAATTACAAAAAGTTTTTCATATTCCAGTTACCGTTTTATCGATTCGAGCTTGTATAGTGTAGTTGCATTGCGGATGACGTAATTATTTTCAAAGAGCTTCGATAAGGAGGGCGATTCCTTGTCCACCTCCAATACACGCAGAGCCAATTCCAAATTTGGCTTTTCTTCTCCTAGAAATTGAGAAAAGTTTTTGTCAATCCAGATTTATAAAAAAAATTAACAAGACTCAAAAATTTGTTGCCAAATGCAAAGCAGCTACGTTGCTGTACAGCCTAAACAGCAAAAAATCGATCGATTAATAATTTTTCGGTTAAAATCATTTACCTGAGCTCATGGACCAGGTGACTAGTTATTCTGGCTCCCGAAGCAGCGAGAGGATGTCCCATGGCAATGGCTCCACCGTTCACATTCAATTTGCTAACGTCTAGTTCAAGATCTTTGGCACAAGCCAAAACTTGGGCACCGAAAGCTTCGTTGATCTACAGAAAAATAAATGAAAATGTAAATAAGTACGCAATCGTTTCTTCTTTGTTTCCATTTGATAACAAAGTCAGATTTTCTTCAAAATAATTCTGGAAAATTGGTAAAACTTTGACATTTTTCGATACTGTCACAGAATTTATGTTCAAAAGTGCCTTCAATTATTTATTGAAGTATTTTCATGAAGAAAAAATATGATGTTAAGAAGCGTAATTGCCAATTTTTTCTATCGAACTGATTATTCTGTAAGCTCGATGATTTACCTCAATCAGATCTATATCGTTCAGAGTCTTGCCAGTTGCTTTAAGAAGGTTTCGGATCGCTGATGCTGGTCCAATACCCATAATACTCGGTTCTACACCAACCACACTGTAGCCAACGAGTCTGGCCAGGGGTTTCAGACTCTGAGACTTGACAGCCTCTTCACTGGCCAGTATGACGGCCCCAGCTCCGTCACAAATTCCCTGAAGGAGCAATTAAAAGTTTGAATTCATGTGTCGAGTGATGGAAAAAAATTTGAGTCAATTGCTAGGGTGCAGGTATCGTCAAACAGGATAGATTAAAGTAAGTTCCGAATTTTAGAAGCTCCAAATCGTAGAAATTGCGAATTTATTTTAGACGATTTAGAATTTTCGGAAACGTTAAAGTTCGAAATATCCAAGTGTGGAACTTTTGAAATTTCAAACTCTTGATCTAAAAGTGCAAAAAAGCAAAAAAGAAATTGATTTGAACTCACAGAAGCTGTGCCAGCAGTGACTAGTCCATCTTTTTTGAAGATGGTCGGTAGTTTTGCCAAACCTTCGGCGGTAGATTGGGGACGAGGATGTTCATCGACATCGACAACGACGTCTTCCTTTTTTATCTGTACAGTAACTGGCGTTAGTTCTTCTTTGAAGTATCCAGCATCGTTAGCTGTAAAATAATTTAATGTTTATATATTTTCATCTAATTTTGGTCAGATTTGACCAGGATTGAAAAAGCCTTTCGAGGCTTTTCGTTCCTCATTATTAATATGGAAAACTCACCGGCTTTCCAAAGCTGCTGACCCCTCAGTGCAAAAGCATCGACTTCGTCTCTCTTAATTCCGTATTTAGCTCCAAGAGTTTCGGCTGTGATAGCCATAGGCGCATTGCAATAAGTGTCCGTCAGTCCAACCCAAAAACTGTCTTCCAGGGTGTATTTCTGACCCAAAGTTGTACCAAATCTGATATTTCTTGCCACGAAAGGTGCCTGGCTCATGTTCTCCGCTCCACCAGTGAGAACAACTTGCGAATCACCTACGAGGATATTCTACATCGAAAATAATCGATATTTGATGAAAAATTTTCATTAGCAATTACTTTCAACGTTATAAAATTGTATTTTGTCAAAAAATATATACCTGGGCGCCATTTACAACAGCTTGGAATCCAGATCCGCATAGACGATTAACTCCGAGAGCGGGTCTATCCAGAGGAATTCCACTCCTCAAAAGAACGTGTCGTGGTAAAAAGATTCCATCAGAAGACGAGTACTGGGAATGAAGAGAAGAGAAATAGATTATTGAGGATTGATTTATTGGATTTTATCAATGGCACATAGACTTGTGTTATAGTGATGTTTGCGAAAACTTACAACCATGACATTTCCAATTACGACACTGTCGATTTGTTCTGGCTTCAGTCCACCAGCTACTATTGCAGCTTTGGCAGCAGCTTCTTGAAGATCAGTCGAAGATTTGTTCACAAATTTACCACCCATTGTCCCGAAGGGGGTTCGTTTTGCGGCGATGATGAAAACTCCTAAAAATTTAAAGAAAATTTTGTATCGATATTAGGTATACGAAACTTGTGGTTTTATATTCGGATTCACTAAATCTAATTCCCAAATAATTGTACATTGCTGATATATATTAATTTCTATTCAATCCAAAGAAATTATCGATACATAGGTATATTAAAAATAATATTCGTATTGGTTTTCATTTTTACACAACTGACGTGGTTTGATAATCTACTATAACTGTTTTTTAAAGTATTGTTTTGTATCTCGGGGCAAAGTCCAGAGCGGTTTTAGCATTCGAAATGATAAAATCATATATTCGTTCTCGTTTTGCCCCCCTTTCCCCCAAGTATATGTTATGGTACATAACAGTTCGGTATAACTGTTATCTCTCGCCTCAAATTACATCATGGAAAAAAACTTATGCAATCGAAATCCGCGATATAAAACGATAAGCGAATAGATTGAGATGTTTTTCCGGTTTTTCATTTGCACTAAGAAGAAGTGATTAATCTTAAAATTTTACGCGTGCGTATACCGGAAAAGTTTTCAAAAAATATTTCAAACGTTCAGAAATTACGATACACCTACATCCAAACACAGATAAGTTTTTCACAAATATTTTTAGCTACAAAATTGATTGTTGGACTCAATTGAGTAGCTAAGCATTTACGAATCACAATTGAAATGTAATGGAACGAAAAAATGATCCGTCTGATGCAATAACAATAACCAATTCCATAGATCAGACTCTAAACTGCACAACGTATGATTAATGTTATTAACATTGTTTAATGATCGAGCTGCGGATGATTAAGATATAATAAAAACTCGGTGATCAATCTGACTTTAAGTTTGAATCTTAAACTCTAGCTACGTGCAAAACACGTTCATAGTTCTTACGTTTACGTTTGATCTGTTAAAATAAAAAAACGGAGTTTTCCCTCAACTTTCCCGCAGTTTAAAATAAGTTTTTCGCGGCAACTGTTTCCAGAAACAAAATTACGCGGTCTGTACTTAGCAGACAATAAGGCGTTTCCCTTTTATATTAAAATATAACGACTAAAAAAACACTTTGAAAATAAAATTTTACTACCTTTAGTAGCGATGGACATGTTGTCGAATATGTGGTCCCCAGTTGAATAACACTTTATCCGAAGAAATATTATATCTATGTTATAAAACCTTGAAGGTTAAAGTGTGCGTATATATACGCCCGGCGTTATCAACTATTTTTGCTCCATCATCGTGTATATCAAAGAGTCAAAAATTCGTCCGGTATTTTTACTTATAAAAATTGAAAATAAAAACAAATGAAAGAAGATTTGGTATTTTTTTATTATTTCATAATTTAAACAATTCATTGAAGTGAAACTTCCTTTTAGCCGGTAGGATGAGTCGGGGCGTAACGAAAAGTGCAACGGAAGTGGGGTCCAGGGGGGAAGCCTCAGAGGGACAGGTTGTGGGGGGCAGAACCCTTAGCAATATAAAAAGAATTCACTTCAAATAAATTTAATTCAAAGATCAACAATCTAAATCGTCAAAATAATCGATGATGTTAATAATATGATCTACGATTTATCAATCTGTCGGTAAATCGCCGACTGAGTTACTCTTGCCTTACATTCGATACAATGACATGCCTAGACCACCGAGGAGCTACAGATTATAAATATGGTAAAAAAAAAGGAATAGGAAAATCGAAATATTATATGTATACCGATCCCATGTAGCACAAAACACTCTGCGTCTTACGTTAAGTGCCTAAGTCGACTAAAATTTGACCACAAGATGCCAAATGTTTGTTTTACAGTTAAAACTCAAAACCGGAGATTGTTCAGCTTCTAATCGTCTTTAAGTCGACTTCGGGACTAATATAAGTCGCATAGTGACTTCAATGGGTTTTGTGCACTTTAATCGAATTCGTGATTCGGAAATTGCTCTTTAAATGAGTAGATATATTACACTTCAGCAAAAGCTGCTCTCAGGAAAAAATGTGCGATACAATGTACAAGAAAAAACAAAAAAAATGAATAAAATAATAAAATGGAAGGAAATGGAACGAAAATTTATCATCCCCACGAATTTATAAAATCCCTAAATCCTTTTTCGAATGTTGAATTTTAAATTTGTGTAGAGCAAGAGTGTCGTGTTCGCGGTTTCTTCCGGAAATTATAGTGGCGTTGTGGTGAACGTTATAAACATGGACTGGGGTTTAATATTGATGGCCAGAGCAAAAGAATCGCTTACGCTAAAAGCTGGAAATTTATTTACTCTATCGCTGAAATTTTTCGTCGAAGTAAGTCCGAGTTGTCAGAATTGTTAATTTACGAAAATTTGGAAGTAACATTTGAAAACTTAAAGCAGAAATTCCTCGAAAGTTATTCAATTGATAAATTTCAAATTCTCTACCGTTCTCCCAAGCTCTATAAACTAGTCGGAGGGCTCAGCCGATCTTTTTTTTTTTGTGAAGTGAATACGACGATACATGTTTCACGAAATGTAAATGAAAAAACTAGGCAAAATAAAATAAAAAGACGACAAAGTTTTTCGTTGTACAAATATACACGTGGAATTTATTTTCTCTTCTATTTGTTTCTTTCTTCTTCATCTCTTTTTGATTATTTTGATATAAGCTTTTCAGAATTTGAACTTAAATCGGTATAAAAATTACAAAAAGTTTTTCATATTCCAGTTACCGTTTTATCGATTCGAGCTCGTACAGTGTGGTTGCATTGCGGATGACGTAATTATTTTCAAAGAGCTTCGATAAGGATGGCGATTCCTTGCCCACCTCCAATACACGTAGACCCGATTCCAAATTTGGCTTTTCTTCTCCTAAAAATTGAAAAAAGTTTTTGTCACTCAAGATTTATAAGAAACGTAACAAAACTCGTTAATTCATTGCCAAATATGAAACAGCTGCGTTTCTGTACAACCCAAACAGCCAAAAATTAATCAATTTACAGTTTTTCGGTTAAAATCGCTTACCTTAGCTCATGGACAAGATGACTAGTGATTCTGGCTCCTGAAGCAGCAAAAGGATGTCCCACGGCAATGCCTCCACCATTTACATTCAATTTGCTAACATCAAGTTCAAGATCTTTGGCACAGGCCAAAGTTTGAGCACTGTAAGCTTCGTTGATCTACAAAAAGATAAATGGATACAAATAAGTACGCGATCGTTTCTTCGTTATTTTCATTCGATAACAAAGTAAGATTTTTTTCAAAATAATCCTACAAGTCCGTAAGGCTTTTCAATTTTTTGACACTATTTCAGAAATTATGTTCAAAAGTGACACGAATCATTTATTGATAATTATTTTCATGAAGAAATAAAATCATTTAAAAAAGCTTAAATGCCACCTTTTTTTCACCATATACATAATAATTTACCTCAACTAGATCCATGTCGTTCAGAGTTTTGCCAGTTACTTTAAGAAGGTTTCGGATCGAGGGTGCTGACGCAATACCCTTAATACTCGGTTCCACACCGACTGCATTGTAGCCAACGAGTCTGGCCAGGGGTTTTAGACCCTGAGACTTCACAGCCTCTTCACTGGCCAGTATGACAGCACCAGCTCCATCACAAACTCCCTAAAGAAGTAATTAAGAGGTTAAATTCATGTGTCGAGTGTTGGAAAAAAATTTAGTTTATTGATATGAATTTATTGATCGTTTAAAGAAAGTTTAGAATTTTAAAAGTTCCAAACCGTAACAAGATAAAGAATTTATTTCAGACGATTTTGAATTTTAAGAAACGTTCAAGTACAGAATATCCAAATTTGGAATTTTCTAAATTTGAAATGTCTTATCTAAAACTGCTAAAACGACAAAAAGAAATCGATATAAACTCACAGCACTCGAGCCAGCAGTGATCAGTCCATTTTCCTTAAAGGGAGTCGGTAGTTTGGCCAGATCTTCAGCCGTAGTTTGGGGACGAGGATTTTCATCGACATCGACAACGACGTCTTTCCTTTTTATCTGTACAGTGACTGGCGTTAGTTCTTCTTTGAAGTATCCAGCATCGTTAGCTGTAAAATAATTTAATATTTATATATTTTCATCTTATTTTGGTCAGATTTTACCAAGATTGAAAAAGCCTTTCGAGACTTTTCGTTCCTCATTATTAATATGAAAAACTCACCGACTTTCCAAAGCTGCTGACTCCTTAATGCAAAAGCGTCGGCTTCGTCCCTATTAATTCCGTATTTGGCACCGAGAGTTTCGGCTGTGATAGCCATGGACATATTGCAATAAGTGTCCCTCAGTTCATCCCAAATACTGTCTGTCAGTACGTATTTCTGACCCAAAGTTGTACCAAATCTGATATTTCTTGCCACAAAAGGAGCCTGGCTCAAGGTTTCCACTCCACCAGTGAGAACAATTTGTGAATCACCTACGAGGATGCTCTAAATCGAAAATAATCGATATTTGATGAAAAATTTTCATTCGCAATTATTTTCAACGCTATAAAATTGTATTTTGTCAAAAAATATATACCTGGGCGCCATTTACAACAGCTTGGAATCCAGATCCGCATAAATAATTAATTCCAAGAGCGGGTCTGTCCAGAGGAATTCCACTCCTCAAAAGAACATGTCGTGGTAAAAATATTCCATCAGCAGACGTGATCTGGAAATGAAGAGAAAAGAAATAGATTATTTAGAATCGATTTGTTGGATTCTATCAATGGCACTTAGACTTGTGTATATTGTGATGTTTGTGAAAACCTACAGCTAAGACATTTCCAATTACGACACTGTCGATTTGTTCTGGCTTCAATCCACCAGCTACTAGCGCAGCTTTGGCAACAACTTCTTGAAGATCCGTTGAAGATTTGTTCACAAATTTACCACCAAGTTTACCAAAGGGTGTTCGTTTTGCCGCGACAATGAAAATTCCTTAAAATTCAAACAAAATTTTATATTAATATTATACGAAATTTGTGATCACGTATATTTGATCCATTCCAAATATCGAGATATCAAAATGTAATCTTTATATCTAATTTAAAAATAATTTTACATAGCTTATATTATAGATTAATTTCTATTCAATCCAAAGAAATTATCGATACATAGGTATTTATAAAAGATAACAGTTGTTTTAGTTTTTATATTTGCACAGTTGACCTGGTTTTATAATCTGCTATACCTATAGCTGTTTTTTTTTTTTTAATTTTTTTTTAAAGAAATGTTTTGTATCTGAGGGCAAATTCCAGACTGATATTTATACTACTTGAAAATGATGAAATAATATCAGTGTACATATCATAGTACATAGTAATTCGGTAACTGTTATCTCTGTCCTTAAATTATATATCATAGAAAATATTTACACAAGCAAAATCCGATATGAAACGTTGAACAAATACTCGGCAAAATGTGATTCAAATTTGATTAACCTATGCATGAAAATTAAGATTTTTTTCCATTCGTGACAAAAAGGGAAAGATTGAGTTATAATAAAAATTTGAAGATCTTGCAAAACATGTTCATTCTTCTTTAATTTACTTTATATCTTAAAAAAAAAAAAAAACAGAGTTTTCTCTCAGCTTCCGGGCAGTTTAAGATAAGTTTTCCACCTCTACTGTTTCCAGACACAAAATTACACGGTCTGTACTCACCAGACAATGAAGGATTTCACTTTTATACTAAAATATAGCGATTATCGAAAATAAAATCTTATCACCTTTAGATATAGCGACGGACATGTTGTCGAATATATGGCTTCTGGTTGACTAATAATTTATGATCAGACAAAATTAGCTTTACTATAAAACCTTAAAGGTCAAAGGCCCGCATGTAATTTCGCTCTCCGTTATCGATTACATATCTCTGTTACAAATTATATGATCGTGTAAAACCACAACATGGGGTATAATTCACGTTCATCTGGGATACTTTTTTAAAGGTGAAAAAAGTGGCCTCCTGACTTTTATATCCCACTAGAAATACTCAAATCTTTGGTACTTTACTAAGAAGGGTTCAAAATTTTTGTACCATATGATTTTACTGAAGGTTTCTCTTCACAAACCATAAAACTCTGAAAGTTTCAAGAGGGCATTTGCAGTCTCGTTATGTTTAACTCCCCGCTTTAACAAGAGGGAAGTTATTGTAACCATCCCGCAAATGAAAAGTTGGGGTTTCACCGGATTTCCACGTTTCAAAGTCCAGAGAATCACCTGCGACCACTTTCAGCTGGATGAATGGATGGATGTGTGTGATCAGGTTTTTTGTCCTACGATATCTCGAAAACAAATGATCGGATTTATATGAATTTGGTATCAATCGACGCGGATTCTCCGAACTTAGAACTGGATAGATTCTGAATTTAATCGTTCCAGTAGTTTTCGAGATATTCAAAGACAAAAATTTTTGAGAAATTTCGAATAAAAATTGGTATGTGAAGGTTTTTCAGATTATTTATCACGAATTAGTCAGATTTTTTTTTCATTCCTATAATCCTAAAATTGCCTACCAATAATTATTTTTAAAAATCTCTATACATATGTATCTTTTTTTTTTTTATAAACTTGAAAGATTTGGGCGGGAAGTTTTGGGTCTGGCCCATCGTGGTCAGCTGATTTACCTACTTGTTTAATTTCAAATTGATATACGAAAATCGATGGTTTTCAAATGTGATCTACGATCTATCACAGAATCTGTCGGCAAGTTACCGACCGAGTTACTCTTGCCTTCGATTGATACAATCACATGCCTATACACACCATTCACAAATAGAATTTATTATTCTTTCTTAAAAATAGAAAATAAAAATAAATAAAAAAAAAAAAATAGAAATAAAAACAAAACAACGTATCTGAAAGTATAATACCGTGACATTTATCGTAAATATATGATGAAAAAAAGAATTTGATGATAAAATAATTGTCAAATAATAAAATCAAATAAAATTTTCTATATACCTACAGATATAAAAATACATTATAATGTTAAATAACTCACCGTTTGAAATCCCATGTATAACATATATCTCATCATGGTGTATAATAAAGCCTGTTACATAATGATGATGGTAGCCGTTATAGTTCTATATAACACAACACTATATACTAAACGATTTTATCTGGTATATAAAAGTTTGGCCAATTGATTCCAATAAACCGCGTGGATAATATTATCCATCCAACCGCCATCTTGTTACGTAGTTGTACTCTTGTAAAGCGGAGTTAGGCTTGTATTTGTTGCGTTAACATTTGAATTTCGAAGGTGTATTTTATAATATTATATCACTACACGACTGCTGTGTATCTTTTAGAACGTTTTAGAAAATCTCTTTAATATAACGAAATTTATAACCCTGTTTTTATAAAGATATAATTTACGAAAAAACACTGTCAAACATTCGTCTAAATAATGGAGAAGAGAAAAAAAAAAAAAAAATATGTCTCGAATTATTGTAAAAGTCTTTCTACGCGTACCTCTCGAAACGACGGCTTGGCTTGGTACTACGCGACTGTATTATTGATCAATGGGGTTGCGGGCATGGAAGACCAGTGCCGGCAGGCAGCTGTCAGATCCCCCTAAATTTTTGTACATTATCATAGTCGAAGGGTAATATACGAGGCTTTAACCAGAAGCCAGTTTAAATAAAGTATAAATATTATCAGCATAGGTACGGTTATAGTGTATCTGTGTGCGTGTGTTAACGATATTAATTAATAATAAACGTATATACATAGATTAGAAAAAATAAAAAATAAAATTTAATTTTATAACCGAGTCAAGAAAGGAATTGTTAAGATCATTGTCCTGATCAGTTGTTGGTGGTGTCTTATAGTAAAAGTGCGGGGAAACATACGAAGAAAAGATTTTTCTTTTTTTATTTTGCAATTTTTTTTTTGTATTTTTTTTTTTTTTATTTTGTGTGTTTTTCATTTTCTTTTCTTTTTTTTTTTTAACTAGTTATCGAATTTTTTAGTAATGAGTTTTTTTCGATAATCAGTTAATTATTTTTTTATTTATTTGTTGGTTCGTATTTTTTTTTCTCTTTTTTATTTATATTAAAAAAGGTTTCGGTGGTGCTGTAAAAATTGCAGGCTTTTTAAACGGACGTCGTTACGCCGGAGGCCTAATGCAGACTTTACGCAAGAAAAATAGCCCCTGCAAGTGTAAGTATTTGAAAAAATAATAGATAAAAGATAAAGTAAAAATATAATAATAATAAAAAAAAATATATATATATATAATTGTGAAATAAGTAGATAAAGAATAGAAAACGCTGCACGGTTATCATTATAGAACAATTATTTATGGTACAGAGTCAAAACCACCTGACTATATACGCAATTATTTTACCCTCTTTTAATTGTACCTTGTTCTTTTTATTTTAGTTTTTTATGTTTTTTCCTTTCTTTTTTTTTTCTACATAATTCTTTCACCTGATGTATAGAATTACATGCAGGTGAGTCACTGTGGCATAGAAACAACCCTGAAGTCAATGATCGGACGAAATGAAATGTAATTTATTATTATTATTATTCGTTTTAGTCATAATTAAACATTTTATAATATGGAGATATTCGATTGGGTTTAATATCTATTGAAATAATCTCGACTTGTTTAAAAGACGTTTCTAAACCAAACGAAACCAAAGCAAAAAAATATTCTAGAACAAGTTCTTAATTATAGTTGCTGTAAATGATTTTTAATCACAGTCCATAAAACCCGTCTCACAATTATTTCTTATAATTAAATAAAATTTTTATATATTCTACAAAAAAAAAAAATTGTCATTTCGTGACTCGAAAATTCCGAAGATATCTGCATTACCAACTGTGAAGGTAACGGCTTTAGTGTTGTCGATTATTACCAGAGAGCGCCAGTTGAACGACATATCTCTACAAATTTTGAAAAACTTATTTCAATTTTCGATATATGTATTCCTTTTGGCTAGGAATAATAATAAATAAATAATTAATGGTATATGAGAAGAAAAAAAAAAATTGGTAATTCGTTCTTTGAATCGGTTTGAAAATAATTTCTTTTCTTTTTTGTTAATTTATAATATAAAACGATAATTATTTAATTTTTACATTTACTTATAAATCGAAAAGACCATACAGAAAAAGTGTATTGAAAACTGAAATCGTTCGGCGAATTAAAGATGAAACAATTATTAACTGTCAGCAATTTTAACGGCATTAAGTGCCTTGCGATATAAAAAAAAAAAAAAGTGAAGAAAACACGTTCTTCTTATAATATCGCGAATATCGCGAATATCGCGATTTAGGCACGTTCCAAGCTGTACTGAGTCTAGGATCTGTATATGTATGTATATACTGTATATATCTATATATACCTATAACTTTATATACCTTTGACGGAATTTTTTTCTAAAGAGGATTTTACCGCAAACTTCCAAGGTCCACACGAGAGCTGTTGACATTTAGCTTTTATATACCTTTAAGTCCTATATATATACTTATAGAATAAAGAAGCCGAAATATCATTTCCCAAATCACTTCACGTATATCAAAGATGTGATTTTATTTCTCATTACTTTTATT
Organism: Macrophya annulata; assembly: GCA_963924015.1. Lineage (NCBI taxonomy): Eukaryota > Metazoa > Arthropoda > Insecta > Hymenoptera > Tenthredinidae > Macrophya > Macrophya annulata. The sequence goes on from OZ001262.1 coordinate 3,997,786, forward strand.
ATTATTCAGAATCTTAACCCCTGGCGTATAAATTCTCCTCTTTTTTTTTATCTCTCCGTCTTTAGTGTAACAAACATAGATATGTATACATACAGTTTTATTCAGAAAAATTAATGGCAAGAGATTACCCACCGTGATTTCTACGGTCGTAACAACGGCTTAAATCCCACGTTTAACTATACCCGATTTAACGTACCAGCTGTAACCCCTCGGGCATATTTTACTCCTGCACTGTTATACGCGTATACGGAGAAGCCTTTAATTATTATTTCTCCCAGTATGTATTAGACATAGGATATATGTTTGATGTCACTCCAAGGGAAGAACGGGTATGGTATTATATACTCACTGGCACGCGCCACAATATTGGCTTTGGAAGACAATCGCTATATCCATATACACGTCTGTTTGTTCCCACTGAACAAATTGTTTGCCTTTGTCTCTCGAATGAGTACCTATGTATAATATAATATACGTAAAACGGTTAACAAATCGGATTTCGAGAGCTGACGACCTGATTCAACAGATTGATTCTAAGAATTGAAAATTTACCTTAAAAAAAAAAAAAACATTTTTTTTTATAACAAAAAAATATTTAAGGGTTAAAAATATGTCGAGTCTGAGAACTAAGATCGGAATATATATTTCTGCGTGCCAAATTATAGTCCGTTTTTATAAATAATTTGAGAAAAAAAATTGGCAAAATTTTCGACTTGTGTATATGTTTTGTGTGAGGAAATATCTTCTCGTCCAGTAAAGAGAACCAACTCCGTTCATCCCTTGTGGCCATGGCAACGAGAGGGACGCTCAAGCCTCAGCTTTCGTTTGTCGCTCTTCCCGTCTTCTCGTAAAGTTAAGTTTGTCAGCTCGGACGTTGTACAGCTCTACTATATCTTGTCATTAACACTCGTTGTGTTACTAATAGTTTTTTTATTTTATTATTTTCTTTTCTCTTTTTGTCTCTGGTTCTTTGGGAACTTCGTAATAATTTCTTCGTGTTCGCGATATATTATCACGCTCTGATCTTCAATCAGAAATATTTAAATATATCACGTCCCAAAAAAGAAAAGAAAAAAAAAAAAGAAGAGTACAGTACATCGAGTGAGTTGCCTAATTTTATACAAAGAAGATAAAAGTCGTTTACTAATCTTTTCCAATTGCTTGTCAATACCAAATTTCGATTCTCACTGATCATGATCATCGTTATGAGAAATCAGAGGCTGCATCAGGGGATTTTGACGGAAAAAGGTGAGAGAAATGGACCAGATGATATATTAGTCAATGATTCAGTTTACGCATTTGTATATAAGTATATGTATATATGTATATATTTATTTGGGAATGACAATTTATTCATGTATAGATCTATACATAATACAAAATCGTATAAAATCGGATCAGAGTGCAGAAGTGATCGTTGTTCATCCGGACAATAAATCCAGGGCTTCAGTTTAGTCGACTGAGTAAACAGGAATTCTATGGACGATCTAATATTCGCTAATGGTTTTATTTGCACAGATGACAATGCCGACAATATTCTAGCCCAGATTTTATAAAATCGTATAGGATTTATTCCAAAATTAAATCCAACCTCTATAATAATAATAATAAGATGAATAATACGTAGAATTTTATGTCATCAATTTTCAAATGAAAATGAAAATTTTATAGAGAGACAATTTTTTGGAAACAATTATTAAGTAGAAATAAATTTATTTTATTTACAATAAATTTGAAGGGGATTTTTAATCGAGGTATTACGTCGCGCCTGTTTTAAACTCGTGTTGGCCACCCGCAGTGCAATTCGCTTATCCAATGCATAATTAATTAGATTTAGTATGTGCCTGTCGCCCCTATATCGCCCCATCATGCTCTTGTTAAGTTTATATCGTTCTAGTATAGGTACCTATAGGGACTGACATGATACAAAACTGCATAAGCTCATTAACGCTGGGGTTTCCGTTCGCAGACGCACCCCGAAATTGCTTTCGTGTTATAAATGGTAAACAGGTGATATTATAATCTTGAATATTGTATAGAATCGATAATGAGCCTGGGCAGACGCGTCGGTGTTAATTTAAGGTGAAATCGAGTTTATGGTAAAAGACAGGCACACCCCGAAAACAATTATCGTATTATCGTTATACGATCAGTTTGATAAACAGAAAATTATGTAAAACTGTAATTAATAATTTATTTACTCATTTAACCTGAAAGATTTGTGTTAATTGGGTTTTAATTATCTGCAAGAAAATTAACGCAACTGAATATTTTTCACAAAATTACTATATACTATAGTATAAGCTTCATATATGGTATATGAAATTTTATTCAACCACACCCTCCGAAACTCTGGTCGTGGTGGTAATAAACTGTGAAATTACGGGGGTTTGGCCAGACTTGGTTAAATTCGAGGGTGAAACACCGCAGGGTGTGGTGAAGCACTTGCAATATATATATATATATATATATATATATATATATATATATATATATATATATATATATATATATATATATATATATATACATATATATATATATATATATATATATATATATATATATATATATATATATATATATATACATATATATATATATATATATATATATATATATATATATATATATATATATATATATATATATATATACATATATACACGCATTAAATGAATAAATAAAATATTTTATGACTCCGTTGCAGGCCGATTTCTGCAGGTCGATTAAAAATGAAAATTATTTAAACGTTTTAATTCATCGAACAATTTCACGAGATAAATAATTTTAATTTATATATCAAATTTATTTCTTAGATAATAATCGAAGAGAAAAAAAAGAGAGACAAAGTTTTCCGCAGTTTTCTTCGCAATTTTTACTTTTCATCACCTACGGTGATATAAGAAAAGTATTGGTTTTGGTCGAAAAGTGACTTTTGCTCATTTCAACGAATCTTCACGTTTTCGACCCTCTAGAATCCGAAGATACAGATTTTTAGAAAGATGTCGGTCTGTCTGTCGGCCTGTTCGACAAACTCGCGCGGTGATCTCGGAAACGGCTCGATGAAAAAATCTGAAATTCACAGGACTTTACAACCAAATGATGGGCATGAAAAATTTCCGTGTCTCGTTTAATTTGAACTTCCGGTTCTACCGGAAATTAATCGATTTTCGCTGTTTTACTGACAAACCTATACTTTTTTTCTCTGTATTACCTTTCTGAATGAAAGAATATATTTTTCCGAGTTGAGAATTTCATATATATAGGGCATTCCTTGCCAATGACATCAAAAAAATTGTAAATATACCCAGATCGAATTAGAATGAATGCACTGTATAAAATTGTTGTTTGTCAATATATAGGGCGATCCTTGCCAATGACAATAAGAAATTGTAAGTGTACCCAGATCGAATTGGGATTAAACGCACTGTATGAAATTGTTGTTTGTCAATATATAGGGCATTTTTTTGATGTGAAATTTTCAATTTTGATCTTTTTTTTTCGGTTTTTCATTATTTTTTTACTTTACATGATAAACCGAAAAAATAAAAAAGGAGATATAAAGTAGAAAATAAATTCAAATTAGCGAGAGGAAAGATATCTTGCCACAGGCTATGACACAATGGAAGTAAAACGACCAATACTGACAAGCTTCGCCTCAGGACCACCCTGATGGACTTTGAGTGTCGACAGTTGGCCTCTCGAGTCGAGCAGGCGACTATGTTAGAATAGGTTTGAACAAATGTGCCAACGTTGGTCATTAAACCAAAGGAGAAAATTTTTTTAAAGCCGAACAAAGCTTAGTCTTTCTTCTTATAATTCTTATAATCAACCCCCTCTACTGTTTTACTATTTTTCTTATAACTTTCTTCTTCTTTTTTTTTTTTTTTTTTTTAATGCATATGCTGAGTTTACTATTTTCTACACTAAAAAAAAATTGGATTTAACTCTTCCCTTTAAATTTAAGTTTATCGTTATCCTGCAGAAAGTTTTAAGATCGTCAATCATGCGTGAGTTTTAAAAATTCTAAATTATAATAATATCAAGAAAGTTTTTTGAAATGTTATTTCACCCAGGAATAATAAAAAAACGAATGATAAACGTATAAATCTAACCCTAAAAACAAAAAATATGTATATCAAAGCCCTTTCATATACAAAAAGAAGGAAAAAGAAAAAACGAAAATAAAAGAAAATTTATAAAACCTGAGGGTGGAATGAAAATTAGAATCTTTCCGAGTGTAACAAAGCCAATATTGGCCTGTGGTCGAGTGATTTTGTACATATCTCCCTCCTGTTCATATATACATGCATATATACCTAATACATATGTACATATTCATATCATACTAGTAAAAATCTTTATTAATCTCAGCTGGTAACCAAATTCTATTCATTCGAGTTTATCGGTGTGATATCGTACCCGGACTCGAGACTCCGGGATTCGAGGACCCCCCGCGATTTTGTTCTACGATTCAATTTGACCTTCAACAATTCAACTGGCGCCGCGGTTAAGCACTAAGCCACGTGTGAGGAACGCGGAGGACCACGTACCGAGATAAATATCTCATCTATATTTGTATTATATACAGACATGAAAAAAAAAAAAAAAAAGTAAAGTAAAACAAAAAAAATAAAAATATTCGCCAAGTTTAACCGTGCTGGCTTCTCTTTATTTAATCGAGTGGAATATTTTTAGGGAGAAATATATTCATTTTTTATTTTAGAGATTTAAATAATTTATACTTTTTTTTGTTTGTTATTGTTTTAAACTATCTCGTTCAATAATGAATAAAGATATCAATTTCTAGTGTTTTAATAATCAAACAAATATTTAATATCGCCGAATTTTTATCAGCATTTTTTTTTTTTTTTAAACTCAATTAATTTTTTGAAATATTAATAAACTCGATTTGTTTGATATTTTATACATAGAATCAAAAACTTTGGTCTTTTAATCGATTTTATTAAATTCTTGATTCATTTGTTTCTCTTCATTGCGAATATTACTTGAAAAAATGTTATTACATTCAAGGTGTTTCCGTGGTGTAGTGGTTATCACATCCGCCTAACACGCGGAAGGTCCCCGGTTCGATCCCGGGCGGAAACATGATTATTTTTTTTTTTTGTTTCTAACTTATTTTTTCTTTTTCTAATTATTATCATTAAACAATTCATTTCTACGATCATTCATTAATCAAGATTTGAAATATATGTTGTTAATTTTGAAATGACAAAAACTAACTTTCTTTATTTTTAATTTTTATATATATCTTCATTCTGGATCCGTATACACGCAGTCAAGAATGAACCGACCCGATTCCTCGGGGAAGGCGTGTCTTTTAAGGCTAAATTAATCGGTATATTGGAAGTCTCGGAAGCACGTGGAGACCGGATGTGTCAAGCCGCTTTGGCGGATCTTAAAATGGCAATCCGGGCAGCAGGTGAGCACAAACAACGGATTGCTGTTCAAGTCAGCATCGAGGGTCTACGTCTTCGGGATGAAAAAACGGGGGTAAATTTTCGTTTAATGTATATATATATACCTATGTATATGTATATATAATACAATTAAAATTATATATATATGTATATTTTATTAATTATAAATTAATATACGTTGTGAACGCCTGTTTTTATATATATATATAATACATACACACTACTCTACATATGTTTAATTTTTGTTTAATTTTTAATTTTTTTCGTCTTTTCGTATTTATCAAAAAAAAAAAATACAAAAATAAAAAAATCGCGCCGATTAATCTGCAATCAATCGCTTGCGTGCTTTTTCATAAATTATTACACAAATAGCTATATACATAATATAATATACTTACTGTATTCAGTTTTTTTTTTTTTTGTTTTTTTTTTTTTTTTTTTTTTTTAATACTATAATATATACGTAATTTCGTCAATCGAACTTATCGCTTATAATGCTAATTAATTTAAACACATAAATTAAACATTTAATTGCACAATTATTTAGTTTCTCTTTTTTTTTTCGCCTTTTTGATTTTATCAAAAATTTTCACATGCATCGTGTCCATGCACGTATTTATATAATATACACATATATGCACTATAGTTATACATAGGTATATACCTATATAGTATAAATGTTACTATCAGAAAATAGTACCTAACTATCTATAAATTTATTGTCGTATATAGTTTGCAAAATTGTTTATATATAGTATGTTTATATATATATATATATATATATATATATATTTATAAATTTAATTTTAATTCTTTCTTATACCTATGTAAACTTTTCATTATTTTTTTTTTTAACAAGTCACTGTATCAATTTTTATTACAAAGCAATTCACATATTATAGATTTTTATACGGAGCATGATGTCGTTGTGCGAATAATTCCTACACGCATATATATGTATGTATATACCTAATTGTAAAAAAAAAAAAAATAATAATAATAATAAACTTTCATTTACATATTATAATATACCTAGATGTATATTTTCAGCTGCTTTTCACAATAATTATATACATATAATATACTCACAATGTAATATAGATAGAATTTATTTTTTGTTTTTGTATAATTTCCTTTATTTTAATATCATCGTCTATGTAATAAATACCTATTATATTAATTATCATTATTTATTCATTAATTTCCAAAAAAAAAAAAAAAAAACAAGAAATTTTATTTCTTCTCCTCAATGCACCGCGTTATGTTGCTGTATGTGCTGTATGCAATTATATGAGAATATACAGTAGAAGTTATTTTATTTTATTTTTTTAAACTACTTAGTTCGCTAAAATTTTTATAGCATTGGATTGATTTTGCGGCACCTTGTTGCATGGCACTCTTACAGAAGAATATTAATATCGGTAAGTAACACAACTATCAAAAAAAAAAAAAAATAAAAACAAAATTAAAAATATATATCATCGATTCCTCGTTTAAAAAAATTTATTATAATTAACAACTCGCTTTAATTTATCAAATTTTACTTCAGGACTGTCTTTACCATCATCCAGTTCACAAGATATCATTCATCGCCCAAGATATGAGCGACTCTCGGGCCTTCGGCTACATATTCGGTTCACCAGATACTGGTCATAGATTTTTTGGAATAAAAACAGACAAGGCTGCAAGTCAGGTAAGAATACGAAAAAAAAAAACAAAAAAATGCGAAATAAAAAACAGAGGGGTTAATTATTTTTTATAAAAAAGCTTTCATCTCAAATTTATATACATTTGAAGTTTTTTCGTTTTTTTTTTTTTTTTCTTCCCGTTTTACGAGTCCGAATTATATCCGCTTCTACAGTAACATCTATACGCGAAGCGCGAAATGATATTTGCCCAATTCAGGGAACCAATATAATCTGTAGAATCGCAAGAGCTCGATTCTATCCTGTACAAAGTATATAGGGGATCGGGGGAACCCCTTAAACCGTTAGAATGGATGGGAGCTTACAAGTAAGCATGCACAAGGGGTATATATGCAAATAATTGTATTACGTAGTTGAGTCGTCGAGTACTCGTTGTCTCGTTGTCTCGTTGTCTCGCTTTATCGCTTCGTTGCCTTGTTTCGGATTATCCTCGACTGGCTTAACTTCGTCGGAGTGATCGACCAGCCTCTAACTTCGTCAAGTTGAAATCAATTCTACAACCCCTAAAACCTCCCGCTGCATGGTGGTTGTCACAAATAAATTTCAGATCAGGCTTTCATATGGGTACGAAGATCTAAAAGAAAATTTTTATTTTTATTTTTCGTTGTAGTATTTATTAATTTTTAATTTTATTATATTTTTAAAAAAAGACAAAAAGTGCCTAGTAGTAAATTATCCAGTTTATTATTTTTTATTCCATCCCCCTTCCCAGACTATAAATTTTATATTCCAAAATTTTTATTCCATCGGATTCAGATCGCTCGTTTTATTCGATTATAAGTATCGACAGGTTTTTACGATTTTTATATGTAAATCAAATTATCGAACGATTTACATATACATCGAAGTTTGTTTGATGAGATGAAAAATTAAAAAATCGTTAATGAATTTTGGAAAAGAGAGGATTTTATAAATTTTATTTTTATTAATTTTTTTTTTTTACTGAATATCGCAGATTATCGTTGTACATATTTCGTAAAAACAAAAAGAGAAACAAATAATTGTTATCTTTAACCCAGTTTCAAAATTAGCCATGAACATACGCGGTGAACACAGAGGATCGGCATCCTTGTAACGAAAGTAATCTGGCCTCGATTCAAAGTACATACGTATAACTAATATCGAGTTACTTCCAACGCGCGTAGCAAGTTGTATGCTTGGGTATTATAATACTATTACATAGTTATATTATATCCTCTGTTCTCTGTAGCCCACGCTTTACATACCCATACATATAGTTTCTATAAACTAGATGCATCTGTTAAATGAAATACGAGATGCTGTTGGGTGAGAATAGCGGTAAAAAATTCTCATTCTCACGCCTTGAAGAGTTACAGGTTTAACATATTTTTACTTATACGTGTATACCTACATATTTTTTCTCAAAAAAAAAAAAAAAAATTACTACACCAATTGTCAAACATAATTTGAAACAAACAAAAAAATTACACAAAAATTGTTTTTCTTTTTACCTAAAAATTAAAATATAGTACAATTTTTTTTTGTCAACCTTATTCGCGATATATAATATTGCCGAATAAATTGCCACATTTATATCCGCGAGTAAGCGGATTAAAGTACATATTAACTACAATTCACTGTGTGTAGGCGATTTAACAAATTTATAAGTTAATTGACTTTATCCTTGATTTCGTCAATTTATTCTGTATATTAGTACGAAGACTGTAGTCTAAGTTTTAAATAGACGTAAGATAACTAAAAATAAATTTCTTCGGTATATACATATGGTATATATATATCGTAAATAACTGTGTTAATTGATAAGATCTTCGGTTTTGAACTATTTCGTATATATACCTACTTTCTATCACAACATTCCGATATATGAAAATTATAATCCGTTGAAAAATTTCTAATGACTAATTAAATTTCTATTTTCTTATAGAAATCTAGCCTATATAATATATAACTGTTAATTAACATCGAGTTAAACAATTCACACTGACGATTATAATATTATAAAGTTTTCCTTATATATATTAGTCTCTGCAAAATTGCCAATTTTTTCAATACAACGATTATTTTAATAACGACACTCGACGTATATACGTATATATCTATCGAGTATATAATTTGATTATCGCTTTAAATATCGGTATGGAATCGTACCACGTTTTTATTTATTTTTTTTTTTTTTCACCGTTAGGTTTATAGATGGCGAACATGTCGATAGTTTTAATCGTCTACACGGTTCTTATATTGATTGTACATCCATACATATATCGTTTTTTTTTTTTTCGTGACACTAATATGAGTAGGTACGGTTAATGGTCTTTTTTTGTCAAGAAAGGAGAACAGTCGTCGATGTAGGTATAAAAAAACAAACAAATTTCGGATTAGATTTTGGGAATCTGCAATTACATACTATTTTTTCTCAGTTTTCTGTAAGCCAAAAAAAAAATCGACTACAGATAAACCCAGAACGCAAAAAAAAAAAAAATAATAATAATAATAATGAAATGCACGAGGTATTAATTTTTGAATTTTGAATCGTTCTGTATAATCGTTTGGCCTCGCCTCGCCCGCGCGCGATTATTAGCGAATAAGAAGAAAGAACGGTATATGAAGGTATAAGTGTATATATACCTACATACATATTTCGCATACGTTACGTTATGTATGTATTTACTTATGGTCAGCTCAAGTTCTTTGTAGAGGAGTTGACAACTATTTGTTTTCCTTTTCTGGGGTCAGTCTTATTGCCAGGTGACTCCGTAACGTTCACATCACGACGCGCTCGCTAAAATTGTGCGGTAATTTTCTTGAGCAAAAAACGTACAGTGCAGTTTTTATTAATTTTTATTTTTCTTATTTTTTTCAAATTATACACGTACTCGTGTAGTATACGTAATTAATACAATCGTTGAATGTATTAGGGTGACAAAAAAAAATTATTATGAGAATTTGAGTCCTGAATATTAATATTAAGAGGTCTATTATCGGAATTTTAGATTTTTTTTTCCTGAGCGGGTTTTTGTCTCGGAACTCCCAAACCATTGAGTTAAACAAAATTGACTAGAAGATATTTTTTGAAGGAAATTGAATGCTCTACAAAAAAGGTCTGATTGAAATTTACCGTCAGATGAACCGTTTCCTTATAATCATGCCTTAAAAATTGGTATAGTTTTACAATTTGATCTTTCAACTTTGGAAGATCAAATTGTAAAACTATACCAATTTTTAAGGCATGATTGTAAGGAAACGGTTCATCTGACGGAAAATTTCAACTGGACCTTTTTTGTAGAGCAATCAATTCCCTTCAAAAAATATCTGCAAGTCAATTTTGTTTAACTCAATGGTTTGGGAGTTCTGAGACAAAAACCCGCTCAGGAAAAAAAAATCTAAAATTGCAATGATAGACTTCTTAATATTAATATTAAGAACTCAACCTCTCACAATAATTTTTTTTTTGTCACTCCAAACAATATTTTCGATATACTTGAAAACAAAAAAAAAAATAGTCGATTTTTTTGGCTCAGTCTAATGTATGTACTGTACAGACATACAACTGTAATCCCTGCAAACAGGAAAAAAAAAGTTTCTGCAATTATTATCCATTCCCAAATAAATTATTTTAGTTTTCATTTCTTTTTCAACTAATTGTTTCATATATTTTTCTCCCAATCTTAGAAAATCGACGTTCTTACTTGAAGAAAAAACAGAAAAAAATATTTATATTAAAAATAAATCGTACTTTGTGAAAAAAATAAAAAATGTATATATCATATTTGCATAAAAGTGCAGTGTAGGCATATAATAATTTTCGAAGCGTAACGAATATACATACATATCTACTACAGAGTAATATCTATACTTATATTACATAAATTTTCTGTTTATCTGATCCAGTAATGCAGTTTCGTAATTTTCTCATCATAAATAAGTTATTAATTTTATTACAAAACTTTCATTATCGTGTAATATGCACATTAATTTTCAATATATTTCAGGTGGTTTTAGCGATGCGTGATCTTTTCCAAGTCGTATTCGACCTGAAGAAAAAAGAAATTGAATTAGCTAAACAACACATTGAACAAAATGCGATCAAATTTCGAAGTGGAATTTTTGTGGAACCGGCGCCTGACACTAAGGTAAGAATATATTTAAAAAAAATTTGAATTAAAAAAAAAAAAATTTCTCATACTATCCAATAGATTCTTTCTCAAATTTTCTTATCAGTGTCGATAAAAAACAAAAAAAAAAAAAATTAAAATTAAAATATCAATATGAATTTTCAATTCCGGTACACTGGTCGAAATATATCTCCAATGTTTCCAGATTAACAAATAAATTTTCAAGTTTTTAATTAAAAATCAAAGACCGTTTATATCGTCAGAAAATATGATAAAAAAAAAAATATATATTTATTCCTTACCAATAATTGATTGTCAAATAAATTTATTTCACATACCAACTTACATACATAGGTATGTATATATATAAATATATATATCTGTGTGGCTGCGATGTCAAAGAAATTTCATTGAAAATTTTTTCTTTCGACACGTCGGGCGGAAAGTTAAATTTCGCGCCCATTTCGGGTGCACAAAATTCAACTTTCCGTACGTTATGTCGAAAAACAAGTTTCGATAAACGTGCGAAAGATGATTCTCACGACTCGTATCATATTATCACCCTAGAGCTAAAAACTTCACACTTGTCAAAGAATCAACACTTTCCCACGTCTTATTGTATCGAAATATACGATTTTTCTATTCATTATACTGATGATAATCATATTCATAATGCCTCATAACCGCTGCGCAGAAAATTATAATTGAAAATGTTTACTTATTTGCTTTAAACGATTATTAGATATATTATTTATTGCATATGTACATACATTCATAAATTACACGAGCTATTATTGATAGAATGTTATTGAACGATAGATTAGAGAAGGTCAAGACTAACAAGTCTTTGACTTATTATTTACTCCCTTCATCTCTTGTTTTCTATTTGATTAAAGTATTTTTTCATCAGCTTTGCTATCGTTCGATAACCGTATTGAAAAAATATAAACAATAATAATTTTCGTTATAAATCTACGACATTTGAAAGAACATTTCATTCATTCATTCTGAGTATAGTTTGATCGATCACGTATGTATTACATTCTTGATTTTATGTTAAAGTTTAAACAAAATGTGTGAATATTTCATTTGAGGAATGTGACTTAGACGAAATAACACATCCTCTTAAAATTTTTCATTAGTGTTATCAATTCTTATAATCTTCTGGGTCAGGGTGCCGCCGGAAGCGAAGTCGTCGCTCATCGCATCAGGGCGTTAAATTCAGAAGTCGAAAAACCGGTGGAGAGAAAAACGGAAGTCCAAGGTGGTGTGATAGCGGATTTACTCGATTTACAATTTGAGTTAAATTCACTACAGCAAGGGATTCATCAGATGGATAAAATCACACCTGATAATCCCAGACCACCTTCAGAAGACCCTTTTGAAACTGATCCGTTCGGAGATTCTTTCGCTAATATGAAAGTGAGGATTCCTTCTTAAATTTCTAAACGAAATAACTTTTACCATTGAAAAAAAAAAAACGACTAATAATCCCACTATCCTCACTAATTTATAAATCCTTCTATACAGCTGTCAGAAATGTCTCAAGTAAGAGAAAACGTTCAACCAATGTTACCACCGCCACCATCATCAACTAAAAGAGGACATTTAGAACGTCAGCAAACTGTACCAGCAACTACGACATCATCGACGTCAAGTCCGGCGACTACTTTGGCAAGTAAAACGCCGCCACCACAAGGATCTGTTCATTGGTTTGATAAAGAGACAGAAAATTTATTCAACGAAGGTGAACTGTCAAGTTTGGCTATGAAAGCAGCGAATTCATCCGGCGAGAAGGAAAGAGATTGCGTAAGTTTAACCAACACCATTTCATCTTTTAAAATTTCATTAGTCAGTAAACGCACTTATTCTTTGACTCTGCAGCCACACTCTAAAAATAATTTTTCAACAATTTATCTATCGAATGATTATCAGTTATGAACATTTTTCAATTATCGTGACCAGTGTTGCCGTATAGAATTTAGGCGTTAGAACTTGCGAATATATTTTTATTATATTCTTGTGCATGAAATTGAGTCCTTTTAAAAATTCCTGGTATTCTTGTTTCAGGGTTCTTCCAGCGTGACACCAACGTTACGAAAGAGTCCGCAGATCGATGTGTTCACAGAACTTGATCCTTTGGGTACAGGTTTGATAAAACCGTACGTAGACAAGAAGGACTTTTTTCAACACCTTAAAAATCCGCCAAAAAAAGTCTTAAAGGATTTAGTGACAACGACATCTGGAGATACATTCCCAGCAAATTTCAACCTGACTTGTGATCCTCTGGAACCAGTCCAAGTTCAAACCGCCCCTTTAGCCAGTATCAGCGACGGTTTTGACGACGATAATTTTGCAGACTTCAATAAATTTGACAGCATAGATATTCCACTCGCTAAAAGCGATTCGCCAAAAGTTCGCAGGGTTAGTTCTCCAAGGGTGATGCATCATCAACCTTTGTCGGTTTCTCTGCCTCCCGAAGAGTCTCCGATACCGAAAACCATCTCAAATACACCGGCCAGTATTTCTTCGGTGAATAAAATCGATAAGGAATCATCAGAAAGCGTACAAGCACTCGTGAGACTTCCCAGTCCTAAAAAATACCTGCAATCTGTTCGTAAAAGAGAATTTGACATCGATCTGGCTACAACAAGGGCACAGTCTGTGGACAGACCATTCCCGGTTGATTTTACTTCCAATAATGATTCTCCAGCTTCTCCTTTGAGGTCTTGTTCATCTGACGCCAATTCTAGATTGTCTAGTTCGAGTACAGAGATGGATATCGTCCCTGAGCCTCCCCCTCGAGGTGCAGGAAGCATTTTAATAAATCCACCTCCGCTTCCCCCGAAAAAACAGGGCGGAAGAACCGCCATAAAGCCACCTCCAAGGCCTCCCCATTCCGATGGACACTTTCATTACGATTTTATCGAGAGAGAAGAAGCCTCACCTTCACCGACGAGGAAAGACATCCGGAAAAGTCCGGCTAAAGATTTCCGGAATCGATTTGATGACGATTTTAGTCCACCTCCTCCTCAGGTGCCAAAGAGATCAGAACTTGTTGCCACTTTTCCGACATCTAAATTCGAGGATTCGTTCGCCTCTATGACTCCAACGACTTTATCTTCTCTTTTGCAAAACAATTCATCCACTACGACAGCACCTGAAGTCAGGAAGGCCAAACCTTCGCTGGATATTACCTTGAGCCAATTAACATCGACGAATCTTGGAGACCTTGCAAACACCTTGGGCATGAGTATCACCGAGTTAACAAGTTTGACACTTCAACAGCTTACCGAATGTCTGGCGACGCTGACGGCTAAAGAGATTCCTTCGAACGGGAAAGATAAGGAGCCAGAAATCCCGGCCAAACCAAACTCTAAAAAGTTAGTAGAGACCTCTTTTGTATTTGGGGAACCACTTTTCAAGGCCGATTTTGATCAGGGGATGAAACAGATGGAGCAGAATTCGTACGATAAGTATGCTGTGTTCAGGGAGCTTTTGGAGCTTGAACAACAGCAGCATGATCATCAGGAGGATGAAGAAAAACCTGATAAAAATCAGGAACTTGAAGTTCAGCCTGCAAAAGACAATCGAGATTTGGAAACTGAGGAACCAGAACCTGAAGAAGAGACAAAGGAGTCGCCTGATCCTACGGAAAATGAAATAGTCAACTCCACGTTTCCTTTGGCAAATTTAACCGTGAGTTTACCACCGATTGTTAAAGACCCTTCGAAAAATGAAGCAGAAATAGAAGATGGAGAAGAAGTGACCAACATATCTCCTGAGGAGATTCAAGAGGAGGAAAAAACCGATTCTCAAGAATCTAAAGGAGAAGATGAAGAGATCGTCGATCAAGAAGGGCTCAAGGAGACTGAGCCGGAAGGCGAGGAGACAGTAAATAAAATTGAGGAAGAAGTTGTCGAGACTAAAGAAAACAAGGTTACAGAAATCGAAAAGGAACTTGACTCTACTGAGGTGGAAAAGACTGACGAAATTGCGGAGAAAGAAGAATCAAAAAATGAGACAGTGGCTGTAGACAAATCGGAGATAAAATCCTCGACCTCTTCTTCGAGTGACAGATACGCAGCTTTGAGAGAAATCATTGAAGAAACTGTCGAACAATCTGGAAACGATAAAGAAGATGAAACTACGAGCAGTTCGCCTCCGGCAGCAAAATCTACCCTGGCTAGTATCGACTTGATGAGTTTGTTTTCGAAACCGATTACCAATTCCCTCGCAACACCAAGCAGTCCGAAAAAAGGTCTGACCCGTAATAAAGAAGAAGAGCTAAAAGTTGTGGCTATGGATATTTTCGAGGAAATAAAAATGCTGAACAGTGGTACTACTCGGAAAAGTGCAAACGTCGATGATGCTCCAAAACCTGCTACCGTTGTTACTGCTTCTGCGTCTAATTCTGTTGCCATTGATGGTGGTGCGGGTTTCGAAGATACCTTCTCTCCTTTTCCTACTACTGAAATCAAGCTGGAGAAAGACGAGACCAAGGACGATACCAGCTGGGCTAAATTCGACTCGAACGTTTTTCATTCCGATAAATCATCCGGTGAAGGGGCTGGCTCGGTTGGTGGAACTTCGCCATGGTCACCAGACGGCAAAGAATTTCAAGAAAAAGAACCGCCCTTCAAGCCAGCCCCGAACCGTAACTCTGGGGACAGCGACAACGAGTGGAAAGACGAAGAGGAGAGTGAAGGCAGCAACGGAAGACCAAGAGATGACGGGTTTTGGGGTCCTGGAGGAAAACCTCCGCCAAGACATCAGGCCGGTTTTGAAGATACAAGAATCTACTACGATCAAGGTAGTCCGACAGGACCGACTGACAAAGATCGAAGTTTCCGCGATAGATCCGGAAGGAAATCGAGAGGATCACCGTGGGGAAAGAGTGGTCATAGATCCCGAGATCCGTCGCCATGGCACGAAGAAGGAAGATGGGAAGAGGATCACCGTGGGGTGAGATATTCATCTCGGAAACTTCCGTACAAACAAGAAGAAGAAGAAACGTACAGTACGACTCACTGGAAGTGTAGACCTAAACAGACAAAACCGCGACCATGGAGTGGCGATCGAGAAGGCTTCTGGGCGCATGATCATCCCTCGTATGAAGAGGAACGAAAACGTAGAATGATGTTATGGAACGAAGAAGACCGGGACAGATTTAGCAGTCAGGAAAGCATGGGGTACGATGATGACGAAAGATGGTCAAGGCGGTGGTCGAACGAGTATGAAAGACGTAGATGCAGAGAAGAGGAGGGCAGATTTTGGGGACGTAGAGGACCAGAAACCGACTACCCTTACAGGGAACCAAGAGAATCAAGAGACCCTAGAGACCCAAGAGACCCTCGAGATTACAGAATGCATGATTCTCATTACTGCAGAGATAGCAGAGAGCGATCCCACGATTATCCTCCCCCAGGTTGGGAGGAAGAATACGTAGTTGAACACGGCGAAGACTCGCCTAGATATTCATCGAGGAAAAGGCCATGGCCAAAGCGTCCAAATAGCGCAACTGAGAGTCGTAATACTGAAATAATATACGGTGATCCACGTCCAAAGTATGCAGTTTCAAGATCAGAATGTAGCGATAACGATTCGGACCCTTACCACCGTCCGCATCGATCAAGAAGTCGCGAAAGTTACTGGGGAAGTGACCAAGAGTTTGACGGATGGGTTGAGAGACCGTGCTGGTCAGAGGGACCGGAGACTGTTACAAAAAGCGAAACTCTTCATCGGCGAAGAATGAATAGGCATAAACAGAGCCGTTCACAAACAAAATCACAAAGTTCACCATTTGAAGACGATTTTACACAGAGTTTAGAACACGGAGAACCTTCACCTGATCCTTTCGTTCCTGCAAGTACTGAATCTCGTCTGACATCAGAAGTTGAACAGAAACTAGCTGAACCTGTGACCCTTAGTCCTAGAGGAGTAAAAGAGGGATTGAGGAGGGAGCCTAGATCGTATAAACGAAGTAGCTATCGTCATTCACCATTCGAAGAGGATCTTACACCAACAGCAAGTGTTTCTAGCGATACTTCGGACCGTCAACGTCTTGGATCAGACTTGAAAGCAACTCCTGAAGAACTTACGAGAGATACTAAGGACGCCTTATCAGCCGATGGATTTGTCTCTGAGGACAGTGGAAGAGATTCTTTTTTTAACGGTGATCCAAGGTTCGACGATGACGCTTTTGCTTTTAAATCAGAACTTGAGGATAGTGTACCGGAAAGAGCTACTACTTTGCCTTTAAAAAATTCTAGGCAAATGAAATGCGGTGGTAATAACAAGATAAAATCTGATCAGTATATAAAAAAATCAGAATCAGTTAATATTTTTGTTCGTGAAAGTGATCCTTTTGATGATGACGATTTTTTTAACTGATCTGAAGCCTCGATGATGATGATGATGATGATGACGTTTAAGACACGCGGTGATTATTTATTTGTATATTTCTATAGAAGTTAGATTTTAAAGTTTAAAATAATAAAGAAGAAAAGAAAAAAAAAAAAAAAAAAATTAAGAAAAAATAAAACAATTGACTGAATTTTTTCATCCTTGCGATAAATATATAGCTATTACCCCCGAGATTCCAAATTTGGCCGGGAAATTTTTTTTAAGCAGCTGATTTGCAAAAAAATTTAAAAAAAAATTTTAAAACCCAAAAAAAAAAAAAGAATAATAGGTAATGAAAAATTAATTACTTACCCTCATTTTTCATTAGCTTATTAAATATTTCGAATCTCCGTATTTCAAAAATCGACTATAGATTATCCCGAACTTCTGAACGTTTATAACAATATTCATAAAATGTAGGTCAATTTATTTTCGATTTTATTATACGATGGTGATCAAAGGATTTTTTTTTTTTTTTTTCGTTAAAGAGGCTTTTTATTGAAAAGGATAAGGATAAAAACAAAATTGAAATAAAAAATTGATAATAATTGAAGATAATAACATTTAATCAAATTAAATTTCATCTTCGGTTTTAATTGAGTAGTTCGATCGTTTTCCTAGAATTTCTAGTCGGAATTTTTAATATGTAAGTTTTACCTTATTATTATTATTATTATTATTTGTTTATCAGTCAGGTGTGTAAATAATTATCACGTAGTATTGTTTCGTTAAGATTATATACTTTACCGAAAAATCTGCTCGCTATAATATTTTTCACATTTTATTAAAGTATATAATTAATATACATAATATAAAAGAAAACGAAAAAAACCTTCAAATACGAAAATGTAGCTGATAATAAACAGCTGTATGTCTACCAGTCCGTATGTGCCTAATTTTTTGCTTAAAGTTTACTTAGAATAATTTTTTTTTTGTTTTTGAATTTTGATTTATATTTTTTTTAATTTTTTTGTTACGTGATACCTACTTGAAGATCATTCCTTGGTTCTTCCTACGTTTATATAAATTAAAAATTACTGACAAAAAAATACCCCAAAAATATGAAAATAAAAAAAAAAACAACTTTGCGAGTATTTGATAGTATGCAAAGGATTCGACTAGCGAGAGTCTAGTTAGTTTGACAAAGTTATATATATATATATATATATATATATATATAGTAGCTGCAGGTATTTCCGAATGGAAATATATTTGAACGATATATACATATATATAGGTACAAATAAATTTAACAAAAAAATTAAAAATTAAAAAAAAAAAAGACACGAAAAACACAATTACGTTGCGTAACATTTTTACAGCACGCAGTCTGGACCACTGTAAATCTGTAGTATTATTACGTAAAGATGAAGAAGAATGAAAATTGAAAAATACCAAAAAAAAAAAAATACAAAAAAAATACAAAAAAAAAAAAAAACTACATCGGATCATACACATCATTAACGTACGCGTGCAGTATATTAAGCTGGTGAAATTTCTAAAAAATTAAGACAAATATTGTAGAAAATAAAAAAAAAAAAAAAACTATTTCGGTTAAATAAAATTTCGAGCTCAACATTTCATCGTCTTAATTTTTATCAATTTCCTCGGTCTGACAAATTTATATATATATATAATAGCTATGTAACGAAAATAATTAAAACATGTCTGTAAATGTACCTAATTAAATGTCAAAATCCATGCCCATATCTGAATCTCTATTATATGTACCTACAATACAGATACATATAATAGTGTCGATTTATTTACATATATACCTATACCTATATATTATAACATGAAATATATTGAACAATATATGTGAAACATAATTTATAGAAAATGAAAAAGGGATGATAATAATATATTATACATATATACCTATAATGTATAATAAATAACGTCGAAAATGATGTTTGATATTGTATATATACATATATACATATGTATGGAATTTTAATATCGACGCAGGCGTTTAATTGAAATTATTATTATTATTATTATTATTATTATTATTATTATTATTTACCTATACATATTGACGAAATATAATAATTGTATAAACGATTCAGGACTGTGTTCTTCTCCGACTATTTTCAAGCCTAATATTTATAATTATTATATATATATATCTGACAACAAAAATATACCTATATATACAATACTCATATAAAATCTTTGAAAAGTAATAAAAAATAAATAAATAAATAAATAAAATGATGATGCTATTATTAATATTATATACCGAGTGTATTCGATGAGATCGCACAACCCCTTCCTACAGGCAAACCAACACAGGTATGCACCGCGTGCGTGAGGTTCAGTTCGGTAGACGATAGGCCGAGCGAGTCTCACGCACGTGGTGCATGCCTGTGTTGGTTTGCCTGCAAGAGGGGGTTGTGCGGACTCACCGAAGACACTCGGTATATATTTGTATGTATATCGATAATGGTAGGGGATGAACCTGTTTTTACCAAGTATGCATGCTTACCCTATACAATATTAATATATATATATATATATATATATATAAGATGTTTTTACTGCTACAGTTACAATATTATCTTATAGGCGTATATTTTTCTCCAAATGTGAGAAATCGCTAAAAAATATTAATCAATCGATCACCCCCCCTCCCCCCCCCCCCCTCAATCAAAAAAAAAAAATACAGTAAACAAAATTTAAAAAAATTACAAAAATTACAAAACAAGAATTATAAATATATATTACATAATTATACATATATGACAGAACTATAGTGGGGTAATATTTGTTGCTATAGTTTATAAAAAAAAAAAGAAAAAAAAACGAAAATAAATAATTTACCATTCCTTGAATTAATTCGTTATTATTGTATATGTCAAGAAGGGTCCATATTGGTTCGTTGACGGGAATAAAAACCAAAAAATAAAAAATAAAAATAATAATAATAATTCAAATTTATACAAATTTCTTTACCCAAAATCTAAAACATTACGGTCAAGGTAAATGGACGTAGCTCTATTATACTTACTCTCAATCAGACAAGAATGTATGAAAGTGATTAAATTGTATATGTGAATAAAAAAAAAAAAATAATAATAATAATTTTTTTTTGGTTGATATTGACGAACTGTTTTAATCAATAATTCAAAACTGCCGTTGAAAATTTTTTCCCAATTATTTACTTACAATCTTTATTATCAAATTTCAATTAATTTTTTCACAGTAAATTTCTAATCAAAGTATAAACATCGCGGATCATCACGTGTCAGGTAATTATCATCACAATCATATTTTTTCTCTCCAAATTTTTATCAATGATCGATAATGAAATTAGAAAAGCAGACAAGTAAAAAACCAAAAAAAAAAAATAAAAAAAATCTAAATTGAATCAATTCATAAATAAAAAAAGAAAACTGCATAAAAATTTTTGGAATTTAATTTCTGTGTAAAATAATGATGAAAATCGTTACGTGCAGTTGTCGATATTTAAGCATCAGTTCGAGTCAATTGTGAAGTTAAAAGAAATCTAGATTATAGAATGAAAAAAACGTGTTACATGGTTGTTGAAGGTGCCTGGTTTAACGGTAGTAAAGCGAAGAGGTAAGGTGAGGAAAATTCGGCTTTGTCTTCTTGTTTACCAGGTGCTTGGGTAAGGTCCTCATGGTGGGTATCCGCGTGAAGTATCTCGGTGGTACGAGAAGCTGTACGGATCCGTCCATTGTACCGAACGAATCGCGACAAAGCCGCCAACTAATGCTCTTTTATTGTACATTGTGTGGGGGCGAGTGATCCCTACGATATATCGAGAGCGCGCGTAAGCACGAGCGAGAGAAACGACTATTGCTAAGAGGGAGACGATCAAGAGGAAACTGGGAAAAGAGCGAATTATACAAAAGCCTTTATACGCCTACGCCACCCTCGACAGGTGTCGCATATATACATTTTTCAACTAGTCAAGGAATTTACAATAACTTTTTTACATAATAAAAAAATTTCAAAGAATTCTTACTCCTACACGTTTTATGTGTACACAGAATTTTTTCTGCATCAAAAATTCTAGTCTAGTCATTTTTGCGGAGGCTTTTATCCTTAACATTTAGAGACCAGGCAGTCCAGAATCGAAATATTCGATCGTCTGGATTCTTATCAAAACTGATTTGTCATGGATTAGAAATTCTGATAAAACCAAACTGCAAGATTGTTCAAAAATTCGTTCAGGTGAAACTGATCCTTCAAGAAGAACATGCTTAGTGTCATTTTAAGGCAGAATCCTGTGCTGATAATCTCTTCATTCCTGCAGTATAAAGCTAAAAAAGCTCAAGCTTCTCCTCAGACATCCTTCAGGCTGCAGGGTGAATTAGAAAAAGAAGAAGAAGCGGGATAAGGGATGAAAAAAGAAGTAGAAAAATGCATGTATAAAAGATTATAAGTCCATGAGATATTCCCCTTTGGTGAATTTCTTAAAGTTATATGTATAACCCCTGTTAACAATGTGTAAGTAATATTAAACAACTGAGCAGTAGCAGCAGTAGAACAATCCCAATTATAAACATTTCTCGTGTGGCCTTTCAGAGTTGCATTACCTTCTCGAGTGTGGTTCATTTCGTAATCCCCGTGTGTTTCGCCCTCGTCATCTGTGTACAGCACTCGCAGTTCGTACATACTTTTCGTGCTCTTTTGCCCCCCATGAGTACTTTGTACTCACCGAAGGCCCTCCGCCTCATGTAGTACAATGCCTTGAGCACTTTTCGTATGTGGACATGCGGGTTAGACGGTACAATACAGTTCGCCTCTCTCTGTAGCTTCCACCATTATCAACGACTCGAAAAAACACCCTAACGTAGCTGTAAAACCTCTTCATCTATAACTCCGAATAAAAATCGTCGATACTTACTGCACATGTTGTGCATCATGAATCCCAAAATTTATTCATCAAATATAGAAAATTTTTCAAAATTCTTATTGCTTCGTCATGTAGATTTTTTGCTTTCACGTCAACCCATGAGTCTTATACGAGTCAAAAATTTGTACGTCTTGTAGTCTCTGGTCTTATAGTTCCTCTTATCTTCTCCTCGCCCCGTCTCACTCTGGCTTGTCGAAGATTACGCCGCCATTTTGGATGTTGGTAAATATCCCGCCTCAAAGGGAACTCGAGGAGTTAGCCAGAGGGAGAGAAGAAGATTGAGAGAGAGAAAGAGAGAGAGATGGAGAGAGATGGAGATGGAAAGGGAGAGGGAGAGAAGGACTAACGTTAAATGGGGATGTGTTTCGTTTTGGCGCGTGCAAGAGGAAAGAAGATAGAGTGAATAAGAGAGCTAAAATGAGATGAGAGACTTTTGCAAGGTGGGGTGTGCAGGAGGGGGTGGGACTAAGAAGCAAAGAACGAGAGTGGGCAAAGGAGTGTGAAGTGGTCTTTACGGAGGCGGTTGTACCCGACACAAAGAATACTGTCGGCTTTGCACCTTTTCGAGATGCTGCAACTTTTCCATTTTAATACAAAGCCTCTTTAGCTTTTTCTTCCCTCTTTCATTTTTCCTTTGCCGACCACAACCACCACCACCACCACCACCAAAACTCCCACTACTATCCAACTCTCCATTTCTTACCAAGCCCTTACATCCTCACACCATCCCCTTCATCATCCCCATCCCCTCCCCCATCAGTTTCTTTAACACGTATTGATCAATAAAAAATTTTTTACCCTTGATCTAACAGTTTGAATTAAAAAACAAAAAAAAAGAAGAAAATGATTAATTGATTAATCAATTATCTTCATCTTTGAATTTGATGTAGAAAAAATTCCGACATGAATCACATTTTAATTTCTAATTCTTGATCGAGTTAAGATTCTTTCATTTTTTTTTTTTTTTTTTTTCTATTTTTTATTTCATCCCGTAAAGTCATCCATATGGAAGCTTCGGGGGGTGTGCGCGGACGAGCGCACGAGGAGATTATATTAATAATTTCATTTCCTCCTGAGTAACACTCGAAGGTGGTTCTCAGCCGTGAAACATGGGTGATTTGAAATTCAATGTGATGCAAATTTTTTATGAAGAGACTCTAGATTGCTAACGCGAGAAGAAACTAGAGAGAACAAACACTCAACGGTTTTACTAACCTTATAGACTATTGATAAACGCTGGATCTCGTTTTACCGCATGTCTATCTACCTATACTTATGCCTTATTCCTCTTCAACTCGTAATTGTTAGTCAGGTGATGAAATTTCAAGACTTTCATCACTTTCAAAGTGCCAAGTTTCAACCCAATGCTGTACCTCAAACATGAACCCCCTACGATCCAGGTAAAATCATGCATAATGATTAAAAAATATTGCTTACTATAGATTTAACGGATTTACTCACAAGGAACTTGAGCTTCTTCTTCTTCTTCTTCTTATTCTTTTTTATATAATAATTTATTCAGATGTCTATTTGGCTTCGAAGAATTTGGGAAAAAGTTTTGGTGTATGTGTGAAATGAAATAGTGATCAGATCTTGGATCGAACGAATCTTAGCCAGTTCTGTAGTACAGCAGATATAAGGAACTTGAGGAATCTGGAATCCGATGAAGGAAGATCAGCTCCAACATCCGAATCTCTCTGAGAGGGCGGCTTACCCTTTTATATATAGCGAAGTCTAACACCGCGAAGACGAGGATCGAGGAGATAATCGGCCCGTTCGGTAATACAGAGCCTATCCCCTCACCACCGTAACACAAAGCGCGAGACAATGCCCGGAAAGCTCTGAAAATATTTATATTAAACTGCTTTGAGGGCTGCGCGCCATCCTCAGGCGAAGGCGAAGCTTATATTAAAAACGGGGCCCCTTTGTGCGGTAGAGGCTGAGAAGTTTTTGGGCGCTGTTCAGACGCCGTATAAAACAGCATAAAGAATTCTAATTTCATTCAAAAAGCTCTCTTTTTCTCTCTCTCTCTCTCTCTCTCTGTTTTCACTAGTTCATTTTATATATGTGGTAAAAAAAAAAAAAAAAAGCTCCGAGCTATTAGTCTCGGTCTCTGTAAGTCACCACCGCGCTTTTACCCTCACGATTTTCTTAGGTATTTATGTTTTAGTCAACCACGTTAACGCGGAAATTCGAACTGTTTAACCGGAAACGAATACACCGTGCACTGATTTATTTTATTGTTATTTTATTTTTTGACATTTTTATGTAGAAAGCTTTTTCGGTTTTTAATAAATCGTGGGTGTAAGAAATATATATATATATATGTCTTTCAGTTTTTTTGTTACACTTCCGGTTTATTTATCGGTGAAAAAATTCGGGCAATTTACTTTTTCAAAGTATTCAATTTTAACTGTTTAAGCTCCGTTGAAGTTGGGTACAATTGAGATCGGATAGGGATGTCAAAGGCCGTTGGGGGTAAAATCTCGTTTTATTTATTTCTCTGGTATACAATATACACGGGATGATATATATATATGGTGTACACGGGTGTATAAAGGAAGTCAAACAGCGCGTTTTATTCGCTTCGAAATTCTATACGGATAAAGCGGAAATGAGGTGTTTGCTGTTATTAGAAATACCTTAGAGATGAAGACGTCACTCTTTGACCCGTAGATCGTGAGGTGCGATTTGAAACTCAAAAAACTTTAATTTATCCATTAAAAACTATAAATATAATTGAATTACGTTAACATTTAAGTAATTTAGGTCTCGATTCGTGATGGATGATGAATTTGAAGAGGTACAACGTTGCCTATTATATATACCTTATACTCGTAGCTTTCCTCCTCCTATAAAATTAGAAAATAAATTTTAAGAGTTGGTATACCAGTAGCTACCCTTCCCAGCTCTTTTCTCAAAATTTCATTTCCTGAATAACTGAAGCCTGCCACTCTAGTCATAAACCAAGAGAAGAAGCAAAACAATTTCTCAGCAAGTTCTTTTGGGCCAACCCTAACAAATTTTTAAGCGTTAGTAAAGTTCCTCCGCGGGAGTCCTTATGAAAGAACTTATTCTCCTCTTTTTTTTTTACCTTCTTTTCTTTTCTTTTTTTTTTTTTCCTTTCTTTTTTATTTTCTTCTTCTTCTTCTTCTTCTTTCGTCAAGTGGTACAGAGAGACATCAGTCTCTGTATTTTCACTCATTCATATAATCATGATTATCCCATCCGGGAAGTTCGAGTATCTAAGTTCTATTTAACGAATCTCTTGCAGAATTAATTAAAACTATAATCTATTCCTGTTGGAACAAAATAAGAAAAAAAAAAAAAAAAAAAAATTATAGCAAATTTTCAAACTTTAAATTCAACCTGACATCACACCGAGTTACGGAGTTCATTTACATAACGACTTTATACTGTCTCGTATTAGATTTACAGCTCCTTCTATCCTTTCTCTTACTCATTGTGTCACTGATCCTGTCGTTGGCTCATGGTAAACAAGGACCGCCTTTAGTCTGTCGTCTAAGTTGAGGTTGAAGCTAGAGGATAGAGGATCAACTCAGAGCTTCGTGGATGCTGGTGGAGTAAACAAGAGTTTCCTACGCAAATATTATACCGAAAATGACCCCTCTCACCGCGCTATATGTATAGTTCGATCATCAATTCCATGATCATCAATAATGACCAATGTTCGCTAAAGTAATTAAACACGTTTCATTTTTTGTTTTGTATTTTAAATTCTGATCTGATCATCTAGATAAGAAAAGCGTTTTTTTGTTTTTTGTTTTTTAAATCCATTTCTAATGATTTGATAATTTTTTTTTCTTTTTACAAATTTTTCCTGTACGATATAAAAATAATAACAATGAGAGAAAAAAAGACGATGATCTCTGGCTTGATATCACCTCAAGCGTTGTAGCTAAATACATAAAATCGTTTTACCTAACCTAACCACGATAAATCGCGCTAGGTGTACAAGTTTTTGGGATGAGTATAGTCCCCGGGTGAGTGCAATAATACCGGATTATTTGCATGGCGTACGTACGTATCGCATCCCTGGCGTCTGTACCTTGTGCCCGAGTAAACATAATATTCACTCTGTTCAGGCTCGCGCAGGGATATATACGGTCCCCGAACACTGCCACATTCTCTCTTCGTATACAGGGTGCTGCACATACCATATATACGTACAAAATTTATATATATATATATATATGTATGTATATATATATACATTACATATGTATATATATATATACGTGGCAGAGACGCACAGATATCTCCATGAACCAATCCCGGGCTCTGTCATCCGGCTTCATCCCCTTCCCAGCATCCCTGCTGCTGCTGCTGCTGCAGGGTCTATGCGAATTCCATTTGCTTGGCGCATGGCTTCGGGGTGTCAACTTGCCCTCTTGTATATCCTCCTCTTTCATACCTATCGAAATTTGTTTTTTTTTTCTTTCTTTTTTTTTTTCTTTTCTATCCTCAATTTCGAGTATTCACAGATTCTTTTCTTTTTTCTATTTTTTATCTCCAATCAAATCACTGCAACGATCGCATATCTCAAGATATAATTTCGCATTCGTATTTCAGATGTTAAGTTAAAAAGAAATTTTATTTTTGTTGGTTTATTTACACATAGAATTCTCAGTTCTTAGAGAAATGTAATAAAGAAATACTCTCGAATTGCAATGATCGGCTGTTTTCAAGCGCTACCAGAGTTTCGTAGCGCTAATATACGATGCGCGGTTGAGAAGTAATTATATATAAACCATGAAATAAAAAATTAGGAACAGATAGAAATTAGAAGAGTTGTATATATAGTAGCCGTATAGTTACCTAAGAATCGCAAAACCATTATAAGGATTATTTTTATTATTATTAGCAGCATCAAAAGAAGGTAACCACAGAGTGTGACAATTTTGCCCCCTACAACCTTTATCCAAAGAACTTTATCCTCCCTCTATATTTTTCTTCTCTCTTTCTATCTTTCTCTCTCTTTCTCTCTAATTCTCGGTCTCGGTTTTCCTCCCTCCCCAAAAATTTTACCCTCGAGGAACTAAACGGGGGTGGTAGATATATCCCGCCTTTCGAACCGCCCCTCGTGCAGGAGGCGGTGTCTAGAATCAATCCGCGGGATCCCCATGAACGGCGTAGAACGGGTCAGGAAAACTGGACTCAGTGACTAGCACACGCTTCAGCCCTTAGACGCGGTGATATCTGTGTGTAAACTGTGAATACAGGGCTACCTTGTGGTAGGGATGTGATTCGATTTTGTGAGTTTCTAAACGGAGGACAACACCGGGTCAGCCGAAAAGCAAAGCCTGAAAATACCGGCAGTCGAACTTCACGTCATAAAGAAGACAGATCAGCGCTCCTGTTAAAAAGACTCATGTAAAAACGTGAAAAGGAACTTTTCTTCAAAAACTATAATACATACATGTATACATACGTATATATGTACTTTGTGAAGTAATTAGTTTTCTTTTGTTTTTGTTTTTGTTTTCTTTTTTTTTTTTACTATTCGGTGTATATAAATTCTGATTTAATTTATGACGAATAAAAATATTTAAAAAAATATTAAATATTCAATGAGGAGATGAAACGATGTTTTGATTTTTTTTGAAATTTGTTTAAATCATTTACGATAAAAATTCCGAGGTTTATATTAAATATGAAGTTTTAATCTTATACATTTATAACATTATAACAGTGTGACGTTATTATTTCAAGGAATTTTAAACATTTAAACGTGTGCACAAAGAGTAAACTTACCGTAATACCAAGTTCAGAAGAATATTGTTATCGCTGTGGAAACAAACTATTAACATAACACGATGGTGCAGAGATAATTCGTATGACAGTTGCATTAACGACGCCTCGTGGAGTGAAACTCGCTGACTATAATAAGCTAGTTTGTATCTTTGTTTGAATGAAACAATATTAAAAAAAAAAAAAACATATAAAATAATCATTGTTTTTTTCTTTTCTTTTCGTTTTTTTTTTTTTTAATCATTAAATTTTACTCGTCGAAATGATTAAGTTACGTTAAAACAATAAAATAAAAATACAGTGACGACGGAAAAAAAAAAAAAAAAAAAATGACACGATGACTGTAAATTACTATATGAGAATAAATCTATGCGTAAAAAAGAATTGCGATGCGATCGAAATAGTGGGCTAATTATAAAGAGAAGAAACTTTTTTTTTTTTTTTTTCTCCTCAAACCGAAAGAAAAACCCCGCGATTTTTATAACAGACAATTTGTTGTTTTTGTTTTGTTTTTTCTTTTTTATATACATACATACATAATAATAAGAAGAAAAAAAAAACATTTTTAATCAATTAAATTTTCGACATGGATTCGATGATGTTGTCGAACGTTTCGTGCAACGGTTGCATGGACAACTGTAGTGAGAAAGACTCTGACAATAGTAACAGTACGATTGTGGATCCTGTTAGTTTGGATAAGATTGAAATGACGCCTACAGGATCATCGTCAGTATCGATGATACCGGTATCATCAATATCGCCAATATCACGAATGTCGTCTAAACATCGTAACCGAAATAACAGACAGCAAAAACCTTACGCTCCAATAACAACGCCAAAATTAGTTGGACAAGGTCCTCCGTATTCGGGTGAAAAGACGTCTTCACCTATGATAAAACCCGCCTATTCATACATCGCTTTGATTACAATGGCGATATTACAATCACCGCAAAAGAAACTAACTCTAAGTGGTATATGCGAGTTTATATCAAGCAGATTCGCATATTATCGTGAAAAATTTCCCGCTTGGCAAAATTCGATTAGACATAATCTCTCCTTGAACGATTGTTTCCTTAAAATACCAAGAGAACCCGGTAATCCAGGTAAAGGTAATTACTGGACGCTGGATCCAAACGCTGAAGACATGTTCGATAACGGGAGCTTTTTACGACGAAGAAAGAGATACAAGAGGGCACCACCACCATACGTACTCAGAGATCGAGCCGTTATGGCTTTCGCAATATGTAATGAACGGGGAACATGTCCTGGCGGTGATGTTTCCGGTGCTTTACCATATCCTGTTGGCTACTTGGGACCTCCTGCGGGACTTCCACTTCTTGAACTTCCCCTAGGTGCCCTTGAGGCTTTAAAGTTTGGGTTTCTTGAACCCCCAGCACCGCTTTATAAACCGGTGCCGATATCAGCACCACCGATGAGGCAGCTTAACCCACCGCCAAGAACTACAATGTCACATATTCCAACCCAGGAGACAGTCAGAGATAAAAAACGAAGTTTTAGCATCGATGCTTTGATCGGTAATCAACCATCAAACGATCAGTCGATAGGATGTCTTTTGGATTTGAGGCAACCGTCGGAACGACGTGAAATACGCAGCCAAGCGTCTGCATTTTCACCTATATTATAAAATTCTTATATTATACGATTTTTAAGTTTAACGAGGAATTGAGAGGTTTTATTCATTCTCATCGATAAAGAAGAGACCATTTTCTTCCTCAAATTATTATCTAGACACAATTTACTGACGGTAGATTATTAAGAAAATTTGTGGGTGTCTGTAGACTGTGAAAAAAAAAAAAAAAATTCATAAATAATAATAATAATAATAATAATAAAAATAAAATAAGTGGCGAGGATTATTGAAACGGACTTTAGAATTTTTTGTAAAAAAAAATAAATAAATAATAATAATAATTTTCTTTTTCCAAAATTAAAGCGAGTTTAATCTGTTGCGGAACCGTTTTTCAGAATAGACAAAAAGAAAAAAAAAAAAGATGCGACTAGCTTACTGAGAGTTTATTTATTTTTGTTTTTATATTTTTTATCAAAACTTGTGTATTAGGTAATTTGACAAAACCTTAAGTCTCTTGAAGAGGTTTGTTTGTTTTCTTTGATCTTTTTTTTTTGTTTTATCTTTGTATTTTTTTTTTCTTTCTTCCTTCTTTCTTCATTTTTTTTTTTTTCTGGATACTTAATATAGCCATGAGATTGAGAAATATGGTGCACGAACCAGCTGGCTCTAGATAAGAAATAATTACGTAACGATAAGCATCCCGCGGCCGTCGTCTCTATACGAAAGTTGAAAACATCGTTAAAATAAAAACTACAAAAAAATGAAAAAAATGAAAAAAAAAAAAAAACATAGAAGAAGAAAGAGATAGAGAGAGAAAGAGAAAGAGAGAAAAAAAAGAACGAGAGAGGAGGAAGGGAGGGTAAAAAAACAAAAAGATAAAAAACTACTACGAAATTAGTTAGCCAAAAGGTGTCACTGTGCAATAGACGATATATATAACGATCATATACATATAATATGTATATGATTAAAATTCACGTACTTAAGTATATATACCTATAATATAATGTAATAGAAATAAAATTTTTCAAATTAATTTTTTAGCCATAAATGTATGTTACATAATTGGATCGATTTATATATAATTTCACTATCGCGTTTCATAAGATTATTAATTACCTACCTATCTATATATCCTTATCCCTATATACAGTACTACCACGTTATATTGTATACATACATATATATATATATATATATATATATATATATATATATATATATATATATATATATATATATATATGTATATATATTATACATTATGTACTATAGAAATTTTTATTATTTTTATTTACCTCAACGGATTAATAATAGCTTTGTAAATATTCGCCCCCCCCCCCCCCCCTTCCCCTTCCCGACGTCCGTTTCCGTCAATATTTGCCTAGCCCTTGATTTTTCCTGCGATTTTTATCATTCGTTTCGCGGACGAGCTTTTGTGTGATCGGGCGTATAACGGACCAAGTGGACGTTGAGTGTGTGTACATAAATGTATGGAGGTAGGATTTTAGTGTTAGTATTCGTATTATTATTATTATTATTATTATCATTTTTTATTATTTAAGAATATAAAAAAAAAAAAAAAGCGGTATGGAAGTATAAAGTATGTATAATACCTATATATGATTCCGCTTTATATAAAGATATATATGTATTTATACCTATATAAAAGATATAAAAGAGATTTTTTTTTTTTCTACGACGTATAATATTATACATATAATATAATTTAGGAATTGAAATTTGTTTAATTTGAAAAAAAAAACAATAATTACCCAGAATTATATTTGAAAAGAAAAATTGGGATTCAAAAAAAGATTTTAAAATAACATGTCTGAGTATAAATTTTTTTTAATTTTTTTTTTTAATTTTATTATTATTTTTCCAAGGTATATTGTATGTATCACGCACGATATGTTATCAAAACGGATATTTCCATTGTAAAATAAACTGTTAAATGAGAAAAATAATTCATTTATATCCTATATACAATATACATTATTATACATAATACATATGTATACCTAGTACGGATAAATCTAGTCCAAAAATATATTATTTAAGAAATAATTAATACAATGATTATTGGTCCAAAAATTATCTGTAAAACGATATGGAAACAAAATTTCGATTTGTTTGCAATTTTCATATATATATATATATATATATATATATATATATATATATATATATATATATATATATATATATATATATATATATATATATCTCATAGTGTGTGATGATATGTAAAAATCTGCCAAGTTTCAGACAGTTCTGATCCTTAATCATTAAGAAAAAAAAACGCGTTATTCGGTTTTTTGACTTCCAACGAATTGACTTTTGTATTAAAATTCTTACTCCCATCTTTATCGCCAGCGAGAAATTGTGATCCAACATGTTTTTCATGTGAAAACAGTCTGATTTTTTCGAATGTCAAATCATCCGTTTCAGCTGCTAGATCCTTAAAAAATGTACAAAAAAACACAAAATAAAAAAACTTCATTTTTTTTTTTTACAACTTTGATATTTTTATCTGAAGCTTCACAGTTTTTTTTTTTTTTTTATTAAAAGAACTAAAGTTTTTAGGAGGATGCTCGAAATGGGATCAGACGAGAGCTGCATTTATATTTATTAAAATTTAGGATAGTATTTTTTTATTTTTTTAATAGATCATATATCAATAAGAAATACCCTAAAAAAAATTCAGTTTCTTTAATAAAAAACGTGCGTGGTTTCAGATAAAAATATCAAATTTAAAATCAAAAAAACAAATTGGGGAACCTTCCAAGAACATGTTTTTATTTTTTATTTTTTTTTTTAACAGCTTTTGAGGATCCAGCCTGAAACGGATTTCATATTCAAAAAGAACAAACTTTTTTTACGCGAAAGAGACACACGTTATATGAATCACATTTTCTCTCCATCGAGAAAGATGGGATAAATAATTTTAATATAAAAGTCAATTTGCTCAAAGTAAAAAAACCGATTAACGTATTTTCTCCTGAACAGTAAATAAGGTCGTTAGGGTTGTCTGAAACTTTCGGGATCTTTACATCTCAGCATATACACTTAATGAGATATCAAAATTTCAGACAAATCGAAATTTTTTTCTCCCCGGATAATTTACAGATAATTTTTGGACCCGTCAACCAAATTATCGTATAATGAATATGTTATTATCATTATATTATTATAATTATTATTATTTTAATTGTGACTGTAGATATTACATAGGATCGAAGAGAAATCGTGTATAAACTTCTTAAAATTAATATGGATTGCTCAGTCTATCGTAAAAGTCGATAATAAAATTTAGCGCTTCGGAGGGTATCGATAATAAAAAAAAAAAAAAAAAAAACAAAAAGAAAAAAGAAAAAGAACAAAAAAAAAATAAAAAAAATTTGACTAAAGCTCGTGAAACTTTGCGGGAATCGTTTTATACCCCGCTTTTAATTCATTGTAGAACAAACAGCATGAAGTCCTATATATATGTATGTACGCTGTGCCGATCCCATCTGTCGATTTTTTTTTTCATTCAGTAGTCAAGTATATCCGCGTTATACATATACCTAGATATTTATACATACGTATATATGTATACATATATGTATGTATATTATACCTATTTTGTTTTTTTTTTTTTTTTTAATCGAACGCAGATTTTCTAATTGTGAAAAAAATGAAATGCCTGGAAACAGATAAGGAAAAAAAAAAAAACCTCTCGGTACGATTTAAGAAATACATACATAAGTATATACATATATATTATATATATTGTATAGGTATATCGATTTCTCTACCAAATCAATATGATGTATTATATAATTATAAGTATATAGACGTATACATATATATAAAATATACATAATACAATTATATTATAAATGAATAAATTTTTATTATAAGTCTATATATTATACATAATGTGTAAAAAGTATTAGTTTTTATTTATTCATCATTTTGACCGTATATATGCAAAAAAAAAAAAATAAATAAAATATATATATAATATATAAAAAATAAATAAATAATATAAAAATAAAAATAAAAGAAAATAAAATTAACGATCAAATTTACGATTAAAATTAAGATAATTAATTTACGTGTGTATAATAATATATATTGCAGAAAATGTTCCCTAAATATTATAAATATATACGTAAGATTTTTAGACGTATATACAATAAGATACCTATAATATATGATCAATATATTATATATAGGTAAAGGTATATATTATATAGTCATTAATTAAGATAATAAATAAAAGTAATAATATATTATACGAATATTAAAATCTTTAATCACCTCAATTACTGTTGTACAATTTATTATCTTATTCTCACATACTTATTATTATCATTATCATTATCATTATTATTATTATTATTATTATTGTGTAAATGAATTACATATATCTAAGAAAAAAAAACAAAAAAATTACTATTTATTTAACCATATATATAAACAATACATATATACTATACATAAAATAGTGAAATTTTTTTTTTTTAATTTATCGATATGTTCTGTACTGTTTCACATATAGGTATATAATTAACAGCAATTTGAAAACTAATTATGTATACATATACCTATATTTCCGCGTATATACGTAGTTACAATAAGTATTATACATATATATAGGTATACTTGTCCTGCAAGTGATAAATTTATAATAATTACGATTAAATTATTAATCAAACAAACTGCAGGCATGATTATAATGTTTCCTTTTAGCACGCGATGTAGTGAATCTTACTCGTTGTAAAATCCCAACCTTTGTTTTACATACCTATATATCTTATATACATACATACATACATATTATCTTAAATATTCTTATCTATATAACCATATATAGTTTTTTTTTCTTCTTTTTTTTTCTTTTTTCGACATACACACTACATATTACGTTATCAGACTGCAATTACAATTATTATACACACATCGAGCGTGCTGCAGTTGCATCCGCATTCTAAAAACTCAATAATCTCAATATTATACAAAACAATTTTTATTTATTCTAAAAATTTTTTCCGTTTTTTTTTTTTCAATCTTTGGTTCAAATATAATACAGATTTTTTTTATCGGAAGATTTTTTTTTTTCTTTTTCTTAATCGTTGCAATAAGCGTGATACTTCGCTCAATTTAAACGAGTATAAAATTTTAAGCGAGATATTATGTTACCAGCTACTATCACTACCGAGGATCTAGGAATGCAATATTGTCACCCTAAGCGACAAACGTTGCTTTCGTATTACCTAGGCTACATCTCGAGGGGGATTAAAGCGCAATGAAAATCCACTCATTCTCACCCCCCATGCTGCTTCATCCTATTCGTGGAAGAATGCAAAGTCTAACGAGATCCTACGAGTCGAAAGCGAGTCTGTACTATACAGTCTATAGAAAAATACTTCGATATATTATAATATATCGATAATATATAATAAACGATCAATAAAATTATTTCAAATTTAATCACCGTATAAAAATCTATTAAAAAAAAAAAAAATTATTTTGCTTGATAATTTTGAAAATAGATCAAGCCGAATGAAGGAGAATTATTAATTGATACAAAATTTCTATTTCTTTTCCTATATTTTTACTTTTCATCGCCTACGGTGATATAAGAAAAGTATTGGTTTTGGTAGAAAAGTGACTTTTGCTCATTTCAACGAATCTTCACGTTTTCGACCCTCTAGAATCCGAAAAACAGGTTTTTAGAAAAATGTCGGTCTGTCTGTCGGCCTGTTCGACAAACTCGCGCGGTGATCTCGGAAACGGCTCGATGAAAAAATCTGAAATTCACAGGACTTTACAACCAAATGATGGGCATGAAAAATTTCCATGTCTCGTTTAATTTGAACTTCCGGTTCTACCGGAAATGAATCGATTTTCGCTGTTTTACTGACGAACCTATACTTTTTTTCTCTGTATCACCTTTCTGAATGAAAGAATATATTTTTCCGAGTTGAAAATTTCATATATATAGGGCATTTCTTGCCAATGACATCAAAAAAATTGTAAATATACCCAGATCGAATTAGAATGAATGCACTGTATAAAATTGTTGTTTGTCAATACATAGGGCGATCCTTGCCAATGACAAAAAGAAATAGTAAGTGTACCCAGATCGAATTGTGATTAAACGCACTGTATGAAATTGTTGTTTGTCAATATATAGGGCATTTTTTATATGTGAAATTTTCAATTCTGATCTTTTTTTTCGATTCTTCATTACTTTTTTATACTTTGTCTTCCCCTGACAAACCCATCCTTTTTTTTCTATTTGATGAAAAGTACCTACTCCGAAAAACTGTTTTTCCGGCTTGTTTATCTCGTTGATTATCTATTTTCCCAGGCTTTTATCCTCAGACTGTAATGTTACAGGAACTGCACCTTATACCCTAATCAAGGACATAATTATTTACGAAATGAATTGGTAAGGTATGATATGACGCGTTGCACAGGAGGATCTAAAGAATTGGCGCTAAAGAACGTACGATCAATGACAACACGACGTTTATATCATGCCCTTTTCACACACGCTTAGCTAGATACTGCTGCTGTTGCTGTTGCTGTTGAAGCTATTACTGCATAAAACCCCTTGTCAAGATCTTCTCTAGCACGTATAATACCATCCCGCGACACAACCATGACGGGGTGGCGACACAAACCGACACAAACACTTCTCGCCACGTGCTGTGGCACGCGCCAAAACGAAAGAAGAGAATTTTCGGTGGTCGTTCGCTTCCTATATTAGATATTAGACACGCTTTCGAACAAGTATTACATTCCCTGTAGGCACACATTGGAACTCGTTAAGAATTATCAAGCTATTGCCGCTATCGTGTGTATGTGTGTGTGTGTGTGTGTGTGTGTGTGTGTTCATTTTGATACCGTCGCGCGTGGTGGAAGAAAATAATTAACAATATTTATTAAAGGGTGTATAAAATGACGAGAGAAATAAATGATCAAATAAAAATCAAAATTTAACGGATAAAAATCGCTATGTTTATCAATTATGTAGTAAAATGAATTGCAGCTGCATAAAACTTGATATATGGAAGCTTCGTTGACCTATAAGGCTAATCGAAGGACGTAGATTTTGAATTAATCAAGTATTTTATTGGAGGACTGCAAAGTCTGTGAGGAAACAAATTAAACGAGTTATAGAGCATCGAGGACGAGGGGATTGTTTTACAAATCGATTCAATTCTTCAGTAAGTCAGTCATTCGGTGCAGGTCTGTAACTGTGAGTCATTTAGTTAGTCGGTTGATGGGGTGTCTACGTTTTTCAGGTCCTAAATCAAGCCGGAAAACTAATACTGGCTATCCTTATCCTCGCTAAGGATATAAAGGATGGAAATTCCGATGAGTAGAAGAAAACCGCGATAAAAGCAATCTGTGTTTTTATCGAATTTCGATACTCGATGCTGAAGCAGGTTTTATACCTCTCGAAACCTTTCATTACGGATTTTATATATAGCTGGACCTTCTCATCTTCTCATAATTTCGATTAAAATTAATAGCAAATTGGGTAATCAAATACCTGAATTGGTTTTATTTTCGTTTAATATATACATAAAAGAAAATGGAATTTAGTCCCTTAAGAAAATTTATATACACGTAAGTATACATATACATATTTCCTCCTTCCTTCAGTCGTGTTTTTTCATCCCCTTCAACGATTCGGGACTATAACTCACGACTCTTTCTACTCGTGCTGAGATTCCTGAAGCTACTTCACCTCATCCACCCAGCAATGACCAATATTATGATAATTCACTCACTCCGACGTTTTCGTAGTTTCCCTCATCTCTCGTTCCTCCTCAACCCTCTTCGTAAACTGGCAGCCATATTTGAGTGGGTGTGGCCACCGTTGTCCTGGCAACATTCAG
The DNA here is from genome assembly GCA_963924015.1 of Macrophya annulata. Taxonomy (NCBI): domain Eukaryota; kingdom Metazoa; phylum Arthropoda; class Insecta; order Hymenoptera; family Tenthredinidae; genus Macrophya; species Macrophya annulata. The sequence continues at coordinate 4,035,593 of OZ001262.1, forward strand.
CTCGTTCGGCAGAATATCGACCTGAACCAACCCAAGGGTTGCTAGGCTGCCCTCCGAGAGGGAAAATGTTATCACTGCTTTGTGGTGGCTAAGATAGCAAGGTTCTACCTCTGCCTTGCTGTGAAACTCTAGCTGATGCTGGTAGGTAGGTACTGCGAGTTCCGACCACCACTCGCCATGTCCATGTCTTTCATTTTTCTTTCTCTCTTTTTATTTTTTTTATTTTTTCTTCCCTGTATTATGTATATATGCTTGTATATGTATATTTATTCATATAGGTACAGAGTTCACAATATAATATGTATATACACGCAAGCGGTTGTATATATGTACGTACATACATACATAAATATATATGTTATACTATAGATAAAAGAAAGACGAACCAAGAATTTTGACCATGTTAGATAATAGACCGAGTATGGTGATATATCAAATTCTTGGACAAAGTTTTTATACACAATAAGTATAGAATCTTGAAGATAATATTTTCTTTATGGTTTGTCAGGGGCTAATGTCGAACAGATATCTAACATTTCGTGCAGGTAACTAATATACTTCTTAATTCCTAATCTTCGTTTATCCTATTTCCGTTTTATGAAAGATGCATATAAATAGTGGGATATTATTTTTATCTTCTTCTTGTTTTATGTTCTTACAATTCATTTATATATTCATTTATGCTATTACAGTTGTAATTTATCGTCGATTATTTCCGTGTCTTCACGAATATATTTTATATTAAAATATATATATATATATATATATATATATATAAAAATAAAAGGTGTAGATAAAGAATGGCTATACATATAATACTTTGAAAAGTAAAACGGTCCATTCGTTGAGAAAAGTAGTCTGTTATTACTTGGTAATATTGTTTTCAGAAGTTGAGGACGTCTTAAAATGTTTCAGTAAAAATGGTCGCGCTTTTGACTCTCTCCAGTTTTTCTTTTTTCTTATTTATTTCTTGTTTCTTTTTTTTTTTTTTTTCTTTTTTCTTATTCTCATTCTAACCAACATTCAAATACTTTGGTTCGCCCGTGCTGAAACAGTTTTACCTTTATTTTTTTGTATTTTTACTTTATTTTAAGCCAGATATTATATGGTGGGAATAAAATAACGTGACTTTTTAAATTCCTTTGATACTTTGATAAGCTTTTTTTTATAAATAATAATGAAAATAATAAGAAATAAAGAATAATATACTACGATCTGTAATGGAGAATCTACCCTGTTCGGTTATGTTATATAAAATACCTTATATTAGTTACTATATATTTTATACTTTCGGGGGTTGTTTCTTCTCGACTGTTCAACATATTCTTTCTTTCAAAACCACTTTGCCTCCGGAACAAAGGAGGAACAAAGTTTTCCAGACGCAAGCCCGAATCTTCCCAAGAAACCTATACATTATAAATGTCTACACTTCCCCGTTTTCAGCTAAGGGTGATTCAGTTCTATTTCTCTCCTTCTTTTCTCTCTCTCTCTCTCCTTATCTCTATTTTATTTTTATTTTTTTTCTTATTTCTATTTTTTTACAATAAAGAAACTAATATTTCTAATTCCGTATGTATATGTACTACATAAAATACAATACCTAACACACACATATATACAGAGTCAAATCGTTATTGGCCTCCCTGTATACTCTCTCCTGTATTATAGTCTACGACGATCCTCTCCTGATTTCAATCGACTATACAAGACGCTTCGATTCCACCCTGGGAATTCGAAGGGTATACGCGTTTTACTCATACAACAAAAAAAAAAAAAAAAAAAAATAAAAACGCTGTATTCACATCGTACATATACCAGTAAAAAAAAATCTCATTGGGTATAGTTCGTACGAAATTCTATACTCAAAAGCTATAACAGCTTCAAATGGATGTCAATTGTTACTCTAAAAAGTTGATCTTGCAGCTATATATGAAAAGCCGACAAAATTGGTTAAAATTTACAAAGTTAAATCACTTTTATGATAAAATAAATTAAAATTTTTAGATAACGTGATGATTGGTTAATATAATCGTTAAATTTTTATATTTAAATCACGATTATATAATCTTTTATTAATAGATATATATACGTTACGTTGTCTAATTCAAACCATACGCAGAAGAAATATTTTAAGTCTTATACGATACGTAATTAAGGAAGTTTTTTTTTTTTTTTTTTTTTTATTTCCTATGATAAAAGAAACTCGTGAGATACCAAATGGTACCATACTGTCGGCGTTGCAGTTAGCCTCTAATCCTTTAAAGTTTCTCGTAAAAATTTAAAGACCACTCTAAAACGTGTTTAGAATTTATAACAAAAGAAGTATAATAAAGAATAAACAAAGAAAGAAAGAAGGTTAAAAAAAAAAAAAAAAAAAAGAAAAGAAGGCATAAAATTTGATCCACGGTTTAAATTAAAATGACAAAATATATTCCCACGCGTTTCTGTTTATTATTTAGCAAAAATTTTAGAAGTTAATTATTTCTGGACATTTCGTTATTTTATTGGGATAAAAATCGAAGAATAACGGATATGGGTTCTAATATGTGAAATTTATAATATACACAGTTCAAAGTTGGTTATATAGATACAAAATATATACACACACACGCATGTATGTACATACCTACATACATAGAGTAAATAAAAGAGCTAGACCGTAAGTTTAAATACAGCTAAAGCTGCATGTGCTTGCGGGGGGTCAAATTTAAATCTCACTAAGCGCGGCCATTAGTAAGAAGTGTAAACACTAAACTGCACAGTGCGTCAAAACTACCCTGTGGATATATGCCTAGTACATATACATATTTACAGTATATATATATATATATATACCTATATACATCGAATAAAATTCCTCATTTGTGTTAGTTATATACTTATATATGTACATACATACATACAATCAACGTATACATATAAATACATACGTAGAGATTTACGTATGAGGTAGTGTGTCCTCCGGGGTGAACGTGTAAAGCCAAGTGGCAGCTCTCCCACGAGGATTTTCGAACGATCTGTGTACACTTTAGGTACAATAAATACATATATACATACATACATACATTGGGGTATAACATTTCTGACCAAAATGAATAGGTACGCGTTAGACCGAGATTCGTTTCGTATGGATATTCGCGATTATAATGCTTTAAGAAAACAAAAAATAATTACTCAAGTTTCGTGGGTGGAGATAGAAGACCAAAGAGAAACAGGTATAGGGGAGATTTCAGGCGAAGTTGGTACCTCAGTTGAAAATGGGCGAAATTCTATTTTTTTTTCGTTTCAAGAATCTTTTTTTTCAATTTTGAGTAAACTTTGAAGAAAAATAATATAGGTATTAAAATATTTTATAAGGTTGGAATGATAGACGGTTAGATACTGGGAAAGTTCAAGAATTTGTAAATTTAATTGAGATGCTCTATAATCCGTGAATTTTGGAAGTTCCGAATTTTTGACTATCCGGATCTTTAGCTTATTCGATTTGAAATTTTTCAAACCGACTATCATATGCAGACTTCCGGGGAAATAGACTTTCCAAAAACAGTCAATCGGTGTTAATAAAATCCGGAATTTTTCACCGTTTCAGAACTTAAAAAAAATTCGTAACTTTGTATATGATAGATCCATTTATTTTTTTTTTTTTTAACTTTCGAATAGAAAAAGTATCTTGTTTATATTACCCAGAAAAAAATTATACTCAATCGTATACGTTGAGAAAAGAAGGAAAAAACGAAAGAAACATATTACGAATAAGAAATATAAGAAAATTCGTGCTGGTTTTCAAGCTTTCAAAGCACTTCAAGTATATTATTATACCTCAGAGTAGGTGGGTAGGTATACACGTTTCAGAACACAAAGCCAGTATACATTATAAAATATATACACATACGTATGTATACATACCTGTATCATGGTTTATTTTTAAATTTTAATTTACTAAAGTGAGAATTTTTCGACATAAGTATTTGATATTCCACTAAATTTCAAACGTACCTTTTTGATAAAACAAAAAAAAAAAAAATTTGTTTGAAATTTTAATGTAATTAAATCATTAAAAAAAAAAAAAAAATTTCAATCTTATATACAATTACCTTAAAATACTTTTCATTGTTTAATATTCTCTTTCATTTTTACGAGGGTTTAATATACGATAAAACAGTATTTATCATTTCCTCAAATCTTCGTATATATATTCACTAAACACTATTAACACTATCTGCTCGGATTTCTGTTAATCAATATGGCGCTAGCTGGCTAGCTATCACGTCTATAATTCGCAGGGTTTAGGTTTAGGTTTAGGTTTAGGTTTAGGTCCAGACGTATCTATGATCGTCACGGCGGGTGGTGCGACAATAAAATTATAGTAGCTGAGGGAGCGAAATAGATTGAGTGGATGCCAAGGGTAGGAATGAAACAATTAGGGGTGCCATAGACACACGCTCGACTGGACGCCACCCTCAATTACCGAAGAGGCGGCCAAGTGTAGATCACGTATATATACATACATACATATATATACATATATACATACATATATGCAGCTACAAACTTTCTACTCTACATAATATATATACCTGCACCCACATCATCGACTATATCGACACGATCTTGAATACCTTCTAAAACAAAACAAAACAAGCCAGAAAAATAGTTTTTCGGAGTACTTTTCATCGTGAGGAAAAAAAAGGATGGGTTTGTCAGGGGAAGAAAAAGTGTACAGAGTAATGAAAAACCGAAAAAAAAGATCAAAATTGAAAATTTCACATAAAAAAATGCCCTATATATTGACAAACAACAATTTCATACAGTGCGTTTGATCCCAATTTGATCTGGATACACTTACAATTTCTTCTTGTCATTGGCAAGGATCGCCTTATATATTGACGAACAACAATTTCATACAGTGCATTCATTCTAATTCGATCTAAGTATATTTACAATTTTTTTCGTGTCATTGGCAAGGAATGCCCTATATATATGAAATTCTCAACCCGGAAGAATATATTCTTTTATTCAGAAAGGTAATACAGAGAAAAAAGTATAGGTTTGTCAGTAAAACAGCGAAAATCGATTAATTTCCAGTAGAACCGGAAGTTCAAATTAAACGAGACATGGAAATTTTTCATGCCCATCATTTGGTTGTAAAGTCCTGTGAATTTCAAATTTTTTCATCGAGCCGTTTCCGAGATCACTGCGCGAGTTTGTCGAACAGATCGACAGACAGACCGAAATCTTTCTAAAAACCTGTGTCTTCGGATTCTAGAGGGTCGAAAACGTGAAGATTCGTTGAAATGAGCAAAAGTCACTTTTCGACCAAAACCAATACTTTTCTTATATCACCGTGCGTAGGTGCAGATGAAAAGTAAAAAATAATTATGGGAGGATTTAGACTTTGCAGCTCATTTTCGAATATTCTTACACAAAAGAAATTCAAAAATTATCTATGGCAAGACCTATATAATAAAAAAAAAAAAAAAAATTCAATAAAATGACAATTCATTTGCAAACTGAGATCATTTATTATTATCATTTTACCAACGCATGCGGTACATGTAGGTATAGGATAGACGATGGGATGTTGAGCTCGAGTATATCCTTAGACGATTTTCACTGAAATTTTCCACCAAATGATCACACGGGGGTCGTTTTAATCGCGGGGTATTTAAGGGAGACAATTGTGTAGGAGGGACGTTCGACCTGAGTGAGTTTCACGCACCACTGCCGGACAAATTGTTTTTAAACTGTGCGCAGAAGGCAAACTTTGTTCAGCATTTTCTTTTTTTTTTTTTTTTTTTTCTCCAATTCTTTTTAGCTTCATTTTTCGCTTCCATTTTGTATTGACTAATTGAGTTTACAGTATAGCTCGACGACATTTACTGATTCTTCGAGCCGAAAATATTTATTCCTAACCAAAAAAAAAAAACCCCCCAAAAAATCAAAATCAAAATGATAAAAAATTTATTTCATAATTTTTAATAATCCGGATTTAATTAATCAACTTTATATCAGAAAATAATATGTATAGGTTATCCACGATAAATTTCTCTTCCCGCTTATTAACGCGCGTTATATATAATAAAGTTATTAATTGCAGTTATCGATTTATTAATTATTCTCGTAAATTAACTGCAAAGTTTCTTCCGCTTACCCTGCGGCTTTGAAATTATCTGTTGGGGTATGAAAAAGATGAGATAGCGAAGAAGGATGGTATGAGAATCTGTAGGAACGGGAAAATTTCTATCCTTTACAACCTTTTAGCGAATAATTCAATTCTTCATTTAATTTATTTTTTACCGAGGTATATAGTTGGCTGTATATAATATATACCTATATACATATGTATATGTATATATTTCACTTTCAAACTACTTTACGGTTTAGTTCTAACAACAGTAGAACGATACTTAATTTTACTGGCCATACCGAAACTTAAGCAGCAGATTCTTGGGTGTTAAAAACCCTGCAGCAAAAACCACGCCCTGGTATATAGTTCGACCCCCCTTCCTTAAGTATCACCGCATCGTAAATCCTGCAAGAGTCGGAGAAATTTTGCAATTAAATATATATTTTTTTTCTTCTCTTATTCTTCTTCTTCTTCTTCTTCTTCTTTATTTTTCTTCTCTTCTCTTCTATCCTCTCCACTCGGCGACGAAGTAATAAAGTGTTCGTCAATTAAACTCCTCATAACATTTTTATAAAGTTCCATCCTCCGGCGTTGCTCACGGCTATTCTCTGCTATACCATCACCCCGGAAAAGGAATTAAATTCTCGGGTAAAGAATTAACTACCCTCCCTATCCTCCCACAACGAAGTAGGTACCTACGTAATTCTAAAGTATAGGATCAAGCAATTTTATCCTACTTAAAAAAGTTTCCGGATTTTATTCGCTAGTTAATTATAATTTTTTTTTTTTTTTTTTGTTAATATATAAAAAAATATAACTTTTTTCTACTTTATATTATATTATAGGTTCACGTACATTATGTACACTGCACTTTATGTACATATACATATACATACTATAGTCGCATCGTAATCTTTCGTCAGTTTATAACCTCGGTTAATGCTATTATAAAAACAAATTTATTTTGACAACTGCACGTGATCTAACAAAAACATTTCAACCCTTAATCCACTTATAGAATAATTCAAAATCCAGCACCTGCCTCTTACCATATGCCTGTAAAGCCGAATCCCCTATTATACCGATATGCGGGATCACACAGCCTCTTTATTATTTTTTTTTTTTAAATCATTCAAAACCTGTCACCAGTAACAATGAAAAACTGTTTTATTAAGTTTCATTATATTTTCTGACACGCTTATATATATATATATATATATACGATACACTCACCCCTTTCGAAAAAGTCCTCTAAATACTTTGACAAAAATTAAAACCATTTTTAAAAGTCTATAATATAAAAATAATCGAAAAATAATTTAACAATAATATTCATTGCTAAAAAATTTCTTAGAATTCGTTTAAATTAATCACATGTTACAATTTTTGGTGCCACGGTATATAATATCATGACAATTGATTCACCGCAGTCAAACTTTACCCTCGAAATATATAGATCGATATATTTATTCCTTTTCTATTACAGCGGGGGTATATCTTAACAAATAGTTTGTCACGCCGCGCACAATTTCATAAACTAATACCAGAGTAATTTATTATATACGGTAAATTCGCAATGCGAGGGGGTTGTATACGTACGTCAGCGCTAAGACCAGACCAGACCAGAGAGAAGACCAGACTTTAAATGGAGGGTCGTTAATGCGAGGATCATTCGTCCAAGGGTGGAACAAGGGCGGGAAATCATCCTTTTAATAATAACTGTCATAACATATTGAGGGTCAAACGTTAAGCGGTATCACGTGTGCTGTGTGAGGTTAACCTATAACGCACGTTTTCATCAATATTATAATATAAGATATACATTCATTCCTTTATTTTCTTCAAATTTTATAAACTAATTAATTCATACTCTTATTTTTCTTATAGAAATTTACTTTTCAAGGGATGAAGTTCTACTATCTTGTTACCTAAGCTCAGATACCGCAGATATATTGCTCTTCAATTTTATACTGGACATAAAAAATTTTCTCAGATAACCCCACGACTCGAAAACTTTACGAACGACTCTCTGGTATGTCAATAATATTGGTATAGATTCGAGTCTCAACATATTATCGGTATACGTGTTATCCAACCTTCGATCATGGTTTATACGTCTGGAGGAAAAATCTGTGAGGTTTTATAACCACGATAAAAAAATTAGAAAAAGAAAGAAAAAGGAATATAAGATGCAAATATGACGATAATAATTTTCACAGAAATCTCATATACTTCATTAAACGCTTGATGAGCAATTTAACTGCAGCGTTTAATCAACCGATTGATCAATGTTAGTCTGATTAAGATCAGACGTAGTACCATGGATTGATTTATGTTCTAATTGCTTCATAACTTGCTGAAGAATTTCTATATATATATATATATATATATATATATATATATATATATATATATATATATATATATATATATGTATACATAGATACCTATACATATATATGTATTGGACGACTGAATTGTCAGCGGTGCTTATACCGAACGGGACAATATCGTTCGTTATGCAATGTAGGACATGAAACTCCTTCTTGTAAATCCACCAGTAAACTGCAGCAGTTGTTCTGTATATACATGAAATTGTATTACTAATAATTTCCAGCATTTGAAACTTCGATAAATTGTCAGAGAAAGAGAGAACAGTATACTAAGTAGTATAACACATACATTATAGATGTGAAAAGTTGCGAGATTGTTAAGTTGTTATTCTGTTCGAGGTAATAAAGTTTAACAAGTCATTATAATATCATCGTTTAAAGGGTTAAAAATCCGTTTTAAATAAAGTAAAGCTAATTTAGTATAGCTGTAAAAAAAAAAAAAATAAATAAAAATGAAATAAAAAACTGACAAAAGGTGTCCTCAAAAATATATAGATAAAGTTTTTTATTTTCTATATATACACTCATGGTTTATATTTCCGTATAAATTCCGGAACCTGTCACAGCATAGAATTTAGCGAATCTAACGTTAAATTATATCTTCGAACTTCCGCGAGCGAGCAGTCGAAGAATAGTGCAAATGAAGCCTCCAGTATTTCAACACCCTCTTGAACCTCTCTATATATTATACACCAACACATCTATACGTATAGTTATAAGTTGGTTCGGTATGTTGTCAGCTAGCCACCCCTCATCTCCTCACCTAGTACTCCTCCTTCCTCTCTCTCTCTCTCTTTGGTATACCCTTACCACCGTTAAATTCAACCCCGTAAATTCCCCTCCGCTACTCTCGAGCCTAGTTTTACCCGAGGGTCGGTAACAGGGGTAGCAGTGACGTACGAAGTCAGCCTCGACGAATCAGAGAGTTGGTATTGGGGGTAAAAGGCGTGGCCTGTAATCTGCCCCAGGGTGTAATATCATACCGCTACGTGGACAAATAGACGGACGGACTAACGGACGGAGGGATGGATGGATGGATGGATGGATGGATGGATGGACAGACGAACGAACGGACGGAGGGATGTGACAGAGAGAGAAAGAGAAAGATATATAGCGAGGAGCCAGGGAATCCCCTCTCAACCCTCAAACATTTCAACCCCCGTTCTCTGCTCGAGCTACGAGCTGGCGGGAGCCTAGAACAAATAGTGGTTGTAGGCACGGCAGCTTCTGTGGTGATACGCCTCTAAGGTATTTCGTATTTCCTATTTGTGTGAGTTATGTATTTGCTCGTACCTCTTTCCCTTACCAATTCTCTTTCCACCCTCAATCTCGCTTACTCTCTCTCTCACTCACTCTCTCTCTCTCTCTTTCTATTTATATCTCTCTCCCTTTTATCTACAGAATTCTAGACCGCTTTTACTCTCTCTATAAATCTTTCTCCCGTTTTCTGTGTATCTACATCTTACTCTTTCACCATAGGTATATATATATATATATATATATATTCTTGAGTCTCAGAGACATTTATATATATGTCTGAATTTTTATATATACATATACCTATATACCTACTTCAGTTTTACCAGACGATTGTGCAGGGTGAGGAGATGACTTAATCTTATACATCCATAACATCGATCATGGCAAATATAATTACAATGCCAATAGATACGTAAAGAAGAAATTGCAGGCGATCCGAATTGTTTTGTAGAAGAAGAAAAAAACAAAATAAAAAAAAAAAAAAAAAACTTGTATAGGTAAATAATTATATATCGGCAATTTAACGACGTATCAATGAGATATGCGGAATTTCCTGAAGTTTCAGAAAACTACAATTTTTGCAGATAATACGATTATTGTAGTATAATTTACGCTTTAGATTTGACGTACATACATCTACTCTGTCCCTGAATCGTAGACGGGTTTATTATTAAGCAAACTGTAATTATAACAAGCTTTAATTGTTTCTCGTGATAGTTTAAAGGCTTTAATTATCTGCAAATAGCTATACCTATATGTATAAATGTGTATGTATATTATATATAAGATATATAATTATTGCACACGTTATTAATGCATAGACAAAAAAACAAAAAAAAAAAATAAAAAATTTCTCTTAGCTTTCATGTGATAATAATATGATACGTGGAGATAAAATGTTGTATAATTTGCTTAGACATTTTCAAGGTCGATAATTTAGATGTACTGCAACTTTGAAGTTTGCTAACGTTGCAATTTTATAAACGTATCGTATATACATATATGTATTTATATGTATAAGTGCAGAAAGAACAATTATGATCGCAGAACGTTATCAAAAAATTTAATATTTTAAATCATAAATATAGAAAAATAAAAATTCATAATGATGGTTATATTGTACGATTCCTGATACATATATTGTCCACATGTTATTGCCGACTAGATGCTGCTAGTAGCGCATATAGGTGAAATTGAATTTCTCTCATACTGTGACATCGTCAATTCGCACTTCACACTTGTCCACGTCACTCGAGAACCTGTAATATAGTGAGCATTATGTACATACATATATACATCTGATATGTATGTACCAACTACAGGCAATATTTTAGTGTTCTAAGCAGTCTGTGGATATAGATCTATACATATATATGTATACGAGATGTTCGAGCGATGCCAAGTCTAGCGGTTGTCGAAAAATCGACAAAATTTTTTTTTTGTTTTTTTTTATCTTCTTTTTTTGTATTCGTCACATTTTATATCCTTGCCTTGCAGAAAATAATTTGTCGACAAATGTCAATAAAATTGACGAACAACACGGTGATATATACAATATTATATATGTATATATACCAATACCTATATATTCGGATAAAATTTTACACCACACCGTTATACTTCGTTATCTGAAATAAAATTATAGAGTATATATCGCGGAACGTTGCGAGGCTACATTAATCCAATTACCTTCTTTACCATTTTTCGATAAATACGATTTGAAAATTTTTTAATAATTACTCGATATTAACATACTGTGTATAACTTGTTACCGCAGTGTTATAGTTTATAACAATTATTTATGATCTAATTACTTTATATATAGGGTGTTTAAATTTTCTATATATATATATATATATATATATATATATATATATATATATATATATATATATATATATATATATATATATATATATATATATATATATATATATATATATAATATGAACTTGAATTAAGATTTGAAGAAAATATTATCCAATCTAATGAATTGAACAATTATTTTATAATATATTATGCCTGTATATACTTACAATTTTTGGTAATGAAAAAGTTTATTACAAATGCACAGATGCAGGCTTTATCGTTTGAGAGGTTTGCGTGAATTATCCTGCATGCGATTACAGGGTATAATGTATACCTATATACCTATGTCTAAATTTTGTACGACAATACATGATCGTAACTGTATAACCCCCTTCTTGCAGGGATCGGTGCGCTATTCACTTAAACTACTTCGATTCAAGTGGGAAACGAGCGTTGAGCCTTGTGCAGAGGGAACGAGACAAATTGCTCAGTTTGTAAACGCTCACGCGCAAACGCACCTTCTATATGTGTATATACATACATACGATATGCGCTATACATCCACATGTGTAATATGTACATACATATATACGTGTAACTACATATGTAACAGCAGTGAAATATATACACTAGAACATCGGCAGCCATCTTGAACTTGCAGACAAATTTGCTAGAGATCTGCGGGCATGGAGGTGGAGAAGAAATTGGTCTGCACAAGTGCGTGCGTGACAGACTTTTATGTGATTGATTCAATCAGCGTGGCTCGAACAGTGAGCATTGTTCATTCAAATCCACCCCATTGGCGTCCTACGTGTTTTATACGTTTGAACTAAGCTTCAAGGTCTATGGATTTCAGGAAATGAATATTTCTACGTTTTTTAATAAATTGAACTCCCTTTCTGTCCACCGAAAGAAAAAATACTTGCAAATAACTATAACTAAAACGGAAAATAGATATCGTATTTAATTTTTTTACACAAAATTCATTTCCTGTGGATTACGCCAATGTGAAACACTGCAGAACATATATACATAGATGTGTGTGGATCAGTCCGGGACCAGAACCCAGAGGTTTAATAGTAGGAGTGATAAAGCGGGGCTGTGAGTGGCTGAGGGTTAGATGATAGTAGCCGAATACATTATATCATTCATTGGTAGGTATATATGACTGATCCTTTTGGTAGAAAATTCTCGTAATCTATGACGATAACAGGATGTAGTTAAATTAACATTTACTAAATTTACTAATCAGTAAAATTTTGCAACTGGTCTTTTCCCATCCTCCAGATTTTTTCAGGATTTTAAAAAGTCCACATCCAATCGATGCGGTATCGATTCCTCATTCTTTGTACAGAATAAAATTGTATGATTGTGAATCAGACGGAATAAAAGAAAAAAAAAAAAGAAAAATAGAATAAATTAGAGTAGTTTAAGTTTGAATTGATTTTTTGGTTCCTGCATATGAATCTGTTCTTCTATAGTAACTATATACTACATAGGTGTATTTGTCCCACCTATAGAACCCACTTATCGTGTGAAAAGTTATATTCGTTTGATAATTGGATGTGGCTAAAAGCCTGACTAATTGCAAGTATAACGGGAGTAGGTAACGTAACAACATATCCAGATGGTGGTGAATGATGTATAAATTTAATAGCGTAGGAGTGTGAGTATATGAGTGCGTGTGTGAGGTATGTATGATGGTATTCTTGTGGCAGTACAGAATATAAAAAAGGCCTGAAATTAAGTCCTTCAGACTTAGCCGCGGATCGCAAAGTCTAAAGAACCTAATCGCCGCGGGTCTTTGAACTCAAAGTTAATAACGCGTATTTATGTATTTGCCAAGCAATTAGCTTCGTGGCTATTAAATCCACCCTTAGCTACGGACTCCTACACACTGACAGACGCCCTGCTCTTCAGAGGAACAAGGAGAGTAGCGAGGTTGGTATGAAGGTACAGAGGAACAGAACCCAAAGCCCAGCTACGCTGTAGAGGGTGAAAAGTGTACTTAGTACTTTGCAATAAAACCGCCTATTTTTTACTCTTCACATTGTAATTCTATTCCTCCGACTACGCTATTCCTTTCTCTCATTCGCTTTCGAGGACCTTATACTGCATGAGCATTGATCTGAGAATTACTCAGTCAGAAAACACCTTGATTTGAAGCTTTTAAAATTATCTTTTATATTGCATGCAGCGATAACGCCATGATAAGGTCATCAGTGCCGAAAATGCGATGTCAGTGCCAAAAAATCGAGCTATTCTTTCGTACGTTTTGGCATTTGTTAGGGAATTGATTGGAACAGGAATAGGAACACTCACGAGAAACACCCTTGTGCAAAAACTGAAAGTCGTAGGTTCGCGTACTCCGATTTTGATAACGAATTTCCGTCTAAAACAGTTGCAGGAAGGGTAGTAGCCGTTTTCTTATTGGGGTAGAATGGTGGTATCAGCTGTAGACTCTAGTGAGTTGAAAACTTTTTACAATTGAAATTTGAGGACAAAAAATTCAGCAATGGCATTCATGAACAAATATTTCTCTCTAAAGCATCTTTTTGAAATATAGTGTTACGTTATTCCAAAATAGCGTAAGCTTATTCCAGAATATCGTAACATGATTCCAAAACGTGTTTGAGGGTTTCTAAATTTCAGTTTTGAAGATTTCATGGCAAGTTACGCGATGCATTGGATTGAAATCTGCGCAATTCTCTGCGTTTTTGACCTTGGCTAGCCGCTGCTCGGGCCGTAGTCTTGCAAAATAGACGTTAAAAAGTGTGTTTTTTTTTACAATATTTTTTAGCAGAGATAATTTTCAACAACTTTTGTCCGAAGCTTTTTTTTTGTAGGTCGAATATCTTTTTATCTACAGCGACGTAAAGCGGTTGATATCGCACGAAGTTTTAAAATTACTCGTATTTATCAGAGATTTTTGCAAATTATTAATTATATTAATTGCATACTAAGTATTTTACACTTTGCGCCATACTACCTGGAGCCACAATTCGGTTATATTTAAATAACCTCCCATTCAAAGTGTATACATATCGACTCTCAGTATCTCTATAAAATTAATTACATTATGCAGTGTATTATTGTAATATGATGTATGTGGTCAATATTTTCATAAATACTACATACATTTTTTAATAATTATTATTCTGGTGTAGCTGATGCAATAAATATACCAAAAATGTATAAGAGGTAATTCATCTGCGAGTAGGTTAGGGCTGCTACATTGCTACTTCATACAAGCAGTATAGTGTGTATACATGTATACAGTAATGCTCTAGTAATAAAGTCCCTCGAATTATTTCACAACAATTTATTTTAGTATGAGGTTACCGTTCCTTAAATAATGAAAGTTATTTTGAAACCACCCTTAATTAACAATGACTTCAACATAACATAACATTCGCCTAGTATTATACATGACGTGTCTAATTAGATTCAAATGAGGTGAATAATAAGTTCGCTACGACGATCCTCGGGATTGAAAAAACACAAACCTAAGATCAGAAGTCAAATATGTCTATACTACGTATTGCTATGCTTTCTAAATCCTATTTTCAACATCCAGGATTAACCAGGTATCTATTCTATCCTTATTAAACACCAAAAACTATCTTAGTATCCGTTATTTCGCTATAAAATTATACTTTTTAGGTTATCAAAGTCCGCATGCGATCTATGGATACTCTAACCTCACTTTTTCAAACCATTCATCACTTACACCCAACATTACATCAGCCCAATCATAGTCGATAAAAAAAATTTTCAAAATCAGTATTTTTAATAATGATTACAGGAATCCATGTATTCGAAAATGTTTCGAAAAAAAGGGGGAACTGCTAAACAAATTAAAGAGAGACTTTAATTCTTACCTTCGCAACGAATTTAAAATAAAATCAGCACCTGAAGGTCCGTCTCGAAGTACCGTGGCTCTAGGATTCGGAGGACTTGGGATAGCCGCTACATTCGCACTGAAATTTCGTGGAAACACAGCACTCTGCGAAAATAACAGAACTATTGGTTCAATCAAAATCACAGAAAAAGAGCCAGCCTTTCCTTGGACCAGATTTATACAATATTTATATCCTCATGTTTGGTATTTCTTGTTAGCGTTAGCCGTAAGTTAATTTTTTAATGAATTTCCAGTTCCATGTTGAACGGAAGCGAAAGACTAAGAATCTTTTCGCTATTTGAAGTTCTATAAAGAGCCAAATAATGAAATGCGAGCTTATTCTTCTTTAGAGTGCGTTTGCTGTTGCTGTATTGAATATTTGGATCCCTCAATGCATGGGTGGAGTAATAAATGTGGTTTCTAAAATAGCCGGTGAATCTAATGGATCTAAAGAGGCCGGGGCTAACAACGGAGCGTTTGTTGTGTTCGAGAAATTGGCAGAGCCAGCCTATCGTTTGGCACGCATGTATGTAGCCCAAGTATGTAAATATTGGCAAAACTTGGCTCTCAGCTTTTAGATGTGTTCATAATCTATGTATATATCAAAAAGAAATCTTAATCAAACAAAAAGAAGATTCAAAAATCTCTGGATAATTAATTTCTCACTTATTTCCCGCAGGCACTCTTCACCTTTGTGTATATCTACACGCTTTCCGGTATCGGAGAAAGGATAGCGATGAAGTTACGCCAGGATCTCTTCAAGTCTGTAATCATGCAAGACATGGCTTTCTTTGATCGTAATCGAACAGGAGAAATCGTTAATCGATTGACTGGTGATATACAGGATTTCAAGAGCGCTTTTAAAATGTGTATCTCACAGGGGCTGAGAAGCGTTACACAAATAGTAGGCTGCGTTATATCAATCACAATGATTTCACCTCAGCTAACTGGCGTCATGGTGATGTGTGTTCCCACCGTTATATTAGTCGGTGCTTTCCTGGGCTCAAGCTTAAGAAAAATGTCTAGGGAGGCTCAGAATCAGACCGCTAAATCAGCCGCAGTTTCCGAAGAAGCTATCAGCAATATTAGAACAGTAGATATCCGGATTTTCCATCCTTTTTAAATGATGATTCATTTTTTTAAAGATTTAATTCTTTAGGTCAGAGCGTTTGCTGCTGAAGAAAGAGAAATAGAAATGTTTTCCGAGGAAGTGGATCTTGCAGGACAAATGCATCAGCGTCTTGGCTTTAGCATTGGTCTATTTCAAGCAGGAACAAATCTATTTCTCAATGGAATTGTTCTGGGGACTCTTTACCTCGGTGGGCATTTGATGTCCGTTGGTCAGCTCACTCCTGGGGAATTAATGGCCTTTTTGATGGCGACTCAAACTATTCAGAGGTCTTTAACTCAGTTGTCTTTACTGTTTGGCAGCTACGTAAGAGGAATTAGCGCCGGTGGTAGAGTCTTTGAGGTAAATCTTAATGGATTTATCGATGCCGCAATCGCGATTAAACCCTGTTTCTTTTCTAATTATAGTTTCTTGATCTTCCGCCGTCTCCATTGATGGTCGGAGGCGAAGTAATTACTGATAGATGCTTCAGAGGAAATATCACCTTTGAAAATGTTACTTTCGAGTATCCAACTCGGCCGAATAAACCTGTCCTAAAAAATTTCAATCTTAAAATTCCGGCTGGTAAAACTGTTGCCATAGTTGGAGCGAGTGGGAATGGAAAAACGACAGTAGCTGCTTTGCTCGAAAGGTGCAAAAGTGCAGAAAAATTTTACGAACGGCTTAATCCCGTTGTTTACAACAAATTATGAAATAAACTCGTTATTATTCACAGATTGTACGACGTTAATCAAGGATCGATTAAAATTGACGGCACAGATATCAAAACTTTGAATTCAAGTTATCTCAGAGGCGGAGTATTGGGATACATTAATCAAGAACCGATACTGTTTGCAACATCGATAATGGAGAATATCAGATATGGGATGTATGGGGCTTCGGATAGCGAGGTGTTAAATATTTCTCTTACCCTTAATTAATCCATTAAATCAATCAGGAGCTTACATTTTTATTATTTCAGGTGATTGAAGCTGCACAAGAGGCAAACGCAGATGAATTCATTAGAAGTTTTCCACACGGATATAACACCTTGGTCGGCGAAAGAGGCACGCAACTATCAGGAGGTCAAAAGCAGAGAGTAGCCATCGCTAGAGCATTACTTAAAAAACCATCTATTTTGATTCTGGACGAAGCTACGAGGTAATTACTCATAAAAATATTTTTGAACAATTATCACGCTTTTACTGTTATCTGTAACTTTGTTTTTTCAAAGAATTTTCTTGCTCTCATGATTAGCTGAAATTTTTATCTACTTTACTAACTCTTGACTCAAGCAATTGTTATTGCTTTACAATCTTTGGTTGCATTTCCTTATGGCTAGTCATAATCTCAAGGTTTACAACTAGCTGCAAACTTTATATATCTTTACATTGGTTTTTTATATTTTTTTTTATTTTTGTTTATACGCTTTCACAGCGCTTTGGATTATGAAAGCGAAAGGGTCGTACAACGGGCATTAGAGACGGCAGCTAAGGGAAGAACAGTTCTTATCATTGCTCACAGATTAAGCACAGTACAAAATGCTGACATTATCGTCGTTCTGCAGAATGGCGTTATCGTCGAGGTAATAAAATGGTATCAGCCTTTTGGGCTAATCTTATTCCCCAAAAGAAAAGAAAATAATCAAATATTTACTTGCTAAATGAAGTCATCATTCTTTGAAATCTCTTTTCTTTCATATTTATTCCGAAAGATGGGCAAGCATGACGAATTAACGGCGAGAAAGGGAGCCTACTACAATCTGGTCAGCCAGCAAGAAAAACAGAAAGAAGAAGATAAAGAAAATGAACAACGTCAGCACGGATGATTGCGGTTTTATAATAATTTGTTTATATGTTACTTTAATTCCTTCCTGGTGAAGGTGATAGAATAAAGTATTTACCTATAGATATATGTATAAAATGAAGATTATTCTATATAAATTACTTATTACAAATAGCTTGACTTAAATGATCGTTGAGGTTCAGAATAATGTACAGATAGTTATTAATTTTATTTATTATATAATTTTCAATAAACTGTTGAGTTTGAACAAACTTTACCGTATGTTTTTGCGTTTAAATTTGCTTATGTAATTCAAAAGTATTCTACTCTAACAGTAATCCATGTACAATAACAAGCTTACAATTAGTTACTTCAGTTAACATATAAGTAAGCTTTTTAAATATTGAGAATATCACTCAAACTCTTTTATCTTGTAGGATACATACCGAGGACACCTGAAACTGTAAAAAGGTTGCGTTATTAAAAAATTTTAGTAATTGTATGGTTTATGAATTGAAATTAGACAACTAAACTGACTCTAAATGCATACTCCTGTTTTCTGTGAATCAAGTCATGCATCATATAATTTTATTTCAAAGTTATCTTATCGTGAGAAGTAGGATTTCGGAATATAATAGTAGCATGAAACTTCCTTTTTTTAAGTAGTAGTAAACTTAGTATTCCGTTTCATTCTATTCTCACGATTTGAACGTAAAAATAGAGGATCTTGCTCAGAGACAGAGAACTGTTTGTCAAACCAAATAAGTCTGGATTTCAAAATCAAATCATTTACTCCTATTACTTCACATTGAGATCCTTGGAACAAAAGTCATTTGTTTTTATTTAATCCTAATAATGCAAGAAGGCGGTGGTGTAATTACACCCTATAGTTCAGAATAAAGTATTTCTCAGTGTAAACTGCCAGTTTAATACTGGATATATTGTTGGAATAGATGAGGAGTATACTTACATCCTAATATTTCAATAGGATCGGTACAGAACTCATTGATTTCGTCATACATCAAACCGGCGGGGCAACTGAAGTCAATTTTAGTTAAATGATTGTAGTCTTCTTCAACACACATGTAGTACTTATCACAGTGGTCTGGGTTTGGGAAAAATCCTGGTTCGTAGCACTTGCCAGCTGTAGGTAAGCTTGGTATGACATCGTCAGGCTCATCACACCTAAGAGTTCTGGGATTGTATATTGTTAAATTTGGACAAGTCGCCGTAGTCATAAGAATCTCGCCATCATTGTAATGATTGCAGATATAAAACTTCTGGGGATCGACAGTATCACGGAATGTACCCTTTCCAGTGCAATTCTGAAGAGGACTAGCCTCGTTAGAACATTCTGGAACATTCTGGTTATAATCGCAAACTCCAAGCTCATCATTGAATCGTAGACATGTTGGACATTTTCGAACTGTACTGTGCCAAAAAACGCCTAGAAATCCACCCGTACAGTGAGAGTAATGAGTGCAGCTGTTGGGCACTCTCTTGTATCCCAACGATTTACAGTGAACTGGAACACAGAATAATATATCTTGATTCAATCTTGCTTACAATTGTTTCATTTATAATTCCGTTATCGAATGACGTCTGAACCACCAAAAACCGGATATTAGATTATTATTTGAGAAGCATACCATGAATCGGCTCTGGAGTGGTTGTCGGTAGAGTTGTTGTATCTGTATAGCAATCGGGGGACGGAGACGTTGTTTCGGTTGTTATGAGAGCGGTGGTGGACTCGAGTGTCGTTGAGCTTAAGGAAGTATTGTAATCCGATTCTGTTGTTGTGCCAACCGTTGTTGAATCTGATGTAGTATAGCTTGGGGTCGTCGTGTATTCTGATTTTGTCGTCGATTCCGGTGTAGTGTAACTTGAAGTGGTTGTATATTCCGATTCCGTTGTGGTTCCAGCAGTTGTTGTTTCCGATGTAGTATAGCTAGGGGTGGTGGTGTATCCTGATTTAGTCGTCGATTCTGATGTGGTGTAGCTTGGGGTAGTAGTATATTCTGATTCTGTTGTAATTCCGGCGGTGGTTGTTTCCGATGTAGTATAGCTAGGGGTGGTGGTGTATTCTGATTTTGTCGTCGATTCCGGTGTAGTGTAGCTAGGGGTGGTGGTGTATTCTGATTTTGTCGTCGATTCCGGTGTAGTGTAGCTTGGGGTGGTGGTGTATTCTGATTTAGTCGTCGATTCTGGTGTGGTGTAGCTTGGGGTAGTAGTATATTCTGATTCGGTTGTGGTTCCGGCGGTGGTTGTTTCCGATGTAGTATAGCTAGGGGTGGTGGTGTATTCTGATTTAGTCGTCGATTCCGGTGTAGTGTAACTTGAAGTGGTTGTATATTCCGATTCCGTTGTGGTTCCAGCAGTTGTTGTTTCCGATGTAGTATAGCTAGGGGTGGTGGTGTATTCTGATTTTGTCGTCGATTCCGGTGTAGTGTAGCTAGGGGTGGTGGTGTATTCTGATTTTGTCGTCGATTCCGGTGTAGTGTAGCTTGGGGTGGTGGTGTATTCTGATTTAGTCGTCGATTCTGGTGTGGTGTAGCTTGGGGTAGTAGTATATTCTGATTCGGTTGTGGTTCCGGCGGTGGTTGTTTCCGATGTAGTATAGCTAGGGGTGGTGGTGTATTCTGATTTAGTCGTCGATTCCGGTGTAGTGTAACTTGAAGTGGTTGTATATTCCGATTCCGTTGTGGTTCCAGCAGTTGTTGTTTCCGATGTAGTATAGCTAGGGGTGGTGGTGTATTCTGATTTTGTCGTCGATTCCGGTGTAGTGTAGCTAGGGGTGGTGGTGTATTCTGATTTTGTCGTCGATTCCGGTGTAGTGTAGCTTGGGGTGGTGGTGTATTCTGATTTAGTCGTCGATTCTGGTGTGGTGTAGCTTGGGGTAGTAGTATATTCTGATTCGGTTGTGGTTCCGGCGGTGGTTGTTTCCGATGTAGTATAGCTAGGGGTGGTGGTGTATTCTGATTTAGTCGTCGATTCCGGTGTAGTGTAACTTGAAGTGGTTGTATATTCCGATTCCGTTGTGGTTCCAGCAGTTGTTGTTTCCGATGTAGTATAGCTAGGGGTGGTGGTGTATTCTGATTTTGTCGTCGATTCCGGTGTAGTGTAGCTTGGGGTGGTGGTGTATTCTGATTTAGTCGTCGATTCTGGTGTGGTGTAGCTTGGGGTAGTAGTATATTCTGATTCGGTTGTGGTTCCGGCGGTGGTTGTTTCCGATGTAGTATAGCTAGGGGTGGTGGTGTATTCTGATTTAGTCGTCGATTCCGGTGTAGTGTAACTTGAAGTGGTTGTATATTCCGATTCCGTTGTGGTTCCAGCAGTTGTTGTTTCCGATGTAGTATAGCTAGGGGTGGTGGTGTATTCTGATTTTGTCGTCGATTCCGGTGTAGTGTAGCTAGGGGTGGTGGTGTATTCTGATTTTGTCGTCGATTCCGGTGTAGTGTAACTTGAAGTGGTTGTATATTCCGATTCCGTTGTGGTTCCAGCAGTTGTTGTTTCCGATGTAGTATAGCTAGGGGTGGTGGTGTATTCTGATTTTGTCGTCGATTCCGGTGTAGTGTAGCTTGGGGTGGTGGTGTATTCTGATTTAGTCGTCGATTCTGGTGTGGTGTAGCTTGGGGTAGTAGTATATTCTGATTCGGTTGTGGTTCCGGCGGTGGTTGTTTCCGATGTAGTATAGCTAGGGGTGGTGGTGTATTCTGATTTAGTCGTCGATTCCGGTGTAGTGTAACTTGAAGTGGTTGTATATTCCGATTCCGTTGTGGTTCCAGCAGTTGTTGTTTCCGATGTAGTATAGCTAGGGGTGGTGGTGTATTCTGATTTTGTCGTCGATTCCGGTGTAGTGTAGCTAGGGGTGGTGGTGTATTCTGATTTTGTCGTCGATTCTGGTGTAGTGTAGCTTGGGGTGGTGGTGTATTCTGATTTAGTCGTCGATTCTGGTGTGGTGTAGCTTGGGGTAGTAGTATATTCTGATTCGGTTGTGGTTCCGGCGGTGGTTGTTTCCGATGTAGTATAGCTAGGGGTGGTGGTGTATTCTGATTTAGTCGTCGATTCCGGTGTAGTGTAACTTGAAGTGGTTGTATATTCCGATTCCGTTGTGGTTCCAGCAGTTGTTGTTTCCGATGTAGTATAGCTAGGGGTGGTGGTGTATTCTGATTTTGTCGTCGATTCCGGTGTAGTGTAGCTTGGGGTGGTGGTGTATTCTGATTTAGTCGTCGATTCTGGTGTGGTGTAGCTTGGGGTAGTAGTATATTCTGATTCGGTTGTGGTTCCGGCGGTGGTTGTTTCCGATGTAGTATAGCTAGGGGTGGTGGTGTATTCTGATTTAGTCGTCGATTCCGGTGTAGTGTAACTTGAAGTGGTTGTATATTCCGATTCCGTTGTGGTTCCAGCAGTTGTTGTTTCCGATGTAGTATAGCTAGGGGTGGTGGTGTATTCTGATTTTGTCGTCGATTCCGGTGTAGTGTAGCTAGGGGTGGTGGTGTATTCTGATTTTGTTGTTGATTCCGGTGTAGTGTAACTTGAAGTGGTTGTATATTCTGATTCTGTTGTAGTTCCGGCGGTGGTTGTTTCCGATGTAGTATAGCGAGGGGTGGTGGTGTATTCTGATTTTGTCGTCGATTCCGGTGTAGTGTAACTTGAAGTGGTTGTATATTCTGATTCTGTTGTAGTTCCGGCGGTGGTTGTTTCCAATGTAGTATAGCTAGGGGTGGTGGTGTATTCTGATTTAGTCGTCGATTCCGGTGTAGTGTAACTTGAAGTGGTTGTATATTCCGATTCCGTTGTGGTTCCAGCAGTTGTTGTTTCCGATGTAGTATAGCTAGGGGTGGTGGTGTATCCTGATTTAGTCGTCGATTCTGATGTGGTGTAGCTTGGGGTAGTAGTATATTCTGATTCTGTTGTAGTTCCGGCGGTGGTTGTTTCCGATGTAGTATAGCGAGGGGTGGTGGTGTATTCTGATTTTGTCGTCGATTCCGGTGTAGTGTAACTTGAAGTGGTTGTATATTCTGATTCTGTTGTAGTTCCGGCGGTGGTTGTTTCCGATGTAGTATAGCTAGGGGTGGTGGTGTATTCTGATTTAGTCGTCGATTCCGGTGTAGTGTAGCTAGGGGTGGTGGTGTATTCTGATTTTGTCGTCGATTCCGGTGTAGTGTAGCTAGGTGTGGTGGTGTATTCTGATTTAGTCGTCGATTCCGGTGTAGTGTAGCTAGGGGTGGTGGTGTATTCTGATTTAGTCGTCGATTCCGGTGTAGTGTAGCTTGGGGTGGTGGTGTATTCTGATTTAGTCGTCGATTCCGGTGTAGTGTAACTTGAAGTGGTTGTATATTCCGATTCCGTTGTGGTTCCAGCAGTTGTTGTTTCCGATGTAGTATAGCTAGGGGTGGTGGTGTATTCTGATTTTGTCGTCGATTCCGGTGTAGTGTAGCTTGGGGTGGTGGTGTATTCTGATTTAGTCGTCGATTCTGGTGTGGTGTAGCTTGGGGTAGTAGTATATTCTGATTCGGTTGTGGTTCCGGCGGTGGTTGTTTCCGATGTAGTATAGCTAGGGGTGGTGGTGTATTCTGATTTAGTCGTCGATTCCGGTGTAGTGTAACTTGAAGTGGTTGTATATTCCGATTCCGTTGTGGTTCCAGCAGTTGTTGTTTCCGATGTAGTATAGCTAGGGGTGGTGGTGTATTCTGATTTTGTCGTCGATTCCGGTGTAGTGTAGCTAGGGGTGGTGGTGTATTCTGATTTTGTCGTCGATTCCGGTGTAGTGTAACTTGAAGTGGTTGTATATTCCGATTCCGTTGTGGTTCCAGCAGTTGTTGTTTCCGATGTAGTATAGCTAGGGGTGGTGGTGTATTCTGATTTTGTCGTCGATTCCGGTGTAGTGTAGCTTGGGGTGGTGGTGTATTCTGATTTAGTCGTCGATTCTGGTGTGGTGTAGCTTGGGGTAGTAGTATATTCTGATTCGGTTGTGGTTCCGGCGGTGGTTGTTTCCGATGTAGTATAGCTAGGGGTGGTGGTGTATTCTGATTTAGTCGTCGATTCCGGTGTAGTGTAACTTGAAGTGGTTGTATATTCCGATTCCGTTGTGGTTCCAGCAGTTGTTGTTTCCGATGTAGTATAGCTAGGGGTGGTGGTGTATTCTGATTTTGTCGTCGATTCCGGTGTAGTGTAGCTAGGGGTGGTGGTGTATTCTGATTTTGTCGTCGATTCTGGTGTAGTGTAGCTTGGGGTGGTGGTGTATTCTGATTTAGTCGTCGATTCTGGTGTGGTGTAGCTTGGGGTAGTAGTATATTCTGATTCGGTTGTGGTTCCGGCGGTGGTTGTTTCCGATGTAGTATAGCTAGGGGTGGTGGTGTATTCTGATTTAGTCGTCGATTCCGGTGTAGTGTAACTTGAAGTGGTTGTATATTCCGATTCCGTTGTGGTTCCAGCAGTTGTTGTTTCCGATGTAGTATAGCTAGGGGTGGTGGTGTATTCTGATTTTGTCGTCGATTCCGGTGTAGTGTAGCTTGGGGTGGTGGTGTATTCTGATTTAGTCGTCGATTCTGGTGTGGTGTAGCTTGGGGTAGTAGTATATTCTGATTCGGTTGTGGTTCCGGCGGTGGTTGTTTCCGATGTAGTATAGCTAGGGGTGGTGGTGTATTCTGATTTAGTCGTCGATTCCGGTGTAGTGTAACTTGAAGTGGTTGTATATTCCGATTCCGTTGTGGTTCCAGCAGTTGTTGTTTCCGATGTAGTATAGCTAGGGGTGGTGGTGTATTCTGATTTTGTCGTCGATTCCGGTGTAGTGTAGCTAGGGGTGGTGGTGTATTCTGATTTTGTTGTTGATTCCGGTGTAGTGTAACTTGAAGTGGTTGTATATTCTGATTCTGTTGTAGTTCCGGCGGTGGTTGTTTCCGATGTAGTATAGCGAGGGGTGGTGGTGTATTCTGATTTTGTCGTCGATTCCGGTGTAGTGTAACTTGAAGTGGTTGTATATTCTGATTCTGTTGTAGTTCCGGCGGTGGTTGTTTCCAATGTAGTATAGCTAGGGGTGGTGGTGTATTCTGATTTAGTCGTCGATTCCGGTGTAGTGTAACTTGAAGTGGTTGTATATTCCGATTCCGTTGTGGTTCCAGCAGTTGTTGTTTCCGATGTAGTATAGCTAGGGGTGGTGGTGTATCCTGATTTAGTCGTCGATTCTGATGTGGTGTAGCTTGGGGTAGTAGTATATTCTGATTCTGTTGTAGTTCCGGCGGTGGTTGTTTCCGATGTAGTATAGCGAGGGGTGGTGGTGTATTCTGATTTTGTCGTCGATTCCGGTGTAGTGTAACTTGAAGTGGTTGTATATTCTGATTCTGTTGTAGTTCCGGCGGTGGTTGTTTCCGATGTAGTATAGCTAGGGGTGGTGGTGTATTCTGATTTAGTCGTCGATTCCGGTGTAGTGTAGCTAGGGGTGGTGGTGTATTCTGATTTTGTCGTCGATTCCGGTGTAGTGTAGCTAGGTGTGGTGGTGTATTCTGATTTAGTCGTCGATTCCGGTGTAGTGTAGCTAGGGGTGGTGGTGTATTCTGATTTAGTCGTCGATTCCGGTGTAGTGTAGCTTGGGGTGGTGGTGTATTCTGATTTAGTCGTCGATTCCGGTGTAGTGTAACTTGAAGTGGTTGTATATTCCGATTCCGTTGTGGTTCCAGCAGTTGTTGTTTCCGATGTAGTATAGCTAGGGGTGGTGGTGTATTCTGATTTTGTCGTCGATTCCGGTGTAGTGTAGCTTGGGGTGGTGGTGTATTCTGATTTAGTCGTCGATTCTGGTGTGGTGTAGCTTGGGGTAGTAGTATATTCTGATTCGGTTGTGGTTCCGGCGGTGGTTGTTTCCGATGTAGTATAGCTAGAGGTGGTGGTGTATTCTGATTTTGTCGTCGATTCCGGTGTAGTGTAGCTTGGGGTGGTGGTGTATTCTGATTTAGTCGTCGATTCCGGTGTAGTGTAACTTGAAGTGGTTGTATATTCTGATTCTGTTGTAGTTCCGGCGGTGGTTGTTTCCGATGTAGTATAGCTAGGGGTGGTGGTGTATTCTGATTTTGTCGTCGATTCCGGTGTAGTGTAGCTAGGGGTGGTGGTGTATTCTGATTTAGTCGTCGATTCCGGTGTAGTGTAGCTTGGGGTGGTGGTGTATTCTGATTTAGTCGTCGATTCCGGTGTAGTGTAACTTGAAGTGGTTGTATATTCCGATTCCGTTGTGGTTCCAGCAGTTGTTGTTTCCGATGTAGTATAGCTAGGGGTGGTGGTGTATTCTGATTTAGTCGTCGATTCCGGTGTAGTGTAACTTGAAGTGGTTGTATATTCCGATTCCGTTGTGGTTCCAGCAGTTGTTGTTTCCGATGTAGTATAACTAGGGGTGGTGGTGTATTCTGATTTTGTTGTCGATTCCGGTGTGGTGTAGCTTGGGGTAGTAGTATATTCTGATTCGGTTGTGGTTCCGGCGGTGGTTGTTTCCGATGTAGTATAGCTAGAGGTGGTGGTGTATTCTGATTTTGTCGTCGATTCCGGTGTAGTGTAGCTTGGGGTGGTGGTGTATTCTGATTTAGTCGTCGATTCCGGTGTAGTGTAACTTGAAGTGGTTGTATATTCTGATTCTGTTGTAGTTCCGGCGGTGGTTGTTTCCGATGTAGTATAGCTAGGGGTGGTGGTGTATTCTGATTTTGTCGTCGATTCCGGTGTAGTGTAGCTAGGGGTGGTGGTGTATTCTGATTTAGTCGTCGATTCCGGTGTAGTGTAACTTGAAGTGGTTGTATATTCCGATTCCGTTGTGGTTCCAGCAGTTGTTGTTTCCGATGTAGTATAACTAGGGGTGGTGGTGTATTCTGATTTTGTTGTCGATTCCGGTGTGGTGTAGCTTGGGGTAGTAGTATATTCTGATTCGGTTGTGGTTCCGGCGGTGGTTGTTTCCGATGTAGTATAGCTAGAGGTGGTGGTGTATTCTGATTTTGTCGTCGATTCCGGTGTAGTGTAGCTTGGGGTGGTGGTGTATTCTGATTTAGTCGTCGATTCCGGTGTAGTGTAACTTGAAGTGGTTGTATATTCTGATTTTGTTGTAGTTCCGGCGGTGGTTGTTTCCGATGTAGTATAGCTAGGGGTGGTGGTGTATTCTGATTTTGTCGTCGATTCCGGTGTAGTGTAGCTAGGGGTGGTGGTGTATTCTGATTTAGTCGTCGATTCCGGTGTAGTGTAACTTGAAGTGGTTGTATATTCCGATTCCGTTGTGGTTCCAGCAGTTGTTGTTTCCGATGAAGTATAGCTAGGGGTGGTGGTGTATTCTGATTTAGTCGTCGATTCCGGTGTAGTGTAGCTTGGGGTGGTGGTGTATTCTGATTTTGTCGTCGATTCCGGTGTAGTGTAGCTAGGGGTGGTGGTGTATTCTGATTTAGTCGTCGATTCCGGTGTAGTGTAACTTGAAGTGGTTGTATATTCCGATTCCGTTGTGGTTCCAGCAGTTGTTGTTTCCGATGTAGTATAACTAGGGGTGGTGGTGTATTCTGATTTAGTCGTCGATTCCGGTGTAGTGTAGCTTGGGGTGGTGGTGTATTCTGATTTAGTCGTCGATTCCGGTGTAGTGTAACTTGAAGTGGTTGTATATTCCGATTCCGTTGTGGTTCCAGCAGTTGTTGTTTCCGATGAAGTATAGCTAGGGGTGGTGGTGTATTCTGATTTAGTCGTCGATTCCGGTGTAGTGTAGCTTGGGGTGGTGGTGTATTCTGATTTAGTCGTCGATTCCGGTGTAGTGTAACTTGAAGTGGTTGTATATTCCGATTCCGTTGTGGTTCCAGCAGTTGTTGTTTCCGATGAAGTATAGCTAGGGGTGGTGGTGTATCCTGATTCAGTCGTCGATTCTGGTGTGGTGTAGCTTGGGGTAGTAGTATATTCTGATTCCGTCGTTGTTCCTGCTGTGGTTGTTTCCAGAGTTGTAGAGCCTGAAGTAGTTACGTGCCCTGATCCTGAATTATGACCCTCATTTTGACATTTGCTGGACAATTCATCGCATGGCTTCACAAATGAACACATTTTCTGTTTCTCTTGATATATCGTACCCGTTGGGCACCTTATTACTTGTTGCAAAAATTTATCCTCTCTCGAGTTACACATGTAAAATAATGTGCAGTCGCTCTTCACTGGAAATCGTCCTGCTCTTTCGCAAAGAGGTAATTTCAATGTATCTCCGATCCCATTTTTTATCCTAACAGTTTCTTTCGTGTAAGTAATAGTCACCGCCTCACATTTTTGCAACTTACGATTAAAGTAATAGCCTTCATTGCATTGCACCAAAATTTTTTTCCTATGCACGCATAGATAATATTTGTCAACTTCTTCTGCGTGTGGGTACAAACCGTCTGTTCCACATTTTTCCCATTCGTTTCTAACGAATCGGCCTTCTCCTGGAATCGTCCGACATTCCCCCCCGTCCTCGTATTGAGTTTTCTTACATCCACGTCTTGCAGATAGCTGTAATTTTGCCAATCAAAATTTATTCAAAGTATAATATTACAATTTTCAGTTATCTGGTTGATTTCAATGTATGTACACAATAAGTCAAAGCTAGACATGAAACTCCATAACTGTTGAATTTTCCCCTAATTTTTTCGGAACCATGAGTTCAGTATCAGGATCAAGAACACCTTCAAATTCAACTTATTGATCTACTGGTCTATTAAAAAATCAAACTTTACTGACTTCGTCATCAGAATTCTGCAGTATTCATAATGCCCAACCAAATTCGAACATTCAATCGAACGGCTAAAAAATTTCAGAACTTTCACCGTGGTTTACAAAGCTGATTTTCGGAATCATTTTTCCGCAAGTCTTGTGCAATAAAATACCCAAATAATCCCTATTTATACCCCCTCAGAAAATCATAAGAAAAGAATTAATCAACAGTGGCTATGTGTGAGCTACACCCTTAAAAGAAAATGTTGGAATAGTAAAAGGTTAAAATGCGATTATTTCTTAGATATGTATTTCCGGGATGTCAAATTCGTGATAGCTGCGATCAAAGTTGTTTCAAAAATAAATTGGGGAAAATCATGTTACAACTAATTCACTGATTTTGATTTTTCGTTATCCTCGGTAATTGAAAAATCTTAAAGTCAATGTTAGTTTATCGTAAAGAATAGAATTACATCTCACCCATCCACCCGAGGTATTCGTAACAGATATAAAGATGAGAAGTAACACTTTGTTGGACAATGGCATTTTTTTAATCTTCGCGTCTCAACGATCTGAAAAAAACTGAGCAAGCTCCGTTTCAGACTGTTAACAAACACCGTTCTTGCTCACGCACTTATTGTCAACAAATATTACTGAATTATCAAGAGAACGGTTACTTAAATGCATTGTCGTGTCTTGAACGTGCTCAAACTTCAACACATTCTTCCCCCGCCTAGATGTTTGAAATGATTTAATTTTTTCTTATTTTAAAATTCGTCCGTAGAGTCGGCATTAATTTTCGACATTTTCTGATAGGGTATACTTAAATCGTTAAAATTCTAATCTTAATAATGGCACTTACACGTGCCCCACGTACAGCACATACGATTAAAGTAGTTCCCCATCTATTGCACGTCGGACACGACTTCTAATTTTATTTTCATCTGTGTAAACGACACACAATATTACTATGGATTTCGCTTAGTATCTTTACTTATTAAAGATCGGACAGAAAAGTGCTTTTCCTTTCTCGGAGCGAAGAATATTTACAACTTTTTTTTCTTAATATTTCTGGGCAGTAATAGCTATTCAAAATTTATTTGAAAATCAAAAATTTGTTCATCAATCATCTTATCAAATTTTTATTATCATACTTATTCGGAATCTCTTGTAAAATGATAAAAATTGCTTTTTCATTCCTGGTCATGATCTAATGTCCGAAGAATTCTCGGATCCAAGAAGACTTACAGCTTGCATTCAAAAAAAAACTTTCCAGTTGCATTTTCTCCGTATTTCATTGCAGCATTATCATTTGCACTTTATAGGTCACTGCATAGCCATATGCACGTATGTGTACGAAGATAAACTCGATTCGTGCTGTTTGAGAAGTTGATAAAATTCCTTGACGTCATCGCCTCGTGTTGAACGCAAGAGAAAACTATCTTATAGGTACATTTGACGTCCAGTTTTAACCCGTTATACCAAAAATATTAATCGATTTTAAATTCGTCCAAAAATTCGTTACACATTCGTGACTTGATCTATGATAATGGGTTATAAAAAGGTTTTTTAAAAAGGCAAAATTTGTAAATAAAATGCTTTATTTAATCTCCATAAAAAAATTAATCAGATAATTATAATTTAAGTATTTACACCTTATACATATTTACACCTCAAATACAAACATCTATATTTAATATTTTCATTATAATAATCTATTTTTTTTTTTCGATAATTTCATACAAATTTACCAACAGCTATAATATTATTTTCTACTTATACAATATTCACCTTTATGTATACTCATTTACTCGATTCACAGTTAGTGTTAGTTAGGATCGACTAAATATCGCGTTTAGTAATTATTTATTACCGTAGTTTATTTCTTTGTTCAATCAATCATTTCATTTATTCGTTAATTAATTAACTAATTATTATTATTACCAACAACTGTGAATATTCCTTTGCAAAAACAAATGCAATTCATCATTTTCAATTGTAATTATGTATGTATGTACGATGTGTTTGTGTCTATATAATGTATAAATAACGTCATCCGTTTTAAATGCGAATAAAAAATTTTCAAAGGAGGAGTTTACCTTCCGAATTATCTATACCTCTACTAT
Source organism: Macrophya annulata (assembly GCA_963924015.1). Taxonomy (NCBI): domain Eukaryota; kingdom Metazoa; phylum Arthropoda; class Insecta; order Hymenoptera; family Tenthredinidae; genus Macrophya; species Macrophya annulata. Next base: position 4,066,788 of record OZ001262.1, read on the forward strand.
ATATTCTATAAACATTTTTCAGTCTAATTCTAAATTAATTATCAGACACAATTCATTAACTCTCTATAATATTGATTGTTATATTATCATTGACAATACAGCGGGCCGAGATCAGTGTGTTAAAAAAAACAAATAAACGAAAAAAAAAATTCCACACAGGTATATAAATATAGTATGCAGATACAAAAATTCGCTGTAATATCCGAAATAATACCAGATTAACAAAGATGCAACAGAAAAAGCGAAAGAAAAGGAGAAAACACTTGCTTTAGATCTTATATGTAACCTTTGGAAATAAAATTTAATAATAGCGAAGAAACGAATTCTCTATGAATAAAACTAATTGATATAATTATCAAAGTTTAGAAGAAAGGAAACCAAAAAAACTGTATTATGGAATCAGTTTTATCATCAGTCTATAAAATTTGACAATATTCAAGTAAGTTATTATCTCTGTTATCTAGGCATTTGTATGATTCCATATCAAAGAAAAAGAAAGAAAAAGAAAGAAAAAGAAAACATTAAAAGAATGACAATGCGAGAAACAAATTTCTAATATTATTCTATAAAAATAACAAGATAAGATACAGTGTTCATAAAATTCTATTCATATCTTGAACAATAGTTAATCCCTGCAGCAGTTTGCAATTGTATATATACAAAAAAGAAGAGAAACAAAAAAAAAAAAAACCACATAAAACATTAAGAAAAAACAATTTATCTTCCTCCAATTGACCAAATGATTAATTAAGTAACAAAATAACTACATCTTATCAAACCCTGGATTGATCACCAATCGTCTTGCGGTAATTTATAGGTATAATTATCGCTTCTAATAACTGTAATTCCTGCCCCGTAATAAGGCATAACGTAATGAGAATTGTCAGCTGGACCTACAACTTGAGTAGCTATTAATATGACGTCAAAAAATTGACCAACGAATAGAAATCCCAGTGTGCTAAGTTTGAGTAAACCAAGTGCTGGATAACCAAGGTAAAATCTATCAGCTCCAAACATACCGAGGAATATTGAAAGCAGGAGAGACGTTTCAAAAGAATAACCATTCCTGAAACGAAAGAATAAAAAAAAAAAAATATAGAAAATTTGAGTTTATAGTTTTGAAATTAATGCTGAATCGATTTGGAGCTATTTACTTACGTCCATTTGCACGGAATGTCTTTTTTGAATGTGTTATTCCCAGTTTCTTCGCAAATCAGATCCTTAGCAGCGAGACACAAGACTAAAACATCGAAATTGTGAATTGGAAAAAAGCGATATCGGTATAGATGGAAATAAAAGACGTTGTATATGTTGATTATTTTAATTAACGTTTAATTATTACTTGTATACCTTTAGCCTTTTGTTTTTTCGTGCATCCTTTCGGCTGTTGCGTTTTAGGATCAACAAAATCGTTGTGGTCTGGATGAGGACAGATGTATTGGCCTAGTCTTAGATTCTCGCATTTAGTCGTGTACGCTTCATTATAATCGCATATACCAATTAATAGGATTAAAATCAACCCCCGATAGTTTAAAGTTTGAATATTCATGATTAAACTATTAACTCATCTCTTCAGTCTCAAACATATAACCTAAAACTTCAGAAATAGATGAGAATTCCAAAAATACAATATAGGCTATAGGCTGCAATGCTAGTTGTGTCATTCTCTGTCACACGGCGCCACCAATCGGTTGATTGTATAATGCCATCTGTTAACAAACCACAGACCTATCTTTGCCGTAAAAATACAAGCGGGAATCGGTTCGAATTCATTATTTAATTAATATTATTACTTGCAATTTGTAGAGATGATTAAATACGTTGAGACTCAGGTTTGACTTTAGTTTAATTTCTTTATAGATAACTTATTGGACTAGAATATAATTATCTTGTTCAATTAGAACGATTCTAGTCAGGCTTGTTCGAGAGAAACTGCAGCGGATGCGTGAGATTTCTAAAATTAGTGATTTCTTATATCAATGTTGATCTGGTTTATCGTCCTGTCTCAATTAAATACACTTTGATGTCATACTGCATCTACTGAGATAAAAACATAACTAATGTAATCTTTTTCTATCATCTGAAAAACTGTAAATATTAAACCTTTCATTTCAGAATATCATTTTATAGTTAAACTAAATGGCAGTTAGTTTTTTTTTTCAATAATATTAATAAAGAAAATTATAATAATTATTATGTACATGATCGATGTATATGTGAGCACGTTTAAAAGCAAAAAAAAATTGAATAGCTACATCCATTCGACATACCCTAAATACTTGAGCCTATTTCGATAAGCGTTATTTCAATATTGAATAAAAAGTATACCGTGATATATAATTATCGTCACGCACGTATGAACTAATCTTAGTACGTATATATTACACCTGTATAAAGAAGAAATATTTTCTTTGTAAATTTTTCTTAATAAATTAGAAAAACGAGCGTAATTTAATATTAAAATATATGGGATAATTGTAGCAGAAAGTGGAGGCAGACATGCACTCTCTTCATCCAATAAAAATCCACGTGGAATTGGCATTCGAATTATAAAACCAGACCAGTTTCTTATTCTTTCGCGGATGCTGCTCCTCGGCGTCAGATAGGTCCGTTAGGTTCTGTACACGTACGATGGGGAGTAAAAGTATCTTTAACATTGAACTTGACGATGCGAGGCTAGTGCGATCGCGGCTTTGATCCAAGGCGGTCGTTTTCAGTGCTCGATACCACTCACATATTATACAGATATACATATAACATTATCTCTAGAGTGTATAAGAAATAAAAAAATAAAAAAATAAATAAAATAAAAGAAACAAAAAACTATTGCGGTATACAAGACGGAACGCGACATGCAGTCCATAGACACCTTGTTTCGCGCCGCGATATTTGTCGGACTAGGATCTGTCGTCGCAACAATTATATATCTAACTCCAGTGCCAGGTAACAATTAAATCAAATAACTTATTTATTTATTTATTTACGGTTTTCAACAAAACCACGAATTTGAGATCCGCGGTTGTGAGAATGAGGAAAAGAAAGTAGATATACATATACATATACACATGCGCATACGGCCAGCGAGAGATTCGAATATGTATTGCGGAAATTGAAAGCGCTATAAATATTTATTTGAAAAACCTCAAATTTATATAAATTAATAGATTTCTACTATAATCTATTTGACAATATTATTCAATCTATAGAAAATAGAAAGAGATACGATAAGGTTTTTCCTGTAATATGTAGTTTTTCACGGTGGACAAAAAATCCTCTCTTTTTCTATATTTACATGCTGCAGTACGCAGGAATTTTTTTTTTTTTTTATCATTCATTCCATGTGTTACGAACTGCAATCTGCAAACGAGTTTGCGGTACATCAAGTACTCAGCTCTGTGCAACGGACATTCACCTCATGATGTGTGTCGTCCTCGATTCGTTATTATTTTTTAAAATAATTCCCTTCATGATTATTATAAATTATAAATTTAATTCATATATGAAAAAAATAAATCTTCGTATTGATTTTGATCCCCGATCCGCCTTAGAAATAGTCAAGGATGATAATCAGCTATCATCAATATCCTTAAAACGATGTCAATTACAAAATTAGAAACAATTATAATCAATAATGACATGAGGATAAATAGCTACTGTAAATCAAGTTGAAAAAATGTAAACGTTTGTATATTCCGAAGATTATTCATATTTTTTATTTTTTATTTTGATTATTATGGGGAGAAAGTTGTTTGATTAAATAATTTTCGGTATTTTTATTTAAAGAGATGTGTGAAGCGTTATACAGCGGTAGATACTGTAACATTGGAGAATGGTCCAACGGTACTTGCTTTCGCAAAGATATTTTAGACGTTGGTTTAAACACATAGACAGTGTGTTTGAATAGATTGTTTGAGTATTGAGTTTGTGAAGAAATGGACGAGCATCTCAATGCGTGAAGGGAAAGTGAGATACAACTGCGGTATCTAAGAGGCGAGCAAGCAGGTCTCATTCGTTGTTTAAAAAAAAGGCAACGAATAAGCTAATGAAACTAAGAAAGCGTTTAAGTTGCCGTTTCAAGGGAAGGTAGGGGGCAGTCACTGACTGCGTTGCCTACGGACAACTTTCACTCTTCGACCGTGCAAGATACTGACCCATATTCGCAACTTGTATTCATTAAAGTAAAGCTAAGTCCGCAGGTACAGGTACCTATACTTCACCTCCTCCTGCAGGGAGACTTCTTCGTTCTCTCTACCTATCAATTCCACCCAAAGAAAGTCACCTTCTATACTGATTGGACCGAAATCAAGGAGTTAGAGCTTTTACTCATAGTTAGTCCTTCAAACTCATTCACGTGTCATTCGCGAGTCGAACGTTACTGAAGACAGAACCCCGTATCTTCTGTCTTAAGAGGGAATTTTTCACAGTGATTAGAACGTGGCTGATAGTGGTGCATTATATTTCGAATTATTTTTATCTTCATTCATTTTCCACCTTCATCATCTATCATCAATTGGTTTTCATGTATCTACTCATATATCTACATGCAGAATTTGTACAAACTTTTTCTATTTCCCTTTCACATCAAACTCGCACTAGAAACACTCGCAACGAAAAGCGTTCGATATTCGATCAACCTAGGACAGGATATTGCGTCAGGAATACAACTTCAAAGTGTCAAAGCTTACACAATCCTGCAGTTATTCAACGACTACGTCATTGTCAGACAGATTGATAAGCCTGCGGTATTTTAAGTCCAGACGCGTTTGTACTCAATTAGAATACGACAATATAACGAAATTTCAATTATTTCTAAACTTTGTCGTACGTTTTTTAATATTTTTTTATTAGAGATATCAAAATAATTGGTTTATCCCAACTTTTTCAGGATTGTAAAAGCTGATAGTAAGCGAATTTGTATTCCGAATTAATCGTAACGTAAGATGTTGAATTATACGGTGAAAAAATTTTTTTCTTACAGAATTTCTAAATAAATTAGAAATCACTTAATCAGTAGAATTTTTACAATAGAAAGTCATAAGTGCTCTTGCACGTTGTCTAATAAAACAACGCCGCAGGTAGACAATGAATTTCTATAATAAATATTCCTCGACCTCGAGGTCATCTTTGTCGACAACTTATGCACTACGATGTACTATAGTAATGACGATGATCGCTGCTGTTGCAGCTATCCTACATTTGAGCCATTACAAACCCAGTAAGTGTTTAATTATCGCTAACGAAAAATATACTGGAATGGTTTAATGAAAAAATTACGCGAAAAGATATCCATTGCAGACAGAGAGGAACGTGTAATGCAAATTTTGAAATTGGAAACGTCTTGTCATTGTAGATTAAAGCACAAAATTGAATTATGATGTGATCGTTGTACGTTCCATGTCGTTATATTGTTAATATGAAGAAGAGAGGAACTGAACGGTTGTACAACTGCAACGGATTTCTTTAGACCGTTCAGAATCGATTTGTAACACAACAAAGTAGGCGAGCGATGAGTTAACATGGATAACGAATGATATATAGTATTCATTCTTATAAAGTATATATCGACCAAACTTTTGATCGGGATACGAATGACGTAAAATTATCTATAGGTACGAGTAAATTTACATAAGTGTATAATCAATTTGACCAGACTGGTCATGTAATAGATGTGTATTTTAACGATTCTACGTAATAAAATCTGACTGTATAAAAATATAAATGTATATACGAAAGCTAATAAAAGTGTTAATTAATTCATTCGTTACAGAACAGGCCTTCCTATCGTGTGACAGACCTTGCCATCATCTTGACTGGCCGATGATTTGTCGCGTTAAACTTACCTTGGAGGTTCATCAGTCGTTAAGCAAGTAAGTGTTAGAAAAAGAGGAAGATGAATAGAACCAAAAAAAATCAGGAAACCGGTTGACCTGTGGACCAACCCTAAAACTTCCCGCTGTGTTAAATACGTTACAATTAATTGATACTATTGTCTTTATAATAAATTAAAGAAGGTTATAAGTATAATTAGTTTTGCCTATACAAATCTTTTTTTCTTCAATTTCTATTCTTCGAATAACTTTGAAACTACTTGACCGATCGATTCCAAAATCTAATCAGATCTAAGTCTTGATGAACCCTTTCGATCGCCGCAACAATCATTCAAATCGGTTAATTCGTTCTAAAGGTATCGTACGAGAAAAAGAGAAATTTTTGTCGTGCAATATCTTTTAAACCAATCGTTAGATTTTGATGAATCTTACGGCGATCGAAAGGGCTATCCAAGAGCTAATTCTGATCAAGTTTTGAGACTAATTGCACGAACGGTTTAGGAGTTATGCGCTAAAAACATGAAAAAAAATTGTTTTTTAATTTTCATTTTTCAAATAACTTTGAAACTACTCGACCGATCGACTCCAAAATCTAATCAGATCTAAGTCTTGATGAACCCTTTTGATCGCCATGAGAACCATTTCGATCGTTCGATTCGTTCTAAAGATATCGTACCGCAAAAATTTATTTACACATACATACACATACGGACGTCCATCCAAAGATAGTCAGAATAGCTTCCTGGTACCCCAAAACGTCGAGATCTGATGAAACCTCGATTTTCGAAAATCGGACTGAAACTAATAACTTCCCTGTTTTTTGAAAATTTTCAATTTTCATTGCGGGAAGTTAAAAAATTGAATGCTTTACATGAACTTAGTGTCGAATCGTCGGAATGATTATATTCTAAAAATTTTTATAGTTTCAAGAGCATAGCTAATTTTGATTCCACGGTTTAGCCCGTTGTCTCGTTTGGACCGACCTTATTTCATATCGTATTACCGCACTGATATATATAATTTATTGTTACGTGAAACACGCAATCTCACTTTCATGGTGATGCAATAACGCCTGGATTGTTACGCAACGAAAGAGCAACGCGGAAGTTAAACGAGATAAAAAGAGACAAAGAAAGAAAGAAAGATAAAGAGAGGCAGAGAGCGATTTTGTGAATGTGAAAACGATTACCAGACCATTTTTTCTTTTTTTTTTTTTTGTATTTTTTTGTTTTTTTGTTCTTTCGTCTTACTCAGGTCATGTGGCAACTGTCCAGCCAATGAAACTGCCTGTTTGGGTAAGTACTGCATATCAGTCGATGGTCAGAGGAGGGGTGTGCTGGTAGCCAACCGCCAGATGCCTGGACCCAGCATTCAGGTACTTTAAATTACCATCATATTTCCTATTTTCTGTTTAAAAACGTTGGGATTAAATAACCACACTTCTGACTACACGAGGAGAAAATACTATTAGTATTTTGTACATACGTCATGGTTCGTATTATTACGTATACTAAAAAACGATTACCTGCGTCCAAGTGTAATAAGAAGACGGTGAAAGTAATCATTATAATAATTTCACGGCAGAAGAACAACGTACAATGTAGTTTTTAAATTTTATGAAAATTTATTAGTCCAAAGTCTTCACAGACTGACCGTAAACCATGACTAGAATAGCTACATATAATTTCCATGATTTAAATTTGGCAAAAATTGTAATTTTGCTTTTCAATATTTATTTTATTTTTTTTTTTTTTTGTATTAATTTTTACTGAAAAACGATCCTTGTGATTCCGCAAATAATGTTACAGGTATGCGAGAATGACATACTAGTAGTAGACGTGGTAAATCGTTTACCAGGAAGAGCTGTCGCTGTGCATTGGCGAGGACAATCACAAATCGAAACACCATGTATGGACGGTGCTCCTCTGGTTACGCAATGTCCAATACCAAGTTACACCATATTCCAGTATAAATTTCGTGCTGCGATCGCTGGTACTCATCTCTGGCACGCACATTCAGGTGAGTTTTCAAAGCAAGTTGATGATAAGATATTTCAAATAAATTTTTATTTTTATGATTTAATGAGAGAATTATAATAAATTTCGTCTTTATAACAGGCGGTGATGTGGCAGATGGATTAGCCGGTTCTCTGATAGTACGTCAAGCCGATCTTAGAGAGCCTCATCGATCTCTTTATGATGTTGATGATCCAAAACATGTGATTCTTATAAGTGAGTGGAAGCACTTCTTCTCTACAGATGCTGCCGCTAATCCTCTTCGTTCCAAACCCGCCGCTTTACTCATAAACGGTAAAGGACGTCAACCCGGTGGTCCCAAGGTTCCCTTGTCCACTTTTATTGTGATACCAGGACGACGCCATAGATTTAGAGTCGCTCATGCTGGCGGGGCTGGATCATGTCCGATTAATTTATCCGTTGAAGGACATTCCATACTTGTCATAGCTCTTGATGGACATGCGGTGAATCCTCAGCAAGTGACGTCGGTCACTCTAGTCAAAGGTAAGTCTTCCCGGTATTATACAGTCTGTTCCCTTAACTTGAGTCAATCTTAACATCTTTAACGAAGGATCTGACGATATTCTGGACTAGAACCTTCAAGGATTCACCCATTTCAACGTTTTTACTTTTCATCACCTACGGTGATATAAGAAAAGTATTGGTTTTGGTAGAAAATTGACTTTTGCTAATTTCAACGAATCTTCACGTTTTCGACCCTCTAGAATCCGAAGAAACAGATTTTTAGAAAGATGTCGGTCTGTCTGTCGGCCTGTTCGACAAACTCGCGCGGTGATCTCAGAAACGGCTCGATGATAAAATCTGAAATTCACAGGACTTTACAACCAAATGATAGGCATGAAAAATTTCTATGTCTCGTTTAATTTGAACTTCCGGTTGTACCGGAAATGAATCGATTTTCACTGTTTTACTGACAAACCTATACTTTTTTCTCTGTATTACCTTTCTGAATGAAAAAATATATTCTTCCGAGTTGAGAATTTCATATATATATATAGGGCATTCCTTGCCAATGACACCAAAAAAATTGTAAATATACCCAAACCGAATTAGAATGAATGCACTGTATAAAATTGTTGTTTGTCAATATATAGGGCGATCCTTGCCAATGCCAAGAAGAAATTGTAAGTGTAGCCAGATCGAATTGGGATTGAACGCACTGTATAAAATTGTTGTTTGTCAATATATAGGGCATTTTTTTACGTGAAATTTTCAATTTTGATCTTTTTTTTCGGTTTTTCATTACTTTTTTATACTTTTTCTTCCCCTGACAAACTCATCCTTTTTTTTTTGATGCAAAGTACTCCGAAAACTGTTTTTGCGGCTTGTTTATAATATCGTAATCCTGCAGGGGAGCGTCTGGACTTTATTTTGAAAGCAAATGGTGGGATACGATCGTATGGATTGATTGTAAAAACAGTAGATGGATGTTTATCGCCTTCGGTAACCGGAGCAGCAATTTTACGTTACAAGGGCGCTACGGATGTTGAACCGTCGATGATCTCGGACAGCATAACCGTCGATGATATCGAAGTCGATAACCAGGAAACAAAAGACGTTGCCTTGACGTCAAATTTATCAGAAAATTGTGACGATAGGAGTAAAATTTGTCTAACAGAAGTACGAAGCAAACGAAAGATGCCTAAAGTTCTTGAAGAAATTCCCGACGTCACGATGTACCTTCCAATAAATTACAGCGTTGAAAAAACGGAATTTACAGGTAAATTTCCATTTCATTCTCTTCAAAAAATCAAAAAAATCTCGTCACAGAGAAAACCTCAAGTTTATTTTCTCTATTTTATTGGCAGACGGTTCGGAGATGCGTACACGTGTTCTGCACGTTAACAACGCGACGTTTACATTCCCATCTTCACCCTTGCTGACTCAGGGCGGAGATGTACCCTCGGAAATAATTTGCTCCAGTTATGGAAACGATGGGGTTACTCTCGCTTCTCGATGCCATCGTGACGGTATCACTGACGGTCAAGTCTGCGAGTGTGTCCACGTACGACGTATTCCAGCTGGTGCTACGGTTGAAATTATTCTTCTGGACCAGGGTAAGACCTGCAGGAATTTTTATCAGCATTAAATGTCAAGTTTAAGGTCACTCCTAAATATAAACTCGCAAGTTTAAGGTCACCCCTAAAATTAGATTTTAATGGGTCGTGTTACCATAAATTACAAAAGACGGTCGATTTCTGGTCTACGTTATAGTGTTAGATATATTTTATGTTATTCATGAGTAAATATAGGTATATCGTGAATCGGAGGGTTTCAAAGGGCTCGTGAGGGTTCGTGAAGGTTCGTAAAATCCGTCCCTATCCGGTAGCCTTGGCTCACAGACCTTGAGCTACATCTCGCCCACGTGGAGGCTGTAAAAACACATTGTATTGATCCCCGCTTCGTCCCTATAGTCATTTCACGGAGTATGGTAGAACGGGGAAAAACCACGACGGGGCAGAAAAAAAAAAAAATAAAATAATAATAAAAACTTTATTCGAAAGAATATTCTGCTTTGCTTTTACCCCGAAATTCGATACTACCGCAAGTTATACACATACATTTCTCTGACATAAGTTCACCAACATGGTTCTGCGTATAAATTTGTATCGTTCAGGAATTTAATAGTCTGCAGGCTCCGAATACGTAATCGAAAAAAAAAAAAAAAAAAATATAAGGATTTTTCAATATTTTTTTATTTTTATCATCCTCGTACAGGAGGTCTCGACGACCTGGTGTACCATCTACACGGTTACAGTTTTTACGTAGTTGGAGCACGTCGATTTGGCCGCAGTGTGTCTATCGAAGAAATAAAGGAGATGGACTCTCGCGGATTACTTCTTAGTAGAAATTTTGATCATCCAACTTTAAAGGACACGGTTACTGTGCCAAAACACGGGCTTGTTGCTCTGCGTTTTAAGGCCGACAATCCGGGTAAATGAAAAAATTCTCAGTTTTTTTTTTTTTTTTTTTTAACGGTAGTTAATTTAAATACAAAAATCATAATTTTTAGAGACATTATTTTTTATTAACAGGCTATTGGATGCTGAGAGATGAGCATGCCTCGCAATGGACTAGAGGATTGGACGTTGTACTCCAAGTTGGTGAACCCAGTAGCATGATACAAGCACCGGACGATTTTCCTAAATGCGGTTCTTTCGTAGGACCAGATTATTTTTTGATTTAAATTCATAATTCAGACTGATGTAAATAATTGTAAATAGTTAATAATAACCACGAAATGTTCATAATTTTATACATGTTTTTATATACCTAAAGGATTTTGTACTCTAACGAATAGCCATTTATTGAAATAAAAGTATTTTTTAATCGAAAAACATAAAACAAAAAAACAAATAATCAGGAAACCGGTTGACTTGTGGGTCAACCCGAAAATTTCCCGCTGTGTTAAATACGTTACAATTAATTAATACTATTGTGTTTATAATAAATTAAAGAAGGTTATAAGTATAATTAGTTTTCCAAATACAAATCTTTTTTTCTTCAATTTATATTTTTCGAATAACTTTGAAACTACTCGACCGATCGATTCCAAAATCTAATCAGATCTAAGTTTTGATGAACCGTTTCGATCGCCGCAACAATCATTCAAATCGGTTAATTCGTTCCAAAGGTATCGTACGAGAAAAAGAGAAATTTTTGTCGTGCAATATCTTTTAAACCAATCGTTAGATTTTGATGAATCTTACGACGATCGAAAGGGCTATCTAAGAGCTAAGTCTGATCAAGTTTTGAGACTAATCGCACGAACAGTTTAGGAGTTATGCGCTAAAAACATGAAAAAAATTGTTTTTTAATTTTTAATTTTCAAATAACTTTGAAACTACTCGACCGATCGACTCCAAAATCTAATCAGATCTAAGTCTTGATAAACCCTTTCGATCGCCGTAAGAACCATTCCAATCGGTCGATTCGTTCTAAAGATATCATACGACAAAAATTTTGTTTACACACATACACACATAAGGACGTCCATCTAAAAATAGTCGGAATAGCTTCCTAGGACCCCAAAACGTTGAGATCTGATGAAAACTCGATTTTCGAAAACCGGACCGAAACCAATAACTTCCCTTTTTTATGAAAATTTTCAATTTTCATTGCGGGAAGTTGAAAAAATAAAAAAATAAAAATTTGAGTAAAAATTTATTTCTACTTTGAAATGAGATTGGAATCCAGATGGCTATGAGAAACAAGAATTTCCGAGGGTTCTTCTGTTCGCTTGTCAATGTCAGCTACAGAGACCAAGAGTTTGGTCATAACTTCTGATGAATTTACACAATCAAAGAAGGGTTTTCCTACGCGATATAAACTTCACAAACTAATGTTAAACGTCGATAGTAATGTCTTGTGTTAGCGCTTTGTACACTCAGCTTGTGACTCTCTTGTCTGTACCCCATGAGGTCCTTTTATTTCGTCACAAGGTCTTCAAGGAGTATGTCAAAATCGCTGTTGGACCAGACTTCATTCACACATTACCATCCTTCATTGTACTAGCAGCGATGATTATCGTTCTCTGGAGGAGTCCTCCTAGAATGAAATGTGTCACTTTGGTAATCAGCAAGGTGACAGTATTTCGTACACTCCAGGTATAAAATAGAGGAAAAAAAAACGAAAATCTTAGAATTGTAATCACACATCAATTAAAATTAAAATTATACCAAAGGTTTTGGCCAGTTGGATCATCGTGAATGGTGTCCTATGGCTGTGGCTAATATTCCAAAGAATTTTGTACTGCTTTGTCTGGTCCCATTGGAGTTACGTGAGTATATATAAAATTAAGAACAACACGGGATTGTAAAACAAGTCCGGAACACAAAACAGCGATTTTTTACTTTTCATCACCTACGGTGATATAAGAAAAGTATTGGTTTTGGTAGAAAAGTGACTTTTGCTAATTTCAACGAATCTTCACGTCTTCGACCCTCTAGAATCCGAAAATCCAGGTTTTTAGAAAGATGTCGGTCTGTCTGTCGGCCTGTTCGACAAACTCGCGCGGTGATCTCAGAAACGGCTCGATGAAAAAATCTGAAATTCACAGGACCTTACAACCAAATGATGGGCATGAAAAATTTCCATGTCTCGTTTAATTTGAACTTCCGGTTCTACCGGAAATTAATCGATTTTCGCTGTTTTACTGATAAACCTATACTTTTTTTCTCTGTATTACCTTTCTGAATGAAAGAACATATTCTTCCGAGTTGAGAATTTCATATATATAAGGCATTCCTTGCCAATGACATCAAAAAAATTGTAAATATACTCAGATCGAATTAGAATGAATGCACTGTATAAAATTGTTGTTTGTCAATATAAAGGGCGATCCTTGCCAATGCCAATAAGAAATTGTAAGTGTACCCAGATCGAATTGGGATTAAACGCACTGTATGAAATTGTTGTTTGTCAATATAGAGGGCATTTTTTTTCATGTGAAATTTTCAATTCTGATCTTTTTTTTCGGTTTTTCATTACTTTTTTATACTTCTTCTTCCCCTAACAAACCCATCCTTTTGTTATATTTGATGAAAAGTATTCCGAAAAACTGTTTTTTCCGGCTTGTTTTATTCAACATTTATTGAAAGGCTGATGAAGAATCACCCGAAAAAAATTATCCCTTTCATGTCACAGGAGTCAGAATATCGAGACCCAATCATTCCTTGGTGGCAACGTGTCTGGTCATCGTATTACCCACCGCCACTTCAGCCGCCAATTTTTTCCGCGGGTTTCATCAGCTGGATACTATCGATGATTGTCGCAATCGGAATAATAGGATGTGCAACTTCACCGAATAGAATGCAAAATTTAATATCTGAAGTAATACTAGCAGCTCAAGATTTCTTGGGGATTGTACGAAGTTATATGAGCTGGTCCACGAACAGGTGATAATCCTACAAGGTCCTTAAAATCCATAAAAAATTGAAATAAAAATTGACAAAATTATATATTTCAGATTCAGAGAAGTAATCTCCTCATACGAACGAGGCGTTACTCTGGATGAAAGTGAGATCAGTTCAATGTGCGATGATTGTAGATCAGATATGTCAACTGATGTTACTCACGTAGCGATAAATCGTCGTGAAGTTCACCCAATATCTTACGGCACAAACTGGACACCACGACCAACATTTTCTGGTTACAAAGAAGCCCAACGAAAATATCAAACTAAATCAGTTCGTAGTCCAGTAACTGTGGCTGGAAGTACCATCCGTCATGATGATGATCAAAAATTATCACCAAGACAGTTACGTCATCATCGAGGTTGCCATACAGTTGTGCCAAGTAATTCAAGCGACAAGTCAAGCGGATGTTGAAGAGATGATGTTAGGATTGGATTTGTCGTGTCTTTGATGTTTCTATATAATATACGTATATCGCGTTATTCCGTATCGGAATTTTTAGATATAAAATTTCACTCTGGTGTGTGTAAGGCAATGTATTGATTTTATTTTATTTTTTTTTTTTTTTCGTTTTGTTTTTAGATATGTAATTTATTTTTCAAATATACTCCGGTCTAAGTGACCTACTTCTGGTAATTAGTATCGCTTTATTAATCACTTATGGTACAAAGTCTGAACTGTCATCTGACACTTGCTGAACAATCTTCTCTAGTTAAATAAAATAATATTTATCAGCTTTCTCTGCACAGATGCTTAACGATATTCTACACGAGTTTGTGAAAGCTGTATGTTGTACCTACCGAGCCTTCTTGGTGGTTTAAAGAATTTTATTACCCATTATTTAGCCGCAAATAGTTACCTCAGTTATCCTGCAAATACTTGCACGTATATATATTTTTTTTTTGTTAACTGCTAAGAAATCACAATCATCGCATGTCTTCGTACTGTTTTTACACACTGAGTAAAAACATGGAGAAATTTTTCTTCCGGACGTGATTAATTATAGAAAATAATATTTCGTTGAGATATACTTCCTGAAGAATTTTTCTTAAACAAAATTTTGAAAATTTTCTGCACGAGTTAAATTCCAGGAAAAAGAATTATCGCATGAGATGAGAAAAGTTATCAGATCTGATAGTAAAATAAATTGTTCAAAAATTTAGTGGCTACATAATAGAACAGTTTCTTTTCTGTTTTTTTTTCGGATAAGCGAATATCGAAAACAAACAAATCTCCGAAAATGATGCTTTGTCAGTGTAGTCAGAGCAGCTTCCCTCGGCTTTGAATTACCTATATACCATAGTTACAGTAATAATCAAACAGTAGGCCGTGAACGGGAACAGGATCAATCGATTTCTGACGTCAGCAAGTCACGTGTCCTGAATTTTATTTACAAGTTCACAAGGGTCATTCAAGGACGAAGAAAGTCAAGCTGAGATAGAATCTCATTAGTAAACTGAGAACCAACTTGGGAGGGTTACCAGGTTTCATTTAACAAAATAATAATGATACTTCTCTAATGCCCCCCCCCCCCCTGTAGCCTAAAATTTTCCTCATTTTATCCCCATCCTAAATAACCCGGCCGTTTTAAAACATCCCTCGTGCTGAAAATCTTGACCAAACTGCGTCACGTCCCTTAGTCTCCGATTTTATGCAGAAGTGTGTGTATTTTGGGGGGAAAAAAGTAAAAGTGCGCATGCGTCCGGGTGATGACACTCCCGTAGGGGTTGCGCCGTTCGTTTTACTCTACAACGACGACCCTTGTGAGGTAGGTCGCTCAAGACTTACAACCCTTTGATAACTTCGTACTAAATACAAAAAAAAACAAAAAACTAGAATTTGAAAAAAAGAAACTTAAAAATTTTCTTTTAATCTTCACAAAAAAATTTGTGGCTCAATTTTCTCACGTAGAAAATTACTGAGGAGATAATCAGCAACGTGGGTTAAAAAATTGTCGTATGACAATCAAGGTGTGTTGTGTTTACCGAATAATATTATCCGTTCTGTGACAGTTCGTGCTAATTCAAAAAAAAAAAAAAAAAAAAAAAGAAATGAATTTCAATATCTGCAATGAGAAAATTTCTGGTTAGGATTTTAGCAAATTTTTTTTTAATGAATCTGAAAAAATCGTTACTGCGATTATTAATCGTTCAGTAAAATCTTGTTAAAATTAATCGAGAAATAGATTCGCGATATTAGTTAAGAATTTTAAACACCCCAACGATTTTTTTATCGCGATCATAACAAGCTCAGTTTTATTTTAAAATAAAGTGTTTTGACTCTGCATGAGTTTCCCTCATGAGTTGATGTTTATGCCGGGGATAAGTATTGGCATTGCGCAGACTCGAGATTATCAAAATCCGTTAAAAGTGACGACCGTTAGATTATTTACTTTGAAACATCTTTCGCACGGCTCAGTTTATTGAATAACCTAACCAACGACTATATGTGAAAAATGTCGATGACCATCCGAGTACAAATATAGACATAGAATATTGAACGACGTCTCTATTCACTAAGTTTATAACAGCTATGGTAACCTCCACGTGGAAACTAAGCATGGCGTGCGCGTGTCTATTGATTTTGCGTTCAGCATCCCTTGGGCAGCACAAACACTCTAGAATCTTCCCTTTTCACGATACGCAAAACACAGAGTAGACGCTCGCTTGTGTGTGTGTGTGTGTGTGCGTGTGTGTGTAGGTTAATAACAGACTGAGCATCAATGTATCTGTTTATAAGTGTAGGTAGATAACGGCGATGAAATTTGGTAACCAAAAACGGAACGGCACGTGTGTATTCACGTAGAAAGTAATATGCGTATAGGTTTCTCGATTAGAGAGAGGGAATAGGCTGATTAACGTTTATCCTACACAACGCACAAGATGTATACGTATATAATTTTATAAATAAAGAAATTTTCGACCATGGTTTGGTTTGGTAGTTTAACTTGCTCATCATCCAGCAGAGAAAGGTTGAATTGACTAGCTCCAATGAGACTTGATTAGAGAATCTATTCGATGAATCAAACCGATCTGTCATGGTTCATAGTCTTCCTTTTTTTTCCTCCTCATATCATTAAACGTAACTTGCTTTCCAACCGTGCTACATACCTACATTATGTAAACGAATGTAGCCATGGTACATACGTCTTGTTTCTCATAACATCAATCAAACGTAAAATTTTTTTTAAAACATGATTTCAATCTTTCTTCATTTTTCATTCACGTCATTATCGAGAGAAACGTTATACTGTTAATATCGAATGAATGAAACCCCGTTGTTACTTGTAAAGACAATGAACAGAGAATAATCACACAAAATCATTGTCTATCGATATTAAATCGATTTGGGAGAATCGGATTTGTCCAATCGTTTCAAATCAGTGCACAGTCAGAAACTGGTTTAGATAAAAAAAAATTTCAACATACAATGTTGGTTCAATCTCGACGGGTTCAAACTCTCTATCCTACGCAGACAATATTGGCTAATGCAAAGATCAATACCTACGTGCTAAATGTCAAAGACGTTCAGCCGTCTGAGACTGAGAATTATTATAATCGATAATCGGTTCATCATGGAATTATTATATTGAGATAAAAAATCTTTGATATGTTTTTCAACCTTATTTATTCATTCGAAATATAATAATCGAACCGTTTCAGCGGTATGTCGGAGAAAATGTATTACTGGGGCGAAGAACGGGAGCCAGCAGATCCGGAACAAACCTTCATAGAGTTCAAGGCAAAGCCATCATCAGCGGGAGAATCATCACGAGCAATTCCAAAAATGGTAGTTTCACCACCGCAGGGAGAGACAGCGGGATCTGGTAATCGTGGTGAAGATACGGAACGCGGTGGTTGGGACAATAAATTGGACTTTTTGTTCTCTTGCATCAGTGTTTCCGTAGGTCTTGGTAATGTGTGGAGATTTCCATATTTATGCTACAAAAATGGAGGCGGTAAGACACCGTTACATATTTTTCTTTATTCTCTATTCACCGCGTTGAAAAAACTGGGTTCAGATTCATCACACCTAATTCATTGCTCCTCTTTCTTATAGGTGCTTTTCTTGTCACTTATGGAATCGCTATGATTTTTTGTGGTATTCCAATATTCTTCCAAGAAGTTGCTATCGGACAATATCTTGGCGCTGGTGGGATGACTCTCGTTGGTCAACTCTGCCCTTTGCTTCAAGGTATTAAACTCAAACCCATAGTATTCGATTTCCGTTAAGGAGGGATTCATTCATGATGAATTGTTCCTTTTTAGGGGTTGGCTATGCAACAATGACGATTGTGTTCTTCCTCGACGTTTACTACTGCATAATAATCGCATGGACTTTGTTCTATCTGATTGCGACGTTCGCGAATCTTCCTGGATTGCCATGGAGTGGTTGTGGTGAGTAAAATATTACCGGGTTAATTTATTTTTTAATTTTTCAAAAGAAAAGGGCGTCAGTATAACTGACCGAAATATTTTTTTTAATTTAGGTAACTGGTGGAACACTGAGACTTGTTTTAGCGCCGAACAAATTGAGGCAGCAAAACATCTTAACACCACTACTTCTTCGAATGAAACTGTTCATCACACAACTCCGGTCGAAGAGTATTGGGAGTAAGTAAACTAATTATGAACGAGGATTGAAAATTAACGAAAAATAACTTTGCAAAGTATTTCATACTTTAGCATATCTAATTGATAAAATTAATCAAACCGAACCCCTTCTCAGGATTCCAGTTAAATTTTTCATCCCAATCAATTCGCGACACTTTTAAAACTTTTAAACTGACATGATTAATTTCTGATTACAGTCGACGCGTTCTTGGAATAACTGGAGGTATTGAAGAAATCGGTGGAATGCAATGGGAACTTTTAGGTTGTCTAACACTCGGCTGGTTACTAGTGTATTTGATTATACGTCGAGGTCTTCATCAGAGTGGAAAGATCATATGGTTTTCAGCGCTTTTTCCATACGTTGTACTATTCATTTTACTTGGGAGAGCTGTAACCTTAGAAGGTGCTGATGCGGGATTACTTTATTACGTTACTCCCAGATGGGAAGAACTCCTCAAACCAGGTCCATGGATCGACGGTGCTACCCAGATATTTTTTGCCTATAGTATCGGGACTGGAGCTTTGCCTGCACTTGGATCGTACAACAAGTTTCATCATAATTGTTACAAGTGAGTTTCGCCCTGATTTATCACCCCAAAATTTTACAATATCAAAAATATACGATCCATTTTAAGGGATGCTTTGATAACCTGCGTGGTCAACACTCTCACCTGTCTCCTGGCTGGCTGTGTAACCTTTTCCATTCTCGGGCATATCGCCATGGAACAAGGCACTGAGGTATCTGAAGTTGTCAAGAGTGGACCTGGCCTGGTGTTTTTAACGTATCCTGAAGTCGTCTTGAAGTTACCAGGAGCCCCGATTTGGGCAATAATATTTTTCGTTATGCTGATCGTGAGGATTAATTATATAGACACGATTATGTCGTCTTAAAACTTGTTGGAAAAGATTTCAGTTGGTTAAAATTTTATTATTTACGATTTTACAGATTCTTGGCATCGACAGTGAATTTTGTATAGTTGAATCGTTCATCACTGGTGTTGTTGACAATTGGCCAGACACTCTACGTCCACATCGTAACAAATTTACCATTGCGATTTGTTTGTTGATGTTCCTTATGGGAGTTCCTATGGTCACACATGTAAATATGCTTTGATTTTTATCAGTAATGTGATTTTCAGATTTTTGTTTGATTAGGAAAACTGAATTTGAGTTTTTTTTTTCCAGGGCGGAGTGTACATATTTCAATTAATGGATTTTTACTCTGCAAGTGGAATGTCGATCCTTTGGGTTTGCTTCTTTCAAACAATAGCGATTTCATGGATATTTGGTACTCAGAAATTTTGTGATTGTGTTCACCAAATGATGGGAATTCGTCCAAACAAATTCTGGTATATCTGTTGGCTAGTTTTTGCCCCAGTTGTCATGGCGGTGAGTTTTAAAAAACCATTTAAAAACATATTTCAACAATTTGTTTATTAAATTTTATAATTTTCAGTTCATATTCGTGTTCCAATGTGTCCAATACGCTCCCTTGAAGTACGGGAACACTTACAAATATCCATGTTGGGCTGAGGTGGTTGGTTTCATCCTCAGTTTTTCATCTATGATTTGGATACCAGCTTACGCTATACACTACATCGTGACATCGCCAGGAACGATTAAGGAAGTGAGTATAAAATAGCTTAAAAAATATTTTCGAGATTTATTAACCGTTTTTAATTGTCCTTAGAATATCCTGAAAGGATTAAAGCCGAATATAAAATCCCGAGCAAAATTACCTAAGGGTGAAAAATCAGCTATAATTCCAATGTCAGAGAGCAGTGCTGGTCTGATTTCTAAAAACAACAGCTTTCTGAATCAGTAACGAAGCCTGAACCAGCCCGCAAGGGGTTTGCAAGAGTTTAGCGAAGTGTAAGGGACGTATGTATATACATATATATAATTGTTTATATATATTTATATAGATAGAGGGGATTTGGTATTTTCCGTCTTGCGTGCAGGGACAAGGCAGTGATATGTAGTATTACTCGATTTTTAGCTTTATAGAAATTGCGCAAACACGATCTAAATACAATAATTTATTGGTATATTATTATACATGTATGTATGTACACGAGTTTCCTAGTTTTAATAATGGTGGTACCTAATTGCGAAGGGTTTGAATTGACCAAACGTACAGTATAACAACATTCGATATTCTCGTCTGGATAACGAGCACAAGAATATAAAAAAACGAAAATTGATTAAAAACAAAAAGATAACGAAAATTTTACTACGAGTATGCAATTTTAAAATCTAACGTTGTTGATAATGTGTTAAATAAGGTGGGCCAAATAAACAGACTATTTTTTTTGTTTTTTCAAAAGGTCCTTCCAAAAAATAATATCCCACTGAAATTACATGGGAAATGTTCTTGTCTCACACTTCGATTTTTGTATCTCAAGTACCAATCTACTTAGAAAAATTCTACATAGCTGCTTTTTTTTGAAATTGAACGCTCTAAAAAAAATCTGTCTTAATCTTTTTCGATAAATCTATCCGTTTCCAAGTTATTCGTGGTTAATTACCATTAATACACAAATAACCTGTAACTTGGAAACGGCTAAATTTATCGGAAAAGATGAACAGATCTTTTTTGTAGAGCGTTAAATTTTGAACAAAAGTAACTATTCAGAATTTTTCTAAGTAGATTATTATATGAGATATAAAAATGTAAGTGTGACACAAAAAAATTTTCTATGTTATTTAATTGGAAAAAAGAAAATTGCGACGAGAAACTTCTAAATATTAAAATTAAGAGTTCAGATTTTTCGAGGCTCATTATTTGATCATAAAGACCAAGTTTTCGAAAGGGCCTTTTAAAAACAAAAAAAAAATAGTTGGTTCATCTTGACCCATCTAAATGTTAAAGTGATGTAAGATAGTCAAAAGTCGCACACTTTAGTAACGATCGTATTTAGTTAACGGATTCGTACACCTAATAAATAAATAAAATAATAATAATAGGATTAATAATAATAATAATAATAATAATAATAAGAGACTCGCTCAGCTGTTGTCTCTCTTAGAATATTTTGTTGCAGTACGAATCCACCGTTTGTTGCTTATATATAAATATACGTATACATATATCATATAGGAGATTAGATATATAGTTCCAGATGTCAATCTCAACGAATTAATTAATTATATATTTAGTTAAAATTTAGTCAAAAACAAAAAAAAAAAAAAAACATTAATCAATTGACAAATACAATTAACAAATATATACATATATATCAATCTCCGTATTTAATCCTTGCAGACAACGTATATATTATACGTATACATATATATTCACTGATTGTGAATGATAAATAATAATATTTTAACAAAAACGAAGAAACAAATCGAAGACAGGCAACATTTTATTTTTCATTTTTTTTTTTTTTTTTTTTTTCTTTTTGTTCCCCACATTTATTCGATATACTCTTCCTGTAAATGAAAATTATAAATAATAATAATAATAATAATATTATGTATGTTATATAGCGTGGATTTATATGCCACGAGACCTAAAAGTATGAAAAAAAAATTCTATCGAAGACAGACGGACAGTTAATTGGGATTTTTTTCTTATTTTATTTTTTTTTAATATATATATATATATATATATCACAAAATTAACGACTCGCAGCTGAATATGCGTAGAGAATAAGTTCGATGCTGACGAGTCGTATAGGTTATATAATTGATTTGAAAAATTCGGCGATATTTTTAATTTTTTAATTTTTTTTTTTCATTTTATTTCAGCCGAATTATATAATAACGTACCTCAACTTTTTTAGTACAGAAATTTTATAATATACATTGTATAAATAATTATACATACATACCGACGGAATTAAGACCGCATTGGTTCCTATAGAGAGGGTAGATATACATATATATATATACATATAAATGACATCCATATGAATCCGCGTACGTTATGGACACGATATCAGTTATTTGCGATGGAGAATCGATACCTGCTTTTAGTTTATTGATAATAATATAAATCAATGTATATGTGGAGTTCACCATGTCAGAGGTTTCTTCTAATTTTTTTTTTTTTTTTTTTTAATGCATATCCGATAATACAACCTCTTTCTCTCTCCTCTCACGTTGTCGTCAATATACATATACATATACATATATATTATATACCTACTGCCATTATATACAAATGACTGATTGATTTTTTCGAAATAAATTTTCTATCAGCACAAAGTATAAAATCAATAAATAAATAAATAAAATGCTCAACGGGATATATACACACTTATATCATGGACTTGAGGTATTTTTATTCGATGCAAATCTATAAATCGTGTTCTTGATACGCGGCGATGTTTTATAGTTTGTAATCTAGTCATATATATGTATATTGAATCGTCAATGTACAGTAATTCTTATGTATTTCAATGATAATAATATATATGTATATATATATACATAACTATGTGTATAGGTATATATATATATATATATATATATGTTATATTATATATATATATATAAATATTATTGTACTCATGATTACTATATATTTTGTAGACATTAAATGATGATACCTAACCCAGATCTTACATTTTTATCACCTGATAACATTCGGAATTAAAATAAAAAAAATTTTTCAAAAAATTTATAATCTCTTGAAAAAAACGCTTGGAGCTGTCTAAAGATTTTTGTCGAATACCATTACTGGTTAGTATACTTATTATATATAAATTATCTTCAGTAGATGTATAATCATTCACTGTTTTAACATCCATTAGTAAAAATCGTGATAAAATCTATGGTATCTCAAATGGTAAGTAGATTCAGTGTTTCATATCTAGAGGATCCTTAAATACTAGAATAATATTGGTAAAATTGTTAATAATTTTCACATTTAATATCGAACTTAGTGATTTTCAATTTTAAAATAAGTTTACTACATTTTGTATATCTTATAATATCGAATTTCAGCTCTTTGCTTAGCTTTTCTTACTTACCTGTAGAAGGTGCCACTAGGATGAAAAATTATTTATCAAATTTGTAAATACAATTTGCTGAGGTGAAAATTGGATATTCAATTTTGAAAAAGCTTGGCTACATATATAAATCTGTAGAAAAAATCAGGAAACCGGTTGACCTGTGGGCCAACCCGAAAACTTCCCGCTGTGTTAAATACGTTACAATTAATTCATACTATTGTGTTTATAATAAATTAAAGAAGGTTATAAGTATAATTAGTTTTCCCTATAGAAATTTTTTTTTCTTCAATTTCTATTCTTCGAATAACTTTGAAACTACTCGACCGATCGATTCCAAAATCTAATCAGATCTAAGTCTTGACGAACCCTTTTGACCGCCGCAAGAATCATTCAAATCGGTTAATTCATTCCAAAGGTATCGTACGAGAAAAAGAGAAATTTTTGTCGTGCAATATCTTTTAAACCAATCGTTCGATTTTGATGAATCTTACGGCGATCGAAAGGCTATCCAAGACCTAAGTCTGATCAAGTTTTGAGACTAATCGCACGAACAGTTTAGGAGTTATGCGCTAAAAACGTGAACAAAAAATTGTTTTTTAATTTTTATTTCTCAAATAACTTTGAAACTACTCGACCGATCGATTCCAAAATCTAATCAGATCTGAGTCTTGATAAACCCTTTCGATCGTCATAAGAACCATTTCAATCGGCCGATTCGTTCTAAAGATACCATACGACAAAATTTTGTTTAAACACACACACAGATACGGACGTCCATCCAAAAATAGTCAGAATAGCCTCCTAGGACTCCAAAACGTCGAGATCTGATGAAAACTCGATTTTCGAAAATCGGACCGAAACCAATAACCTCCCTTTTTTATGAAAATTTTCAATTTTCATTGCGGTAAGTTAAAAAATATTTACCAAAGGGGTTTTGTGTTTGTTGCACCATTTTCAAAATCTCATAATATATTTTGGCGAGATATATAAAAGCTGCGGTATTTACGTAGGCTTTGCGTATTTGTTTCTTTCTCTTATTGCTTTTTTTCGCAATTTTACTCAGCTACGGAAAATCTCATGCGTGTAGACAGTGCGAAGTTGAAAAACAAAAAATAAATAAAAAAATCATAAAAATGAAAAAGAAAAGAAAATCATATTCGTGTACTCGAAACAAAGAATTTCGAATCAATCTACCAGACACGTATACCAACATACATACGTACGGATTTCTAAGAAGAGACTTTATCCTCAATTTAGATATTTGAGATGAAATACGACGTCGCTCAAAAAGTCTCACAACCTTATACCCATATTGAGAAAATTGTCTTCGTTAAAAAAAAATATTCCACCATTCAAATTCGGGATAAGAAACAATTTTCACGTATTTTTACAACTTTTTATCTCTTTCCAAGTTTTGTTCCATGTCAATTTGTTTTTTTTTTTTTTTTTTTTCTCTAATTTTCATTCACCCTTCTAAGCTGCCTGATTCATCGAATTTCCCGGATGAACGACGCGGTAGTGTGTTATTATAAATTTTACACCATTCAAATTCATTACCTATGCATCACGGGCCTAATCACTGTCGAATTTCCTGTACAGCCAGTTATTCAACTGTGACAATTTGAGAAGGAATTTCTCATAAATTATTTAACAACCATTAACCATCACGTTTTCATTTCTTAACCGTCAATCGAAACTTTGAATTTCTTAAGTCAGTTTCTCCTAGTCATTTCTTAAATCCCGTGTAATCTACCGAACAGAATCACTAAACCAACTCAACGATATACCAAGCAGAATAATTAACGATTACAGCGATTGAATTCTCTGAAAAAAAAAAAAAAAAAAAAAAAAAAACGAGTTTGAGTATCGTCTTGAAATTAGTCTGCTAGGATTAAACAGTATGACATGTGATAAAAAACAGATTCAATGAATATATAGATTCGTTTTTTTTTTTTTTTTTTTTTCACACAGATATGAAACAGTCGTGGTGAAATTTTCTTTTTTTTTTAGTAGAAAGATGGGAACAGGTATCCTGTAAGAGGGTGGTTACGTTCAAATGGAATGAGAGGGTAGGATATATGCTTTGGCAATGTGACACGGAGGGGAAGCTTGATGAATCCGTTGCCATGGTGACTTCTTCACGTTACAGGATTTTGTTTCCCAATATATAATGTGTTCAAGGCCATTTCAATCCATGGTATGTATACATATATGTATAATAATAATATGTACATTAACATTGGATGTATCTAAAACGTAGCTACTGTACATACATACATTGAACCTTTTATATTAAATATTCCAACGAGTTTGGTAAACATGTTTTGTATGTATGTACACGTATTGAATGAGCTCGATATAATAATAGGACAACTTGTTATGAAGTTGAACAATACTAAATGATGGTTACTGCATTACATACCTGAACCAGTTTTACCCTCAATAACCTGGTTTCAATATTTGCGTTGAGCAGAGCTGGTTTTTTAGTGGCACATACCTCAGCGAACAATTATTGATATCATATACGAGCTGCCGTTGATATATATGTGCTTTTAAAAAACGTTGACTTTTTCATTGAATTACTCATGAAGAATGATAGTCGCTATTTTAACTCACTGAAGAATTTTTTTTTTTTGTTTTTTTATTCAATTTTTAATTAGGCTATATTCCGGTTTGTCGAGTACCATTTGAAAGTGGTGTAGTTGTTCCATAGCTGAACTAGCGAGTGTTATCAGATCGTTCAAGAATACGAGTACCCATGCATTGTGTTCTTAATTAATTTTTCTTTCTATTTTAAATCCAGATTCTGTAATGTTTATTTTATTACAGTAAAATAAAGTCTCTAGTTAAAATTTAACAAAACTAACATAAACCGTTCACAAGTAAATTGCGGATTGTATTGTTTGGTTTTTTTTTTTGAAAACCGATCTCCGAGGGTCATCCCTTTGAAATATCATCCAACAAACGAGCTTGTGGTCTCAGTTGTTCCGTGTCAAAACAAGCTTCAAGGGAGACTAGTTAACCCCTGAACACTAGGGTCACTCTGAATAGGGTTCGTAAGGTACTTCCTGAAGCGGTCAACGTCAGATGTCTCTCAATAATCTTACCTTCATGTTACCTTCAAAGTTAAGTTCTGTAAAAATTTTTAACCATTGATGAACAATTTTTAAAACAATAAATTAATAATTTCCGGGTTAAAAAGTCTCTACTATTGGATTACAGACAAAGAATTTAATTACGGATCTAGCTAAACAGCAACAAAGAACCCGACTGGATAGTATGCAGTGAATAATTTTGTTAATAATGAGGGGGTAAAATTTCCTCTAATGAGAATTTAATAGAAGCGGTAGTAACTTTGGCTAGAAAGCAAATGAACTAAAGAGCATGTAACAAGGCCACGTTGAAGCATACATATGCCTGAATCTCAATAGCGTCGACCGCATGAGAAGCCTAAGGGTCGTTAGACTATGAGACGAGGGAAATCTACTCGAAGTAGCTGGTATATTTGCCGAGGTATTTTACCATTGTTATTATATATATACAGAGTTTCCGCAGAGTCGTACAAACCGTTGATTAATTTTCATTCTGTTTCACGATTTAACGTGAGATTTGTAGATTTATCTAAATCTCCAGACAGTCGACTAACGCCGAGTTTGTTAAATGTTGTAATCCCTTGCCAAAATTTTTGTTTATATTAAATTACAGTTCCGAGATTAAAGCACATACATATTAACGGCAATTTTAGTTCGAGATTCGATTGAACACGTCAATCGTAATTACGGTATCTTACAGCTATTTGTGGTGTTGATATTCGTCATTTCATATACACATATAGGTATATACAGTTTGAGTTTTCTCCGGGGTCTGATCTGGGAGGAGCTTCAGCACGTTGACGCTCCTCCCAGATGAGACCCCGAAGAAAATTCCCTTTTTGACTATTATTTTAAAGACATGGACGTCGGTGATTATGAGTAATTATATTAGCATCGATTGATCGTTGGATTTTAATTTTTTTCGCACGATTTATAACGTTAAAAAATTTAGGGAATTTATAGGATCCGAGTTTAAGTTTCGAATTTTGACATAAAATTGTTCACAGAGTAAAGATTTTTTGAGACAAGCTATTTCGCCTTTGGGTTTGGTCTGTTTTAACTGCAGTAGTAAAATAATAAAAACTTTTTCCACTGTTTTCGTATAAATAGTTAAGATTATCTTCATAATAATCCGCAGATATCTACTAATATCGGTTCATGAAGATAAACCATATTTTGACAACGACACTTCTTACTCAAGAGGGTTTAATCGAGACTCAGAACTTCTTGAATAACGTTTTGAATCGAAAGTACACTTCTTCCGTGGAAGGGTTCTTTTCTTGTGTCGAACAAGAATTTTTCTACACTCCATATAAACTTTCATAATGCTAATCGGTTTTTTGATATAACGAGTTAGTTCAGAGGTAATAATTGACGTTAACATTCGAACTTTACTTTATCCTCAAAAGTATAGGAAAGAGCTTTTCTTTTTCGACTCGTTTTCACCTAGGATGCAAATCAGCATCTTCAAAACTCTTACAAAAGCAAATTCTACATATCGAGCCGTATAGTTTGTAAGTTCGAATTAGCAAGCAGTAAATTTACATTGCAATTGTAATGTATGAATTCCGTACGAAGTAGTTACTACCACTTTCATAACAAACTCTGAGAGTTGCATAGCAATTATATTCAAAGTATCGATCACTGGATCCTGTAGCCTCTGACAGGCGTTAAGAAAATGCAGATCCATGTAGATGAGGCAATAAAGATTATACGGCACTTAGACCCGGAGATATCTCGCTTCCGGCAACGTCTCCACGGTGCTTCTGACCATTCGGGGTATCTTCTCAACGGAAAAGTAGGTAGCCCAGCTTCCGTCTGCCTTAAGTATTACTTCTTCGAAAGTCTTTACTGTTTTTTTTTTTTTTTTTTTTATACTGTCTTAAGTCCGGGTTTAACGTTTCCCTAGGTCCTTTTATACATTAATTAGAGTACTTTATCAAGCAGAGACTGAGGACCGGCCGCAGCTTCTAAGGCTGTAGAAAACCTAAAGCTAAAAGAAAACGGCCTCAACTTTGACCCGGCCATGACTCACGCCTCTCTACTCCCCTCAGGGGACGTTCCACAGTTGAAGGACGCGACCTTATATTCCATAGATAATACACGGGTTGTGAATTTGTATAATTTATCCGTTGATTAAGGGTTAGATATTTTTTACGTTTATTAATTTTTGGCTGACATTGAATCGTGAGAAAAGGGAGTTAGATGAATGGATAGACATTGTGAAAATTGAGATTGATTGATAGTTTAAATTCGAGAGTGAATATGGTATTAGAAATGGTGCAGAGTTTATTCATATAATAAAATAACGGTGCATGAATTGTTACCGATTTAATATTCCTGTCGTTTTGTCGAGGAGGTATAAGAGTGAGGATGAATATGCTCTGCACGTAACCTGTGTCGAAGCGAAGGCGTAATAAAGTAAGGAAACAAAAATATGAAGAAAAAACGAAGAGCTAAGCGATGATAAAAACTAAAAGTAAAAAAAACAAATAATAATAATAATAATAATAACGGGATTGAAGGTGGATAGATAGGAAGTGGAAATATTGTACAATAAATAACCTTAAGCGTTATGCTTTTTTCTTTAGAACTACAGTACAATTTGCCAATATTTTCTATAACGCTACTAGCTATTGCAAATCTTGAATATTTCTTCTCGATTTTATTCAGCGTTATAACCCGGAGGCGCGGGATGGAAATATAACCATAAAAACTGTGACGGGGTTGGGTATACGATTTTCTATTTCAATCTCTGAACGTAGCCTATATACAGGGTGAGTTTTCTCCGGGGTTCTGAGAGGGTGTGGCTTAAATCGGCTGAGACTCCGCCTCTTTCTATTCATACTTGTAATTATCAGAATAACAATTCTCCTACATTATCAGCTACTATTTATTTGGCTCTTTCCGTGTATCCACAATATACGAAAATGTGTATAAAGCCTTATCAAAACAATAAAATAATACTATTTATTTTAAATTCTGAATAGATTGTCTATCATAAGCTAGTTTGCTCAGAATAATAGATCGATTCAGAAATAACGGTATTTTTATCTAAATGGAGACTATTGTCCTGACAATAACAAGTATGAATGATAGGAGGCGGAGTCTCAGCCGATTGAAGCCACACCCTCTCAGGACCCCGGAGAAAACTTAACCTGTATATACGAACGTAAATCTATATATAAAATAAAACTGAAAAGATTGATTATTATATCTATCTCTGGTGGTCGTCTGCTTCGCGATTATATTCTTATGCGACAGAAAAATTTCTGAAGACGTATAAAAATTTGTTGAAGCAGAGATAACTGACAAGTTGATCAGTTACAAGACTCTGAGAAACTGGAGGCTAGTATAGTTAGTTGGTCTAGATGTTATCCAGACCCCGTTGGTCTCAGGTCATGGCTGGCCAGTCACATATATTTCCACTTCGTAAATTCTGGTTTCCTATCCTACCCAGTCACGGATATAGTATATACGCCAGAAAATATTGGGTGCTTCCGCTCGTTGATTAAAGACTATGTTCTTATGTAGGTGATTTCTCAAAGTTATAGTTTTGGCTTGTTAGAAAATAAAAATAAATAAATAAATAAATAAAACAACCGATTCGGTACGGATTTATGATTTTTACAATAAATAAAATGAAGTAATCGCTTTGCGGTATTATAAACACTTTCTCACACCCTCTAGATAAACAAATAAATAAATAAATAAATAAATCAAGTAATAAAACTGAGCTAATTCTCCGGTTAGATTGTAGGCAGTGCAAAAATTTTTTACCCGGATCAAGATGAAATAAGGTTAGAATAAAAAAAAAAAGGTGGGAATCGTCGTAACCCCCGTAAAGGTTTTTCGTACACTTTTCCTAATCTCGCGTTGGTTCGTTATATGAAATCGTTTGTCAAGGATTTTCTCGGTTGATTCGAGATTAACGTTGTCTCTCGCAGAGTAAACTTTTGCACAATATGTAACGTATTACGTGCCTTCATTGATCACGTGTCATTCTAAAACGTAGCGGTAGTAGGTATGAGGGTTAAAAAAATTTTATTTGTTATTTTTTTGTTTCTGTAATACAAATACTGTTCGTTGATATAATTATAACAAGAAAAAAAAAAAAAAAAATGCGGAAGATCATACGGAATAAAGTATAAGTACGGTGTTCAAAAATTTGGGAAAAAATTTTTTCGACGAGCTGAAGAGAAAAGAGAAAGAAAAAAAAAAAAAAAAACAAAAGAAGAAAACAAAAAATGTGCTTCAATTATTCAGTTACACGTTATGATGAAGACTTTACACTGTTACTCTATAGATAATACACCCCTTTGAAGAATGACGTTCATTGGA
The DNA here is from genome assembly GCA_963924015.1 of Macrophya annulata. Classification (NCBI taxonomy): domain Eukaryota; kingdom Metazoa; phylum Arthropoda; class Insecta; order Hymenoptera; family Tenthredinidae; genus Macrophya; species Macrophya annulata. The sequence goes on from OZ001262.1 coordinate 4,097,574, forward strand.
GTTGAAAACTGAGTAAATCTTTTGAATAGAAATACGAATGTTTAGATATCGTTATATATGTTATACGTACTAAGGATTAATAATAGAGTAGATGTTATACTTACGTAAAGTAAATGAATGGCATTGATCATCGGTAATGTTGTTAAATCTACGACGCACTTTGAACTTGATATATATCATAAACTTGTAATCCTTAAAGTTTTGGTATTATAAGGGTATATTAAGATTTGCTTTGGTATAATTCAAGTCGATGTACGATGTACGTTATAACTTTTGGAAATATTTTTACTAAAGAAACTTACCAAAAGAATATTTTCTACTCGGTAATAAGAGCGACCCTTATTCGGGTCAGGGAACATCTGTTCAACCAACCAAATTCGGAGGATAACTTTGTACTCGGACTATAGGGGTTTTATACCTCTTCAAAGATCGATTCAATTTCACTTTATACTCTACGGTATATCGGCTTCAATATTGGCCTTGATACGATGATTTTGTTTGGCTATCGACTGATTAAGGGTTTATAAATTCTCACTTTGACCTTAGATTAGTTTATATCACTAGTGCATCATTTCACGTGTGATAAAATTCATCTTATAACTTTTATCCACTAAGATTTACTTCTTTAAAAAGAATTTCAAAATAAGTTTCTCAGCTATATAATATATTAAAAGCACATCTCTATATCAAGTTTAAAAGTTTATAACTTTGAATCTTTCAAGATTTTATACACTTTTTTTAGTTCATGTAAGAATTTCTTGTTCGAAGTGTTTATAACGAAAAAAAAAAAAAACATTAAAATAATTTTACGACTCGTCGTATATGTCGTCGACTTATGAAATAAAAAATTTGTCACATCATTTAAGATAGTAAAATACATAAAGTGGTCATGTAGTATTATTTATTCGCCATTATTATGGTCTTAGAAATTGTAACGTTAAGTTTTTACTACCCCTGTGGGATTATACAACCAGCCATTCCCCAGTTTTATGATAATCATCAACCAATCATACTCGTTCGATCATCGTGTGAATATACAAGGTGAGTTTTCTCCGGGGTTTGATCTGGGAGGAGCTTCAATGTGCTAAAGCTCCGCCTTCTTTTGTTCATACTCGAAAGTCAACGAGTATGAATAGAAGAAGGCGGAGCTTCATCACTTTGACGCTCCTCCCAGATAAGACCCAGGAGAAAAATCACTCTGTATAGTATCTATCAAATTCTCGTTTGGATAAAAAATTTCGAATCATTTATATGATAGGTAACTCAGAACTTTGGAAATACAATAACTAATGTCACTGTAATAACGATATATGAATAAAATAAATAAATGTTTATTGAATGGACAAAATTTCTTTGTAATGTATCCAACGCATTTATATATACCCGATTTACTCCTGATCCCTAGACGTAGTCTGAAATAAGGCCTGAATAAACGAATAGGCAAAAACGCGAACCCTTATGAAGCGGATAAAGCTCGAAACAAGAAAACCTCTAGGGTTGAACGAAGGGTTGGAGTATAGCAGAGGGTGTAGAACCACTCTGATTTAACAAACCTGTACCATTTTTTTGTTTCCCCTTTCTAGAATTTAAAGTAGCATGACTCCTTCGCCTATAAGCGTTTGTAGTCTTCCTTTCTCCGAGTATCTCTATTTCGAGCCCTCCAAGATCTGGGAGAGAAGCCAAGCCCAGGCAGCTTACCTCTAGCTCTCTAAAGCCAATAGCGTTGTGTAATAAGAAAAAAAAAAAAGGAAAGAAAAAAATTTTGAAGAGCAAAGACTGTAGCAAAAAAACGAAAAAAAAAAAAAATTAAATTAAATTTATCCAACTGGATTCTCCACGGGGATGGAAATGAACATCTCGTTCGAATTTAAATTATTTTTTAACAAACACACGTGAGACAGAGAGCAGGAACAATACCTACATGAGTTTTTAGAAATTTTATTAAAGCTACTATTTTTTTTTTGTTCAATCAAATTTTTGTTTTTATTGTATTTATATTTCATAGACTAGCGATACGTATTCAACCGTATAAATAACGTCGTGAAGTTAATGCAGGGTGTAGTTCTGAAAGTAAAAACTGCGAGACGTATAAATAATGCAAAAACGGCGTCTGGCATACTCGACAACGTGACCTCTGACTGGTTTCTAACAAATTGAATAGCAAGAAATTTTTATTTGTTTTTCACTATTTTTTAGATGGTTGAAAGTTAGGAATAAGTGTATCAACAGTTTTTCTGCTATGTTTCTTCTCACACTGTGATTTAAGTAACCAATTTCCAAATCAAGGAAATGTTGGAATTTTTCGCAATCTCTCACGCTGGATCCACTTTCCCAAATCTCTTCTATTACACAAAGGAATACACACACCTACATATATATACACCTACTCTGACGAGAAGCAATTACCGTTTCAGCGAAAACGGTTCGTTCCACGTGGAAAATTGCCGAGATATTCGAACGTGAGGACGGTATAACAGTTAGGCCTGAGAGAAGAACTGAACTGAATGGAATTGGAACGGGCCATTCTCAACTTCGGACTGACCTTCGATCGCAAGTTTAACCCTCGATCTTATTTTAGTTAGAAATATCCCGAAACTGAGTACTCAAATATATATCTACGTAGTTTGTTTTTTTTATCCAATGTCAATTCCTTGTCTACTTCCAAATATCAAAACGTGAAAATAATATACGAGTTAAAGTGTCCGAACCAACTCCACAGAAAATCCTATTAAAATATACTGACAGAATTTTTTGAAAAGGTAAAAATACGGTCATGAGATACTTCGACGTGTGACATCGATGGGAATAAAAATCATAATATTCACATATTGCAGAAAAAGTCCTTAACAATTTTTTATATTTCATCATCATGTGCAGAATTAGATACGATCAGTATGAAATATCGAGCATTCGATCACTGTCACTGTAGAAAGTACGTAGGTGGATCACAATGCTGATTCTTTCAAAGAACATCTTCTTTCTTAAGGGAGTGTAAGAAGATACGTCAAGAGCAATGCATACATAAAAGAAGAATACGACAAAGGTAAGTCTGGATGAAAATGCAAACGTACTAGATGCATTCGAAACAAGGTTACTTCCCGGTAGTAATAACCAAAATTTTATATATACCAGACCCCAAAGTGCAGCACGATTCTCGACCGTAAATAAAGTTTTGGATAACTATAATCGGAGTGAATTTATTAGTCTCTAAAGTGCCTGTAGAGTGGCAAAAGCTGTAGTAAAACTTGGGTTCAAAAATTCAAAAATTTTACCTTTGAAACTTGTCTACTTTTTATTTCTCATCACCTACGGTGACACAAAAAAAGTATTGGTTTTGGTCGAAAAGTAACTTTTGCTAATTTCAACAAATCTTCACGGTTTCGACCCTCTAGAATCCGACAAAACAGGTTTTTTGAAAGATGTCGGTCTGTCTGTCGGCCTGTTCGACAAACTCGCGCGGTGATCTCGGAAACGGATCGATGAATAAATCTGAAATTCACAGGACTTCACAACCAAATGATGGGCATGAAAAATTTCCATGCCTCGTTTAATTTGAACTTCCGGTTCTACCGGAAATGAATAGATTTTCGCTGTTTTACTGACAAACCTATACTTTTTTCTCTGTATTACCTTTCAGAATGAAAGAATATATTCTTCCGAGTTGAGAATTTCATATATATAGGGCATTCCTTGCCAATGACACCAAAGAAGTTGTAAATATACTCAGATCGAATCAGAATGAATGCACTGTATAAAATTGTTGTTTATCAATATATAGGGCGATCCTTGCCAATGACAATAAGAAATTTTAAGTGTACCCAGATCGAATTGGGATTAAACGCACTGTATGAAATTGTTGTCTGTCAATATACAGGGAAATTTTTTTGTGTGAAATTTTCAATTCTGATCTTTTTTTTCGATTTTTCATTACTTATTTATACTTTTTCTTCCCCTGAGAAAACCCATTCTTTTTTTCTATTTGATGAAAAGCACTCCGAAAAATTATTTTTCCGTCTTGTTTTTATTACAGTTATTCAAAAAGTAAAAAAGATTTTCACGCAATTAAGTAATTAACAAGTATCATGGTTCAGTTTGTCTCAAAGTAAAACTTGTGATTTTTTTGAAAAAGCTTTTCCCAACCCTTTCAGAATCTCCGGAAGTTTTTCAAAATAATATTCTTCTGGACAAAAAAATTCACCAACTTCTTCTCTCTCAACGTTAACTTTTGAAAGTGTCTCTCACTTTCTTCACGAGATCGAAACAAAAGCTTTGAATCAAAAATGAAACAACTTGATTCTATACATCCTGTTCCTTGGCTGAAATTCAAGCTGCATCCGTGCTGCGAGTACATACTATCTATATCTCTTACTCCTTACCTCTGGATGCCCGGGTCTTGAAACTCCTTGAAAGACGCATCTCACCTTCACATAGAAAGGTGTAGAATCATGTGAATCCTTTATGGACCATAGCGGTGGATTCCCTCGGATCTAGGGATCTGGAATAGTCAATTCTTAAGACTCATATCTTACCGAAAATAACAAACCCGTTGATTATCGCACGGTAGTCTTTACGCCACAAGAAAACTCCCCTTTGCACAAAATGTGCACAAGGATATAGTCAAGGCTTCGTAAAGACAAGGAACGGGTACATAAATGGGGATTGGAGAAAGGAGGAAGGTTTAGGTTGAGGCTTGTGAGAACAGGGGGTGGTTTCAGTATTGACCCAGTTGGCGGCGCAAACTACGTACGGAAGCTTGCAGCCAGGTAGGGGTATTGGAGGGATGAGGCTTAGAGGGAAGAACAAGCGCTGGCGCACAGCGTCCCAACCCCGTCATCGTCATCGTCGTCGACGGCGCGCGTCGCCCTGTCACAGACGTGAGAGGAGTCCTCAGGAGCACGAGGTTGTAGGTCGTAGTAAGTCGGTCCTGCACCTTCGCTCAAGTCGACCAGTATAATATCTCGCTTTCACGCTGCGCGATGTTCGACCTTTTACACGCGCTCGAGTGATTAATACGCGAGATAGAGGAAAGGTGAGTGAGAATAAATTTATTTTCACTATTCAGACATAACCACGGTGTTTCAATATCCATTTTAAAATACTAAATCAATTCTATTTATATCATCGATTTTATCTGTTCCATCAAAAAAAAAAAAAAATCTTTCTCCCTTTTCTGTCTTTCCTTTTTATTTTTTTTATTTTTTTTTTTTCTACTACCATCAAACGACGGCTAAAGGGATTTGTGCAGGTGACGTGAGACGCGTAACAAGTGGCTTCGTCATTTTTACCCTCAAAGCGACAGGTGGACTATAATTTTTCAACCCCCAAGGAGTTCGTTGTTTTATTTCTTTAGTTTTTCTGTCTTTTTCTTTTTTTTTTTTTTTCTTATAGATTCATTCCAGTTGTGTAATAGTTGAATTTAGTTTCTAGAAAACTTTATTAAAACTTTTTTGTTTTTTTGTACTAATTCCTGTATTTACTGGGACAACTAATGGTTCAACAAGTCCAATTTCAATTAAACTTTAATTAGTATTTCATTTAATTTTAGTTAAACTTAATAATCAGCCTTGTATTTTAATTCTGTATAGGAAAATTTTAAACGATATTAAATTAAATCTACAGTTAACAAAGTAATTCAATATTTAATCACCGATCGAATGCAAGGATTTGTATAAGAGGATTAACCCCGAAGAACATGAATTGATCATTTATTTATAGTAAATTAATTTTCCATCCATCAATTCCAATTTCAGCCTGGTTATAATTCCGAAAATTAACGATTTCAAATCTCTTCATCCATCTCGTAATTCATGTACTTACGGAATAAGTTATTCCTTATTCATATATCCTGGTGTATTATTTTTCTAAATAAAATATGTTTAATATAAATGCATTGCATCGATCAAACTAGCTTGAAAAACATTATTTTCTATTCTTTTCTTTTCTTTTCTTCTCATGATGGATAGAAACGTGACATTTTAGATAAAGTTAACGCTTTCAATCCATCAGTGACTGCAACAACAAACACGATTCCCTTTTCTCAATTAGATTGCTTTGGTGTCCTCTCTAGGACTTTAGAATACATCCGTTACTTTACCAATTCAAAAGTTTATCCACAGTTTTGTTGCAAGTTTTATTCTTCTTTATAAACTCGATAAAACGAGAATGGATGACGCGACGTCTGACTTTATATATATATATATATATATATATATATATATATATATATATATATATATATATATATATAGTATATACGGTTATTTATATAAGGAGAAGAAATAAATGAAAGAAAAAATTTTAAAACCTTTTTTTCTCTTTTCTTTCAACATCGATGAATAAATTTTCTTTCCATTTGTCTTTCGGTCTGATTGTGAACTAAGCATTAAACTATAACCGATATGCAAACGCCTACACGGATCTGCGTATATATATATATATATATATATGTACCGTTTTCGTGGAAATTGGCCAAGCTCAGGATCGAAATATTACAATTAACTTTTGACCTTTCTGAGGGGTTTGAAATATGAAATCGTATCTAAGAGAAAGTAGCTTTTGAAGTTTGAATTTCACAGTCGAATAAATATTAAATAATTAATAGCCACGTAGATTTTTCTCTCTATGATATATATGAGCGTATATAATTTTTTATCCTTTAGACACCCACATCATCGTTGCTAGTTTAACCCTCGTTACAATTTATGACTATTCGTGTCAATTCATTTCGGCCACCTCCCAGTAATCGACCATTAAACAATTATCACTTGGTACCGGATTTCCTGATATAAATTGTAAGATGATTCATAATTAATGAGAAGGCGTCTCTTTCCCGCCATTGTATACGAAATAACAACGTTGATCGATATCGTCTACAATATATCCGTATTTCACATCACGAACTTATAGTCATTTCGAAGTACACAGAGTTCCTAATTCAAATCCATTAACTGTACTAAAATGACAATCGTAATTATTTACTCAGAGCTATATTAACGAATAGAAAATATTTAATTAAAATATTTTTTTTTTTCACTTACTAAAAGATGTTTAAAATATTTACGAATTTTTAATTAGCCGAGATATAAATCCGAGATTTTTTATTTGCTGAAAATTAACCCTTTCAATTATTTTTACGATCAATTCATCGTGTGGAGTCAAGAATGCTTCGGTATAAACGGTTTTAAGGTGTAAATAGGAAGTCTACTAATACTGTATAGTAATTTTGCAGCAAGAGGTTTATAAACTTTTAGTGTAAAGCCTTGGCTGTAACAATACGTATACATTATTGACAGAAACTATGTCTAGGAAATGTTAACGTTGAAATTTAGTGGTTTAATTAAAAGTTTAAAGTGTGGAACTTCGTTGACAATGTCGAAATGAATTTAACCGTGATTTTGAAGTTGTTACCGAATCGCCATCGTTGACCTCTATGAAAATTAAATTTATTCCAAAATTGCGGTAACTGGATTTTACTTCAATTATTATATGCATGGAGTATGCATGTGCGCAATAACGTTTGTCAATTTTGAAAATATTCCGTATTCAAAACGGTCGAAATAAATTATTGAGAAATTGATTTTTAATATAAAGTTTGAAAAATACTCGAGGATTTAGAAAATTTACAAAAAAAATAAAAAAATAAAAGGACGTTGATTTTACGATCGGATTGATATACCTGCGAACGTTGTTGACTATTTTCGTTAATTATTTATTGATCACGGTTTTAGTAAAGGTAAAGAAAAGTTTGTATCAAAAGTTCGCAGGCTTGAATTCGCTTGATGAAAAGAGAAGAAAAAACAAAAAATAAAAAGGACATGGCGTGAAGGAATCTACCATCTAGGCTCTTAGTACTGATGAAAAAGTATCAACGATTTAGCCATCGAAATCAAATAAAAAAATTCAATCACTCAGTCTGAGTGATAAGTTGAAAATTCTTTTTACCCTTTTCTTAAACCAAAAAAAAAAAAAAAAAAAAAATAGGATTTCGAGATCGTAATCTCTAACCTTCGCAAACGGCATATCTATTTCAAGTGTCAAAAACTATCAGGCTCGAAGTAACTTTTATTCTATCGGACGCATATGGCAAGCTGTCTTTTCTTATTCTTGATTTTCTACATTCTGTAGTTTTCTGACTCGCGGTTTGATGTATTACCTTCGATATTTCGTCTAGCTGTTGTATAAATTGATTCAACAAATTTATACACTGTTTTATGTTATGTGTAGTATAAACATCGCAAGACCCCCTAAAAAAAAATCCTGTTGCTTTTCGCACTTGTTGCCATAGAACGAAAAGAGATCGGAGAGAGATACGCAGCGTCGAAAAGCTCTTCGAGATCCTCCGTGTCTTTCGTAGGGGGATTACTGCGGCTAACCATTACGCAATCATTCGCGTTTAGGGAGAGATGTGAGAGTAAAATAGCTCCGGAGAATATCGTGGGAAAAGCCCTTTTTTATTATTATTATTATTATTTTCTTTTTATTTATAAAACAAAATTTGATTTATCGTTAACCGCGGGGAAAAACCACCTTTGGAAATCAAGTTCGCTCGTAAATATAGAAACTAAAGTGTTACACTTATATGTGCTTTGTGCCATTGTTGTTGGTAAAAAAAAGTTCTACCTATATCGCATTCCCACCTCTGCAACTTCAGGTTTGTTGTAATACTTTTACAGAGAGAAAACTGTGCAGTAGGGAATACCCAGAAATCTTTTGACCGTTTTAACAGGGGTGGAAAAATTTAGCCTTACACTATATAAGCTCGGAGTAGACAAAGGAAGGTTTTTTACCTCAAGTCTGTGATTCTTTTTTATGTTTCTTACTTACTTCACATTATATTTTACTTCAATTCTTCTTTTATTTTAGTTTCTTTCTACTTTCATATATATTCTTCGCTTTTACTTTTACTTTATTCACTGAAATATTTTTACAGATTGATAATGACCGCTAGACTCACGGTCAAAGACAGAAAACCTTCCGCACTTCAAACTCTTATACAAAACAAACTATACGTGATTCGTTGACATCCTATATTATATCCAGTAAGAAAATCCTAATATATCTAGTTCAGCCTCGTTCACTTCTGGTCCCAATTCCCCTTGACTCCTATAAAATTTAGTTAAACCCGGTAAAAAGGTTCTCATGTTACTACGACATGGGATGGTTCAAGGTAGAGGTAGAGGTAGAGGTAAGGGTAAAGGTAGACCCAAAGTCTTGGTGTCAGGGGATCCCACGACCCAGGGGGTTGTATAAGAGCCGGAGCTTATATCGTTGAGCTTAAATATTTCCCCATGTAAGACGTGCCGATTAATCACTAGGGCTATTTGATTAGTTTTTGTTTAGATGTGATACGAGTAAAACAAAACTGGATGTATTTTCAAAAAGATTTAAAAAAAAAATTAAAAACAAAAATGGTAAATCATGAATCATCAAAATAATCTCCAAACACCCCGAGTAATAAATATCGTCAATTTTTTCTCGAGTCTATAATAACGCGCGTATTTATGCGAAGTGAGATTTTTTTCGATTCTAAAAACTGCAGCGTCTTGCAATTTTTTTTTTTTTTGCTAAATATGAAAAAAAAAAAAAAAAAAAAAAAAACAATATTCAACCATCTATTATCGCGACCTTTGTTCGGTACTTATATCTCTCTGAAGAAATGGGCGCGTTTATCAAGCGCGAAACCTCTGCACGGCTCGTTACAAAAGTTTTTTTTTTTCTCTCTTTTTTATTCATTTTTCAAACAAGATCAAGGAAAGTGTATAATAAAAAAATTTAAAAAAATTCTGTAGAGTCCCTTCAAACTTTGTATAGACTCTACAGCCCAGTAATTATAATACTGATTGGCTGTATTTTAATTATTATTATTATTATTAATATTATTATTATTATTTTTTGTTTTAGCAATTTAAAATCCGCGAAAGTTCGCGTGAGTAAATCGCTCGCAATTATATTAAAAAAAAAAAAAGAAAATTCGACAATTAATTTTAAGTAATTTTTTTTCCCGTTTTCGTGTTTTTTTTTTTTTTTTTCAACGGATAATTAGCGCGATAATTATATATATTCAACTAGTTTCCGGTGAAATGAATAATTTTTTACTCTCTTATAGAAACAGTTTAAATATATAGTTTTTTTACTTTTCATCACCTACGGTGATATCAGAAAAATATTGGTTTTGGTAGAAAAGTGACTTTTGCTAATTTTCAACGAATCTTCACGTTTTCGACCCTCTAGAATCCGTTGAAATAGGTTTTTTGAAAGATTTCGGTCTGTCTGTCGGCCTGTTCGACAAACTCGCGCGGTGATCTCGGAAACGGCTCGATGAAAAAATCTGAAATTCACAGGACTTTACAACCAAATGATGGGCATGAAAAATTTCCATGTCTCGTTTAATTTGAACTTCCGGTTCTACCGGAAATGAATCGATTTTCGCTGTTTTACTGACGAACCTATACTTTTTTCTCTGTATTACCTTTCTGAATGAAAGAATATATTCTTCCGAGTTGAGAATTTCATATATATAGGGCATTCCTTGCCAATGACATCAAAAAAATTGTAAATATACCCAGATCGCATGAGAATGAATGCACTGTATAAAATTGTTGTTTGTCAATGTATAGGGCGATCCGTGCCAATGACAATAAGAAATTGTAAGTGTACCCAAATCGAATTGGGATTAAACGCACTGTATGAAATTGTTGTTTGTCAATACATAGGGCATTTTTTTTACGTGAAATTTTCAATTTTGATCTTTTTTTTTCGGTTTTTCATTACTTTTTTATACTTTTTCTTCCCCTGACAAACCCATTCTTTTTTTTCTATTTGATAAAAAGTACTTCGAAAAACTGTTTTTCCGGCTTATTTTTTTTTTTTGGTTTAGTTTTCTCAATTTTTTTAATTAGGTACCTACACACGGGTATCTCGTATATAGTTCATTTTTCTCTGTTTTCTGTATTTTTCATTCTGTTTTTTTTTTTTCTTTTTATTTTGTTCTTATATTTGTGAGCATTGTTTAAATCGCGTAGAAAATATACCGTCGTTGGGTAGGGGTTTACCCTTTGCAGAGGGGGTCCGCCATCATAAATGGGTACCGCAGAATGTTACTATTGGAATATTATGCAAAACGTGCCACTTCTCTTTAAGCCGTTCCCGGCATTAGCATACCTACACTCGAGTTTCACCTCGGTCCAAACACTGTTTAAAAAATGAAAAAAAAAAGAAATAAATAAAAAAAAATAACAACCTTTCAAAAAAGGTATAAAAGAACCCAAGGCGCGGTGTTCTTTCCTGTTTTTATCTGCAATCCAGATCCCAGACAACCAGGATGTTAAACTAGTTCGTACAACTTGTATTATAATGATATAGGTGAAACGTTTTCGTATTTTACACAGAAATGAAAAAATAAATTAAAATAATCAAAAAGAATTATGTAGAAAAAAAAAACTACCCTAATTACGTACCGAGCTACAGACACGGATTATGTACAATCTCACAAATGTCATTGACCGTTATCGATCAATAAAAATAATTTATACTCCATTGCGCGGATGATTGCTCTGCGGTTATAGGTACGCAAGAAATATATATATATAATACCTTATAGAGTAAGAGAGATAGAGTAGGGGTAGCTGAATTGACGATTTCAGTAACAGAAAATTGAGAATTCAGCCCGAGGCTTCAGTAAGATGACTTTAAATTTAATTCCATAAATTAGATGCTTGAATTCTGAGAAGATTGGTAAATATTATGTCAGACGTAGACAAACACAGGATTGGTATTAGTACGAAGACTTCGTTTAGGCTTTGGGGAAGCTAAAATTTTTTTTTTTTTTTTGGGGGGGGGGGGGGGGATAACTGAGAAATAATCGTTCAAAAAAATAAAGAAAAAAAAAAATATTAACATTAGTAACGAATATGGGTAAAATAAAAGAAAATAAAATAACTAAAAATCTCTTCCCTCTCCTGCGATACTCGATTCTTGTGTCGTCTTTCGTCTCGAGGATAGGTACTCTCTTTAGTAACAGTTCAAAGACGGGATATAATATGACTGAAGTGTACCGAACCCTCGAGTATTCTTCGAGTACCTATAACTCAGCTCAATTGATAATATTTCATTTAATAAAAAGCGATTTTTAGTATCCAATGCCAGGATTGACTTGGTAGATGAAGTAAACAAATTGAGTGGATCGATGAAGAAGGTGTTAAAAAAATACTTGAGTATTATAAGAATATCAATTAAGATATTAGATTCTGACATTGGGTATAACTAAATTACATTTCTACGTCGCAGTTCAAATATTTAAATGTTATTTGAAATTTGTTATAAGAATAAAACCCTCGATAGATGACAGGCTGAAATTAACTAACAAGATAATTTAAGAAACCTATGTAAAAAATCAGCAAACCGGTTTACCTGTGGAACAACCCTAATACTTCCCGCTGTGTTAAATACGTTACAATTAATTCATACTATTGTCTTTATAATAAATTAAAGAAGGTTATAAGTATAATTAGTTTTCCCTATACAAATCTTTTTTTCTTCAATTTCTATTCTTCGAATAACTTTGAAACTACTCGACCGATCGATTCCAAAATCTAATCAGATCTAAGTCTTGATGAACGCTTTCGATAGCCGCAAGAATCATTCAAATCGGTTAATTCGTTCCAAAGGTATCGTACGAGAAAAAGAGAAATTTTTGTCGTGCAATATCTTTTAAACCAATCGTTAGATTTTGATGAATCTTACGGTGATCGAAATGCTATCCAAGAGCTAAGTCTGATCAAGTTTTGAGACTAATCGCACGAACAGTTTAGGAGTTATGCGCTAAAAACATGAAAATAAATTGTTTTTTAATTTTTATTTCTCAAATAACTTTGAAACTAATCGACCAATCGACTCCAAAATCTAATCAGATCTAAGTCTTGATAAACCCTTTCGATTGTCATAAGAACCAATTCAATCGGTCGATTCGTTCTAAAGATATCGTACCGCAAAAATTTGTTTACACATACACATACGGACGTCCATCCAAAAATAGTCAGAATAGCTTCTTAGGATCCCAAAACGTCGAGATCTGATGAAAACTAGATTGTCGAAAATCGGACCAAAACCAATAACTTCCCTTTTCGTTTTTGAAAATGATAAATTTTCATTGCTTGAAATTAAAAATAAAACTTCTGGAAAAAGCATGTACAAGAAAAATCTACATTATGCACTGTAATTGGTAAAGATAAGAAACGACGTTTTCTCTCATAAATAATTTGGTAGGCAAGATAAGAATAAAATGAAATTTTTGAAGTCTGTATATCAGGATTTCCTGAAGATAGAAAATAACAGAGAAAACGTAAAAGCTTGCTGCAGTTATAACAGAGTAAAGGGAAAAAAAAAAAACTTACAAAAACTTACAATGTCTGAAGCTATAACTGAAGAGAAAAGAATTTTTCCTCGGTATGTATAACATTTTGGTTCTTTTCTCAACGTAGATATAATATGACGTTTCATTTATTTTCCTTTCGTATCTGCGTTACAGGTTCTTCGGTCATTGGATAAAAATAACTTTATCATTTTATTTTGTCTACTTTTTTCTTTTTATTTTAAAATAGCATAAATTAGTCTTCAACGAGTTTATCTAGTTATGCTTGAAAGCCGTGGCTATTGTATAATGAATTATTATCAGCCCAGTGAATTTCCCTAACATTCGTCTGTGTACCTAAAACTTCGTGAAATAGATTAAAATTAACCAGTCGACGAATTTCAACTGCCCTTCTCATCCTTTCATCCATTGAGAAGAACTTACTTATTTAAACTTGGGTCTTTTCCCTCAAACTTTACTTCAGTTACCGATCAACATTGAGCAGTCTTCTTAGACCCTGAACCCCGGGAGTATAACAGGTGGTCATCGCCTTGCACTCTAATAAAATGTTGGAAGTTCGCCAGTTTCCAACCCTCGGATATTCTCACTGTTTATTATACCCCCCGTAATGGTCTTAGAAGTAGGCTTTGTTTCCCTGCCAAGTAAGAATGGCCTTCAATATAACACGCACAGTATATATCCGAGAGCTGGTTCGTTTTAGATGACCAAATTTAGACCCATGGTAACTCGTTTTTATTCCAATCATTGAACCTTATCAGAGTTTCTAATCCCCAGCGGCGTTACGTAGAGTGAAAATCCAGATCGAGGTATAGCGCGTTATGGGAATTGAGAAACGAAATTGTTATATATGGTACAAGGAAACAAAAAAAAAAATCTGTCACAAATTTGTTGTGAAAAAAAAAAAAAAAAAAAAAAATTACTGAAAATAAAATCTGCTGCAAGTGAAATTTCGTTATTTTTTTTATTTTAGTTTCTATCGAGATATTAAACAAGGGGCTGATATCGCGTGACAAGTCGACAAGGAGACGAGCTTCTAAAAGTACGTAGGGCTTTACGACCAAACATTATGAATAAAATAATCACCAGATTATTATTCGGTCCGAGGGTCAGTATAGTTCAAAGTTCTGAACACGCCACATTGTAATCTAATTCGTTGTCACCCTTGGTCAAGCAATGAACGAGGTGCGTGCATCGGCGAGATAGTGTCAACGGAGCAACGAAAATGTACGGTATTTCGTAATTGAATGAAACTGTAACAGTGGTAGAAATCTAGAGAGGTGGGAAATTCTCTAAGAATTTTAAAGAGAAAAATAAAACAACAACAACAACAAAAAATCTTGATTTTATAAGAATTTTATAATTTACTGACCGTTGGCACCATTTCGACGTTGAATTAATCAGAAATATAAACCTCTTAGATTCTATTTTCGATCGTTTTATAGTTCAGTTAAGATTAAAGAATAAATCTACCTTTGTAAAATCTATCTTATATCTATTACATGGGTTGTTCGTTAGCCCGATTGTCTAACCCTATCGTCTGCTTTAATTAACCTGAATGTTCTATCCGTGGTGTAGAAATTACACGAACCTGATATATCCGATTAACAAGTAACGATACATGATCGTATTGGATTACAACGAGTTGTATACAGGGTGAGTTTTCTCCGGGGTCTTATTTGGGAGGAGCGTCAAAGTACCGAAGCTCCGCCTCCTTCTATTCATACTCGAATAATAGTGTGTGATTATTAAGCAGATATCTTTATCTCCTGATTTCTTTACATCCACACGTATATCACACCTCGGAAATACAGTCTACTCGCATTAAGGTATTGTTTTGACAGCGGGATATAAACATTGACCATTTTATTCGAAAGTGAATGAGTATGAATAGAAGGAGGCGGAGCTTCAGCATGTTGAAGGCTCCTCCCATATCAGACCCCGGAGAAAACTCACCCCATATACAGGGTGAGTTTTTACCGGGGTTCTGAGAGGGTGTGGCTTGAATCGGTTGAGACTCCGCCTCTTTTTATTCATACTTGTAATTATCAGAATAACAATTTTCTACATTGTCAGCTACTATTTATTTGGCTCTTTCCGTGTATCCACAATATACGAAAATGTGTATAAAGCCTTATTAAAACAATAAGATAATACTATTTACTTTAAATTCTGAATAGATTGTCTATCATAAGCTAGTTTGCTCAGAATAATAGATCGATTTAGAATTAACGGTATTTGTATCTAAATGGAGACTATTGTCCTGACAATATAAAGTATGAATGATAGGAGGCGGAGTCTCAGCCGATTGAAGCCACACCCTCTTAGGACCCCGGAGAAAACTTAACCTGTATAAAGATACAGAGTTTTTTCTTCTTCTTCTTTTTCTTCATTTGTGATGAAAATTGTTAGAGAATTGTGGTGAATAAGTTTAGTTAAAAGTTTGAGTTTTGTTTTAGGGGTATAAGGTGATACGTGAGTAAAATTCGAAGCCATAATCAAAGTTACAGAGTTTGTAAAGTGAGCTGGTTTACTTTTAGCCTTTTAGCCAATTTGCATTCATTGCTATATATGTTGCTTCATGGGGTTTAGTCTTTATTCTTGTATTAAAGACTATAGCCTCTGTTTCTGTTAAAGTTTTAATAACATGTTTCATGACAAAAGGGGTATTAAGTGTATTTACGTACCCAGTTGGAGCAAGAACGTAGGACATTGTGTTTCTATAGAGACAGATTTCTGCAAGGTATTTTGATTGTCACGTTGACATAAATACATACATACATACGTATATATATATGTATATACAAAAGTCGTATGAAAAGCGGCTACTATACAAAAACGTTTAATAAATCAAAAAGTTTCCAAACCAAACATTCGTTTTTCAACGGTAAATAACTGGATGACAAAGAATAGCTGCAAGGTTATATAGGTATACATGGTATATATGTAAAGAAGAAAAATTCCAGCGTGTCGACGCAGGATTACGTAAACCTTACGCGTATTTGAATGATAAAAAATTGAAAGCTTCGTTCTGTAGGCACGTTTATATATGCGATGTGTAGGTAAGATGAGTAAGGAAAAAGGGGGAAAAAGATGAAGAGAAAAAAAAAAAGAGATAAAGAAATGAAAAAGGAAAAATGGTATGGAATGGGAAATCGAAAAAGAAAAAACAAAACAAAACAAAAATAAAATAAAATAAAATTTACAAGCGACCGGAAGAACACGGGACGCATCCGTAGGTACGAAAGAGATAAAAGTAAAGGAATAAGAATAAAAAAAGAAACACATCCGCGCCGGACGCACGCGGTTCAACAACCAAAGGGAAAAAAAAAGTAGAAAAATAAAAACAAAAAAAAAAAAAAAGAAAAGAATATTTAACGAGAAAAAAAAGAAGTTCAGAATATAAAACGCGTGTTAGAGTAAACTAACTGCAAGTTGACGTTTCAGATTATACCAAAGAATAAATTTCATTATAGGTAAAAGCAAAAATTTGAAATTAATTTTTACAGGATTAAATTATTCATTCATTAAAAACTCACAAAATTGAACATGAGACTTGAGAGTTTCATGAACTTCGTGAATCAGTTTGTGATGTTTTAAAAACGTAGTTTGTTGTTCCCAGGATTTAAAATATTGTTTTTAAGCTATATTTAATTCAGGATTCAACATCTGAACGGGACTGGATTGACATTCCGAATTTTAAAAGTTCCGGAAGCTTAAAATTACGGATTCATTTGAGACGTACAATTTCGAATGTTCAGAAACGCTAAAGTCCAGAGTGTATATCAAAATGTGTAAATATCGAAATTCAGACAACTAAAAACTCCGAAAATGGAGTTTCGGTCTTTTCAATTTAAGCTTTCAGAATTTTCAATGCACGCTGTTTTTCGATCTGAAGATTTTTTAAACCAACATTATTATACAGACTTCCGGGGAAATAACTTTTCCAAAAACTGTAAACCGGTGATACGTATTAAAATTCAAAACTCAAATTCAACCCGTTCCCATCTTGATCTTCGAATATGCGATAAGCTCTAAGCATATCAATGGCAAACTTCTGTCACCAATTTTTTTTTCTTTCAAAAATTCCTCGATCTATGAATGGCTGAAACATCTATTCGTCTCACGTTTCAGAGCTTTGTTGTCCGTCCGTGACGCGTGCAACGTGTGGTTGAAATATGGATTCCTATAGTCCGGTATATTCCCATATCACGTCTGAAAAATCCGGGATTAAAAAGTGCTCGGAAATATCTTTTATTCCGACTCTTAAATTTCTGTTTTATTATTATTATTTTCTTTGGTCACTTACTGAAATTTTCATTCCGTTTAATATCGAAGAAATTGGAAACAGTTATTCCAATTAGGTATAGTAATAACACCCTTCATATATGATTTATGGACGCGATCAGACAGTATAGCTATAACAGTATTTGTCTTGAACAAATGCGATCAATTGACTTTCAATTAAGCTCTTTACATTTTTTTTTTTATTCAAGTTTGAATAGCTGTTATATTAAGTATAGAAATAAAGCAATCATTTCTACTTGACATTTTCTTTCTTTTATCAGAAATAACAACCCCGTTGTACGAATATAAAACGCGATTACCCTTTTCGAGTAAAAAAGTTTAATCTGTATTATTTGGAAATAGAAAAGGTCAGAGATAATCCCAATATTCAAATTATCATTATTATTATACATATAAATTAATTTTTTAGAAATTATAATGAACCCCTCGAATATTTTAACCCTGAAAAATTAATCGCTCGATTTTTTACCTCTGTAATTATTATTTTTTAGTTTTTCTTACGTGATCAAAAATAAACAAACCGGAAAAACAGTTTTTCGGAGTACTTTTCATCAGAAAGAAGAAAAAAAAGGATTGGTTTGTCGAGGGAAGAAAAATTATAAAAAATTAATGAAAAATCAAAAAATAAGATCAGAATTGAAAATTTCACATAAAAAAATGCCCTATATATTAACAAACAACAATTTCATACAGTGTGTTTAATCCAAATTCGATCTGAGTACACTTACAATTTCTTCTCGTCATTGGCAAGGATCGCCCTATATATTGACAAACAACAATTTTATACAGTGCATTCATTCTAATTCGATCTGGGTATATTTAAAATTTTTTTGGTGTCATCGGCAAGGAATGCCCTATATTTATATGAAATTCTCAACTCGGAAGAATATATTCTTTCATTCAGAAAGGTAATACAGAGAAAAAAGTATAGGTTTGTCAGTAAAACAGCGAAAATCGATTAATTTCCGGTAGAACCGGAAGTTCAAATTAAACGAGACATGGAAATTTTTCATGCCCATCATTTGGTTGTAAAGTCGTGTAAATTTCAGATTTTTTCATCGAGCCGTTTCCGAGATCACCGCGCGAGTTTGTCGAACAGGCCGACAGACAAACCGAAATCTTTCAAAAAACCTGTTTCTTCGGATTCTAGAGGGTCGAAAACGTGAAGATTCGTTGAAATTTGCAAAAGTCACTTTTCGCACCAAGCCAATACTTTTCTTATATCACCGTAGCTTATGAAAAGTAATTATACAGTCCAATTTTACTAAATCATTTATGTATATCCATAATCACGATCAAATTGAGTAAAGATTCGGTGATCTGCTGATGGATAGCTCCTGGGCTTGATATAGGTATCACAAACTAATTGCACAAGCTTTGTTCACCATGGTATTTGGTGTATTCTACCCTTTGTGGCTAACTGTTGCTTCGTAAACTCCGAAGCAATACCACTCTTCTCACTTATCTTAATTGCTAAAACTTTTACTCTAAATTTTACTATCAAATGAATTAATCTGTTTTATCATTAAAGAGAAAATCTGAATCTTAGTTGAAAATTCATACCATGTCAAAGTATAGCATCTTAACTTTACTTACAAATATCCAAAGCTTTGCTAACTCCTCTAAAAAACCTTAACAAAACAAAAACTATCAAAAATCAAAAATTTGTTTAAAGGTGTTAGAATTGTGATGAATTTTTATTTTTAATCAAGCGATTGTGAACGTGTCTCTGAGATGAAAAGGTTGACGAGTATTTCTGACAGTTCAAGCTCTAAATTTACTTAAAAAAAATAATAATAATAATAATAATAACATAGAAACATCGTACGTATAGAATTAATTGGTACGTTTACCATTGTTCATTCGACTAGAAGTAAAACGTTTAAACTTAAAGACGAGTAAACGAAAGCTCAAATCTTTTGTCTTTATATTACAAAGGCAGGAGTTTAATTACTATAGAGTTTGCTAATAATCTTTTAAAGTTTAAGAAAATTTTTTTTTTTTTACTCAATTTCAGTCACAGCTGACGTTTTCACTAAACATATACCTTATATAGGTTATATACATTATACTATTTGACACAATTTTATCACGGTTAACGCTTCGTAGCGTTGATTTTCCTGCCTCAAATATTTCCCAACTAAATTTCCCTGGGGCCTATGGCCGATCCTTGGGCTTTCCTATACCTCAGAGCTTTTCTCTCTACCTATAACGGTTAAACTCTGAGGGCATTTTGGGTTAGAAAATATTTCTTGCAGTTGACATCAAAGTAGGGAAATCAGGGATAGTTTATTTCATGTATATGAAACCTTCAGGCAAAGGAGTCGAGGTAGTGGATCATGAATAAAGTCGAGTGTTGTAATCGTGGGCTTGTTTAAAAATTCAGAACTTCAACTCAGTCCCCAAATAATTCTTCAACCCATAGATAAATAAATTAAAGAAATTCGGGATTTCCTGCAACATAATTCCGTAAAAAAAAATATATATATATATATAATGATGAAACGTTTCATCAGTCCGTATTGTAAGATGACAATAAAGTAAAATTATAGACGTTTGAGGTTGTTGAATTAAGATGGACAGCCCTTGTATGTACGTTTGCTGTGCGTCACGATCTTCTCTCGTCGAATAGTATATACGCAGTCAAATTTCCCTTGGGTCTAAACGACGAGACAGTTCCCTCCGTCGTTTTATATACAATATATATATATATATTTTTCTTATATATATATACATACATACATATATATATTTTTTTTTCTAATTTCTAATCAACCCCCAGGCTCAGAGCTGAGTCATTTCCATAAACCGACGAGAACAGGGCTTCAAGGAAATACAGAGATAATTCAGCTTTATCAGTACTTACCCCATACCAGAACAGGGATGAAACTAATTCATGAAAACCTTTGTCCTGTTGTCCATTCCATAGAATTTTGTTATACAACGAGATAGAAATTCCTGTAGCTTATCTAAGCTTCGAGTTAAAATTATTCGTTCAGATTTCGTATAGGAGTATTTATTTTTATGTGAAGCTACCAGTTGGTACGTGAAGGTACATACAGGGTGAGTTTTCTCCGGGGTCTGATATGGGAGGAGCCTTCAACGTACTAAAGCTCCGCCTTCTTCTATTCATACTCCTTCGCTTTCGAATAAAATAGTCAATGCTTATATCCCGCTGTCAAAACAATACCTTAATGCGAGTGGACCGTATTTCCGAGGTGTGATATACGTGTGGATGTAAAGAAATTAGGAGATAAGGATATCTGCTTAATAATCACACACTATTATTCGAGTATGAATAGAAAGAGGCGGAGCTTCAGCACTTTGACGCTCCTCCCAGATGAGACCCCGGAGAAAACTCACCCTGTATAAACCAAGGATTAATTTAGTTTTTGAGCTTTTTATTCGTTGATGCAGTGTTGGTGGTTAGTCTAGACTATCTAAACTGTAGGGTAATGAAAGTGTATAACGACTAGACAGTTTCGTGTATATAAAAATTGCTTTTTTATTATTATGATTTTCATTTTTTGTTTGTTTTCAAACCGTCTGGTGCCTTAAGTAGTATAATATTTTTAGATTCTCTATCTTAACTGAAAGCACCGTTGTGTTATAGGTAGGTATATATATATGTACAATATAACTCGATTTAAACAGTGGAAAATGAAGATTGAGAATTTTTAGTAAACTGAGAGGATTTCGTTGCTTGCGCTTGCATACGTAGTCACGTTGAATATATTACATCGTTATAAGTTCTTCCTTTTGTTCTTCTTAAATTGAATTTAAGTACTCACAGTTCGTACGCGGTTTTGTCTTGTAAAATAAGTGAAAAAAGAAAAAAGAATATTCTCGTCAACGGGTATAGAAAATATTTTAACTCAACGTCGTTTAAATATTTTTCAACTTTTTCAACATCCCCATTCCATAAGTTCAAAAGTTACATAAAGTTTCTAACTTCTTGTCAAACTTCGCGGATCAAGATAAAGCCTTAAAAATCATGGGTTGATATTTTGACTTGTAAGATTGTCGGGGCTCATAATGCGGGTTATTCATACTTGATAATTCAACTTCTGGCTTGTTACAACACAGCATATGA
Organism: Macrophya annulata; assembly: GCA_963924015.1. Classification (NCBI taxonomy): domain Eukaryota; kingdom Metazoa; phylum Arthropoda; class Insecta; order Hymenoptera; family Tenthredinidae; genus Macrophya; species Macrophya annulata. Next base: position 4,119,341 of record OZ001262.1, read on the forward strand.
TTTTCTCCGCACTGTATTACGGAGAGACATAATATACAAAGTTTGTTAATAAATGAATAAAAAATAAAAATAAATAAAAATTTTTGGAATACGAATAAACGAGGTAATAAACTTTATACATCCCAAAGACGACCACTCTCTCTTTCTCTTTGACTATATAAGGGTTAATTAGAGAATGGAAATAATTAAAATACAGTCATGCGTTATAAACGTAAATTAGAAGTACTCGGTTACTTCCAAAAACAGTATAAAAGGGTTTTTGAAATTGGTTTCAATTCTGTACAAAATTGTTTATAATTCTTCGGGTTATACAATCATCCGGTAATTTTTTTTTGTTATTCTTTCGGCTTATTATTACTCAAACTAGACGGATTTAGGGCACAAAAAAATTCATTCACATATTTATTAACTTGTTTAAGTTATCACGTAAGTCATCGTCCTTTCTGTACAGCAGCCATATGGGTCGTAAAAAAGAAAAAAAAAAAAAAACAAAAGAAAATATATTATACCTCGTATGTAGAACCATTACCCTACTGACGATCGATCCTGCGGTTGGGACACATGCCAGAAACCGCACGCCATTAGGCTACGGTTACTTTCAAATTATTCATCACTTCTCACGAGAACCAACTTTTTTTTTTTTCTTTTATATAAGTGTATAGTTATAACAATGAAACTTTCGGATAATAATAAATTTTCGGTAAAATATATAGAGTTAATTTTTGTAACTGTTTTTTTTTTTCGAATTTTCTATTTTATTTATATTTTCAAAATAATGAATTCTGGTAAAAAAAAATTTTTTTGGGACTGGATACAAATTCCTAATTTTAAATATTCTTCATTTGGCAGTTTTTAAAAAATTCAACATCTTCTAAAATAAATTTTTTAATTCGACTTTTGACATTTTTGAATTCAAACTTCTTCAACAGCACCTAAACCTAAAATTTTTACGGAATTTATAATTTTTAAAATGTGTGTATGTGTGTGCGTGTGTTTTTTTTTCTTTCTGTCATATAAATTCAAAAGTAAAACCAAAGAAGGAGTATCTTACCCTGCATGCTAAAGGTACTGATAATATATGCCTCGTGCAATTTAAGAGCAAATCTAAGAGGGCGTTCACGTGTCAGTCGTAACCTTTACCAGAAAAGTGCTCGAGGTTACGTGTAACGCTACTACGTTTTGTGCCATTTAGTTTATAATACATACACCATACACTATACCTACCACAAGGAATTTATTCATGCATGTCGTTGCGATAAATTTCGGGCTTTTTATATTCCCGTGGCAGCTAACTTCCGTTTCTAGATTGACAAATTTTCATGAAAACCGTAGAGGCAATTCAAACCATATATAATACTATTTCAAATTCTTTCTGATTCATGTGCTTATTTTTATATATATATATAATATTAAATCCTATATAACAGATGAACCAATAAAATTTATTGCAATAAGTTTACCTCACGGGGTATATTTAATAGCGATATAAAGAATCCAAAAATACGACATTTATTTATCTCTACTTTTTTTTTTTATTAATTTAAATTAATCCGATTGAAAACGGCTTACATTATCTGAATATGAGTATTTAGAGAGAAACTAGAATTGGTTATCTAGAATGAACCTAGATACGCCTTAGTATCTAATCGATATGTATTGAGTTCAAGAATTATTCAACCATATTCGTAAATGCTTTGGAACAGAGTTAATCACCATTTAGACTAAACGCTCGGGTGATATAAACTAATTTAATTAATAATTAATATATAGAAATACGAAATTATATGAAGGTGATTTTAAATTATACAGAGTAAGTTTTCTTCGGGGTCTTATCTGGGAGGAGCTTCAACGTACTGAAGCTCCGCCTTCTTTTATTCATACTCGTATTATAATAGCGTGTGATTATCAAGCAGATACTCTTATTTACTAATTAGAAGGCGGAGCTTCAGCACGTTGAAACTCCTCCCAGATAAGACCCCGGATAAAACTCATCTTAAGATGTGCAAAAAGTAATCAATTGTTAATCAGTTTTCTAAGAGATAGTAAAAGTGATTGAATTAATATTATACGGATGAAAAAGTTTTGATTAAATTTAGATTTTTTTTTTTTTTTTTTTCATAACTAGGATATATTTTTGACTTAATAAAGTAAAGGAAAAAAACGAAAAATAAGTAATAGACAAGATATTACGAGAACGTGTCATTTCCAGGCTGTCAAACTGTTTCAAGACATTCGTAATATCAGGGATCAGCGAGAATATTACGGTTCTAGTTTATTGCGTGGATGTATAGCTGGTGTAGCTTCTCGTACCTATTTCGTATACGAAATTTCCTAGATCTAGAAAAAAGGTAAATAAAATTCGTCTGATAAAAATAATTTTTCGATTTATTGACGGAACTGTATTCGTCGAAATGTACATACATACATACCTATGTAAAATTTTCAGCCGAAGTTGCATACGAATAATGAATAAAAGAAACGTTATTAAAATTTGGTTTAAAGACGTTGGAAGAAATAAAACGTGAAGTTTATTTAAAATCGGGGATAAATATAATCAGGAAAAAGAAAAATTCAGAAACTTAAAGCAAGTGAATATATTATATTTTTTCGTATGATGAGATGAGCTGAAAATTCGATCTTGAACGACGCTCTTTAATCGGAAAAAAAAAAAAAAATCGATTGATGATAAAACAAATGAAAAATAAAAAGAGAAAATCCATAACCTTACCGTCTTAGTTCGTTACACTTTAACGATCGGTGAGACAGATTACAGGGGATTGTATGGGACAGAGAATCGCACGTTTGAGCAACGTTGATCATTAAAGATGTCGTCTAGTATGCTTCTGAAGGATCATTTCCTCCGTGTTTATAGTCGGTGGGAATGAAAGACTGTAACCAGCACGAAGTAGGAGTATAAAGACAAAAAAAAAAACAGACAAAATAGTAAGTTGAAAAAGTTTTAACCGATGTTAAATCGCGTAACTATATTCTCTAACAACGCAAAAAAAAAAAAAAAAAAAAGAAAGAAATTTCGCTGAACCCAAAAAATATAGACCAGAAACTTTTAAACCATTCAACGAATTTAACTCCAAAAATCGACCTCAAGGTTGAAAATATTTTTTTTTCCCTACAGACTTTACCTTTTCTCAAAAATGTAAATTTAGCCTATACAATATTTTCGGTTTGAAGTCCCCTTTCAGAAATAAAAAAAAAAAAAAAAAAAAAAAAATGAAATAAAAATTGAAATTTAGAATTAGAATTTTTTTCAGATAAATTTTCGGATGGTTACAACTCTGGGGTACAATTCAAGCACCTTACCAATGGTCTTCCGGGATGTACCAGCACGTATATATCCTCGAGTTTAAAATTGGTGACGAAATATCAAAAACTATTGAAATTTGTAAAAATGTTCAAACTGGGTAGAATTTATTTCTTTCAATTCTTAGTTCCAATTTTCGTTATAACTCGTCCACATTTTCGGTATGTAACGGATATTAGAATATATCTTCCCGATCGGACCATCCCTCTTTATTCCATAATACGATCGAAGGAGTTTCATGGAAAGCTAGGGTGGGCCAATGTGGTAGCGGGTCACGTTGCCGGCGTCGGGATGTCGGGGTCAAGCGAAACGACGCCGTGACAAAGCCTCCTTTGGTGACGCACGACGAACGCGTATACCTGTAGCCGTAGGTATATCCTTTCCCGTTTCTCCAACAAGAGAAACACACACACACACTCGTACACGTATTTAGCTATTCGTGTACATAAATCGCCCGTGCATGTGTCTACACACACCCACATGTTTAGGAAAAAAAAAAGTTACTTTTTATCTCCCGTTCTTATTTCGCTCCTATTATATATGGGGCATTCCACGCCAACTCGATCAGTGTTAAACCTCGACCATCTCAAAATCATTTCATGATTTTTTTCTAACATTCTACTCGGTAACAAAACGCGACCTAAATTTTTATCAAATTTTTTTATTAAACCGTTCATTTTTTATAAATTTTTGAAGACGATTGCCAATGCCCATTTTTAAAAATCTTGAAAAATTCTCAAAAATTTAGTGAATGACACGAAACAATCCCCGTTAAGGAAAACGTGGGCCGAATTTTTTTTTTCTATTTTTTTATCCCTCAATTCGGAATTTTGAAATTTTTCAACCCAAAATTAACACAGGATCAAATCGTAAGCGTCTAAATAGAGGTCAATTTACTTATAAATTTACTTGTAAATTTATCCTTATTTGACGCTTACGATTTGATCCTGTGTTAATTTTGGGTTGAAAATTTTCAAAATTCCGAATTAAGTGATAAAAAAAATAGAAAAAAAATTTGGCACACGTTTTCCTTAACGGGGGGTGTTTCGTGTCATTCACGGAATTTTTGAGAATTTTTTCAGATTTCAAAAAATGGGCATTCGCAATTTACTTCAAAAATTTATAAAAAATGAACGGTTTAATAAAAAAATTTGATAAAAATTCAGGCCGCGTTTTTTACCGAATAGAATGTTAGAAAAAAATATGAAATGATTTTGAGATGGTCGGGTTTTAACACTGTTCGAATTGGCGTGGAATGCCCTATATATACCCATATAACGAGCGAAAGTGGGAAAAGTGGGAAACGCGAAACGCACGTAGCCACGACTCGAGTAATTCAATAACATTGTATTTTCTCCTCTGAAATTAACGCCTCGCCTATTAGTACGGGTCTAGGATAAAGCTCTGAATTTTATCCACGAAAGTGGAAATAAATATCAGTTGGAAAAGGTATATTGGGGGTTGATTAGTTATATATGTACATACATACAATATAGTTATATAATACGGGTTCGTTAAGTGATGCAGAAATTTATTTATACCCCGGTTATTTATGAACGTGTATCGAATGGAAAGAGCGATACAAAATATAGTAACAGTAACAAAACGAAAGAAGAATAACAAGTAGCTATAACTATAAAGAAGAAAAAAAGAAATGAAAGCTCAATCAATAATACTTTAAAGATGGATCGTTCTTTGTGTAGTAGAAGAATTCAAACTTGTTTTTTATTTTTTCATTTTTTATTGTTTTGTTTTCTCACTGCTCAGTTTGGGAACATTAATCATGAAAGGTCTGACAAAGCTTTGGATCGCGAGGAACGAAGAGGATTTTTATTTTATTTTCACCTCAAGATTTCGTGTCACAGGTTTGTCGAAAGTTTCATCGTTTTGGTCCGTGACGGGGATATATATCCTGCTTTTTCGTTGATCCTCGAGAAATGGTGAAAATAAAAAGAACGAAATGAAGAAGAAGAAGAAGAAGAAGAGAAAAAAAATACTTCATCCTAGTTTAAATATCATTCAAGGATATAAAATATATAGACAAACTTCGCGGGTGCAGAAGCTTTTCGCTGTATTCCCGGAATGCAAAAACCGTTGATTTGAATTCTTGATACTAAATAACTGCAGTTAGCTTTAGAGTTTATCGATATATTTCCTGACTCAAATCGTTCCTCACTTCGTTAAAAATCCTTTTTTTTCTCTCTCTATCTCTCTCTTTTTTTCTGTTTTTACGGATTGCGAACAGCCAACGGTGGTGAGACTACTTTATTAACAGAAAAAAAAAAAAAAAAATAGAACGCGGATTCTTTCCATCGTATTTCCGTTCTACAGCCTCCGGGGTATTCTCCCTTTTTACTACCCAATAAACTTTACGTTTCCCTATATTTTACACCCCGGAAATTCCATTTCAGAAAGAAACCTCCCTGTACATATTTTGCTATATCAAGTTTTTTTTTTTTTTTTTTTTTTTTTAATCCTAACTCAAAGTACATATCTCTACGTTAACTTATATACTTCAATGTCGTTGTTATATGTATATCCACTCTCGCCACACCTCGTAATTTATTCTTTCGACTTTTTTTTTACCTACATTTTTTTTTTTTTGTTTTTGATTTTTAAAATCTTGTTACACAGCAACTCGTCGTTAATAAAATTCGTATAGTCGTTCAGGATATCAACACATCTCCGATCGTTATAGGTGAAAAATATTCTAAATTTGGAATTCACATTTATGTATGTAAGATTATGCAGATAATTTAAAATATGATCATTAAACTCAAGCTCTTCTCCACCAAATGAAAGAAAAACTATTTTTGTAACTCCGCTACTCTTATATATACATATACATATATATCCGTTCTAAAAGCACACTTCGATCGATTTATCCCCGTGTTTTCGTTCGCATAAAGCTCGCTCGTTCTTTCTTCGGATAGACTGACGATCGTTAAATCCGTTTCATAGATATCACTGTTCAGATATTCTAAAGAAGACAAGAGTGCAGAGTAGAAATTCCGAATCTTAGGATTTGCGAACGGTAAAAATTTTTTTATTCATTATTAAGTCGATTTCGAATTTTCAGAAACGTTATAAAATTCAGAAGATAAAAATTCGGAAAGATCGGTACGTTTACAGCTAAATAAATCCGGAAAAACAGTTTTTCGGAGTACTTTTCATCGAATAGAAAAAAAAGGATGGGTTTGTCAGGGGAAGAAAAATTATAAAAAGTAATGAAAAACCGAAAAAAAAGATCAATATTGAAAATTTCACATAAAAAAATGCCCTATATATTGACAAACAACAATTTCATACAGTGCGTTTAATCCCAATTCAATCTGGGTACCCTTACAATTTCTTCTCGTCATTGGCAAGGATCGCTCTATATATTGACAAACAACAATTTTATACAGTACATTCATTCTAATTCGATCTGGGTATATTTACAATTTTTTTGATGTCATTGGCAAGGAATGCCCTATATATATATGAAATTCTCAACTCGGAAGAATATATTCTTTCATTCAGAAAGGTAATACAGAGAAAAAGTATAGGTTTGTCAGTAAAACAGCGAAAATCGATTAATTTCCGGTAGAACCGGAAGTTCAAATTAAACGAGACATGGAAATTTTTCATGCCCATCATTTGGTTGTAAAGTTCTGTGAATTTCGGATTTTTTCATCGAGTCGTTTCCGAGATCATCGTGCGAGTTTGTCGAACAGGCCGACAGACAGACCGAAATCTTTCCAAAAACCTGTTTCTTCGGATTCTCGAGGGTCGAAAACGTGAAGATTCGTTGAAATGAGCAAAAGTCAATTTTCTACCAAAACTAATACTTTTCTTATATCACCGTAGGTGATATAAAGTAATTATAAAACTGAAAAATTTCACAAGAATTATAACTAGACGTTAAATAATTCGGAAAAAATTTTCGTTCCCTTTTTTCCTTATACTATCGTGATTTTAGTCTACAAAAAAAAAAAATCTTCGATGTGGGTATTTGTTGCTAAGCAACCCTGGACTTGAGGATTGAATAGGATCTTTCCTGGACCCGCTCATTCACCTTCCTTAGTTTATTCTTAAGTTTAGCTTAGGGGCATAGAAAACACTCGAACCTCTGAAGGCAATCATGAAACGTTGAAAGCTGGTAGGTATACGTTGGTTAGGAGCTTGCAGCAAGTTTTATACGAAGAATAAAACGTACGTGAGAATTTTTTTCTTAATTTTTTTTTTTTTTTTTTTTCGACTTAAGATACATCGTTCTTACTCCATCTGAAATGAATGTTCGAGTTAAAAAAAACACTCTAAAAATTACTGCTCACATTTTTCGGATTCAAACAAAAAAAAAAAAAAAACCAACGGAAGATATCACCACCAGCTGGATAAACAAAGAACAGAAACCACTCTGCGGTTTCGTAGATATATCACTCGCGTTTCCCTTATTCGTATATTATTTCATAGAATAATTATACCTACTCTTAATTATTATTCTCGCTTTTATCGTCGTTCGTATCAAATTGCTGGATAAAAAAATTTCTCATTTTTTTTTTATTTTTTATTATTCATTATCGTTGATGAATGAGAGAATTTTTCCATTTAGTTTTATCCTTGGAGATATCAAAGTTAGGTTAAATAAGTTTTATTGAATTATAAACACCGTTTCATGGTTATGTGTACTTTTACGTTATTATATACCTATACCATTTTGAAAACGTTAAATACTTATAAAATTAATGGATCAGAAAGTTTTTCCTATCGCAATAGCCTCGATACTTTCTTAATGCAGAATAGTATAACGAGAGTAAATAACCCTGTGCAGTATGTAAGCCATGCGTGCAGAAACCATTTAAGACCAGTTATCGGTATTCTAAATCAGTATAACAAACCGGTAACCTCGAAACTTTACCAAACCAACAATTTTCATAGACTGATATTTTACAACCGTTACTAACCGGTCATTTCTTACAGCATATTGTTTCCACTTATACATATCTATACCCAATTGTTTTTTCGTGACTAAAATTCCCGATTAGAAGCTAAAACCTCTTTCATAAAAAAAAAAAAAAAACAAAAACTAAAAAAAAACAAAAAATAAAAACGTTAAATTTCTTCTGTTTCAGGTACGAATATAGAAAAGTGCGATCTAGTGGCTTCTCTATACTGCATGTGAAAATCGATTTTTCAAACCAAAATCAAAAAAAGAAATTCGTTGAATTCTGTGTAGTAAGTATCAATTAAATTCTCCGAAATTAATTAATAAACTTTCGAAGATAAAAAAAATGGGAGATGATAAGTATAAACAAAATGGCCAATGCGTTTTCCGTTGCGTGTCAAGGACGAAGGAGACTTTCCAGTCCTGCAACTTGCCATATCGATTCAGATCTGTCACGATGTGGTTTAGGTGCGTGGTTAATTGCCATTAATACGAGCTCTGCGTTTTGCGTGCAACGATGCATCAATTTCATTACGCATTAGCCTCCAGACGTGGGTATTTGGTACCTGCACCTACGCATGTACCTGTCTAATTAATGTTACGTACATACATTACGTATGTATGTAGTGCAGATAAAGAGAGCAAAGAGTTTCACCGTAAAATTTTTCTTAAATTTTTTTACTTCCTTCCCTTTTTATCTTATCACCGATTTTCTTTCCCGGAAGTTCCTAATTCCAATAAGATAAGTATCTTCAGTTGGTAAAAAGTAGAAACCTAAAAGTTCAGGGTATGAAACCCCGACCTAAATAAACTACGACTATATGTATAGCTGCACCAATAGCCAAGGAGTCTAGGTTAGGTAATCGATCTTCTATACACGAGATTCTACGATCATTCGATATAGGATCGGTCAGAATATCCCAGGGGATATACCGAAGAAGTTTATCTCGTATAGATCCGTCCCAATGCTTCCGGCGAGACATCAAGACCAAATTGAAAGCTATGAGACTAAATGATTGGTCTATTGGATAGATTTACTATTGAATAAATTTATACCTTAATGCAACATACAGAGGTATAGGTAATCCAGAATTGGAATATTTGAAAAAATGAAATGATCAAATTCAGAGATTTCATTCAGTTCGAGAATATCATTCGTCTCCTTTTTATTCCTCATCTCAATACCCTCGAGGAAACAATAATTGATAAAATCTGAAACGCCGTATTGATGCAACTGAATGTATGTACAAGTGGTTTTAATTTCCATCAAGTTGGCAAGAAATTAAAGTAATCTTTACTCCTATGATATATCAGTATTCTTCTATTTTCTTAAGAATGTCAATTCGCATACTTAGAATTACCCCGCACAGAGAATAAAACTGATATTTGATAAGAGCAGAGGTTACTTTAATTTCCGTACCAAATTCAATAAAATTAAAACGGCGTTTCTACGTAGTTTCTCCCATGGTTAAAATAGGGAATAATTTAGTCTGTCAGATCTACCTATAGGTAGTAACTAAGTTTCTCGAATGTGCATCAAGGTGAGATTTACCAGAGATTGGTGGTGTTAGTTTAAAACAAGTTTATATATGCAACAGCATGTTGGAATCTTTGCCCCATTTTCAACTTCCACTATTTTAGCCAATTAAGTTATACATACCTATTTTGAGTGAACATATGCGAAAACTTGTGGTATGTATGTATTAAGACTACATGCATGTCATATGGAAGACTATAGCGCCCAACTAAATTGGACAAAGGATTATAGTAAGGTAGGAAATGTCATCTCGAAAGTACACAGACTAAAATTTTACCTCTATTTACATACACCTACTCACAATGTATACATATGTATGTAGGATTTACTTATGTGCGTTAGAGAGTGTATATGAGATAGAGAAAAGCTCTCTTACCTATAGGAACATACAAACATGTCTACAACAATATTTGCGAACGTGGATTGCCCGGCATTCGTATATGTATGTACTTTAGGTATGTATGTGTATGTATACTGTACAGTACATTACATTGCGTGTCTAACATTGTCTAGTTTCGCAACTTCTACGATGTTTATAAACTCCCTGTGGACTCCATAAATCTCTTTTACGTATAACATTGGAGTCTTATTCCATCCTAGTATGATATAGCTTAGAAGGTTATAATATACATTATATTCAAAATGAAATATACAAGTCCAGAATTCAGACGGCGATTTAAAGACTCCCGGATTCGGACTTTTGGAGATAAAAAAAAAAACGAAAAAAAAAAGAGATAAAAATATATATCTGACCGGGCTTACTCCATAATCATACCCCCCCTCAAAAAAAAAAAAAAAAATAAATAAATATATATATATATTCTCGTCCTTCGAAATCGTGCCAAAAAACAGCATCCGAAATCCTACTATACATACATTATAGGGTATACCCTTATCTGCTACTTTAGTTTGAATAAATGTATACGAATGAACGAATGAATTTAACTTTATTTATTTATTTATTTATTTATTTATTTATCACTCTTATTTATCTATATATCTTTCTTGCAACATACCTCTGAGATTCGGAAGAAGTGAGATGTAGGAAAATTTATGTTTTAAACAGTTTGCGAGATAGGAGCTAGGGTGAAAAATGACAGCGATAAAAGTAATTCGTATTAGGGCGGTGTATTGTATGTATGTACATACGTATATGTATGCGAAAATTTATAATACATATACATGCAGTAATGTTACATATACATATATACCTATAATGTATATCGTACGCGTGAAGTTCACGTTCGCGATGTAAATTTTGTACGATAAAAATTATGGCTCACGGTTTTTTTCTTTAAGCTATATACATATAGGTATAATATATAGGCGGATGTTAACTTTGTTGAAAATTACTTGTTTTATATCAGCGCAAAGTACCGAAATGACGCGATGGTTAATTCCCTTTTCCCCTATATAACTGTTTATACGATTCTATACGTCTAACGTAATTAATAACCTTTTTGTTAATTAACATGTAGCTTTTTTTTTTTTTTTTTTTTTTTTGCACGCGGTTATTTCACGGGGATTTACAGCCCCATCATTAAAAGAAAGTTAATTATTATTCCACAATGTAGATTTACATACATATACGTATACGTATATATATTGTACAGTATCCATACACGCGGTGTTCTTATTGTATATAAATTGATTCGAAGAAGAAAAATTTTCCTCTTGATTATATTACACACGGAAGAATTTTGTATACACTCTGATAAAAACATCTCGTTTATTAATAACCATCCCCCCTCCCCACCCCCTTAAATAATAATAAAAAAAAAAAAAAAAAAATAACTACGGTTCAATTTTCACTAATTTTTGTTTCTTTTATTATTCTTTTTTATATAATCGTAAAAATTTTTCCCCGTTTTTACTCTCGTTGATAAAAGAAAAAAAAAAGAAAAAAATTTTTCCACCATAAACTGTCCGTTGCAGAGGTGCGCTATTTATTCACGAAATTTTACATTATATATGCATTACAGTTGGGCGCCAAAGTTCAACCAAAAACTCACGGTAATCAAAATAAATTTATAAAACAGAGAGCAATTGTATTCATGTTTCTATGCCATCCCGCATATACATATACCATATCCCAGGAATATATACATTTGATAAATTAATCATCAAAAATTTTGCGGTCAGAGATAAAATTGGCAAAAATATTTTTTTAGCTACCTAGTCGTTCTATTGTTTTTCCTATCATTATTTTTTTTTTTTTCTTTAGATACTCGACAAAAATCGTAGTCCCATAACTCAAAAAATGTATATACAATATATTTAAAAAACGCATAAATAAATGAAAAAAACAAAAAATTGAATGAATTATTCTTGAAAGAATTTTTACCATTTTTCGTCAATTTCACTGCATATATTCGATTTTCGATCATCTCTTGGGTGTCGTTCGTTATATTTGATTCAAAGAAATGAAAGATGGATGTCGTTTATCATTTATAAAGTAAAATACTATACGGCCATAGTCGATTCGTATAGAAGATGAAGAAAAGAAAAAATTTTTAACCTCGTCTAAAAGTCTGAAAGTTTCGTAGAGTAATATCAATGACAAAAAATATTATCTTGATTCAATTTTCGAGACGTATAAAAACTATTTTTATTAAAATTACTTACCTGCCTTATATCTATACGTTGTTTAGCGAACTTTTTTTTAAATTTTTTTATTATACTTACATCCTACCTCTCAGCGAGGTTAATGCACGATAAACTGTTCTGCAGGTTACAATTATTTATCGTATACCCCCACGCACTTGCAAGAGAGAAAGTTTATTACCATGAGAACTTAATTGCCTTTATATCTACTGAACCAAGTTTGATAGGATCATCGTCGTTTTAAACTGAGAAATTTACGCCCATATACGAGGCAACCTGTTATACAAAGCCTGTTTTTACTGCATCACGATGAAATATTAACATCCTCATATAAAATTGCAGTTTTCATTTAATTATTAACTTATTCATCGATTAATTCATATTATTATATATCCAATTTAAATTTTATCAATTGAATATCGCGTAACTGCAGATTATAGGAACTATCAAAATCGGTTCCCTTGTCCCCAAATATAACGCGCCATCAAAATAAAATGTGAAATAAAAAAAAACAAGCCGGACAAACAGTTTTTCGGAGTAATTTTCATCAAATAGAAAAAAAGGATGGGTTTGTCAGGGGAAGCAAAAGTATAAAAAAGTAATGAAAAACCGAAAAATAAGATCAGAATTGAAAATTTCACATATAAAAAATGCCCTATATATTGACAAACAATAATTTCATACAGTGCGTTTAATCCCAATTCGATCTGGGTACACTTACAATTTCTTCTTGTCATTGGCAAGGATCGCCCTATATATTGACAAACAACAATTTTATACAGTGCATTCATTCTGATTCGATCTGGGTATATTTACAATTTTTTTGATGTCATTGGCAAGGAATGCCCTATATATATGAAATTCTCAACTCGGAAGAATATCTTCTTTCATTCAGAATGGCAATACAGAGAAAAAAGTATAGGTTCGTCAGTAAAACAGCGAAAATCGATTCATTTCCGGTAGAACCGGAAGTTCAAATTAAACGAAACATGGAAATTTTTCATGCCCATCATTTGGTTGTAAAGTCCTGTGAATTTCAGATTTTTTCATCGAGCCGTTTCCGAGATCACCGCACGAGTTTGTCGAACAGGCCGACAGACAGACCGACATCTTTCTAAAAACCTGTTTTTCGGATTCTAGAGGGTCGAAGACGTGAAGATTTGTTGAAATTAGCAAAAGTCAATTTTCTACCAAAACCAATGCTTTTCTTATATCACCGTAGGTGATGAAAAGTAAAAATTGCTGAGAATTTCTTCAGAAAATTTGAATTTTTCATAATTTTTCGTATAAATAATTTGAGAATTTTTGTTTCAATTTTAAAAGTTCGAAATTTTTTTCGAAAATTTTCTAAAAATTGTTACAATTATTTTCACGATGAAATAATATAGTGAAATGACTTTCTGCAGGTATCAGGGTTAAAATCGATGACAGTTTAAGTTGTCTAAAACGATTAGAGGTATATACTGGTACGACGTCGTCTTTGATTAAGACAATTAACAGCATCTCCAACTCTGTTCAAATAGCTATACGTGCGTAGCGTACAAATTGCGGTGTAATTTCGTGAGACAAAATTAGCTACACGTACTAAAGCGCTAATGAAAGCTTCTGAAAATACACAAACGTACAGGTATATATATATATATTTTTTTTTCTTAATTATGTACTTACACTTGCAGGCGAGGTTGATTCTGAGCTTATTTAGACAATTTTCGAAACAGCCAATCAGTGCTTTGGACTACAGCGATTTGATTGGCGGTTTCGGGAGTTGTCCAAATACGTATAGTTGGCTCAGAATCAACGCTCGGAAATTGTACTACCTGAATACATCCCGATTAAAGAATTTTCAACGTATATTAAATAAGGAATAATTAAAATATTATAAATTGAAATTGCGAAACTCTAATTACGGCTATGAAAAAATTGAGTAAAAAATGTTGTTTTATTTTCAGTTAAAATAATAAAACGAAAGTATTAAAAAACGTAAAAAATACCAAAGAATGTTTGAATAACAATTTTCACGTGTGATATAATCAGAAAAGGTAAAACGTGAAATTACGTGATGAAAACTATGGATTTCTATTAAAAATAAAGCAAAGTTGACCTTTCCCTGAACTCAGCGGTTACTCCACTGAAAAATCCAATAACATCAACTAATTATTTCCCTCTTTAAATACTGCAACTTTTGTCAGAAATATTTTCTGACATCTTTCTTCCTTCGGGCAATATCGGCCTGGGAAGATTGAAACTAATCACCCTGTACATTGAATTATTATTATTAATAATAAATATTATACCTTCATCTATATATATATAAGGCTCACAGGGTTTACGTCTATCCTCTATTCCGTATATATAGTTGCGTCTATGAACACGATGTTTAGTGATGATAATAATCGGTCGGAGGTTTCGCCTCACGTCGTTATCGTTGGCTCCAAAACTAGGGTTAATATCTAAATTTAGACGTACATACATACATACTTGTTTAATCATCAATTATTATAACTACACATTTATTATATCTACTGATATAACGTAACACGCATTATAAATTACGTAATGATCTGTAATTATTGTATAAATTATTCATTTTATTAGAACCTCATATCGTTGAACAATTTTCATTTACTCATTAAATTTCTTCGTTATCATCGTCGTAATTAAATCGATCAATTTTGTTGTTGTTTTCTGTTTTTTCCACTTCCCGCAATGAAAATGGACAATATTCAAAAAAAAAAAAAAAAAGGGAAGTTATTGGTTTCGGTCGCCGATTTTCGGAAATCGAGTTTTCATCAGGTCTCGACGTTTTGGGGTCCTAGGAAACTATTCCGACTATTTTTGGATAGACTTCCATATGTGTTTGTATGTGTGTAAAGAAATTTTTGCGGTACGATATCTTTAGAACGAATTGACCGTTTGGAATAGTTCTTATGGCGATCGAAAGGGTTTATCGAAACTTAGATCTGATTAGATTTTGGAGTCGATCGGTCGAGTAGTTTCAAAGTTATTTGAAAAATAAAAATTAAAAAACAATTTTTTTTTCATGTTTTTAGGGCATAACTCCTAAACTGTTCGTGCGATTAGTCTCAAAACTTGATCAGACTTAGCTCTTGGATAGCCCTTTCGATCGCCGTAAGATTCATCAAAATCTAACGATTGGTTTAAAAGATATAGCACGACAAAAATTTCTCTTTTTCTCGTACGATACCTTCGGAACGAATTAACCGATTTGAATGATTGTTGCGGCGATCGAAAGGGTTCATCAAGACTTAGATCTGATTAGATTTTGGAATCGATCGGTCGAGTAGTTTCAAAGTTATTCGAAGAATAGAAATTAAAGAAAAAAAGATTTGTATAGGGAAAACTAATTATACTTATAACTTTCTTTAATTTAATCTAAAGACAATAGTATCAATTAATTGTAACGTATTTAACACAGCGAGAAGTTTTAGGGTTGGCCCACAGGTCAACCGGTTTCTTGATTTTTTTTTTTTTTTTTTTTGACAAAATATGAAAACAGAATGAAGATATATTTTTTTTTTAATAATAGATGAGACATTGATTTAAAATACGGAATGAGGGATTACGTTTGTTCATAAAATGTTGTATTTTAAGTAAATGGTGAAAAATAACGTTATATACCTATATATGTATTATACATACAGGTATATTATGTGCTTAAATCTGGATTGCGTGTTCCTTCTGGTATTCAAGTTCTGTCGTTGATATGGTAGCCCTTATAACGATGGGGTGAAAAAAGGGTGAAAGATAAAGGATGAAGGGATAATTTTTTTTATATTACATTTTGCTTTGTACCCTAGACGTAGGCGTAATATATTTCACTACCATGCTGGGGTTTTTGTTTGTCGTGCGGATGGCGATTAGAACAGTTTTTAAAAATTGCACATAACTGCATTTTATTACCTTCCGTGTTCATTAGAGGGTTGAAACTGCAGCAGGGAAGCTTAACAATTTTTGTTTTTTTTTTTAATTTAATTAAGAAAAATGAACATTGAATTAAACAATTTCGCAGAACAAAAATGAGCCATGAATTTATACATTTATTTTTACTTATTTCTTCTTTTTTATATCCAATGCCGGAAAGAATAAATATAACGCTTTGAAAATATCGTTGGAAAGGGGATATATATTGTATATACATATACATATACGTATTATAGGTATATACACATTATTCGGCATGGGAATTGAGAAACAATTGATAAACAGAATTTTCCAGAAAGACAAATGAAAGAATAAATGGTAACTCGCTGCCTTTTCGTGAATTATTAAAAAACAAAAAAAAACAAACTCTCAAAGGTATTCCGAACGACTGATTGACCGGATTCAGTCGTTCTGACTGCCTCCCTTTACCCAGATACATAGTTATACCTATATACCATATATTTTTTATCTTATTCACGTTTCATGAAGTTCGGTCATATATTTAAAGCCTCTAGTCGTAATTAAGCTACAAGTTAAACCCGCGATGTTAAAAATCCATTTTTTCGGATGATAGATTGTTCGAGGGGGATGTAGAAATTATAATTGTAAAACTAGACAACCAGCTCTTTATACATAATATATATATACTATTTTAATTAAGTTTAAAAATTTTTTCAATATTTTTAAAACCTCGACCTGCAGGGGATTTTATTTTTAATTTTTTATTTTAGATTAATTTTAATATATTTTTCGTTATTTTTTGAATAAATTTTATACACTTTTGTATATGCTTATTTTAGGTACATACATACATATACCTATATACACGCTTACCCTTCATTTGGTTAATGCTTGGTGGGCAGAAAAATATTTTGTCAGACTTTACCAGCGTGGGTCAGCATATAATAACCAAAAAACAAAAAGAAATGAAAGAGAGAAAAAAAAAAAAAAACAAAATGGGAATAAAAGAAAAAAGAGAGAGAGAGAGAGAAGGAAAAAAAGAGTAACATTTAAATAAAATACATAAAACATGTATAATTCCAACCTACCATATATATAATACTAGCTAAAGAGTTTTTCATTTTTTTTTCTGTATTTTTATTATTATTTTCAGATATATTTCTACATTTTTTTTTCATCTATACATAATTCAGCTTTTCCTAATGTTTGTTTTACCCGTTGGACAGTTTTATTATATACAAACTTGATATATACATATTTTATGGAAATGGGAGAGAGAATTTGAAAAATTAATTATGATGCTAACGATCTGATAGACGCTCACTCGTTTCGTTAAATCAATAAGTAAAAACCTTGTTATTATTAGTCATTTAGATACAAATATATTTCGACACTTTAAACATCGCACATAGTACGTGTATATGTGTAACATACATACACATACATACCTACGTCAATACAGCTAATTAATTCAATTTATAAACGGACGTTTGATCGTCGAAAGCTTTTTGCTTTACTGACAAATATTATACCGTGTGAATTAACGGTTACAGTTTACGTTTTTTCGGACTCTTGACCAAGCGATTTTTTAATGAAAATCAACCACGTATAGGGTAGGTATACATACATACAGGGTGAGTTTTTTCCGGGGTCTGATATGGGAGGAGCCTTCAACGTACTGAAGCTCCGCCTTCTTCTATTCATACTCGTTCGCTTTCGTATAAAATAGTCAATGCTTATATCCCGCTGTCAAAACAATACCTTATGCGAGTGTACTGTATTTCCGAGGTTTGATATACGTGTGGATGTAAAGAAATTAGGAGATAAAGGTATCTGCTTGATAATCACACACTATTATTCGAGTATGAATAGAAGGAGGCGGAACTTCGGCACTTTGACGCTCCTCCCAGATGAGACTTTAGAGAAAACTCACCCTGTATATCAGTGAACTGGGATAAGTGTTTTGCATACGCAATTTAGATAAGTCAAATTACTTTCTGTATAGAAATTTTGAAATTATATTTTTTGCATATGTAGAAGAAAAAATATGAACTTGCAAAGTAACAATTTTATCCAATTTGCTCAACCACTTCGTTATTATAATAATACCAGTTAGGCCTGCAGGTATATGTAGTAAAATGACCGATGAAAAAAAATCTCACCGTTTGCTGGATATACCTAATGGAGCGTTAAAATTCGGAAAATAAATTTTCATCGGAGGTAACATTTTGAGATTGATTAAACCGAGATGTAAAATAAAAGAAAAAAAAAGAGAGAGAGAGAGAGAGAGAGAAAATCGGATAGGTACCAGCAATCCCATTTAACTTGCGTGAGCGTAAAGGTTCTGTTTGATAAAAAAAAAAAGAACAAAAAAACAAAAAATAAATAAATAAAAACGGAAATCGAAAAAAAATCACAAACAAAACTGGGCTTTAATTTGTAAAATAAAAGACAAACGAAAAACAAAAGTTTTAAATATTGTTGAAAACTGGATAACGGTTAATTAATTTAAAAAAACAAAACAAAAAACAAAAATTAATATCGGTTATATATCAAGTTTCACTGATCGTAACTCAGCTCGGTTTTTTTACATTCTATGTATACGCGGTATACGTTTCACCTCTGCTCGAATCGATCAATTAGATTGCTCTTGTATTTGCTGGACTGCATAGGGATTCCCTTCAGACTGTAACCAGAACGTCACGTCCGCAAGCGTTATTTACTCATTCGCTTGGGTAGGTAGAATGGAAATGTATATCGAGTCTCGCAGGGATAGACATCTAGCTGCATATTAAAGAAGGATTTTTGATTTTCATCTTATCCAATATGCTATACATATTTACGCGATCTCCATAAGGTCTATTCAAATAATAAACCCGAAGATTTTCCTTATACATTTTATCAATAATATTAATATCATAAATTTTATTTCATAGCTGTACATTTTTTTTTCTTCTTTCTTTCATAGTATTTTATAAAGTCTTTCAGTGATACCTTCGATTTCTAAAATTGCTTTAGGTACGCCTGTAACATATATTGCGTCGACATTCGTTTGTTCTCAAATTCACAATTTCTTTTCCATCGTTATATATTATATAACTTTGTTTTTTTTTTTTATTGTTTCTCTTCTTTTCAAACTTTATGTCTTCTTCTTCTTTTTTTCGTTTTTTTTTTTTCTCTCTACACCCTGCAGCCACGGTCTAGATATAATAAGATTTGCATTTGAATGCACGCATACCTATACCTACCTATCAAAGAATTGCAGACTCATTCTCATCCTGAATTATAATAATATTAACGTAATTTCGTGATAAAATAAAAGTTACAAAAAAAAAAAAAATTAACATTATCGTAAATGACTGGATTTATATAATAGATACGTGATAAAATTTTTGTTTTTTGTTTTTTACCCTCCAGTATAACCTTGAATATTATATATATACATACCTATATGTGTATGACGTAACTTCGCGACTCACTCACCTCACAGCTAACTCCGAGGATCGATAACGTCAAAACTAAACTCGCAGTGTATGTACATACTATACATACTTATAGGTTAGAGTTACCTAAAGTTTTTATAATTCTCCATATTTCTTTTAGTTACTATATAATTTTTTTTGTCAGAAAATTGACGGCTATGAAATAAAAGGAAAGACACGTATATTTTCTTTCATTAAAATCGCATATTTTTTTCTTCCGTGTTATATCTGTAATTTTTCTTTTTTTTTTTTTGAGAGCCACGTATAAAAGTATTGTGAAAATCAATGAAACTAGATATCAGCCGATTGCAGGAGATTATAGCGATACAATTTTATGATAATCGTAATTGTGATGATGGATTGCCCTTAATATTTTTCATCGTATAACAATCGAGATTGTGATCAATAAGTATCTAAACTCGCTAATTTTATAACTGGGTTAAAATGAGGAATTTTATAAATTTACAAACTGTTAAAATGACGAATTTTATAACTTCCGAATAATAAATTTCGAAAATTCGGACCTTTAAACTAACCCTACTAATTTGTGTACATGCTTTTGAGACTTTGGTAGAACCTAGTTGACGGTCTTATACATATATACGACAATTAAGTTTACCTTCGTTGAGAGAATGTGTATACATTATATTCCCAAACGACAATCTTGCTTCTTCGTTATTCCAGACCACGTCATCTAGAGAGTCACGAAATGGGTTAAACTTGACGCGCACATTTCCATGGTTCGATTTAATTACTGAGAAAGTCAAGCCCCAAAGAAGGAGGGTTGTTATATAATAATCAAAAAAAAAAATGAAACGCCTATAACATCATCAACTTTACAAATTAAAACAGAAATTAATAACCAGATTGTTCATTTTTTTGAAAAAAAAAAAAATTCTTTTCTTTCTACCATATCAAAAGTCCGTGATGAAACAATGAACGAAATTTTATCCAACCGTTTTTGATACGCAGTTTAATTTTTTTTTTTTTCATCAAATTGTAGGAAGAAAATTATCTGTGTTTTTGAGGGAATTTCTAGAACGATATAAAGTCACGATAACTGCTTATACCTCGATTGTGAGTTAATGTAATGGTGAGAAGGATCAGTCCCAGAATTATATAAAGAAGATTGAAATTTACGCTAATTAATTAAAGGAGAAGATTCCGTTATCATTCTTAGATGTTAAATTTTACTACTTGTATACGTACCCAGACAGACATTCAAAATACACGTCTCTCTAACGATGGATAGAAAAATTTTTTCACACTGAGATTTTACACTGTCGAGAAATCGTCTAACTATCGATTACTTCAAATAAAAATTTATTCAAAATTCTGCTCGTTATTTTTAACGATGGAAAAAAAAAAAAATATCGGTCTAAGCCTGATCAGTTTACGTAAAATATCTAAAATCAATCAATTTAAAATTTCTTTTTGTTTTCTTTTTACACCCCCAAAAATCTTTCGTATTTGAGTTTTACCCAACAATTTCCTTGACCTGATTTAACGGAGGTATAATCTGGGGCTCAGCCTCGTCCTTGTCCTCGTCCTTGAAGTTTTCAGGGTTTGGTCGAAGAATCGATTATTTATAAAAATGTTAATTGAATAATTAGAAATTTCGATTCCCGTTTGGAATTATGTAGATGGACTTTAAACACAACAACGTTGCAGCTTCTTTAACCCTTAGTTCAAAATGATCTTCGAAGTGCTGTTGTTTTTTCTCTCTTAAATATATTTGCTGTTGGTACATACGTACGTATGTTATAGGGAGTGTATATAGTCGAGGGGTTTTATTTGAACTTTTGAAGAAAGCAACAGGCCGGGGGTAGGTATAAAATATCGCGATAAATCCCTCGACGTGAAACAGCTCGTAAAAAAAATATACCTGACTATATCTGATAGCGTTGAACAAGGAGTGAAAATAATGGTTAGACATATATCCGTAAAAATGTAAAAAATAAGAAAAGTGAAATCGATTTCCACCCTTTTTAAAGCATAAAAAAAAAAAAAAACAAAAAAAAATTAAAAATTAAAAAACAAAAAAGAAAATTAAAAAAATAGAAAATGGCTAAACTTTGTAGACAAAGACGATAAAAGTGTTTATTCTTTTAATACCGTGTCTTTGTTAATCAGAAAATTTTTCTCTTTTCGTTTTTTGACTGAGTAAAAAAAAATTTTTTTTTCCCCATTTCGTTTTCTTCTCCTCTCTTTTGAATGAAAGAAAAAAAAAAAAAAAAAAAACGGTAAAAAACAAGATAAAAAAGAATTGAGATTAACGGTGAGCCATTCAACTTGATTCAGCCTTTCATATTCCGGACATAATTTTTCTCCACTTTACTCAGCAGGGTGAGAACGGGTCGAGCACGGAAGTTCACAGTGCGGCTTGCTTTTTGCCTTTGCAAGCTCATACCTAACTCGGCGTACTTTTGGTCATGGAGAAACAAGTTGTACGCCATTTTCCCTCTATAAACTCTGAAGTATACAGTCTGTACGCGCGTGAACGCAAAACTTTTACAAGAAATTCTTACTTAGGAGTTGGGGGTTTCAGCTGGGCTTCTGGGTTGGGGGTTTGAAAAACGTCTAAAGATGTTTCTTGCTCCATACCACCACGGGATGTGTTCTTAGATGCATAAATTACAAGCTACTGTAAAACTAGCCAGTAGAACGAACGAGGAAAACTAAAAGAACGACGGTCTGGGTATAGTCCCAACCTTATTTCTGAAGATTCGATGAACCGCCCTGCCACTTAAGTACCTACACCTGGTTTATCGGTTTTTCCAACGATCCAAAGGGTTCGGGTTTTCCGGGTTTTTGGATATACCGTTGAATTTCTCTCAGAGCAAACTGCGAGTGTTGAATCGAGTGTTTTCTCAATTCATTGACGGGAATGAGGTGCGATATTAAAAGCCCGCTGGCAGAATATACGAAAAGCTTGTATATAGACGGTAATGGGAAAATTTTCAGAAGTAGCTTGATAACGCTTTTGATTTATTAATAATTAAGCTATAAATTATTCCAAGCCAATTTTACAACCGTTTTACCCTTTTCTCACCCGACTTTTACGACCTAGGCCGATATAGGCTCTTTCGAAAATGTTTATTTCAACACCCGAGCTTGAATCGGCAAATGTAATAAAATTATTAATAGATCTAAAAAGTTTTTCAATTAGTAAAAGCGAATTAAAACAAAAATTTAACGTTTTGAAAAATTCAAAATCGTCTATAATAAATTCGTATTCATGGTTTACGGAAACATTTTTAATCCTTAGGAAAAAAAAGAAAAAAAACAAATAAAAAAAGGAAATAATTACAATTATTGTATCTACATACATACAACGAATATTTTTGACAAATTATTCAGGCTTAGTACTTTTCAAAAATTATTTTTTATTTACAATGACGTTACCCAAGCGGATGTGGATAGATTCTATTGTTACGATTGTAAATGTGTAGGTGTTATATGACATGGCAAAAATTTTCGCACCTATTGTAGCTGTATATATGGGTAGGTATGTATACATAAATACATATGTGAAAGTAAATGCCTATATACGCATATATGTATATATATATATGAGCGAACACAAATATTGAAACGTTTGATAAATGGGGGTGCAATATGTACGATCGGAGGAGGGGTGAAGTTTTAATCCACCTTATGTAAAGCGTATACCTGTATGACATACGTATTGCAGTTATACTCGAAATCAAAATTTTTTTTCGGAAAAGAAGAACAAAACAAGCCGGAAAATCAGTTTTTTCGGGGAACTTTTCATCAAAAATAAGAAAAAGTTTGGGCTTATCACGGGAAGACAAAGCATAAAAAAAGTAATGAAAAACCGAAAAAGAAGATTAAAATTGATAATTTCACATAAAAAAAATGACCTATATATTGATAAACAACAATTTCATACAGTGCGTTTAATCCCAACTCGATCTGGGTACACTTACATTTTTTTCTTGTCATTGGCAAGGATCGCCCTATATATTGACAAACAACAATTTTATACCGTGTATTCATTCTAATTCGATCTCGGTATATTTACAATTTTTTTGGTGCCATTGGCAAGGAATGCCCGATATATATGAAATTCTCAACCCGGAAGAATATATTCTTTCATTCAGAAAGGTAATACAGAGAAAAAAGTATAGGTTTGTCAGTAAAACAGCGAAAATCGATTAATTTCCGGTAGAACCGAAAGTTCAAATTGAACGAGACATGGGAATATTTCATGCCCATCATTTGGTTGTAAAGTCCTGTGAATTTCAGATTTTTTCATCGAGTCGTTTCCGAGATCACCGCGCGAGTTTGTCGAACAGGCCGACAGACAGACCGACATCTTTCTAAAAACCTGTTTTGTCGGATTGTAGAGAGTCGAAAACGTGAAGATTTGTTGAAATTAGCAAAAGTTACTTTTCGACCAAAACCAATACTTTTCTTATATATCACCGTATAGGTGATGAAATGTAAAAATAAATAGAATAAAATACTTCTTTCAACTATACGTAGACTTTTTACTCCGTCTCTTTTTACCCATCGCAATTCCCACCTAGGTATACTATCGACATATAACAACAAACTCTGACAAGCAGCTTATAACCATAAGCTTTTTCTATGCTTTGTCAGTGTTCGAAAGTGGGTAATCGAGTTGAATATTCCGCTATAACGTTCTAAAGGGGGATTGAAGCGATATATAAAAAAAAAAAGTGATACAAAAAATTAATAATAACGGACACGGACATGTAGGTGTGTATGTACATCGATGAGCGATCAGTTGAAAAAAAAAAACAGAAAAAAAATAATAATAAAAGAAGGAAAAAAATAATTATCAATATCATGTCAATTAGCTCGTGATCAGAATTAAAAAATATTGTTGATACAAATTTGAAAAAGTTTTTTTTGTTATACATTTCTACAGAATACGTTTTTACAGAATACATTTTTACAGAATACGTTTCTACAGAATACATTCCTACAGAATACGTTTCTACAGAACGTTCCCTGATACGTTTCTACAGAATACGTTTCTACAGAATACATTTCTACAGAATACGTTTCTACAGAACTTTCACTGGTACGTTTCTACAGAATACATTTCTACAGAATACGTTTCTACAGAACTTTCACTGGTACGTTTCTACAGAATACGTTTCTACAGAACTTTCACTGGTACGTTTCTACAGAATACATTTCTACAGAATACGTTTCTACAGAACTTTCACTGGTACGTTTCTACAGAATACGTTTCTACAGAACTTTCACTGGTACGTTTCTACAGAATACATTTCTACAGAATACGTTTCTACAGAACTTTCACTGGTACGTTTCTACAGAATACGTTTCTACAGAACTTTCACTGGTACGTTTCTACAGAATACATTTCTACAGAATACGTTTCTACAGAACTTTCACTGGTACGTTTCTACAGAATACGTTTCTACAGAATACGTTTCTACAGAATACATTTCTACAGAATACGTTTCTACAGAACTTTCACTGGTACGTTTCTACAGAATACGTTTCTACAGAACTTTCACTGGTACGTTTCTACAGAATACATTTCTACAGAATACGTTTCTACAGAACTTTCACTGGTACGTTTCTACAGAATACGTTTCTACAGAATACGTTTCTACAGAATACATTTCTACAGAATACGTTTCTACAGAACTTTCACTGGTACGTTTCTACAGAATACGTTTCTACAGAACTTTCACTGGTACGTTTCTACAGAATACGTTTCTACAGAACTTTCACTGGTACGTTTCTACAGAATACATTTCTACAGAATACGTTTCTACAGAACTTTCACTGGTACGTTTCTACAGAATACGTTTCTACAGAATACGTTTCTACAGAATACATTTCTACAGAATACGTTTCTACAGAACTTTCACTGGTACGTTTCTACAGAATACGTTTCTACAGAACTTTCACTGGTACGTTTCTACAGAATACATTTCTACAGAATACGTTTCTACAGAACTTTCACTGGTACGTTTCTACAGAATACGTTTCTACAGAACTTTCACTGGTACGTTTCTACAGAATACATTTCTACAGAATACGTTTCTACAGAACTTTCACTGGTACGTTTCTACAGAATACGTTTCTACAGAATACGTTTCTACAGAATACATTTCTACAGAATACGTTTCTACAGAACTTTCACTGGTACGTTTCTACAGAATACGTTTCTACAGAACTTTCACTGGTACGTTTCTACAGAATACGTTTCTACAGAACTTTCACCGGTACGTTTCTACAGAATACATTTCTACAGAATACGTTTCTACAGAACTTTCACTGGTACGTTTCTACAGAATACGTTTCTACAGAACTTTCACTGGTACGTTTCTACAGAATACATTTCTACAGAATACGTTTCTACAGAACTTTCACTGGTACGTTTCTACAGAATACGTTTCTACAGAACTTTCACTGGTACGTTTCTACAGAATACATTTCTACAGAATACGTTTCTACAGAACTTTCACCGGTACGTTTCTACAGAATACATTTCTACAGAATACGTTTCTACAGAACTTTCACTGGTACGTTTCTACAGAATACGTTTCTACAGAATACGTTTCTACAGAATACATTTCTACAGAATACGTTTCTACAGAACTTTCACTGGTACGTTTCTACAGAATACGTTTCTACAGAACTTTCACTGGTACGTTTCTACAGAATACATTTCTACAGAATACGTTTCTACAGAACTTTCACTGGTACGTTTCTACAGAATACGTTTCTACAGAACTTTCACTGGTACGTTTCTACAGAATACGTTTCTACAGAATACGTTTCTACAGAATACATTTCTACAGAATACGTTTCTACAGAACTTTCACTGGTACGTTTCTACAGAATACGTTTCTACAGAACTTTCACTGGTACGTTTCTACAGAATACATTTCTACAGAATACGTTTCTACAGAACTTTCACTGGTACGTTTCTACAGAATACATTTCTACAGAATACGTTTCTACAGAACTTTCACTGGTACGTTTCTACAGAATACGTTTCTACAGAATACGTTTCTACAGAATACATTTCTACAGAATACGTTTCTACAGAACTTTCACCGGTACGTTTCTACAGAATACATTTCTACAGAATACGTTTCTACAGAACTTTCACTGGTACGTTTCTACAGAATACGTTTCTACAGAACTTTCACTGGTACGTTTCTACAGAATACGTTTCTACAGAACTTTCACTGGTACGTTTCTACAGAATACGTTTCTACAGAACTTTCACTGGTACGTTTCTACAGAATACATTTCTACAGAATACGTTTCTACAGAACTTTCACTGGTACGTTTCTACAGAATACGTTTCTACAGAACTTTCACTGGTACGTTTCTACAGAATACGTTTCTACAGAACTTTCACTGGTACGTTTCTACAGAATACGTTTCTACAGAACTTTCACTGGTACGTTTCTACAGAATACATTTCTACAGAATACGTTTCTACAGAACTTTCACTGGTACGTTTCTACAGAATACGTTTCTACAGAATACGTTTCTACAGAATACATTTCTACAGAATACGTTTCTACAGAACTTTCACCGGTACGTTTCTACAGAATACATTTCTACAGAATACGTTTCTACAGAACTTTCACTGGTACGTTTCTACAGAATACGTTTCTACAGAACTTTCACTGGTACGTTTCTACAGAATACGTTTCTACAGAACTTTCACTGGTACGTTTCTACAGAATACATTTCTACAGAATACGTTTCTACAGAACTTTCACTGGTACGTTTCTACAGAATACGTTTCTACAGAACTTTCACTGGTACGTTTCTACAGAATACATTTCTACAGAATACGTTTCTACAGAACTTTCACTGGTACGTTTCTACAGAATACATTTCTACAGAATACGTTTCTACAGAACTTTCACTGGTACGTTTCTACAGAATACGTTTCTACAGAACTTTCACTGGTACGTTTCTACAGAATACGTTTCTACAGAATACGTTTCTACAGAATACATTTCTACAGAATACGTTTCTACAGAACTTTCACTGGTACGTTTCTACAGAATACGTTTCTACAGAACTTTCACTGGTACGTTTCTACAGAATACATTTCTACAGAATACGTTTCTACAGAACTTTCACTGGTACGTTTCTACAGAATACATTTCTACAGAATACGTTTCTACAGAACTTTCACTGGTACGTTTCTACAGAATACGTTTCTACAGAATACGTTTCTACAGAATACATTTCTACAGAATACGTTTCTACAGAACTTTCACCGGTACGTTTCTACAGAATACATTTCTACAGAATACGTTTCTACAGAACTTTCACTGGTACGTTTCTACAGAATACGTTTCTACAGAATACGTTTCTACAGAATACATTTCTACAGAATACGTTTCTACAGAACTTTCACTGGTACGTTTCTACAGAATACGTTTCTACAGAACTTTCACTGGTACGTTTCTACAGAATACGTTTCTACAGAACTTTCACTGGTACGTTTCTACAGAATACATTTCTACAGAATACGTTTCTACAGAACTTTCACTGGTACGTTTCTACAGAATACGTTTCTACAGAATACGTTTCTACAGAATACATTTCTACAGAATACGTTTCTACAGAACTTTCACCGGTACGTTTCTACAGAATACATTTCTACAGAATACGTTTCTACAGAACTTTCACTGGTACGTTTCTACAGAATACGTTTCTACAGAACTTTCACTGGTACGTTTCTACAGAATACGTTTCTACAGAACTTTCACTGGTACGTTTCTACAGAATACATTTCTACAGAATACGTTTCTACAGAACTTTCACTGGTACGTTTCTACAGAATACGTTTCTACAGAACTTTCACTGGTACGTTTCTACAGAATACATTTCTACAGAATACGTTTCTACAGAACTTTCACTGGTACGTTTCTACAGAATACGTTTCTACAGAACTTTCACTGGTACGTTTCTACAGAATACATTTCTACAGAATACGTTTCTACAGAACTTTCACTGGTACGTTTCTACAGAATACGTTTCTACAGAACTTTCACTGGTACGTTTCTACAGAATACATTTCTACAGAATACGTTTCTACAGAACTTTCACTGGTACGTTTCTACAGAATACATTTCTACAGAATACGTTTCTACAGAACTTTCACTGGTACGTTTCTACAGAATACATTTCTACAGAATACGTTTCTACAGAATACGTTTCTACAGAATACGTTTCTACAGAACTTTCACTGGTACGTTTCTACAGAATACATTTCTACAGAATACGTTTCTACAGAACTTTCACCGGTACGTTTCTACAGAATACATTTCTACAGAATACGTTTCTACAGAACTTTCACTGGTACGTTTCTACAGAATACGTTTCTACAGAATACGTTTCTACAGAATACATTTCTACAGAATACGTTTCTACAGAACTTTCACTGGTACGTTTCTACAGAATACGTTTCTACAGAACTTTCACTGGTACGTTTCTACAGAATACATTTCTACAGAATACGTTTCTACAGAACTTTCACTGGTACGTTTCTACAGAATACGTTTCTACAGAACTTTCACTGGTACGTTTCTACAGAATACGTTTCTACAGAATACGTTTCTACAGAATACATTTCTACAGAATACGTTTCTACAGAACTTTCACTGGTACGTTTCTACAGAATACGTTTCTACAGAACTTTCACTGGTACGTTTCTACAGAATACATTTCTACAGAATACGTTTCTACAGAACTTTCACTGGTACGTTTCTACAGAATACATTTCTACAGAATACGTTTCTACAGAACTTTCACTGGTACGTTTCTACAGAATACGTTTCTACAGAATACGTTTCTACAGAATACATTTCTACAGAATACGTTTCTACAGAACTTTCACCGGTACGTTTCTACAGAATACATTTCTACAGAATACGTTTCTACAGAACTTTCACTGGTACGTTTCTACAGAATACGTTTCTACAGAACTTTCACTGGTACGTTTCTACAGAATACGTTTCTACAGAACTTTCACTGGTACGTTTCTACAGAATACGTTTCTACAGAACTTTCACTGGTACGTTTCTACAGAATACATTTCTACAGAATACGTTTCTACAGAACTTTCACTGGTACGTTTCTACAGAATACGTTTCTACAGAACTTTCACTGGTACGTTTCTACAGAATACGTTTCTACAGAACTTTCACTGGTACGTTTCTACAGAATACGTTTCTACAGAACTTTCACTGGTACGTTTCTACAGAATACATTTCTACAGAATACGTTTCTACAGAACTTTCACTGGTACGTTTCTACAGAATACGTTTCTACAGAACTTTCACTGGTACGTTTCTACAGAATACATTTCTACAGAATACGTTTCTACAGAACTTTCACTGGTACGTTTCTACAGAATACGTTTCTACAGAATACGTTTCTACAGAATACATTTCTACAGAATACGTTTCTACAGAACTTTCACCGGTACGTTTCTACAGAATACATTTCTACAGAATACGTTTCTACAGAACTTTCACTGGTACGTTTCTACAGAATACGTTTCTACAGAACTTTCACTGGTACGTTTCTACAGAATACGTTTCTACAGAACTTTCACTGGTACGTTTCTACAGAATACATTTCTACAGAATACGTTTCTACAGAACTTTCACTGGTACGTTTCTACAGAATACATTTCTACAGAATACGTTTCTACAGAACTTTCACTGGTACGTTTCTACAGAATACGTTTCTACAGAACTTTCACTGGTACGTTTCTACAGAATACGTTTCTACAGAATACGTTTCTACAGAATACATTTCTACAGAATACGTTTCTACAGAACTTTCACTGGTACGTTTCTACAGAATACGTTTCTACAGAACTTTCACTGGTACGTTTCTACAGAATACATTTCTACAGAATACGTTTCTACAGAACTTTCACTGGTACGTTTCTACAGAATACATTTCTACAGAATACGTTTCTACAGAACTTTCACTGGTACGTTTCTACAGAATACGTTTCTACAGAATACGTTTCTACAGAATACATTTCTACAGAATACGTTTCTACAGAACTTTCACCGGTACGTTTCTACAGAATACATTTCTACAGAATACGTTTCTACAGAACTTTCACTGGTACGTTTCTACAGAATACGTTTCTACAGAACTTTCACTGGTACGTTTCTACAGAATACGTTTCTACAGAACTTTCACTGGTACGTTTCTACAGAATACGTTTCTACAGAACTTTCACTGGTACGTTTCTACAGAATACATTTCTACAGAATACGTTTCTACAGAACTTTCACTGGTACGTTTCTACAGAATACGTTTCTACAGAACTTTCACTGGTACGTTTCTACAGAATACGTTTCTACAGAACTTTCACTGGTACGTTTCTACAGAATACGTTTCTACAGAACTTTCACTGGTACGTTTCTACAGAATACATTTCTACAGAATACGTTTCTACAGAACTTTCACTGGTACGTTTCTACAGAATACGTTTCTACAGAATACGTTTCTACAGAATACATTTCTACAGAATACGTTTCTACAGAACTTTCACCGGTACGTTTCTACAGAATACATTTCTACAGAATACGTTTCTACAGAACTTTCACTGGTACGTTTCTACAGAATACGTTTCTACAGAACTTTCACTGGTACGTTTCTACAGAATACGTTTCTACAGAACTTTCACTGGTACGTTTCTACAGAATACATTTCTACAGAATACGTTTCTACAGAACTTTCACTGGTACGTTTCTACAGAATACGTTTCTACAGAACTTTCACTGGTACGTTTCTACAGAATACATTTCTACAGAATACGTTTCTACAGAACTTTCACTGGTACGTTTCTACAGAATACATTTCTACAGAATACGTTTCTACAGAACTTTCACTGGTACGTTTCTACAGAATACGTTTCTACAGAACTTTCACTGGTACGTTTCTACAGAATACGTTTCTACAGAATACGTTTCTACAGAATACATTTCTACAGAATACGTTTCTACAGAACTTTCACTGGTACGTTTCTACAGAATACGTTTCTACAGAACTTTCACTGGTACGTTTCTACAGAATACATTTCTACAGAATACGTTTCTACAGAACTTTCACTGGTACGTTTCTACAGAATACATTTCTACAGAATACGTTTCTACAGAACTTTCACTGGTACGTTTCTACAGAATACGTTTCTACAGAATACGTTTCTACAGAATACATTTCTACAGAATACGTTTCTACAGAACTTTCACCGGTACGTTTCTACAGAATACATTTCTACAGAATACGTTTCTACAGAACTTTCACTGGTACGTTTCTACAGAATACGTTTCTACAGAATACGTTTCTACAGAATACATTTCTACAGAATACGTTTCTACAGAACTTTCACTGGTACGTTTCTACAGAATACGTTTCTACAGAACTTTCACTGGTACGTTTCTACAGAATACGTTTCTACAGAACTTTCACTGGTACGTTTCTACAGAATACATTTCTACAGAATACGTTTCTACAGAACTTTCACTGGTACGTTTCTACAGAATACGTTTCTACAGAATACGTTTCTACAGAATACATTTCTACAGAATACGTTTCTACAGAACTTTCACCGGTACGTTTCTACAGAATACATTTCTACAGAATACGTTTCTACAGAACTTTCACTGGTACGTTTCTACAGAATACGTTTCTACAGAACTTTCACTGGTACGTTTCTACAGAATACGTTTCTACAGAACTTTCACTGGTACGTTTCTACAGAATACATTTCTACAGAATACGTTTCTACAGAACTTTCACTGGTACGTTTCTACAGAATACGTTTCTACAGAACTTTCACTGGTACGTTTCTACAGAATACATTTCTACAGAATACGTTTCTACAGAACTTTCACTGGTACGTTTCTACAGAATACGTTTCTACAGAACTTTCACTGGTACGTTTCTACAGAATACATTTCTACAGAATACGTTTCTACAGAACTTTCACTGGTACGTTTCTACAGAATACGTTTCTACAGAACTTTCACTGGTACGTTTCTACAGAATACATTTCTACAGAATACGTTTCTACAGAACTTTCACTGGTACGTTTCTACAGAATACATTTCTACAGAATACGTTTCTACAGAACTTTCACTGGTACGTTTCTACAGAATACATTTCCACAGAATACGTTTCTACAGAATACGTTTCTACAGAATACGTTTCTACAGAACTTTCACTGGTACGTTTCTACAGAATACATTTCTACAGAATACGTTTCTACAGAACTTTCACCGGTACGTTTCTACAGAATACATTTCTACAGAATACGTTTCTACAGAACTTTCACTGGTACGTTTCTACAGAATACGTTTCTACAGAATACGTTTCTACAGAATACATTTCTACAGAATACGTTTCTACAGAACTTTCACTGGTACGTTTCTACAGAATACGTTTCTACAGAACTTTCACTGGTACGTTTCTACAGAATACATTTCTACAGAATACGTTTCTACAGAACTTTCACTGGTACGTTTCTACAGAATACGTTTCTACAGAACTTTCACTGGTACGTTTCTACAGAATACGTTTCTACAGAATACGTTTCTACAGAATACATTTCTACAGAATACGTTTCTACAGAACTTTCACTGGTACGTTTCTACAGAATACGTTTCTACAGAACTTTCACTGGTACGTTTCTACAGAATACATTTCTACAGAATACGTTTCTACAGAACTTTCACTGGTACGTTTCTACAGAATACATTTCTACAGAATACGTTTCTACAGAACTTTCACTGGTACGTTTCTACAGAATACGTTTCTACAGAATACGTTTCTACAGAATACATTTCTACAGAATACGTTTCTACAGAACTTTCACCGGTACGTTTCTACAGAATACATTTCTACAGAATACGTTTCTACAGAACTTTCACTGGTACGTTTCTACAGAATACGTTTCTACAGAACTTTCACTGGTACGTTTCTACAGAATACGTTTCTACAGAACTTTCACTGGTACGTTTCTACAGAATACATTTCTACAGAATACGTTTCTACAGAACTTTCACTGGTACGTTTCTACAGAATACGTTTCTACAGAACTTTCACTGGTACGTTTCTACAGAATACGTTTCTACAGAACTTTCACTGGTACGTTTCTACAGAATACGTTTCTACAGAACTTTCACTGGTACGTTTCTACAGAATACATTTCTACAGAATACGTTTCTACAGAACTTTCACTGGTACGTTTCTACAGAATACGTTTCTACAGAATACGTTTCTACAGAATACATTTCTACAGAATACGTTTCTACAGAACTTTCACCGGTACGTTTCTACAGAATACATTTCTACAGAATACGTTTCTACAGAACTTTCACTGGTACGTTTCTACAGAATACGTTTCTACAGAACTTTCACTGGTACGTTTCTACAGAATACGTTTCTACAGAACTTTCACTGGTACGTTTCTACAGAATACATTTCTACAGAATACGTTTCTACAGAACTTTCACTGGTACGTTTCTACAGAATACGTTTCTACAGAACTTTCACTGGTACGTTTCTACAGAATACATTTCTACAGAATACGTTTCTACAGAACTTTCACTGGTACGTTTCTACAGAATACATTTCTACAGAATACGTTTCTACAGAACTTTCACTGGTACGTTTCTACAGAATACGTTTCTACAGAACTTTCACTGGTACGTTTCTACAGAATACGTTTCTACAGAATACGTTTCTACAGAATACATTTCTACAGAATACGTTTCTACAGAACTTTCACTGGTACGTTTCTACAGAATACGTTTCTACAGAACTTTCACTGGTACGTTTCTACAGAATACATTTCTACAGAATACGTTTCTACAGAACTTTCACTGGTACGTTTCTACAGAATACATTTCTACAGAATACGTTTCTACAGAACTTTCACTGGTACGTTTCTACAGAATACATTTCTACAGAATACGTTTCTACAGAACTTTCACTGGTACGTTTCTACAGAATACGTTTCTACAGAATACGTTTCTACAGAATACATTTCTACAGAATACGTTTCTACAGAACTTTCACCGGTACGTTTCTACAGAATACATTTCTACAGAATACGTTTCTACAGAACTTTCACTGGTACGTTTCTACAGAATACGTTTCTACAGAACTTTCACTGGTACGTTTCTACAGAATACGTTTCTACAGAACTTTCACTGGTACGTTTCTACAGAATACGTTTCTACAGAACTTTCACTGGTACGTTTCTACAGAATACATTTCTACAGAATACGTTTCTACAGAACTTTCACTGGTACGTTTCTACAGAATACGTTTCTACAGAACTTTCACTGGTACGTTTCTACAGAATACGTTTCTACAGAACTTTCACTGGTACGTTTCTACAGAATACGTTTCTACAGAACTTTCACTGGTACGTTTCTACAGAATACATTTCTACAGAATACGTTTCTACAGAACTTTCACTGGTACGTTTCTACAGAATACGTTTCTACAGAATACGTTTCTACAGAATACATTTCTACAGAATACGTTTCTACAGAACTTTCACCGGTACGTTTCTACAGAATACATTTCTACAGAATACGTTTCTACAGAACTTTCACTGGTACGTTTCTACAGAATACGTTTCTACAGAACTTTCACTGGTACGTTTCTACAGAATACGTTTCTACAGAACTTTCACTGGTACGTTTCTACAGAATACATTTCTACAGAATACGTTTCTACAGAACTTTCACTGGTACGTTTCTACAGAATACGTTTCTACAGAACTTTCACTGGTACGTTTCTACAGAATACATTTCTACAGAATACGTTTCTACAGAACTTTCACTGGTACGTTTCTACAGAATACATTTCTACAGAATACGTTTCTACAGAACTTTCACTGGTACGTTTCTACAGAATACGTTTCTACAGAACTTTCACTGGTACGTTTCTACAGAATACGTTTCTACAGAATACGTTTCTACAGAATACATTTCTACAGAATACGTTTCTACAGAACTTTCACTGGTACGTTTCTACAGAATACGTTTCTACAGAACTTTCACTGGTACGTTTCTACAGAATACATTTCTACAGAATACGTTTCTACAGAACTTTCACTGGTACGTTTCTACAGAATACATTTCTACAGAATACGTTTCTACAGAACTTTCACTGGTACGTTTCTACAGAATACGTTTCTACAGAATACGTTTCTACAGAATACATTTCTACAGAATACGTTTCTACAGAACTTTCACCGGTACGTTTCTACAGAATACATTTCTACAGAATACGTTTCTACAGAACTTTCACTGGTACGTTTCTACAGAATACGTTTCTACAGAATACGTTTCTACAGAATACATTTCTACAGAATACGTTTCTACAGAACTTTCACTGGTACGTTTCTACAGAATACGTTTCTACAGAACTTTCACTGGTACGTTTCTACAGAATACGTTTCTACAGAACTTTCACTGGTACGTTTCTACAGAATACATTTCTACAGAATACGTTTCTACAGAACTTTCACTGGTACGTTTCTACAGAATACGTTTCTACAGAATACGTTTCTACAGAATACATTTCTACAGAATACGTTTCTACAGAACTTTCACCGGTACGTTTCTACAGAATACATTTCTACAGAATACGTTTCTACAGAACTTTCACTGGTACGTTTCTACAGAATACGTTTCTACAGAACTTTCACTGGTACGTTTCTACAGAATACGTTTCTACAGAACTTTCACTGGTACGTTTCTACAGAATACATTTCTACAGAATACGTTTCTACAGAACTTTCACTGGTACGTTTCTACAGAATACGTTTCTACAGAACTTTCACTGGTACGTTTCTACAGAATACATTTCTACAGAATACGTTTCTACAGAACTTTCACTGGTACGTTTCTACAGAATACGTTTCTACAGAACTTTCACTGGTACGTTTCTACAGAATACATTTCTACAGAATACGTTTCTACAGAACTTTCACTGGTACGTTTCTACAGAATACGTTTCTACAGAACTTTCACTGGTACGTTTCTACAGAATACATTTCTACAGAATACGTTTCTACAGAACTTTCACTGGTACGTTTCTACAGAATACATTTCTACAGAATACGTTTCTACAGAACTTTCACTGGTACGTTTCTACAGAATACATTTCCACAGAATACGTTTTTACAGAATACGTTTCTACAGAATACGTTTCTACAGAACTTTCACTGGTACGTTTCTACAGAATACATTTCTACAGAATACGTTTCTACAGAACTTTCACCGGTACGTTTCTACAGAATACATTTCTACAGAATACGTTTCTACAGAACTTTCACTGGTACGTTTCTACAGAATACGTTTCTACAGAATACGTTTCTACAGAATACATTTCTACAGAATACGTTTCTACAGAACTTTCACTGGTACGTTTCTACAGAATACGTTTCTACAGAACTTTCACTGGTACGTTTCTACAGAATACATTTCTACAGAATACGTTTCTACAGAACTTTCACTGGTACGTTTCTACAGAATACGTTTCTACAGAACTTTCACTGGTACGTTTCTACAGAATACGTTTCTACAGAATACGTTTCTACAGAATACATTTCTACAGAATACGTTTCTACAGAACTTTCACTGGTACGTTTCTACAGAATACGTTTCTACAGAACTTTCACTGGTACGTTTCTACAGAATACATTTCTACAGAATACGTTTCTACAGAACTTTCACTGGTACGTTTCTACAGAATACATTTCTACAGAATACGTTTCTACAGAACTTTCACTGGTACGTTTCTACAGAATACGTTTCTACAGAATACGTTTCTACAGAATACATTTCTACAGAATACGTTTCTACAGAACTTTCACCGGTACGTTTCTACAGAATACATTTCTACAGAATACGTTTCTACAGAACTTTCACTGGTACGTTTCTACAGAATACGTTTCTACAGAACTTTCACTGGTACGTTTCTACAGAATACGTTTCTACAGAACTTTCACTGGTACGTTTCTACAGAATACATTTCTACAGAATACGTTTCTACAGAACTTTCACTGGTACGTTTCTACAGAATACGTTTCTACAGAACTTTCACTGGTACGTTTCTACAGAATACGTTTCTACAGAACTTTCACTGGTACGTTTCTACAGAATACGTTTCTACAGAACTTTCACTGGTACGTTTCTACAGAATACATTTCTACAGAATACGTTTCTACAGAACTTTCACTGGTACGTTTCTACAGAATACGTTTCTACAGAATACGTTTCTACAGAATACATTTCTACAGAATACGTTTCTACAGAACTTTCACCGGTACGTTTCTACAGAATACATTTCTACAGAATACGTTTCTACAGAACTTTCACTGGTACGTTTCTACAGAATACGTTTCTACAGAACTTTCACTGGTACGTTTCTACAGAATACGTTTCTACAGAACTTTCACTGGTACGTTTCTACAGAATACATTTCTACAGAATACGTTTCTACAGAACTTTCACTGGTACGTTTCTACAGAATACGTTTCTACAGAACTTTCACTGGTACGTTTCTACAGAATACATTTCTACAGAATACGTTTCTACAGAACTTTCACTGGTACGTTTCTACAGAATACATTTCTACAGAATACGTTTCTACAGAACTTTCACTGGTACGTTTCTACAGAATACGTTTCTACAGAACTTTCACTGGTACGTTTCTACAGAATACGTTTCTACAGAATACGTTTCTACAGAATACATTTCTACAGAATACGTTTCTACAGAACTTTCACTGGTACGTTTCTACAGAATACGTTTCTACAGAACTTTCACTGGTACGTTTCTACAGAATACATTTCTACAGAATACGTTTCTACAGAACTTTCACTGGTACGTTTCTACAGAATACATTTCTACAGAATACGTTTCTACAGAACTTTCACTGGTACGTTTCTACAGAATACGTTTCTACAGAATACGTTTCTACAGAATACATTTCTACAGAATACGTTTCTACAGAACTTTCACCGGTACGTTTCTACAGAATACATTTCTACAGAATACGTTTCTACAGAACTTTCACTGGTACGTTTCTACAGAATACGTTTCTACAGAATACGTTTCTACAGAATACATTTCTACAGAATACGTTTCTACAGAACTTTCACTGGTACGTTTCTACAGAATACGTTTCTACAGAACTTTCACTGGTACGTTTCTACAGAATACGTTTCTACAGAACTTTCACTGGTACGTTTCTACAGAATACATTTCTACAGAATACGTTTCTACAGAACTTTCACTGGTACGTTTCTACAGAATACGTTTCTACAGAATACGTTTCTACAGAATACATTTCTACAGAATACGTTTCTACAGAACTTTCACCGGTACGTTTCTACAGAATACATTTCTACAGAATACGTTTCTACAGAACTTTCACTGGTACGTTTCTACAGAATACGTTTCTACAGAACTTTCACTGGTACGTTTCTACAGAATACGTTTCTACAGA
Source organism: Macrophya annulata (assembly GCA_963924015.1). Classification (NCBI taxonomy): domain Eukaryota; kingdom Metazoa; phylum Arthropoda; class Insecta; order Hymenoptera; family Tenthredinidae; genus Macrophya; species Macrophya annulata. The sequence goes on from OZ001262.1 coordinate 4,158,682, forward strand.
ACTTTCACTGGTACGTTTCTACAGAATACATTTCTACAGAATACGTTTCTACAGAACTTTCACTGGTACGTTTCTACAGAATACGTTTCTACAGAACTTTCACTGGTACGTTTCTACAGAATACATTTCTACAGAATACATTTCTACAGAATACGTTTCTACAGAACTTTCACTGGTACGTTTCTACAGAATACGTTTCTACAGAACTTTCACTGGTACGTTTCTACAGAATACATTTCTACAGAATACGTTTCTACAGAACTTTCACTGGTACGTTTCTACAGAATACGTTTCTACAGAACTTTCACTGGTACGTTTCTACAGAATACATTTCTACAGAATACGTTTCTACAGAACTTTCACTGGTACGTTTCTACAGAATACATTTCTACAGAATACGTTTCTACAGAACTTTCACTGGTACGTTTCTACAGAATACATTTCCACAGAATACGTTTCTACAGAATACGTTTCTACAGAATACGTTTCTACAGAATACGTTTCTACAGAACTTTCACTGGTACGTTTCTACAGAATACATTTCTACAGAATACGTTTCTACAGAACTTTCACTGGTACGTTTCTACAGAACACATTTCTACAGAATACGTTTCTACAGAACTTTCACCGGTACGTTTCTACAGAATACGTTTCTACAGAATACGTTTCTACAGAACTTTCACTGGTACGTTTCTACAGAATACATTTCTACAGAATACGTTTCTACAGAACTTTCACTGGTACGTTTCTACAGAATACATTTCCACAGAATACGTTTCTACAGAATACGTTTCTACAGAATACGTTTCTACAGAACTTTCACTGGTACGTTTCTACAGAATACATTTCCACAGAATACGTTTCTACAGAATACGTTTCTACAGAATACGTTTCTACAGAACTTTCACTGGTACGTTTCTACAGAATACATTTCTACAGAATACGTTTCTACAGAACTTTCACTGGTACGTTTCTACAGAATACATTTCCACAGAATACGTTTCTACAGAATACGTTTCTACAGAATACGTTTCTACAGAACTTTCACTGGTACGTTTCTACAGAATACATTTCTACAGAATACGTTTCTACAGAACTTTCACTGGTACGTTTCTACAGAATACATTTCTACAGAATACGTTTCTACAGAACTTTCACTGGTACGTTTCTACAGAATACATTTCCACAGAATACGTTTCTACAGAATACGTTTCTACAGAATACGTTTCTACAGAACTTTCACTGGTACGTTTCTACAGAATACATTTCTACAGAATACGTTTCTACAGAACTTTCACTGGTACGCTTCTACAGAATACGTTTCTACAGAATACATTTCTACAGAATACGTTTCTACAGAACTTTCACTGGTACGTTTCTACAGAACACATTTCTACAGAATACGTTTCTACAGAACTTTCACCGGTACGTTTCTACAGAATACATTTCTACAGAATACGCTACAGAACTTTCACTGGTACGTTTCTACAGAATACGTTTTTACAGAATACATTTCTACAGAATACGTTTCTACAGCACTTTCACTGGTACGTTTCTACAGAATACGTTACTACAGAACGCTCTCTGATACGTTTCTACAGAATACGTTCCTACAGAACACTCCCTGGTACGTTTCTACAGAATACGTGTCTACAGAACGTATCATAAAAAGAGTCATGTTCTTCTTGAAATTGGGAAGAGTAATTGTTATTATACCCAAAAAACTTGGAGATGACAAAAAAATAATAATAATAATAATTAAAATTATAGGTAAACCAACGCCCGAAGGTAATCAAGTGATGTTCTTTAAATTTTTTTGCGGTTAACTATTCAACCTTTTTATGATCATTGAATAATGACGCATAATATTTTCACATATAGTATATAGGGGCAGAGAAAATTATTAATAGGTATTATAATTCTTGCATGGGATGTAACATACATATTATTGCATTTTGTAAATTTCCGATGATATAATAATAATAATAATAATAAACGATCAGTATAATCAAAATCAATGGGCTATGATGTAATTTCTCTGAGGATCTCGAAAGTGAATTATTATCTCTATTATTTCATTTTTTTATTATTTTTCTTTTATTTTTCTGTCTTTTATCTCTATTTGAGGAAATTTTCCCTTGATCTATGTGCTCTGTATCATGTATTGAGAAGATTCTGCATTTGATGTCTTATTTTTGTTGTTTATTTATTTATTCATTATTTATTTTTGAGCCCTCCAAGAGATCAAACACACTTCTTCTTCAATTACTCGCTCGTTTCCCATCGATTTTGTCATGCAAATGAATCGATGAAAAACGGTCGCTTTGCCGATCAATTGACTATATACGCAGTGCGTAGATATATGTACGTTATACTATGTATCAAAATATATTTCTCGAATGAATTTAATTAGGGTATAATATATATGCACATATAGGTATGTAAAGAAATAATAGAAAAGTGTATTTTGAAAAGACGAGATTTTGATATAGCGATGATTTTTAGCCCGTTCAGATAACCGATCGCTATATAAATTATGTATGATTGGAAAATCTGGGAAAGACACCTAATTGCAAAATTGAAAATAAATTGCAAGAAAAAAAAAAATATACAAAAAATAAAATAAACGTGCACGATCCGGGAAACGTTCATGAGAGGAATAAAAAAATAAGTAGTCCGTATCACCGAACGGTCAGCCACGTAGACTGATTCGAACAAAAATCTTAAAGCGGTATTAATTTTAATATAAAATCTGACGAATAACACCAAGTGAAATTTCAAGATCAGTAAATTAATGCTAACGATTTGAATCTTAAAAAAAATGTATATATAGGTACCTATGTAGGTATATAAAATAATAATAATTGTACCGGTAGTAATTATTTCAGCGTTTTTAATTGTGGTGAAATTCATTCATTAATTTTTTTATTTTTTTATTTTTTTTGATGATCCTCGAGAATTTGTAAAACAGAAAAAAAATCGTAAAAATATTATAAAACACAAAAAAAAAAAATACAAGAAATTTAGAAATTTGTTGAATTTTTTTTTTTTTTCATGAACAAACTTTTTCTACATTTTACAGTCTTAATCAGGGGAAGTTAATGTTAATTATTTCATACTGCCCGGATGGTGAGGGGTTTATACTTTTATACCTGTTATATATAATATATATATACATATATATGTAGACCGCATATTATTATTATGATACCCTCGTTGAAAATTTTCGCGGATAATTTTATCCCCCAGATAACGCAAAGCGTAAAAAGTTTCGCTTCATATTATGCGTGTGTGAAAGAAAAATAAATATATAACAAAAAAAAAAAAAGAATTACATCTAAAAAGGGTGAAAAAAAAAGATAGTAAATATTTATTCTTTACCCAGCATGAATTCACGATAATATATATATGGTATACCTATATATTGTATGGGTATATATGTATAGATATGAGTCTGATGTTAAGGGTATAGAGATAAAAGCACGCATAATTATTAAGGGCAAAAAAACCCCCCTCGAGCATACATATAATTGCTTTTCTAATTTTAATCAGATAGCGTGGTAATTTTGGAAAATGGATCATCTAAATCTCCGAATAAAAATCAATAGAAAAAAACTCTCAACGAAGCTTTTCGGAAGTTCCGTAATGTAAAAACGTTTCAATTGAAAAATACCGAAGATTCAAAATTCCGAAAGCTAATTAAGATCCGGAAGTCCAAAACTATACAAAACTTGAAATTCAGACATGGAGCTTGATGTGCCTCTCCATTAAATTTTCGGTTTTTTGAACTTTCAGAGTCTGTCCGATTAAAAAAAATTTAAATATTCCAAACTTTTTTCAATTGGGAAAGTATTAATTAAAAAAATTAAAAAGGTTCTCCATATTCAACTGACTTTCCGATACTCGACTTAAATCACTATAATCAAATTTCTAATCAAATTCCGGGACTAATTTTCTGAATTTCTATTTCATAGATCGAAAATCTTCAATCTTCGATCAAAATCCGTCATTATGATAGACAAGATGTCCGAATTGATTTAGCCTGCGTTATTTTATTTCCTTACAGCGGGATTCGGATGAAACAAAAAAAAATAAATAAAAATAAAGATGTGTGTCTGACAGGACGAAATAGTTCAAGGATTATCCCGGAGGCAATAAGACGTGGGGATTATCTGAATTATTTCAGTAGAAGCGTGGTACGAATCTAGAAACCTGCAGAGACTGGCTAACTGGACTAGACTCGACCTCACTTCGAGATATATTTTCTTATCGGTATATCCCTCATCGACTTTACCCTTCTCAACCCTTGTACTACCTACCTACTATCTTCTCGAATTTTCACGATACGGATATAGATATGACGTTGTTAATACAAAACGTGACATGGTATTATCCTACTCTCATCTTATCCCCGCAGTAATAAGCAGTAACGATTAATATGACTATTCGCAATAGGATTTAGAGGATAGATCGATCTTAATATTTTACTTAAGTTAACTCCGACTGAATTTATAATTTGATTAATTAAAAATCTGAGCATGAACTCGAGTGAAATTGGCCATCTGATTGTTCTCAAAGTTTTTTTTTTTTTTTTATTAATTAATTAAAAGAAAATTTCATTCACCGTTTTTTGTTCTTTTTTTTTTTTTTTTAACTTAAAATGAGAAAAAAAGAAAAAAAATTCCTACCCGATTATCCAAAGCGAGATAAGATAAGAAATAAGAAATGGGTTCGTTTTTTTTTCTAACCACGGGCGTGGCTTTAGCAGCTTTTTTCACAATGGCTTTACTCACGCCAATAATACCCTCGGCTCGTTTATTAGACAGAAAACGATTTTTTGTCTCATTATACTTCGGCGTTTCTTTAGCGAAACTTTTTCGCGGGTTTATCGTCGTTGATTCGCTTCGTTTATCGTATTTCAATTACTTATTATAGTTAAGAATTTTTATTCGAATAAAATGAATTCGGTTTTTTTCCAAATTACGTTCTTTATAATTATTCAGAAATTTTAATACCAGTCAATTAGAAGCCTTTGAAACAGTGCGAAAGAAAACGCCAAAATAAAAAAACAAAAGAAACTGTTTGATCATCCATTAAAACGACATTAATTAACCAGGAAAGTAGAAACAGCCAAGAAGTGTAACCCCCGGCCAGAGTTTTAGGATTGATAAGAAATTTAAGTTGGCACTGAAATTTACGGTCAAAGCTGTGCCAAATCCTTTTAAAAATTAACCTCCGTTTCGCATTCTATAGGATGACCTATTGAAAATCAATCAAACTCTCGGCGGAGGTATATACTGAAATACTTTAATCACCAGATTAAATCTGACCTCTACTGGTCCGTCAAATTTTACCTATAGCCAATATACGATTTATAATTAAAAAATGATCAATTAAAAAATTGGCCCAATCAAAAGTGAGAAAGAAAATTTTGGCTTGTGATAAATTCACTTAAATATTTTTCGCGTTAAAATTCTTTCCGCACTCAGAGTATGGAACTACTTTTTAGTTTAAGGTCTAAAAAGTAAATACTTACCTCTTGTGTTTTCTGTTCAGTTTATATCCCGTATGGTTAAAAGAGTCTTGCAGGTTAAAATTGAGGCAAGATAATTGTCCGTCTCGAGTGTCTCTGACCTAATTCAAGACGACAGAGTCATATATTATTTAGAAAATAAGAAAGAAAGAAGAATAAAGAAAGTGAAAAAATTAAAAAAAAAAAATTGTTAGGTTATTTCCGAGCAAGGTATCTCTTGATTAAATCTTCAGAATGACTTGGACTTTACATTGGACAGTTTTTAAATTGGCTTAGATAACTCGGTGGCATTTAAACGAGATAAAAGCAAAAAGAAATAAGAAAAAAAAAAAAAAACAGCCAAGTCTTGAGTAAAGTTTAATTAATTTCATGATCGGAAACTTGATTAACGATAACCAATAAACAATTTTCTAAGATAATTTGAAGTGAGTGAGGGTTGTTTTGTTACGTGGATATGCGCGGTATACTGTAACATCATAGGATGAGATATATATGTTCGCCACGCCATCTTTTTTTATCAACGATCAATAATGACGAACTTTTGGGAGGGTCGTGTAGTCTACCGACCAACAGGTGAAAGCAGAGGATTTAGAGGGTCAGGAAGATGGAAAAGTGGAGTAGTTAATATGCGTGGAATGTCACAGGATCAAATGAAAGGATGGGTTAGGATGATTTAGGCTCGTCTTGAAACGCTCGCAAATTTTCATAGAAAGTTTGAGATATTGAAACGGGTTGGATTTTAACTTGTTTTCAGAAATCCTTGAATTTAACATTTCAACTATATAATTACTCCCGATCAAATATAACCGGGAATTTACAAGCTCGCTAAATTCACGGAACTTGCGCAATTACCTTAATGACTAACGAGCTTTTAGAACCGAAAATTAAGCACAGCAACTGTTAACACCTTTTCGTTAAAAATTTTTTTTTTTTTGTTTTTAGACGCTTTTTTCGAAACGGTAAATTGAACTTGTTCAATCTGCCAATTCCATGAACGTTTTATTTCGTACCTTATATATATATACACTTAGCGAAAAGGTGATGAGAATTTATTTGAAAAAATTTTATGAGCTTTTTGGTTTTTTGAAAATATTTTTTTAGTCGAATATTTTTTATACAGAGTAAGAAAGCAAATAAAAAGGAACAAAAATGCGATGAAATTTAAGAAACCGATATTTAATAACGATACTATTTCGTTCAGAGCGAACTTTCAACGTTAACAAATAATCACAAGCTTTCATTTCTCTTGATCAAATCGTTGCCGAAGATTCCCGAGGGAATTTCACCGCGAAAAAATCCGTTTTACTAAAGCGTATTTTCATCTCAAAGAACATAACGTGAATGAAATAAGTCGAAAATGATCTGTATCTCTAAGGAGGGGAATAAAGTAGATGAAATTTTTGGAAAAGAAGCAATTTATGTATTTTTTTATTTTTTATTTTTTACACGCCTGTAGCCAAAATCGTGACGAATAAATTCTAAAACATTCAATTAGACTTGTCATCGAGTTTATTTTTTGTAAATGTAAGTTTGGTTTCTGAAAAGCTTCTACCATTGGTAGATTTTATAATTAGGGTGTGGCACCGTGACACATACCATTTTCGAGGGCGTGTCATATATTGTTTATATTCAATTACCGCGAGCGAACTAGATTTCGTAAATCTTTTTGTTTTAGATTAAACTTTCTAAACTTAGAATTCCTTCGGACATTTTGGATAAACTCTCAACGTCTGGTTTCTAGCTTCTAACTTCATCACGTATACATATATGTATAGACGTGAACTCAATCTAACTTTTACCAAAAGAAGTTAGCTCAAAGAAATCACTACAACATTATATTGTTCTCATCTATTGGGAACGATTCAACCGAAAACATCATCCCATTACAAATAATTCGATACACATGTTACATATACACATTTCGATAAAAGGAATTTTACGATTTCAATTTACGAACTCAAAAGGATAAAAACAAACATTAACAAAAATGAAAAATCCTCTTTTTGAATAGTAAATAAAAAATTTCAAAAAAATAACTCAAAGAACTATTCAATCACTACGTTATTTTCACTGAGATTATTACCGAGGCGTATATACCTACATCTACCATTCGTATTCGTCCATGCAAGAACTGAAAGTTCTATTTTCTATTGAACTAGATTTTTTGATCCCGTATAAAATATTGACGCATATATTTGTGTTACGAGTACCAAAATCCTACTTCGATTCACTTTTCATCATCGAAACTATCCGTGGTCTATGTATGTAAGTTGAAATTTCGAATTGAAAAAATATTTTGTTTGATTTTATTTTATTATATTTTTTTTTATTTTGATCTAGGAAGTTTTTTGCTCATAACATTGAATTCAAAATTATTTACATTGATGGCGTAATAATTAGCCTACATCTTCGCATAATTAGATTCCACTTTAATGGACAAAATAAAAAAAATACAAAAATAAAACAAAGAAAAGAAAAATAAATTAGTAAATTGCCGAAAATATTCTTGTTACAACGTCGATTAATATTCAGTTTGCTAATTGAACTATAAGTCTAATAATTATAACCTCAAGCGAATTGTTAAACTCAAAATATAAAATATTATACAAGGTGAGTTTTTTCCGGGGTCTTTTCTGGGAGGAGCTTCAAAGTGCTTAAGCTCCGCCTTCTTAATCACACACTATTATTCGTGTATAAATAGAAGAAGGCGGAGCTTGAGCACTTTGAAGCTCCTCCCAGATAAGACCCCGGAAAAAACTCACCTTGTATAAAAGATATAAAGATGATATATTTTTCGTACCACAAAATGCGAATATATGCATCTCTTATAATCAAAGGAGAAATATGAGAAGAATTGTTACGTAATATAATTGCAGAAATATCTCTTGACAAAGTCTGGTAGAGCGTATAAACTCGTTTATTATTTCCGTAGACTGTAGCGAACAGATAAAGCTTACGAATTTTAATTTCCGTATAGAGTAGTATAATATCGGGAGTTGTTATTACAGTGAGTAATTGAATGTAATAATAATATAATAATATAAATAGGAAATGCGGAACATTGAATAAGATTAATAGCGAAATATTGAAAGCATGGAAAGTATATCATCTCGATTATATAAAAGAGCGATAATTAACGTCGTATGATAATGGACGGGATTATTAAAGAGTTACGAGTTGTATTTTTTTATTCAACTACCTTATTTTAGGTTATAAATTTTACCTAGAAGGTAATATTAGGCTTCTATACCACTACGTGATAATTAATATCGCCGGGGCATATGCGCCGTATGAATTTTCGCCATCCCCAAGACGTAGGGTGGTGATAAAATATGATTTTCTTCACGGTGTTGTAGATATCCACATCTGGTATAGCCTCCCCGTTTCATACATTCTTAATTTTAATGTTCACATCGCTAAACCAGAGGAAAGAGGGCTGAAATATATATATAAATTTTTATTTGTAATTTTTTTTTTTTTTTTTACTTTTCATCGTCCATACGGTGATATAAGAGAAGTATTGGTTTTGGTCGAAAAGTGACTTTTGCTAACTTCAACGAACCTTCACGTTTTCGACCCTCTAGAATCCGAAGAAACAGGTTTTCGGAAAGAGGTCGGTCTGTCTGTCGGCCTGTTCGACAAACTCGCGCGGTAATCTCGGAAACGGCTGGATGAAAAAATTCGAAATTCACAGGACTTTACAACCAAATGATGGGCATGAAAAATTTCCATGTCTCGTTTAATTTGAACTTACGGTTCTACCGGAAATGAATCGATTTTCACTGTTTTACTGACAAACCTGCACTTTTTTCTCTGTATTACCTTTCTGAATGAAAGAATATATTCTTCCGAGTTGAGATTTCATATATATAGGGCATTCCTTGCCAGTGACACCATAAAAATTGTAAATATACCCAGATCGAATTAGAATGAATGCACTGTATAAAATTGTTGTTTGTCAATATATAGGGCGATCCTTGCCAATGACAATAAGAAATTGTAAGTGTACCCAGATCGAATTGGGATTAAACGCACTGTATGAAATTATTGTTTTTCAATATACAGGGCATTTTTTTTATGTGAAATTTTCAATTCTGATCTTATTTTTCGGTTTTTCATTACTTTTTTATACTTTTTCTTCCCCTGACAAACCTATCCTTTTTTTTTTCTATTTGATGAGTAGTACTCCGAAAAACTGTTTTTCCGACTTGTTTTTTCCAAGATGTATTAAAATTCAAAAAACAATTCGTTGTAGGATAAAAAAATAAAATAAAAAAATCACAATCTTCTGTTACACCTCTCAGATATATTTTTTGCGAATCGTAATTAACACCGAAATGCATTAGCTGATCAGAATTTGAATTGCTAAAACGTTGAATATGTGTGTGTTGTTTGTTTTGTTCGGAAAATTAAATCCGGGATTAATTAATCCAATGTATCACAGGATTTCAGTTGAGCTATTTAATTTCATAGCGTATACGAGGACCTATTTCTGGATCCATTATTTCCCGTATAATTTTCCACGTCGAATTAAACAGTGAAAATTTCTCCTTTGAGTTGTACAAATTTGAGTAACGACGGGGGAGTAATTTTATTGCTACATCAGTGGACGTTTGATATGTTTGATGTTATACGTTATATACCTACCTGTCGCTTGTAAAATAACTGAAAGGTCTTTGTTACGAAGCCGGAAGTTTAAGCCGGAAGTAAATCGATTAGAAGGTGAGGCAGGATCGGAGAGAATAGGAAACGCGTGTCAACCTTAACGGCGAGGAACGCGTTACTGAGGTAGGCTATGATTTATTGAAGGCCATACTGTCTAAGACCTTTGTAAGTCTACCTAAATCTAATTCAAATTATCGTTATATGGGTTTTATTTAAGATCGTAAAGAGCGTTAATCCTTTTTCTAATTATTGTCTTAAGGGGAATGGAACACCCTCGGTGTGTAAAAAATTGGCTGGGTTTTTGATTAATAGGCACAAGAGTATTCACGAAAATACAGAAAGGTTCTTTTCAGGGATCATTGTTAGAATATTAAAGAGTATGAAAATGTGAAGAGCAAAGTTTTTTTGAGTGTAGAATTATGGCCTCCAGCGTATCGCAACGGATAGTGACAAATATAGCTCAGCCACGATTTCTGAACGATGTATGACGACATATTTCACTTTAATTCATTTTTTGGTCAATTGGAGCTTTCTGTAATGGCTGTACCTAAAAAATTCAAAAGAGAGAAACAAAAATAGCAAAATAGCATCAAACAGATGAAAAATTATGCAATATTGACGTCATTTTTCATTATAAAATAGAAACAAGAATTTTTCTCGGTCTAGTTTTAGGTACAATTAATGCGGTGAAGTCTTTTATTAATCCTGTCCAAAATTGAAGTCGATATTTTGAACAGTTCTTGAAATCTCGTGCCAAAACTGCCAGAAAATGTAGCTTTCAGATAATCGCGCTTAAAGTTTTTCGCCTATTTCTGCCAAAACTATCTAACTCACGTTACTCAAGAACTGCCGCTCTATAGAACTAGTTTTCCAGAACTCCTGCTCCTGCAGTAGTCACAGCACGTCTATGGGCCCCCATAATTGTACCCAGTCATAAAGAAAAAGGCTAAAGGATGATCCCAGGATCCGTAGAACTGAACCATCTAACACTTGCAGGACGGTTAGCTGGCCGCTCATCGCTCAACGTTTTTCGTTGTCCGATCCGCAATTTTTTGAATTTCTCAAAAAACTTGGCTGCACAATTTTCCCAAAGGATCATACTAACCGATTTCTTTTTCAAAATTTATGAATTTTCTAGTCCCCCTAATCGTCTGACAATTTGAGCAAATATTTTTTCATTTTGGTAATTAATCAACGGTTGAATTTTTCCGACTTGCTTCGAAGAGACTTGAGATTTTTTTTTTTTTTATATTCTTCAAACCATATTCTTGAGAGAGATGTTCAATTCACAAAGGAATTGGTATAACGCCAGAACTCGTAATCTAGTTTCAGAGCTCAGCATTTCATTTCTGAATATTTCAGAGTAGCTTTATTTGATTTGATCCTCTCCGTTTTATGACGTATCAAAGCCTTACCGTCTTTTTATTTTTCTTTTTTCTTTTATTTTTTTTCATTCTATTTTTTATTATTATTACCAGGTACAGCGTGAGGATATATAATCTCGTATATAAGATATATACGATGAAAGTGAAAGATAATTGTGCTTATTATATATAAATGGAAAAAAAAAAAAAAAGAAAAAGAAGAAAAAAAAAAAAAAATCAAATCCGAACGCGACAATTCGCTTTGACGTAATACATTTCATCCGTCAAATACGTTTCCCTCAAAATTATCTTTTCTTTTCTTTTTTTTTCTTCTTTTATATACAAAATTTCCAAGAATTTCTTCTATTTCCTTTCTTTTTTTTTTTGTTCATTGACTCTCATGTTTCATCCAATACCACTTTTTTTTTCTCTCTCTCTCTCTATCTCTCTTTTACTTTCTCTTCCCTCTAGTTATTCTCTCCTACCTTTTCTTACTCTCAAAGGAATAAAATTCATCCAAAAATTGGTCACGTTTTTACAGCGAAATGTGCTTGGCTGTACCTACGTTTGACTGTTGAATGAAAGAGATCGCGTTACTAGACGTAGCAAATAAAATGACAAAGTAAAAAAAAAAAATAAAAATAAAAAAAAAATAAAAAGAGAAAAGAAAAACGAAAATTCAATTACCAGTTGTCCCAGCAACAAGTTTCGCTACCTTCATTCCGAAGGGGTTAAAATAAAAGAGGAAAAACGACGATAAAAAAAAAATAAAAAAATAAAAAAATAGTGAATAAAACTAAAAAAAAAAAAATAGGACAACAACAAAATTACTACAATCAAGTTATCAGCCTCCGTGCTCACGTCGAAACTAATTCAATTAAAGGGAACTCCGAATGTAACTCGCAATAGTCCAGGATTACAATTGTCACGTACATTGGACGGACTTGGATAGTCTCGTTTAAAAATCCCCAATTTGCTAAACGGAAAGCTGAAACTACGCGTCTTAGAGTATAAAATATAAAGAATTAATGTCTAACGGATATGTGAGTAAAGAACTTTGAAAAATTGAGAAAATGAAAATTTTTACTCGTTCAATTGTTTCTGAAAAATTTTTTTTTTAAATATAACAATAATCTAACGTAATAATTTAAACGACAGTATTACGAATCGCGAGACGTATAAAATAGTTTTGAAAAGAAACACAACCCTTTAATTTTAACCGAGTAATCATAATGAAAAGTTTTCGAAAATATAAACTTCCGGAGTTGTACACTACTTGTATTATTTTATCATAAAAATTCAAAATTACTTTAAATTGTCACCGTGCAGAGTCTAAAGTTTGTCATTAATCAGCCCTAAAGCTGAAGTTAGAATTCCCAAGAAAGCTATGACTAGTAATTTAACGATAATAATTGTCGATCGATCGATACTATCTGTCTTAATCGTCAGAGAGGAGATCTACGTAGAATAAATTTGAGATTCGCGTGTCACGGATCGCGTTTTATGGTCAAAAGAAAGGAAAAGAAAAGAAAAGAGAAAAAAAAAAAAAACGGTTCCTTATGTAAAGGTTATTCGGTAAGTCAGGCGAAGATAAAATTCGAAAAATAAGAAAAACAAGCCGGAAAAACAGTTTTTCGGAGTAATTTTCATCAAATAGAAAAAAAAGGATAGGTTTGTCAGGGGAAGAAAAAGTATAAAAACGTAATGAAAAACCGAAAAAAAAGATCAGAATTGAAAATTTCACATATAAAAAATGCCCTATATATTGACAAACAACAATTTCATACAGTGCGTTTAATCCCAATTCGATCTGGGTACACTTACTATTTCTTCTTGTCATTGGCAAAGATCGCCCTATATATTGACAAACAACAATTTTATACAGTGCATTCATTCTCATTCGATCTGGGTATATTTACAATTTTTTTTGGTGTCACTGGCAAGGAATGCCCTATATATATGAAATTCTCAACTCGGAAGAATATATTCTTTTATTCAGAAAGGTAATACAGAGTAAAAAGTATAGGTTTGTCAGTAAAACAGCGAAAATCGATTAATTTCCGGTAGAACCGGAAGTTCAAATTAAACGAGACATGGAAATTCTTCATGTCCATCATTTGGTTGTAAAGTCCAGTGAATTTCAGATTTTTTCATTGAGCCGTTTCCGAGATCACCGCGCGAGTTTGTCGAACAGGCCGACAGACAGACCGACATTTTTCTGAAAACCTGTTTTTCGGATTCTAGAGGGTCGAAAACGTGAAGATTCGTTGAAATGAGTAAAAGACACTTTTCGACCAAAACCAATACTTTTCTTTTATCACCGTAGGTCATGAAAAGTAACAAAAAAAAAAACAGATTTGTCTCGTTTCAAATAATTGAAGTAAAAAATTTAGTCAGACATTTTAAAATAATTAGAGAGAAACTAATTAATCGTGAATCATTCGCGGTGTTGATTTTGTCAAGAATTTTTTGATCGTTAATTTATTCGGTATGAATAAAAATTTGGAATTTGCTTTGGCTTTTGGTCGAGTCATAGAAATTAGATATATGTGTATACAATTTGTGAATTAATTGAATTAATATTTATCTGAATAGAAATTTTGCCTATTGCAAAATAAGAAACAGCGCAATTTTTGTTAAAGAAGTAAAAAAATAATTAATAGCGTAAAACTTTTTCTATTCATTATTTCTTTGATGGTGTTTTTTTTATTGGATAAATAAATAATAAAAACTAACAACCCCGTTATACCAACAATCTCCTCGAGAATTACCGTGAACAAGTTTTTAATACCGTATAGGAAAATTTTTCACCGACAAACTTGCGACAAACTTGTTGCAAGAAAAATAAAATAAAGTGTAAAAAAAAAAAAAAAGAAAAGCTTCTATTTTTCTACTTCTTTTTTTAATAATTATTGAGAAAATTGAGAAGTTTTGAAACGTCGGATCGATCCTGAAGCTTTTTTTATCCTTATTTTGCTATCAAAAAGATTCAGCTCCTTTAAAAAAAAAAAATTATACCTAATTCTGGTTAAAAATTATCAAGAAAGATCCTCGCCCATATATTCTACGTCGTGGTGAGGTTTCGCTACTCCCATGAGCCCCTCAGATCTGATGCCCCTCGAACCGGAAGCGGTCCATTAGCAAGGCAATGATGCCACCGCGGATCGCGCGCCCATTGAGTACCAGAGGCGCCCAGGAGTTGGTGAAAACGTCTTGTGAACGAGACCCGTTAGTGAAAAAAAAAAAGTTATCGTTAATAATCTGATTTTTTGTCTTTTTTGATTTTTCAATCAACCCAAAAAGCCCCGATTCATTAACTTGATTGATTTTACTATAGAAAAACGATCGAGACGGTTATAAGTTCGATAATCGATCGAATAAATCGTCAATAGTAAATAATTTCTGTGACAAAATTTAGCGAATAAAAATCTAAAATGATTACGATAGTGTAAACTGTACTTGGACTCACAGCCAAGCCGATTAGTGATGTAAGTTCTGGTTCTAAGCTTATAGTGAATGAGTGTGATAAAGAGCTTGAGCTTTATAAAACATTAACTAGTAGATAAGCCTCAGTAGTTGGTACGAAGTGGATCAAAGGTGACTTCGGACGTCATCATTGATCATGTGATGTTTATAATAAAGAATGAAAAAACAATCTTAATTGTATATGTATATAAAAATTAAGTGATATTATAAAAGCGAGTGAGTTAATAAACGTGGAGTTCGTTACTTGATAAAACAGAATAGAAAAACAAAAGAAAATTTTTCCTTTTTTGTGTGTTGTGTAGATTTGGCGATTGGTAGAGGTTGGGAGAAGCTCCAGTGAACGATGGGAATGTACGAATCCGTGGATAAGTAGCAGAGGCTGAAAAAGGCTGTAGAGGCAATTGAAGAGTAAAACTGGCGCGGTGGGGTTAGAGGAAAAAAATGTCGTCAACTAGATTGAAGGGTAAAAAATGTTGGATGGTATGGTTTTTGGTAACTTGTTTATACTTGAGAACCACACTTGGACAAACGGTACAGAGCTGTCCACCAAGAGGTGAGATAACACCGTGTTCATGTAGCGTTAAAAAACTTGGATTGGATATTGTCTGCGAGTTCACCGACCTCGTTCACATCAACAAGGCAATGAGTGTACTAAAAGGTAGATCGAACACGGTTATCTACTATCTTAAACTACGTCATAACAATCTACCAAAACTACAAGGCTTTGTATTCCTGGGACTCGATATACATCATATCACTGTTCATAATAGCAGTTTGGCTGTCGTTGAGGAATCATCGTTAAGCTCAATAGGTGATAATCTTTAATACGATAATTGTCATACTAAAACCTCGAAAAAGTGTCCTTAAATTTTTCTTTTCAATTATAATTGGGGGACAAGATTAAAGTTTAACATTTTCAAACCTCCGATTGGTCAGAATTCATTCGAGATGATTTAGAAATTTCGAAACCGGTAAAGCTCGGAATATTAAAATTCGAAAAATCCCGAAAGTCTGAAAATTTAGTCTAATCTCACGAAACTCTTTGTATAAATTTCGGAATTTTGAATCTCCGGTGATTTTTGATTCAAAGTCTTTCAAAATCGGCTATGACAGACTTCGGAGAAATTTCGTTTTTTAAAAACTGATAAAATATTACATTTTTAACTTTAATCTGATATCGAATAATTTCCTGTTAAGATACTCGTGAAATATTAACAAAACCGTAGATACGATTTGAGCAATTTTTATTGTACGACGTATACGTGTTAACGTTAACGACTTGATTGCCGGCTATTCCCCGGTGGAAATAGACGTTGAAAATACTTGGGTTTATTACAGCTATGGGAAACAACGTAACAATTTCGACTGATCTATAACCGAATTTTTGATTTATCGTTGTGAAATTTTGTTAAATTCTTTGCTGAAAATCTCGACGTTTAATTTATTACGATTTAACGTTTATGGTTAACGAAATTTTGAAATTTTGAATTTTTGATCAGGAAAAGGATTAACTCAGCTAGACATATCCCAGAATTCATTATCGCTGGTGCCATCATCAGCGTTGAAGACTCTGCATCATCTTCTGATCCTGAACTTAAACCACAACAAGATAAATGCCATTCATGCTCACGCTTTTGAGGGACTTGACACTCTCGAAATCCTCACCCTCTACGAAAACAGGATATCCATCATTGACGCGGACGCCTTCAAGGGCGTTGACAAGTAAGTGACTGACATCAGAGACCACCTTCTATAAGCTACGATTAGTATCATTTTTCACTGACTCCGTAGACTCTGAAAATTCGTCTTAAAATTTATACACAAGTATGTGTGATCGTGGAATTTGCTTTTGAAATTTTAAGAAGAGATCAGTTTCGCTTTTCAATATTAACCAGTCTTGTACAGCGTGTCCCATGCTGCAGTTTCATCATTTAAACGTTTCCCAACAATCAAGGATTTGATCGTTTGCAATTTACGTGATCAGAATATCGAAACAGCTACAATTTCTATCACGTTTAAATCGCTGTCTAATCTCTAAGCTTCAATTAGAGCTTCCGACTAACTATATTGTATATAACGTAGTACATATATCGTTGATGCTGTTACGGTAGAAGAACGTCAGTTGTATTTACCGACCTACCGTAACGTGGTTGATGGATTATTCCATCACTTGATTTACGGTTTAGTTAACAAAATAAGATATTTTTTGTTTTTTTTTGTTTCAATTCTTTAGGAGTTGATTTTTATAAGGTTAGATTATTTTTCTGAAAGATAATCGGTTCTTTATTTCCGGTAAAAAAAAAAACCTTGAACAAAACTTTTTTTTTTATTTGGAGCAGAAAACGATTGGATTTATTTGAGGAGATGGGAAACGGAAATTGTGATTTTGATTTTAGCCGAAAATTGAAGCGGCTAAATTTAGGTGGAAATCAACTGACTTCTGTACCAACCGCTGCTTTATCGACACTCGAGATGCTCAAGAAGTTAGAAATGCAGGAGAACAGGATATCGGCGATCCAGAAAGGGGACTTTGCTGGTGAGTTGGAGAAACTTTTTCTGAAAAGAAAACAAGCCGGGAAAACAGTTTTTCCGAGTACTTTTCATCAAAAAGAAAAAAGGGATGGGTTTGTCAGGGAAAGAAAAAGTATGAAAAAGTAATGAAAAACCGAAAAAAAGATCAAAATTGAAAATTTAACATAAAAAAAATGCCCTATATATTGACAAACAACAATTTTATACAGTGCGTTTAATCCCAATTCGATCTGGGTACAGTTACAATTTCTTCTCGTCATTGGCAAGGATCGCGGTATATATTGATAAACAACAATTTTATACAGTGCATTCATTCTAATTCGATCTGGGTATATTTACAATTTTTTTCATTTCATTGGCAAGGAATGCCCTATATATATGAAATTCTCAACTCGGAAGAATATATCTTTCAACCAGAAAAGTAATACAGAGAAAAAAGTATAGGTTTGTCAGTAAAACAGCAAAAATCGATTCATTTCCGGTATAACCGGAAGTTCAAATTGAACGGGACATGGGAATATTTCATGCCCATCATTTGGTTGTAAAGTCCTGTGAATTTCAGATTTTTTCATCGCGTCGTTACCGAGATCACCGCGCGAGTTTGTCGAACAGGCCGACAGACAGACCGACATTTTTCTGAAAACCTGTTTTTCGGATTCTAGAGGGTCGAAGACGTGAAGATTCGTTGAAATGAGCAAAAGTCACTTTTTACCAAAACCAATACTTTTCTTATATCACCGTAGGTGATGAAAAATAAAAATCAAAAATTATTCACAATCAATAGTCGATTTTTTTTTTTTTGTTTTTGATAATAATTTGACCAAAAATTCAGTGAAAAATAATTACTCATAATCGCCATAGCAGCTTAACTCCCATCAATTTGACTTTCAGGATTATTAAATTAAAAACGAATTTTCGCGTTACTTTATGGCTGACATCATCGACCTCGTTGTCAGCCCCTTCTTTCATTGTGCAGCAACAATCACGAGAATTTCGTTTAGTTAAATTGAGTGATTCGGACAAGTGAATATTCGCTTTGTATAGTGTTAGAAAAAATTTAGTACAGAGATATGTATATATGTGTGTTTGAGATTATTAAATAGTAACGTATCAAATTTTAGATTTATGATATCCAAATAATATATTCTGTAAGAAATTTACCGAAATGATGATTTTAACATTTTAATTGAATGAATGAAATAGAATTATGGAAAATAGATTTTGAGGTACACGTATAGATTTTATGTATATATTGGTTACATACATACATACATACATAGCTGCATGGAATCGAGGGAAAAATATAAATTTTTTTCTTCAACTTCCAAACGAATTTATTTTAACTTTTTCACTATATTTTCTTCTTCGTGACACGAAATCGCTACTTCAAGGTAGCTGAGGGTGTCAGGTGTCTAATATTTCTGGGGGAAAAAAAAAAAAATAAAAAAATAAAAAATCTCGTTCCAAAAGCATCCTATACAACGACCGTGGGGCCACAGACGCCTACGAGGTGAAGGAAAATTACGTAAAAGGAAAATAAGACGAGTGTGACGTATGCTGGTGAACGTAATACGGTATAAGGAGAAAAAAAAGCAGAAAAGAAATAAAAAAAAACTGTAAAATGTTATCTCTGAAGGTGATACAACATCGGAACCCTAATTTCTTCCTCAAAAAAAAAAAAAAAAAAAAAAGAACAAAAGAAAATGATACGTATAGAAAAAATATTTTATATAGCATTATATAGCATTTTTTTTCTTTACTTTTTATAACAAAAAATTTTTTATATACTATTGAAATTTTTATTTGATACAATAATAAGAATATAAATATATAATAGCAAAAGAAACATCGATCTAGAGACCCAAAGTTTATTCGAAAAGTTTTATAGAGTCTCAACTTTTGTTCGGAAATGCAGTTTCGTATTTTCTCTCTGTCATTTCTTTCCTCGGTAAGTTCTACCTCGAATATTCTACAGTTTCAATATATCTACGAAACTGAAAACTAATCATCCAACTGAAATCACTTCGAAATATGTATATGTATACTAAAAACTCAATCGATGATAAGAAGTTGTAGTTAAGAAGTGTGAAAAATAGAAGGGTGGAAAATTTCAACGTTCCATATAGTACACGTATTTGAAAAAAAAAAAATAAAAACTGATACAAACGAAATGAGAAAAGTTTTTTTTTAGCGATGAGAACTGACGACGAAGATGGTTCTCTTCCTTTTTTTAAAACTATTATCGTAAACCCAGACGCGTATACCTTGAGATACTGTAGTATTATCAAATTGGTCCCTCAGCTAGTATACGGATGATGGATCCGTGAGAACGTAGACAATCATCAGTCAATGTACATACATGAGAAAGTCGTTGAGTTGCAGTACCTGGATCTTGACTTTTGGTCATAAAACTGTGTATCTTTCTTGTAATACTTCGGGTGTAAATGAGGTTGAAGTTTGATATATTCTGAAAATAAATAAACTCGAAAACGTCTTCAGCACTAAAAATTCTGTACTATAACTATACACAATGTGTATACTTTCATTAAATTTTTATTCGTTTTTTTATACACTTTTTTTTTCATTTTTTTTTTTTTTCTTTTTATCTTCTCGTTTTTTAGGAATGAAGAGTCTCGACTCTCTCGGACTTGCCCATAATCAACTTCGAGAAGTCCCAGCCGGTGTTTTCTCGCATTTGACGCAGCTCAATTCCTTGGAATTGGATGGAAATATGATAACCCATGTTGACCCGGACGCTTTCATGGGTCTTGAGGGTGAGTCGATGATAACATTAATTTTTTTTTTTTTTACTTTTTAATTCAGCTTCTTTTATTCGATGAATTAAAATTCAAAAAAAATTTGGTCCTTGTTCGTAAAATCTTTGCATTGCCACTCTATATAACTTATAGCTATATAGCCTGCGGATAAAATGATCGGAAAATAAAACCGGGTAAATTTAACCGTCTAAATTAACGAAGCTAATTATATGCGAAGTCGGATCGTTTCGATTACCATTATTTAATTTTGTTTTCTTCTTTTCTTGTTTTTTGGAAACTCGAGCTTCGTTAACGTTTGTTAATTTAACATTTTTAAAATAACCCGAGTGTCTTCGACTACGACCTTCACAAATTGAAAAATAAAAAAAAATATATACATACATCTGCCTTTTAAAAAAATACGAAAGCTCTTGATCAGTTGAAATTGAACCTTATAGACATAATATAAAGCGCTGAAAATCGTTTTGAATCTACATGCATAATCGCGTACGTAAATAATTTAAACATAATGTATATACGTTTCTCTGAGTTGTATGTTAAGGGATGGGGTCAAAGTGGAGCGCCTGAATTGCATAAATGTGAAGTGTATGTATGTACATACATACTTATCCTTCTATGCTCTTCGTAACATTTCGTTTGAATGAAATATGAAACAATTTGGAATATATACCACCCGGTTGAGTAGCTCGAAATTTTTTCTATTTCTTTTGTTTTTTTTTTTTTTGCACAACGTTTCTTCGTACCTCTAATATTTTTTTTGATTTTATATTCAGTAACTTGTAGAGCGATGATTCGATGATTTTTTTGAGTGCTTTAAAGCTAAACGGAGATTATCTGAAGAACTGAAATTAAAATCAAATGAAATAAAAATCAACGGCTTTAAAAATTTGCCAAAAAAAAATTTTACCTAATGTTTATTCCAAAATTTTTTTGTTGAAAATTCACGTGATATTTTTCGCTTAGCAGTTTTTTTGAGATCGTAAAGTTGAGATCGGGGCTTTTAAAGGCAAGAAGTACTCTTGGGTTACAGTTAGACACGTACCTAACCCCAAAGCCACTTTATACCGTAGAACGTGGTTAGGTAAAGGCTTGAAGTTTACCACTTTATTAACATATTAATTTCCGCGAGTGGATTTTGTGAAATTAGTTAAAATAAAAGTAAATAAATAAATAAATAAAAAACGTAAAGGATAAGGGTGAGTAAAAATTAAAATTGCAACGAGTAAGACTTAATCACGGATATCGTTTGGATTTGGTAAAAGGATACGGAAATTGAAGAAGGCGAGATGATGAGTTTGAAGATATCATTAATGGGTTGGATCGTGGCAATAAACCAGGATGTTCCTCGTTATAGGTAAAACTTCCCCGCGAATATCCATTAACCAAAATGTCAATCGCCGTTCGCGCTGTGAGACTGTGACTATATATAAGGTGTGTACCCGACGGAAAAGTTTCGTTGAAGGTTTCAAAGACACAGCTCTGGGAATAACATCGACCTCGTTTTACCTCACCCTAAAACCAGATAAGGCGGTAATACCTTACTTTAACGACCCGGACGACTTTATCGATCGTGAAAAGAGAGTAAACGAAGTTTGTCAGGAACCACGTCAGGCATAAAGGACTAAACACGGCCAGACCACGACTCACGAACTAACGAAAATTAAGGGGAGCAGAACGCGTTTAAAATTTTAAAGAATTAGGATAGTATAATATTTCCAGAAAATTCTGCCGCTAAGTTTTTTGAAATATTTAAGAAAATTAGGGCCTCTTGTCTCCGCACATGAAAGTATCTGTTACGAAAAGGAAATTTTTAAAAATTCAACAAGTTTTGAGCTACCGAAGCTCTAGAGCTTTTGAAAAGACGTATGAGAATTATCAACCGTTGATTAATTACCAAAATGAAAAAATATTTGCTCAAATTGTCAGACGATTAGGGAGACTAGAAAATTCATAAATTTTGAAAAAGAAATCGGTTAGTATGATCCTTTGGGAAAATTGTGCCGCAAAATTTTTTGAGAAATTCAAAAAATTGCGGACCGGACAACGAAAAACTTTGAGCGATGAACGGCCAGCTAACCGTCCTGCAAGTCTTGGGTGGTTCAGTTCTACGGATCCTGGGGTCATCCTTTAGCCTTTTTCTTTATGACTGGGTACAATTATGGGGGCCCATAGACGTGCTGTGACTACTGCAGGAGCAGGAGTTCTGGAAAACTAGTTCTATAGAGCGGCAGTTCTTGAGTAACGTGAGTTAGATAGTTTTGGCAGAAATAGGCGAAAAACTTTAAGCGTGATTATCTGAAAACTACATTTTCTGGCAGTTTTGGCACGAGATTTCAAGAACTGTTCAAGATATCGACTTCAATTTTGGACAGGATTAATAAAAGACTTCAACGCATTAATTGTACTTAAAACTAGACCGAGGAAAATTCTTGTTTCTATTTTATAATGAAAAATGACGTCAATATTGTATAATTCTTCATCTGTTTGATGCTTTTTGCTATTTTTTTTTCTTTCTTTTGAATTTTTTATGTATAGTCATTACAGAAAGATCTAATTAACCGAAAAATGAATAAAAGTAAAATGTGTCGTCATACATTTTTCAGAAATCGTGTCTGAGCTGTATATTTGTCACTATCCGTTGCGATACGTTGGAGGTCACTAAACTACACCAAAAAAAAAAAGTTTCTCAAATTTTCATTTGCGATTGTATTTTTTTATAAATAGTCGTATAACGATCTATCAAAAATGAGACAATTTTTAAACGCAAAGGGTGTCATGGTCTAAATTTTCTACTGAAAAAAAAAAATTTACTTAATTTCTTTTTTTTTATCAACCAGTTTTATATAATGAGTTGCGTGTATAGCTGTGATCTGTCAAACGCGTACATTACTTATGATTTTGGACAAAGGGTGTTACACGTTACACATATATATACGTATATGTATATATAGTATATATGTAGGTACTCATATTATATCACGGCGAAGTTGACTCTAAAAATATACATCACAATGTACGTAGGACCTTTTTACATGCGATATTAGATAAAAATCTCGTTATTATTATCATTCGTGGATAAAATGAAAGTGGTTTCATTTTCTTTTTGTTCTACACCTTTATTTTATTGCGTTATATATTATTTGATTTTTTTCATTTCTCTCTACGACTTCGAATCGTATATATATTTTTATTTTATTTTATTTTTCTTATTACTTCAGACAATCTTCAGTATCTACGACTCGGGGACAATAATCTCCACTCTGTACCAAGCGACGCTTTGAGAAGGCTACATCGTCTACGTCACTTGGATTTGAGGGTTAACAACATCACCGTTTTACCCGAAGATGCGTTTCACGGATACGGGGACTCGATTACTTTCTTAAACCTCCAGAAAAACTTGTAACTAAAATTTTCATCTTCCTTACTTTATATATCTTATCCGTATAACTCGCTTTACTTAAGGTTTCAGAAAGGTTTCCCGCCGCGTTTTATCGCCACTCTAAAGTCTTAACGGGAGTTTCAAAACTCCCAAATTCGACTCTTTACTTCGCGGGATTATATTTCAATGAAAAAAAAAAATTAAAAATTAAAAAAAGATAATAAAAGACAAAAAGAATAAACAGAAAAGTTGGTAGGCTTACTCGTAAAGAACGAAATCATAATTGTATCTAAAAAAGAAAAAAGAAAAAAAAAAAACATATCTAAATTTGGAAAAGACAATACCAAGAAAGAAATGTGGCGGGAAAACCTTACGGGATTATCATTTCCCGAATCAAAAAAAAAGGTGTTTTCTCAATGTGGATGAAATAAGGGGAGAAAGAAAAACAAGTAAAGTAAAAAATAAATAAAAAGTATGAAAGCGAAGGAAAGAAAGAAGGAAAGTAGAAAATAATGGGTAGAATGGGGGAGTAAGGAAACCCATCCGAACCAGATTGTACTGGCCGTTATCAACCACAAGGAATATACTTAACAACACTCCTGGGACATTTTAACGAATTAATGTAGAAACTTCTGGGTTCTAGATGTCTGCCATATCCCTTCGCAAAACCAACCGAATATCTCGAGGCGAACCAAAGGGCTCTCGGTTTATTCCCTTACCAGTAATTTTCCAAATACACATGGGGATTAAAACCCCTAGCAGGTTTGCTGCGGCTAACCTTCGACCTCGTCAGACATGCTAACACACATCTACCCTTCACACGCGTGCAGTGGCATAGAAGTCAATTTTTGTTTTTTTACCCCTCGGGCGACTGACACTCTATATAAAAAATTAATTAGCTTCTAAATAATAAATCATTCGACTAAATAAAATTGTATATGTTTACAGAATAAAGACTCTTCCGCCGATGGTTTTTGAGAATTTAAATTCTCTCGAAACGTTAAATTTACAAAACAACAAAATGATCCACGTGCCAGAGGAGGTGATGGAAAGTGTGGTGGACACTTTGAAAATTATCGACATTACTGGTAATGATTAAATTTTAATTTAAAAATTTTCTTTTTGTTTTTTTATTTTAATTTTTATGACATAATTTACAAAAGTTGAATTCTAATCGTTTTTAAAAATTCTGTTTTTTTTTTTTTTCAGACAACCCATTGATCTGCGATTGTGAACTTCGATGGTACTCCGGTTGGCTTCGAAATCTTCGTGATAAGGATGACGAAATGATGTCAAAAAAACGTACCGTTTGTACAATGGAAAATGAACACCGTGAATATTCGGTACAAAATATACCACTGGACAGAATGGGGTGTATAGCAAACGCCGATAAAACAACATCGCCAAATGTAGCAACAAAAGTTGTTGGTTTTCAGGCCATCATAAGTGTGGGATTCGTTATTCTACTATAAAAATAACCACTCAGAATATTTCTTTTACTCATTATATATATTTTCTTCACCTAGTTTATTTTATTTGTTATTTTTTTTTTTTTGATTTTTTGAATTCTTTTTCTCACTCTGTTTTATTATTATTTTTTTTTTTTTCAATCAAAAATTCTTTCCAAAAACCAAAGAAACAAAATAAATAAATAAATAAATAAATAATAAAAGAGCAGAATTTTCTCAAACGTTTTGCTATATATGTATACATATATACATATTATATATTATTATACATAGAATCTAGTATATTGTTCATCAATTATTATTAATATTATTTTTTATTATTATTATTATTATTATTATTATTATTATTATTTTTATTATTTTTCACATTGATTGATTGAATTTATCATTTTATATTAGCATTAATTATTATCATTAATTTTTACGATCATTATAAAAGGTAGATAGATATACAGATAAATGGGGAGGGGTAGGGGGGGGGGGGGGGGGGGAGGAAATGAGAATAATTGTAGCAAGAAATATATAGTGAAAATTAGGAGAGAATTTACAGGTCGATATAATTATCGTTATAATTTAATTAATTATTGTCAGTCTTTTTCTATCTTTTTCAATTTTTTTTTTTTCAGTATATAATTAAATTTTTTTCTATACGAACGATATGATATATACCTGTAGGCATAATAATTATTATGCTTTATAATATATATGTAGGTACGATCGCGAGAAACCGCGCGTAGTCTAATTATACATATATAGGTATATATATACCATATCTTTGACAATCGAAAGTTAATTAATTTTTTCTAATCAAATCGTACGTATAATATTTACAAAAGTAAAGAAAAAAAAAAAAAAAAAACGAAAAGAAAAGAAAGTAAAAAACGAAAATAATCTTTATATACTTATATAAATATATTTAATCCTCTTACGTATTTTATTCTTATTTATTAGATTATATATTATGTTGTTTTAAGTTCTTTTTACGTATACATATACTATTATATATATATACATACATATAAATATAATTAGTTATGAATTTATTTTTTATCATCAATATATAATACGTGAATTTATAAAACTGACGAGATCGACTGTCTAAAAACAAAAAAAAAAAAAAAAACAACTAACAATTTCAATGATAATTTGAATTTTATAAATAAAACAGACGTGTATACGTTACATCGTTAATATATATGACATATCGCAAAAGCATATGAGCTTTCTTTATCAATCGATACATATCAGTAACGTTGCCAAGATATTTGAAAGAAAAGTTAAGAAATAAGAACAAAAGATGATAAATATATATTTACGTCATCGTTAAGAGAATTATTTGAAAACTCATTAATTAGCAAATCTGTCGAACAACCTTTAAGAATGATCGTGATGATGTGGAAAATATGTGAAAAAAAAAAAACAAAAAAAAAAATGAGATAAGCATAAAAAAATGTGAAGATATTTCTTGGAAAAAAAAAGAATAAAAGTTAACAAGAGAAATTGAAATATAAGATTTTTGAACGTATTGTAAATCAGTATCAGTTTATAAAAGAACGTTCGACCAACATCACTGATATATGATATGTGTGTGTTCTCTACTAAACTGGCATAAATGGCTCTCTGATGATCCTTAACGAGCTGCAGGAAGTCTACACTTGTCAATGGTTGGGTATAGGCACAGAGACCACCGCACGATTGTTGTAACTCTTTGATTCAATCTACTTTATATAAACGGCTTTTGATATCAGTGGTAATAAGCTTCTTTAACTGTCTGATATACGAGTATAGACGACGACATGTCAGCTCTTAGCTTATAGAGAGCTACGTCATCGAGACTCTTTATCACAAGAAAACAACTACAGCTCATATTTGTATAGGTATACGAATAATTCATCTGAAATTCGTCGAATACGAATAAAATTGATCGAAAATAAAAACTATTAATTTATCCGAAATATATTCGCATTTTTTTCTATTCTTATAAAAAGATAGAAATAAGAAGAAAAGATAAAAAAAAAAAAAAATTATGATTGTATTTGCTTATCGTTGAGGAACTGGTAATTAATCGGAAAGAACAAAATTTAACAAAAAAAAAAAAAGAAGAACAAAAAAGAGGTAAAAATAATCGAAGAATTGATAGAAAGTATTAGCATGCGGGAGATAATTGTGAGATATAATTGAAACGGAAAGTAAATTAATAAAAAAAAAAAAAAAAAAACGATTTTTAACTACATTATAGATAGATAAAGTAATTTTAAAATAAGGTTTGTAGGGTTACCATGACTTTATACCGGAATTAGGATAAAATAAGTCAATAGTGTCGAGAAAAAATTATAAAAAGGAATAAAAATCTAATTATTATTATCACGGTATAAAAAAAATAAAAAAAAAAACGAACAAAAAAAGACATACATACCTATAATATACCGATAATCGGCAATATGGTATAAAGAGAAGGTTCTAAATTTTTGTATAATACATATATTTACAATATCAATAATATTATATGATAATCGTTCTAGCCAAACCCCAAAAACAAAAAAAAAAAAAAAACTGCAATTATTTTCCAAAAAATTTCGCTGACTGAATAATTAATAACCGTTGATAAATAATTATTGATTTTCATTTTCCGCTTGACTCATATATAAGTTAACGAATTTATCAATATATTATCTCGCAAGATTAAATTGATAAACTATAGACAAAATATATACATATAAGGGGTTTAAAGTACATACGAATCCACGTTGTCGGCTCAAAGTGGTGCAGGACGAATTATTGTCGCATATACATATCATTTTCAAACGCCCAAGAAAAAAAAAAATATATATATCTAAATAATATATTATGTAACGCGTAATTATATGTATACATATAATTGTATGAGCAGTAAAAATTTTATAAAATTTAATTAACTAATTATATTAATTTTATTTAATTAGTTAATTAAATAAATGATTATATATACATATATATAATATAAATATACAACTATATAAGGCTTTTAAGCTATAACCACTAAAAAATCATATACATATCCTTAGCGTATGAAATTTAAGAGAATTTATTTGTTAATATCTACCTATACATATATCTATCTTATATATACATATATATATATATATACACACACACAACTATACATATTATTATTATATTAATATAAATATGAATTATAAACAGAAATCGATATAGTTATAATTATTATATTATATATATATATACTATATTATCACGTATATATGTATAGCTACGGGATGTCGGAAATCAAATTAATAAACGACACTAATCGTTATATATAAATAATAAAATTCATTATAATAGTGTCGGAACGATGATGGTATTTTTTTAGTAGGTATCAAAAAATCGATTGATTGGAAAAAGAATTCCCCCTTTAATTTGAAAGTTTCAAAATTTTCCATCAAAAATATCATCTTTAGAATTTCTCCTCAAAAATCAATTGTTTACCAAAGTTTGTTAGGTAGTAACCGTAAAGTATGTGAGATAAAAAAAAAAAAAAAAATTCGATCATAGTGAAATAAAATTGAAAAAAAAATATCCTTTAAGTCAAATCCAAATATATGACGGAGACTTTATTACTTCGACAAGTACTTCATTTGTTTAAAAAAAAAAAACTGTGTATAAGTTTTTGAGATAATCGTCATCCCCTGATATATGTATGTGCGTGTAAACTGGATGTTTTTTAATTTATATAGAAATTAAATTGGAAAGGGAAGAATGAAGGAAATAAATAAATAATTAATACCGATCAGATATTTGCCCGCTTTAAAAAGAACACCGGATCATTAATTGCGTATTTCGAAATTGAATCGATATAAATAAATTTTGTTAAAAGATTTTTTTTTTTTTTTTCGATTGAAGTATAAAATTTGATTTTAAAATTATTTCCACATACGCCAAACGCGACTCTTTGCTGGCCCTATTTTGCTCAGGGTTCGTGCGAGGCATATTTGGTATAAAAAATTTTCAAAATGTTATAATCGATATTGTATAATGAATCGATAAATAATTATGAACGCGGGCAGTTCTCTTGCGGTATATACAATATATAGTATATAAAAAATCTTATATAATGAGCGTACCTATATACCTATCTACATATAGCTTATATATATGAAAAAGAAAAATCGAAAAAAGAAAAAACAAAAGCAAAAAAAGTAAAAAAAACAAAAACAAATTAATAATAAATAAATAAAATTAATGTAAACTAGAACTATAAGCTTTAGAAAAATGAGACGCTATAGTGCTATGAAAAGTTTAATAATAGCTAGAAACCATAGAGATATTTAGCCGATCAAGTATAATTTGATAGAATAATAAAATAAATAAATAAATAAATAAATGAATAGTTTAAATATAATAAAAATATAATGACGGTGCTCGTTCGTGAACAGCGCTGAAGAACCATTTCGAGACATATCTTTGCCCGGGCTTATAAAATAAGGTCATCGGATGGGCCAGAATAAACAATTAATAATCAAGCGGTATTTTTGTACAGTGTCTTACAGTGTCAGATCGTTGCCGGCGCATCCGATGACCGCTCGAAAAAAAAAACAAAAAAAAAAACATTAAAAAACGAAAAAAAAAAAAAATTAATCACAATTTACTTACATTACGTCTGCTGTATTTTTTCGCGTCATTTTTCACAAAGTTATATATATATATATATATATATATATATATATATATATATATATATATATATATATATATATATATATATATATATATATATATATATATATATATATATATATATATATATATATATATATATATATATATATATATATATATATATATATATATATATATATATATATACGTATAATATACCTATGTAATAATTATGACAGATTCCTTGTGGGGGGAAAACCGTAATCCATCTTCCCTAGATCCCTTATCTGTGACCTTATCTACTCATTAATGACCTTGACAATGAGACACATACATATATCACCTTGTGAGCCGTACACGTGGTGGGCACATGTGCGCGTGCACCACCCTCACACTCGATACTCGATACTCGACACTTGACACTCTGCTATAAACTGTTACGGAAAATGTTATGTTTTAATTATAAAATGCACATATTGGCAAACCTGTTAATAATGGGTTTGTGTGCCGTGTCATCTTCTCAAAAATAAGAAAAAAATTAAGAAAAAAAAAATATTGTATCTAGTTACGATAATTTATATATATGGTATATATAAATATATATATTATATATTATATATATATACATATATACGCCTAATGTTATATCGATGTTATATATGTCTATACGTAATATTACATTACATTACATTATATTATATTATATTATATTATATTATATACATAATTGGGTAATAAGATTATAATTACAATTATTCTCGTACCAATTCTTTTGGTATGAAATAACTATTCCAGATTCTAACGTCTATACATGTCACTGTTTATTATTATATTATTAATTATGTCGTTAATAATACTATGTATGTGGTAAATTCAAGTGAATAAAGATTACCTACGCAGAGAAACAATCTTACTCTAAACATATAATTTTAATGAAATTTTTCTACGCCATCAAACTTACCAAATCTCGCTAATCCCACCCGATCCCACCGCTGTCACCAACATCTTACACGACTCTACTGTCACCTGGAATTTAAAATAGAAATTACCGCAATATTTTTCCATTCAGATGGATCGAAATTTCTGGTCTTCACTGATTAATCAGTGTGTATATAATGTACTGAATACATATGGTATATATATAATGTTTAATCCCGCTAAGATAATATTTATCGTTAAATCTCAACGTAAAAGGGAAAAAAAAACGTAAAAACTGGTTTGATTAACGTACGGAAAACAATAAAAGAAATATAAAAATTGTCTATCGAGTGTGTATGTGCGTACGTAAACGTGTTAGGCAACACGTATCTATTGATTATCAATGTCAATGCAACGAGATAACCGTTACGGTAACTTCCTGACTGTTAAGTGGTACAGCACATGTTAGACAGGTCAAATAAACTAAATTTTAAGAGTCAATTTTATAATAAGATATAATCAGTTGATCGATTAAATTCTTCGCTTTAAATCCTCGGAATTATGTATACACATATTTTGTGAAATTTAAAATTTTTTTTGAACGTATTTAATTTTTTAAGGGTGGTAAACCTGGTGTAAAAAAATAAAACTACTAGCTAACTGGCTGAACGACGAACAAATCAGAAACCAATTATTCCTAAGCTCCCGAAACTTTGTGATTAGATAAGTAAAATTATCGGTTTGATCGGAAGGAAAGGTTTACAAAAAAAAAAAAAAAATTTATATATTCGTCGATCGCCAGTTGTCGGTGTTCACAGTCACGCTGTGGGATCTGTGCTGAGGATAATTATTTTCGAAAATCCCATCAACAGTTTTTAAACGTTTTTAACTAGTGAATCACTTCGTCAGGTTAATTAAAAATCGATTCATGCCTTCGGGGATTAGTGATGAAGTGATTAATTAATAATTACCCTTAATTATTAAAAGTATTTTATGACAAGAAATTGGCATTAATTATTTAAATTAACAATCGTCGTTTAAAGTTGTCGGAAGATATCAGACTCCCCTTGATCGTCACGATTCGAACGTTGATAATAAAAACAAAAGTTCTATCAAAACGAGGAAATTTTTTTAAAAAAATTTGCAAATTGATAGTCACTCAATATTGGCTTCGAAGAACTGGTTAAACCAATCAACGTCAAGCTGTATCTGTGTGCCTATGGCAACAATAATCCACAGTTACATTGGTAAGCTCGAATGGGTACGTGTATACAAGGATATGAAAGGCTTTAATTGGTGATGCAGACACCTCGGAGTAGTCACTGTCCACTAGCAATCTGTCTGTACCCTTGGCCTGCAGACATAAAATCGTTGTGTAGTATCAAAGCCAAAGGAACTCCAATGCAGCTCCGAAGATTTATTTTTAAAAACAAGTTCGCCCTTGGTCATCCATCCGGTAAAAAGTAATACTCATCAATCGGGAAAAAGGAATAATCCATAAATAGTAAGTAAAATTGAGTAAAAGCTCGTCTTTGATCCAGGAAAATTGAATGGTGGAAGACCGCCGTCATTGGATTGCTGATAATTGCTGCAGTCCTTCTTCTTGCGAGCTGCATCTTGTCTAGTGCATCAACGACAAAATCCTCCCAGGAAAACAACCAGACAGAACAGCCCAGCAGTATAAATTACGACTTAATATCAAGCAAAGAAAATTACTCAAAAATCAAACTTATGATGTTGCCAATGGCCCAGGTCTACTGCTCTATACATAGTTGCATCGTGAGGTGCTCCCTGATCCCAGCTGCATCAAATCCCGGAATAGTTGCCGCTGTTTTTGTTGATTCTGACTATGAGGTGAGATAAGTGTAATCAGACTTAGGCTGTTTTGGATTGAATAAATTTTGGATTTAGAAAAAATTTTTCAAAACTTTTATTGTACATTTTTCAGAGCCATTGCGCTGACAATGTTCTGGTCGAAGAGTTAATATTCGAAAACTGCAGGTTTACAGGTAACGCATTAAGCACAGGATGGTTCCCGGCTAAATTACAATTGAGGAAACTCACCTTCAGAGGTTGTTCATTGACGGTTATCAACGCGGACGCATTTAACGCCGAGTCTTTCGAAGTGCTGAGCAAATTGGCCTTGATCGATAACGGGATACGTGTCTTTAAAAAATCGGTGTTCGACGCTCTCGCCAATCTTGGAGAGCTTGTCATTATGAATAACGTTATACAACATGTGGACGCTGACCTTCTCGTTGGAACAGCAAACTCTTTGCGGATTGTACAAATCGACAATGCGATCTACAGCGAAAATGTATTGATTAATATCACCGGCCAAAGTCCGCTGTCCAAAGTCGTCATCTTGTCTTTGACAGGAAATTTGATCACCAATATTTCCGCGAATGTATTCAAAGGCGTTCCGAACGTCCAGTCCATCTACTTAATGAACTCCGCCATATCGTCGATAGAGACTCATGCCTTTGATCCATTCTCCGGTTCTATACGTCAGCTATTTCTTTCTCACAACGCGATATCATCCCTTCCGAACAACGTCTTCGAATCGATTCTCAAAGTGAATCCAAACTTCAAAGTTGCACTAGCGAATAACGATTGGAACTGTAACTGCGAATTAGAATGGTTGAAAAACCTAACCAATACACATCTGATCTTGAATGATGAACCACGTTGTGCTAAACCGAAGTGGAACGTAGCGTTAAGTTTTTCCGAAGCTACTTTTTGCCGTGTTGATAATTCCAACGAGACTGGCTTTGCCACTAACCCAAATTCAAACACGGATTTAAGCTACGGTACTGATACAACAGAGCCAATTAATACCGGAGATGATGTCACACCAGTTGATGATGGCTTGATTACTTTGATGTGCGCCGTTGACGAAGGGAGTTCTGGTATCTCCAATCGGAAGCTTCTAGCCATTCGAGAATTCAAGTTTCGTCGAAGACATCCGGCCTTTACAGTTCAGGAAAAAGAAAACGGGTCCATTTACGTCAATCTAATAACCACCCCGTTGGCTTATACCTTGATCTGGTTTGGCAATGACGTTACAGACCCGAGTTTCCAGCTTGGAAGTGTGAACTGCATTACTAACGTAAAAAAGTCTTTCTACCTTAACGAACTTCGACCAGGTGCTTTGTACACAATTTGTCTTCTGAACATGTTCGGTGATCTGATTTCACCTTTTAATTGTATTTCTATAAAAAAACGGGAAAACTATGAAGATAGTTTGTGGTTAGCCAACGAAGACAAGACCATCATATTCAGTGGTGTTATAACTTGCATGATATTTATCTGTATAGTGAGTGTGTTAGGATCTTACTACGTGGTCCGAAAAAATCCGAAGCTTTTAAAAGGAAGTAAACGAATCATAATGGTCCGTCATCGAACAGCAGATGCTATAGTTTTGCCTGAAGGTCTCCGGCTAGAATCAACAAGCAAAGATCCAACACTCCCAAAAGCTGAGAGTTCAATGAGAAGGTCATCCACCAATAAGGACTACATAACACCGATAAGCAAACGCCGACTTTTGACTCGAAAAAGCTCAGTAATATCCGGAACAAGTTCTAACAGTAGTGCCAACAGTTATGTATCAGGAATCGAACCTACAAGTATACAGCTTATGTCCTGGAGGATAAAAAGGATAAAAAATAATTTATCATGTCGTGATTCTACCGAGTACGATGATGCTCCACCGCCTTTACCTCCTCCTAGAAATAAGTCGATACCTTCGCTATCTCGGGATGTAGATGAGAGAGAAATTTCAAATGATAAAATACCGGTTTCAATTTTTACTAGTGGTGATGATCAGGAAGTTATTAATACGAATGAAGTGAACGATGAACAAAGACTCTGAGGTGCTAGAGGATGTATAAATTCTTCAATGATCAATGACCATTTTAGAAAAGTTAATGAAAACTGTTTCATTTTAATGAAAATTTCATTAATTTAGAAACGACTGTGTGTATGTATGATTTTTGATAATAAAGAAATAAATCAGTGTGCTATTTTAAAGCAACTCGTGATGATAGATGATAATGAAATTTGCCTGTCAATACCAAGTGTCTCCATTATCGTTCTGATTAATGTATTGATTAATAGTCACAGGCAATTATTTATAAACTATATCATCCTATGTTTGCTGGTAGCTAAAAATACGAGCATTATACTATCGGATGTATGATTGACGGTATGTGATATCAGTGTTACTACTATTATTTCATTATTACAACTGGGACTGAAATAAATATCTAAAAACATGACCCAAATATGTCAGTTAAATATTTTAACGGGATTTTTTTCAGAATATTTGATTCCCAACTTGGAACTGAAAAAAGAATAAAAAAAAAAAAAAACTTTTGGTATAAATTCTCAAGCTTTCATTATTCCTTTACCTAGACATTATTAAGAATCTAATTACCGATGAGCTAACTAACTAAAAATTTCCTAAAAGGTACTGGCCACCTATTAATAACATCTAGCCGGTAACTAGACTGGGCAGATCTATTCGTTATCTGATTGGCTAAGCAGGTCATGTTATATCTGTTTAAGAATTGAAACGGTTGCCAGGTTAGCTCTTCTAAAGAAGACCTTGGCAACGGGCTACAATTTCTATACAAGGATATACAACTCGGCCAATTTTATAACGTGCGAAATAATACGATAATTTAACCTGAACTTCAAGGGGGAGGGCAATAAATATTATAGTCGATTTTTTAAACAGCTGTAATCTATTGTCTAAAACTAAGTATATTCACGATTCGTGCGAGTTAGTAGATTTTCAATATAATTTTTATTCGTAATATATTAGTACGAATTATCTCGTAATAACGTTAATTGCACGTCAAATATAAACAAAGAGTTTTTTCAATCATAAATTTTTGGACGCTTTTTTTTCTATTTGATTTTCATCTCAAACGGTACACATGCTACTCCTGATAAATTAAACGTATGAAAAATTAAAACGTGACGATATTTTTATTTACTGATTTAAGATTTTGAAAATTACCACGCGAAATTCTGCTGCTGTAATCTACACAGATTAATGTACACTTCGAATAATAATAATAAAAAAAAAAGAATTTGCAATTTTTTTGTTTTTTTCAGGTGGTGTTTTATGGGTTGAACGGATTTTAATCCTCCGGTCATAAATCCCTCCATTTTCTTGGCTTAGTATCAGATTAATTTTAGCACGTCACGCATATATGGGGTAGATAATTATCTGCACTAATTGTAAGTTTCGGTGTTGTTGGACGACGCCAGGTTTAGAAAACGATTATGAAAATGAGGGATTTAGAAATAATAATAATAATAATAATAATATATCCGCAAGTTGGTTGATAAAATCGAGTTTTAATTATTACAAAAATTTTCATAACATGCTATAAGAATAATCTATCGTATAATCCAAGACGTACAACATTATAGCTACTGTAGCAACGTATGATTTAAACTTAACTGGGATGTTATCTGACGATTAATTAAAAATATTTTATGCATTAGGAAGTAAGAAGGAAGAAAGAAAAAAAAATATAATAAAAATCTCACAATCTGAGGAAGATTGATGTGAAATGAAAAAAAAAAAAAAAAAAAAAACAAGCCGGAAAAACAGATTTTCGGAGTACTTTTCATCAAAAAGAAAAAAAGGGATGGGTTTGTCAGGAGAAGAAAAAGTATGAAAAAGTATTGAAAAACCGAAAAAAAGATCAGAATTAAAAATTTCACATAAAGAAAATGCCCTATATATTGACAAACAACAATTTCATACAGTGCGTTTAATCCCAATTCAATCTGGGTACATTTACAATTTCTTATTGTCATTGGCAAGGATCGCCCTATATATTGACAAACAACAATTTTATGCAGTGCATTCATTCTAATTCGATCTGGGTATATTTACAATTTTTTTGATGTCATTGGCAAGGAATGCCCTATATTTATATGAAATTCTTAACTCGGAAGAATATATTCTTTCATCCAGAAAGGTAATACAGAGAAAAAAAAGTATAGGTTTGTCAGTAAAACAGCGAAAATCGATTAATTTCCGGTAGAACCGGAAGTTCAAAGTAAACGAGACATGGGAATTTTTCATGCCCATCATTTGGTTGTAAAGTCCAGTGAATTTCAGATTTTTTCATTGAGCCGTTTCCGAGATCACCGCGCGAGTTTGTCGAACAGGCCGACAGACAGACCGACATCTTTCTAAAAACCTGTTTTTCGGATTCTCGAGGGTCGAAGACGTGAAGATTCGTTGAAATAAGCAAAAGTCACTTTTCGACCAAAACCAATACTTTTCTGATATCACCGTAGGTGATGAAAAGTAATAAAGGAAATCAGTTTCGATTCAATTAACGCTCAATCTGTATCGAATCGGAGTATAAATACTTACAAAATTAGCACAGTTAATATTATTAATTAAACGAACTAACTAATTAACTATTGTTGATATTGTAACGTGTGATATAGAATGATGCAGTAACGAATTCTAACCAATAAAGAATTAGCTATTGGTGCCAAGCTGACGTATGATTGGGGATGATGTATTGCAGTGATCGTATTATAATCGGACTACGTCATTGCCTCGATCTTTCTTCTAGCTAATTAGCTATATTAACAAGGTTGTATTTTTTTCATTGGGTTTGAAAACAATTAGAAAAAAAAGTAACAGCTTTTTAAACCCGAGTAATATACTTGTTCGATTTACATTATAATCATCAGTCAGTCAGGCGTGAAAGGAAAACGTACCAACCAGATCTTGTCCAATCTCTAATATCTCTCTTACGGAAAGGCTCACACGATAGTTCGACATCGCGATGGTAATTAAATAAAAACGATAATAAAATTGTGAAAAATTGATAAAATAATCTGAAAAAAAAAAAAAATAAAAATTGTACATGTTGTAAATATTTTAACGAAAATCTCATATTTTTTTTTTGATACAAAATAGTAAAGCTGGTTAAAATCTTCCCTGATTAGATATTGGCATTGGATTATAACGTGGAATTAGTCAGATTAGTCAGTGACGGTGAAAAAAAACAAAAAAAAAAACAAAAAGCGCGACACGAATTTATAAATAAGAAATTTGATAATAATTTTTACATTCTTCGTTTTTTTTTTTTTTTTGGTTTTATTTTTAGGAGGACTTGGAACTGTCGAAGGAACAAGTTGCCCGTGAGTAACAAATGTTAAATAATTTATAATGTAAATTAATGATAAAGAAATGTTATACCCTGTGTTTTTATTTGTTTATTTTATTTTTTGTTTAATTATTATTGACAGAATTACAACTCGCCTTTAACGCTTTTGATCCTGAGAAAAAAGGATGCATAAGTACAGATATGATTGGTACTATTTTGGCCATGCTTGGGCACGAGCTTGACGATGCTACACTGACAGAACTCGTCGAAGAACTTGACATAGATGGTAAATGATTAAAATTTTGCTAAAATTAATGTCGAATATTTAGTTTAGATTATTTTTCAAACTTAGAAAATTATTTTCGTGTGTTTAGGTACTGGAGAAATTCAATTTGAAGAATTTTGCATGTTGGCTTCGCGATTTATCGTTGAGGAAGATACAGAAGCTATAGCAAAAGAACTTAGAGAAGCATTTCTCCTTTATGACAGAGAGGGAAACGGCTACATTACTACAGACGTATTCCGGGACATACTTAGCGAATTGGACGACAATCTTCCCGAAGAAGAACTCGACATGATGATCGAAGAGATTGATGCTGATGGATCAGGAACCGTAGACTTTGAAGGTTCGCGAAATAATTTCGGTGGATTTTTGTGGATTATTTAAAGTTTTTATCAAAATTTTCTTCTTCTTATTTTCCAGAATTTATGGCTGCCATGACTGGAGGCTAATGAAAATTTTTATACCAAAGTATTTGTCAACTACGAATAATTGTTGCCTTTCCTGATTGCATGAAATATATATATATATGTATATTCTATTTGTTATTATACGTATTAAAAATCTGATGTGAAAAACAAAAAAAAAAAAAAAACTACAAAGAAAAACCAAAAAAAAAAATATGAGAATACTGTACGTCGTTGATTGTGAGACGTATTTAATTATTCTAGTCCATAATGATGTTACATTTATATGATTTTATATTGTGAGTG
Organism: Macrophya annulata; assembly: GCA_963924015.1. Lineage (NCBI taxonomy): Eukaryota > Metazoa > Arthropoda > Insecta > Hymenoptera > Tenthredinidae > Macrophya > Macrophya annulata. The sequence goes on from OZ001262.1 coordinate 4,197,587, forward strand.
ATGTTATAGGTACATATACTTATTACAATGAAATAAAAACGTGTCTGAAAATTCGCAATTGATTATAACCCTGATTTACGTAACATCATATCAGAAAAATCCCCTCTCATATAAAAATTCCCAATACTTTTTGAATCAAGAGAATGTGAATGAGTGAAGAATTAAAAATTTCCTCAAATTTTTGAGAAAGCTTGTGCCCAAAATTCACGATTTTTAGAAAAGAATATAAAAACTGATACAAGAATCTATAAATATATTTTTTTTTTTCAAATTAATTACGTGACTATTTCGTCAAAAAAAAAAAAAAACGTTTTCGAAAAATATCTAAAAAGTAGAAAATTTATTATAATTGTATTTCGATATTAAATCTCTCTTAATCTTTACTATGTACTACTTTAGACTTGTGCAGTCATTGAAAACGTAATGAATTGAATTTAAGCCAATTGAAAATAGATTTCCTACTCCTCTACAGCCTCTATGGACAAGGCATATACTTACAGCACTCGGGTACACGTGTTTAACATGCCAAAAGACATTCATCCATTTAATTCTCTTGGCACAAATTTGGCACCTATTCAAGAACGGGGTATATATATATATATTCAAAGGCGAGAACAATCTTCCATTTTTTTTTTTTTGATTTTATTTTATTTTGTTTTTTTATTTGCAGTTCAGCAGACTCAAAATATATCTTCAGTAAATCATCAATCATATACCTGCAGCTATATGAGAAGAACCTCAATTGGATTTCTCACTTTGAACTAAACTCTCGTTTCAAAAATTTAACCTAATTTCCTTATGAAATCCTCTACGTATTATAAAAAATAAAAAAATAAAAAAATTGAAAAACTCATCTCCGTTTTTTACGAGGATTATTATTCGTTCATTTCCTTGCCGAACTGAAGATTCAATAAAATTTCAACAACCCTGCCACAAACAACGGCGCTAATTGCCAATTAAAGTCGATTCCGTGTATAGACTGTAAAAAAAAATAAAATAATCGATCATTTTCAACCTACACAATTCACTGCGATATAAGCTTAAACAAAACACATCAATGTGTAGGATTTTAAAGGGATGTTTGCTTCTTTAGATATACAGTCATTTAATTTTCTGTCTTGAAAATTATTTTCATTATTGTGAATTGAGTGCTTAAATCCTTGGCAATTTTTCTTCGCTTTAATAGTTTCCTCGGTTTTTGTAAAATTCCGTTTATATTAAGCGGATTAAAGTTTTCATGAAAGGAATAAGGAAATTTGATCAAACTTAATTGGCAAGAGCCAATGTCGATCGAATTCACAATCGAATTATTCGGTCAATGTTAAGGTTTTACCATTTAACCCCGCAATGTCGGTTAGCTACAGGAATAAATTTCCCGAAGGATATGGTGGACTCCCTTAATTCATGAGTTATTATTATTTTTTTCAATTTAATTTCCCGCAATGAAAATTGAAAATTTTCATAAAAACGGAAAGTTATTGCGTTCAGTCTGATTTTTAAAAATCAAGTTTTCATCAGATCTCGACATTTTGGGGTCCTAGGAAGAAATTCTGACTATTTTTGGATGGACATCCGTATCTGTGTGTGTGTGTGTAAACAAATTTTTGCGGTACGATATCTTTAGAACGAATCGACCGATCGGAATGGTTCTTACGGGGATCGAGAGGGTTTATCAAGACTTAGATCTGATTAGATTTTGGAGTCGATCGGTCGAGTAGTTTCAAAATTATTTGAGAAATAAAAATTAAAAAACAATTTTTTTTCATGTTTTTAGCGTATAATTCCTAAACCGTTCGTGCGATTAGTCTCAAAACTTAATCAGACTTAGCTCTTGGATAGCCCTTTCGATCGCCGTAAGATTCATCAAAATCGAACGATTGGTTTAAAAGATATTGCACGTCAAAAATTTCTCTTTTTCTCGTACGATACCTTTGGAACGAATTAATCGATTTGAATGATTCTTGCGGCGATCGAAAGGGTTCATCAAGACTTAGATCTGATTAGATTTTGGAATCGATCGGTCTAGTAGTTTCAAAGTTATTCGATGAATAGAAATTGAAGAAAAAAAGATTTGTATAGGGAAAACTAATTATACTTATAACCTTCTTTAATTTATTATAAAGACAATAGTATGAATTAATTGTAACGTATTTAACACAGCGGTAAATTTTAGAGTTGGCCCACAGGTCAACCGGTTTCCTGATTTTATTTTATTGTTCATTATCGATTGCGTAATTTCCATTGATCCATAATCGATAACGAGCTAGAATCTTCTGACGATTATAATATACCATCAGCCTCTTTCATTGATAAACAAACGTTAGATGGTACTGGTAATCTATTGTTGATTGAAATGATTATTTCTAGTATATAAACCACGTGCTTCGCATCAATCGATTGTTAATAACGTAATGCAGTTCATTTATATAGATATTCGTCCCTGGTATCGATCAGTGGGTCAAATTATCGCACTTGTGTCTTATAGATAATCTACAACTGCGATGTGTGTTACGTATGTATGTATATACCTATTTTGAATATGATTACACCAACGTATTGCGATACTAAGGCTAGTTAGATAGGCATTTTGAACTTCGAAAACCGCTAGAAAAAAATCACACACCTTGACCTAGACATCGTTCTTTATATTTGAAGTGAATCGACTGGCTTGCACAGTCCATTTTACGATAGTCTTACTTGCACTCTGAATTGATTTATTGTTCTAACCTCTATTGCACACCTATAGAAGATATATAAAATGGTAATTATCTATAAATCACAAACTCGACATGTTAGAATCGAATCGGTGTGATCTACATACACAAATTATACACACACACACAAACACACATATAAATTTTTCCAATTTTATTCTTCATGTTTTTTAGGATGAGCTCAGCAAGGAACAAGTAACACGTAAGTATCCCTTTGACGTAATCAGTCATTAAACTTCATTTTTTTTTTTATCACGTTTTCTTCATTGAAATTAATTTTATTATCACAGAGCTTCGAGTAGCCTTCGACACTTTTGACCTCGAGAAAAAGGGATGCATCGGTGTAGATATGATCGGTACAATATTAACCATGCTTGGTCACGATCTTAACGAAGGTCAGCTGGAGGAACTGATCATTGAGATTGACGAGGACGGTTAGTGTGTTTGAAAAAAAAAAAAAAAAAAAAACAAAAATTATGGGAAGGTGTTTAATTAATATCGTTTATAAAAAACCAGAATCAGGAGAGCTTGAATTTGAAGAATTTTGTACCTTGGCTGCACGATTTCTCGTTGAGGAAGACACAGAGGCTTTAGAACAGGAGTTAAGGGACGCATTCCGTCTTTATGACAAAGAGGGTAACGGCTATATAACAACAGACGTATTTAGGGACATTCTACATGAATTAGACGACAATATTTCACCTGACGAACTCGATCTGATGATTGAAGAAATTGACGCTGACGGTTCTGGTACTCTAGATTTTGAAGGTACGCTAATAAATATTTATGAAGTTTATAAAAACAGAAATTAAACCCTGCCTAACGTCACAAAAAAAAAATGTACAAAAAAAAAGTTTCATCAATTACGAAGCACATTTTTTTTTTCTCTCTATTTGTCATACTAACTTTTCCCTATACACGATATAGAAAATTAAATCATGTAGATATTATTCAACACCTTGTATAAAGGGAGTTCAAAAAAAAAAAAAAAAACTGAACCAGTACCATGCAGAGTTTAATTACAATGAACTGTGTTATACTATATACATATATATACATATAGTGTGTACGTTTGTTAGCTTGGCATCGTGTCGACGAAGAAGAGTTTATTTTTGGTATCCTATATACGTCTATATGTATATTCGTTGACCAACAGTAAATGATGGGTTTCGTATCTTTGAAACTGTTTCCATATCACACTTGATCAATTTTAAGTAAATATAGATTCCCCTAAGATTGTAGTCCGAAGAGATTTTTATTCCTTTGAAAATTGAAGCTCCTCAATATCAAAGAGTTAAAAAATCCAAAAAAAAAATAACGAATATGAGATGAAAACTAGTAAAAATGTTTAAAAATTGTTAAAATTTAATATACCACACTTTTTTTTTTTTTTTTTTGGTTCTTTTTTATTCTAATCTATATTTCTGCTTCATTTCAGAATTCATGGCTGTGATGACCGGATAGTAGTTACAGTAGTATTAAATATTTTTGAAAGATTATGATATCGTTTCGATTATTCCTCTTGAAACTATATAAGTTATACTCAATTGAGAATAATCAAAGAGAGATGGTTAATAATATGTATATCTTTTTATTTTTTATGTTTTTTCTCATTTGATTAAAATATTTTTTTATTCTTAATATTTTTTTTGAATAATTATAATATCACAGTTTATATACACTTACCTATACCTATGTAAGCCTCTTGCATATATATATATATACTCATTATTATATACCATATACTTATATTTACGAATTATGAGTAAGATAAATTAATTTTTTTAGAACATTATATATGTACGACATTCTTTTGTAATTTTTATTAGTCATCTTAATTTATAGTAAATAAAATAAAAAAAGAAAGAAATTTTTACCACATTTTCACCATGTTTCCTGATGTATATTTTATTAAGATAAAAAATAAAGAAGAAGCAATTCAATTAATCAATGAGAATGATTCCTTATAACAAGAAATAGTTTTAATAAATTATTCAAACCTTTCATCAAGATTTTATTATTTCCAAATTACTCTGATGATATAATAGGAATTAGGAATTCGTAGCGAATTTAATCAGCGTTTTATTTAGGCAAATTAGATACGAAATCACGGTTATAATAATTCATCTACGAAATTAAGTAAGCTGTAGGTATGGTTTAATTTCGTACTATATATATTTCATCGCGAATCGTCTAAATTTAATTAAATAATAATCATAATGAGGAAAAAAACTATATGCTTGACGATTGACTTTCCTAATTGATAAATTTTATTTTATTTTTATTTTTGTTCTCTCTGTCTAAAATTTTTCCAAATTTCAGTTACTTCATAGGAGCGAAATAATTAGCAATGAAATTCGTTGACAGAATCCTGGCTCACGATTGTTGTAATCTATGGTTGACAAGTTTAACTGACATTTCACGAACACAAACACCTGTGTCTTGTCACCCTCTGTCACTAAGAAAGATCAAGCTGTTTCTAGATTAAGAAACAATTCCAAATATCAACCGAGGCCAAAAAGATGAAATTTCAAAACCGGTGAATATGTTAATTGGGTTTAAAATTAGCAAAAAATTAATTAAGAGGAAGATTTTTTTTGTCTTTTTGCAATTAAAAACGACCGCGAAAAATCTCGGTGCTAATTTCCAAAGAAAGACAATTTTTCGAAGCAATAATTAAGCGATAAAATTAAATCGTTATTGTAACCTCTCGGAATATTTTTGACGGTATTTTAACCCCGTGTATGCAGTAGATAATATTTTTAATTTTATTTTTTATTTGGCACTTGATCCAAGTACGTTGGATTAAATATGCGATAAATTATTCTACCCTTGTTGTATCATTGATTGATTGATGGTGTAATTATTAGGGCGTGATTTGGAGTTTGCAAAGTTTTTGGCCAAATAATTTAAGAGCATTCTACTTTTAGAGCAACTGCTAAACCACGATGTATATATTTGTAAAATTAGAGAGCTACAGTTAAAACTAGTTGTGGATTTTAGGAGGGGTGTACAAGCTGCAATGACGTCCTCGAGACGCGAATGAAATCCGCTAGATTAAAACATTCTCTAATTCCTTATGACCAGGAATCTTTATAATCTCACAAAACTCTCTGCAAGCTACTCTACGTGGGCTTTTGAGAACGTGATATTAAACAGTGCGCATATCGCGTATTAAAACACCTCCGAAATGGTACGTTGAATTTTTTCCCAAGTGTAATTTTTCATATTGACTTAAAACCGCAAATAGAAAAAATAAACAAAAAAAGAAAAAAATTTAATTAAAATCCTCGAACTAAATACCAAAAACGTTTCTTTTACCTGGTTCGAAATTTTTACTTTTCATCACCTACGGTGATATAAGAAAAGTATTGGTTTTGGTCGAAAAGTGACTTTTGATAATTTCAACGAATTTTCATGTTTTCGACCCGTCTGTCGGTCTGTCTGTCGGCCTGTTCGACAAACTCGCGCGGTGATCTCGGAAACAGCTCGATGAAAAAATCTGAAATTCACAGGACTTTACAACCAAATGATGGGCATGAAAAATTTCCATGTCTCGTTTAATTTGAACTTCCGGTTCTACCGGAAATGAATCGATTTTCGCTGTTTTACTGACAAATCTATACTTTTTTCTCTGTATTACCTTTCTGAATGAAAGAATATATTCTTCCGAGTTGAGAATTTCATATATATAGGGCATTCCTTGCCAATGGCACCAAAAAAATTGTAAATATACCCAGATCGAATGAGAATGAATGCACTGTACAAAATTGTTGTTTGTCAATATATAGGGCGATCCTTGCCAATGCCAATAAGAAATTGTAAGTGTACCCAGATCGAATTGGGATTAAACGCACTGTATGAAATTGTTGTTTTTCAATATATAGGGCAATTTTTTTATGTGAAATTTTCAATTCTGATCTTTTTTTTCGGTTTTTCATTACTTTTTTATACTTTTTCTTCCCCTGACAAACCCATCCCTTTTTTTTCTTTTTGATGAGAAGTATTCCGAAAAACTGTTTTTCCGGCTTGTTTGTTTTCTTTTCAATTCTTGATAATTATTTCAATCCAATTAATATCGTGACGAAAATTGACCAAATTTTGAACTGTGTAAACGTTCGCAATTAAACGAAAATTTTTATTGTCTATTTAAAAAATTGTTCACAGGATGACCTAAACAAGGATCAGATTGTTCGTAAGTGAATCAATTAATTACCTAATTAAATTAAAAAAATAATAAAATTGTAAATTTATAAAGTGATAAGAAAAAAATTTTTTTTAATTCTGTTCGAAATTCTTTCCAGTCCTAAAAAAAGCTTTCGATGCTTTCGATCACGAGAAAAAAGGCTGCATAGGTACAGACATGGTGGGTACAATTCTGACGATGTTGGGTCATGAGTTGAGTGAAAATACGCTTGCGGAGATCATCGCTGAGGTCGACGAAGATGGTGAGAATTTTTGTGTTCTTTGTATTCGTAAAAAAGAGGATAAAAAAAAAAAAAAAATAAAAAAATAAAAATTGTATTTAATTTTTGCATCTAGGATCTGGCGAGCTTGAATTTGAGGAATTTTGCACCTTGGCAGCGAGGTTTCTGGTTGAAGAAGACACAGAAGCTTTGCAACAGGAGCTTAGAGAGGCGTTTCGTCTTTACGACAAAGAGGGTAACGGCTACATAACCACCGACGTCTTCAGGGACATACTTCACGAGCTTGACGACAAGCTTTCCCCAGAGGAACTGGACCTTATGATAGAAGAAATTGACGCTGACGGTTCAGGAACGCTGGACTTTGATGGTAAGACCAGAAAAATAATTTCAACTAATCTCTCGACTTTAATTATTCAATTTTCTTGATTACAGAATTCATGGAAGTCATGGCCGGAGGTGATGACTGAAACCTTCGGTCAAACCAACGCGAATAAAATTCCATATATCACGAAAAAGGAATCGGTCGTAAAAATCAACTGTTTTATAATTGATGTCCTTTTTTTGTTGTTTTTTTTTTTTTTTTTCTTTCTTTCTATTTTCAATTAATTTTTTTCGTTACATAACAAATTTCTGTACTTAACACGTACCTCACAATCGAACAAGTAAAAATCACCGCAAAACAACTGCAATGATATTATTATTCCTTTTATTACCATTACCGTGTGAAACAAGTATACGAATTTATGTAACACAGAATGACAGCCAGTTAAAGTTGCGATATTATAAATTCTGACTGATTGTCAATAAAAATAAAAATCTGCAACAGGTATCTAAAAAGAAATAAAATAAACAAAAAAAAAAATAAATAAATAATACACCCAATTACATGTTTTAATAAATCGAAATGGTTTCGATCGTTGAATTAAAAATCAAAAATAGGTCTTCTATAATTTTTTTACCTTAAATTGCGCCTGAATTACCGCAACCTGTTTCACTCCGCCTTTTTGCTGGTTGCAGAGCTACAGGCTTATACATCGAAGTATGTAGCGTGGTAATAAATTAAAAACTATCGCTACCACACATACCGTATGAAGTAATAAATTAAAATTCCAATGACTTATGTATAAGATTAAAAATTAATTAGTGGCTAGAAATATATGTCGTTAATCAACTCGTTCGTTCCTAAAGCAATAATTTAATAACTATAGCTGTTTGCTAATCGTTAAACACTTGCCAGATTGTTATTATTATAAATTTTCAAATAGATTATACGTAAAATTTTCAAATAAATATACGTTAAATTCAAGGCAGAATATTTCTTCGAAATATATTTCGTAAATTTATATATTACGTATAGGTATGTATGTATGTAGTACATAATAAAAAGTCTGGGAACAGTTGCAATTAACTATTGTAACACTTGATGTAATAATAATAGTTGGTATATATATACATATAATTAGACATCGACGTTCGATAATAAATGAATAATAAATTAATTAATAAATGAATGAATATAGTCGATTTTAATGATCATTTTTACATTGTTTTCACCTCCACGCTAGGCTGTTACACATTAGATAATTAATTAAGGATTTTGATTGTTAGTTTGAACCGACAATCTAAAACCGTATTGCATACGTGATTGAAGTAGGTAAAAATAATATCGATATACAGGCATAACATCTAAAGGCAATTAATAATTGACCCAGTTCACGTCAATTTAATAAAAACATTATTCTACGATATCTGAATGCAGTTTAGAAATTCTATATTAATTTTCGAAACAGTTTTTCCACATACAATTTGCATGTATGTATACCTATATACTTATGTATGTACAAAGCAAATATCATCCCAGAGACAATAGAGCGAAGTTTCATGGTCCGGAATAGAACATCGTAAATATAGATTACGAGAACTGCATATGTATATACGTTGTGCAGGTGACTGTCTTTCATTTCCGTGTTCAAACATGCATTTACATATATACATGCATATGGATATTGCGAATATATGCAGATACGTTGATAGACCTATATCTATATACTTTATACACGTATGTATGTATGTAGGTATATAATCTGAGCATTGTATAACTTTGTATATATACCTACAAGCGTGTAATCTCATTGCCATTAATGCAATGATAAATAAACCTATACGTACATACGTATGTACGTATATACACCGAAGAACGTGAGCAGAGTTAATTGAGTTGCGGGCACGGGGTTGACCAAATTCGGTATTTCATTCGCTCGAGTGGCGAATTGGAATCGCTATTATATATCTATACACTTACATACATATGTATTAACGATTTTCTCACGAAGTTATGTATATATAAAACCGTTTCATAATTCAGACAAAGATTTTTAACTTTTGATTAAATTTATTGGTTAAGGAATTTCTTTAGATATTTGATAGAAAAAAAAATTAATTCTGTACACGTAGCAATTTCGTTGCTATAAAAATCGTTTGAAAAATCGAAACAATAATATCGTGATTGAGAAATTAATTGTCATCTTTCTCTTTTTTATTGTTTTTTTATTTTTTTTATTTTTATGTTCTTTTCTTTCTTATTTAATATCGACTGGTTATATGGCGGTGCTTATAAGTACAGACAATAAGCCATTACCTTATAAACATTCTTACATACCTGTTACACGACGCCCTGAAGCCTGTGGTCAAAAACTAGAGCAAATATTTGCGTAATCCGCGCCGACCGTGCGGCAGCGGTAACGACAGCGGTGAAGGAAGGCGACGCCGGCAACCGTAACGGGTGATCAAAGACTTGAATTTATTGATTAGGTATCTGTACAAACGATCTTCGGTATAAGAAAGCAAACTGACTCGTTAATTAGATACAGGATTGATTTTACGTTATATACAGATTCGTATATCGACTTTCCGGAATTGCGATAAAGACACAAAAACGAAAATCCGGAAACCGGTTGACCTGTGGGCTAACCCGAAAACTTCCAGCTAATTTAAATACGTTACAATTGATTGATACTATTGTGTTTATAATAAATTAAGGAAGGTTATAAGTATAATTAGTTTTCCCTATACAAATCTTTTTTTCTTCAATTTCTATTCTTCGAATAACTTTGAAACTACTCGACCGATCGATTCCAAAATCTAATCAGATCTAAGTCTTGATGAACCCTTTCGATCGCCGCAACAATCATTCAAATCGGTTAATTCGTTCCAAAGGTATCGTACGAGTAAAAGAGAAATTTTTTTCGTGCAATATCTTTTAAACCAATCGTTCGATTTTGATGAATCTTGCGGCGATCGAGAGGGCTATCCAAGAGCTAAGTCTGATCAAGTTTTGAGACTAATCGCACGAACAGTTTAGGAGTTATGCACTAAAAACATGAAAAAAAATTGTTTTTTAATTTTTATTTCTCAAATAACTTTGAAACTACTCGACCAATCGACTCCAAAATCTAATCAGATCTAAGTCTTGATAAACCCTTTCGATCACCATAAGAACCATTCCAATCGGTGGATTCGTTCTAAAGATATCGTACGACAAAAATTTGTTTACACACACACACAGATACGGACGTTCATCTAAAAATAGTCAGAATAGCCTCCTAGGACCCCAAAACGTCGAGATCTGATGAAAACTCAATTTTCGAAAATCGGACTGAAACCAATAACTTCCCTTTTTTCTGAAAATTTTCAATTTTCATTGCGGGAAGATAAAAATTCATTGCAATATAAAGAAGACGAATTAATTAAAATTATCGAAATATCGAATTGATGACCCGATCAAATGAACGGAATTTTAGATTCTTAATTTTTCGATAAATTTAGAATTCCAATATAACCAATTTAAGAGTTGCGTAAATTTTTCAAACGTTCAAAATTAATCGTTATCTTTATGGCTGACTGTGGGTTTGACAGACGACATGATGTGGTTGTAAAGTCAAGTGAGAGCTGCAAATCTATATGCGATTTTATATAGCCGAGACCACTTTTCTACTTAAACCTATATCGGTGTTTCGATAGAAAAGTAATGAAGGTAGATAAATAGGTGGTCTATGTATACCTAGACGGTGATCGTGCATACTATGTCCTGCAATTTTCTTGCCCAGCCCTGCAATGCGATGGTTAACATACATAAGACCTATAAGATCAAGGATGCTGGAGCGCCCGTCTTCTCCGGAAATTATCTGGACCTCTTGAACTTTTCAGGTGTAAAAGTCATGGATTAAATTTCTGATTTATACATACTGTGTGTGGGTGCAGTGTACGTTTATGTATGTATGTATGTATGTATTTACATTATATACGATCGTTTGTGCAGAATATATTTTCTTTTAGCATGTGCTGTAAAGAAAGCCATTTCTCTCTCTCTCTCTCTCTTTCTCTACAGTACTGGTTTATTAAAGGCTAATGATATTTTACCCGGCAATTTAATACCTGAATTACCTCGTCGATAACGTGTTTTCTTGAGATAAAAAAAAAAAAAATTGTGAAAAATTGATAAAAATTATCTAATGAAAGGCTTCGACGAACGCTGCATCACGTATACATATACATACCTGTCCCATTTATCTCCTTTATTTACTTACATCCAGCTTTTCTTAGTTTCTCGAATTTCTAAACCGAAAGAAACGAGTAGGATATATCTAATTCGTTTTTTTTTTTTTTCTTTTTTTTTTTTAAGGTAGTATTACTTTCGATATTTTTAAAGTACCAAACGGTGAAAATTCCGAATTTTAATCACAATTTTTGGAAACGGTATTCCCCCCGGAAGTCTGCATAGTCGATTCAAAAACACCCAAAGTTCAGAATTCCGGAAGCTAAAAATCCAGAAGGCCAAAACTCCGAAACTTTAAATTCAAACAGGGAGCTTCTGACCCTTCGATTAAATCCTCAAATTTTTGGACTTTTCGAATTCTTAGCTATCCACATTTTGGTTTTTCAAAATCTTAACATCCGGAACTTAAACGTTTCTAAAAATTGAAAATCTTCTTAACTAAATTCGTATTTTTAACCGTCCAGAACTTTTGAAATTCAAAACTTGAAGATTGTCCGTGTTAATTTTTCACAAAATCCATTAGGACAATCATGTAAAAAAAAAAAAAAAAAAAATAAGGACTGTATGTATATAACGCGAATTCCGTGCTTTCGAATATCGTGCTCGGTCTTTTACGTACATCTACGTGGGTTTCAGAGAAACGTGATCCACGTTGATAATAACAATAAACCCGAAGAGGTATTTTACCCCAGAGAAATCGGACCCCAGTATTCCCTAGGGAGTTTAGTGGTCCAGTTATAAAGGCGAGGTAGGTATACGTAGGGTAACCGCTTGCACGCATTATTAAAGCATATACCTACCCACCTATCTGCTTGATGATTGAATTGTCGTTCCAGGTACAGTTTCCGTTGAGTAGAAAGTGTAATTGCGTTATGGTCAATGTAAGAATAAGTAAAAATCCAAGACACAGACGAGTGGTCAAAAATTATTTGACAAACTCTCCACATACTATCATCATCCTTATATACATATATATACCTTAAATAACCACCCGGGGCTTTCAAACCTCTTACGCTTTCTTGAACTCGATTTTAACTTGACTTCTAACACCATAAGATATTCTCTCTTTATTTCATTCTTTCACTTTTTCTCTCTTATAATGATGCGATAATTATTTCTTACCTATAAAGTACAGCTCTCGCTTCTATAAAGGATAATTTTTTATTTTTTTTTTTTTGCTATTAACTCACATCGATTGATTAACAGCTATAGATCCTTGAACAGGTAAGTATGTGGATATTAAATTGTCCATAATTAAATATACGTTTTGATTAAAATCAAACAAGGTAAGATACTAATTGTCTCTATATTCAATACGCAATAAATTTACGTTGATTTTTATTCACTTTTTTATTTCTTCAAGTATTTTCTTACTCCTTTCTTATTACATTTCACTAACGATTTGTTACAGTTTCAGTATATAGGTCATATAGTTATATAGCTGTAGTAGATATTTGTATCCTTTAGATTTTTCTCTTTACTTTATGTATTATTCCATTAAAATTTCTTCCTTTCTTTAAATTATAGAACAAAAAATTATACCGATTGATAAAATTCCAACTAACTAAATCAAGGTATGTAGGTATACTTACCACAAGTGAAAATCTAATTGATCTCTAACCACTCAAAGTAAAGAAAAAAAAAAAAAAAAAAAAAAATTAGTAAAAAATTTCTTCAAACATCACGAAATTCAAGGACTTTCTTATTTCAATAAGAAATATATGTCAATATAAAATTTTTTACCGATTTTAAATAGGATATAGTATTATACGTTTTTGTTAACAAATACGTCTAAACATTGTGAATAATACTTTGATGAAAATATATTAAAATTTATACAATTTGAAAGAAGAAAGAGAAAGAAAAAGAACTGTTACAAAATTCGCTTTGGTATATACGAGAACTGGCGTTAATTATATTCAAATTGATTATAGTTCTAGTTTATGTAAAGGAAGGTATTATATAGGATTTGTAAAGTTCTGTATAGCAAGTTACATAATTCATTTTATCGATGTATTAGTATACAGTTTATAATTTATATTCAGTACTTACACAACTTATATACCCGAATAATTATAAATATATATGTATATAGTATATATATATATATATATATACAGTGACAGAATTATTATATATATATATATATATATATATATATATATATATATATATATATATATATATATATATATATATATATATATATATATATATATATAATTTTTTTCATTTTTCTTTTTCACAATCTTTGCAACAACTTTAATAAAATCGAACGATTAAATTTAACCGGTTATACATTTATAATAGAAAGACCAGCTGTATAGCAACAAGTTTCGTTTTACCTAACCAATATAATATAAGAATTTATAGATCTATGACAATTATTTTCTAGTATCACAATTACGTAATTTAAATTACGATATTATAAATACTTTTCGTTAAAATTTTCATTATAGGAATATAAAATTATTCCTTCTTTCAAAGAAAATTAGAAATTCTTAATTTATTTTCAAACTTTTATCGACTAGGACATTATATGAGAAAAAGAAAATCAGGAAACCGGTTGACCTGTGGGATAATACAAAAACTTCCCGCTGTGTTAAATACGTAACAATTAATTGATACTATTGTCTTTATAATAAATTAAAGAAGGTTATAAGTATAATTAGTTTTCCCTATACAAATTTTTTTTTCTTCAATTTCTATTCTTCGAATAACTTTGAAACTACTCGACCGATCAATTCCAAAATCTAATCAGATCTAAGTCTTGACGAACCCTTTCGATCGCCGCAACAATCATTCAAATCGGTTAATCCATTCCAAAGGTATCGTACGAGAAAAAGAGAAATTTTTGTCGTGCAATATCTTTTAAACCAATCGTTAGATTTTGATGAATCTTACGGCGATCGAAAAGGCTATCCAAGAGCTAAGTCTAATCAAGTTTTGAGACTAATCGCACGAACAGTTTAGGAGTTATGCGCTAAAAACATGAAAAAAAAATTATTTTATAATTTTTATTTCTCAAATAATTTTGAAACTACTCGACCGATCGACTCCAACATCTAATCAGATCTAAGTCTTGATAAACCCTTTCGATTGCCATAAGAACCATTCCAATCGGTCGATTCGTTCTAAAGATACCGTACGACAAAAATTTGTTTACACACACACACATATAGGGACGTCCATCCAAAAATAGTCAGAATAGCTTCCTAGGATCCCAAAACGTCGAGATCTGATGAAAACTCGATTTTCGAAAATCGGACCGAAACCAATAACTTCCCTTGTTTATGAAAATTTTCAATTTTCATTGCGAGAAGTTAAAAAAAACAGTTATACATATTTAGAAATGTGAAAAACAAATAAATATTAATCGAAAAGATAATTGTAAAAATTATTATGGAAAGTAGTTATAGGTATATGTATATGGGAATTAAGAAATTTTTGCAGAGATATTAGCACACATATAGCGTTGATACGCCTATCGATTTTTAATAGTTAATTCAACCAACATTATAATAACGATTATATATTCAATAGATATTTCGATAAATTGAATATTAACATTTATAATTATGTTAATTACGTTTGGATTGACTGTTTCCAAAAATTTCTACTATAATAGCTATATATTAAATACAGAAAGTAGCACTTTAAGATAATCGCGAAACGAAATGTCGATTGATTGATAAGTGATTTGGAAAACAAACCTTTTCTTTTTTTTTTTTTTTTTAACGTCAACGTGTTTGTCGGTTATACTTGCAAAAAAAAAAATGAAAAATGAAAAAAAAAAGGGATCCTCAATTTTCTGACCGATATATAATTCCTACTGAAATAAGTTTTTGTTTTTTTTTTTGTTTCATTTACTTTCTCCGTAACTTAACCGATATTCGGTTCTTCATATCGCGGTCATGATTCATTCGAAATCGATCACCGTATCAATCGAGGGCATTAATTTTTACAAGACACTGCAGTTTTTATTTTTTTCTTCTAATTTTGTCCCGTGAAAGGCATAATTGCAAAAATTATTTTTTATTTCAATAAAAGAAAAACGAATTTTGTTCTAATTTTTTTATTTTTTTTTTTTTGATTTTTAGGTCAAAAATTTCATTCCGATAAAATTGTAATTAAGGAATAAAGAAATATAGTACGTTTATGGATGAACGTAGATATATACTCGTTAATTTTTTTTCTAAAAATTCCTAATTATACGTCATTATAGTTATAGGATCCTAGTTTTCTCTAACAGGTGATAAAAACATCTTGTTTAAGTTAAGACAGTCTATTTAAGAGCCTCGCGCTTGATTGCTTATTGCTGCAGTAGTTTCAAACCCACGTAGTTACATTGCGACGAGAATTTTTCACTCCAACAATTTTTTTTTTTTTTTGTTTTCTTTTGTTTTTTTTTTTTCTTCTCTCTATTCTAACAGCGATTAATTGCTTCCTCTAAACTGTAAAGAGCAAGGAAAATCGTTAATAAAACGAATAAGAATAAAATTAAAATGAAAAAAAAAAAAAAAAAAAACTAAGAAAAGGTAAAAATAAATGAGACAGGAAGAAAATCTCACATTTATATATGTTACAGCCATTCTATAGTATCTATATACATATGTAATTACACTGCACTTTCCCCAAATCGGATCCGCATATAGATCGAATAAATTTTCAACCAGTTTCCGTTGATTAATTGCTGCAGTTTTAACGGTCCAATTTCATCGCGATATATAAGCGGTTAGATATTTATTAGAAAGGCGTAGATACGTTTCGCGTAATGCGCATATACGTAAGTGATATCGAACGGAATGCATAAGTGGAAATATGTCCTAGTGCATAACCGTATAGGTACCTACCTATACGTATGTATGTACGTACATGTACAGTTGATTAGCTACTGGGATAAAATCTGGCAAATAAAATTACTGCAATTTTATTTATAAGTATATATATACGTAGGAGTATGTAATACATTATCAGCCAAATATACAGGATGTATAAAGTATGGTTTTAATCTCACCACCTGCCGATAATTACCAAACCAAAAGAGATATGGGAAAATATTTCGGACAAAAGTTGGAGGGTTCAATTAGGAAGAAAGAAGTTTGCAGAGTTATTGGATTTTTCAGTGGAGTCGTCGTTTAGGTTAGTAAAAAATCTAATTTGCTTTTTTTTTTTTTTTTTTTAAAGGAAACCCATATTTTTTATTAAG
The DNA here is from genome assembly GCA_963924015.1 of Macrophya annulata. Lineage (NCBI taxonomy): Eukaryota > Metazoa > Arthropoda > Insecta > Hymenoptera > Tenthredinidae > Macrophya > Macrophya annulata. Next base: position 4,214,492 of record OZ001262.1, read on the forward strand.
TAATTTTGGTCTGCTTTGAAAATCAAATGACTTTTGAATAAAACAGTTTTTTTTTTCTTTTTGTTTTTGTGAGACACCAATTTTTTATGAATTTTTATCTGGAGGTCTAGAGATTTTTCAATTTTTACGAAGATTTCATTTTTAAATTATCAAATTTGGAGAAAAATTGTAATAATTCGAATTATAAATCTATAAATTTTATATACATATTTGATTATTTTGTTACTCCTTTTTTCAATTATTATATAAATCAAACGAGAATTGTTGATTTAAAAAAAAAACTCTATAGAAATTATCGATGAGTGGGCAGTTAGACTTTTTTTTTCGACTCGGACAGTTCACTCAATTAGAAATTTTATTTATTTCATTAGATGGATTCTGTGGTAATTACAAAGCTCGATATATATGGTGGATTTATAATAAAATAAATTACTGAAAACTTGTTTTTGAAAAACTGTAATAAATTTCTTCATCATACAGTCAGTCACACGTATAATAAATTTCTATAAATTTCTATATATCCCTTAAACTTAACTTTGATTATTTTTTAATTTATTTTATTTTATCTATTCATTTATTTTTTCTTTTTATTTTTTATTTTTTCGCAACTATTCGGATATCGGATTAATGTTAATCTGTCGTATCGCTTTCTCAATTCAAATATATGCATCTTTTAATCGGTTTTTTTTTTTTTTTTTTATCAACGGATAGAAACATATTATAATCCCACGTCAAAATTGATTGACAAAAAAAAAAAATGTCTTCTCAAATTTTTACACGTATAAATAATCTTAAAAAAAAAATCGAAAATATGTATTTAACATAATACAGAATCTTTCTACTTCCGTGATCTGTTGCTACTAGAAGAAGAAGAAGAAGAAGAAGAAGAAAAAAAAAGAAGAAAAATATTTCCAAATTCCGAATATAACTCTTATCGTAAATATAATCAAATAATTTTATATATGCTAATATAATTATTATCTACCTACCGAATTTCTAATCATGTTAGATATTTGCAACATTTTCAGAAATCATACGATCGATTCAAGAGATAAACGAGAATTTATATACGAAAAAGAAGAAGAAGAAGAATCAGAAAAAGAAAAAGAGTTAAGGAATAGATTATCTTTTACCAAGACTTGAGAGGCATATTACATGAGTTGAGCGTGAATCAGCTAGAATCAAGATACATATGTTATTATATTGCAGTTATCTAATATCTTTATGCATATATCTATTCGTATTAGACTCGCTTTCATCCCTTGTCGGAAATAGTTATCTTTTTAAAACTTGAATGGAATTAAAATCCCATTAATCATTACAGCTATAACGTATGTACCATATATATGTATATAATATAGAAACGCCTTGCAAAATATATTATCTAAAATTCCTAAGATGCAATGTTGTAATTTTTATTTTTATTCTTTTTCCCCGATTGCAGATAAATAAATTGCCAAATTACATAACGTGAATAAAATTGCAGAACCTTGCGAATATATATATATATATATTTTTTTTTTTCTTTTCAAATTTATAAATTAAATTCAACAAACGATACATGAAGAAGTATCCCATATAAGGATACGAATTAATACGTTACGATGGTGAGTTATTTTTTGCAAATTTACTATATACGCTTATATACTATCCACGGTCTAGTTACGCGCCAAAATAAATGAACAACCCTTTAAAAGCTAATTGTAAGAAATATAAACGATTCCGGATCAACTTTCGAAACGAGATGCAAAGAAAGTTGTAAAAACAAAAAAATAAAAAAAGTCATAGGAAATAAATAATCTATAGGTATATATCCATCTGTCCGTTATAATCTGTCTATATATACGAACCAGTATTTTAGACGTTAATTAATTAATTCCATTAATTAGTCATTGCAAATTGAAATTGGAAATTTGAAAGCCAATTAGTTTGGAATTTATACTCCAAACGTGAACTGTGCAGAAATTTTTCTTTTCTTTTCTTTTCTTTTTTTTTTTTTTGTTACAGATATTTTATAAGGACTGAATGCAGAGTAGATTGTAAACTGAAACTTGTCTTATTATACTCGCGTGTTCACAAACATCCGTGTGAACAGCACCGATCTTGAAATTTGTTTTTTTTTTTTGTTTTCTTTCTTTTTTTATTTAATCGTTAATTCCGGATGCAGAAAACAATCGATTCGACACGTAATACGGACAATCGAAATGGAATAACAGAAATTATTTTTTGGTATAAATTAAACTACGTAACCTCTGACTTAGCGAACTCTGAAATATCGTATTAAATTTCGCGAAGGTTAAATTCAAAAACAAAAAATTAAAAAAAACTGTACGAAGTGATGGCTGATCTTCGATTGTTTAATTTTAGAAAGAATTATAATGGTTACCGGTATAAAAGAGAAGGAAAAAAAAAATCAAACGCCAAATGGCAATTTTTCACGAGCTAAATATCAGCACCGATTTCAAAATATCGATATTATTCGCTCAAGGTAGACAAGATGACTGCATAACGTAAGGACTTGGGAACGATTTTTTAACTTCCCGCAATGGAAATTGAAAATTTTCATAAAAAAGGGAAGTTATTGGTTTCGGTTCGATTTTCGAAAATCGAGTTTTCATCAAATCTCGACGTTTTGAGGTCCTAGGAAGCTATTCTGACTATTTTTTGATGGACATCCGTATGTGTTTGTGTGTGTAAGCAAATTTTTGTTGTACGATATCTTTAGAACGAATCGACCGATTGGAATGGTTCTTATGGCGATCGAAAGGGTTTATCAAGACTTAGATCTGATTAGATTTTCGAGTCAATCGGTCGAGTAGTTTCAAAGTTATTCGAGAAATAAATATTAAAAAACAATTTTTTTTCATGTTTTTAGCGCATAACTCCTAAACTGTTTGTGCGATTAGTCTCAAAACTTGATCAGACTTAGGTCTTGGATAGCCCTTTCGATCGCCGTAAGATTCATCAAAATCTAACGATTGGTTTAAAAGATATTGCACGTAAAAAATTTCTCTTTTTGTCGTACGATACCTTTGGAACGAATTAACCGATTTGAATGATTGTTGCGGCGATCGAAAGGGTTCATCAAGACTTAGATCTGATTAGATTTTGGAATCGATCGGGCGAGTAGTTTCAAAGTTATTCAAAGAATAGAAATTGAAGAAAAAAAGATTTGTATATGGAAAACTAATTCTACTTATAACCTTCTTTAATTTATTATAAACACAATAGTATGAATTAATTGTAACGTATTTAACACAGCCTGAAGTTTTTGGGTTAGCCCACAGGTCAACCGGTTTCCTGATTCTTTCAATATAGATCATCGGTTCATGATCAGCTATAATTTAGATCGAAGTTATTCATATCTAGACGTAGGACCACCTCAGTCGTTCAAATTAATATAAAAATTTCAAGCATGTCTTTTTCAATAACGCGTAATTAATACCTCACTAATCACACCGCGCGCGGAATAATCTACAGAAAGCAAAAAATTGAAGGATAAATAATAACTAAACATCTGAAAGTAAAAAAAAAAACGTAATGTATATGAGCATTTACTGAACCGTCAAAGAATTCTAAAATGCGAAATGCGAATGGTTTTGCACGCAAGGGCAGCTGCCATACGTGTAGCACAGACTATAAACGAATCGGCTATTTTCTCGTACGAACCGTGAAAGGTGTGGCATGTCTGGCGCGTGACTTTAGTGCCTTAGCATGGGTATATCTAGTCCTGTAATATTACCTATATATATATATATATACAACAATTTCTATCATATTTAAGTACGAAAGTGTAACTAGCGCTGAAAGGTACTACAGGCGAAGTTTAACTATTCTACCACCTTTCAGATTTATAGTATTTATAACCAAGATATCTGCACCCAGTTATAGGTACGTGCAGCATGCAGTTACTATGTAGTTACTAATTTTTTATTTGTATATATTCCTTATTTTTTTACATTATAATTATTATTTCAATAAACTGCACCGTCACAGAGGTTAGAAAGTATATAGAAATTTTTCCCCTCAATAAAATTTCGATGATAAATAAATTGAGTCAAAATCTATCTTTGTTTTTTTCTTATCATTTTATCAAATCTGAGTGAGCTATGATCGATTGAATTATTCAACTGATGTCTGATGACCGATGCGGATTTGACGCAATCCTACAATCATCAAGCAAATTCTAAATTGTAGGTATGTATGTAGTGCACGTGAGTATACTCGATCATTTTAAACCAAACTTTAACGATCATGTATATGACTAGCTTCAGGGCGTATCCGGTACAATGGGAGTGGCTGTAAGTGATTGACATTGAATGGAACTAAACTAAGCTATACAATCACCAGACTAAAAACTTATAGTAGATATATAGGTTATACCTACCTTTTAAATTTTTAGAACATTGTACAACCTTGAAGTTCGCGTTGTTCAGGGTTGCGCGGGTGGTCGTGGTCATACCTAATAACGTCATGGGATTATTATAGATATTATATGTTATACATACCTATGGTTTAAATAAAAGAAATCACGCGATTTCAAAATGTATAATAAGTTATAAGGCCATAAATTACCCCGTCGATTACACATCTAAAATTTATACAATTTTTTCTGTACACTATGCAGTGTTATTATAAATATATGAGAATTATTATTAAGTATATATCGTATATATTTCGCAAAATATTTTAGTTTATTTAAACAAAAGTAAATATTACCTAAAAAAAAAATTTATTAATTTAGACAAGTTACATCGAATTGGTGACAGCGGTGGGTGTAAAAAAAAAAAAATAATAATAAAAAATTTAAAAACCTTATAATAATCTTATGAAATTGTTCAAAGACAATAAAAATTAAAGAATAAATTGAACTTATAAAAGTCGAGAGTTCTATAAGCGTGCCAATATATAAACACGCGCGACTACCGGGCGGAAGTTATAAAATAATAAACTTGAAAGCAGCTGCAATTATCTGCATATAACAGAAGTATAGTTATGCGTATATATATACCGTTGAAAATAGTTGCTTAATAATTTTTCTTGCAGAACAATATTAAATAAACCAGTATATATGGACTTATAATATATATCTATACGTATCACTGACTCTTGGAACTTCGTGCAGTATAATAATATAAAATTTTTTACCCGCAAGTCTAGGTCTAGGTAATTGTTTACCTGGCATAATTATATCAGGATAAAAAGAAAGAGAAAGAAAGAAGAAAAAGAAAAAAAAAATAAAAAAAAGTAAGAGAACCTTTACAAAAACCAATAATCCAACACACATTAACCGCATGTAGGTATGTAACTATTCGGTAATAAACCCCGTACAAAAATAACCCATGATATAATATGAGATTGCTGCATACTTTCATGATGCATGACACATAATCACTATTGTAGGTTAGGTTATAGACGTACATAATACTTACTCGTGCAGACTAGACATTAAGGAATCGAACATCCGGGTCTAGAGCCTATAGACCCACAGTTTTGTAACTAATTATTAACAAACACTTAACAATCGACAATTCACTCACGATATAGGTATAACTGTAATAATAATAATAATAATAATAAAAATTACGATAACAAATTCTATTGTGTATATGTGGTCTAATAAATAATTCTTAACGAAGGTCATATGGTCATAAACATTTTCTATTAATCGTTATAAGAGACACATCGACGCCTACTATATCTTTAGCGATTTATTGCGACTATTCGTTGGACTTGAAAATATATCCGATTGCATATATAAAAAACGGTTTAAGTTATATTAATTATTTCGTCACATTAACGCGGCACTGGAGGGTAACGCTGATCAGTAACCTACCTAAACGTAACGTAACGTAACGTCGTGCAAGTTGGTCCCAAAAGCCTCTCGATCCCCACCTTTGGTATAGTGGATTATTATAATACCTAAGGCAAAACCCTACCATACTGCAAAATTTCTGTTACAGTTATTTGCATAACAAATAATCGAAAGAAGAAAAAAAAAAAAAAAAACAAACGAGTTAACGATTCGGTTCTGATAAAACGAGGACTAACTAACTGACTGGACTCGTTTCGCGGTGTATGGAGAGCGATGATCTTTATCAAAGAAAAAGTGATGTTAAAATAACGCAAACGAATGAATTAAAATGGGGAAATAATCGATGATAATCAATACCTAGAATATCATACCTTACCATGTTTTATCGAATCCCAAAGGCTTTGTACCTTTCTAGCCGGTTTTTCTCGTTCTCTATATATTCCTACAAGTTGTATAAAGAGATGTGAAGGGAGTGTCTTGTGCACCCGCACAATTTCAAAGACTATACAACTGGATATATATATATACCTACCTTATAGATCTGGCGCAATCGTTACTCGGACAGTAATAAATAGTAGATTTTATATACCGTAGTAGTATACGAAGTAAAATGTCTTACGATTGATTGATATTCGAGGCTATAAGTGGGCACTAGCTATACTAGCGTCTAGTTTGACTCGTTGGCAATATTATGGTGACTATAAAGGCGCAGCTTGGTTAAACTAGCATAACAACCCAACGAGTCCTAAAGTTGTGAAATATTTACAAAGAATATCTTGGCTGCTAGATAATATTCAATTGTTTCTTTTTTTTTTAATTAAAAATAAGTTAATTTCAGTACTGGGTTGATATTCCGAATTTTCTAAAGAAAAAATTACGGATTTATTCAAGGCGATTATAAATATTCGTAAACGTTAGTATATTTCGGGATATTAAAATTCGGAGGTATCAGAAGGCCCCCGAAAATCCAAGAATCCAATCCCTATAATATACCATTTCCAAAAAACTATACATCGAATTATTAAAATAAAAATTCTTAATTTTCTATGAAGATATATATTAATTTGTTAAATTCGTACCGTTCCGGGGGTGTGATTTTAGAAGGTTGTTATTAATACCAGGTTACATCTACTAATCGACTAAGACGCATATTACAGTATAATATGAAAACGTCGTGTTCGTAGCTAGTAGGTATACGCCTACGACAACTTTCGCGTAACACGTTACGCCTTGGCAATATATACATTACGTCATATAGTAATACCGGCAAATCCTGTTGTGCTGTACCTACGCTTGCAGGTTTATATTAGTTCTCTTTCTTGCTGGAGCAATTACGGGTTTTGAACTCTTTTATATATACAACTATTATTTTATATGTATATAAATATATACAGTATATGTATATAAATTTTTTATCAACTATTTATATACATTCTTATAATTCCTATTTATCAAAAAAATATAAAAACGATTGTTATTATTATTTTTTTTCTTTTGTATTTCCAAAAATTTTGAAAAAAAATCTTGTGATTATTTTATTCAAATTGCGAAAGAGATAAGGTGTGAATAGTTTGTATAATAATCTTTTGTGAGTAATGAGAATGTAGTTTTTTTAATATTCGATAGTAAAAAAATATCGCGTGTGTATTCAAAGTTATGTTTTGATATAATATCATATACTTGTACATCTACATGTGTTATATCACGCGGTTGTTATTATTAGGTAGATAGGTATTATATGGAAAGCGATTTTCCTTTTTAAACAAACACACCGTATCCTACTATACCGTAGATAAGATATACGTACGTAGATACGTTATAATGTAACATACGTGCGTATAGAAACCTATGTGGATATATATATATATACATATATATGTATACTTAGATATATCCATATACGAAACTCCCTCGTATAATATTATCGTTATATATATTGCTAACATATATCGTAAATATATTGTGTCTCGTTAGCAAACGTTACCACTGTATATAATATATCCTTCCGTTACAAAGTTTCCATACAATTATGTATATACGTTCATATACACGCATTGCAAAAATTGCACAACTTATATACATATACCTAACCTCTATAATATACCGTCTTGAGGAAAGGTTTAAAACCACATTTCTCCAATGCATATTGACCGCCTTTACAACACGATCGTTACAGATATACACCAAGTTGTTAAAAATCAATTTTCGACCATATACTCAAAGTTTAAAACAAATACGATAAAGAAAAAATAAAAAGGCACCGCTCATAGCTACATCTACATCTATATAGGGTTGGTAATTCATAAAATATACCATAACTAGTCCCAATTAACCACTTGAAAATTTTTACTCAATTATTATGTCGTTACGGAGGAATAGAACTAGACCTATAAACGTATACACATAAACTAAACACACTTACACACATCGAAAAGCATATATTTAATTAAATACTTTCTTGTTCTCTCTGCAGCGGATAAATTATTCAGATACATTAACCGAATCTTTCAACTGTTAATTCCGCGTAATCCACCTGCTATACCCGGTTGTATCGATAATCTAAATTCGTGCATTAACATAATCGCGATTTATCGTGGAATATAAAGAGTAGATATGTAATAGGTATATATATATAGGAAATATAAGCCGTAGATTTGGTGGATTTAACAAGATGGATTAGAGAGACAGGATAAACGGCTGTGATCTTGAATCCATTAAGCCAACATCGACCTGGCCGATTCTCAGGTGAAAGGAACTTCAGGTAAAGTACTAACTAACTCATTCACTCACTCACTTATTCACTTATATTTACTCACTTACTCACTCTCTCACGAATACACGTTCGTTATTTCGATCATACGCCTTTGCAGCTCGATCAGTCTGCACTCGACCACGCCAATCTCAATGTTCCATGTTTGAATGCTTGCTTGGTGCAATGCTGAAAATTGAACCAGTCTATAGGTAGATATGGTATGTATGTATATACGTACGTACGTACATACCTGTAGAACGTACCATTCTGAAGGACAACCGGCTAAGAGTTGAGAACAAGAGACCTGCTACCCATTACTTTACTTGTTTCTCATGATACGTACGATTGCCGATTGCAAAATTCCTTATATACTACAGGGGTATGTATGTACATGTATCTACGTACATAGGATACATACAGTAAATTTTATACTGACAATTTAACGCTCCGCAATGAAATAATCATTTAGCAAGAATTTTTTTTTGTCTTCTTTTTTTTTTTTTTGTCATAGAAAATAATTTTTCTACACGACGGGTGCAAAGTTCGATTTTTCGCACCGCGGTTTCGTGTGCGCAAAATTCAACTTTCCGCACGTTGATCGATACACCTGCGAAAGGTGATTCTCGACTCGTCTGATTGTCGCAATCGCTTCTCTCGGGCAAAAAACTTCACACTCGTTCGAGAATCAACACTTTCGCACTTGTATCGAAATGTACTATTCTACACGCCGGGCGCAAAGTTCGATTTTCCACCCCGCGGCTTTGCGTGCGCAAAATTTAACTTTCCGCACGTTGTATCAATCAACACTTTTGCACTTGTATCGTAATGTACTATTTTAGATCCACAAAAATTTCATATAATTGTTAGTTTATGATCGTTATAGGTTATATATCGTGACCGATTCAGATCGTAAATTGTTATATCGGTCAAATTATCGATCGTTTAAATTTACGAGTTGCAATACCAACACGTATATTTTATATATATATTATATATATTATATTGAAAGGTGGGATATTCATAATAATATTATTAATATTGGATAACGAGAAATGTCTACGTAGACATTGCTAGGGATATATACTAGGTTAAACCTATACCTACATTCAAGATTGCATAATTTATACTCTATACAGTTAGGTTATAGAATTTGCTGCTATATTTTCTCATGGGTTAAGGCCTCGTGACCGAGAAAGCGAGAGTTTACTTCGAGAGAATTATTATCGAGACCTTCTAAGAATTTTCTTTTTTTTTTTTTTTTTTTTTGTTTTCGTCTCTTTTTTCTTTTTATTTTCTTCTTTTTAAGGAAACCTGAGATTTTTTTTCGGCTAGTCGTTTCGCAAATTTGTAATTGGTCAAGATGATGAAGAAAAAAGAAAAGAAAAAAAAAACTGACGAAGATCGATCTATATCTTTAAATTTATTATTAAAAATATGCTTTTTTTTTTTTTTTGAGAAAGTTTTATTTTCTTGCTTTTTCTCTTCTTTAATTTTTTTTTTTTTCTTTTTTGTTTTACATTCTTAACGGAATCGCGATCGGTTAATAAAATTATACTTACAACGTATATATAATCCCATAGATATTTCTGATCGGACTTTGGTGTAATCGACGACCTCGATAGATCGCGTTGAAGTGATTTGTTCTATTTATTATAAAATATTATCCACAAATGAAGGAACAGTCTAACCGATCGTGCAGCTAAACTGTGGCAATTTTTTTATATTAAAGATATAGATATACGACGAGATTTGCAGTAGGTAAAATTATCTCTATTCATTTCTGTGTATATAAATTATGATATAAAACATTACAATAATATATATAAAAAAATTTTCGATAACCATTTTTGAGAACTTGAAATCTATAAATAGGAATCAAAAATTGACGCTTTTAATTCGATTTGATTAAATTCTCCTTTTCATTTCACCATTCAGATATATAAAAGTTGATGAAATTTAATATACCGAAGGGTGTAATTATATGCGCAGGCATGTATAAGGAAATTATATTTTCTGCGGTCAGTAAACTATATACATATATATATATATATATATATATATGTATGTATAAATATATATTTATTGGTATACAACTAAGTTTCTCGCGGATCAAGTCCTGCGGCTTTTGCTATAATCGTCAAATCGGATGAACTAGCGATTTTTTAGTTCCTTATGGTTAACGCGGTAGGTACGTATAGGTAGGTATGCATTTTCTATACCACGAAGCTATAATATAAGATCAAATGACATACTTATACTTCGCGTGTTATAGACTTTGACATCGTGAGATATAAAATCTATAGGTAGTTATATACAGGGTGGGTCATTCATATCTGACCTGCGGTCAATTTTCTCCCAAACGAAACGAGACATGAAAAAAAATTTCCAAATATATTAGTCTCGTGGTTTCATCTGGGATAAAAGATAACGTTTTTGAATTTTTTTTCAAAGTCGAAGTATCAAGATCATTTGAAAATCTACTTTGGTTTGTTTTTTTAATTTTATTAGAAACTTATATATTTTTTTCTAAAGCCCGTATTCATAGATTTATAAATTTTTATTTTTTTTTTTAAATTTTTTTTAAAAATGATTCTGCAAAAATCGATGCGAAAATCGCTACTGTATAAATTGACATAGTATATATGTCAATCAGAGTTAATTTCACCGTTGCAGATTATACAGCTTCGATTCTATGTTAATCGTTTAATTATAAATTTACGATTGGATATCTTCAGCTTTGAGATCTGGTACGAGATAAAAAAAATTCAAAAAATATTGTATATTATCGAAATTCATCGTAAAATACGTATTTTAGGAATGTAGATATATCGTATATAACTATAAGTTAAATCTAAACCGTTATCAAAATATCGTAACTAATCACCAGGACCAAAAACATTTTAATCGAAAACGATCGATCGTAATCCTTGACATTTAGATTTCGATAAAAAGTCATTCGGATGTTAATATAAAAACGAATTCTATGTCACATAAATATCCTCAATGAGTTTATAAGAGTCATGTTCGACTAGTCTTTGCTATTACATCGCCCTATAGCTACTTCCTGTTCAATCGATTGCAGATTGATTTTTATTCTTTTTATTCTTCTTCTTCTTCTTCTTCTTCTTTTAGATTGCATAATTTATCCACCGAAAGTCTAGATTTTCGACAATGACGGGCACTAAGGCTGCAATAAATGTTCATAAAAAGTATAATTTCAATACTAGAAAGTAGTATGAACCACGGTTATAAACCCAGCACAGATATTGTACTCAAGACGAAGTTTTGATCCTCTGTCTTAAATCTATCGTTTGTTAATCATTTTTCATATATTTTATATATTCGGAAATCTAAAGATGCCGTGTTTATATGTAGAAAATTTATCAGACCGGATCGAGGAATTCTACGTAATATTATAGTATTACATATACGATATCCTTCGAATCGTTGTAATAATATCGTTCATTTTTCTTGAACGTTTTCATATTTACCAGAAAATTTCATCACTCAAATCGGACTGCAGACTAAACAGTAAAGAAGAGAAGAGAATCGTGAATTACGTATTCTTTACCGATTTTATGCAATTTATATTACAAAAACGAAAATTGTTGTATCTAGAGAGTCAAAAATCTTCTGGACCCTCCCAGACTCGTTATAATAATCGTTATAATAATATCGTCAATTTTTCTTTGACGTTTTCATATTTACCACCAAATTTCATCACCGAGATCGGACTGCAGACTGAACAGTAAAGAAGAGAAGAGAATCGTGAATTACGTATTCTTTACCGATTTTATGAAATTTATAATCCAAAAACGATAATTGCTGTACATAGTAAGTCAAAAATCTTCTGGACCCTCCCAAATTTCGTTAAAAAAAAAAACGAAAAAAAATCGGCAATATCCATATGCCAACACCCGTGGATTCCACTGCCAAGTATCATTGCTCAACTTGCCGTGTACACATGCACAACCTTGATCCAGTTTTAATAATTACTTTGAAAGCCCGCAAGTATCTCTATATCTGCGTAGACTATATCAATTGTGGGATCATTGTGTAGTCTAAGTATGAAAAAAGAAAAAAAGAGAAAAAAAGAACAAAACTGGAGAAATTATAAAAAATTCTGACATATTTTAGTTACCTAGCTGTATAATATAATGTATAATGTGTATTCCATGAGAGTTGAGAAAAATCGTTAAAAAATCGTTTTTATTTATCTCGCGATATAATTTCGCCATTTATAATTCTAACATCTATTGACTAATCGAATCTATACAGTCGTACGATGTAATTAATAGTAAATACATACATACCGATATGTATATATATATATATATATATATACAAATATTACGTGTGTTTGTATTTAGTTTAGAAGCTGATAATCGAGTAATGACAAAGCGCGATCGGTCCGGTTTCCTTGCAGGTTAGGGTATTACGAAATAAATAATAATTGCATTCGATTTGGAAGGAGTGCAAAACTAAACTTGACGAAAAAATCTGGTCGATCGATTATTAACGGTTCTATAACGTTGATCTATAGCCGAAATGGATATTAGATAATCGTAGCATATTTTTGTGGTTTATCGGATTATTCGAAACAGATATTATATCGGTATATTGAACTGTGTATTATATACCTGCCGATACCTTTGACATAACTTGCCAACTTATGAAAAGAAATTAGTTAAAGAAATTTATAATAATTTTTATTATACCGATTTGTCTGTCTTATTATAAGGACCGATATAATATTTGCTCTAGGGAATTGGAGAAATCAAACCGATTTAATCAATCCAGATCACCCTTACTCGCATAATTTATGTAAACACCTTTCGATCGGCTGATTCTGATGAATAATTCATATTTTTTATTTCAATTACAACGAAACTGATTAACGAAAATATTTCTGATCGGTATCTAGGCGTGTCTTTGAGTATTTATTTACGACCTTTCGTATATCAAGGATATACTTGATATTGAAAGAGTTCGAAAAATGTTGATTATTTAAAATTAATGGTGTAAAATTTGACCGTAAACTGACCACTATAGTCTGTAATTATACAGCAGCATATGACTCAGACTAGGTTAAATCTCGTGAATCAAAAATCGGTAGTATATGATAGATACCGTGTGTAGAAATTGGTCTGAAACTAATGGCTAATAACCGTGAAATATCACGTGTGAGTATAATGAAATTGATTGACAATTTAATTGTTTCATTATTGAATTTTGAACCGATCGAATGTTATTCTTTTTTGTTTTCTTCTTCTTCTTTTTTTTTTTTCATACAGGATATAATTTTCGGCTACAGATCATATTAATCGCGATACGATCATGTGACGTGATGATCGGTAAGAGTTTCGTTTGAAATTGATTTAGAAAAAAAAAAAAAAATTGAGAACATTGCAGACAGTAAGTTTTTAGATAATCAATTAGTCAAAATTGTTTTAGAGTATATTGATTGCTTAATGAAATATTGAACAGATCATGAATCGGTATAATTAAGGATAATGTAGATACCTATATAATCGATGTAATAAGAAATCGATAGATCATGACGTATATATATATACTAGAGTATTGAGGTGAAAATAAGTGATTTGAATTGGTTCCTGATCCGAGATGCATAACCGCGCAAGACAATGGAGAATTTATTCTCGGTTTAATTTATTCGATTTTCACTTTCCACGTGACGAGATTCTGGGTTCACTCGTCCGATTCAACACAACGGTGAAATTTCTTGCTTAAACGATCATATATACAACGACCGAACACGACCGAACGATCACCCCGATCGCGATCGTTCAACATGCAATAAATTAATTCCTATATAAGCCGTTTATAATCTGTAAATATTATTTCTATAGCTAATTAACGTGAAATATAAACGTCTATATACTTTTCTCTCGTGACAGCTGTATAGACGCAGATAATAGCGCACAACGGTACGTTATATATACGCCGCGTTTTTTAACCCTAATCGTATCGGTAACTCAGAGTCTTAAAATCGTTAATTAATTTTATTTATTTATTTATTTTTTTTTTTTGATTTATTAATACACTAGGCTTGTTTTTAAATAACGACACGAAGGTGAAACGTCAATGCAGCACTAATTACCTTATTGCAAACGATCTGATTAGAAAGGTCTGAGATCCGATTTTAAAGCCGATTTTTTTTTTTTTTTTTTTTTTTTTTCACCCCCCTAAAGCTCTTCAAGTGAAAATAAATTTTCGTTCATTTAAAATAAAAAAAAGGAAAAACAAATATATGAGAATTTTTTTTTGCACCTGAAAATTATAAATGAGTAAAATTTTCTACTTATACAATTTATTTCATATTATTGTATATTATATAGGATATTCATGTGTTTCTAATAGCCGAAGGCTATAATACATATGGGTGATTTAATTTGTATAAAATTTAACGCAATTTTCAATAATTTAAATATAAAATATTTTTTTTTATCTACTGACACATGTCAAATAGAAATCATGGCTGGTTATATTATCAAACGTGTCGATCAAAGTTATAGGCGTTAAATTATTGAGTGTTATTTCACAATTAATTAATCCTCCATAATATTTAGCCCAGTTGCACAAATATTATAATATATTATAAGATTGAATTTAGAATCAATTGATTATATTCACATCACGACCTTCAATTTTAAAGGTAATTTCGAATGTAATAATAATAATAATAATAATAATATGATAAAATTTGATGAACAAAGAGAACGAAAAAAATTTTTAAAAATAAAAAAATTGACCAAGGGGAAGATGGCTCTCTCTTAAAATCAATAAATAATTTTGATGATCCATAATTATAATAAGTATAGAATTTCCTGATTTTTTAAGGGAGTTAAGATATCCCACTTTCCCTTACAGAAAAAGAAAAAAAAAAAAAAAATAGAAAAAAAAAACTTGAATTTATTACCCATGTATGGAATCTCGCTTATTAGAATATATAGTGCATATATGTATATAAAATTGAGTAATTAGTCTCGCTCGAACGATATACTTTTACGGATAACAATGGTGAGACGTGAAACTTCGTTTTCTTCAATTCTGTTTCTCGTTTAATTTATTTACTTTTTTTTTTCTTTATATTCGTTATATTTGTTTTTTGTCGGATCTGTGTACATATAAAGACTATTATAATGAGTGAAAATTCTCGCAAGTTTCACGGTCCATTTTATCATACGGTTAATTAATCTCCGAATCTTAATTAAAAACTGAAAATTATTATATACGGTAGATAATCGCAACATTACAAAAACACACACACACACATATATGTATAAATTTTAGTGAATATAAAAAATTTTCTATAATTTTTTGACAAAAATTTAACCCAATAAAAAAAAAAAAAAAAAAACAAAACGATTGCTCACTATTCCAATTTTTGTTTTTTTTTTGTATATAAAAATTTGTCTAATAAATAAACGTCAAGTTCTATGTAGGTATGTTCTACTAGACTCTAAGATCGAAATTCTAGTAAATGAATAGGAAAGTTATTTTTATTATTTATTTTATTATATATATATATTTTTTTTTATCCAACTCACGAACGGCGACTAGTAGGTACGGCTATACGGTTCGATAACTAGATATATATACGATTTATGCTTATAGGCTTTCTCTGCCGCAACTTACCTTATACATGTACATATACAATATACATATATATATATATATATATATACCTATCACATACCACTTTGCTAATATGTATATTTTTCTAACTGTGTCTTAAGGTTTATAGAGCTGCACCTGTTGGCTATGGTACCTGCAGCGACGCATGTGGCTCGTGCGTATGAAAATTCTGGAGTGGGAGATGTTAACACTTTTACTTAAACAAATATCCCCCCCGTACATGTAATACGTAGTAGGTATTTCGGTACCCGATAGATAATTATATAAATATGATTAGGATATATTGAAATTAATTTTATTTATAATCCGCCCCCCCAAGAGGCTTCACCCCTGGACCCCGAAACGTATTATCCAAGTCAATCACGTATTTCGTATAATAATAATAACAAAACTAGGTTAAATTAAAAATTTTTTTTTTATCACTACCAAGAAACGCCCTATATATTAACAAACATTATTTTTATAAACTGCACTTCATTCCAATTCGATCTATGTATGGTTGCAATTTTTTGTTCATCATTGGCAAGGAATGCCTTATATATTAACAAGCATCATTTTTATAAACTACATTTCATCCAAATTCGATTTGGGTATGGTTGCAATTTTTTGTTTGTCATTGGCAAGGAATGCCTTATAATATTAACAAACATTATTTTTATAAACTGCACTTCATTCCAATTCGATCTATGTATGGCTGCAATTTTTTGTTCGTCATTGGCAAGGAATGCATTATATATCAACAAACATTATATTTGTAAACTACATTTTATCCCAATTCGATCTAGGTATGGTTGCAATTTTTTGTTTGTCATTGGCAAGGAATGCCTTATATATTAAATGTTCGGATGTCACACTCTCAGCATTTCACTCCTCTATACCGATCATCAGGCGCTCTATAAGAAGCTTCACTTAAAAAAAAGAAAACTAAAAATTTACTCTTCTACACAAACCGGATGACAATTGAATTTATTTAATTAGAAACGTTTAACTAACTCGTTGGTAAATACCGAGCTCTTTATAGAAGGACAGGTACTAGTTGTATAGGCATCTATAATATGAGGTGCGTTCAGTGTGTCTGGAATTATCTAATTATAACGATTATGTCGTTAATTATCGTAAAAGCATATAGCATCGGTGTGCAAATTTAAAATGAATAATGTTTAATAAAATGAAAATTGAAACCTTATATATTATGTATGTATATAGGTGTAAGTATACATATATATACATAAGTGTAAATTATAATATTGAAAATTTTTATTCAACGTGTGTATTTAAATATAAATATATATATATATATATATATATATACTATATGGTATATATGTATACAATTTAACATAATTTATTAACCATATATGGTACATACCTACATCTCACGCAAACTTAATTAACTTCTCACTTCGTGAAACATGATAAGTATAATGTATATATGTATATAAAGTGTAATGTAGATAATGTCTGCACGCACCGAATCTACTGACGAATCTAATTAATTCAAATAACAATAGAAGTCGACTGTCTCTGCTTCGAAAGACTTCCCAGTCTAATGAGCATAGGGAGTTTAGATCCGGAGATAAGTACATATATGTATAATATACGTATATATACCTAGGTCTATCTTATACACAAGAATTTCTGAATCCTCAGACCATCGACGTCTACGAAACGATTTCACAATATATTCTAACGATTTTTTTGATTTTTTTTGTTTTTTTTTTTTGTCAATCAGAGAAAAGTGCGATAGAAAAAAACACACACAAGATAAAAAAAAAAAGGGGAAATTAGATCGTACTTATTGATTTTAAAAGACTCTGTATAATATCTCATCGAATATGATTATTAATGAATGAATTTTTTTGCTCCGGTTACGTATGATCGATTTTTAATTAGAATCGCACGTATCCGTTTTATACTGTTTTCATCGACACCAAGATCCGTTATCGATATACATATATCGGACTATCAATAGCCTTCGATTTTATGCGGATTCTTAGAGTGACCAGTGAATGATATACGTAAGTTTCATGGTCGAACAATCGAACGGTGATATAATTTCTTAGATATTGAAAGTGTGGCTTTTGTAGATCAAGACAATAGAATCCTGTAGATGCAGATTTTTATATAAACTGACCGTTGCAATATAGGCGTGTCCGGTAAAATATATGGGATATATATAAAGAAATAGACAATGGTACATGTAGATTGTGTATACTGATTTATATTTGCTATTTTATTATATTTGATTATACGATTTTCTTATTCTTTTTTATTATCATTATTCTCATTTATATTTTCGAAAAACTAGAACAGAAATTCACTTTCGATTTAATGAATCGTGTATGCAGGGATTCCATGTATGGAATTTGCGTAAATTTTCATCAACTGTACGTACGTACATATATATATATATATATATATATACACACAAATATATGCGTGATGAAATAAAACGATTTAAATATATTCACTTCCCGAAGTATTTCATTACTCTAATTGGGAAAAATCAATTAAAATTCTCAACATACCTCGATCGCTATATGTAGATATATTTGTAACATATCCTTGCCAACTGTGTATATATATACATATATACAGGACCCCGTTACTTCCCATCGCGATTTTATACTGACTGGTATTAGAAAACCCGATCAGTTCCATGGTTAAGAAAAAACGAAATTTCACCAGAGTTTCAAAGTATATCCGTATATATACATACGTTATAGTACATGTCGGATTTCTAAATGATCTAAAAAGAAAGAAGAAGAAAAAAAAAAAGGAAATTTTTTTTTTTTTTTTTTTCAAGAATTTTATAGACACGATATTTATAATTCTAAAAAGAAATTTTGAAACCGTGAATTATTTAATAATCAAATTTTACAAACAATAGAACTGTTACATTCCCACATCATAATATGATGATTGATCTATCTTCTCTGTTATACATATACAAAGGTAGGTATATACATATATTATACATAATATCATAAATGAGGTATAAGTTAACGTCAAAATTAAATAACATAGTAATTTAATATGTTTAATTTGATTGTCAGAAAGGGTTGATTATAGTTGAAATTACTAAGCGTATAAGTAACATGATGCTAGTTTTGCAATTCTTGTATCGTGCATAACTAATAACTTCAATAAAGAATAGTACTACTAGTAGTAGTAGTACTAGTAAGTTTAAAGTCGAGCCTTTCATATATAACGGGTACAGTTTTTACAACCATATGCAAACAGTTATTATAATAAATATGAAAATAATAATTAAAGAACGACCTTGTTACGTAAAACATAACCAAACTTATACTTAAACTACATATAAGAGAATGGGCCGAGGCCTTATGACTCGAATGTCAAATCGGAATGCAGAAATCCTTAATGTCTGTTTTTTTCCTTTTTTATATATTTGACGTTAAGTTATCTCGACTTTTCGACGATAAATATCTTCGTTTTAACGAAATTATAGCTTCGGGGATATATTTTTACGTAAAGTTAGATGAAATAATGGAAAAAAAAAAAATTTAGTACAGTCTAAAAAGTCCTGCGTGTCTAGTCGTCGGAGATTGTTTTTTTATTTTTTAGGTAAAATTAAAACAACAAAAAAATAATTTAAAATTAAGAATTATACCGAAAAAGGAATAATTGTATAGACACATACTTGGCGTGAAATTAGTAAGTTACGTAAGGCAAAACAAATATATATATATATACATGAACCTAAATTACTGTATAGAATTCGATCGTGCATTATAGTTATACTAGTCATTAGTGCAAAATCTCCATTAATTCTATATAATATAATAGCATGGTTATATATAGTAATATGATATATGATATACCCATAACTTTGTGTGGAACGAGTTTAGTAGTTATAGGATATAGGTATAGGTAGATAGGTGGGTAGATATAAGTACCTAACTATTATTCGCCTTTGGCAATTATAAAATAAAAATTAGAGCAAAATTTCGTAATAAAATTTTTCATCATTTTTGGCTAGTCATATAAAAATCATGTCTAACGTTGTATATAGATATAAATATGTATATATGTATATAGGCACGTTATACACGAGCCTTAATCACCGTTAAGATCAATTTCAATATCGCAAATAATTACGATAGTAATTTAAAGGCAAAATAGATACGAGGACATTTCATATTGGCACCTGTAACAGGTATTGCCAAATACATTTGTACACATGCTTATGTATGTATGTAAACACATGGCTTTGAATTTAGAGGTTTATAAAAAAAAAAAAAAAAAAAAATTAAATACCTAAAAAAAAAAAAAACAAATTAAATGAAACACATAACAGGTGTATAGATATATGTTGAGAAATATACATAGTTATGATATACTTCAAGGTACTACGTTTCCCTAAAATTAATCTGAGCCAATTTTTGGTACCAGAAGAAACAGAAAAAAAAAAAAAAAAAATAATAATAATCTACGAGATCGTAAATTATCAAAATTTTGATACGTGTAATTTATTTATTGACATATATGTATATGTATATGTATATGTAGGTATATAACGATCAAACGAAAGTTAAAGAACAAAAAAAAAATGAAAATAAATAATAATATAGAGAGAAAGAACTGTGCAAGAGAGAGGGAAAACCGTCAATTTATATTGATCACGCAACAAGAACGTAAAGAAATGTCGTAACTGTCAAGGAACCGTGAAATGAAATAGCTCACTCATATCTTTCATGACACTAAATCTACATAAAGGAATTTCATACACGTTTGTGAAACATTTCCGCCTTGTCAAATCGGTTCGCGATCAAGTAGGATCGTTACTAAATAAAAACACTATCGGTATATATACATATATACGGTATGTAGATCGTATACATAATAAAAAAATATAAAAAATCAATGAAACGAAAAATTTCTATACGAAACATTATTAAATATCAAAAACCTGAAGTAATTCAATTGCCTGTTCATTCATACCTAAAAACAAAAAAAAAAAAATAAACTGGAAGTTATAAATTGCATTAAAAAAAAAAGATAAGAATAAGAAAAAATAAAAATCCGAGGTGGGGGGTTCATTTCTTCTGGAATAAAATTATCCTATATACATATTTCCTGATATATATATCCTCTTCTGTATACCAAATCGAGTTGAGCAGGTAGCTGACCGACCGGTTACGATCGTCGTTTACAGATTAACTCTTTCATTATTTGTCTCGCTCGCTCACTATAGCTGTGCAGAGAACTGGCCCCCAACGGAGGACGATCCATGATCTTGGATCTTGTCCGAACCGAGGACGCGCCTTGAGACCTCCGCAGACCTTCTCCAGGTGCAACAAACGATCAACTTGTTGTGATGCAACGACCGCGAGTTGAGTTGAGTAGAGTCGCGTCGCTGACCCGACGCGTACGTTGCTGCATCAGATCACCGCACCGCGTCGAGCGGGTGAACTTGAAATTCAATATACTGAAGACGGGGCCAAGGCGCTCCTCCTTAGACCTCAGTACGTATGTACATGTATGTACATACATACATAAATACATACAGTGTACGTATACTAAGGAATTACATTTACTCGTTATTCGAATGATTACTCATCAAGATTCCTTATGAATTAATAATCGTACTTTGTTTATCTCGATCAATTAAATTAACCCTTTTTTTTTGTTTTTGAACTCTTTAAATGCAATTTGGAATTTTTTTGAAACTTCGAATTTTTTAACGTATGAAAAGATTTCAAAATTTTCTAGATATCAAGAAATTCGTATATTAAAGATCGGAATGTGGTGATCAGGTATAAAGTCGAAAAGTTTACAAATACGAAAGTTTAATCAAGGGCACGTTAACTTCCATACGCGAATTTTTTTCCGATATAAATGGACAGTAATTATCTACTACAAAATAATTAATGACCACACCTAACTCGAGGCGTGGTCATTCATCGGACACTTCAATGCCAGAATTAAATTCCCGCAAGAACAGTTCCGTTTCTTTTTGGAACCTGTTGCTCTAAAGTATAAAATTTCGTAAGTTATAATAACGACATTGAATAATAATAGTAGATCGATATAAATTTCGAAATTAAATTCCGAAATATGAATCAAATGTAAATTTTCACTGCACATATATATCGTTGATTGATTTGTACAAGATTTATATATAGATATTGTATATATATAAAATACAAAAAATTAAAAAAAAATTTCATAATGATTTCTCAATTCTCCCATATGTCAAATTATTCATCAAACTTTCACCTATCGATTTAGATTTTTGAATGAGATTAATTACCGGTTGACGTATATTCGCATGACGGAACACAAAAAATTATACAAAATAATAAAAGAAAAAGAAAAAAAAAATAAAGAATCACGTATAACATTTTAATATATCTTTGATGAAATTGTCATCGAAAATTTATTATACATGACTTTGTACTTTAGATATAAGTATACATAAGATTATAGACTGATGATAATTGACAGCTCTGTAGGTATCGATATTATTAACACATACAGCTATCTAGTATGTGGAGAAATTTCATATTTGATGCGGAAGAAGATTGCCGAGTAGTGGGAGAAAATGCGTCAAGTATTTAATTATAAAAAGAAAAAAGAAAAAACCCCCCAAAAAAAAACAAGCCGGAAAAGTTTTTCGAAGTACTTTTCATCAGAAAGTAAAAAAAGGATGGGTTTTTCAAGGGAAAAAAAGTATAAAAAAGTAATGAAATACAGAAAAAAAAGATCAAAATTGAAAATTTCACATAAAAAAAAATGCCCTATATATTGACAAACAACAATTTCATACAGTGCATTCATTCTAATTCGATCTCGGTATATTTACAATTTTGTTTATGTCATTGGCAAGGAATGCCCTATATATATAGAATTCTCAACTCGGAAGAATATATTCTTTCATTCGGAAAGGTATTACAGAGAAAAAAGTATAGATTTGTCAGTAAAACAGCGAAAATCGATTGATTTCCGACAGAACCGGAAGTTCAAATTAAACGAGACATGGAAATTTTTCATGCTCATCATTTGGTTGTAAAGTTCTGTGAATTTCGGATTTTTTCATCGAGCCGTTTCCGAGATCACCGCGCGAGTTTGTCGAACAGACCGACAGACAGACCGACATCTTTCCAAAAACCTATTTCTTCGGATTCTAGAGGGTCGAAAACGTGAAGATTCGTTGAAATTAGCAAAAGTCACTTTTTGACGAAAACCAATACTTTTTTTATATCACCTTAGGTGATAAAAAGTAAAAATTTGTTATAATATTTTTTATATATATATATATATATATGTATACATATATATATTGGTGTATATATATGTAGCGTGAGAGAGCACGTTTTCTTTATTTTATATTACCTGAAAGATATATAATAATATTCGTCAGCGACCTCGGGCAAGTATCGCATATATGGTTACATAGATATACAGCTTTAATATACGCGGGCGTAAATGCAGCAACGACATGTATGTAACAAAGTGAAGTTGTGCCATATAGGTATTGTATATACATATACACATTTTCCATAATCTTAGTTATTAGCATTAGACGCGTGCAGCAAAAGTGGATACAGCAAAACTGCAAATGAACTGACCCAAATAAACCACTTTAAGAAAATCGCTCATATATATGAGCATATTGGTATGTGATATGGATATACATAATGTAATGCAATTTCTAGATGAATTAATATCTCTCATGATTTTTATATACGATATAAATTACGAATTTTTCATGTTTTTAAAATATTCAAAATCTTCTAAAATAAAATCGTGACTTTTTTTTATAATCGCAACAACAAATCCAACTGAACAAAATTACAACAACTCATTTCCAATTTCATTTTCATTTTATATATATGTATTACGGAATGTAGGTGTATATGTATATCCCCGATCTTGAAATAGGTAGGTACTTGTTTTATATTCCTCAAACAAAACCGACTGTTAGTTTATCATACGTCCATAATCCATATAGTAACAAATAATTTATGTATATGTATATATAGGTATATTATATACCTATATAACGAATTCACTTTCTATATATAGATATATATACATATAATCCTTAAGCTCATTAAGAATAGCAGTTTATTTTCTATACGGTTATAATATTCTGTATACAGAGTTATAAATTCAATAATTACATGGAAATAATTTGATAAATATTTATTTATATGTATATGTATATATATATATATATATATATATATATATATATATATATATATATATATATATATATATATATATATATATATATATATATATATATATATATATATATATATATATATATATATATATATATATATATATATATATATATATATATATATATATATTTTGAAGAAACTTTTACGAGCTAAGTAATTATAGTTTCGAAGCAGAACGAAACTATGTTCACGATATATCTATACAAGTAGAGGTATATATGGGGCATTCCACGCCAACTCGACCAGTGTTAAACCTCGACCATCTCAAAATCATTTCATGTTTTTTTTTATAACAATCTACTCGGTAACAAAACGCGACCTGAATTTTTATAAATTTTTTTTATTAAATCTTTCATTTTTTATAAATTTTTGAAGTCGATTGCGAATGCCCATTTCTAAAAATCTGAAAAAATTCTCAAAAATTCAGTGAATGACACGAAACACCTCCCGTTAAGGAAAACGTGGGCCGAATTTTTTTTTTTCTATTCTTATATCACTCAATTCGGAATTTTCAAATTTTTGAACCCAAAATTAACACAGGATCAAATCGTAAGCGTCCAAATAAAGGTCAATTTACTTATAAATTTACTTGTAAATTGATCTTTATTTGACGCTTACGATTTGATCCTGCGTTAATTTTGGGTTTAAAAATTTCAAAATTCCGAATTGAGTGATAAAAAAATAAAACAAAAAAATTCGGCACACGTTTTCGTTAACGGGGGGTGTTTCGTGTCATTCATTGAATTTTTGAGAATTTTTTCAGATTTTTAAAAATGGGCATTCGCAATCGACTTCAAAAATTTATAAAAAATGAACGATTTAATAAAAAAAATTTATAAAAATTCAGGTCGCGTTTTGTTACCGAGTAGAATGTTATAAAAAAACATGAAATGATTTTGAGATGGTCGGGGTTTAACACTGGTCGAGTTGGCGTGGAATACCCCATATATATATATATATATATATATATATATATATATATATATATATATATATATATATATATATATATATATATATATATATATATATATATATATATATATATATATATATATATATATATATACATCGTATATGTATACTCTTATAAGACATCATGGTGTCTTATAATAGTTCGCGTTTTATATTGATATATAAAAATTTGTAAAAACGTTGATTTCGCCTATATATGACGACAATTTTTTTAAAATCGAATAATTTTCGTATTTAATTTTCCCAAATGGAATTTCAATCGATAGAGTATACGTAAGTATCGATCACGATTTGTTATACCGTAAAGTACAATGACAAATGAATATTTAAAATTTAATCATTACAATTATACTGTAACTATCCATTAAATGACTTGTCGTATATTGATACTCGTTATAATGACGTAAAATTTGTAATGTAAAAGAATTAGCGATTGCCTGACACAATTAGATTGCTTTTTAGCTTAAGTAAAGGAAACTCGCTTCGAATTATACATTTCCGTGATAAATTCGTTTTTTTTTTTTTTTTTTTTTGTTATTTTGTTTTCAAAACGTTTTTTTCCTTGTCAATCGAAGCCCAATTCCTTGAATAAAATATCTATAGCTTTAAATTGCGATATAAATTAATCATTTCAACATTCCTAGATTATGCTAATCACATTTCTTTATTACCTGTACTCGTGGGAGCAAATTTGTTCCGTGCACTCGGTGTTTTTCAGACACTGTACGGTGAATAGAATTTGTCTACTTTTTTTATAGCTTATGGCATTTTATAAACGTATGTATATGTACGTATATCGATAGTATAACGTAAGTGTACATACACGGAACTTGCAACCCATTCGAAATCCCCGAGGTCACTGAATGATATTTAAACGGCATTACATTCACGCCTGAACCTTATGCTTGTATATATACTGTATCTTATATTCGTGGATCATGATAAGCCGGTGAATTGAATTCAGTTTCTCGCTTTATTATATCCTATGGGCTGGTATACTTACCGAGCACAATAATCCATAATAATTAGAAAGGGCGTTGCCTTTCGTTATTCAAAGTATTCATAAATTAAATTACAGACTTTATTTAACCGCCCCTAAATTAGTAGCCGGTATCGATTAATAGTCCGGTAAACTAAGGTCTGAATTTAAAAAAATTTCAAACGACTATGAACTCAAAATTTCTAAGGATTAAAAATAAAAAATACTCGGGAAATCGTGAAAATTAATGAGAGAACGATGGGAATTTTTGTTTTTCACGATTATCGGGGCAATTGGTAAAGAATTTCGGAATATGTTTCGGATAAAAGTTGTAGAGTTAAAAATTTTACGTTGATAAATGTATTCGGAAGTTAAATTTTGTACAGTATTTACGAAGTGACAAAAAATTTTACGATTTATACGTGAAAAATCGAGAAATTTGTTGTCAATTCCTAAATACTGTACCAAAATTAATCTCAGAGAATATTTTTCGACGCGAAATTTTTAGCTCTACAACTTTTATCCGAAAGTTTTTTTCGAAATTTCTTATCGTTGTCAAGATAATCGCGAAAAACCGTATTTTTCCATCAATTTTCATAATTTTCCGGGCATTATTGATCCTGAAAATTTACGTGAAGTATGCTTGGGTGTAAAACAAAGATAAAATCAATCGTGCATCCATTTCCAAAATTTTAAGATTCAGACCTTGCAGTTTACTGGATTACAAGCATCGATTAATATCATATTTCTAAATAAGATGAAATTAGAGATTATAGTAAAAGAGTAATCAGTAATCTCTTCAAATTCGATTAAAGAAAGTAAATGAAGAATTTCATTAATCCAAGAATGGGGAGAAAGATTTTGCCTGCTGCACAAGTGTGCAAATTGTGATTGTCGTAAGAATGCAGTGGCGGTAAGATATATATTGTTTGTTGCAGAATGTGTGTGTATGTATTATACAGTGCAGGGAGTAGGTACTTGAACGTCAAAGGTGAAATTTCTCTTTTCTCAAATGACAAACCGTAAGGAAAGAACAATGCATGAGAAAAGGAAAATGTTGCAACAAAGTTAAGTAGGAAAACATTAAATTCCTTTATCTGAGACGTTTATTATGCATTGTGGGAAGACGGGACACAGTTATTCGCAAATTCCAAAAACTATTGCTACTCTTGCGTTTGCCATTTCTCACATACAAACATGCTTGTAAATTTGAACCTTTTTTTCTTCTTCTCATTTTCCTTTTTCTCGACATTTTAATCGCTACTGATTTCCTAATATATTGCCAACACTTACTTACTCCTCGTAATAATTATCACCTTACTATAACGTACACCATATAGCTACTTATCTGTAATTAAATTTCGCTCTCTTATGCTGCAACGACGTGACAGTTTTTTTTTTTTTTTTTTTTTTTTTTTTTTTTTCATGTTGCCAAAGTCTCTAATGGTTTCTCAAACAAAAGAGTTTCGTAGTCTTTAAACGTGTCAAATTAAACCAAGCATATACCTACACATTGTCCATTGACATTTTTTCGCACGAGATGCAAACAAACGCTTTTTCATTATCTTAAGATTATTATCTATGATCGGTTTCCCCCTCTCTGACCATTTTTTATTTATTTCTTTTTATTATTTCTATGTCCAATTTCATTTCCGTTTCTGGTTCTTCTTCGTTTCCCTCTTCTTTTGGATCCAGATTTATTATCCCATTATCGAAACTATAAAGAAGATAATTTTTATTGTATTTTTTTTCGATTCATATCAGTTTGAATTCATCCCAAACGTAAATTTATCCAGATCAATTAATCACGTTCTAATTTAATATCCTCATTTTAACACTTAGTGAAACTTTCTACACCAAAATACATACACAGAATTACACAATTATATAAATTGCAGAATTCCGCGGACCTAATGGGTTTTTCTGAACGATTAATTCATACCAACGTATAGTGACACTATCAAAACCAACATTTTTACATGAGTATACAAAAATATATTAGCTGTATGATTTTATTACGAAATATGGAATGATATGTTTCCTGGTTTGAATATATATATATATATATATATATATATATATATATATATATATATATATATGAAGGTGAATGTAAGAGAATTTACTTTAAAATAAAATTACGTGTTAGCTGTGTCCTGCAATACGAAGGACAGTATAAGTTATAAGGCGTTTTAACGTCATACAGATAGATTCAAAGTCCGTTTGAATAGTGAGAGGTAAATTATGTTCAATCAAATCGTAATATTATAATAAAAATCATTATTATTATTATTATTATTGGTGCAATATCGTTAGTTAATTTAATTAGTATATAATAGTCTCGCATGATTTAATTTCTGATAGACGTATGTATGTATGTACATGTACATGTATATGATAATTGTAAGAGATAGGCTCGATTTCAAACCCACGCAAATATTTAATATATATGTAAATACCTTTATAGTTATTCGAAAATACGTATTACGCACGCTAAACTCAAAACTTAAGACTTAAGACTCAAGAAATAAAATTTAACACTTAAGACTTAAGACTTAAGACTTAAGACTCAAGACTCAAGACTTGAGACTTAAGACTTAAGATTTACATAATTTTGAAGAAAAAAAAAATTGTGGTATGTGGTAATTATCGATATAATGAAATTATAAGATATAATAAAGTTGATTCGTACCAAACGTTCAGGATGATGATTATTTCTTTTCATAACGGAAGTGCGTGTCTTCGGTGTAGGTATAATATGCGCTATTCGCACAGAATGATTGTATCTTATTTCTATATGGATTTCACTTATGTTATAAAAACTGAATATAACGATATTACACAAAACGCGCAACTTTAGTAATAAAATGTCGATATATGAAGAGTCGATAAGTATGTGAGAAAAAAACATATCAAAATTTTTGTAAAACTGCATCCAGTCTAGGTACCCTTTTTTTTTCTTATATTATCGAATGATTATCCTCCAAATTTACGGTGTTAAACATTTTTTCATCTCAGAGCCGCCAGGCTGGATTAGTCGATTAAAAAAATTTCAAATCGAAATACACCAAGAGTTCAAAATTCCGAAAGCCAAAGATCCGGAAGGCCAATTAGATTCCGAAATTTGAAATCTGCGCATAATTATCAAACTTCGTGTCATTCGATTATAAATTTTCGGATTCTTGAATTTTCGAAAATTTGGACTCTCCGAATTTTTAACTGTCTGCATTCCGATCTTTCCAAATTCGATATTCCGAACTTTAGAAACGTTTCTGAAAAATTCTAGATCGCCTGAAATAAATTCCAAATTTTGACCCTTTCCCTAATTCTCCTAATTTTTTTTGTTTTTTTTTTACTCTTAGTTTCTTTGCCTTCATTATCATTTTTTCATTACATAAACAACTCATGTCAAAATAAAATTTCTCAAAGTCCATACCTGGAGGAAGGTAGTCTAACGCGATTATATCCGAGCGTATAATCGCGTGTCAAGATTTTTGACCGATATGCATATGGAATATAAAACATATATAATAATACCATATAAAACATCCAGAATATATATACTTATATATATATATACATATATATGGTAAACAAAATTTTCTCCACAAATTTATATACATATAGTCATAACTATTTATGTACATAAATAGATATACATACCTAGGTGTGGCGAGGCGAATTCTGCAGTAAATTAACAAAGTTTGTAGCTCAAATGAACGATTATGAACGTTTTTATTTTTTTATTTTTTTTTTTTTTTTGGTTTTATGTATTTATCATTGAAAGTATATGTACATTATATAGGTATAGGTATCACAGTCATAAAACGTACCGCTATAGGCCTACTTACTCGTATCGAAATCTTATTCAGTCATTCGGTATACTATATATAAAACTAAGTGAGATTTATTGCACATGAAACGCATTCCTCAAACACGTAGGTATATACGTTTTATTATATACCTATGTATGTATGTATGTATGTATGTATTTACAGGTATTGTCACGTAATCGCGAAACCCTCGCGTGCTTGCAGATTTACCTTTATTTTTTTTTTTTTTTTTCTTTTTTTGTCTTTTTCTTTTTTTTTTTTTTTACTCCAGTTTCTCCGTACGAATAATTTCAAATTGATTTACTTATTCATTCATTTATAAAAAACCTATTTGAACTCAGCCTCAGGGGTTTAAATACCAACA
Organism: Macrophya annulata; assembly: GCA_963924015.1. Taxonomy (NCBI): domain Eukaryota; kingdom Metazoa; phylum Arthropoda; class Insecta; order Hymenoptera; family Tenthredinidae; genus Macrophya; species Macrophya annulata. The sequence goes on from OZ001262.1 coordinate 4,245,088, forward strand.
ACCAAAAACCCTCCTCAAACGTAAAAAGAGAAGAAAAAAAAAAGGAAAAATAAAATTAAAAAATAAAAAAACTGCAGATTAGATAGAAATTTGAAGAAAAAAAAAAATTATTAAATTAGGTATAATCGAATCCTTGAAAAATATAGAGACTTGAGTTGATTTTTCTCTAAAAAATTAACGAACTTAGAACCACATCTACTCCGATTTAGTTCAAATAAATAAATTTAAAAAAAGAACAGATAAGTTTAAAGATAAAGTGTGAAAAGAGGTTGAGGGTCTCGTTTGTAATTATAGAATCATATGCCAAGAAGATATATACATATATATGTATACATATATAATGAAGTGTGGTAGGCTGACTGTGACGTATGACGTAATGACTGGCTGATTACTTAATCCATAATTCTTGTTGAGTCTCGTATATATAAGACGTAAGTTTGTAGTCCTGAAGTTAAAAGTAACCGCGATATAATTCTTTTGCTGTTGTATATGTATAGTGAATAAAACATTACTCAATTACCCACCGTAGACGACAAGAATGACGTTTGTGCATCGCGGTATATGTATACAGTATAGTATACGAACAATGAAGCCGTTACAAACGTTATAGGTATATCTTGAGACAAACTCGACTTTCTTGGAGAAAGTTAATGCTGTAGTGCATTGGTGGAATCGTATTGCACCGCGCGTTTGCTGCGATGGTAACAAACTATCGACGCCGGTGCAGCGAGTCCCCTTAAATTTATACCGCAACCGATGATATACATCGAGACGGAATTAAGAAGGTGAAAGAAAAAACAAAAAGGGAGGTTAAAATTGTTTTAATCACAGAATAAAATAAAACAAAATTGGGAACAGGATATTATATAATATCGTTTACGAATAACGATCGGTTAATTATCTTAATAACCGGAAAATTAATTACACCTATAATCGTGATGATAATTATCGTAACTAGAATTGTAGGTATCGATGTCCGACTATCCGCTCGGACATATAAGTCGATTATACCGATCATAGTATGTGGAGATAGGTATGATGTGATATGTCGTTATTACATGTTATATATTATAATATAAACTAGGTAGAAATTCCGATTAACTTGACCGCAAATACCGTATAGACATAATTCTTGATATGAGGTAAAAGAGAAAAAAAAAGATGATGTATAAATTTTACCGCGGAGATATGTTGGGTAATTCACTCTTTTTTTTAACTTCCCGCAATGAAAATTGAAAATTTTCATTAAAAAAGGGAAGTTATTGGTTTTGGTCCGATTTTCGAAAATCGAGTTTTCATCAGATCTCGACGTTTTGAGGTTCTAGAAAGCTATTCTGGCTATTTTTGGATGGATGTCCGTATCTGTGTGTGTGTGTGTGTGTGTGTGTAAACAAATTTTTGCGGTGCGATATCTTTAGAACGAATCGACCGATTGAAATGCTTCTTATGGCGATCGAAAGGGTTTATCAAGACTTAGATCTGATTAGATTTTCGAGTCGATCGGTCGAGTACTTTAAAAGTTATTCGAGAAATAAAAATTAAAAAACAATTTTTTTCATGTTTTGAGCGCATAACTCCTAAACTGTTCGTGCAATTAGTCTCAAAACTTGATCAGACTTAGCTCTTGGATTGCCGTAAGATTAATCAAAATCTAACGATTGGTTCGATTCAAAATCTTTCGATTGCCGTAAGATTAATCAAAATCTAACGATTGGTTTAAAAGATATAGCACGACAAAAATTTCTCTTTTTCTCGTACGATACCTTCGGAACGAATTAACCGATTTGAATGATTCTTGCGGCGATCGAAAGGGTTCATCAAGACTTAGATCTGATTAGATTTTGGAATCGATCGGTCGAGTAGTTTCAAAGTTATTCGAAGAATAGAAATTGAAGAAAAAAAGATTTGTATACGGAAAACTAATTCTACTTATAACCTTCTTTAATTTATTATAAACACAATAGTATCAATTAAAAGTAACGTATTTAACACAGCGGAAAGTTTTAGGGTTGGGGCCCCAGGTTAACCAGTTTCCTGATTTTTTTTTCTTTATTTTTTGCGAAGGAGAAAAAGACGAGCTGAGATATTGGAGGAAATTCTGATGAACAATGATCCGAGAATCTAAATGAGAAAATTAAAATTGGAAAATGACGAAAGGCGAGACAATTATAAAATAAAAAAATAAGAAAGCAAGGTGCACATTACAATCGTGAAGCAAAGGCGTGGTACAGATGTCAGTAATAAGACTGCGTCTTACAATTCTCATGCAATCTCCGTGTCCTTTGTACTACATATACTTTAAGAACTGTCATCCTTAATGCATATATCTGAGAGGTCGTGCGGTATTCATTCGACACTGTGAGTCGTTGTTAAAAAATCTCTGCAATTGCTCCAGGCGTTAAAGCGGAGCTTGTTCATCCGATATCTGTGACTGAGCGTTTATGCTGATTGTATAATCCTCAAGGATTTATCATAAAGGGCAAGGAATGTATTTTACAATATATACGTTACGTGAAGATGAAGAGCTTTCTTTTCTTGAGCAAAAAAAAAATAAAATAAAAATTTGAATATATAAAAAACGCAGTTTAATAAAATCGACTTTTCGAATTAGAGTCCGGAATATATAAAAATTTGAATTTTTGACCGTTCGGAACTTTGAAAATTGGAAACTTTGAAAAAATTTATGAAAAAACTAATTTTTTATGTTTTTCTAATTACAGAGTATTACGTACCTACGTTGTGCTCAAAAATTCACCTGATCTATACTATATAACACGTAATATCGTCTACGTCATAGTCGATTTATCATACCTATCAAATATCGTATTAAATTTCAAGATCTAAAGATATTGGTCCTTAACGATTAATGAAGCGTATAGATCAATCTTTGGCGGCTACCACAAAACAGATATACTTACACATATCCTTATAGAAACCAAGTACCATGTATATATAGTATATAACGTGCGTGTAATAATTTCACATAAAATATATATGAACGTAAATAGGCACATGCAAGTTTCTTCTACGTATATCTCAGTGAAAGAGAGCGTGTGGTCCAACTGCCACCGCTCTCATCAATTTCGAAAATCTTAATTACAATTGACAACGATTAGTGTATATAAATATATAAATCGTTCGGCTATAAGACCGTGAGAATAATTCTTTTTGCAATCGAGAAATACCTTTCCTTATATGGTTTCTTAAATTTCTTATGTTTCCTTTTATTTTTGTGTAAATTAATCGAATCCAAATTTGAAATTACTCAACTTTTGAAAGAAAGTTGGGTGTGTTTGGGTGTATAGATAAAATTAATTAACTTAATTATATCGATTTCTTGTCAATATTTTATGTATGAATATTACGATATATGTATATAATATATAAAATGTCAAGCGGAAATGTTCTTTGGCAACTACATCTGTTACACGACAACATCATGACAATTTGTTTAAACGAATAAGCATTACATGAGGAACTTGTAGGAATGAATCTTATTAGTGAAAGTAATACTTGGTGATCATATAAAAATGTCGCGATCTATTTACATATCATTGGTCTCAGAGCTTTGCACTCAAGCCGTAAGTTTGCGTAACTTATTATACAGGTATATATACCTCGTACTCTAGGTCTACCTACGTATATATGTATATGTATACCTGTTAAAGGACACCGCGATATTATACACTCCAAACACACGATTACACACTCTTTTCATATATAAAATATATATAGGTATATGTACCTACAGGAATTATAATCGGAAACGTATAATAATATACATATATTACATAAATTTATGGAAAGTCAATCGAATAGTCCGCAATATGACGATTTAATCTTTATTGATTAGCTCTGTTATCTTATCTTTATTAATAACTAATTATAATTAATTATTTATCATTAGTATTTATATTATTATTATTATTATTATTATTATTTATGTTCGAAGTTGGTCAGTCTTTGATGTGCTAAGAATCACTCTCACTCTCACTCTCTCTCTCTCTCTCTCTCTCTCTCTCTCTCTCTCTCTCTCTCTCTCTCTCTCTCTCTCTCTCTCTCTCTTTCTTAAGGGACCCGAGAGACAGTGAACCAGATATTGTCAACGACCCGAGGGCATGATTTAATCAAATATTGATAGCGATAGTGCTCCGAAATTATACTGTAGACGAAACTCTCTATATAGACCGATTAATGATTCAGAAATTGTGTTACAATTTCTCCACGGTTGATCAACGTAGTATATATATATATATATATATATACATATACCTATCTATGTACGAATAAACTTTTTGAGTATCCTCGAACACTTTTATCAACTCTAGTATATAGATATCTGAAATTCAAGGATTAGATTAGTTACTAGAATTTGATTTAGAGGTAGACAAGTTCTTCTTTTTCTTTCTTTTTATGTTTCGAAATCGATAGTTTTTTTTTCTTAAATTGTTTTGATGAGAGAAACAGGCACGTGTACCCTAGTGTAATTAATTTCTATTATTTAACCATTTGAACATTTTTTTTTTTTTTCGTATTATTCAAACAAGGAAATAATTGAGGTTCTATCTAACTACTGAATTCAAATGCATGTCTATAATAGTCTTCAATTAATATAAGATTGCCTAATTTTTTTGGTTTTTGGAATTCATTTTTTCAAATTTCTTCTTCGTCCTTCTTACATCAGTTTTAAATATTCTCACAGTGCTTTGATACTACTTGAAGTCTTGAAGCTGTGAAAAATTTGTTGAAGCAGAGAAGATAAGAGCAGACGTACTGCACTGCAACTCGTTAAAACGAAAATGTAATTTATTACACAAACCGTAAGATTGAGTGAGAGAGAGAAAAAGAGAGAGAGAGTCCATTAGGTATAAGTAATAACATCCCATTTAATTTCAATTTAAATTTTCTTATGGATTGAATCGCGATATAATAATTCTTTATACTGAGTATCATCCCACCGCTGTCACTGATCGGTGGTATCTTCTCTCATCGTCGACGATAATATATATATATATATATATATATATATATATATATATATATATATATATATATATATATATATATATATATATATATATATATATATATATATATATATATATATATATATATATATATATGTATATATATATATATATATATAACTGGACATAAACGACACTTGCATTATTCATTGAAGAAAAATAATCTACTCTCTTATATACATACATAGATATATATGTATATATATATTTATGTACTTATCTATATATGTTTTGTGTAGTTGGTAATGGTTTTCAAAGGCAGCGATATAGTGTTAATTTCTCAGAAAAGAAGATACCTCCAATATAGCAATTAAAAACTTGAAACATTTCCTTCATTCCTATATACCGTAAATACTATTTTAATTATCCCATCGTCTTACCTATTACAGATTTCTAATATCATCGGGAAGAATTTTACTTCCGGAAATTTCTTTTCACTTGAGAATATAAAATTCTATGTAATTTTTCCGGGTTTAAATACCTTATACATATAAGAATATAAAAAACGAACGTTTATAGGTATGTACATACATACATGTGTCTCCCTGTAGCGAGTCATTCAAAGAAAGAAATCTAAAAATTGATTCATATTTGAGTTACGTATATACAATTTTTATATATATATATATATATATATATATATATATATATATATATATATATATATATATATATATATATATATATATATTTTTTTTATTTTTTGACTAGGTACTTCGTGTCTTTCTTCTTGATAAATTCCATTATATGGACATATATAGATATAATGCATGTGTATGTCAGTTTACAGTAACAGTGCATTAAAAAAAAAAAAAAACATTTTTTATATCGTAAACGAAATACCTGAATTTGGTATGTCTGCAGCTACGGGGCACATGGGTACGCCTCGCTTTCGCACCTTGATAAACGACGCGTTGAAACTTGTTGTCGAAAAGAAAAAAAAAAAAGAAAGAAAAAATCAAAAAATTAAAACAAATTTATTTTAACGCCTTGGGGTAATTATGACGGACTGGTCCATGGCAGGTGTGGATGATATAAATCCACCCAGAAATATAACTTGATTTCATATATTATAAGAGAATATCAACAGCATTAAAAAAACGATAATTTCACTCCGTTTCGACTTGATATCAATATTAATTTATTTATGCTAATCAAAACTCTTCGATCTTCTATTACCATTTATTTTTTTTTTTTTTCAATTCGTTTCTTCTTGAGTACAGAAATATGATCCAATTATGTCAGAATTTTATTTACATATTTTTCAAAAACTGCGATATATACAGTTTCGAGTTTATATATATTCTTCATTTTATTTTATATCCAAAGTGCAGTGATAAAATATTGTAAAAAATTAAATTTTAATTCACAATTCACATATAAAAATTGGCAAAATTAATTCAAAACAGAATTTAGATTTGGATTTCGATACCTACAGGGAAAGTTTATAATCATTTCGCTGGTCAATAGGTATATACATATATATATATATATACGTGCTCGTGCTAATAGTTGTATACGAAATCAGTTGATTTAAGTAAAAGTTTATTTTTTTAACAGAAATTACGTCAGTCATTTCGTAGGTAATTGTAATTTCACGTGAGTATAATACTCAAGTTAACTTCTACTTAAAAAATTAAATGTATAGTACATAATGATCGTTAGAAATAACTTATAACAAACACGTCAGGGCTTAAAATTCATTCTGAACTATCAGAATCAGTTTAGCTCATAGCATTAATATTTTAGAAATTGGGTGAAACTGTCGTTGTAAAGAAACACAAATTGATGTATTAGCTGTTATATAGTAGCTGGTAGGATATATAGGTTAAGGTATAACGTTCAAATTTGAGAAATTTGATTAAAATACACCACACGTGATTTAACGATACGTTTTGTTTACGACCATTTAACATAATCCATAAATCAGGAGTTTTTTTTTTTTTTTTCCTTAAATCTCTATATAATCTAACATGCAGTAAACGTTTAGGACAATACGATACAAATGTCAGACTTTGATTTCTAATTTCTTATTTCTATATAATACCCACGAAAAACTGTCGCAAAATTTTTAATCGCAATAATATGTTAACGAAAAATTTATACTGAATTGGAATTATTTTTATCAATTTAAAAATTAATATTAATTTTTTTGGAATTGGGGCAACAGGTGACTCCACTTCGATGATCGGAATTTAAAGTATAATTATTTGAGATATGTCATACGTATATACCTACATGTCTAATTATCAAAACCAGTAATGTTAATATTAGTTTTTTTTTTTTTTTTTATTTCTTTTTTTTGAAAATTCCAAGTAAACGTTAGTTTTATTTAATGAAATACAATTAGAGCAATATACAGTCTCGTAATATACTCATTGATAGATTTCCCAGGACGCATATTTCCCATACTGTGATAGATTTCTATATCTATAATATGTAATTAAATATTCTTCATATTATTATAGAAAGTTTTCAAATAATTTTTCCATACAATTTAATTAAATCGAACGATTTTCTATCCTCGATTATTAATAAGCAAATCATTTTTTACTGTTTTATTTTTCTGTTTTGAATTTATTTGTAATCATTGCAGTTTATTCAGATATGTTACCGATATTTTTTTTCTTGTGATGGCAATTTTGTTTTTTTTTTTTTTTCAGGTACTTTTCGACAAAAAAAGACATACGTATTCCTCAAAAAAAATTATTCGTCATCCGGTTCCAATTTATGATCTTTCAAATCAGAAAAAAATTCTTTTCGACTAGAGTGTATCCTCCGATTTTTTCTCAAATAAATTCACCAAAAAGTACATTAAAAACCGCATCTTTTTGTGTCTATCTCATCGTGGAGAAATGATTTTTCGATTATTTCTATTTGGATGAAACTGTGAAAAACTGGGGAATGTCCCATATGTATATAAATTTGTATTAGTTATATAGCATTATAGTTTATAAACTAAGCTATAGAGGTATAGAAGTTATACCGTGCGTAAAAACGGTTCATTTTAAACGATCAATGATTATTTTTATTACCCATTTATAATATCCATTTAAATAATAACAATCTAAGTTCGTTAATGTACCCTGCTAGGCGTTCGTTTGCAGTCTTGCGCAGTTAATTGATCGAAGTATATATATGTAGGTATGTGCATAACTAAATATATACATATGCAATCTTTATATGTATTATATATATAAAATATAACTGTCGTGGTTAATTCAGCTAGGAAAGTCGACTGTATGCGCGGAAATGTTGCGGAACGTGTATCTAGGTACCTAGAACGTTCATAAATCATTATAATGTGCGAATTTGAAAAACAAAAAAAAAAAAAGAAAAGAAATTTATGCATGTATATACATATGTTAAAAAAATATAAAAAGAAAAAAAAAGAGAGAAAAAAAATCGTAATGAAAAGGCCTCTTTCACACCACTATTTTAATGCTGATAACCCGGAAACGAAACTCAATTGGCACGAGTTACCTACTACGACGAGCTAGTAAGTCACATACATACGTCTGTACTTATATACCTACCTTTACCTAATTGTAAGTCATATAGGAAATAAATTATCCATAATTTGCTAAACAGCTCGTATCTTCATGTATCTTCGAAATAATTACACCTCGAAGTGAAGAATGACAAAACAAAAAAACAAGAAAAAACGGAGTAAAGAAATATAATAATATTAAAAAAAAAATTTTTGAAAAAATTATCCAGTAATTTACACCGTCAATTATTATCTACACATATCTCTACGTAATTATTCGAGATCGCAATTAATTTAAATTTATTACTCAAAGATGTATATATTTAATATATTCAAATCATATTATATTCCTTCGTTGAATTGTGAATTAAAGTGTTAAAGGGAAGAAAGAGAAAAAAAAAAATAAAAAATTATAAATCGTGCTTATATTATAAATTTTGGAGGTGAAAGTGTAAATGGATTATGGATAGATGGTATAAAATATAGACTCTTCATTTCTTTATAACTCTATAACCTATAGGCATCCATATATAAATACATACCTATATTAATCTAATTATGTATTCAAGATGTACATAAACTATTCATCAGACGTATCGATTAATGAATTCAAGTGTTTAAATTGACCGGTAATTAACCAAATAGAACAAAATATTCTTGCTTGGTATATTAAAGCAGTGAAGAAATTTTCTATCATAATATATTATGTATATTAGATTCAAGCCTCTAAATCACGGATATATCAACTACATCGATATCGATTAGGTGGAACAAATTCCTGTTGCATTACACGATAGGCAACCAACGCATCGTTACTCTATACCAACCTGCGCGTAGCCCATCTGCGCATATACCTACGTCCATCAGCGACATCTAGCGTAGATTCGAAGCAGAATTGAGATAATCGCTTAGCGTATGTATGAGGTTAATATTCTCAATTGTTAGAGGATAGAATAGAAAGACCTTCGGTTTTAATTTTAACGACGTTTCGCATCTTTGAGTATCCCAATATTTTAAATATTAGTGGATATTAGACCGTTTCAAAAAAAAAAAAAAATCGACTATTTTTCATTTTCAAAGAGTACCTAAGTCAAAAATATTGTTCCAAATGACGAATAAAAAAAAAATACTGTCAAAGTTTGAGCTGTTAATATTAATATTAAGAGGTGACTCATCGCGATTTTCTATTTTTTTATTTTTGTTTCGATTTTTTTGAAACGATCTAGTGTATATGTATAACAGGTAGTTTTACTCGATAATATAACCGCTGACTTCAATTATTACTAACTCGATGTAAGATTTATCGCTATTATTATATTTCTTCTCGCAGTATGTCAGCTTGGCAGATGGCGCTGGTAATATTATAACAACTGTACGTAATTCATGTATATAAATATATATTTAATGACATGCGATGGTGATAATTCAACTCTTAAGCGAGTGCAACCATGCGGTGTACAGTATGAAACGAATTATGCAATCGTTAATGGTGCGATAATGGTGCAGTTGAATTTTGCGTTTCTTATCATCATCTAGATGTGTAAAATTCGTATTATGTTCTATACGATAAAATAAATTGCAAAAATGATATTCGAACGATTTTCGAAATTCTATAATCGTGTAGGTAATAAAAAATGATAGTAGGTAGTATAACAGTTGGAAAAAAATCAGGAGAAAAGTAAATAAAAATAATATTTTAGAAAAATTAAAAAAATCGAATCGATCGTTTAGTATAAATTTTGTGCGAAAAATAATGAGAGTTAAGTTTTCGAGGAATGATAAAAATGGCGTGAAATGGTGTCACACAACGGTGAAAGTGGTCACCTCCTAGACTCGCCTCTGCTACAGCTATACATATATACATGCTATTATTTCAAATTCCTAGTCGAACATATTTTGCATAAAAAAAATAGTATCTATACCTACCTATACGTCTATACGTATTGAAAACCGCACGCCACGCTAACAGCTCCGGTATAACGAGAAATGGCGCGCATGTTCATTCGTGCGAAACTGATCGGCTATTCGAGCCGACAACTAGTCTTGCACAAAACGCCTTTACCTTAGATATATCTAGACGTTATAAAATTCGCAAATTAACGCTTGGGGATACTCAAATATAAAACAAAAACAGTTCTTTTACAATCGCGAAATGAAATTGCGTCGAGATTTGTCGATAGATCAAAAAAAAGAAAAAAGATTGACCTGTGGGCCAACCCTAAAACTTCCCGCTGTGTTAAATACGTTACGATCAGTAATGTCAGTTATTCTTTGAATAACTTTGAAACTACTCGACCGATCGATTCCAAGATCTAATCAGATCTAAGTCTTGATGAATCCTTTCGATCGCCGCAAGAATCATTCAAATCGGTTAATTCGTTCCAAAGGTATCGTACGAGAAAAAGAGAAATTTTTGTCGTGCAATATCTTTTAAACCAATCGTTAGATTTTGATGAATCTTGCGGCGATCGAAAGGGCTATCCAAGACCTAAGTCTGATCAAGTTTTGAGACTAATCGCACGAACAGTTTAGGAGTTATGCGCTAAAAACATGAAAAAAAAATTGTTTTTCAATTTGTATTTCTCAAATAACTTTGAAACGACTCGACGGATCGACTCCAAAATCTAATCAGATCTAAGTCTTGATAAACCCTTTCGATCGCCATAAGGACCATTCCGATCTGTCGATTCGTTCTAAAGATATCGTACCGCAAAAATTTGTTTATCCACACACGCACATACAGACGTCCATCCAAAAATAGTCAGAATAGCTTCCTGGGACCCCAAAACGTCGAGATCTGATGAAAACTTGATTTTCAAAAATCGGACTGAAACCAATAACTTCCCTTTTTTTTTGGAAAATTTTTAATTTTCATTGCAGGAAGTTAAAAAACCAAAAATGATAAAAATCAAAAGAGTTTGAGTATCCCATATCGCAATTGCATGCAGTTAAAGGGAAGTTAGATGCAATCTTTATTTTATGTTTTTTTTTATCTTTGTTCCTTTTTAGTGTAGCTCAGTAAACGTCAATTACGTTTATTAAAGTACCTGGCTAAAGCGTTTGCACAATTTACATGTTCTACGTATAATATAAGTAGAGCTACTGCAGTTTAGATCTGATTATCCTTATAGTAAATTTATATTTGCATAGTAGAAATAGCCGAGCTACAGCCTTTCTTACGTTAACCATAATTCTAAAACTAAGAGACGCATTACCATACACCACGTATAATGTATGTTCGTCGTATGTAGGAACTTCTAACATGAGTATGGATATATCGTTAATCTAACGATGAGAGAAAAATAGAAATGGAATGGATTTCACGATGTGCTGCAATAATCTTGAATCTAACTTCTTTCCTGATTCAATAATCGACAGGACTTGCCTTATCCTATATTCAATCACATGTTTCGGGTGAAAATTCAGTTTTTGGAAATGAAATATTTCTCCTGGAGTATCTTATTTAATCGAAAAACGCTGCGATAATATTAAATTCGTTACTTGTACAGGTTACATTAACAAGTAATATAAATTCGCAAATGGACTTCCTGATTGTATGTATGTGTAGAAGAAAAAAAAAAATAAATAAAAAAATAATGTGAAATCAAATCAACGTGTAACATACTTTCTATAGCAATAATGTTGATGCAAAATATTCCATGTATTTGAAGAAAATATGACGGTAAAGTTTTAACGTCATTTGATTTAACTTTAAATCACTAAAAACAACTTCCATACAGTCAAATATTAATTTCATAATCAGTACATACACACGTTGATTACATATGGATGATTTGACCGGACTAATTTAAAGTCTCTTTTACAACATCCCGGAAATCTAAAAAGTAATTATAGCGTAGATGAGATCCTATACTACATTGATTAATATGCTTTATTGACAAAGTTTTTACGAAGTATAAGATAAGATTGAAACTTAAACTTGTACTATAATATTAATATATATAATAATTAAAATGTCAACTAGAATGTGAATTTTGAGAATTAATATCGATTAACGAATCGCTAATAATAATACTCGCATACCTATAACCATACTGCATAAGATATGTAACGTGTGCTGTAATATTTTATGAAAAAAAAAAAAAAAAAAAAATACACATTACCATGTAGAGAAAAAAAAATATATAACCTATAAAACGAGGGGGAGAATAGAGAGAGTCATCAGAAGCATTCACTATTCTTTCTTGGTATACATCCTCGAGGCTAAAATCAACGTGTAAAATAAAAAAAAAAACATCTCGAATATGTTATGTAAAGTAAAAAAATTAAAAAATAAAAATAAAAGAGGGGAGGATATAAAAAAAAGGATTCAACACTTTTGAGACCGTCTAGTGTAAAAAAAATATACGTAACATTAAGTGAATTAATGCGCAGGGAATCCTTCCTGGACTTTTTAAACGACTATGGGCTTATTAATTAGACCAGTTTGTTAAATCACGATTAAGAAATGATGGATCAGTAGTTATGTGTGTATGATGATGATGATGATAAAAGGCGGTTTAACACGCATGTAAATAAAAAAAGGGAGTATAAGGTACTTGCATAATTGGCAACACATAAAATACCACTTGAATTTTTTAACGACTACTTAACCTTTCACTGTATGATACTCATGCTACATGAACGCTCTTTAGCCTGGGGTGATCGATCACTCAGAAGATAATCGGGCGTGTGATATCGATCAAACAAACGGCAAACTTTCATGTCTACATGTAGTTAGGAAGTAATTATAAAATTAATGCATTTTCTTGTCGGTTCGTTGACCACACAATGCGTTTAAATAAAATTGGGTGTGTGTGTTTGTACAGAATTGCACATTAATGCTTTTAACACGAACGTAGCTGCGCTCGGAATCGTGAACGTCGACTCAATCGACCAGTCAATGAACAAATTACTTCGTTCGAGAAATATAAGTATACGTTTACAACTTCAAGTCGTTCAAACAACATTGTTGATCTGTCTTGACGCGCAGTCTGTCTGCTAAACGTCGACTATGGGCGCATGGTGGCGCTAGTAGATTTAATGTCCATGTGTTTAATGACTAGATGCTGATTTTTCAGAAATCCTTCATAATGCAAGCGAAAATAAAGTTTTTTTTTCTAGTAAAAATGAAAAAGGAACAAGATCCACGTTTTTAAAATAGCAAAAATTTTCCTTTTTAATTTATTCATTTATTTCTGACTTAGTTTGTTTTCTGATTCTTTGTTTCTTTTTTTTTTTTTTTTTTTTAATTTTCACACAATCGAAAACGGGTTATGATAAACGAAAGTTTATAGTTGGATTATAAATGATAATATCAAACGTACAAATGCGTATTACAGAACTGTACCGTTTTAATCGGTGACGACACGACTTTCGATCTGATCGCTCTATCTTAAAAAACGAAACTGTAAAAAGTAAAGAAAAAAAAAAAAGAAAAATAAGAAATCAAGCTACTTGCTTGCTCGTTTATTGAACATTAATTCATTGCGTTGTTATATTATTACAGTGCATGGATTCAGATTCTTATAATAATAAACATAATAATAAAAGAAGATCAAAAGATCCGAGATTATAATTGCCTATGAAATACGTAAACCACCGTTCAACAGGTTACCAAGATTTAACACACATGGTTTTAATATGGATACATGGTGTACGATATAAAAATTTATCAAATTTTTCTTACACCGTATTAAAAATTATAGTTTCTTAATTTTTATTTTAAGATACATTAAATATTATTATTAATTAATTAATGTTTATGGTTTAATTTTTTATTTTTGAGTTCATTCTAATTCTACAATTTTAGAAAGGGTCAATTTATCGAATTCTCTAACTGGTATCGAGCAGTTCATTAATATTTGCTTTTCAGAAATAATAAGTAAAGTTTTTGTAAGCTGCACTGGCTTTATTACTGTATAATAAATTTCTATATAGAAACGAGAATGACGTTAATGAATACATATTAAAAACGGCACACCCTATATACACGCATTATAATTTATACACCCGAGGTTTCGATACGCTTGGTATATAGTAGCCGATCTGTCTTATAAACGCTACCTATAAGAACCGTTTTTTGTTTTTTCCTTTTTGACCCAGCTGGTATATACGAAAGTTACTTTACACACGGTTTCCTATTTTATAATCATACGTTATCGACTACTATGTTGCACATTTTCTACAGCTGAAAAACAAGTATCTACTGTGTCAAGATGTGAAAAAGGAAAATTCCTGAACAGATAAGAAAAAAAAAAGTTGAAAAATTCTTGCCATTTCAATGTGTAGATGATTTTGCAATCTTTGAATCCGAGTCGAAGAGTCACGTATTTAAAAACTTCCGAATGATTTAAATTACGAATTCTTTTGAAACGATTTCGAATTCTTTAAGAACGTTATAAAATTTGGAATATATCAAAATTCAAAGAGCCGAAAAATCGAAGCTAATTATAAACGCGGAATGCACTCTTCATGTCCAAAAATTTCAAGACTCTCTATATCCAATATCGGAAGATCTTAAAATCCGGAAACGGAATCGCGTTATATATAATATAATTCAATTATTAAACTGGCCCTGACCTAAATTCTGATTCACGATGGGTCACGTTCAAGCTACAATTCTCCTTAACTGTGGAGAGGAATGAGTCGTTGGACAACGGAATGGCAACTCTCTTGGTGTAGTGAAAGTCCCTTTGATCAGTAAGGTACCGTTTGACCGGTCTGGTCTTTTTACACTAACGCAGTAATACAGGCCAGACCATGCTGTACGTCTGTTACTACTCATTGACGAGATCGTCCTCTGCAGAGCACATTGAACATTTTTAAATATTATTAATTAAGCTTAGAATATAAATTAAAGAGTAAAAACAGGAGAATAAATAAATAAATAAATTTAATGATTTTCTTAATTATTTTCAAATTGCAAATTATCACCCTGTATATAGTTTTTATATATATATATATATACTGTAATTTATAACATTGAAAGAGAAAATTCCCACGAGTTTAAATGAACGATTTGGAATCTTTGTAATTTTCTTTCCCTTTTGTATATAATGTGTATATATGTATCTACATGTATGTATGTACATGCATTATACATATATTCACATATCTATGTATGTGTGTAAAAGATAATCATTTGAAAAGTGAAAATACCGTACTGACGCATATGCCTCAGATCACTTCTGTACGTGACCAATAAAATTATTTCTCTTCTCGTTTCCTTATACATTTCTATACTTATACAGGTTGCAACCAAGAAGATGATTATACACCTATTGTATAGACCGCATAATGGTTTTTAGTTTGTGTGTTAATTATATGAAAACAATTTTACAATTATAGATATATTTTATCATTTTAGATAAGGAACTGACACGCTATGATTCTGTAATTATAGATTATGATGTTATTAGCTATTATAGATATATATATATATATACATATAGGTATACCTATTAATTATCAAGATTCTTAAGAGCCGTAAATTAGGAATCTATTTATGGCCATTGATCATCGACCTAACACTTAGAGTCGTATAATTAGGCAAAAATTAACCGTGAAAAACTATAAATTCATTTTTTAAATTAAAGGTTAACGTTATAATTCTTGATGAAAAATTTCAAGCTTCGTTTACCAATTATTTATATACATCGTTGAAAAAAAAATAAAAAATAATACAAAATCGCCTAAGATCAGGAAATATTTATCGATTAAAAAGCGAGTGTAATAAATCGGTTCAAAGTTCACTGCAGATCTAGTTGATAAAGTTAATTTCGATTAAGAATTTAGCTTCCGTAAGATCTTTAATTTTCACTTTTCATCACCTACGGTGATATAAGTGAAGTATTGGTTTTGGTCGAAAAGTGACTTTTGCTCATTTCAACGAATTTTCACGTTTTCGACCCTCTAGAATCCGAGAAACAGGTTTTTGGAAAGATGTCGGTCTGTCTGTCGGCCTGTTCGACAAACTCGCGCGGTGATCTCGGAAACGGCTCGATGAAAAAATCTGAAATTCACAGGACTTTACAACCAAATGATGGGCATGAAAAATTACCATGTCTCATTTAATTTGAACTTCCGGTTCTACCGGAAATGAATCGATTTTCGCTGCTTTACTGACAAACCTATACTTTTTTTCTCTGTATTACCTTTCTGAATGAAAGAATATATTCTTCCGAGTTGAGAATTTCATATATATAAGGCATTCCTTGTCAATGACATCAAAAAAATTGTAAATATACCCAGATCGAATTAGAATGAATGCACTGTATAAAATTGTTGTTTATCAATATATAGGGCGATCCTTGCCAATGACAATAAGAAATTGTAAGTGTACACAGATCGAATTGGGATTAAACGCACTGTATGAAATCGTTGTTTGTCAATATATAGGGCAATTTTTTTATATGAAATTTTCAATTTTGATCTTTTTTTTTCGGTTTTTCACTACTTTTTCACTATTTTTTTAAACCCATCCTTTTTTTTTCTGTTTGATGAAAAGTACTCCAAAAAACTGTTTTTCCGGCTTGTTTTTTTCTTAGCTTCTAGAAATTGTTTCAAATTATTACTCGTGTGAAAAAAAAAAATTTGGGATTGATCCGATATTATTGATACATTATAATAGCTTAACTGTGCAGTAACAGCTTGTAGATACGAGGTTATGATCGGGTGAGAGTTAATCTCTTCATACTACCGTAAGATTAACCGCATGGTGTTGAATAAATATTAAGTAGTCTATATAGGTATATATATATACATATATTATACTTGTATATATAAAACTGATTAATAATTCAGTGAACGGAACTGTAACAGCGTAACGTGTTTTGTTGGCAGATCGGTACTAGATATAAATCACTATACGAGATATCAGTTATATATAGGAGACTTTTACCTCTCGTTGTTGTATGTTCCGGTTTTATGTGAGCACGTGGGAGTCAATAATTTGTCGTTAAATATTAGTGGAAAAAAAAAAAATATATAATGATAATAGTTTATTAAATCTGACATTTAAATAATTAAACAATAAATTATATACCTAGACTTGAGTATATAATGATCACCCGAGGCTTAATTGTATTTATATACATATCGGTATAATATGATCGGTATATGACATATAGATATATACATATATCCATAATCCTGCGTAACGGTATTTTATTAAAATATTTCAGAACTGGAACTAAGCCGAAATCTGATCATCGTCACACCTATTATTAAAATTCTCTTCCTTTGTTTTTTTTTTTATTTTCATTATACATTTATACCATAAATTAAAAAAGTTTACATGTTTTGAAAGTGCGTGTCATGAAGACCCTTATAATTCAATCATGTGACTTAATTTTTCATGGAACATATGAAATCTATATACTCTTTTATTTGCTCTCATAATTCAAGAAGTTTATTGGCGGTGACAAATAATTGGGACAAAAATTGATTTAGAATGTGATTTCCTTTTTTTTTTTTTTTTTTTTTTGACATTTTTGAATCAGATCTGTATACAGTCATGTAACAGTCACAAGCTAATGAAGTACAAGTCTTCTTATTTTTTTTCTTTTTCTTTCTTTTATTTTTTAGGCAATTTAAACGTGGGTAGTTTTTCACCGCGGGCCTAACCCTAAAGGCAATACGAATTAGTGAGTAGAATACTAACAGTGGGATAACGATTGCCACAGTTAATAATCCGATAGTATATCCTTGTCAATCAGGGAATTTAAACTGACGTTTAACCTCGTGTTTTAAATAAACAAAAAATAGAAGAGAAGATAATAAAAGATTTTATATTTATTATAATATTTATTTTACCTTAAAATAAGAAAAAAAAAAAAAAACGTTGAATAATCTTGAAATATATATATATATTTTTTTTTTTTTAAATACTTTATAAGTAGCGTAAATTGAATTTTTATTGACTAATTTTATGTTACCTAGATTCCGGATTAACGTGTAATAAATAAAAGTTTGAAAAAAAAAAAAAAAAAAAATTAAACCGTAAAACTGGTTTCTAATCTGTTAATTCTATTGGAACTAGATTAACCCATGTCAAACAATATTACATAAGAGTTTAGAAATTGTATAGAATTTAATTCAGTGGATTAAAAATTTACTGGGAACATATTAATAAAATTTTATTTAGAGGTAACTGGAATTGACAATTTTATAAAAATAAAGGAAAATTATTCTAATAAAAATCTGAATTTATCTATATACTTAAATATATTTAGATCTATATATGTGAAATAAGGTAACTTAAAAGACAATTATGGTATATATAAATTTGAAATAATAAATTAAATCTATACCAACTCGAGGGATTTATGAAGGGAAATATATTAATTTTATGTATTTAGGTTACATATAATATGTATATTGGTATATATATTTGTATATATAATATATAATAGAAAGTGACCAGAGATTGGGAAAGTCTAAATAGTAGATTGTACATATATACTCGTATATACATATGTACGTATTATGTACCTACATAATTATACATAGATATTCGGAGATGGAATATTCGTGATCGTTTGATATACATAAGAATAAAAGAAAAAAAAAGAAATGAATAAATAAATGGAGCTTTTTTTACAGAGTTTTTACGATCTTTTCTAATTCTTTAATCTGCTAATGACTTTATATACACACGTGCCTCAAGTGATACGAAATCAAATTCTTTCATAGTCTGATCTGATGAAGAACCCGAGGATGTGCGTGATCGTCATAAATCAAACGTTCAAATCTAATTTCACTAGATTAATCGCTCATGGTTATTTATTTCAAGATTATACCTCATATATATATATGTACTAGCTCTTTCTTTTTTTCTATCTTAACATGCCATGCGGTATAACCTAACCTTAATTATATTAAATCATTTCATTTGAAGTGAAAATTTTCATTCCAATTGCTGTATGGTTACACTATGTATATATGTATGTGATTGATCAATTCATTCACGTGTATATCTTGTATAGTTATTAAAAAAAAAAAAGAAGTCAATAAATAGATTAAAATTTATAATATTCATAATGACGTAACGAAAAAACGTGATTCAATCGACTAAATTCTGTCCTATATATTATATATACCTACACATGATATCTGTATTTATCCCGTTCATGATTTTTATTTATTCATATCGATTAGCCGATGCCTTCCCCTCCTCTTCTACCGCGGGGGATTTAATTCGAGAGTGTTAGATTATTAAGAAAGGAAACAAAAAATAAATAAAAAACGTATGTATGTGCGTGTGTATATATCGCGGCGAAAGTATGTAGTACATACCTACGCCGATAACTAATTTTACGCCGATCTATTGCGTTCGCGATTTAAATTAATGTGGTGGTCGATACAAGATCTATATACATATATACATGATATACGAAGGTGATGTTATTTTTCCTCCTTTTTTCTTAGTTTAGTTGTTTTTTTTTTTTTTTTGCCACCACCATGTAGCAGATTTCATTCATGCTTATTAATATTCCATATTTTTTTACTTTCACATAGATTATATATTACAACTTTTATATGTATATACGATGTGTAAATTATTAACTTAGAACTCTAATAATAATAATATGAAGCGTATATTATACCTATATGAAATAAAGTCTGTCAAGTTTGCAGCAATCACTCGGATCTCATGGCTGGTTAATGTCCACGTGCCACTAAATGTCCAGTTTCGTTTACCAAACCTATAAATATATATTTGTAGATGTAGAAAAATAAATAAAAATAAGAAACACCTCATCCTAATACTTATACCTCACGATATAAAATCTGACGGTTTATCCCACAAGTGTATAAGATATCTATGGGTAGGTACTTATAACAGGTGTATACACTCCACAATTATTACGTTTGAAAACAGTATAATGACCGATTACAATTTATCGGCTTGAAAAATAAATAAATAAGATCAGGAAACCGGTTGACCTGTGGGCCAACCCGAAAACTTCCCGCTGTGTTAAATACGTTACAATTAATTCATACTATTGTCTTTATAATAAATTAAAGGAGGTTATAAGTATAATTAGTTTTCCCTATACAAATCTTTTTTTCTTCAATTTCTATTCTTCGAATAACTTTGAAACTACTAGACCGATCGATTCCAAAATCTAATCAGATCTAAGTTTTGATGAACCGTTTCGATCGCCGCAACAATCATTCAAATCGGTTAATTCATTCCAAAGGTATCGTACGACAAAAAGAGAAATTTTTGTCGTGCAATATCTTTTACACCAATCGTTCGATTTTGATGAATCTTACGACGATCGAAAGGGCTATCTAAGAGCTAAGTCTGATCAAGTTTTGAGACTAATTGCACGAACAGTTTAGGAGTTATGCGCTAAAAACATGAAAAAAAATTGTTTTTTAATTTTTATTTCTCGAATATCTTTGAAACTACTTGGCCGATCGACTCCAAAATCTAATCAGATCTAAGTCTCGATAAACCCTTTCGATTGCCATAAAAGCCATTCCAATCGGTCGATTCGTTCTAAAGATATCGTACGACAAAAATTTGTTTACACACACACAGAGATACGGACGTCCATCCAAAAATAGTCAGAGAAGCTTCCTAGGAGCCCAAAAACGTCGAGATCTGATGAAAACTTGATTTTCGAAAATCGGACCGAAACCAATAACTTCCCTTTTTTATGAAAATTTTTAATTTTCATTGCGGGAAGTTAAGTTTTTTTTTTTTGTAAATAAATTTGGAGAAAGTTGTTCAAGATGTACATACATACAATAACTTCCTCCCACCCTTCAATTTATTTTACTATCTGGATATATGTATGTACATGTTTCGCATCAGTAGTCAAGGTTATTCAATGGGTTATATTTTCATTTCGTAATATCACCGACGCGTGACCGCACGATTGTTCGCGTTGTACACTATGCGAAAATGAGAGGTAAAAAAACAAAAAAACAACAAAAAAAAAAAAAAAACGATACATGTTGTCGAATTTCGGACAATAACTATACCCTACAAACTGACAATAATAGGCCACTTTTTCACAGCACAGTATCATAATTGTTCCCACTAACAATTGACTCGCATTGTTCAATCGAACTGATCATTTTTATCAGATTAAAAACACGTTTGTATAAATTTATCTACTTTTTATTTATTTTTTTTTTTTTTTTGTTACAGAAAATCGTAACTAAATCAATCAATTAATGACAAACAATTTATCACATTCCTTATATACATACCATTCTTAAATAAATATTTCTCTAAATCTATGGTTTTCATAAAAATTCAAAAATTTTTGCAACTCTCGTCAAATTTTTTTAAAAAATTTTTTTCAGGCCTTAAAACTGTTTGGTATAGTTATATGGGTCGTTCTAAGAATTGAATGAACAAAATAATAATAATAATAATTCGTACGTGGTTATGTATCGGTTCAGTGAATTTGATCACGGTAATTAATCCGGGAAGACGCAGACACAGACTCGATATTATAAAATTGTAGTACAATGACCTGAAGCTGTTCATTTAATTGGCATACTTGAATTTGAACCTAGCCAATGTCCGGAGGATATCTATACCGTAGAAATCTGATAAAATGTACGTATCAAGTTCTTTCAAAAACGATACATTGCGAGTACAATAATTTTCGAAATGATTTAGGAATGTTAATGTGGGAGAGTAAAGAGAGTGGAAAACAAGCAGGTAAATCGGCTAACCACGATGGGCCAGACCTAAAACTTCCCGCCCAAATATTTCAAGGAAAAAAAAAAAAAAAACACATGTATGAAGATTTCCTAATATAATTATTGGTAGGAAATTTTCAGATGAGAGAGATGAAAAAAATCTGACCTTGTATTCGTGATCAACGATCGATATAACCCTGAGATACCAATTTTTATTCGAATCCGTCGATCCTTTATCGAGATATCGTCGATTGGATTATTTTTTTCAAAATTTTGTTCTTCGAATATCTCAAAAACTACTGGTCCAATCAAATCCAGAATCTAATCAGTTCTAAGTTCAGAGAAACCGCGTCGATTGATACCAAATTCATAAAAATCCGATCATTTGTTCTCCAGATATCGTTGGACATAAAAAGTGATCACACACAGCCATCCCCATTCATCCATCTGAAAATGGTCGGGGGTGATTCTCTTGACCTTGAAACGTGGAGATCTGATGAAAACTCAATTTTTCATTTTCGGGATGATTACAATAATTTCCCTCTTGCTAAAGCGGGAAGTTAAAAAGAAGAAAATAATATCGTCTTTTGATAAAACCGATTTATAATTAAATATCCTGATAAAATGACGTGTATCCTTTAAGGACGTGAGTTAATGTACATCTTACATAAGAATGTCTCTTGCTTTCTCACTGTATATCTCCTCTTTGTAAATATAGTCCGTTAAAAAAAAAAAAAAAAAAATCCCTTAACCAAAATCCTTCTCATCAACATCTCATTGCTATTGTCACAATTCTGCGGTGATCCGCAAGTGGTCAGTCCGTTTCGTTTGCGGATTAATATAACGTCAGGTCAATGAATCCGGCGCGGTTTATAGTTGGGCAAAAAATGTCCTCCACAACCGACATCCGTGTATAAACAATTATTATACCTACACACACACACACACACGAAAATGTCTGTCTAGGCGTTGGCGGTACCTACTACTTGCATGTCGGTCAGTTTCGTTTCTTCCGCGTTTGGCCTTTCGAAGTTTTTGAGGTATAAACCACGCGACTATAAATACATTACTCACAATCAATCTTCCGACTATAATATCGCGATGAAAACATGAACATAAAATGAACCTTGAGATCACTATCGCAAAATCGGAGATACGCGTGTTCCGCATTCAGAAACAATTTTTCTGCCACAGGGCGGACCAAGATCGTATAATTGGACTTTATGTTATATAGCAACGGCGGGATTCCCCGGGCAAGAAAATCACGTCTGACGGTTAAATTGCTGTCGTTATTTTACCTCAATTTATCGATACGTGCAACAGCAACAGCAACAGCAACACGAACACCGTGAACGGATACAGGGTGCAGATTACAAGCCGTCAAATACGTGTTTATCGATTTAGTCGATATAACAACCATACACGAGGATAAATTTATCATCGTTTTAGAAATTTCCGCATTTCACTACCGATCAAATGTCCATTTTTTAACTTTCCGCAATGAGAATTGAAAAGTTTTATACAAACGGGAAGTTATTGGTTTCGGTACGATTTTCGAAAATCGAGTTTTCATCAGATCTCGACGTTTTGAGGTCCTAGAAAGCTATTCTGACTATTTTTGGATGGACGTCCCTGTACGTGTGTGTGTGTGTGTAAACAAATTTTTGTCGTACGATATCTTTAAAACAAATCGACCGATTGGAATGGTTCTTATGGCGATCGTAAGGGTTTATCAAACTTAGATCTGATTAGATTTTGGAGTCGATCGGTCGAGTAGTTTCAAAGTTATTTGAAAAATAAAAATTAAAAAACAATTTTTGTTCATGTTTTTAGCGCGTAACTCCTAAACTGTTCGTACGATTAGTCTCAAAACTTATTCAGACTTAGGTCTTGGATAGCCCTTTCGATCGCCGCAAGATTCATCAAAATCGAACGATTGGTTTAAAAGATATTGTACGACAAAAATTTCTCTTTTTCTCGTACGATACCTTTAGAACGAATTAACCGATTTGAATGATTCTTGCTTCGATCGAAAGGGTTCATCAAGACTTAGATCTGATTAGATTTTGGAATCGATCGGTCGAGTAGTTTCAAAGTTATTCGAAGAACAGAAATTGAAGAAAAAAAGATTTGTATAGGGAAAACTAATTATACTTATAACCTTCTTTAATTTATTATAAATACAATAGTATAAATTAATTGTAACGTATTTAACACAGCGGGAAGTTTTCGGGTGGGCCCACAGGTCAACCGGTTTCCTGATTTTTTACTATACGAATATATTCTTAAAATTTCGAACGGTCAAAGTTCCGAATTATATCATTTCAAACGATTTTGAATTCTCAAAAACGTTCAAAATTCGGAACTTTGACTCGACCCCCCCCCCCCCCCCCCCCCCTCCCCCCTCCTCCCTCGCCTGTCACACATTATTTTAAACCAATTTCAAAACGGTTTAAGAAATTTGGGCAACGCCTAGTCCAAATAGGGTTGTATTGTGCAAGGTTCTCGAGGTCTGACGCATGGGACTAAGATAAATGACCAATTAACCACTGACCTTTTAATCTTTATTTCGTGTAATTATTCTGTAGTAAACATTTAACGTTTATTACAAACGTTTACGTACCTACCTACCTACCTACCTACACAATCCAGGTCTTAGATCTTATCGTTCTAAACTCATTTACAAATTTGTTTAACTAAACTATTTACAGTAAATTATATATATACAGGGTGAAATATAGTATTACAAATCTCTTTGACTATATACGCAATATACATATATTTAAAATAAATTACAGTTTGCGTAATGTGTGCGAAAATAATTTCACAGTCTTTTACAAAAATTAAATAAATATTTTCTTGCTCAAAGAAAAAATAAAAATAAAAATAAAAATTAATAAAAATAACCAAAAATTAATGCATTACACAATTTCAAACGACTTTATTACCTCTGATATTAGAACATGGTTATAGAATGAATTTATACTGACAATTATGGAACTACGAATGATTTCGCAAGATTGGTTCTAGTTTTTTATTCTTTTAAATAATCACAATTTTTATATTAAATACTGTAAAAATTAACAGTATTTATGAGAAAAATGTTGATTTTATTAAATTGATTTACTTAAAATTGAAAGAAAATGATAAAAATAGTACTTTTTCCGCACCAGAGCGCACTTTACTGTCCAAAAACTCACTTTACCGTCCTAGGGTGGAAAAGCGCTACCTTCCGCACGGTTTACACGTATATACGTATAATAGAATACTTTTGGTGAAGGTAGGACTAAAAACAGGACACTTCAGAGAAACACTTCTTATAAAACTTTCTTCTATAAGATTTTTGATAAAGACGCATACTCGATTAACATAAAAACTGGTACCAATCTGGTACACTCATGACTTTATATTTAAATTGTGTATTCTGAGTAGTAAAAATCTGCAGAGATAACTAGGACGGAGCACGCAGGCGCTGAATGATACGCCAACTCCTTGAAAATCTCCCTAAAGTTGTTGTCGATTCTTTACATTGTTGAACTTGGCATATCCTAGGGATTTTCTAACGTAATGAGTTGGCTATCCTCATCAAATTCGTATTATCTGGCGCCTGCGCGCTCTGACCGTATAGTTTTCTCGCTATTCTTCTCATGGTATATTCGTTTTTTTTTCTTTGAGTTGTGTAATTAATCCGACCCGAATAAAACTGTTCGTAACAAAATCTTATACGTACAGATTATTATCTTTAGTTTTCAATTTTTGCCACACGCATCCGTGTGCAATCTATATTCAACATAGTCCGTTAACCGCAAAGATTTCACGCATGTATAGAGTAAGAAAGAAAGAAAGAAAGAGGTTAGAAAGTTCACGGAGATGTATATAGGATAGAGAATCTTCTCAAATATCATTTTGTTAATAAATTTTTGTTAAAATTTAATCTAATGCCGATTTTTTATCCGATGTTAAATATTCCGAATGTCCTATACCAAATTTATTTCGCAGGTTAAATTCCAGCTGATAAAAGTCTGTCCACATTCTCTTGAGTGAATCGAGTTTTTATAAAGATTAAAATCACCCAGCTCGATATATATATATATATTTTCGATACGTTATTACCCAACGGCTCGTTAAGATTGTATAAAGAGAAAAAAAAAATTAAAAAAAATGTCAGTCAGATTAACAATGGACGACCCACGTATGTGCATACATACGCCCTAAAGCGAAGGCTTGAATGCATTTTGGTTGTCATTCGAGTCTTGGAATGAAAAGAACACAAACACAATCCCGAACGCTCTCGCTGATTAATTACGGTAATTATAATAAACTCTCTACTTGTAACGCGCGATAATCGAGAGAGAAGAGACGTAAGAAAATGTAAGATAATTTACAAAGTGTATTTAAATTAAATGAAATTAAATAATATTCGATCTTATTAGCTTTGAAATTATTCTGTGAACTATATAAGCAAATTCAAAACGAGATTTCTATAGGGATTATAAATCCGCATCAATATATACATATCCGTAAAAAATTATAAAGGCAACTCGCGAGCTGTTGGAAAGTAACGGATCAACCGACATCCGTTCTGCCTCGATTTACATCGGTTTCGCTTGCTGCCTCGACAAATTCCCTTTCGATTTCTAGACACTAGGGGGATTCCTACCGCGTGGGCGTACCAAACGTACTTAGATAGACGTTTAGAGATTAGAATGCGTCGCTGGTCGCGTGCCTTAAACATTTCTCTCAACAGTCTTGATCAGAAACGTTAAACTTGGCAATGCAAGTAACGATAACGTACGTATGTATGTACGTATACGTACATATGCGTGAAAACGGGAAAATCATGACTTACAATGAAAAGTTTAATGAATCCATCCACCTTGACCCGTGCAGTTTAGAATACAAATTTTCTGAGCACATATGATCATTCTCTTGGATCATGATTATTGAAACAAGGACGAGTGCTTTTGAAGGTAAGCCATTTAAGGCCGTGAAAATTACTGTAAAAATCTATAAACTGATTGCCCAGTCCAGGTGCAGGCAAAAAGTGGTCAGTACCGTTGACCAAGAGGACTGCTTAATCATCTCATGAGCGTTCTACTCAATTACGAAGACGTTTAAATGAGTTCGTAGAATGAGAATCGGGGGTAAATGAAAGGAGAGAAAACACCTACGTCAAATATCACATTATTGAATAAAACGAGATCACTGACGTATATATATATACATATATACTCTTCGAAAGGGGGGCTCTCAAAGCCCCCATTGCCAACGTCAAGGTGTTCGAAAGGTGTGGCCCTATAACCGCCGAAACTCACTCAAGTTTTAATGGATAAAAAGGAAAGGCGAGAACCAGGTGTACCTACTATAGACAAGTTGTGTAGCAGGTAGTGGGCTCTGTCGTGGACTTGTCATGTGACTTGCATGAGGTTAGGGAGAGAGAGAGAGAGAGAGAGAGAGAGAGAGAGAGGGACCCAAGTTTTATCCCCACTAAGAAAATTTTCTATCGTATCCTAAGCTCCCTTCACCTTCGCAAAAGTCCACCTCGGAATTCCACAGCTACCTCACGACTGCAACCTTAGCCTGTCCAACAGCCTCGACAAGCCTGGTCTTAGGTGATCACCACCTCCACAATTTCCACCACCGTATGAACAGGACCACCATATCCATCCACCACCACCACCACCACCACCTTCTCGTTCTTAACGATCTGACACCACCACAACTGAGACTAATACAATGAAAAGTATTACTAGGCGAGACTGCAGAAACTCTCCTTGGGAACGTTCGCTCTGAATCTTGAAAGGAGGTGAACGCCGTGCGAATTTTATGATTGGTAGATAATCCGGAGGGTAGGATCAACCAATGACGAAGTGTTCGAGGTGGAGCGTGAGGTATTAAATAGGCGAGCAACTGTTAGAGTTCGGGTAAACGAGCTGTAATAGTGGAAATTTCGGATAGTGATCCAATTGTGGTGGCATATTGTCCGAAGGATTGCGGTGTATAGCTAAGGAGTGACAGAAGTCCGCGCCCCGAGCTTAGCCCAGTCAGTTGCCGGTTAGCCAGTGCCGGAGTAAGTCACCACGGCGAAGTGCCAAAGTATCAGTATAGAAATATATATATATAATGCCGTCTTTAAACGGCAATCACCACATCATCTGGGTACTGATTATCCTCATTTGTATACTGATCGAGGATGCCACGACAGTTCGCGTCACAACAAACAGCCAAAAACGAAAGAAGGGTGAGTCTCTTTCTTAGATCCACCATTTCAAAATATATTAAAAAAAAAAAAAAAAAAAAAAAACATATCATTGGTATAAATAAATAAAATCTATCAACCATATCCTCATATTGCATCATTTTAATCACTAGGAAGAAAAAGTGATTCACAATTTTTCACAAAGTGTTTATCGTGGTCATGATCACATGAGTGTTACATTTTCGTTTTATAATAATAATACAGTGATTAGAAAAAAAAAATTCAGTTGAAATAAAAATAATTTCACACTGTGTTTTATACACAGCACGTGCCGATTTTTTTGATATCAAGAAGTCCGTATAATGGACTTACTGGACTCTCTACTTCCGCAAAACTCTGAATGTACCGATTGCATCTTTAGCTCGTTTTATAACGGTTTCTATGTAAGATAATAATGTCAATGAATATATATATACGGCTTAAGCTAGTAATGATTAGTTCATTTAGTATTAAAGCTGTGGTACTAACGTGAGGATAAACTAATATTAACATTGACTCCTCATCAGGGAACTTTAAATCGGGAACGGTGTATGTACCTGGTCAGTTGTTAACCTGCTCACCTACATGTACCGTCCACCGGTCATTGTCTCTCGTCTGGCTAGTGAGCGTGCGAGAGAGCTCAATGCCTCGAAACCAGTTTGTCAGATCCACGATGTGTATAGGTATTAACGGTTTATAGAAGATAGAAAGAGATAAAAAAATAAAAATAAATAAATAAAAATATGTATACGTTTTGCAACTATGCGTCAATGAACCCATCTGACTGGTAGCTGATCGGTAGGTTAGGGTTATATCCAAAAATTCACGGTGTCCGAATATAAAGTTCAGTGTCAATCGGGTAATATTAAATTTGCATAATTTCGATATCGCGGATATTTAGGTTTTCTTTATATTTTTCTTCTTATTCGATCACATATCGAAATACATTTAACGATCGAAATGCGTGTTCTCATTGTCACTTAGATCAGCACCTGGTGTAGACAGTCTTTGGTATACTTAGAAAATTAGTTAATCACTTTCAGATTTATGGATTCTGTTATAAATATGTATGTATGTACATACATGAATGTATATACGATGTTGGAATACTGATGGTGAAGTATCATGATCGTATAAATCGTAATTGTGACAAAGAAAATAGTACGTTACACCTTGAATAATGGACCAGTAGAATATACGAACCATTCTTAAAACAGTATCTGTGTCATTTTGTGTTTTTATTTCTTTCAAGATTGATGGAAATCCGTGAGAAAAAAAAAAAAAAAAAAAAAAAAGAATCACCAAAAATTGTAGAATAATTCAAATCGTCGAATTAAAAATACCGAATTAGTATAAATTTAAACCTAAGCCATATAAGAGAATCGTATATATTCACCGTTATTGTGAAAGTTGGGATGATCAAACTACGTTAAATGTCGAAAAATGTCCAACTTCTTTTTATTTTCTATCCTTCCTCTTTCTTTAATCTCTTTTTTTTTTTTTTTTTGTACCCCCATTTTTTTTTTGTATCTTATATTCTTATTCTTCTTCTTGTCTTTCCGTTAAAACCTTTTCGAGTCGTTGAGTACCTACGTGCACAGCGAGTAACGGTTTGGGGAGAAAGTCCTGTGGCAACGATTAACCAGACTTCTTTACTCTGATCTTCTCTTCTCTCAAGTTTTGCGATTTGCTCGGTTACCGCCCCATCGGTTTACAGTTTCGCGATCATTCCGATTTAAAGGATCGATTTCTTACTATACAATATCTATAAACTATCTCGAAAACCACACTTCATCTCAATACGTCCAACAGACGTTCATTAACTCACAAACATATTATATACTGAAACATGCCTCTCAATTGAGAGATTTACTCTCTAAAAGATGTAGATTATAACTGAATGATCCAGCGAGAGGTTACTTTTTAAAATAACGAGTATTCTTATCAAGATTTTCATGAACAAACTTCTCGTTGCCTCGTTCCATGTCGACCACCGGTAGGTACCATACCGCCTAATTGAATTTATTCACTGCACAGCCTCCAGGTTAACATGAACATTTTTTATTCTTTTATTTTTTTTAAATTACAGTGAACCACTCAATTCCTTATTTTTCTTTTTTTTTTTTTTTTTTTTCTTGACGAGGAACGTTGATACTTATTAGGTAGGAAAGAAACACTGTAACACAACGATCACTACCAACAGCAATCATGCAAGTTAAATGAATTGGAAAGTGGTCTAAAGACGATGTTAAATGAATCAAATACAACCTCTCAATCATTAGATAGTTACTATATAATTACCTAAAATCTTAATGGACTTTGACTTAGAGAGTAAAATTTCTAAATCTATATCCCAGAATGAATTGTTTTGAAATTAAAATTGCAGATTTTTCCTCGTCATTATAATCGTTAAACCTCGATATAATTCCTTTCGCACTATTCCTTTCATGAAAAAAACCTGATCACTTGACTTGCTACACAAAGCGAATGAGTTGTGATTCAAGTGCAAGCTGTCAGTTTCGCAATCGGCTTTTAAAATCTGTTTCTATAATAAATTATAATGATGAAAAAGTTGTTTCGTTTTTTTTTTTTTTTTTTTTGATTTCTGAAATCGATGTTTTAAAAACTTACAATTTTCAATCGTATATCGTTTGAATGAAATTAACGATAATTACTACCAACTAGTTACAACTTGATCACAGATCACAGACACTCGTCGTTTTCGTTATGTATCTACTACCGTTATAATCGTATAGTATAAATGTGTATCAGCGAAAGTTCCGAAGTGGCTATGACTTGTAAAAAATAAACAACAAACACCAACAACGAATGAAAAGGAAAGAAAAAAAAAAGGAAAAAATATATATATATATCTATAATTATATTATACAGTTAATTACCGGTAGTCCGATACTATTACCAATGATTTTCCCAGCGTGGACAGGTGTTGTTTCACTGATCTATCAGGACTACCAACACCAGCTTTCCGTCTTTCAATGATCGGTATATAAACCGTGAAATTAAAACTAGTGCTATAATAAAATCTATAATTAATTTATATAATCTTGCTAATTGCTGTCACCTCTAATACCAACCGATCTTCGATATTAGATATCAATTTATTTATTTATTTTTTTTTTTTCCTAAGTTTACGATCATATTTAGAATTGGCTAAATGGTACCTGTCGAAACTGGTAAAAAAATTAATTAATTAATATCATAAAATTTTTATACGGTTTGTTACTAGTTTACATAATAAATCGACCAAATTTAATATTCGATGTTAATCAATCCGATGTATGTACATTTTTGTTCAGAAATAATACATCGGTTTAAAAAAAAAAAAAAAAAAAAAAATCAAATAAAAAGATAAAAGAGTATATAAAAGGTTTGGCATTTTATCGTATACGATCGTTTCTTTCCGCACCTCGAACCACGGTACGGATACGATACGGTAAATAGCTAGTAGCAGTTAATTATTGTGGTTTGTTACCGATGTTTATCTACCGTCAGTATATATATGTATAGTTGGGTAGATACTGGTGTATATACTGTATACAGGTATTCGTATAACTTTATTAACCACATCACGTAGGAGGAAAAATCAACAAATATATATATATATATATATACATATATACTATGTTTAAACTATATACAGGGTAGATTAGTGTATATGGGGCTGTCATTGTCAATTAATTCCTCGGTACGAACCTTGGCACGGATTAATATATTATATACTTATACATATACTTTATATAATATCATATATACCCATATTTCTATCTTATATCTTTATTATATATATGTACTGATTTAACGGAAATGATCGATAGATCGAGATCATGGTGTATATTATAAGTTTCCGCCACCCACGTGTCGGTCAATTATATAGTCTATCTATGTACAAAATAAAAAAAAAAACAGAACCAAAAAAAAAAACTATTTATATATAATTTAATGTGAAACTAGAGAAACTGACTTCAAGTCAGTAAATCAATCACGGTACGTTGATTTCTGAAATGATCTTCCCTATTTCTTATATACTTAGATATATATACATACATACATTATACCTGAAAAAAAAAAAAAAAAAAAAAAAAATTTTTTCAAACTCTATTGTCGTTTTAAAAAGAGAAATAAAAATGGTACGTTGTAAAATTTGTTTAATTTAATTTTTTTTTTTTCTGTAACTATTTTGTAAACCTTTGAAGTCATCAGTGGTTTAATTAGTCTATGTATAAATATTGAGGCTATAGAGTTTAGATGGATGGGAACAGAAGAAAGAAAGAAAAAAAAAAAATAAATAAAACAGAGGTATATAATTTTGTATACGCCAATTCTTTGCAAAAGTTACGTTACGTCGGGAAAGACGATTGCCTCATTTCCTGCAATCTCAACGATGTCTTGACTTTTGTTGCACCATTTTTTTTTTTTTTTTTTTTTCTTTTCTTTTTTTTATACTTACTTTTACTATTTATAAAAATAAAAAAAATAAATAAAAAAAAAATTGCAGATCCCATTCACGCGCTTTATTACTGACCTTGAAGTTATATCGTCAGTACGTTTACCTCAGGTTGTAGATTTTTAAATGAATTGTAAAGGCGTGAGAAGTGTGTCTAGACTTATTATTATAGTCTTAAAGTTATAAATATATAAGAGTGTTAGAATTGGGTTTAACTAAAGAAGAAATAATGAAATGAAAAAAAAAAAAAATTTCTGAAAATAAAAGAAAAGTTAAAACGCATACGATAGAAATTTATTTATATATATATCATGGGATTTAGAAAAGCGAAATAGAGGACACGTGCTGGCGCGTGATATAGATGTTATGATACAGATTGCAGAAATCCATTGGTCCATTGAACTTTCATTTTCGATTTCTCTGTAAATTGGATAGAAACGTATTTCATATATATTATTTATAAAGTCCAACACTGTACTGCATTTCATTTCATTCCATTTCATTGCACCGTTGCGAATCACATGACACGGATAATTTCATCCTATTTGGTTATAATTCGTTGACAATTGCGATTCGTGATATCCATAACGATATTGTATACGAGAATCGTAAATCAAACGACGACATATACGTTTACATTCTTGCATATTATGTACAGATCGGTATATATATATATATATATTTTTTGATTTTTTTTTGTTTTTTACGGAAATATATTTCAAACCATGCGACCGGAAACATTGACATTTACATGTTCATGCATGCATGGGTGTATATACATATATACATATAAACGTATAGTTACATCTAGTGAAAACCGCAAATCCTAACGCGAAAGTTCTGATCCGATGACCTCGATCCTTCAACCTCTAGTCAAGCTTGTAACGCCCTTCTACCTCGACAAAGAGCAAGTTCTACAAGAGTTATCTAACTCCACGTAACTCAGCCAACTCAAACGGGCCTCACCCTCGAGCTAAGAACTACACGACACGACATGGCACTCATTTCCCAGGATGCTAATGCATTTTGATATCCTTTATATTTTTTTTTCTTTCTTCATTTTTTTTTTTTTTTTATTCACGTTGATGACACAAGTCTGATCATCGAATATGATTCGCATAGGAAGAAACTGCCTTAACAAATTCAAATTTTTTTTATGAGTCGAGATACTCGCGTATATTCTTCACCATGAAGAGATTAAGAGTTTCATTGGATAAGGAGACGTCCCGTTTTTCTAAGAATCCAGATTTGGTATTAAAGATTCCAAAAGCAAAATAATTTCATTAGGAAATTTTATAGACTATAATTTTTTGAGTAAATGTATATGATCAGTTTTGCGTTACCTCAAACGCGGAAGGCCACATCCGCGTTGTTCGTAACGTAACGTTACTTGTTGGTTAGAGATCGGTTTTAATGTTTAAACTGAACAGGTCCCATTAGAAAACAGCGTTGATAATCGCCTTACGAGATTAAAATATCCGGTTTAATCGGCGTACCGTTACTGCAACGACGTTTATAATTCTTGTATATACATATAGGTATACCAATCACGCCGGAATATATGCGGAGGTAAAACGGTCCGGTTTTGAGAATTAGAACCACGATCAACGCTCTGATTCATTTTTGTTTATCTTTCATTTATTTTTTGAGAAGTTTTGAAATTTATCCAAGATGAAGGATTTTCTCTCTTCATGTTTGACTCGCGAATATCTATTAGAAAAAAAAAAAAAAAAAAAAACAAAAAACAATACCGATTTTCTGACATCGTTAAAAGTCGAAATGAAACTCAAGTGGAAAACGGCTAACTGATGGCGAAAATTTAATACGTTGCAATAACTGCGTATATATCTACTTGCCAATTAAATTTTACTAAGTGTATATATGTATTATATACATATGTACAATGTATATATTACATACACACGTTTCAATAGGCATATACAAAAGTTTGGAAAGCGAACGATTTCCCAGTCGTGGGCAGTCTTCGCATGAAGAGATAAAAATCATTTCAATGCCACACGCACCTCACCGCACCGCTTGGCTCACTGTCGGATGATCTACTTTCGTCCAATTAACGCAATTCCCCAACGTATGATATATATATATGTATATGTATATGTACAATGCACATACATAAGTGAACATATACATATATATGCACTTTCTGTAAATTCCGGTGATATTTTCCTCAACGATCATTCTCACATACCCGGTGATTCGTTTTAATCACCCCAGGCCGATCTTTCCGAAGCTAAGCAAGATACGAAAAAAAAAGTTTGGTATAAAATATTCAGCGTTCAGAGGAAAAATGTGGATTTCCATTAACAAAAACAAAGTTAATCTTCACCTGACCTTATCGGCTCCATTTACGGAAATACTGATACCACCAAGTCCCGTCTTCATCTGAACCCTGAATATTTTATACCAATATTTTTTTCGTATCTTGCTTAGTTTCGGAAAAATCGACCTGAGGCAATTAAAATGAATCACCCGGTGTATGTATTAATTTTATATACCTGTTTGTTTAATATATCTTGTCCTGCAATCCATCGTTGCTATTTTTGAAAGCTTTCCTTACCTTCGAATATATACTTTTTTTATTTTTAATTTTATTATCTTACTAATTGGGCTCTTATCATATCCGGGATTGAAATTTAAGTGCACGAGATTTGAAAACAGGGAAAGGTGTAAGATGTTTATTTTTTCGGTATTTATACAGCTCAGACATGAATGGTTGCAGGTATATAAAATGCGGAAATTCTTCAACAATCAGTTTATAATGACAAAAAAAGAAAAAAAAATTCTTAAATTTCGCTCACGTCGTAAAACGCCAAAGATAATCTACTGCTAGTGCAGTAATCGTATAAAACACGTTACGATCTAGGAAGTTGGATATAAAGGGGTTAGAAAGTGATACCCTGGACACACCTACGTTACTTTATTATAAATTTCGATAAAAATCAACGAATGGTTTATTTTCATTAAAAAAATTTTATTATTCATTATTTAAAGTCAGAAAGTTCCTCATTCTATGATCATAAGAGACACCCACATTCATTGTTCGTTAGCAAACTCTGGTCACACACCCCCGCAATATTTAAAACTAAATAATAGTCTGCAGTGT
Source organism: Macrophya annulata (assembly GCA_963924015.1). Lineage (NCBI taxonomy): Eukaryota > Metazoa > Arthropoda > Insecta > Hymenoptera > Tenthredinidae > Macrophya > Macrophya annulata. The sequence goes on from OZ001262.1 coordinate 4,281,103, forward strand.
CCGGAAGTTAATACTAATCATTTATTTCTTTTAATTTCAGTGTCTTGTTTTATTTTCGAAAGATTTATCCGAAAGTCAATAAATTATCATCCCGTAAGAAATTTCGGTGTGTAATTTCCTGGTCATGGTTGATAATTATCGTTTAAAAAATGTCAAAACTTATCTTAGAACGATTTTTTATATACAATAAAAAATTTAACATGACAAATTATAGGTCAAAAAGTAAAAAAATGGGTTATTCATACGTTATTCGTTAATCGTTATCTAGGACTTGGCTAAATCCTATACTGGGTGATTCATTTTAATCGCCCCAGGCCGATTTTTTTAGAAGACTTTCATACAAAAGTCGTTTGATTTTTCAAGTAGAACAAAATCATTTGATGAAGAATGTGGGTTTCCATTAAAAAAGAAAACAGTTAACCTTCACCTGACCTCATCGGTTCCATTTACGGAAATACTGATACCACCAAGTTTCGTCCCCTTTTGAACCCTGAATATTTTATACCAAACTTTTTTTCGTATCTAGCTTAAATTCGGAAAGATTGGCCTGAGGCGATTAAAATGAATCATCCGGTATAACAAGATTTTCACCACGCCTAATTAAGTTTGAAAAAATGTAGATTACGAAAACGAGTTGATCGCTTTCTCGATCTGTAATATCTCCATTCATTTGCGTCTATATAAAATGACGAGTTTTAAACGAGGGTAAAATTTGGGCCGAATAAAAAAGAAAAAAAAAAAGAAAAATTTCATGTATATATAAATGCGAATTAACGTTTAAATAGGACTTTATTCATCCGAGATTGAAGCAGCTCTTTGACGCGATATGGTTATTGCTCACAATTCAGACTTTCTCAATTCACACACCCGTGGTACAGATTTCGATCGTAAAACGTACATGAACGATCATTCTGCAATTTCGAATGTAGAATAAAGCAAAAGGCATAAACAAAAAAAATTAAAAAAAAACGTATCCCATTTTCCACAGCCTATACACATTGACCATTCGAAAACCGTAAACTGCAGCATTCGATTTACGTTTTGTTAATCATAACACATTTAATAGCGTTTATCGATCATAGAGAGAAAGTCATATCACCTGGGCGTGTTTCCTATATCTTTGTACTATATTACAAATCAATAAACAAAAAAAAAAAAAGAAATATTAATCAACAAGGAAATAACGTGCAGACGTGTTACTTTCAACTAAATCACACAATGTGACAAAAAAATTAAATCTATTGGTTAAAAATCGGAGAATAAATCGAGTCGTTATTAGATCTCGTCATGATCTAGTAGGCGGACAATATCGATCTTTATATACGATTTTTTTAAATAAATTACTGAATTAATTATTAATTAATTCACTAACCGTCATCAAGTACTAAAAAAAAATTGCCACCAATATCGTCGATCGTATGTTTAAATATCGATTTTTTTTAAATCATCATCTCTTGATTGAAAATGAAAAATGAAAGCTTCGTTTGTCCTATTTATTAAATAAAAATTATTTTTTTGCTTTAGGTTATACGTTTCTCATTATAATCAACAATTCTAGGACACGATATATCATCATTCAATATAATATACCAAAAAACTGGCAATTATCATTAGCGTGTTATATATGCGACCAGTTTTCTCTAAATATTTGTAAACTTGAATAGTATGTATATCTACAAGGATAAATTTCTAACAGAGGTGAACGATCCTCATTCAAACATTCCAAAATACCGGTCAGATAAATCCGGTCTTACTAATCAATCATCAAGTAACAATTTTTTCATTCTTTTTTTTTTTGTTTTTTTCTTTTTTGATTAATTTTTCACGTATTTTATTGTATGTATAAAATTTTACAGAAATATTTTTACTCCAGTTTAAAAAAAAATTTCGATCTTTATATATGACAAAAAACTGATTTCACTAGCCTCGATATATCATACCGCGGGCATGTGCTTAACCTAACCTAACTTATAGAATTATTTACTATTTCTGTGGGTGAATGGCGAGAATATGTTCGTGTTTTAAAAGGACCGTTAGAAAAGAGTTTCTCTTGATTATACACGGTTTTTGTCTACAAGAATGGTCTTTTTTTCTTCTTCTTTTTCTTCTATTTATAAATGAACATAAAATTCTTCTTTTTAAAAGTTATTGTTGATGAAATAGATCACTCAACTCATACATATATATTGAGGCTAATTATTGTATATATGTACAAGGGTCGAAAGATATCCGGCCTCAAAGAACGTGAGAGTAGCCTTGAAAGTTCAAAATAAAAAAAATTATTTTGTCTTTATTTTTTTACCAAATTCTCACAATGGGATTCATTCAATCCTTATTTTTCTCTTTCTAAATTTAAATTAATTAGAGAAACATGCGGCTGTTCACACTTAAATATATACTAAAAGACTAATTATATTCTCTTAAAAATTTATGACGAATTAACACAATGGAATATATAACAATAAATAAATATAAACAACAATAAATATACAATTCTCGTAGAAAGTGACCATGAATTACCTTGACTCGAAAAATTAACTATCATCGATATTATCTGGAGCAGCTGTTTAGTTTAGTATTTTTTATTTTTATTTTTATTTTTTCCTAATAAAGTAGGTATCGGCCTGCGGGTGTGGTGGCTGTAAATGAAACTTCTGCATCGAATGAATCACTGAAATGAGGTTAACTCAGTAATTTCATTTACTTAAAAAAAAAAAAGAAAAAAAGAAAAATAAATTTTCAAATTATTATTCATATCTTAAAACGATCTTTTCTTTTAGATAACAAAAAAGATTCGGTTCGATTATCTTCTTTTTATAAATTATAATGTAGAGGGTATAAACGTGTAGTATAAATATACCTACTATGAAGTTTTCTTCATTAGTATGCAGGTTGGTGTCGATGTTCAAACGTCGGTGAATTTTGTAGCCGAAAATTACTGTCGATTACTATAAGTACATACGTGATCGACTACCGTGCATAACAATGAATAGAATTGAATGTAAATTATCTTTTTTTTTTATTTCTATTAAGTCACGCTATAACTTGGCGATTAATCTTCCATGTTTAAATGAAAACAAGACGTTACTATAATAAATATATATACATATATATTATACGTATTAATATTAACTAAAAAATTATCGCTACACGATTATCTCTAAAAGTTCAGCGAATCGAAACGTTATATTATAATCTAATCTGTTATTCAGCGTTAAATATACACGATACGCTTTTGGTTTTTGGTTAATTCGTTTTAAAATAAATATCACTTGAAATTTATTATCTTGAAAAAAAGAAAAGAAAAAAACAAAAATATATTCTATAAAAAATGTGTAGGTACCATAAAACGCGATTAGAAATTTAATATATATGTCATACGACTATAAATCTGATCGGGATATATACGATCATCGAAAACGATTTTCTAGACAGAAATTTAAAACCGCTAAAAGGCGTGTCCGATTTTGGAATTCGTATAAAAAAAAAAATTGTTCTTTTTTTATCAGACGAGTAGGAAATTTGCATAAAATATAGTAACGGGGATATAGAAACGATCGATACATAATCAGATTTATAAACCGATAATAAAAGCCTGTTATAATTAAAATGAGAAAAAGGATTCAGGTAGTTGTTTATTAAGTAGGGACCTTTCACATGGCCCCAATCTTCTTCTGCATATACATTATCGAGAATATATATATATACAAAGCTGATTTTGATCCTGTCGAATTTAAAACGTCCTGATTTGATTACCGAAGTCGTCTATAAAATGAATTCGTAATTTTTACCAGAATCAGAATCTCAACCAAGTCAATTGTTTTGTTCATTTTCGATACGATTTTTGATACAGCTTCGTAAATCAACCTTGACCGTTTCTTAGGAGGATTTTCATTCCAGTGATCCCACCGTCCACGTATATATATTATTTTAAGGATTTAAAGATCGCGTACATCTAGGAAGTGTATCACCACTTTGAGATTTCAGATTCAAAAGTCACGAACCAAATAGGTACGAATTAAACTTTTCTCAAAGCTACGTAATTCCTGTTAAAAAAAAAAATACAGTAAAAATAGTCCCTGAGTTGACGATTTTTAAGAACAAAAATTCGACATTTTGAATATTTTCAAATAAATTCGGAACTGAAATTCCTAGTCGTTAATTTTGTTATCGGTTGCAGATTCTGATGGTCAAAAAACAGATTTTATTTTTACTTATCATCACCTACGGTGATATAAGAAAAGTATTGGTTTTGGTCGAAAAGTGACTTTTGCTAATTTCAACGAATCTTCACGTTTTCGACCCTCTAGAATCCGAAGAAACAGGCTTTTAGAAAGATGTCGGTCTGTCTGTCGGCCTGTTCGACAAACTCGCGCGGTGATCTCGGAAACGGCTCGATGAAAAAATCTGAAATTCACAGGACTTTACAACCAAATGATGGACATGAAGAATTTCCATGTCTCGTTTAATTTGAACTTCCGGTTCTACCGGAAATTAATCGATTTTCGCTGTTTTACTGACAAACCTATACTTTTTACTCTGTATTACCTTTCTGAATAAAAGAATATATTCTTCCGAGTTGAGAATTTCATATATATAGGGCATTCCTTGCCAGTGAAATGAAAAAAATTGTAAATATACCCAGATCGAATTAGAATGAATGCACTGTATAAAATTATCGTTTGTCAATATATAGGGCGATCCTTGCCGATAACAATAAGAAATTGTAAGTGTACCCAGATCGAATTGGGATTAAACGCACTGTATGAAATTGTTGTTTGTCAATATATAGGGCATTTTTTATATGTGAAATTTTCAATTTCGATCTTTTTTTCGGTTTTTTATTACTTTTTTAGAATTATTTTTCCCCTGAAAAACCGATTCTTTTTCTTCTGATGAAAAGTACTCCGAAAAACTGTTTTTCCGGCTTGTTTATTTTGTTTTTTTATGATCAATGAATTAGTCAGTCAGTATCAGCTATCGATTTCATTATAATTAATCATTCCTACACGTATGGTATGTTTATCGATTAATATAAAAATGCACGCGTTCGTCGTGACACAGATTTATACCGCGTGCTTCCGGGGATGAGGAATTAAATAGAGAGCGACCTGTGTGAAACGATGCCGCGTTAAGAAGATTCCGCATTTTCTTGTCGGCTCTCACCGTCACAAAACCGCAGTAGGTGGATACAAGTATATATGTATAAATACATACATAAATAAATACATAGTACATTATACATATATACTTGATAATATATACTGGATCCCGTCAAACAACCGGGAATTTAAATTCAGGTTTTTTTTTTCAACACCTAATTGCCAGTTCGAGTGCGAAAATTTGTTAAGTATATACGTTCAACGTATAGTACCGAACTACTCTTAATCACTCAATCAAGAAACGAGATGACAGCGCGGTAGTGAGAAACGGAAGTTTAAGAGATACGAAAAATAATTAAAAATACAAATTAGAAAATTTGCAAATGTGTTTTACTGGTTATAAAATCATCACATTCGCTCATTATACACGACGTTATTATAATCCCGATAATATCTTAAGGGACACTGTTTTAAAATTTAAATAAATTAGGTATAGTCCGTTCTTTTAACTCTCTCCGACTCTCTATGTCTAATATTGCGTCTGACATATGTCAGGTTTCTCTACTGAATAACGTACATTCGTAGATATATCTGGGATAAATTATTGGATTCAAGATATCGGAGGATCTTTATTTGATAAAAAAATTTGGTATTATAATAAGTGAAGGATTTATATATGGGGAATTTATTTTTGATAATAAATTTTGGAATTTTGTTTTAAAGTAAAGGCGTGTTATAATATCGTACATATACTTTTTGATACACCGTTATAATATATCTTGAGATATTTTTATAAAGAGATGAGATGAGATACTGTGAACAATGGGATAACCAACGAACCAAGACGATTATTTTTAGTCTAGATAATAATGTAGACAATTATGTGAACTAAAGCCACTGGTATGACTGCGTGTAGTTTGTACTATTATACTTATCAATGTCAAGATCAAGTTGCGGTGAAATTCGGACGGTATTATAGCCTGTGTATATTACTTAATAGTGAATTCTGCGAATACCTACTTATTGCAGGTATAGTTCTGCAACATTTCGCAAGGTCTTTATAATCGATTAAATAATAGTAATTGTATATATTATTTTTATTTAAAAAAAAGATTCGATTTTTTGCCTCACGATTAAAGATACGGTTCAATATATAAATAAAAAAAATTAGGAAATCGGTTGACCTGTCGGCCAACTCTAAAACTTCCCGCTGTATTGAATACGTTACAAATAATTGATACTATTATCTTTATAATAAATTGAAGAAGGTTATAAGTATAATTAGTTTTCCCTATACAAATCTTTTTTTCTTCAATTTCTATTCTTCGAATAACTTTGAAACTACTCGACCGATCGATTCCAAAATCTAATCAGATCTAAGTCTTGATGAACCCTTTCGATCGCCGCAACAATCATTCAAATCGGTTAATTCGTTCCAAAGGTATCGTACGAGAAAAAGAGAAATTTTTGTCGTGCAATATCTCTTAAACCAATCGTTAGATTTCGATGAATCTTGCGGCGATCGAAAGGGCTATCCAAGAGCTAAGTCTGATCAAGTTTTGAGACTAATCGCACGAACAGTTTAGGAGTTACGCGCTAAAAACATGAAAAAAAATTGTTTTTTAATTTTTATTTTTCAAATAACTTTGAAACTACTCGACCGATCGACTCCAAAATCTAATCAGATCTAAGTCTTGATAAACCCTTTCGATTGCCATAAGAACCATTCCGATCGATCGATTCGTTCTAAAGATATCGTACCTAATTATTGTTAAACAACGACAAAACTATCCTGTAGTTTGTCATTTAGTGTATAAAATTAATGGGTCCGGTGTCCCGTGTGGTGGTTATATGGAACAGTTTTTGAAATTTTTTGTTTATCTTGTCTTTGCTCGTTTTGATGAACGTTTAAACGATAAAGAGTTATTACCGTGTGTCAAACCGTGGACAAAATAAATTTTCGTTTCTTTTTTTTTTTACTAAATTTCACGTCAATGTGAATCCCGGAAAGATCTTAGCTATGAGATATGCGAATAAAGTGAATATATGTCGTCTTAATTTGGTTTATTATGAAATACTAGTTATTATCTAATTGTAATAATTGAAATTGCGTTTGAAGAACGCGTAAGACGAGTAGATATAATCATAATTATATTCACCAAGAAATTTGACTAATTTTAAAGATCGTATAGTATAATTCTCATGCAGATCTTATATACTAAATCGCTGTGTTATTACGGTTTTAGATTTAAAGTGGAGAAAGTGAGGTTAGAGAGAACCAAGGTTAAGGAGAATTGGATTGAGTAATAACTATATACGTATCTATGACCGCATTATAGAAATAGAAAAATAAAAAAAAATAATAATAATAATAACAAAATTAGTAAATAAATCTATACTTTTAGATCGTTGATCAGATATCTGCGCCGCATGGTTATATCTAAGAAAAAAAAGAACGAAAAAAATAATAAGAATTGGTAATAAAAATATGTAATCGATTATCGATTACAAAGGAGCTCAATAAGATCGTTTCATATACCTTAGAATTACGCACGTGCTCATATATATATGGTATATAATAATTTCTGTAAGTATATAAAAACTCGACAGAATAATTCGGGACAGTTTATTAACATAACGGTTTGTTAAAAGCGATTTTTTCTCTTTATTACTTTTCATCACCTACGGTGATATAAGAAAAGTATTGGTTTTAGTCGAAAAGTGACTTTTGCTAATTTCAACGAATCTTCACGTTTTCAACCCTCTAGAATCCGAAAAACAGGTTTTTAGAAAAATGTCGGTCTGTCTGTCGGCCTGTTCGACAAACTCGCGCGGTGATCTCGGTAACGGCTCGATGAAAAAGTCCGAAATTCACAGGACTTTACAACCAAATGATGGGCATGAAGAATTTCCATGTCTCGTTTAATTTGAACTTCCGGTTCTACCGGAAATGAATCGATTTTCGCTGTTTTACTGACATACCTATACTTTTTTCTCTGTATTACCTTTCTAAATGAAAGAATATATTCTCCCGAGTTGAGAATTTCGTATATATAGGGCATTCCTTGCCAATGACACCAAAAAAGTTGTACATATACTCAGATCGAATCAGAATGAGTGCACTGTATAAAATTGTTGTTTGTCAATATATAGAGCGATCCTTGCCAATAACAATAAGAAATTGTAAGTGTACCCAGATCGAATTGGGATCAAACGCACTGTATGAAATTGTTGTTTTTCAATATATAGGACATTTTTTTCTGTAAAATTTTCAATTTTGATCTTTTTTTCGGTTTTTCATTACTTTTTTATACTTTTTCTTTCCCTGACAAATCCATATTTTTTTTTTCTGTTTGATGAAAAGTACTCCGAAAAACTGTTTCCGACTTTTTTTTTTGCATACGTTTTTTTTTCTACAAATAGACAAGTTCTTTATTTATTTTATTGCTCGGAAAAAGGCAATTAATTTTTTTTCTTTTTTGTTTTTTTACATGTATGTAATATGTACTTACCTACATATACATACCCCGGACATTACGTAGCTACGATAATTATTCTATTGCACCCGCATAATTGTGTAAAAAGTCGTGTAAATTAAGAAACCGTAGCGATGTGTAGTTGCTATAAGATACATGTGCGTGGTGCATGTATTACGAAACTATATAAGTCGTGATGCGATCGCGTTATTATACAGGGTGTGATAAAATTCGCGTACCCTACTCGCAACATATATACCAGCGGATTACTTGTGAAAAATTAAGACTAAAGTTACTCATCTAAAAAAGTCCGCGAAGACTTAGTTCTCTTATAAAATAAACTTATAAACGAACCAATCAACGTTCGTCTTTAGAAAATACTGACCAAAGTCCGCATCACTGCTCTCCCCATTACCAAGAAGAAGACAATAACGTGTCAAGTCCCCCGTTCCGATCGTCTTTTTTGTTTCAATAGTGAGACGAAACGGCGATACGGATTTTAGCCACTTGTTTCTAAAGCCGAACGCTGATTGGTTCGTTTATAAGTTCATTTTACAAGAAAACCAAGTCTTAACGGACTTTTTTCCATGGGTAATTTTCGTCTTAATTTTTAATAAGGAATCCGCTCATATGCAATAAGTTCATAAATTTTCCGACACCCGGTATGTTTATGTATAGTAAAAAAATATAGAAAAATTATCGTTACGAAAAAAAATTCTAAAAATCGTACTAATTGAACTAAAATACTTTTCAATCTGCAATTATATGTTATAATATAGTTTTTATTATAAATAAAAAGAAAAGAAAAAAATGTAATAATTGATATAAGATAATAAAAATTAGTTGAAACCCGTTTCTTTCACATATATTATAATATGTAGGATATATATACATGTAGATGTATATACATATATGTATATATGCTTGATGAAAGTATGAATTTCTAATATATATATATATATATATATATATATATATATATATATATATATATATATATATATATATATATATATATATATATATATATATATATATATATATATATATATATATATATATATATATATATATATATATATATATATATATATATATATATATATATATATATATATATATATATATATGACCGCATATATGTATAATAAATTAACTAAATATAACTATTCAATTCATATATACGGATATATGTATGTATATGATTATATCATAAAGTAATAAATAACTATTTTACTAGGTAATAACAATATTTTCATTTTCATTTTTTCTTTCTTTCTTTCTTATTTCACACCTTGAAGACTTGACTAGAATCTAAAAATATTATTTAACTACCTCGACTAGTTGTATGTATATATATGTATATATATATATATATATATACATACATTATACATACTACACATCACATACTTTCAATTAATGAAATTATACCTATTTAATTAAGATATTACAGGATATAGTGATAATTGTAGATTTATTACCTTAATTATTAAACACGTATACCTAACCTAACTAACGCATCATCATATCTACCTTATGGTCATTTGTAACAATTTTTATTACTTATTATTTTTTTATTTATTTATTTTTTTACTATTTTTATTAAATACACACTAAAATTACACGCTGATAAATTAACTTCTTGTCGTTTTAGTTCATAATTAAAAAAAAATGTAAGAAAAAAAAAACAAAAAATTAAGAGTTAGTATAAACTCGAGGTAGATGATGAATATTATGAATTATTGTCTATTAATATTCAACATATGTATGATATCCGTATAAAAGTATGAATCAGACGTAGTTAAATATATGTATATACATTATACATATATGTATATATTAAAAAGTGTAATTTCTAAACTGACCACAGCCTACAGCTCGTGATCATCGTCCAATATATTAATAACGCAGTAAATTTTATTGGACGACTGGTCAGAAAAATAATGACAAAGTCACGGTCGCGAAGTAGTGGCAGTTGACCTGGTTCGGCATACTTTTTTTTTTCTTTTCATTTTTTTTTAGCAATTATTTACGCCAGGTGGGTTGTGTGTAGGTGAGAAATGACACCGTGTATGTAACAGTGAAATTTATGATTTGTATATTTAAGATTTTTCAATTTTTCTTTCTTTTATCTTCTATGTTTAAAATTTTCTCTGAAAATTTTCTGGGGATAATAATTAGACGTTTTTAAAGAGTTTAGAATAATAAATTTTTTGAAAAGATCGGCATGCAGACCCGGAAAGTGAAAAACCCCGAAAATCCAAAAATTCAAAAATTTAATGAACGAGCATAAAGTCCGCATCCTTGAATTTCAAATTTCGTCAATTTGGCATTCCGGATCTTTAACTTTCGGAATTTTGAACCTTCAGAACTTCGACTGTTTGAATTAACTTGTAGAACTTGATTGACGCTTTCTCTCACAAAAATTATGGGAAAGAGCCGGTGATGTCAAACGAATGGAATTCAGTTTCCCTCGTTTTCATTAAAAATCACCTACGCTATAAATTTCTGACAAATAAAAAATCTCGCTTTAAATAATATTCAGATAAAAATATTCGATAATTTTTCCATCTCTATATATAATATATCGGGTGACTTTATTATAAAATATTTTTACAATTACAAATTATCATTTATCATTATTATTATTATTATTCATCTTTCTCTTAATATAGAAAAATTCCTATTGCTAAGATTTTCTGCAAGGTGAGGCACAGCAAGTGTTGTAATAGTTACAGATCGATATAGATATCGATAAAGGGGCCTGCCCAAGCATTGCAGGCCTTGGTCTCGTATGACTGGAATTCGAACGGTGTGTTTGTTGCTTATAGTAAAACACCGTGAGTTATAAACGATGGCATTAAACGACAGACGTAAATCCCCATTCAGCGTGGGAAAACACTGTTTTTATATCCAAAAGATATATAACTACAAATGGCAAAATGACACGGTTATATTTTAACCTTCAATTCAATATCATCGTGAATGACATAAAGCTAGGCAAGACCAAAGCCACACTTGACGATAAACTGGACTATTTAAGAAAAAAAAAAAAAAAAAAAACCGAAAATCGGTATATACTTTTTACAGATTTATGTAATTCAAATTCTGTCTTACTATACTTTAATATTAATGAAAATCGATGTATAGTAGGTATGTACATTTCTTTGTTACGGATTAATTTTTATCTTACTATATACTGCAGCAAAATTACTTATATATCTCAATTTATATATACCAGATATGAGCTCACACTATGACTTACTAAGCATTATATATCTCAAGGCGTGTTCAAGAGTACTTAAGTTTCACCATTCAAGTTGAGTCTATTGAAACAGACTCACAGCCAGCTCGGAATTACTCTGATTCCTAGATTCCGACTAGTCTGAACTGGTAAGACCGGACGTGTTATCGACTTGTTACTTACAGGCATAAGAGAAATAAAAAAAAATCGCAATTTACACGCAGTACAAATAGAAAAAAATTTGAAAACCGGTTCACCTGTGGGCCAACCTTAAAACTTCCTACTGTGTTAAATACGGTACAATTAATTGATACTATTGTCTTTATAATAAATTAAAGAAGGTTATAGGTATAATTAGTTTTCCCTATACAAATCTTTTTTTATTCAATTTTTATTTTTCGAATAACTTTGAAACTACTCGACCGATCGATTCCAAAATCTAATCAGATCTAAGTCTTGATGAACCCTTTCGATTGCCGCAACAATTATTCAAATCGGTTAATTCGTTCCAAAGGTATCGTACGAGAAAAAGAGAAATTTTTGTCGTGCAATATCTCTTAAACCAATCGTTAAATTTCGATGAATCTTACGGCGATCGAAAGGGCTATCCAAGACCTAAGTCTGATTAAGTTTTGAGACTATCGCACGAACAGTTTAGGAGTTACGCGCTAAAAACATGAAAAAAAATTGTTTTTTAATTTTTATTTTTCAAATAACTTTGAAACTACTCGACCGATCGACTCCAAAATCTAATCACATCTGAGTCTTGATAAACCCTTTCGATCGCCATAAGAACCATTCCGATTGGTCGATTCGTTCTAAAGATATCGTACCGCAAAAATTTGTTTACACACACACACATACGGACGTCCGTCCAAAAATAGTTAGAGAAGCTTCCTAGGACCTCAAAACGTCGAGATCTGATGAAAGCTTGATTTTCGAAAATTGGACCGAAACCAATAACTTGCCTTATTTTTTGAAAATTTTCAATGTTCATTTACGAGAAGTTAAAAAAATTTAAATACGTATATCTCTCGCGGTCGTTAATCCTTCTTGTAACGAAATTAACGATAATCCTTGACCAACGAAAGACTGAAATTAATTTATAGTTTCGATATTACACCGAACAGAGAAAACAGACGTTTTTGTTTCAAATTATTTTACTGGCGATAGTCGGTGACCAGCACGGTTTGAAATTCTCTGATTTAGTATAACAAAGCAATGAAAGTCGATAAACCGTTGCAAAGAGAGAGAGATAAAGAGAGAGAGAAAACGTATATCTATACACTCTTAAAAAATTACGTCAGAAACACTTTGTTCAAGCAACTAATAATAATTACGTTCGTAAAATCCGTCAATTTGAGTAAAGTGGGCAATAAATAGTTTCGGCAATAAGGTACTCAATACATCCTGCAAAGAAAAAAGATGTCCTCATATATTTACACTTTGAAAAATCAACGTACCGGATATTGAACAAAGTGACTAACGGCTCCATAAACTATCGTACTCTTATAAAACGGTCCAAAAAGTCGAAGATGAATTAGGCTAAGGCATTCAAAAGCGAAACTCGTAGGTATAACTATCCCATCACCATGGCATCTAGGATGAAAAATATTTCTACAGCCTAAGGCAATGCGATGGCCAATCTCTCACGGACAGCTAATATCTCCATAAAAGTCTATTTAATTTAACGTTTTTCAAAAGCACGACTTTCTTTAAATGACTAGTGATCCTCATGCGTATAAGGTAATGTAATGAGGATAAATATGAAAAATGAAAATCAAAACGGTGAAGGAAGGGGGGAATAATGACAAAAAATAATAATTATGAAAGGAGGATAAAGAAACGGTCAAAGAAGCATAACATCATGAATAAAAGACACCGATTGTTCTTGTTAAGTAATTCAAAATAACTAAGTAAGTTGCAAGTTAATATATCAACTGATGTAACTTGCCCAGGCATATTAAATTAATAGTTGCGTGATATGTCCTGTCGCGTTATAAGTTTACTCTGTATTTACTACCTTGTGTGCATATGCCGTTTCAATTCACTTTTAGAGAATGTGAAACGACAAAGATAACTGACTGACATTATCCAAACGAGGTGAAGTTTCATTCGGTTTCAGCTTGTTAACTTTTCTTTTAAAGCAACTTGTACACGTTGACGATTAAGTAACTAATTTACTTAATTCTTAAAGATCTTTTGAGATTTTTTTTTTAATTATCGGTATGAATGGGACTGCGATTAGTAGACGCTCGCAAGACTGACGATATAATAATCATTCTACTTACTTATTTTCATACTCAGTACTCGTTTAGAAGTGAAATTCAATCTCATTTGATCAACGGATAAAATTTCTCTCATACTTTGTCAATAAACTTTCATTGAGTCGTTACAGCGAGTTGTACTATGAAATAAAAGAAAAACGAAAGAAAATAAAACGGAATAAGTTCCCAAAAATCAATCGATTTCATTTTCATCAAATCTTTGATCAACGACTTTCATTACGCTACTTTTATTTAGCTCGAGACAAGGGTACGACATATCTTCGTTAACGGCATAAGGATGACTCGACATCGTCATCCAAGGCCAAGGTAAACGATAGTATGAAATCGTCTCACTTTCGCGATAGCCTCGGGTGTAATCGCTCTTATTTTTTAATGGCATTAGACTTTGAAAGATTACAAAAAGTTATGAAGAGACGATCGACTTTCCTATAGATAATAATTTTTCTTTTATTTTTCTTAATCTCGCTAACTTTTATACATACAAAAAAATTACGGATGAATATATATACACGCCACTTATTCCTATTCCTTATCCTTTAATCTTCATACTCGACTTAATACTTAGCGTTTACTTCTCTGTCTGTAAGGTAAGATATGAGATGTTTATCACGGCTGAACAGTAGCGGAATAAAAAATCCTTATTTTTTTATCTTTAGCGAAAGCCATTGTACTTACAAACAGAATGTAATTACTATTAATCTATTCCCGTTCAAGATATATGTTTCACTTAAATTTTCAATGAAAACTGCTTTCTCCAAGCTCGTTTTATACATCAGAGATGCCTTATTTATCACAGTTTTACTACACATTAATGATCTACCCGAAAAAACATCGAACACAGACAGAACGCGCGTCTAAACAGATAAACAATGTTGTTCGAACGACTTGAAGTTGTAAGCGCATACGCTACGTATTTCTCGAACGAACGCGTGTTTGCTCGTCGACTGGTTGATTGTGCCTACGTTCACGATTCGAAAATCAAAGCGCAGCTATGTTTATATTCGAACCATTAATATGCAGGCATCTGTAAATACGTCGTGAATTTGTAGATTTATAATCTAAAATCGTTGAGGAATTCAATTAGTTTAAGCAATGAAATCGACGAATGTATATGTTAAATTAAATGATCCTTATATCGATAGTTAAAAAGTTGAATTTTCCATCAATTCAATTTCGATTAATGAAACGGGACCATTCGATGAAAACGAGAACTAAAAAGATACTGCTTATTGTTGAAAGATTCCTCACCATTTCCTTAGTCATAATTATCCTCAATTCTTATATATCTAACTCTTAGAATCTTTGACTAATTTAATCCTCTTCACGATCATTCACTTTCCCATATTTTCTAAACTTCGTATATATATATATACATAGGTATATGACTTACGGTAATTTCTATTAATTTATGGTACAGGTGCGTAGAATCTTTAGATATGTTGATGGATCTTTGGATCTCCGGTAAAAAAAAAAAAAAAATAGTGAAAGAAAAAAAAAAAAAAATTAAACTACGTTCACTCCTTGGATATTTAAGTATAGATTTTATACACACATGTATGTGTATATATTATATACCTATATGGTAACGGATGTTTCCGGTCTTAAGGTTTATCGTCCCAGATAAAACCAGTCGGAAATCAGCGCGTCTTGTAGCCGCCAGAGCTATAATATCAACGACCAACTAGTCTGCTGACACAGTTTTAATACTAGATATATATCTACGGATTTACTATACATACACATACTTATATATGTATGTATACTTATAAACCGTGGAGCCGTACATAAGATCGTGCGGGAAGAAACCAACTTATTATCATTATTAATCTTCTTTTTTTTTTATAATAAGGTACACGCTTTGTTAACTTTTGATATAATACTCTCATCGAGTAACTCTACACATCGCTACAACCGTAATTTACCTAATCGGTCACGCGATCAGAGTTTGCCATGCCTATACGCGTATATACGCATACAGCATAAACTGCACGTATATGAATCTTATAGCACAAAAAACTTTTTCTTGTAGTAATACCCAATTTTTATTTTTATTTTTTATTTTACAATATAGAATTGTCCAATTTTGGGAACAAATAAACAAAAATTTTTTATCATTTTCGGGACATGACACCAGTCTGAGATATTCTGGACTATCGATTTCTGGTCTGATAATTAATCTACACAACTATATACCTGCCAGTTTATATTCGGCCCAGACTTGGCGCTTTCTACCCGCGAAAACAAAAAAAAAAAAAAAAAAAAATAGATAAAAAAAGAAAAAAAAGTATGTACACCTTAACAAAAGTAATGCAATTTGATGTTTTTCTACGGTATAAGCAAACTTTATGAAATACGTGCTACACGTTGCCTCAGTCATAATTTGTAAGTTGTTTAAAACAAAACAGAAGAAAAAAAAAATTACTATATATATACTATCTTGTCGACGATTATGAATATGAATTTCTGCATTTTTACCGTCGTAATAACTCGACTCGTGTGTCCACACATCTTTTATTTATTTATTTTTTTTCTTTTTATCTAAAAGATGTGTATTGCAGATTAAACTCCCACACCGACGAACAGTACCTACTCCAAATTTACTTAAAAAAATCTTATACCTACTATACACAATGTTAAAAATTTTGTACATGAAATTTTACCTTATATACCCAATTTGTTTGCATAATTGTATAAATATTACGAAAATAATTTGAGGTAACCTCAATTAATTAATTGCTGGATGAATAGTCAGTTACTTAACATTATAGTTTTTAGCAAAAACTTATAGTGTAAACACAGTGTTACGAGTTAGGTTGGTACTACCTCTACTTATCTAAATTCCTTATAGTAGATCAGTAACAGTATAAAACTCGCACAGGATATTGCATTCCCTAATTCGTATATGAACGTGTTACGCGACAAAGTGTTTGTCAGTATTAACAGTCTGTAAAAAGATTAATGCGATTGCTAATACCAGAACTGTGGTACCTACCTACCTAACTCAAGATATATTGTGAAATTAAATAACTATTGCTCGTTACTTACTTACCTACGTTACGTTACGTTACAGATTACCAACTATCGTTAATTAACTATCGAGTCTGTTAGGCCGATTAATGATTCACCGATAAGTGTGTGAACGAAATCTTGTGATTGCTTTTTGAAAAAAGAAATTATTTTATTATAGCAACACGATTTTAATAAATAAAATCAATACCGATTTATTTATCACCGTTTATACTTTATACATATTTTTTGTTTTTTCTAAACATTTTTATACATAATATATAAGCACATGTTACGCGGAATTGAAATACCATTGCCATACGTTACTACCGATTGCAAAATTTACTGAATCCGATGATCATTAACGAACTATTAGACAATTTCTGTCAAGCTAAATCTGTAAAGTACCTTATTCAGAAATATTAAAGACACCGCGAGACTCGTTACGTTTATAGAATTTAATTAAAACTGGGTATTACAGCTTGAAATTTTATGGTCCATTCCTAACCAAAAAAAATATATAAAAATTTTGTATAAATAACGACAATTATCGGTAGAATTAAAACCGAGACTTTTAAAGATCGTATAATTTCTTTATTTCTTTACGTTTTTTTTTTTTTTTTTTCTATTTTAATTTACATCTCTTGTGTAACTGAACAGCTAGTGCTACTAACTTATATCGATATAATTCAGACTCTTCCTCATCTTAAGTCAAAGTCCTTTGATTAATGAGATAGCAAATCAGTTATGTCAGCCACTTGTCTGACCAAGCGAGTAATGAGCGATTTAAAATGAGGAAACAGACAATGAAGTATTGAAATTACGTGGGCTACCAGCCACACTGTTGTCGTACGACTTTAGTAGATCGACTATAATAATGAATAGGTTACAAATAATAGGCGTAGTAGAAAGTATGAAACATCGTTTACGATTTTTTTTAAATCGTTAAATAAGAGGTTAGAATACGCTCAGTCATTGATACAAAATTAATTTTTGTTTCGGTTAAGATTTTAGCGGCTATTGTTGTCAATTTTTATTTTTCTTGTTTTATAAATCAATGTTTAATAATAAATTTAATGTTTTGAAACTATTTCGTAATGGAAATATCGAATCAAATCAAATCGCATCGAATTGAATAAGAAAAGAAATCTATCGGATTATTTTATTGATAATATGTGGGATAATTTCTTTAGTTGGAAATATAATTATGATGGTTCTTGGATATATGAGGGAATCGGGAATTCTTTTTTTGTTTAATGATACAGATTTTCCAAATTTTTTAAAAGATAGAAAAAATTCATTATCGATATACAGCCCGGGCTTAGATATCGTTATAAAATTTTGTATCTAACCGCGTGACGAAAGAATTGAAGTGAAACTGCGATTTCCAATCAGTAATAAAAAACCTGCATCGAAACTTAGCTCAGTTTCGAATAAATAATACTTAATGCCTCACTCGGTGGTATAGGTAGGTACCTACCATGAAATGCCAAAGTTTCCGGAAGTAGAGCAATCATCCGGTAATTGCCCCTTCCTCTATTTGTATCCAAAAAGCGTAACTTTGACGAAAAGTAAAATTATTCTCATGCGTAAATTTTCGACTAGAAAAAGATAAAAAAAAAAAAAGAAAGAATTAGGTTATAAGTATAATTAGTTTTCCATATACAAATTTTTTTTCTTGAACTTCTATTTTTCGAATAACTTTGAAACTACTCGACCGATCGATTCCAAAATCTAATCAGATCTAAGTCTTGATGAATCCTTTCGATCGCCGCAAGAATCATTCAAATCGGTTAATTTGTTCCAAAGGTATCGTACGAGAAAAAGAGAAATTTTTGACGTGCAATATCTTTTAAACCAATCGTTAGATTTTGATGAATCTTGCGGCGATCGAAAGGGCTATCCAAGACCTAAGTCTGATCAAGTTTTGAGACTAATCGCACGAACAGTTTAGGAGTTATGCGCTAAAAACATGAAAAAAAATTGTTTTTTAATTTTTATTTCTCAAATAACTTTGAAACTACTCGACCGATCGACTTGAAAATCTAATCAGATCTAAGTCTTGATAAACCCTTTCGATCGCCATAAGAACCATTCCAATCGGTCGATTCGTTCTAAAGATACCGTACGACAAAAATTTGTTTACACACACACACATATAGGGACGTCCATCCAAAAATAGTCAGAATAGCTTCGTAGGACCCGAAAATGTCGAGATCTGATGAAAACTCGATTTTCGAAAATCTAACCGAAACCAATAACTTCCCTTTGTTTTTTTTGTTGAAAATTTTCAATCTTCATTGCCGGAAGTAATAAAAAGAATTGCTAAAAGAATCTTTCCTGAAAAATCAAAAGTCGAGACCCCCAGCTATATTTAGCGATTAAAACTGGAGTATAGTATCTCTAATCGGCATTCGAGTGAGGTTACCAACTCTCCAGTGTACTGTACGTGCCCGAATCCCGATAAACTTGGACACGATATTACGTTATTTTACTCCTGACTCGCATGGTCAAACGCAATAGTTGCATGGAACATTAATGATTAAATCAGACCTTAACTGGCCTGACTTACTACATAGATACTTCAAGATATTATATGCTCTGCTTGATCAATCCCACATTAGTCTCTGTCATGCTTTACCACGTAGTTATAATATCGGGTGAAAATTATAGTCGTTACAAAGTGTAAGGTCTGCGATCTAGCTTAGAAATTGATCGATTTAAATTTTTAAGTAATATTTCTTTTCTATTATTTGTGAAATGATTGAGCCTTCGATTTAAAGATAATTTTTACGTTGAAATATATATTCCCATGTTGTTGGAGCAACGATATCATCAATTATTGTCAAAATAATATTATTTTAATCTAAATATTTTAATCTTTAATATTGCAAAATTCACGCACGTAGGTACATATAATGAAATTTACTCAGAGACTAAATCCACTGTAGCAAATCTTTAATTCATACTTTACTCATGCAGGTGAATGCAATTAAGGGTAAGATACAAAGCTAAGGTCAATTATGAAATCGGTCACCTCATATTACAATCACGAGTCGCACGCACTGGCTCAATTATTAATAATATTTCGATATAAAATCCGCGAAAGAATTCACTTGGAATGAATTTAACCTAGCGTGAGAGTTTCTGAACTAGAATTCAAACTTTCATAGCATACATATACATATAAATTGACCAATAATTTAATTACCTTCTTTATATTGTCTTCGTATCTCATTGTCAATGCTACGTACTAATTAGAGTTTGTGTAATAAAAAAAGAAAAAAAAAAATGAAATCTTGTCAATTTTACTTATTTATTAATGCAGAAGAAGCATTCTAGGTCAAATAAATTTCACCTCATAACTCGGTCTTAAGCAATTCCCTCAAATTATAATCTACAAATACGCT
This sequence comes from Macrophya annulata, assembly GCA_963924015.1. Classification (NCBI taxonomy): domain Eukaryota; kingdom Metazoa; phylum Arthropoda; class Insecta; order Hymenoptera; family Tenthredinidae; genus Macrophya; species Macrophya annulata. The sequence goes on from OZ001262.1 coordinate 4,301,632, forward strand.
ACTTGTATTACACAACTAAGAAAGAAAAAAAACTTTATTTTATTTTGGTAGATATATAATTTTGGTCCACTTTTCTTCCGAGGATATAACCAACCTCACGTTTCTTTCTATATTACGTGCTAGTCGTGAAGTTACAGGATTAACTTCGTAACTAATAAGATGGTTTTTATCTTAAGATGGTTGATTAACGACGACGCTATTACTCAAAGGCTAAAATTACATTAGACATCGTATTTTGACCCGTGAAGATAATTAGTCATTAAAATCTTAAACTGAATAGGCGATAATCAAGTTATGAATGTCTCCGTGATGTAACGTGATCATTATAACATAAGATGAAGGTACATACATAGTTTTAAATTTTATACTCATTTGCCAATTATTCTATTGACTAATTAACGAATCTTAATTCTCTCGGATGTTATATTTTCATTCACACATCTATCACTAGTCGTGACGTCGTATATCAATTTTAAATATGTATTCACAGTATAATGGAATTATATATCTACACTGTAAGTACGTGTACATGTATAACCAAACGTATACCAGCTATAAACTTAGAGCAATCAACTTAATTGAAGGTACAATTAATTCCAAGTTGTACAAATGCAAAAACTAAATTCTACAATGTTAAATTATCCAATTATACACTACTGACGAAAAATTAAATCAACAACCTCAAAGGCTCCGGCTTATTTATAATTTCAGCCCTCGGGGTATATCAAGGAAACTTCTTGTCTATGACAAGAAGAGAAAAAAAAAAAATAAAAAAAACTATCATTTTTACTCAGTTTAATGTTATTTATTAATTCTCATACAATCGGGACAATCTTAAAGTGTAAATTAAATTGTCGGAAGGGTTTCCCCTAACCTCGATATATTTTTATTACAACTCTCAATGAATTTTAATATCTAATATTAATGTTGCAGAGGTTTTAACGGGAGCAGGTGATCAGTCCACCGCCTCGTCGTTCTGGAGTCCATCGATAAAGACAGGAAATGTATTTCAAAGTCAAGAAGACACCTCTAACTTCTTCTCGACTTCGCATGGACTTTTGCAAACCCATCCGTTCCAGAGTGGGTTTGGGGGAATCGATAACCTTGGAAGTAGAGGTTCGACTGTAAGACCGCCGAGAACAAGACCGTTGGATTACAGCGAGCGAGCAACCGCTGAATTAAGACGAAATCCATCCCTATCAGCACCAGACGAATGTGCTCGTGCATGTCGAGAAGGAGATCCACCCAGGATATGCTACTATCATTTTACTTTGGAATTCTACACCGTCCTTGGAGCGTGAGTATAAAGTTTTTTTTTTTTTTTTTATTTTTTATTGTTTTTGCTAAGAAACAAAACAAAAAGAGATAAAAATATATTAATCTTGGTCGAGTTAAAGGCGGACTTGAATTGCGCTAATGGCCGTTTAAATGTGCCAATCAAAATCAGAATTTCACAACTTTTTTTGCCGATGAATTAGAGCCTGTCAAGTTTGCACTCCAAATGCAACCAACACGGTATGGAGTCATTGTCAATGTGTCCTTGCCGATGGTGTCGAGAGGGGAATACTTACTGCAAACAGAATGGTACCTGGACCTAGTATCCAAGTATGTGAAGGTGACAAGGTAGTTATTGACGTTGAAAACCACTTGGAAGGTATGGAAGTTACGCTACATTGGCATGGACTTTGGCAAAAGGGATCACAGTACTACGACGGTGTACCTTTCGTCACACAATGTCCAATCCAGCAAGGAAGCACCTTCAGGTAAATTGATTTCTTTTTTTTTTTTTTTTTATCGAATGAACATCGCGATTTAATATCTTGGTAGATTCATCTACCTTGGCACGTGGCAAGTTTCTCGTAAACTCGTGTTACAGCCTGTCTTTTTCCTTTTAAAGAATCTATAAACCAGTTTAAATCACAGTGCAATTGCCTCCGGAGAATGTCACGACATTTACTATACGTAATTGGATCGAAATTGAAATGAAAATAATCGTGTTCAGTACGCGTGTTTAACAACCGAAATAGATCTTTGGGAGAAAGTAGTTGGTCAAAGTAGTTGGATTTGTTGACGACTAGTTCGATTTATATGGATTACTTTCACGTTTTACGTATATATAACTTATACTCGCATATAAAGTAACTAAATAGCTTTTAGCTACGGTTCAGAGATCCGAATCCTGATCATCGAGAGTACTTGATGACTTGCAACTGCTTCCTTAGCGAGATAAAAGTAAAAAAAAAAAAAAAAAAACATTTCAATCATGACCTTTCCGTTTTCTTCTCATTGAATACACAAGGTTCTTCACATCTTTTCATAACACAATGCAATCCTTTCTGCTTTCAGATATCAATGGACTGCTGCAAATGCTGGTACCCATTTCTGGCACGCGCATACTGGTCTTCAAAAAATGGATGGTCTTTATGGAAGTATAGTAGTTCGTCAACCACCCAGCAAAGATCCAAACAGTAATTTATACGATTACGATTTAACAACACACGTGATGTTGATAAGCGATTGGATGCACGAAGATGCTGCCGAAAGATTCCCAGGTCGTTTGGCTGTCAACACGGGTCAGGATCCAGAAACTGCTTTGATTAATGGAAAAGGACAATTCAGGGTACGAGAAAGTCTCCATGAGATCAATCGATCAGTAATTTTTTTTTTTCCGTTCGCTCTTTCGGATCATAAATTTATCGCCATTATTCATCTCTCAGGATCCCAATACCGGATTTATGACCAATACACCGTTGGAAGTATTCACGATTACACCAGGCCGCAGATATAGGTTTAGGATGATAAATTCATTCGGCTCAGTGTGCCCGGCTCAAGTCACCTTCCAAGGACACACGCTGACCTTGATTGCTACAGACGGAGAACCAGTTCACCCCGTGAATGTCAATACCGTTATTTCTTTCTCAGGTAAAAAAAAAAAGAAAAGAAAAATAATAATAATCCGGTAATGGTCAAGACGCTCTTTCTCTTTTTCTTGACGATGATCTTCAGCGTACGGAATATGTTTTTTTTTTTTTTTTTTGTTTAAACGTTTTTAGATTAGTTTCAATTTGTGATTATCCTCCTTGAGCTTTGGATACTTAAAGAAATTAAATGAATTTATAACAGGTGAACGATACGATTATGTAATAAATGCTGACCAACCTCCGGGTGCTTATTGGATCCAACTTCGTGGTCTTGGAGAATGCGGTATCAAACGAGTACAGCAATTAGCAATTCTTCGATATGCAAGAGGGCCTCATCAGCCCAGTTCCCAACCTCCAACATACGATCTAGGCCTTCCTCAAGGAGTGGTAAGAATTTTTAACATCAATCACGAACGATCTACCTTTCACTGATTTAATTCTATGAGAGTCTTGACGTTTCATTAAACACATCTTTTTATTCAAGGTTTTAAATCCACTGGATGCCATATGTAACAGACCACGTGATGACGCAGTGTGCATTAATCAGTTGAAAAATGCCCGTCATATAGACGAAGGGATCCTCCAAGAACGTCCAGATGTAAAAATCTTTTTGCCATTCCGTTTCCTATTTTACAGACCTGAGGAAGTCTTTCAGCCAAATACTTACAACCGTTTCTTGGGTGAGTTGAACATTCAGTTTTGGATATTAAATTGTAACCTTAAACTTGCGAGTCATAATGATAAGAAAAAATATTTTTACCAGTTGCACCAACCGGTGATCACGTTATTTCACTCGTCGATGAGATTTCATTTACATTTCCACCTTCACCACCGTTATCACAAGTCGATGATGTACCACCTGAACAATTTTGTAATGGAGATAATCGTCCTGCCGATTGTGGTGCTAACTGCATGTGTACGCACAAGGTTGACATTCCTTTAAATGCAGTTGTTGAAGTTGTATTGGTCGACGAAGGTATGTAGTTAAAGAGGCTTTGTAAAATGATATTTTACAGAACTTGATCATTTATAAATTATACGATAATCTATGTCACATAATTAATCATTAATTTTGTTATTCGTTTACAGTTCAACAACCGAATCTATCCCATCCGTTCCACTTGCATGGTTATGCTTTTAATGTTATTGGTATGGGCCGATCACCGGACAAAAATGTAAAAAAGATCAATCTTAAACACGCTCTTGATCTTGACAGAAGAGGTCTTCTTCATAGAGAATTCAATTTACCACCGTCAAAGGATACAATTGCTGTACCAAATAACGGATACGTTGTATTCAGATTCCGTGCTGATAACCCCGGTAAGTTTAGTCTTAATACGAAAAAAAAATAAAAAATATGGAAAAAAAATTCCATTTTGATTTTGATTTTAAATTTTGTTTTTGTTTTTGTTTTTTTTTCAGGATACTGGCTGTTCCATTGTCATTTCTTATTCCATATAGTTATCGGTATGAATCTTGTCCTACACGTTGGGACACACGGTGATCTTCCACCAATACCACCAAATTTTCCAACATGTGGTGATCATTTACCACCAATAACGCCACCACTACCAATTGAAAGTTCGTCGTTTCACTGACCCTTAAATCACATCGTTTAATTGAAAGCTCAAACGTTGAGAACACATCGGTCCAAAGCACGTTATTATATACTCATACTTGTAGTAGGTATATTACTAATTACGTAAGGTAGATAAATACCAACAAGTATTTTATTAACCTCTTTCACAACTGCTCTTCTCTTCTCAGGAGCTTATATCGAAGAACTTTGAGCAATTATTATTTTTCTTTCTTTTTTTTTTCTTTGTTTCATCATCGTTTTTATTGAAAAAAAAAAAAAAAATTCTTTCTTAATTCTTTCCCCCATCTTCAATCGTAGTTTAGATAAAAAAAAAACTAATTAAATCTGCTCTTTTTTTTTCTTTTTTTTTCTGTCATCCAGGTAAGTTTAGATTCTGAAAGAGTAAACGTATACCTGTATAACGATCGCGACCTTGTAAATGAGAATATATAATACGGGTCAATATTTATTTTAACTTGAGATATTTTACGTGATTTATTTATTTCTCGGTGCTCCATTATATTTTTATTAATTATTATTATTATCATTATTATTATTATCATTATTATTATTATTATTACTATTATTATTATTATTATTATTATTATTGTTATTATTTTTTCTACACGTTCACAACCTACGTACGCATATACATATAGGTTATAAGTGTACACAAGTGCAATTGGGGGAGAAAGAACCGGGGGAAAAAACAAAAATCACAAAAAAAAGGAAAGTAAAAAGAAAGTAAGAAACAAAAACGAATACTGAACGTAATGAAATGATTTCCATAAACGGGGCTGTTTTTTATTTTATTTTTTGACAAGTGTCTCTCAAATAACTCGTTCGTACGTCTTTAGTTGTGTTTGTGTGTGTGTGTGTGTGTGTGTGTGTGTATGCGTGTATTTTAATATGTATGTGTATGCGTATATCATTTATTTGTAATTGTAAAGAAGACACTTAAGATATCTCGAGAGAAAAGAAAAAAAAAGAGGGGAAGAAAAAGAGAAAAAAAAAGAAGAAAGAAAGAAGGAAAAAAAATGTATACCTATAATATATGTATGAATGTTATGAATATATATATATATATATATATATATATATATATATATATATATATATATATATATATATATATATATATATATATATATATATATATATATATATATATATATATATATATGTATAACACTAACAATAATTCTGTAAATAATTTAGTTGTATAGCCGAAGTAAAAAAAAATTAAATAAATAAAAAAGGAAATTAATTTTAATATATAATGTATAAATAAATAAATATATATATATATATATATATATATAGTATGTATAATTATTAATGAGTTAGGGACTGGGATTAATAGTCTAAATGATGTTGCGTGGTGAAATCCCGGAATTTATATTGTCGAATAAACGAAAATATACATATACCTATATAGTATATACACTTCGCGCCTTATAATAAATTTGACGACTTTTGTCTACTTTCATTTCAAAACTAGAATAATTGAAAAAGAAAAAATTTATTAAAGTGAAATTTTTCAATTCGTAATATTAGATTGTTATCTATGTATTAAATTCTTCCTCTTTATCATTTCTATATACATATCAATTTTCATATCCAGATATTTGCTTTATTATCATCATCTGTTTTTCAATACTCTGAAATAAATTTATTTTATTCATTTTTTTTTTTTTTTCTGTTTCCTATTTTATAAATCGATCATATTCAAAAATTAGTCATTTTTATCGCACATGTGTGGGACAAGACCAAAGTCGACAAATGTCGTTAGTCTGTTACATGTCAGTCGCGTATGTACATACGTACATACATACATACATACATACATACGTATCGAATAACTAATTAGCGCGATGTGAGGTTTTTTGTCTTGCCATATTTCACAACTTTTTTTTTTCATTTTAGAAAAGGAACAAAATTCAAAAATAATTAATCCCCGGTCTCAGTTACAAAGTGTTTCAAATGAATGAAACGAAAAATGAAATATGCAAATAAATCCGAATATAAATTTTATAATCTATATCTCGATCTGTGCCAATCGATATTTGAAAGACAATAACCCAAGAAAAATATTTTTATTATAATTGTGGAATCTGTTTAAGATGGGAAAATATTATTTAAAATAATCAACGTATGGATCAGATTAAAAATTTATTATATTCGTAGTAAAAATCAGGCCATTATATACAAACAGAGGATGAACAATTTTTATAAGGAGTAACATGACGTATGATATATTTTATAATAAAGAGCGTGCATTTGTATAGTTAGTAATTATATTTAAAAAATAAAGAAAAATTAATAAATATGAAGAAAAAAATAAATAAATAATAAGAGTGAAAGAATTAGGGTGTGTATAACTGATTGTAAAATGAATATCATGTCTCTTAACACCAATTTTTGATCAGACAATTGTATTTTTAGTAATAAAGTTGTTTTCAAAACTGTTATCATTTTTTTTACCGTTTTTTATTTCTTCTTATTTAATATAAATCACTTTTTGTATGACTACACGGTTCCATCACCTTTTTCCAAACTGTCCTCAGTCCCAATTATCGACTACCCTTTCCATTTTAAGGGCCCAAATTCCATCAAGTCCATTGGGGCTTCTAAAGACTTCAAGTAGTATGGCGATGAGTGTAAATCATTCAATATGCAAATAGTAATTGATAATTTTCAAAAATCTCTGGCAAAAACGAATACTTTTAAAACTTTGTGCAATATCGACAGCTTTACGTCGCTGTAGACAAAAAACTATTCGACTGACAAAAAAAAGTTTCAAACAAAAGTTATTGGAAATTATCTTCTCTACAATATTAGTAATAACCATATCGGTCGTAAGACCATCCGGAAAGGAAATATTGCGGAAAAACTACTTTTTCACGCCATTTTCGGAAACTCCGAGAATTACTCAAGGCATTAAAATACTTTTGGCATTCAAATATCTACAAAACTCTTAATTTTGTGAGCCAACTGCCTATATTTTTTTTTTTTCCTACCGTAAAATACATCCCAAAAATCTTGTCAGCATATTTGAGTTAATTAATTAGATTGTTAATCCTATTCAAAATTAATATTTTCTATTTTTACTCTTTCTTCTCATCCTGAAATCCCCATTATATACATTTCCATCTACTCAACCTCCACATAAATAAATTTTATTATTTATATCTGTATCATATTAGTATGTACTTTTATTTATTTATAAATGAGTTATTTTTTATTTATCTGTTTGTCTGCTTCAACATAATTTATTTTATCTTTATTTCGATCGTCTACTTTCCACTTGTAATAACTCGATCTTATTTTATCTTCATTATCTATTGTTTCAATTTTCTGTTTAACATCCAACCGAATGAAGCATTATAGTTAAACAGCCGTTTCAAAAGCCGAACAAATACCATTTCGATCTCACAACAAGGTTAAAACTTATACTTCAGATTATTGTCAATGTGGTAAAGATATAATTAAAAAAGTAAGCATCAATACCGTGTGAGTGATATTGTAAAGACTTCTCCATATAATTGAAAAAAAAATATCATTACTGTTTTATTTAATCTAGTAAAAGCTTCAGATTTTCGAGTTTCAATTTCAACCATTAAAATCCGTGATACGACCACACGGTAATTTTTTTCCTTAAATTTGCTCTCAGAAAATCCAAAGCAAGACTTTTGAATGATTCGCATGGTCTGAATATTACGTCAGTCATCTAAAACAGGACTATGCAAAACAGGAATAACTACGTAATGGGTTCAAATTCTGTCAATCGGTTCTTCATCTCTTTGAGTACCTTACTGATATCCAGCATCGTCGTCATCCACGTCGCAGACGCGACATTAAATTTTGGAGCACTTCTAGGTATGTAATTGCACACTATTAAATAACTCATTAGTTTCAAATGAATAACAAATTTTCAAAGACTTACAAAAAACGTTTTTCATCATAACTGATTTTTTTCGAACTACGTGTCAGGACTTTCACCACGTCCCACACCAAAAAACGATGTTTATCTATCGTCGCCCGAGGAATGTAGTAGAAACTGCAGATATGGTGAACGACCAAAAATTTGTTACTATCATTTCGTGTTGGAATTCTACAGCGTCCTTGGAGGGTAGGTGAAACAGATTGCAAATAGTTTAGCTAAGATTTGGTTCGTTAAATTCAGTGTGTTGGTTATTAAAAGTACTAATTGTATGAACAATTTAATAAGTTTTCATGTCATACCTACAGGGCTTGCGATCTTTGTACACCCGATGAAAGAAACTCAGGTAATTGTAGTCAATGTGTGATGGCTGATGGTATCGAGAGGACCATCTTAACTGTGAACCGAATGCTTCCTGGACCAAGCATCCGGGTCTGTTTAGGAGACAAAGTCGTAATTGATGTTGTGAACCAAATGCATGGCATAGAAATCACGATTCATTGGCACGGGATCCTTCAAAAAGGATCTCAGTACTACGACGGGGTGCCTTTCGTAACTCAATGTCCTATTCTAGGCGGTAACACTTTCAGGTATGTTTAAAAGTTCTAGTCCAATTTCCAGGCAATTTTAGCTAACGGAATTCAAAAGAGTTTTGATTTCTTGATAAGAGGATTTTGAGTGGTTGATATACCGTATTGATAACCATGAGGAAATTAAGATCGCCAATTACTTTCAGATATCAATGGCATGCTAACAATGAAGGAACACACTTCTGGCATGGGCATGATGGGATGCATAAAATGGATGGTATCCACGGAAGTTTAATCGTTCGTGTACCATCCACCGAAGAATCTAACAGTATTTTATACGATTTCGACTCATCGGAACATGTGATGTTGATTGTCGACTGGATGCACGAATTAACAAGCGCACATTTCCCAGGGTTAAGACGTATCAAGCCAGGACAAGTTCCGGACTCGTTCCTGTTCAATGGAAAAGGAAATTTTAGGGTACAAAAACGTCTTGTTTGATCAACAAAAAAAATCCCTGATAGTTTTTTCCCCGACTAAACATTCATCGCAATTTATATTCTCATCAGGATCCGATCACCGGAATCTCGACGAACACATCATTGGAAGTGTTCACTGTCAAAGCAGGCTTCAGATATAGATTTAGATTCATAAATTCTTGCTGTTCGACTTGTCCCATTGTACTCACATTCGAAAATCATACAGCACTTTTGATCTCCGTAGACGGGGTGCCAGTCAAACCAGAAGAAATCGGTTCCATAATCACTGTCGCAGGTAAAAATCTTCCCCTTTTTTTCCTCCCCAAAAGTATTGACTATTATTTTTTTATTATTTTTGATACAGGTGAACGAATCGATATCGTAATAACCGCTGATCAACCTCCAAAGTCTTACTGGATCCTGCTTCGTGCTCTTGGTGAATGTGCTAACCATAAGATTTACCAATTGGCAATTCTTCGCTACGAAGGAGATCTTGGTCAGCCTAGTTCTGCACAGCCAACATTTGACGTGTCTCTTCCAACTGGAGTTGTAAAGATTTAAACCATTTCTATTCTACAAATTGTGACAATCATGTTCACTAATTTAACACGCTTTTTAATCAAAGGTACTCGGTCCACTAGATGGTATGTGTAACACGACTCGTGACGATGCCATTTGTATCAGCCAGCTGAATAGTGGTCGTCCCGTTGACAGAAAGATTCTTAAACGTGAAGCAGATCTCACGTTCTTTTTTGAAGTTGATTTTCACGTTTGGAATCCCAAGATACTCTACGGGACTGAATCTTACCATCGTTTTTCGGGTATGTATTACATTATTTAATCTCTAACTGCACATCTTTTACGATAATTGACAAAACTCAAACGGAGACTATTATCTGATCGTTTTACTGCAGTTCCAACTGGGACTGTTGGAGTTATCGCACTCGTGAACAATATCACGTATGATTCTCCAACTTCACCTCTTTTATCCCAGTTCTATGACAATCCAAAGGAAAAATTCTGCGATAGAAACAATCGCCCTGTGAATTGTGGGGATCCCTGTATGTGCACGCAAATGATTCACATTCCAAAAAATACCGTCGTTGAATGTATCATCACTGACGGAAGTATGAACTAAAATTTGATCAATAATCGTTTCTTTTATAAATCATAAAAAATAAAGTTTCAAACTACTCAATCTTTACTTATCGTACATTTTATCTCGTTCAAAATAGTTGGAATCCGAGTACTGAGCCACCCGATCCATTTGCATGGATACACCTTCAATGTTATGGCTATGGGTAAATCCCCGTACAAGAATGTCACCAAGATGAGAGCTTATCATGCTCGTGATCTTGACAGGGAAAATAAACTTCGTAGAAACTTTCGTCAACCACCCTTTAAGGACACAGTTGCCATACCTACTGGCGGTTATGTGGTTATAAGATTCTGTGCTGATAACCCTGGTCAGTATCATATCATTGAAATGCAAATGGTATTACCACCAACTGGTAACTGTAATTGCTAACTATTTCACGTTGAAATTTCTTTCACAGGCTACTGGCTAATGCACTGTCATTTTTTGTTCCATCAACTCGTGGGCATGGAGATGATTTTACACGTCGGTGAAGACAGCAAAGATCTTCCACCAATTCCACCAAATTTTCCGGTCTGCGGAAATCATATACCTAAAATCGAACCTTACGCATACTAGACTTTTTTTTACCTCATACTTAATTACCACATATAAGAAATTATCTTCTCTACAATATTGATGTATATCGGTCATAGGACCATCCGGAAAGGAATTATTGCGAAAAAACTACTTTTTCACGCCATTTTCGAAAACTCAGAGAATTACTCAAGGCCTCAAAATACTTTTCTCATTGAAATATTTACAAAACTCTAACTTTTGTGAGACAACTGCCTATTTTGTTTACCTACTGTAAAGTATATCCCAAAAATCTTGTCAACACATTTGAGTTAAACAATTAAATTGTTAATCCTATTCAAAATTAATATCTACTATTTTTGCTCTTTCTTCTCATCCTGAAAATGTATATTTCTATTTGCTTAACCTTCACATGAATAAATTTTATTATTTATATCTATGTCATATTTGTATATGGGGCATTCCACGCCAAATCGACCACTTTTGAACCCGACTCCTTTCGATTTAGCTGAAAGTTTTTCATCCTTCTCTACCCCATGAAAGACGTTTAACAGAATTTCTTCAAATTTTTTTATTTAACCAAAAAAAAGGAATGAATTTTTGAAAAAATAGCTATAACTTTTTCAACATTTGACTTAGCGGGAGGTTTTTTTTTTCAAATTTTTGTTTTCAAATGTCCTGTTTGGAAAAAAATACAAAAAAATTATTCAAATCTATCTTTATCGTTATTTTCTAGATTTTTGGAACAAATCGAAAATTTCTCGATGATCACCATTTTTGATTTTTTTTTTTCTTTTTTTTTACATCACACTTTGACATTTTCTGTAATCATCGAAAAATTTTCGATTTGTTCCAACAATCTGAAAAATACCGATGAATATAGGTTCAAATAATTTTTTTGTACTTTTTTTCAAAAAGTACATTTGGAAACAAAAATTTGAAAGAAAAAACGTCCCGGTAAGTCAAATTTTGAAAAAGTTTTTTCATAATTTTTCAAAAATTCATAACTTTTTTGGTTGAATAAAAAAATTTGAAAATATTCTGAGAAACGTTTTTCATAGGATAGAAAAGGATAAAAAACTTTCAGCCAAATCGAAAGGGGTCGAGTTCAAAAATGGTCGATTTGGCGTGGAATGCCCCATATGCATTTACTTATTTATAAATGAGTTATTTTTTAATTTATCTGTTTGTCTGACCCAATATAATTTCTTTTATCTTTATTACAATCTTTTACTTTCTACTTGCTTGATGTTATTTTATCCTCATTATCTATATTGTTTCAATTTTGTGTTCAACATCCAAATGAGTGCAGCATTATAATTAAACAGCTGTTCCAAAAGCCGAACAAATACCATTTAGATCTCATAACAAGGTCAAAACTTACACTTCAGATTATTGTCAATGTGGTGAAAATATAATAAAAAGAGCAAGCATCAATTATACCGTGTTAGTGATATTGTGAAGACGTCTCCATATAATTTTTTTAATAATATCATTCGTGTTTTATTTAATCTAGTAAAAGCTTCAGATTTTCGAATTTCAATTTCAACCATTAAAATCCGTGATACGACCACACGATAATTTTTTTCCTTAAATTTTCTCTCAGAAAATTCAAAGCAAGGCTTTCGAATCATTCCCATGGTCTGAATATCACGTAAGCCATCTAAAAACGGAACTATACCAAACAGGAATAACTCTGTAATGGGTTCAGATTCTGTAAATCGGTTCTTCATCTCTTTGAGTACCTTACTGATATCCGGCATCATCGTCATCCACGTCACAGACGCGACATTAAATTTTGGAAAATTTCTGGGTATGTAATTGCACACGATTAAATCATTAGTTTCAAATAAATAACAAATTTTCAAAAACTTACAAAAAACGGTTTTCATCATAACTGATTTTTTCGAACTACGTGTCAGGACTTTCACCACGTCCTACATCAAAAAACGATGTCTATCTATCATCGCCCGAGGAATGTAGTAGAATCTGTAGATATGGTGAACGACCAAAAATTTGTTACTATCATTTCGTGTTGGAATTCTACAGCGTCCTTGGAGGGTATGTGAAACAGACCAATTGCAAACACTTTATCTAAGATTTGGTTTGTTAAATCGAGCATGTTGGTTATTAAAATTACTAATTGGATGAACAATTTCATAAGTTATCATGGAATACCTACAGGGCTTGCGATCTTTGTACACCCGATGAAAGAAACTCAGGTAATTGTAGTCAATGTGTGATGGCTGATGGTATCGAGAGGACCATCTTAACTGTGAATCGAATGCTTCCTGGACCAAGTATTCAGGTCTGTTTAGGAGACAAAGTCGTAATTGATGTTGTGAACCAAATGCCTGGAATAGAAATCACGATTCATTGGCATGGGATCCTTCAGGACGGATCTCAGTACTACGATGGGGTGCCTTTTGTAACTCAATGTCCTATTCTAAGCGGAAACACTTTCAGGTATGTTTAAAAGTTCTAATCCAATTGCCAGGTAATTTTAGCTAACACAATTCAAAGGAGTTTCGATTTTTTGATGAGAGGACCTTGAGTGATTAATATACTGCACTGATAACCATAAGGAAATTAAGATCGCTGATTACTTTCTTACTATCAGATATCAATGGCATGCTACTAATGAAGGAACACACTTCTGGCATGGGCATGATGGGATGCATAAAATGGATGGTATCCACGGAAGTTTAATCGTTCGTGTACCATCCACCGAAGAATCTAACAGTATTTTATACGATTTCGACTCATCGGAACATGTAACGTTGATTGGCGACTGGATGCACGAATTAACAAGCGCACATTTCCCAGGGTTAAGACGTATCAAGCCAGGACAAGTTCCGGACTCATTCCTGTTCAATGGAAAAGGAAATTTCAGGGTACAAAAACGTCTTGTTTGATCAACAAAAAAATCCCTGATGTTTTTTCCCCGATTAAACATTCGACGTAATTTATATTCTCATCAGGATCCAATCACCGGAATCTCGACGAACACATCATTGGAAGTATTCACTGTCAAATCAGGCTTCAGATATAGATTTAGATTCATAAATTCTTGCTGTTCGACTTGCCCAATTATAGTCACATTCGAAAAGCATACAGGAATTTTGATCTCCGTAGACGGGGGGCCAGTCAAACCGGAAAAAATCGATTCCATAATCACTGTCCCAGGTAAAAATCTTTCACTTTTTTTCCTCCCCAAAAACATTGACTTTTATTTATTACTTTTCATCACCTACGGTAATGCATGAAAAAAAGTATTGGTTTTGGTCGAAAAGTAACTTTTGCTAATTTCAACGAATCTTCACGTCTTCGACCCACTAGAATCCGGAAAACAAGTTTTTTGAAGGATGTCGGTCTGTCTGTCGGCCTGTTCGACAAATTCGCACGGTGATCTCGGAAACGGCTCAATGAAAAAATCTGAAATTCACTGGACTTTACAACCAAATGATGAGCATGAAAAATTCCCATGTCTCGTTTACTTTGAACTTCCGGTTCTACCGGAAATTAATCGATTTTCGCTGTTTTACTGACAAACCTATACTTTTTTCTCTGTATTACCTATCCGAATGAAAGAATATATTCTTCCGAGTTGAAAATTTCATATATATAGGGCATTCCTTGCCAATGACACCAAAAAAATTGTAAATATATCCAGATCGAATTAGAATGAATGCACTGTATAAAATCGTCGTTTGTCAATATATAGAGCGATCCTTGTCAATGACAAGAAGAAATTGTAAGTGTACCCAGATCGAATTGGGATTAAACGCACTGTATGAAATTGTTGTTTGTCAATATATAGGGCATTTGTTTATGTGAAATTTTCAATTTTGATCTTTTTTTTCGGTTTTTTATTACTTTTTTATACTTTTTCTTCCCTTGACAAACCCATCCTTTTTTTTCTTTCTGATGAAACGTACTCCGAACAACTGTTTTTCCGGCTTGTTTTTTTATTGTTTTTGATACAGGTGAACGATTCGATATCGTAATAACCGCTGATCAACCTCCAAAGTCTTACTGGATCCTGCTTCGTGGTCTCGGTGAATGTGCTAACAATAAGATTTACCAATTGGCAATTCTTCGCTACGAAGGAGATCTTGGTCAGCCTAATTCTGCACAGCCAACATTTGACGTGTCTCTTCCAACTGGAGTTGTAAAGATTTAAACCATTTCTATTCTACAGATTGTGACAATCATTTCCACTAATTTAACACGCTTTTTAATCAAAGGTACTCGGTCCGCTAGATGGTATGTGTAACACGACTCGTGACGATGCCATTTGTATCAGCCAGCTGAATAGTGGTCGTCCCGTTGACAAAAAGATTCTTAAACGACATGCAGATGTCACGTACTATTTTGAAATTGATTTTCACATTTGGAATCCCAAGGAACTTTACGGGACTAAAACTTACCATCGTTTTTCGGGCATGTATTACATTATTTCATCTCTAAATGCACATCTTTTCCGATAATTCACAAATCTCAAACAGAGACTATCATCTGATCGAAAAAATCGTTTTACTGCAGTTCCAACTGGGACTATTGAAGTTGCCTCACTCGTGAACAATATCACATATGAATCTCCAACTTCACCTCTTTTATCCCAGTTCAATGACAATCCAAAGGATAAATTCTGCGATAGAAACAATCGTCCTACAAATTGTGGGGATCCCTGTATGTGCACGCAAATGATTCACATTCCAAAAAATACCGTCGTTGAAGTTATCCTCACTGACGGAAGTATGAACTGTTCAATCTGTTCAATGATCGTTTCTTTTATTAATCATGATAAAAAATAAAATTTCAGACTACTCAATCTTTACTTATCGTACATTTTATCTCGTTCAAAATAGTTGGAATCCCAGTACTGAATCACCCGGTCCATTTGCATGGAAATAGCTTCCATGTTATGGCTATGGGAAAATCTCCGTACAAGAATGTCACCAAGATGAGAGCTTATCATGCTCGTGATCTTGACAGGGAAAATAAACTTCGTAGAAACTTTCGTCGACCACCTGTTAAGGACACAGTTGCCATACCTAGTGGCGGTTACGTGGTTATAAGATTCTCTGCTGATAACCCTGGTCAGTGTCATATCATTGAAATGCAAATGGTATTAACACCAACTAGTAACTGTAATTGCTAACTATTTCACGTTGATATTTCTTTCACAGGGTACTGGTTGATGCACTGTCACTTTTTGTTCCATCAACTCACGGGCATGGAGATGATTTTACACGTCGGTAAAGACAGCAAAGATCTTCCACCAATTCCACCAAATTTTCCGGTCTGCGGAAATCATATATCTAAAATCGAACCTGACGCATACTAGACTCTTTTTTACCTCATACTTAATTACCACATATAAGGATTTCGAAGGGTGAGACAACTCACGTTTTTATAAAAGGAAGTTCTTGAGGTTCAGAATAATGAGATGATGGTCAATCATGTCTCAATCGTTTAGAATTAGATTTAAAAAAAATATATGAGGTCCTCTTTAAAACCATTTTTCACTTAAGTGATCCGATCTGAATCGACTAAAGATGGCGAATTTCATTAGTCTAAATCTTTACTGAAAAAATGAAAAGTCTTTCGAATCATATCTTAACTATTCAAATTTTGAAGAGGCTATAGATATGGACAAGTTTTACATTTGCTTATCCTGGTTTATTGCCTAGAGGTAACCTCCACTTTTACCTATAATTATTATAATTTTCATGCAAATAAAAATAAAATACTGACAAAAGTCAAGCAATAATATCGAACTAGCCACTGGTTAGTGCAACGATAACGTTGACACGGGTTGTCAGAATAATCGTCTATTGTATAACTTCGAAGGAATTTTGTTATGTAAGTTTTATATTTATTTATAAAGTATCGATCATCTTATCACATCGCGAAATAACGATTATATATCAAGCCATAAAGTTGAGACACCTGAATTGAAAACTGAATAATTTTTCTTAAAAACAAAAAAAAACAAAAAATTCTACAGCGTTGAGTAAAATATTTTATAAAACTGTGAAATATTTCATGTCCGGCTAACGAATTCATATTGTTGTGACAAAATTTCAAAAAAAGAAATTATCGCTTGCCGAAAATGCATACACATTAAGAATATTTTATTTTTTATAAATTACTCCTGCAATTTATACCCTGCGACGACTTTTTCTTAGATTTTCAGATAAGTATATAAAATCTGAAAAAAACATTAAAACTGAGTCGATATAGTGTTTCGTTCAAAGCGCAGAGGTTATTTGAAAAAGAATTATAACGAGGTTGATTGTTTGTAGAAATAAAAAAATACTGTCCACTCGTTTGAAAAAAAATGATTAATATTACCTTCATGTTTTATGAAAAATTACATTGTTTGATGAATGTTACGTCAACAAGCGATAACTATCTCCACTGCTGGAGTGCGGCGCATAGTAACTGCTACTTGTCTTTTTATTTTTTCCTACATGGTGGTGGAAAATCAGATGACCTTGACTCGAAAATTAAGTTAAATTTGCATATTTGAGTCCACACTTTAGTGCATATTCGAGGCAACATGTGAAATACATGCGTATAAGATAACAATCTACTGGATACATTTTTCATTGCATAGTAGGTATGTATGTAATAACATTTTTGTACGATGTGTGTGTGCCAATTATTTATTGAAAAATTACTGATGATTGAGAAAACGAACATAAGATTGGGATTCGCACTGTGTCAGGGTTGATTATTGCGGTGAACGTCTTGGAATAAGTTCCCGAATGATTGGTAGCGCCGTTATTCGATTACTCGACTTGATCATGAAAGTGAAATACTATCTCAGGAACAATGAGGAGTGTAGACAACATTAGGAATATTATCTTCTGAATATCAACACGGGATTCAAATCCAGTTCACCTCTCACTTACCCCGCGAAAGATGTACGTTAAGAATAGAATTTAGAGGAACATCAGAAGACTACGATAAACAAATCTTAAGCATTTGCTCAACCCACAAACATCCCAAGTCTCGTGAATGTCTGCTTTCACAGCTGAAGTGAATGAGGTTGTGTAATTGAATAGCTATCCTTGGAAGATAGGTGATTTACTTTGGAGTCTAGTTGAAGATGACTATGAAAGGAACAGACATCGATCAATATTGATGTATGGAATGTAATGTTCGTGCGTGGAGTATCGACTGTGCAATTTATATGCTTCTAATTTTGTGCTAGCACATTAACTTTAGAAATATATCTAGAGCCATCAATCTTTAGTCCATAGAAGTCATTTCGGAATGGGTTCAAACCGCGTCAATCTGGTCTCCATCTTTATGGGAGCCTGGCTTGTATCGTATTCGATACTCGTTAGCCTTCCAAATGCTGAAACCCAGTTACAGACTGAAAGTAAGTTCGATTTTTCTGGAAACATGGACACGTATACACTATACATATATCAAATTCAAAAATTCAAATCTCATAGTATTGTGTTGCGTATATAGAGTGCTCTAATTTAGGAGGACAGTATTTTGACTTCTACATGAAAATGAGACTGCCAAATCCGAACTGAATACAGTCATTCTCACTTCTCTAATATCTTAACGCACTTTCTGGTGACCTCAATTATTTTACAGACATCTGATTCCATACAGATTCGAAACTTTCATCTCCTGAAGAATGTGCTCGCACATGTCATGCAGAAGAACCACCCAGGATTTGCTACTACCACTTTACCCTAGAGCTTTACAGCGTCCTCGGAAAGTGAGCAGCAATCTCTTCCTGTTTGTTTTATTACATCAATTTTAATATTGGCAAAAGACCTGTTGTAGATTTGATTATGGTGATTCTTGAGAGTATCAATCTATCAAACATTTTTGCAATTTTTCTGTATCGTTCAAACAGCGCTTGCCAACTTTGCACCCCAAACGCTACGAACTCGCTTCAGGAGAATTGTCAATGCGTAACTGCGGACGGTGTCGAAAGAAGCATCCTAACTGCGAACAGAATGCTCCCTGGACCCAGCATCGAGGTCTGCAAGGGTGACAAGGTCGTAATTGATGTTGAGAATAAAATGGAAGGAATGGAAGTCACGATTCATTGGCACGGGGTCTTCCAAAAGGGATATCAGTACTACGATGGAGTACCCTTTGTATCGCAATGTCCCACTTCGCAGTATACCACGTTCAGGTACGTCAGTGATTCGATATTGGCATTCGATTGAACAGCAAATATTTCTGTCGATTGAAAAACTGATTGGACTAAATAGCCCAGGCCCTGAATTTTTCAATAAGGATTCTCATTGTCAGTCTAAGTCGTTTTGGCCGCATTCCCTTCAACTCCATTTTCCTTTATTCCCGTAATGCACTGCTCGGAATTTCCTTTCACGCAACAATGTAATTATTCTGCTCCCAGATATCAATGGGTTGCCGAAAACGCTGGAACACACTTCTGGCACTCGCATACAGGGTTACAAAAAATGGATGGCTTATACGGAAGTTTAATCGTTCGTGAACCCTGCAGCAGCGATCCTAACAAGAACCTCTACGACGAAGATTCATCGTCACACGTGATGCTCATTAGTGACTGGATGCATGAACAAGGTACCTCGCGATATCCAGGGCTCATCCGAACAAATCCAGGCCAGGATCCGGAATCGGCACTGATCAATGGAAAAGGGCAATACACGGTAAAAACCAACCTTAGTAATCGATCGATCACTCTTTGGTCTGATTATCGGTGATTACAATTTAAATGGCGTTTCCTGTACTTCAGTATCGAAATAACGGCTCCACGACCAATACACCGCTGCAAGTGTTCACTATTAGAAGCGGTCGCAGATATAGATTCAGAATGATCAATGCTTTCTGCACGGTGTGCCCTGCGAGAATCAATATTCAAGGACACGGACTGACCTTGATCGCTACAGATGGTGAACCCGTAAAACCCGTGGAAGTCGACAGCATAATCTCTTTCGCAGGTAAATGACAATCGTTGGCTGAGTCTCCCTTTCTCTCCTTCTTTAACTTCCGCTTCCATACACTCCTGCAACAAATGTTGATTATTACTAATCAACGTCTCAAGGCTTGAACATTGCGGGGTACTCTAGAGAATCTGAGGTTCAGGGACACAAAATGAATACGGAGCTTTTTTTGAGCTTCAAGTATTTAACGGTGGTTTTAATATCCCGTTTCGGCAATAACATTTTTGAATGCTTACTCAATTCCCTTACGGGTTCTTTCTTACATCGCCTCTAATTTTTATAATTTTTTATTGATCCAGGTGAACGATACGATTTTGTGATAAATGCTAACCAGCGTCGGGGTACCTACTGGATCCAACTTCGTGCTCTCGGAGAATGTGGTATAAGCCGAATTCAGCAATTGGGTATTCTTCGCTACGAAGGAGGTCCTGAGAGGCCTAGTTCCAGACCACCAACCTACGATATGGGTCTCCCTCTGGGAGTGGTAAGGATTTATAATCCACTGCAGAGTCTGGTCCCTGTTGTGAATATCCAGCGAAAGTGAGGCGTTCTAATCTTATCAACTTTTTTATCCAAGGTTTTTAATCCATTGGACGCAATCTGTGACGCTTCTCGTCCCGATGCAATATGCATCAACCAACTACAGCACGCCAATCCCATAGACGAAGGGATTCTCCAGCCACAACCAGACGTCAAGATCTTCCTGCCCTTCAATCTCCGTTTTTTTACCCCCGAGCAAATCTATCAGCCAAAAACTTACACTGACCACTTAGGTAAGTCTATCCTTCTACCAAACCGCCAAAAACTTATGAATACGAAACGAGAGGATGTATACAATCGAAAAAATCATTTACAGTTCCTCCAAATCATCGTGACGCCATATCATTCATCGACGGTATCTCGTTCGAATATCCATCGGCACCATTGTTATCTGAATACGATAACATCCTACCCGAGACAATCTGTAATAGCAATAACAGGCCTGTTGATTGTGGGGTGGACTGCACTTGCACACACAGGATTGATATTCCGTTGAATGCCATCGTTGAAGTCGTCCTAATTGACGAAAGTATGAACTAAAATTGAATAATTTTTCTCAATACCCTGACTAGATTATCCTAAAATCTGATTACTATTTTTTTTCAATTTGTCTTTCTCCCTCATGTCAGTGGGACTGACAAATTTATCTCACCCATTCCACTTGCACGGTTATGCATTCAACGTGGTCGGCATGGGTCGATCTCCGGACAAGAATGTGACGAAAATCACTTTGGACCACGTTCGTGATCTTGACAGAAGAGGTCTGCTCAAAAGAAATCGGAACATGCTACCTTTCAAGGACACCATCCCAGTGCCGATCAATGGATATGTCATTCTCAGATTCCGCGCCAATAACCCCGGTAAATTTCATGTCCCAGACCAATCTTTACATTTATGATCATGCTACTTTATAGTCAAAAGTTCCTCTGCAACTATCAATTGATTCATTTGTTCCTCAGGTGAATGGCTGATGCACTGTCATTTTCTGTACCACATACCCATAGGCATGGATGTGGTTTTCCACGTCGGTACCCCCGAAGATCTTCCACCAATCCCACAAGGCTTTCCTACATGCGGTAACTTCTTGCCCTTGATTACACCTGTCAAGGCCGATTCGAGCTAGTTTTCCGAAATTACATTTCGTAGATATTGGCAACTACGAGACGTCAGAAAAATTCGCTCTTGAGGATAATGAGGTGTTTCCATATAAATGCAATTCAATGATCTAAGCACTGCTAAACGGCATCACCATGGATTAAATATAAACAATCGCGATACATTCACGTTTGAAAAAAAATTTCTTTATTGTATAATAAAATATCTGTTGGATTCTTATATATGTGTATGGTAATGGTGAAATAAAAATCGACAGTATTAGTACACGAATGTGAAATTTTTATTCTTCGCGTCAATACCTGTCAATAAAGTCTCAAAAACGAGCATAAAATTAGCCGAAACTAGAGAATTTAAGATATTTCAAATAGTCGCTGACAGAATGCTAACTGAAAGACAATCCTGACCCGAAAAATCGAAATACAATGCAGGGATTCGAGGGGGAGACTTGGTCTGGCAAAATAGAAAAAATATTCTAATGTCTAGTGTTCTCATTACTTAGTTTTGACCGGTTGCAATGTGCGAGGTCATCTGATAGACGGAATTTAGAAAGACGATAATCGATCTTGCATCATTTTATTTCATGCCTTTTCCGACCGTCCCTATAGATCAAAGTCCTTCTGCCTGACCTCTGACAATGATCTTTTTTTATAAAGTCCGCGGCTCTTTCCCCAATCATCATAGCCGGTGTTGCAGTATTTCCAGAAGTCACCTGTGAATAAATTCGTGATATTACCTAACAAATATATCTCATCTACATAATCTACAACATAATTCACATACAATCTATGCGAAAATATACCTTCTTATGTATCTCCAATTACTCTGAACTAACCTGAGGCATAATAGCAGTATCCACAACACGGAGACCCCTTATTCCGTGAACTCGAAGATGAGGATCAACAACTGCTGAGGGATCATCCGCAGGTCCCATTTTACACGAACCAGCCGGGTGACCTTCAGGACTTGCAATCCGTCCTATAGCGCAAGTCCAGTACTCGGTGCTCAAAAAAATGTAATGAGAACATTCATCAAGAGGTTCAGTAGCCAGAGTAAGTTCGTAGGCTTTAAAAGCTTCCATGTTAGCCAATTTCAAAGCCATTTCTATGCCTTCAATCAAACGATCGGCATCGTTGGATTCCTCTAAATAATTGCTCCATATCACCGGATACTCGAGCGGATCATCTGAAGCCAAGCTGATTCTTCCTACAGCACCAAATGTCATTACTTGTATTACTATAATCTCGAAAGTATGTTTATTTGCTTTCAAAACGTACCTCTGCTCTTTGGATGGAGATAAACCACTCGTATACTAATTGTACGTAATTCTGGGCTACGAAGAGCACCGATTTCACCCGGTGCACACGTCGCCTCATACCCTACGAAGTACATCTGTATATCCGGAAAGTCAGGGCTCGTTTCGCTCGTCGCTATTGCTCCCATTACTTGAGACAACCCAGTACTTGATAAAGGGCCTGTTTGCAAAGCGAGGTACTCGGAAAGGGTTGCCCTGTTATTTTCAAAGGTGAAGGTGTCGTTTACGGTAAAAATAATCGTGGTCCCTACGTGGTCGTGGAGATTTTCACCAACGCCAGGCATATCCTTGACCACATTGATGCCCATAGATTCCAGATGTTCCTTGGGACCAATCCCGGATAAGAGCAGAAGGTGGGGCGACCTCACAACCCCAGCAGAAAGTATAACTTCTTTGGATGCGCGGACCGTCTTTAGCTCACCATTCTGTAAAAGATTTATGATAAATCGTCAAGTTTTTAACTCGTGATGTTTACGTATAGTCATCACCTTGTAGAACTCAACTCCGACTGCCTTTTCTTCATCGATTATAACCCTGGTGCCGATGGAATTCAGCGATACATGAAGATTCTTGCGATTCCTTACAGGTCGTAGATACGCCGATGCACTGCTCTGTCTAACTCCATTTTTACTAGTACTTTGGGACACTGAAAATCCCGTAACTTTATCACCGTTCAAGTCTTCGCTGATACCATAACCCGCCTGATCAGCCGCTTCGAGAATGGACTTTGCAAATGGGGGTAGATAAGGAAATCTTTGAACCGAAAGCGGTCCTCCTGTCGCGTGATGAATCTTTCCAACTCTATCGATTTCGCCGTTGTCTTCTGCCAATAAAAAATATTGCTTCACCTCCTCCCAAGACCAACCCTCGTTACCAAGGGCGGCCCAGATGTTGTAATCAGTTGGATTTCCTCGTACGTACTTCATCGCATTATGTGACGTGCTTCCACCGAGCATTTTTCCCGCTGACCATTTGCAAGAACCGTTCGTTGAAAGACAAGCGTAGCTCTCGTTTGTCGTTGTGTAATTCCAGTCGACTCTAGTCGCTGTAAACAAATAGATACGATTCATAATTCTAAGCACTGGTCAGACACATCGAAACCCCTACCTATAAGAGTTGTATAAAAACTTGGAATTTCTGCACCTACAGGCTCGTCGGGACCACCTTCGAGTAGCAAGACTTTCCATTCTGGAATTTCACTGAGCCTTCCAGCCACAACTGACCCTGCAGCACCTCCTGTATCGAAAATTCAGTACTGATCGTATATTGTTTATTTATTTATTATACATCTAATTGACTTACCGCCAATTACAATGAAGTCGTATTCGTCATCCACTCGTTCTACGGGCTCGATACGTTCGCATATTCCAGATATTTTAGCCTTTTTACGTATCAAATCGTTTAATAAAGACATGAAGACGAAAAATGTCGAAGAATTACACATTTCTGCTAAACTTGGACCGAGAAGACGAGTATTGCAGGTAATCGGCGATGTTGAGTTCCACCTCATTTCTACCGAAATATCAAAGAATTAATTACCATCATTGATCGTGAACGTGTTTGTATTTTCATCTTGAACATTCATGTAGGTTTAATCGATTATGATATAAACTTTTGTACAAACCTATACCTAGATTCGTTCGAAATGTCCACTGTCTTCTATGGAAATTTTCTTCTACTGGTAAAAAATGACAAATTTCATTACTTTAGATTTGTTTTTATAGAAAATTACAAAGTTCTCTGAATTCTATTTTAAATGTGATCCATTTTACTTATTGTTAGACTCTCTAATATTTTAACATTTTATCTTTATCTTTATTTTTATTCTTTATTGTTCTTATCACTAAATGTATGTAATTCACTGCACGTATTAGCCATTTTGGTCTATCCTGCCCTGTCCTGAGTTCACCTACCCTGACACTTTTCTTCTTTGAATAAATAAATGAATAAATAAATAAAATATTCCGATCTTGAATTTTAATACAAGTAGAATACTCACAAAAGTCGAGTAACGGTACGCGAACGATTGTAAATTATTGTAATGACCAAATTCGTACAGATAGTCAGAAAATTTGTCTCTCTAGTAAATTAATTTTGAAGAAATTGTGTAAATTTATGCTACTTTTTGATTAATTTTTCGTATCACCTTGTGACGGTAGTTAATAACTCAATTCGTCTTCAATTGACGAATGTTCCACTGCAAATACCTTATTTGAATAGTAATAAAAAAACATATTCATGTTAGAAGTATGAACCACCTGAATAATCTAAAAAAATGTTTCAAAGTTAATGTAAGGCTATATAGACCTTGCACTGGATATACCGAGACTAGCCTTGGTAGTAAGGCAACTATTCTGAAAACTAAATGAATAGATGTATGTATGTATGTATGTACAAGCTGTATTTCCATCAAACTTGATATTTACTTGATGGTTGCTCAGTTCTGAAATGAAAATTGAAAATTGTCAAATTCATATATCTTCGAATGAACGTCTTTTTCTATACGCTATCTGTTGTATTAATTTTTTCCCTAAAGTACCGTATCTCAAGAATATGTAGATAAATTTTTAACTCAAAATATTGAAAATTGATGGAGATATGATTTTTTGAATGAAAAGTATCTAAGTGTCTGGTATGTCTTTGTAAGGGTTAATTCATTTATTCTATCACCTTGAACAGATGTTTATGCCGAAGTTTCTCGCACTATGTGAAGGTCGATCATAATTGAGGTTACCGTCTTGAAATAGTATTCTAAATAAATTACATTGCCATCGTCAAAATGTTCGAATTAATTATAAGAAAAATAGACACAACTTAGAAAGAAAATCAATACAAACAAATTGCAAGCATTTTTTCTTCAAACCCCACACATCCCAAAGCTTGTTTATGTTTGCTTTTACGGTTAGAGTAAACGAGGTTGTGTAATTAAATAGCTCTCCTTGGAAAATTGGTGGATTACTTTGGATCTAATCGAATCTGACTATATATGAAAGAGGCATCGATCGAAATTAGTGTATTGAATGTAACGCTCTTGCGTTGAGTGTCGACTGTGCAATTTATTTGCTTCTAGTTTGGTTCTGGCACGTTGACTTTAGAAATATATTCAAAGCCATCAATCCTTAGATCACAGAAGCCATTCCGCAATGCGTTCAAACCGTGTCAATCTGGTCTCCATCTTCATAGACACTTTGCTGACATCATGTTCGATACTCGTTGGCCTTGCAAATGCTGAAACCCAGCCACAGACCGAAAGTAAGTTCGATTTCTTTGGAAACATGGATACGTATGCATTTATCAAATTCAAAAATCCAAATCTCATAGTATTGCGTACCGCATAAAAAATGTTCTCATTTGCAAAAGCAGTATCTTCACTTCTGTATAGAAAATAAGACTGCCAAACACAAACAGAACACAGTCATTCTCACTTCTCCAATACGTTAACGCGCTTCCTGGTTACCTCAATTAGTTCACAAACATCTGATTCCATACAGATTTGAGACTTTCATCTCCTGAAGAATGTGCTCGCACATGTCACGCAGGAGAACCACCCAGGACTTGCTACTACCACTTTACCCTAGAGCTTTACAGCGTCCTCGGAAAGTGAGTAGCAATCTCTTCTGTTCGTTCTAGTACATCAATTGTAAGATTGGCAGAAGACCTGTTGTAGATTTGATTATGGTAATTCTTGAGAGTATCAATCTATCAAACATTTTTGCAATTTTTCTGTATCGTTCAAACAGCGCTTGCCAACTTTGCACCCCAAACGCTACGAACTCGCTTCAGGAGAATTGTCAATGCGTAACTGCGGACGGTGTCGAAAGAAGCATCCTAACTGCGAACAGAATGCTCCCTGGACCCAGCATCGAGGTCTGCAAGGGTGACAAGGTCGTAATTGATGTTGAGAATAAAATGGAAGGAATGGAAGTTACGATTCATTGGCACGGGGTATTTCAAAAGGGATATCAGTACTACGATGGAGTACCCTTTGTAACGCAATGTCCCACTTCGCAGTATACCACGTTCAGGTACGTCAGTGATTCGATGTTGGCATTCAATTGAACAGCAATTAGCTGTTCTTTAACGTTCTCTCCTGGGCAATTAGCAAATAGCCCAGGCCCTGAATTTTTCAATAAGGATTCTCATTGTCAGTCTAAGTCGTTTTGGCCGCATTCCCTTCAACTCCATTTTCCTTTATTCCCGTAATGCACTGCTCGGAATTTCCTTTCACGCAACAATGTAATTATTCTGCTCCCAGATATCAATGGGTTGCCGAAAACGCTGGAACACACTTCTGGCACTCGCATACAGGGTTACAAAAAATGGATGGCTTATACGGAAGTTTAATCGTTCGTGAACCCTGCAGCAGCGATCCTAACAAGAACCTCTACGACGAAGATTCATCGTCACACGTGATGCTCATTAGTGACTGGATGCATGAACAAGGTACCTCGCGATATCCAGGGCTCATCCGAACAAATCCAGGCCAGGATCCGGAATCGGCACTGATCAATGGAAAAGGGCAATACACGGTAAAAACCAACCTTAGTAATCGATCGATCACTCTTTGGTCTGATTATCGGTGATTACAATTTAAATGGCGTTTCCTGTACTTCAGTATCGAAATAACGGCTCCACGACCAATACACCGCTGCAAGTGTTCACTATTAGAAGCGGTCGCAGATATAGATTCAGAATGATCAATGCTTTCTGCACGGTGTGCCCTGCGAGAATCAATATTCAAGGACACGGACTGACCTTGATCGCTACAGATGGTGAACCCGTAAAACCCGTGGAAGTCGACAGCATAATCTCTTTCGCAGGTAAATGACAATCGTTGGCTGAGTCTCCCTTTCTCTCCTTCTTTAACTTCCGCTTCCATACACTCCTGCAACAAATGTTGATTATTACTAATCAACGTCTCAATGCTTGAACATTGCGGGGTCCTCTAGAGAATCTGAGGTTCAGGGACACAAAATGAATACGGAGCTTCTTTGAGCTTCAAGTATTTAACGGTGGTTTTAATATCCCGTTTCGGCAATAACATTTTTGAATTTCCTTGCGGGTTCTTTCTTACATCGCCTCTAATTTTTATAATTTTTTATTGGTCCAGGTGAACGATACGATTTTGTGATAAATGCTAACCAGCGTCGGGGTGCCTACTGGATCCAACTTCGTGCTCTCGGAGAATGTGGTATAGGCCGGATTCAGCAATTGGGTATTCTTCGCTACGAAGGAGGTCCTGAGAGGCCTAGTTCCAGACCACCAACCTACGATATGGGTCTCCCTCTGGGAGTGGTAAGGATTTATAATCCACTGCAGAGTCTGGTCCCTGTTGTGAATATCCAGCGAAAGTGAGGCGTTCTAATCTTATCAACTTTTCTATCCAAGGTTTTTAATCCATTTGACGCAATCTGTGACGCTTCTCGTCCCGATGCAATATGCATCAACCAACTACAGCACGCCAAACCCATAGACGAAGGGATTCTCCAGCCACAACCAGACGTCAAGATCTTCCTGCCCTTCAAGTTCGGCTTCTTCACCCCCGAGCAAATCTTTCAGCCAAAAACTTACACTGACCACTTAGGTAAGTCTATCCTTCTACCAAACCGCCAAAAACTTATGAATACGAAACGAGAGGATGTATAAAATCGAAAAAATCATTTACAGTTGCTCCAGGAAATGATATAGTCATATCATTCATCGACGGTATCTCGTTCGAATGGCCATCGGCACCATTGTTATCAGAATACGATAACATCCCACCCGAGACAATCTGTAATAGCAATAACAGGCCTGTCAATTGTGGGATGAACTGCACTTGCACACACAGGATTGATATTCCGTTGAATGCCATCGTTGAAGTCGTCATAATTGACGAAAGTATGAACTAAAATTGAATAATTTTCCTCAATACTCGTACTCGATTAACCTAAAATCTGGTTACAATTTTTTTAACTTTGTCTCTCTCCCTCATGTCAGTGGGACTGGCAAATTTATCTCACCCATTCCACTTGCACGGTTATGCCTTTAACGTGGTCGGCATGGGTCGATCTCCGGACAAGAACGTGACGAAAATCACTTTGGACCACGTTCGTGATCTTGACAGAAGAGGTCTGCTCAAAAGAAATCGGAACATGCTACCTTTCAAGGACACCATCCCAGTGCCGATCAATGGATATGTCATCCTCAGATTTCGCGCCGATAACCCCGGTAAATTTCATGTCCCAGACCAATCTTTACATTTATGATCATGCTACTTTATAGTCAAAAGTTCCTCTGCAACTATCAATTGATTCATTTGTTCCTCAGGTGAATGGCTGATGCACTGTCATTTCCTCTACCACATACCCATAGGCATGGATGTGGTTTTCCACGTCGGTACCCCCGAAGATCTTCCACCAGTCCCACAAGGCTTTCCTACGTGCGGTAACTACTTGCCTCCGATTACACCTGCCAAATCGTTTCGTGCTAGTTTTCCTAAATCATAACCTGTGGATATTGGCAGCTAAGAGATATCACAGAACATTACTTTATGAAAATACTGTGGTGGTGGTGGTTTCACAAATATGCAATTCAATGATCTAAATACTACTAAACGACACCATCATGAAATAAACATAAACAATGGCAATACATTCACGTTTGAAAAAAACATTCCCAATTGTATAATAAAATATCTTTTGGATTCCTACACATGTGTGGCAGTGGTGAAATAAAAATCGAAAGTATTAGTACACAGCTGTAAATTTTTATTCCCATCATGAAACCTCAGACAAAGTCACAAAAATGAGCATGAAATTAACTAAATCTAAAGAATCGTCTTGATTCTTATAAAAACGAGATTTTCAGGATACAGATTCTTAAAATATTTCATATAAGTTCCACATTTCAAAAACGGGATTCTCACGATGGACGTCACATTTATTCATACTCCCTCCCTCTCCCCTGGGCACACATAATCTCATTTCGCGAACTCCAGGCCGCTCTACAGACATGGACGTCCTTCATCGACGTCCCCTTACCACCAAGTTTTTAAATTAATTAATTTATTGTATTACCTCAAATAAACGTTTGTCTCCTAGTTTCTCATACTATGTCAAGGTAGATAATTGAGGTTACCGTGATGCCCTAAATAAATTACACGGTCATATTTTCAAAATCCTTGACCTAATTATAAGAACAATATAAACCCTTGAAAACAACGAAAAGCTAATAAAAAAAAATTAGAAATAAATTTTCGTCTAAGATAGGAACCGTATTCATCGATATCAATGCTGCGGATATAAATTTATATCGCCGCCCATTTACCTCGTGATTAATATATATAATATGTCGTATTCGGTTAATTAAGAAAACTAATGCAAACAAATTTGTATATGCTCAAGCACAAAAACATCATATAAAATTATTACCTTCGCGACTGAGGTAAATGAGGTCTCCAAAATATACATGTCCATGAGAATTGGTGACTTACTTTTAGGAGTGTGCTAAATGTTATGTATAAAAGGAAGAGACACACGTCGAAATGGCACATAACGTGCGGAGTATCGTCACTTCAATATTTTTTGTTTAAAATTTTTTTTTCAAAGTATCTAAACTCTCAGAGTATCTCCATCTCCTAAGATATCTTCAGTCTGCAGAAGCTGCTGTGCAATGCGTTCACATCACCTCTGCACTCTGGTCTCTATCTTCCTCAACATATTACTTGTATCCTCTTTGGTGTTGGCTTTCCTCCCAAGTGCTGAATCCAGCTCAAAGAAACGTGGTACGACTTTTCTGTGAAATTGTGTTCATAGTAATCGCATATTTCCCCATTTTGTGTATGGAGTGGTTGAAAATCAGATACGAGAGTTCAAGTTTCAATTATCATTCCTCATTTAGTGGTTCTGGTTTTGTTTAATAGGTTCTTCGAATAAATCAGAAGAGCTAAGTCATCGTCCTAAACTTTCAACTCCTGAAGAATGCGCTCGAACATGTTACGCAGATGAACCTCCTAAGATTTGCTACTATCACTTCTATCTGGAACCCTACACCGTCCTTGGAGCGTGAGTGATAATCCCTTCCGTTAATTTTATGAATTGTAAAACTTGGAGTGAATAATTTTTTTTTTTCTTTTCTTTTTTTTGTCATATAAACAGCGCGTGTCAATTCTGCACTCCGAACAATACGAACCAACTTCAGGAGAATTGCCAATGTGTAACTGCCGACGGTGTCGAGAAATCCATCTTGACTGTGAATAGAATGATACCTGGACCGAACATCGAGGTCTGTGAAGGTGACAAGGTCATCATTGACGTTCAAAATAGCATACCAGGAAACGAAGTCACGATTCATTGGCACGGGGTCTTGCAAAAAGGAACTCAGTACTACGACGGGGTGCCTTTTGTAACGCAATGTCCTATTCCGGAAGGCAATACGTTCAGGTATGACGATAGATTGGCAGTTACATTTTCGTACTGAATCATTTCAGACGAATTCTCTCTGACTGCATCTTTCATTCTTCCCATAATGCTTCACTTGGAACTTCTTTGCATAAAACAATACAATTACTGTACTCAGATATCAATTTGGTGCTGACAATGCCGGAACACATTTCTGGCATTCGCATACTGGGATGCAAAGAGTGGATGGTATTCACGGAGGTTTCATCATCCGTGCACCAATGATCAATGAACCAAACAGAAATATGTACGATGAAGATTTATCAGCGCATATAATGGTGATTAGCGACTGGCTGCACGACCCAGCTGCTTCACGATTTCCAGGACGCTCAAGACTGGATCCAGGTCAAGAGCCGGAATCATTGCTGATCAATGGAAAAGGGCAATACACGGTAAGAAGCATCCTCATTAATCAATCAACCACTTTTTAGTCTTAGTGATTCTTATTCAACTGGAATTTCTCATTTCTTTAGGATCCAAGTAACGGCAACACGACCAAAACACCGCTGGCAGTATTCACCATAAAATCAGGTCTCAGATATAGATTCAGATTAATCAATGCCTTCAGCATGACGTGCAGTGCGCAACTCATCATTCAAAGACACGGACTGACCGCAATCGCTACTGACGGTGTAGCCTTTCAACCTGTGAATGTCAACAGCATAATCTCTTTCTCTGGTAAATGATAATCGTTGACTTCCTGTACGGATAGATTCTTACAACGCCCTTAATTTTTATAATAATTTATTCATTCAGGTGAACGATACGATTTTATAATAAATGGTGATCAGACTCCAGGCGCTTACTGGATCCAACTTCGTGCTCTTGGACAATGCAGTGACGATCAAATTCAACAGTTGGCTATTCTCCGCTACGAAGGGGGTCCTGACATGCCTACTTCCAATCCACCAACCTACGAAAAGTATCTTGACCAGGGAGTGGTAAGAATTTATAACCCACTGCAGATTGTGGCTACCAATTCGAATGATGATCAGCTAAAGAACCTTTTTAATTAAATTAACGTCTTATTTCAAGATTCTTAATCCGTTGAACGGTATCTGTGACACACCACGTGACGATGAAATATGCATTAGTCAACTACAACACATTGATCCAATTGATAAAGGGATTCTCAAAGGGCATCCAGATGTCAAGATAATGTTACCTTACCGTTTCAACGCGTATCAACTTGATGAACTTTTTGAACCAAAAACTCACAAAAGATTCTTAGGTGAATTTATCATTAAATTAAATTATTATGATTATTATTTTATTAACAAATTTATAAAACGAAAAAGAGTGTATTCAAATATGAAAATTATTTACAGCTACTGGAGGCGGAAGGCATGTTGTATCATACATAGACAACTTTTCGTTCACATTTCCACCGTCACCACCATTATCCCAACTAAATGATATACCACCAGAAACTTTTTGTAATAGGAATAAAAGACCTGCCAATTGTAAGGAGAATTGCACTTGCACACACCGTATTGACATTCAATTAAACGCTTTGGTAGAAGTTGTTTTAATTGACGAAGGTATAAACTAAAATTGAATAATTATATTCTTGCTTTTAATAAATCATTGCTGACTCATATTTAATTATTTTTCTCTACTTCTAATCAGCGACAACGGGTATTATATCGCATCCATTCCACTTACACGGTCATACCTTCAATGTGATTGGCATGGGTCGTTCTCCGGACAATAATATAACCAAGATCACTTTAGACCACGTTCGTGATCTCGACAGAAGAGGTTTGCTCAAAAGAAATTGGAAAATGGTACCTTTCAAGGACACCATCGCAGTACCAAGCAACGGTTACGGAATCTTCAGATTTCGCGCCAATAATCCTGGTGAATTTCACATTCTTAAACATTCTGTAAAATTATAATGAAAATTTACTTCGTTGTAAGAAAAAAAACCAAAAACAGATCATTAACTTTTTTATCCATTTATTTATCAGGCGAGTGGCTGTTTCACTGTCATTTCCAATACCACACAGCCGTTGGAATGGAAATGATTCTTCATATTGGTGACTTGAAAGATCTTCCACCAGTTCCACCAGGCTTTCCTACATGTGGAAATTTCGTTCCTGAAATAACATCTTTCAAAGACGACGATTAGATACAATTTCACTAAATCACAGTAATATGTATATTTAAATTATAATAAAATTATATTGAATATATCGAAAAGTTTATGTCTGACTTTTTTTATCCCAATTCGATAGGCAATATCCGATTTATATCGAGTACGTGATTCTTCGTTAAACAATTACAGAGGCTGTTGAGAGCGAATAACTCTATTAAAAATATTCCAATGAATTAAAGTGACGATGATGAACGTATGTGACTCAAATATTTCAGAATCTGTTACAGATTTTAATTCGTGCATAAATACAAGTTTATATACTATATACTTTCATGTCATGTGTTTTTTATTAACACAGCTGACACACTGAACTTGTTCACATTATACTTCAAGTATACAATAATCTACTACTAAACTCGTACATACATAAAGTTTGTATTAATTTATTTATTTAACGGTGTTCGATCAACTGTGCAAATATCTAGCAATACGAATTGTCTGCATTATTCTTTCAACCTCTCAACCTGACCCACTCACGAGATTCGTATTTATCTTTCAATCAATACTAGGAATACAATAATTTCCATATCCTGATTAATTATTCTTAATTAGCTTCAGTATAATCCAATAAGTACTTTTCGAGATTTTGACCATTCGATAGTTTTGAAATTCGGAACTTCATCCCGTTCTCCGATCTTTGAGTTTCTTGATTTCACTTATAAGTCAAGTTTAAGACAGTTTGGTGCTTCCAAAGTCCATACTTGGTCTACGATGAACACTGTGAAACTGACACGATGTGTAACAATATAAATGATTTACAAACGTAGGTATAATATGTGAAATGTAAACGGTTACCACATTATTACATAACGTCCAACGACGTACAGAGGTAGACACCCGGTTTATACGGTGGTCAGTCATCCGGGACGTTATTACCCGGAACATGAACAGCAGCATTATACCTACATTTTACACATTACGACCGAGCTTGGAGTCTGCGAGTGGAAAAGTTCAAGGTTATATCAGCGAAGATAATATGAAATTTCGAATTAAAATATGAAATTCGAGTCAAAATTCAAGCGAAGTCTCCCTCCATTAAATTTTTGGACCTATGGGCTTTCGAAGTTTTGAGTTATCTAAATTCAGATCTTAACGAATTTTTATAAACTAAACTTTGACATTTATGATAATTCGAAATCGTCTGAAACGAATTTCTAATAAAATTTAACCCCAGTCTTTTGTGGTAAAAATTTTTTAAATTGAAGAAATAAACTTTAATAATTGTACACAGTGACCACGGAGTTGTATTGCAAAGAAATTGAAGTAGATATAAATTTTATAAAATTATAGAAATGCCTACACCGACCCGAAAAAAAAAAATCCTAGAAATTTGCTGAACCGAGACAATGTCGTAGGCGTTGGCCTGACCCGTTGGTATATATTTTAACATTTACAGCGAATAAGACAGTAGTTAGAAAGCTGTTCCGAAAGGTATAATATACTACACGTATATCTATATGCATTTCAACCTAGCAAGGCCGAAACTTATCTTGAATCCGGAAATAGAATTGCACATTGTTAATGCAAAACATTTTTTTTTTGCACATTCACATGCACGTGTAATATGCAAATTCTTCGATATCTATTTCCATTACTCACCGATTATCACATTCTTATCATACGACGACAAGGTAATTCCTGGAACCGAATCCTTATCCATGTTATAATGCAAAACCCGTGCAATATATAAAAAATTGTAAAAATTTCACAATGCTTAGTATAAAGTTGAAATTTCAACACGGCCTATACTACTCCGTGAAATATTTTGAGGTAGAAGACCTTTATAAGCTTGGTAAAATCGGACACGCAATTACTCGTTATTAAAACGACTTTCAGTCGAACTAACAAAGTTTTTTGTTACCCCCCCCCCCCCCCCCCCCCCCCTCCTCCCCTCCCCAGCGTATTAACATGTAAAGTTTCAATATTTTATATATATTTTATACATAAGTATTACAACTTGTACATCACTCAAACGGTTTAGGTGTGAAACTTTGCTGCATAAATATGTGCGGCCGCCTATGCAGCGAGCTTTCCACACCGTGAACGCAAATTGCGTAATATCATAAGCAAATAAGAAATAACTTTGTGTATTAAGGCCGGTTGAAATTACTGAGATCACATTAGACGGCTCGCCATGCTCCTGCAGGACGCTTTCCTGGTGTGCTTCCTACTCGCTCCGCTAACAGTTGCTAAATTTCATGGTAAACGACAAGAGAATTCAAGTACGTATTTTATACCCTTCTTCGATGAAATTTGTTTGTAATTCACTTTCGAATATTTCATTACATACTTACGTCAAATTTGTATGTAAAAAGTAGGATTTTTTTTTTTTCAAGTTTTAAGTACGTGAAATGAAATTAGGTGGAATTTTGGAGTAGATGACTAAGAGCTTACTTCAAATTTTTTATTTCATGATTTTTATTCAAGATTCGAATGAAATTGATGTCGATGAATCTGACAGTGGGTCTAGTGATAAAACTGATTATGATCAGCGTTTTTTAAAAAAGCCAGCAAAGAGTCAGCGCTCTTTTTCGACTCCTGAGGAATGTGCCAGAGCCTGTGAAGATGGAAATAAGCCACTTACTTGTTACTATCAATTCACTCTGGAGTACTACACGACAATGGGAAGGTACGTGAAGGTGGTTTTCCACTAATGAATTAGTATTATATACTGAATTCGATTAAGTAGGCAAGTGAAACTTATACAATTATGGTTTAGAAAGGCGTCGGTTTATTAAATTATTATATATAATTGCAAATCCGTAATTATTATACGCATGAAGATTTGAAACACTTAAACTGTCTTTAGTATAACTCGACATGTGATGTAGCGTGGGTTTTAATTTTTAGACTTTCTGTTACATATTGCAAAAGTAATATATGTGCGTGATGAACATGAATTTATTTTCAGAGCCTGCGAACTGTGCAAACCTAACAACACCAATCAAATAGCAAACGTTCCCCAATGCCAATGCATCGAGGCTGATGGTTTCGAGCGAGGTATGTTGTCCATCAACAGAATGCTCCCAGGACCGAGTATTCAAGTATGTCAAAATGACATGATCGTCGTCGATGTGCGCAATAATATTGAAGGAATGGAGGTCACCTTACATTGGCATGGCTTATGGCAACAGGGCTATCAATACTACGATGGTGTCCCATTTCTAACCCAATGTCCGATTCCATCAGGAACAACATTCAGGTAAAACGTGATTATATTCACAAATATTCGTCTTACTATAATCATCATTTCTAATCTGCATAGTTTCTCATGATTTAACATCGTTGATGATTTAATGCACAATCAAAATTCGTCGTATTCGATGATTATTTGAATTTTCAGATATCAGTTTCTCGCGAGTAATCCCGGCACACATTTTTACCACTCACATACCGGCGTGCAAAAGATTGACGGTCAATACGGAAGTCTGATTGTGCGCCAAACACCAAGCAAAGATCCTCACATGATGCTGTACGATCAGGACCTCCTCACTCACGTAATCCTGATCAGTGACTGGATGCACGAGATGTCGACTGAACGATTCCCTGGACGGCTAAAAAATAATCCTGGACAAATACCAGAGAATGTTCTGATCAACGGAAAAGGACGTTGGAAAGTACGATCATAAAGAGCATCATTCAAATTACGACTCAATAAATATTCTCAAGTTTCAAGAGAATAAAAAAATGTATTAACTGTTTTTACAGGATCCATCTACAAATCGAACTAGTTCCGTACAGCTTGAATCGTTTACGGTTACACGTGGGAAGAAATACCGTTTCCGGTTAATAAACTCCTTCAGTTCTGTTTGTCCGGCTCAGATGACAATTGAAGGACATACTCTTACGCTAATCGCTCAAGATGGTGAATCTGTAGTTCCGGTCCCTGTAAACACGATAATTTCTGCCTCAGGTAACCAGAATTATTGTATTTTATTAAATCTAATTATTTTAATTGAAGTATGAAATTTCAGGTGAACGTGTGGATTTCATCTTGACCGCAAATCGGACCATCGGTAGCTATTGGATCCAAGTCCGAGCCATAGGAGAATGCGATAGATTTAATCCTAATCAACTTGCGATCCTCAGATAC
Source organism: Macrophya annulata (assembly GCA_963924015.1). Classification (NCBI taxonomy): domain Eukaryota; kingdom Metazoa; phylum Arthropoda; class Insecta; order Hymenoptera; family Tenthredinidae; genus Macrophya; species Macrophya annulata. The sequence goes on from OZ001262.1 coordinate 4,339,385, forward strand.
GTTGGAGGTCCAGCAACGCCGAAAACTCCACAACCAAACTACGCGGTTGGACTGGATCAAGGAATAGTAAGTAGAGAAATTAATGTGACTAAAGAAAAGGCTGATGTTTTCTTTCTCATCTTACAGCTCTACAATCCCTTGGATGCAAAATGCGATGTTCCTAGATCCAATGCAGTGTGTGCAAACCAGCTACAATCTGTCACTCCGATATCTAAAGAACTTTTAAAAGCCCAACCTGACCATCGAATCATATTACCTTATGCATTTTATACGTATAATAATTCGATTCAAGACCTTTACAAACCTGGATCCTACCCTCGTTACATAGGCAAGTTTGTCAGTTATAGTTTCGTAGTTCGATCTTAACATGAACAAATTTTGATGATAAAAATATGAATTTTTTTACACAAAAACCAGTCGCCGCAGACAGGGATCTTATCACTAGCTTGGTCGATGGAATTTCGTTTGTATTTCCACGAGTACCACCGATATCACAGTATGTTAATTCCTCCGATACTTGCAACCGGAATAATTTACCCAAAAACTGCGGCACACCTTGTGACTGTCCGCACACTCATCACATCAAGAAAGGTGCAATTGTAGAAGTCGTGATATACGACCAAGGTGAGCAATTTAAAAGATTTAATTAGACCATAGTTTTAAAAGATTGCCAACTTCACTGGTTCGTGCAGTTTCCCAACCCATGTTGGCTCATCCCTTCCATCTCCATGGGTATTCTTTTCAACTCTTCAAGATCGGACGCTTTGCGGACTTAAGAAACATTTCGAAATATGACATCAACTCGGTAATGAATGAACATCAAATGATGCTGGATAAGGCAGGGTATCGAAATCCGGCTGGAAAAGACACCATTATAGTCCCACAGGCTGGATACGTCATTTTCCGGTTCAAAGCTGACAATCCTGGTAAGTGTTAAAATGTTCATTTCCTAAAATACGTATTTCCATGAAGGAAGTAACCCTCTCTTATATATTTATAGGCTGGTGGCTGTTTCATTGCCATTTTCTTTACCACGTCTCCATCGGGATGAACGTTGTATTCCATGTTGGTAAAAGGGAAGATCTGCCGCCTGTACCTCCCATGTTTCCTACCTGCAATAGTTACGTCCCTGATGTGATGGAAAGCACGGGTTATTCATGGTAAAAATACGAAGAAATCAGAAAATTGGACAGTGAAAATAATAAAGCGGTTATTCAATTTCTGTAATCAATTAAATGATTCTGGATATTCAAAATCAATTGTTGAAATAAACCTCATTCAGTCACAATTGTTCGAATTTTCTACCATTTCATCCGCAAAGTTCCAACCCTCAGTCGAAATGTTCTTACGTTGGATACATTTGGCCTCCATCGCAAAGACGAAACGTATAGAGACTTTGAAAACTCGTACGTTATTTCAGCTGATAATCATAAATGTCGAGGTGAATTTACTCAGCCTTATATTATTCTCATACGTCTGACCCTGAATAAGCTCGATAATATGCAGTTGTCTGAATAATATTGTTGTTCAAAATATTTTTAGGTCACTATAATACAGAAAGCGAATGCAAAATTGAGCAGTAATTTGTTTCGACAGTTTGTCAAATTATCGATCATTCAGAAGTTGATGAAGCCGAGTGATTTGCCTTGCAAAAATCATTTTTTTATGTTTCAATCGTTCGCAATAATCCAAAGCATTAACATACGTTGACCAACAGCACCATCAGCGAATTAAATCCCTTTCTTACAACATTCGCTTATTTAATGAAACTCTGGTATAGATCCATAGTTTTGCCAGTGAACACTCCCCCAAGAAATTTTCCGATTTTGTGATCACTGCAGAAGCACGTAAATCGTGGCTTCATCAGTCCAGAGGAACTACATTGCAACAAATATAAATCCCCATCACTCGCCATGCATATGCATCGCGTTTTACTCCAAATCCTCGGTTTTGGGCTGATTTCTGGATTACCAAGTTCCGGTATGTTTACTTAAAAATGTTAGAAAAATGTATCAATACACTAATACAAAACGAGCTCTTTCAAAGATTTTGTGGAAGCAGTGGCCAATATTTGATCTCTTTTCATTGACCATTAACTAAACGGTGCCTTTGATTTAATTGTACAGAAATCAAGGTGGCGATAGCGCGAGACGACTCCCTATCAAATTCGAAAGACTCCGCTCGAGCTAGTCAGGATACCGAAGAACCGAGACCTTGTGACTATCCTCTTACTCTAGAAAACTACACAACAATAGGAAGGTGAGTGATGGTGTTTAGGCTCATAATTGGAAGTGCGTGATGAATGTGATTCATAGCTAGACACAAACTTATACATTTCGATAAAGCGATGTATTTATTAATAATGTATTTATTCTCAGAACCTGTGACCTGTGCAAACCTAACAACACTAATCAGTGTCCTCTTCCATCAGGAACTACGTCCAAGTAAAACGTTGTTTATTTCATATTCATTTACTATAACAATTATTATTTTTAATCTACTTAGTTTCTCTTGATTTAACGTCGATGATGATTTGAATCCCATTCGAAATTCGCCGTATGAAAAAATTATTTCAATTTTCAGGTATCAGTTTGTCGTGAGAAATCCCGGAACCCGGAACCTTCACCACTCACATATTGGCGTGCAAAAGACTGACGGTCAGTATGGAAGTCTGATTGTGCGTGATCCACCGAGCATAAGTTCTCGCATAGAGCTGTACGATGTGGACTTTCTCGAACACATAATCATCATCGGTGACTGGGTAGACGAGCTGTCGCATGAACATTTCCCAGGACGCTACCAGAATAATCGTGAACAAGTACGAAATAACGTTCTGATAAACGGAAACGTACATTGGAAGGTAAGATTGAGACATTATTTGAATTACCATTAAACTAATATTCTCAAACATCGACACAATACTTATTCTTACAGGATCCGACCACAAATCGAACTACTTCAGTCCAGCTTAAATTGTTTCCGTTTGAAATCGGGAAGAGATACCGTTTCCGGTTGACAAACTCCTTCGGCTTTGCTTGTCCGACACCGATGACCATCGAAGGACATTCTCTCACGCTTATCCCGCAAGATGGCAAATCAGTAGTTCCAGTCCCTATAAACACAATCGTTTCTTTTTCCGGTGAGTAATATTTCTGGCGTTTCCAAAGTGGTGCCATGACTTGTTGAAATAACAAAACCGCATTCAGGGGAAGGTGTGGATTTCATCTTGACCGCGAATCAGACCGCCGATGCATACTGGGTCCGAGCCATCGGAGAGTGCAATTAATTCAAACCCAGCCGATTAGCGATCTTCAGTTACCTACGCTGAAGGTCGACCTGCAACCCCAAAAACACGACAATCTAACTACAAGATATTGCCTCTAGAAGCCTATGATGAGGGCAGAAACTTCAGGCGATTTAACTTCATGACTGTCTCGACTTGATTGTTTGAGACCTTTTCTCAAAATATTATTTGTTAGAATAAGGAAATCAATTCGTTCAAATATAAGCGTTTCTTCAAGTATGGATTTTTGGTGATTTCTGTCACATTTGTGTGTCTATGTATTCGTGTTAATTGAAAGACTAATCAGTCGTTTGAGAGTTCCCTGTTTGTAAACACGTGAATTGTAAGAAAGAAAAATATACGTTTCATTATACATATATTCAACTTATAGTAATTTGATTTATTTAACCATCTATAACGATCCACTTCCATAATTATTATAACGCCACCTCTTCCACCTTTGTTTTACTAGAGAACATCTGGTGAGAATCAGATTCTGTTTTGAAATGTTTCTTCGTTCTTACGCTGGATTGACATGGCCTTAATACTTTGTTCATACGTGATGTGAGCATTCGGCCTAATTCCTTGACACGTGTTCCCGCCGATCGTGGCCTTCGTAGAAGGCATTTCAGCTTGTTGGTGTTGTTTGTTAATTTCATCTTGCTGCATGTCGAGCATAAGAAATAAATGATGTTACCAAAGTGCCCTGATTGTCAGAATGTATAGGTAGTTATATATTTTTTTATTCTAATCATCAACAGAAGGAGAGCCTAGGTACTCCCTGGTAAAAAATGAAAAGATCAGAGAAGTGGATACATCAATGGATACATCTAGCCTTCATGGCAAAGGTAAAACGGACAGAGAGCTTGAAAACACGAACGCTACATCAGTCGAAAATTATCAAGGTCAAGGTGAATTTACTCAGCTTTATATTATTCTCATACATCAAACCCTGAATAAGTTCGATATGACGCAATTTTCTGAATTATGTTATTATTCCAACTATTGAGGTCACTAATATAGATAGCGAATGCAAAATTGAGTAGTTATTTGATTACATAGTTTGTCCAAATATTGATCATCCGAAAGTCGATCAAACCGAGTGGTTTTTCTTGCAAAATTAATATTTTTAGATTTTAATCGTTCGCAATACTCCAGAGCATTAACACACGTTGGCCAACAGCGGATTGAACTCCTTTTTCATAACATTCGCCAATTCACTAATCACACACAAACAATTTGAACGAATTGCAAATATCTTATCAATCATAATATATTACAATCTGTAAGGAATATCCTAGTGGTCTTTATTTTTTCAGTTCAAATATTTTGGACACAAATAAATCCGCCACTGGTTCAAAAGTTAAATGTTTATCAACCTAATAACCAGGCAAGTTTTGATATGAGGCTACTGATCTCTCAATCTATCGTCCATTCATCTCATAAGCCGTGGAATATCAACAACCAAACTCATCTGCAAAGTTGCAACTCCGGTATAGAACCATAGTTTTGCCAGTAAACACTGTCCCAATAAATTTTTCGATTCAGTAATCACTGAAACAGGTGAATCTTGGCTTCATCAGTCCAGAGGAACTACATTGCAACAAACACAAATCCACATCAGTCGCCATGCATATGCACCACGCTTTACTGCAAATACTCGGTTTGGGGCTCGTGGGATTCCCAAATTTCGGTATGTATACCACTTTATGGTTTGATATTATGAACTTTACAAAGACCTTGTGGGAACAGTATCCAATATTTGATATCACGTGACCAATGGAAGGAAGGCATAAGCGCCGTTTCCATTAGTTACGCGATATCTTTTCGTTGACCATAAGCTGACCGGTGCCTCTGATTTAATTGCACAGAAATTAGGGTGACGACAGCGCAAGACGACACGCTATCAAATGCCGAGGACTGCACTCGAACCTGTCAGGATAACGAAAAACCGCGATCTTGTTACTATCATTTTACGCTAGAATACTACGCAACAATGGGAAGGTAAGCGATGGTGTTTTTTATCGTAATTAGATGAGAGTGATGAATATAATTTACTTTTCGAGAAAGCAATGTGTTTAATAATTAATCATTTTTTACTTATAGAGCCTGCGAACTGTGCAAACCTAACAACACCAATCAAATAGCAAATGTTCCCCAATGCCAATGCATCGAGGCTGATGGTTTCGAGCGAGGTATGTTGTCTATCAACAGGATGCTCCCAGGACCGAGTATTCAGGTCTGTCAAAATGACAGAATTATCGTCGATGTCCGCAATAATATTGAAGGAATGGAGGTCACCTTGCATTGGCATGGTATATGGCAACAGGGCTCTCAATACTACGATGGTGTCCCATTTCTAACCCAGTGTCCCATTTCATCAGGAACAACATTCAGGTAAAACGTGGTTATTTTCACACCTATCCGTCTTACTATAATCATTATTTCCAACCTGCATAGTTTTTCATGATTTAACATCATTGATGATTTAATGCACATTCAAAATTCATCGTATTCGATGATTATTTTCATTTTCAGGTATCAGTTTATCGCAAGTAATCCCGGCACTCACTTTTACCACTCACATACCGGCGTGCAAAAGATGGACGGTCAGTACGGAAGTCTAATTGTGCGTCAAACACCGAGCAAAGATCCTCACACGAAATTGTACGATCGGGACCTTCCCACTCACGTGATCCTCATCAGTGACTGGATGCACGAGATGTCGACTGAACGCTTCCCAGGACGCCTGAGAAATAATCCTGGACAAATACCAGAGAACGTTCTAATCAACGGTAAAGGACGTTGGAAAGTAAGATCAAGACATCATTTAAATTACCATTCAACTAATACTCTCAAACATCGACACAATACTTATTCTTACAGGATCCGACCACAAATCGAACTACTTCAGTCCAGCTTGAATCATTCCTTGTTGAATCCGGGAAGAGATACCGTTTCCGGTTAATAAACTCCTTCAGCTCTGTTTGCCCGGCTCAGATGACCATCGAAGGACATTCTCTGATGCTTATCGCGCAAGATGGCGAATCAGTCGTTCCAGTCGCTATAAACACAATCATTTCCTTTTCTGGTGAGTATTACTTATAGATTTATCGTATTTCATAAAACCCAATCATTCTGAATAGCCATTCCAAAGTGGTGGCACGACATGTTATAATAACACATCCGCATTCAGGGGAACGTGTGGATTTCATCTTGACCGCGAATCAGCCTGTCGGCGCCTATTGGATCCAAGTCCGAACCATCGGAGAGTGCAATAGATTCTCACCCAGTCAACTCGCGATCCTTAGGTACGCTAGAGGGCCACAGACACCAACAACACGACAACCTGACTACAATATCGGGTTGAAACAAGGAATAGTGAGTAAAGATTTCAATGTGACCAGTATAAGTCAACAATAAGGGTTATTAAGGGTACAAGATAACCATCAAAATTTTCTGCCTTGTCTTGCAGCTCTACAATCCCTTGGACGCCAAGTGCGATTTTCCACGATCTTACGCCGTATGCGCCAATCAGCTAAAATCTATCGCCCCCATATCCAAGGAATTCCTAAAAGCCAAACCTGACCACCGCATCATATTACCCTTCAAATTTTTTTCGTACAACAACATGATCCAAGAGCTCTTCAGACCTGGTTCCTATCCTCGTTTCTTGGGTAAGCTTATAGTAGTGTGGTTCAATTCTATTTTGCTACACGTCCAGCATAAAAAAAAACAAATTATGATATAAAAATGCCTCAATTATCAGAATATGTATATTTTTTTATTAAATCCAGTCGCTGCAGACACAGATCATATCAACAGCCTGATCAATAACGTTTCGTTTGTATTCCCACGAGTACCACCACTCTCTCAAAACGTTGATTCCTCCGACACTTGTGATCGAGACAATTTACCTCAAAATTGCGCAACGCCATGTGAATGTCCACACACTCATCACATCAAAAATGATGCAGTTGTAGAGGTTGTCATATACGACGAAGGTGAGCTACTTCAAGGATCGACTGAGGTCATGTTGGAAAGTGTATTGATTTAACCGTTCTTAACAGAATCCCAGCCCATGTTGGCACATCCATTCCACCTCCATGGATATGCCTTCAAGCTCTTCAAGATCGGGCGCTTCTCGGATGGGAGGAACATTTCGAAAAGTGACATTAGCGCCGTTATACGCGAACATCAGATGATGCTAGAATCGGGACGGTATCATGAACCGGCTGGAAAGGATACAGTTTCAGTTCCTCATGCTGGATACGTAATATTTCGCTTCAAAGCTGACAATCCTGGTACGCGGTGAAACTACTTTCATTCTCCTAAAGATAACTGTGTCTATGTCCGCGCTTCTGTGCATGAAGTATAATCCACTCTCAAATATTTGCAGGCTGGTGGCTATTTCATTGCCATTTTCTATACCACGTCACCATCGGAATGAACGTCATATTTCACGTTGGTGAGAAGAAAGATCTCCCACCCGTGCCCCCTATGTTTCCTACCTGCTACAGCTACACACCCAAAATAATGTGAATGGGAATTGGAAATCAGATTCTCCATGGCAGACATAATTTAGTGAGAAAGGAACTGATTTATTGAAGTGATGGAATAGTTGTTTAGTCTTGTAAGCAAATAGACAAATAAAAGTCCCATTGGCCATATCTGTTCAAGTTTCCTTTCATTCGATTTAAACAAGTTTCCTAATATTTGTCAATTTCCTTTTTGCAATATAATCCGGGTGCAAATGTTGGTTAAGGAAATAAAGGAAAGGGGGGTTTCAGTGGATTGAAATTGCAGTGTCATAGCATTTCTTTGTTACAGTGAAATACCTAAACTTATAACTTGAGACTCACGATTCTGTTTTGAAATGCTTCTAAGAGATAGCGACACTGAAAATTGAAAGTCCCACAATGGCTTTTACGTAGTTATCGATCATTTCTGACGATGAAAAAAGTTCATTAAACCATCTTGCACAATGAACCCAATCAATTCTGACGTCTTTCACATTCCGTTTAAGGCTTCATATTTGAACCCATGATCAATTCATTGCATAGTAGTTACCACAATTCACGTAACCAGGATATGGATTTTTAGAATCATATCGGACTCAGTCCTGAATTACCATACGCGTGATGCGTATATGATCTTATAGCCGTCCCCATTCACGTCTGCAGTGGTTTGAAATTCGATATCACTGCGGTTCCGCAGATAAGAAAAGCAGCAGCTGACTCGTCCTCGAAATGAACGTCATCATATCAGATAAACATCATAGAATCACACACGATGTATTTCTTATTATCAAACGGTTTATCCTTGTATGAAAGGTTCCAACGTACATACATACATACATACAAGTCCTAAAGTGCGTTAGTAAAGCTAGAATATTGGGACATCGGGAAATTTCAAACCAAACTCCCATATATACCGTTTATTTTTTCCTCGTTAATGTGGAATATGTCACGTATTATCGAGCTCTCAATAATACATACAAATTACAAAGGTACTTGGATAACTTGAAACAGTATAAGTAGTGGCTCTAATCATAACTGATGTCAGTACAGCAAGTAACATCAGATCATACGGATCACCATGCTTTTCCAAAACGTGTTTCTGGTGAGCTTAGCCCTTGCTACGTGTCTATTTGTTCAAAGCAGAGCAGGATGGAGATTTGGAATTGAAGGTATGTGTATATATATAAGTGGATATTTAATAGTTCATACCGTGGTTAAAAATACAGGGCCGTTGTAGTCCTTCTGCTTGGCGACTAATCACAAGAAACTAATTTTTTCTATTATCTGTGTAAGTTCATCCCGAATATGATGGTGACGAAATTTATCACCAGCAACTAAATATGAGACCTCCCTTTTCTACACCTGCGGAATGTATCAGAGACTGCAAGGTCGGCGAAGAACCCCGCTATTGTCTCTATAATTTTACTTTAGAGTTCTACACGACGATGGGCAGGTATGTAAAATGATCTCGCAATTATAATTGAACTCGGTAAGAATCGTCATAATATCGTGAATATTTCCTCAGAGCATGCGAATTATGCAAACCTAACAACACCAATCAAATAGCCAGCGTTCCTAATTGCCAATGCATCGAGGCTGATGGTTTCGAGCGAGGAATGTTATCCATTAACAGAATGCTACCAGGACCTAGTATTCAGGTCTGTCAAAACGACGTGATCATCGTCGATGTCCAGAACAATGTTGAAGGAATAGAAGCCGCCTTGCATTGGCATGGTATATGGCAGAAGGACTCTCAGTATTACGATGGCGTGCCGTTTCTAACCCAGTGTCCAATTCCCTCAGGAACTACGTTCAGGTAATCCATTGTTATTCTATCATCGTTTACATTAAGCTTCAACCGTTATTCCTAATCAGCGTGTTTTATCGAGACTCGCCATCGTCATGGACCAAAAAATTATTGAATATTTTCAGGTATCAATTCGTTGCGAGTAACCCGGGTACTCACTTTTACCACTCTCATTCCGGGGTACAAAAGATTGACGGTCAGTATGGAAGCCTGATCGTACGCCAACCGAGGGGCGTTGATCCTCACAGCAAACTGTACGATATTGATAGTCCGACTAACGTGATCGTCCTGAGCGATTGGATGCACGAGATGTCGATTGCCCGTATCCCAGGACGCCGTAAGAATAAGCCTGGACAAGTACCGGAAAGTATTCTCATCAACGGAAAAGGACGCTGGACGGTAACTTGAGCCATGATCTGATCATTTAAATGTTATTCTCAAGTATTGAAACGATTGAAAATATCTGATTTGTTCCTGCAGAATTCGACCACAAACCAATCGACTTCAGATCAAGTTGAATCGTTCGTGGTTCAACGCGGAAAGAGATACCGTTTTCGGTTGATAAACTCCTTCAGTTCTGTTTGTCACGCTCAAATGACCATCGAAGGTCATAATCTTACGTTGATCGCGCAAGACGGAGAGTCTGTATCACGAGTCCCTATAAACACGATTATCTCTTCCTCCGGTGAGTAACTATAAACGTTTACCGCATTATTTCTGTAGTATAATACCAACACATGTTAAAATTATTCATGCTAATCCAGGGGAACGTGCGGACTTCATCTTAAACGCAAATCAGCCTATAGGCAGTTACTGGATCCAAGTACGAGCTACTGGATCTTGCACCAATGATAACATCACTCAATTCGCCATTCTCAGGTATGCTGGAGGCCCAGCAACGCCGAGGACTCTACCGTCCGACTACCAGAAAAATGTCAAGCTAGGAATAGTAAGTAAATCTAGACTCGATATGGTAGGCAGAATATAGGTATGTGAAAGCCTATCAACGACGCTTTTTTTTCTCTTCTTAAAGACCTACAACGACCCGAATGTCATGTGCGATGATCGACGGCCTGACGTTGTGTGTGCAAGCCACCTGAAATCTATCAAGTCAATACCAAAAGAACTGTTTCAAGTCGAGCCTGACCATCGTCTTGTATTGCCCCACGGATTTTTTGTGTACGAAAATTCGACTCAAGAACCCTTTACAGCTGGATCTTACCATCGGTTTCTAGGTAAGTTCGTAGATCGTAATAGTTCAGTGACTCTAATAAAATCCATGCTCTACAGAAAACTAATTCTGACAAGAAAATGCCCTAATCATCGAAATGTTTTTTATTTCAAAACAACAGTCTCTCCGGACGCAACTCATCTCGTTGGCCTTGTCGATAATATTTCGTTCACATTTCCACCAGTACCACCGATCTCTCAGAAATTAAGTTTCTCCGACACTTGTAACCGAAACCGTTTACCCAAAAACTGCGGTACTCCCTGCTCATGTCCGCATACTCATGAGATTAAGAAAGGTGCTGTTGTAGAGGTTATCGCATATAACGAAGGTGAGTAAATCCACGGATTAATTTATTATTATACCATGCATGAATGTTTAATAATTTAATTGCTCGTTACAGATGTCAATTCGTTAAATCATCCGTTCCACCTCCACGGATATGCCTTTCATATTTTCAAGATCGGACAGTTTTCAAACAAAACTACCACTTCGATAAACAACATCGATAAGGCAATTAAAGAGCACAACCATGCGTTAGTCGCAAAGAAGTATAAACAACTGGCGAGTAAGGACACCATCGCAATACCCAGTGGTGGATACGTAATTTTCCGATTCAAGGCTGACAATCCTGGTGAGTAAAGCGAATGTTTGAAAAATGATTACCCTCCAATCTTTGATTATTATGAAACAGTTCTATGCATACGATATACATTTCGAATACATGTACCCGAATCGCCGTCGAGCAATCTTCTCGATTTATTTCAGGCTGGTGGCTATTTCATTGCCATTTTCTGTACCACACTGCCGTTGGTATGAGTGCCATCTTGCACGTTGGCGAACCGGAAGACCTCCCGCCTGTTGATCCAATGTTTCCAACCTGTCACAGCTACACTCCGGAAGTGGCCTATAAATAAAAATGGAAAAAACGGATCTGCATACCTATAAAAAATATCATCAGAGACCTTTGTCGGAATAATATTTATATATTTATTTAATCTCAATATTTAATAAAATAATTACTTAAGTTATTATTAATAATTACTTACTCATACATCTGGCAGTCACTTTATTTCAAGTTTCCTTCTCGTTTCTATGAATTATATTTATAGCTCTGTGTGTGATATAATATGTATACATACTTACATACATGTGATGAATAATATGTTACATGTAGGAACAGAGGAAACACACGAAAAATCTTAGAAAGGATTTAGACATCAGAAAATGTATTTGAATTCAAATCCCTTCCGCAAAGCCTCATATAAGATCCTCATATAAGAGCCTCATTTAGATTCCTGATAATTTTTGACCCTTTAATATTCTGAAACTTATGATTTGTTTTTTTTTTTTTTTTTTTTTTTTTTTTTTATTTACAATAAATAGACTAACAAGAATTATTCTTACTAAATTCTACAATTACAATAATTGAAATACAAGTCATCATCAAAGTTATTGTATTACATACATACAATCTGTAATAGTTTCTTAAAAATAACCATTTCCCTATCGCAAATGGTAGTCTCTTTCTTTACTTCCTACACAAATCAGCATACAGATTGGTATTAAGTTCCGATTATTTCTCGCGATATTTCTACTACAACGCATGTCAAAACCTTATCGCGATAACATAACCCCCATGCTTACTCTTTGACGCCTCAAAGGCCACTGACCTCGCGACAGGAGCCTCTACCAAAGGACAAGGTCATTGCTCGTCCTTGCCTGGCTAGACGCATCATCGGGATACAAAATGGTATCGCCATCTCTCGGTGGAATGGCTAAGTTAATTATGCAGCGAACATCGATACGCCTTATGATATGCAACTGGTGTATTTGCGATTGCCTAGCAATAGGCGCTAGTGAATAAAATATAACTTGCAATCATTGATCAGGCGTGTGTAAATACACGTGTGATGTTCAACAGTTTTCAACAAATCTGTAAAAAACTAAAACGTTATGTATGAAGTGACGAATAGTAATTTCCATGAATTTAGCCCGAAAATATGCGAATCTATAAAAAGAGCTAAATTCGTATCATTCGACGGTGAATTTAGCGGGATAAATACAAATGAAGAGTTAAAAGTGAGGTTAGCTTATTCACAACAAATAAAACGCTATTAGTTTTTATTTTGATCATTTATTTATTTCTTTTATTATTTAAACAATTATTAGAGTACCGAATCACTATGCTATTGTACAATTAACACTATCTCATATTATTTCATGTGAAACAAATATAAATCAATGACTAGATAAGTAAATAACCTAAAAATTTGAAAATCGTAAATAATTATTCTTTTCTTATTATTAATATATTCTTTTTATTGATATCTCAGTCTATTCGACACCATCGAAGAACGTTACGAAAAATTAAGAAACAGTATCAAAAAATGCATTGCCATACAATTTGGCCTCACAACTTACGACTACGATCGCGATACAAACAAGTACATCGCAGAGGCGTACAATTTTTATCTATTTCCAAAAGTCGTACCAGGAAGAGATGCTGTCTTTGAATGGCGATCTTCAGCTGTTGAATTTCTATCCGCTCATGGCTTTGATTTCAACAAGGTATTAAATACGCATTTGGATAATGCATAATTTCATTCCTCATGATTGCAGAAGAAAATTGAAAAAAAAACACAACAATCTCTTATCCTTCATTAGAAAAAATATTAAAAAAATTATGAAAAATTCATTTATTCTTTTATTAAACTTCTAGCATCCCAAATTCTTCCCACTTCTTAATCAAAACTTTCAATTTTTACCATTCCAGAAAAAAAAGAGACTTCAAATTCTATAATTATTGATCATAAATCATTATTTTCCACAGTTTGCATATCAAGGTATTTCTTATCTTGGCGAAGATGAGGAGATTGAGCTGCGACGTAAAGTCTCTGACAACACTATACTCCATCATGTAGAACGGTCTGTTTCTTACCTAGAAGAAGACGAGCTTAAAGCAAGTTACAGCCAGGTTTCAGACTGGCTTAAAAATTGCAGTGTTGGTGAATCGATGAGTTTAAAAACCGATTCCCCAATGCTTGAGTATCTTATGCAAAAAGTACTGAGAACTAGATATCTAGAGATTTGGACTGAACCAAGAAATGGAAAGGTTCGAGAGCTCTGTTCTTTACTACAGCATTTTTCGATGTGTTAAATAGATGGTTTCTTCTTCTCCTTCTTATTTGTTCGAATATTTATTACATTAAAATTTATTCAGATAATTTTGCAAAGGGTCGACAAAGAACTGCGCAAAATACTCCAAGAGAGAGAAGGAGATAAGCTAGAAAAGGCATTAGTCAATTCCTGCATTGGATTCTCACAGTTATTTAAACTTATTGTTAGTCTAAAGATACCCATAGTCGGACACAACGTACTCCTAGATCTGATGTTCATGCATCAACAATTTTACAAGCCTCTACCAAGTGAGTTCTCTCTAAAAATTTCACAGTTTATAAATCCGTTCTCTTTTATGATTTAATTAATCAAATACGCAGGTATCTTTCCTAAATCTCGTTGATTATTTTCAGAAAAATATTCCCAATTCAAGGACACCATTCATAAACTATTTCCAACGATTTATGACACAAAACATATCAGTTTTGAGCTAAAAAACAAACTTAAAAAAGAAGGTATATCGATTTAATTAAGTATTGAAATTTTGGATATTGAATAAATAAAGTTTTGGTTGTTAGAGTTTTGAGAATCAGAAATGGGACTAAAAATACAATTCCAAATGGACTAAATCATTGAATTTTTTATTACAGAAGCATGGAAATCTAACAGCTTGACTGGGTTGTATGATTTCTTCAAAGATGGACGAGGTAAACACATGTTTCTAAATCCACCTCGTATTGAATTAAGGGAAAAAGAAACAGCAGGTAATTGGAAAATGGTTCAAAAGATAGAATAGTATATCTCCCTACGAGTGTAAAAGAAATTTTATCTTTTCAGAAACAAGAAAATTTCACGAAGCTGGTTGGGACTCTTACTGCGCTGGGTATTGCTTTTTAAGAATGGCTCACGCCCTTGCAGTATCTAGTTACGGAGGGTGAGACTTACGTTTTAACAAATTTACTTTAAAGAAAGAACGTATTTAATCATTATTCTGTTCACAGCTCTGCTGAACTGAGGCCTCTCACCAACAAAGAGATACTTTCAGGCCCAAAAAAATACGCAAATTGCATAAACTTGATCCGTGGGAGTATAAACCACATGGTAATCAGTTATTAGATTGGTATACATTCTGTAAATAGGGTTAAATCGAATCTATGAATTTTATGAAACAATTGAAAACCTGGTTTTTTCATTTTCTTTAGAATTTTGCCGGTCCTGATCCTGTTTGTAAAAGGCCACAGTGGCTTCACGTCAAAATCCTTGGATCCGACAGAATTAATGTTTCTGAGGTCAGTTTACTACAGATTCAGTTTCAAGCATGGAATATTCTCCTGCAGTGTTTAGATATAATAAATTGATAAAAACGTTAGACTTTATAAGCTGATGACAAAAAATGAGTAAAATAAATGATAAAAAAATCTGAGTAATAAATTATTATTGCATAAAATTGCATAAAAATATGAAATTTTTTAAGAAAATCGTGAAACCATCAGACCATTCTTCAAGAATATGAAACCAGAATTCACGAATCCTAATGCTGGGATGTTTTTTGAGTTTGTGGAATAAATTAATGAGCATTTAACTACCAGAGTTTGAAAATTAAAGACTAGACATTGAAATCATGGGATTTCCTTTCTATCTGTTTTCTTTATTTCGCCTTAAAACGCGTTTATAGATATGTATAAATAAGATCTTGCTTTTGAAAGAATCCTGCACATTTTTATCCGATGAGTTTACAAAACGAGAAATAAATCTTTTAATTAATAAAAACTTAATGTCTTACACATAAGACTGTAAAACCTGATAAATTTAAGGAAAATTTATTACAAATGTTTGAAAATTTCCAGTCTTTTATTACCACTAAAAACCAAAGAAATATAATCTCAAATTTACTGTAAATAAAACCCTAAAAAGAAAAAAAAAAAATTAAGATAAAGAAGAAGAAAAATCCTTATGGCTGGGCATTTTACTCCAGAAAAAATAAAAATTGAATACTAGTTCAGAAAAAAAATCCTCATTGTATTTAAATATTGCAATATAATTCATTGATTAATTTTTCTACTAATACTATGACTTTATGTCTAATGAATTACAGATCGCGGAGTTGTTCTCTACTTACGGAACCGTTGACGTTAAGCTATTTACACCTCGTCAAGCTCTCGTCGCTGTTTCAAATCACGGGAGGTGAGTTATGATCGACTTATATGTATATTAGTATACCTGCATAAATCTGTATCTTGAATTATTGTCGCTATTAAAAATCTTGTTTTTTTTTTTTTTATTTTTTGTTCTTATGCTCAAATTCGAGAATTCTTTGCTATACTTTGATTCAATTACAAATTTTATCAGAAAAAAAAGAACAATATTTTCAATAAAATCGTAAACTTCATTCTCATTTCCAATTCCCACGATATTTAGCGTAGTTAAACGATCTATTTCTTCCCACAATGTATTTATTTTATCCCCGGATTTCCGTACGTTGTAACATATTCGTTCTAGTAAAGTAAAAATACTTGTTGAAATAGTCAAGTTTTAGTTTCCGTTACTGATTTCATACCGCAAGTAACCCATGTCTATAAATTGAAAATTTTATACAAATAACGCCTCTCGAAATCGCGCTCCATATTCCTACAAGATGAGATAAAACCACTTAGAGTTATCGGATCTTCAAAGCGAAACATCACCAACACAAATAAAAATATTTCTACCTCTATCAAAGGCTTTATATATATAAAGAGAGAGAGAGAGAGAGAGAGGTAACTTGTAAAAATATTTATTACATTTAATAGAAAAAATAATAATAATAATTAAATGCTACAATTTTTTCAGAAGGAAAGAAAATAATTTCGTTGAAGTTTTATTTTTTTTTTTTAGAAAGAAAGAAAAATAAATTGCATCAAATTTTTTTATCCCAATTTTTTTTTTTTTTTTAACGTATAATTAATAACATTTTCACGTTTCGTGGATTTTTGGCTCATGCCTGCCTACTTCGGACGAGGACGAAACCTCTAAATCAGGCCGAAGCTAAGGTGCATCCAGGTACTTTTCGGTGAGCCTAGGTTTTGCTTAGAGTATAATTAGAAACTGTGAATAAGCATCGGGTGAGAAATTTTTGATGATTTTTTTGTTTTTTAAATTTTTTCTCATCCTTGGAACAGAAAATTTCAATCGGTATTTCGATTCTCACCCGCTAAAAACGGCAGGAAGAACTTTTCTAAATTTTGGGATTTCAAAATTTTTGAAAAATCGATGACTGATAAAATTTAACAAAATGAAAAATAAAAACAAAGTAGAAACACGTAAAAAAAAATTGTAAAATTCTGGAATTATAAAACTTTCCTATCCAACTTGAATAACCAAAGTTTCTTCAGTTTTTTTTTTCTCTTCGTTTCTTTTGAAAACAAAAAAAAAAAAACTTCTTGAGATCATTAGCTCTCGTAAAAATCTCTCGAGTTGAAATAAAATTTTATCCTACAATTTCAGTTATCAGCGTCTGGATGTAAGATCAGTGATTAAAAATTTGAATCTAATTCAACATCAACCTGTACGTACATACATACCTACCTTCGAGAATTAGATTTATTGATCATTCAGTATAGTTCACAAAATTTAAATATAGAATCTTGACCGTTAAATCTTCCCTCTTTGACTGCCTTTAAATGGCGATGCCAGAATTCCCAAGTGCGCTCTCCCAGCCTCCGAGCTAAGTATCTTAATGTCTTGACTGACGGACGCTCCTGAGCGTATAGGTACATACCTACCTCGTAAGATCTCGAAACGGAACCAATGCCTAATTTATAACCCATCCTATTTGCCCAACAAATGACCAACTCGCCTATGTACAACTTTCGGTCTTGGCAGATAGACGAGCCACCGTATTTGACATATCGCAAATCAACCTCCAAATTAACGATGCAGACATAAATTCAGAATACAATTTCAACCCCACGGAAGCCCTAGATCTGTAGGTACGGAGTTGGAACAATTTACCATTGTTTGATTCAGTTTTTTAGTTTTGGGTTTTTATTCAAATTTTTTGTCAAATTTCTTGTCCAAAATGTTGATAGTATATAGTTTGCAGTAATAATATCAGTTTTTCTGGAAAACTTGAATCCGTCGTTGATTAAATTTTATAAATATGGAAAATAAACGATATAAGCTTGATGGAATTAAAAAAAAATAGAGAACAAATTGTCGTTTTGTGAAATCTGTCAACGACTAACAAACGTCAATATTCCATGAGCGTCATATACTGTCAAAATAACAAGAAACACTTGCATTTCTATATGAACTTTAGAGTAACGTCACTGTCGACAGTGAATTTAGGTTAAAACAACGTAACATGACATAACATAACATTTTATCGCGAAGTGCATCTCATATGCAAAAAAAAAAAAAAAAGGAAACAGATAACCGGAGTCTTTGGACGGTTGGATTTCTTATTTTTTTTTTTTTTTATCTTTTTTGAGCAATGATTTTATCTTTGGTTTCCGTGTTTTATTTTTTTTAAGAGTATTTTTTGTCATGAAAAAAATAAACGAAATTTATTCTTTTCTTTTTTTTTTTTATAATTGCGAGAAATAATACGCACATGGTGTATTTTGGTTCGCTGCAACCTCGGAGTAGCAAGGTAAAGAGAACCATTTTGGATGGTATCCAAGGACACGTGGAATTTACTCAACGTTGGTATTTATGAATTAACATTATTAACACGGTTACCAGTTGCGAAGAATTTGGCAAAAAAGATAATTAAAAATACAAAAATAAATAAGAACCCAAAAACGAACAAAAATAGATCAAAACTTCTCAAGATCATTTCTCCCTCTCTCTCTCCCTTTCTATTTTTTTGAATCATTCTATAAATAACCTAAATCAAATTTGATTCAAAAACGGTTTTTATTTTCCCTAATTTTATTTTCTGATATATTTATTTCGTTTTTTACAATCGTTAAGAATAATTGCCCATCTGAATCATCGGGTATAACATAAATACCCTAAAACTCTTCAGGATTAAAATCGCACTTGGCACATCCCCGATTACTGCTGCAGGATGATAAATCGCGTACGAGTTTCAATTGCCAATTTTCTCGAGGACGTAGTCGTTTTTGCCGGTCAGTTATCCAACACTAACTAACCAACCAACCAACAAACGAACGAACCAAGCATTAAGCACAAGCTAATTCACTAACCCTATAATTGTCCTTCTTGACCCGTAACTTTGATTGCACAGACCGCGGGAATTACCTCTAGACAGAGATGTCTCAGGTCTAAAATAATAATTAGAACATTATAACATATAGATCTATGTACACTAAAACCCTATGTTATAACAATAGAGATACGACATCAATTCCGCAGGATGTAATCCTTACGTTCGCATACCCACCAGCAGTTCTTGGTGAATTATTTGCATTTAGAAAGCTCTCGAAAGCCCCCTTAAGCTTTAGCAACTAAATCTCCAGCCTCCCGAACGTGTCGTAGATATTAAAACATTATTTTTTATATACAAATTTTTTTATATACAATCGAAACTATAGAAAAAAAAAAAAAAATAGGAAAAAAGAGAAATGAAAGAAAAATCGTCCAAAATCAGTTTTTCAAAGACCCCAAACTTACATGTTTGAATTTTTTTTTTTTCTTTTTTGTATTATTTCTTCAATTTTTGGAAATATCTCTATAGATATATTATCGTATATGATAGGTAATAAATATCTACATCTGAACAGTAACAATTTGAATTGAAAAATGTGGTTAAATATAACCAGTACCGCAAAAAGTTGATATATCTAATGAAATTGGAAGAACAACATAATATGTGAATATTACTGGGTAGGTAGGTAATATTGGTAGGTCTTAAGTGAGCTCTAATAATAGTTAATACAGTGGTAGACGACGATCACGACGTTTTACGTACTCGTACTCTGGCAGCAACAGCTGTAAAGACTAGAGAAGAGAAGAGTTCAGTTTAGTTTAGTTTAGTTTAGTTGAGATCTGATGCGTGTATTTGTTGATCGTGTTTAACCAGTACAAGTAGATAGATAGGTGGATAGGTATAAGGTACGTGTAGAGGCCACGGGTAGATTAACAGAAAAAGATATAATCCGGTATACACATCTCGTCCTGAAACGCGTGATATAGGTATATAATAGTGTATAATCGTCGTAGTTTTGTCGTCGGGAAAATTTTTGGCCGGATCGTTACGTTATGTAACTATATGTATATTTTTATATATAAGTATTATCGTTTATTACAAAATTTCAAACGTTACACAAGTCTTTTTTTTTTTTGTTTTTTGTCTTTTTATTTTTCAAAGAAAACTAAACACCTCATAAATAAATCAATCAAACGTTTTTGATATTAACGAAAATTTTATAACCAATGAATATATATGTATATATATATATATATATATATATATATATATATATATATATATATATATATATATATATATATATATATAGGTTATTTTTATAATAAATAACAACCGTCTTAATTGTGGATTAATTATTTTATATATTTATAGAATTATGTAATCGAAATTCTTCATTCTTATCATCATCGTCCGTTGTCGAATTGGCCAAAAATAAAAACGCCAGCTAACCCTACGGGTCGATGACCAGTTGCAGGTTTTCCTCGACGGTGAACACTATACGACTCGATATTAAACTGCAGACTATATATATATACATATATATATATATATTAGAGTTTTTGATTCACTCGATTTTTCACCTGATTTTTCTGTTGTTTTTTTTTTTTTTTTTTTTTTAATGTTAAAGCCTCAATTAATACGGTGCGCAAATAATTTTTCGTTAAAATAGTTATAAATTCGAAGAAAAAAAAAAACAAAAAAACATTTATAAAGATTTTAACAAAAAAGATGAAAATTTTTTTTTTTTTTTATTATTATTCACTTAAATCAAGATGACGGCATCGCACCTTCGACTTAAAATAAATTGCGACCTTGATAAAGGCCGGACGACGAAGACGTTGGCTACGCCGTGTCGTTGTCGTCGTCTAGAAATTCTCTAGTCATTGTCGAATAACTCAGAATCGTTAGATATACATAAGTTTTTCTCGTTTTTTTATTTTTGTATTTTTTTTTTTTTTTTGTAATTTTTCTCTCTATTTTATTTTCAATTTTTTTTCCATTTTACTTTTTCTACTTGTTTTTTGGTTTTTTTTTTTTGTTTTATTATTTTTTTTTTTTTTCGAAAACAAGATGGACAGATCGTCGACATTCTTTAGAAGTGCCAGAATTAAGTCCGTTACGTATTATAATGTCGTAGTCGTCGACTATACGATCACGTTCTCAACACGTTTTGTATATCTAGATAAAATCTATGATTCGCAATCGGATTTCGAATAAACCGTACATATCTAACGACATTTCTTAAGACAGATGGTTTATCTGCGGTTGCAACAGTAACAGCAACAAATATTCTCAAGATGCTATAAAATTTTCTATTACTGGAAATTATTTCGCTGTAATTTCAATTGCAAAAAAAAAAATAAAAAATAGAAGAAGAATTCGTCCCATTTTGGTTATGAGCCTGAAAGTTTCGTTTTTTGTCTGGTTTTTTGTTTTTCTAAAAAAAATTTATATATCTATATTACATTTATTTTATTATATTTATTTTATTTAGGTTATATTTATTTTATATATTTATTTATTTTTATTTTCTTCTTTTTGTATACCATACATAAAATTTCTATCAGAATAAATTATGAATATAATATGTTTAAAAAAATTTTAATGAGATGTATTTTTTTTTTAATTTTTTTCTAAGTCTGATTTCCGATTGTTTCATATTTTAGATTCTTGCAATTATAGTAAATGATTGAAAATAATTTTGTCTTTTATATCGTCAATTTATGGAATACATACACATAATATAGTGACTTAAGTTACACGTTATAGAATATTTGTTGTAAACTTTCCTCACCAGATGTATATAATCTTGAAAATAAATCTGGAAGTAATAAATTTTTATTTCGTATGTTCCAAATAGTCACTACAAAAACATATTATTGTATTATTATACATATATACATATAAAGTTTGAAATTTAGAATCCAAAAAAATCATCTTTCTCTTTTTCTCTTTATTTCGTCATTCGTAGTGGTTTTTAATATAGTAGTATCGTATATGTAGCATTAGTATTAGTACCTAGTAGTAGTAGTAGTAGTAGTAGTAGTAGTAGTAATATATCCGCAAGTGTTAAAAGTAGATATAGATATGTATACGAGTGTTGTAATACCACGATTAGAAAGAATTTATAGAACTGAAGAAGTAGTTGTAGGTATTGCAGAATTTAACCCAGAAATAAATTATCTGAAATTTCACTATTAACTTCTGATAGGTATACAATATGTATATACACTTCTCCAAAAACTATCTAATTCCTAAGCTTGAGGTTAGCTTAACTTTTTATTTTTTCGTTTTATTTATTTTTTTTTTCTATTTTTCTTTTTTTCTATTTGCCCACCGCCGAAGATACACCTATACGTAAATATACATACATATACCCACGTAAATACATAAATAAATTTCTTCCTCGTTCTTTTTGATTTTTTATTATATTTATTTTTTTATTTATTTTTTTTGGTTTTTTTTTTCTTCTTTTTTTTTTTTTTTTTGTTTTTTCGTTTTCGTTTTACCTATACCTATGTAGTATATATATACATATACATATACATATATACTTATATATTACCTACGTATAATCTACCATATACTATTGGCTGTATTCCAAAAAACTCGTCGGGAAATTATGTTATACATATAGTACGCGGTATCACAAGATACACTTATACATACCTTTATATTATAGATATAGTACAGATCTATATGTATAGGTATATATATATATATAGCACGTATAACTGTGCAGCTATACGTCGGAGTCATCGACATTTTATCAGGTTGTAGTTTATTTATTTATTCATTTATCCATTTTTTTTTGTTTTTTTTTTATTGGGGGGGGAGGGGGGGGGGGGGGGGGTAAATTTTGGTAAAGCCCTATATATATTTCAAAAAAAAAAAAAAATTTTAATTTAATTTTCAGTTTTTATCTTTCAAATTTTACTGAAAAAAACTGATCGCTTATGTTCACAGCGCTCGAGATATATTAACGCGTTTCCGTACTAGCAGAGATATTCACGTGGCGCCCTACAGTCTGTTGCGACATTCACCCGCTGTAAAGATTCTCTTATGGTGAGTAAGTTTTCATTTTATACCAAAACAGGAAAGAATAAATGAATCAATAAAATTAAATTAAATTAAATTAAATTCAATTAAATAATATATAGGTAATAATCTTTCACAAATCATAATTATGATTATCCCATAAAATTTGATTATATTAAAAAATGTACATATAATATATATATATATATATATATATATATATATATATATATATATATATATATATATATATATATATATATATATATATATATATATATATATATATATATATATATATATATATATATATATATATATATATATATATATATATATATATATATATATATATATATATATATATATATATATATATATATATATATATATATATATATATATATATATATATATATATATATATATATATTACTTTTACTCTCTGTCGCGCTGTTTTTTTATTTTATTTGTTTTCTTGAATTTTTACAAATCGATCAATGTCAGAATAAAATAAGAAAAACGAAAATTTACAATCATTTCGATAAATTATTTTTTTTAACAAAATTAACTATAGTGATATTTCTTTTTATTATTATTATTATACGTTTCTTCGCATATTATTAACAAATTTTTACGATGAAATTTGCTAAACTTCATATATCTACCCTGATATCTAAATTCTATGACTCGACTTGTCTTTCCTCTCTAAACTTAAAGAAGAAAAAAATACTTACCTAACTACACAGGAAGAGAAACGGATAAAAAAAAATAGTTCGGATACTTATATATAAATTCTCAGATTTTATCTTTCAATTTTTGTATTTTTTTCTTCGTTTTCTTTGTCAGCCTTGTCTCGACTTATCGTTTTTACAAATATCAACCCCGGATATGGAAGAATTTTTGTTTATTTTTCATTTTTTTCTCCGTCTTATAAAATAAATTTGGTATAATATTTTTTGAGAAAATAGAAAATGAAAAAAAAAATATATATATATCCGCCAAATTGCGGTTTAGATACTTCTCTAACGATAATACCTATACATAAGTATATATGTATACATACCATGCGTAAAATATACTATTCTGCAGTCTAAACCCGCAAACTGGAGACGTACTGTTTGTTTGAAATGCCAGATTTAATTGGATTATATACGTACAGGGTAACGAGAAAAGACTGTCTTACAATTCGTCAAATGAATTGATGGTTCTCTAAGAAAATTGGCAACTAAAAGACATATAGAACCCTCGTAAAATCTCTAATTAGATCAGAAATTATATACCAATGTTAAAATAAATGTGATATATACGTGTTTCAGGTATATATATATATATATATATATATATATATATATATATATATATATATATATATATATATATATATATATATATATATATATATATATATATATATATATATATATATATATATATATATATATATATATATATATATATATATATATATATATATATATATATATATATATATATATATATATATATATATATATATATATATATATATATATATATATATATATATATATATATATATATATATATATATATATATATATATATATATATATATATATATATATATATATATATATATATATATATATATATATATATATATATATATATATATATATATATAGATATATATATATTGTATATATATATATATATATATATATATATATATATATATATATATATATATATATATATATATATATATATATATATATATATATATATATAGGTATATATATATTGTATATATATAAATAACTGTATTATATGTAATATATAGATATATACATATATTTTTAAAACCGTATCATCATTATTATTATTATTATTATTATTATTATTAATATTATTATTATTATTACAGGTTTAACTATAAATATTGAATAACAAGTCTTTACTTTCGAAATGGTATATTATGAAAACAAATCATTCAATTAATCCTGACAGACAGACTGACATACGCGTGTATAATAACGATCCAATATTTTTAATTAGTATCATTTTTCATTCGTTTTATATGCTTATCCTCCATTATTTTAGCTTTCATCAATTTTTATATCTATTTCTATTTCTATTTTTATTTATTTATTTATTTTTTGTTTTTGGGGTGGGGAGGGAGAAGGGAGGGGGGAGGGGGGGGGGGGGGGGTTGGTTCGTTTTTTTTCTTCTTTTTTTTTCAAATTAACTATTACTCCGCAGGGGAGGCGTTTTGATCTCCGGAGGAGCCTTAGCCTGGATGCTGCATAAAAATCTGCAAAAGACTCCTTCGATAACGTAAAAAAAAAAAAAAACAAAGAAAAAAAGTGTAAAAAAAAATTATTCCAAGTAAAATAAATTTCTTTTTTTGTTTTTTTTTTTTTTTTTTTTTTTTTTTTGTATTTCACTACATGTATAACGAGTTTACGAAATTTGATTAACAAAAAAAATTATATAATATATGTATGTGTGTAATAAAATTGAAAAAAAAATGAAAATAAAAAATATATATATATATATATATATATATATATATATATATATATATATATATATATATATATATATATATATATATATATATATATATATATATATATATATATATATATATATATATATATATATATATATATATATATATATATATATATATATATATATATATATATAGAAGAAGAGAGAAAAAAAAATACATAACCCGGTGAAAATTTAATAATAACACCCAATTCGTTGTGCACACACTTCTATCTTTATAAATTAAATATATATACCTTAAAATATCATAAGACAATTGTTGCATTTAGAATAGTATATACATATATGTATGTATAACTGGCTGCAGCAATTTAAAATCACGCTTAGGATAATAATAAGATATTAGAGATAGAAATAAAGATAATCTTTGGATAGAGAGAGAAAGAGAGAGAGAGAGAGAGAGATGGCGAGGACACTGGGAATTGCTACTGTGCCAGTATATTTCCGTTGTTGCGAAAAAACATCGTGCACATTCGGTCAGCTATTGGCGAATTTTTATTTTTAACGAGTATTCTCAGCGGCGGCGAGCTCATGGGTGGGGGGGAGGCTGTCAGCCGAATCACGTTTTGGCTGAGGATGATGATTTCGTTCTTTTATTTTTCTATTTTTTTGTTTTTTAATTTTTTCAATTTTTTTCGTTTTCTTTTTCCAACTTATAACTATGCCTAAAATCGTATTATAGTAACCTGGGCACGGCTATATATATATGTATATACACATATAACACGTATTCCGGTATTCGCGCCTCCGATGTGATTTTTTTATTCCTTTTTCTCTCATTATCTATTCTATAATTCTGTTTTAATATTTTTTCTTTTTTTCTGTTTCCTTACGCTTCTATTTTTTTCTCTCTCTCTCTCTCTTTCTAATCTACTTCTGGACAGAAAAAAATCTAAGGATGCAAATGAAATGAAGAGAAAAAAAAAAAAAGCTTTTGCGGTTATTTTTTTTATTTTTTTTTTATAGATTATCTCAGATAATTAATAATAATAATATATTATAATGATATTTATAAGAATAATAATGTTGGTTGAGTAAAACAAAAACGAGAAAAAAAAAAAATTAATCAAAACGAGAGAAAAAAAAATAAAATTAAATATACATATGTATATCAAAATTCTTTACGATTTGAACAACAAAAACTTTAACGTTTATACAATATTACATAATTTGGCAGTGCGGTAAGAATTCGCTTTATGAGAGAAAAAAAAAAAAAAAAAACAGAAAAAAAAAAGAAGAAAGAAAAATACAAATTCAAAAATATTTTTCATCTAAAATAAAACACAAAATATATGTATAAAGGTAGGTATATATATATATATATACAATATTCCTTATTACTAGTGTTAACTACAATAGATTTTAGATATAGAATAAAAATTCTATATACTTTGGCATCGCATTTTTTTATGGATTTATAATACCTATAAGATTTTTTCTGTTTTGTTTAATTTTTTTTATCTTTTTTTGGTTTTTCTCTTGTATTTTTAACTTTTATATAATAAAATTGTATTGCCAATTTTCTTTTGGCAGTATAACATATACGATATACTAAAAATTTATCAAATCGTAACATAATGAAATTGGCACAGCTGCACTGCAGTAATTCGAATTATTTTTTTGCAAATGAAAATAAAATGAAATTTATTTTATTTTTTATTTTTTATTTTTTGTAACAATTATTTAACACGTTTAGTCAAAGTATAAAAAATAATAATTTGTGACACACGTGAAGAACTCTTCGTTATCACAAAAATATAAAAAAATTAATAAATTTAAAAAAAAATTAAAAAAAAAAAAAACCAAAAGAATTTATTAAAATATCTCAAACCTACAAAAAATTCAAATAAATATGTAAATGGAAAAATGGGAAAAAATAGAACAGAAATTCAACCTTTATTAAAATTCGAAATAAAATATCAAAAAATCGATTTTTAGATTTCTGTAATCTCTTGTAATAATTTCAAGTATTAAAAAATCGCAATTTTTTACAAAACTCCACAAAAAAAAAAAAAAAAGAAAAGAAAAAAAAAACATTTGATCTGTCTGATTTAATTTTCATTTAATTGAAAAAAAAAAATTAGAAAATTTTTTTAAATAAAAAAAAAAAAAATCTTATTCTAATTAATTCTAAAGAATTTTCACTGTGCAGCTATATAAGAATCGTATACATACTATAAAAAATGAATGTATAAGTAGAAAAGGTAAACCGTTGGTCAGACGCTGCAGTGCAATCGCACAGTTGCAGCATCATAGTCGTTCCACTGTCCAACCGGTTACAACGATATCTGTGAGCTTGATATCTGGGTATAAGTATTAACTGAAAAATCTGGTACCTACCTACCTACCTACCAACCAGTACTGGTACGTGTCCTCCCTATTATAATGACCGTAGTTTTCGATATATAAGTTGAAAAGATATAATAGTTGGTTAAAATAACCAACAGCAGGGTCGCGACACCGTTCGAATCCGGATACCCTACCTACCTACCTACCTACCTACCTACCTACCTACCTACCTACCTACCTACCTAGGAACAGTTAAAAGATTCGGCCGGGTCGTCCCCGCGCCGGAACGCGACACGACGCGTCGCGACGCGACGCTACGATACGCGACACGACGCCTCCTTGGATCTAGCAGTTTTCTAGGAGCTGGTGGGAGGATCGACGGACACCGCGAGTCCCTCGCCCAGCATCGTACCGCACCGCACACCCATGCGATATTTCAAAAGTTTTATCTGGCCGCAGCTCAAGGCCAAAATCCCAAAAATAACGCATCAGCAATTTGTGTAGGCGATTCGGCGACGCTAGCCGATGGCCGTCGCGAACGACAGGTGGCGCTGTTCCGAGACGTCGCCTACCGTTTGCGATTTTTGTATATCTACGATACGATACATGTACAAATAAATACCGATGCATATAACTTAAAAAAAAAAAAAATAATATTACTTGAAAAACAATCGGCCTCCAAATCTTTCCCCATTTTTTTTATTTTTTTTTTTTTTATTTTGTTAATGTTTTTTTTTTTTTTTTTTAACAGTTTAACAACTTTCCGCGGTTTTTCTTCAAATTTATATCGCCGATTCCGCTCGCCGTAACCACCGACCGGCGCGTCATATCACATACGCGAGAATAAAAAATAAAAAAATCACCCCTTTAGGAGGACAAAAAAATTTTAAGGGATGATTAAATAATCCCGTTGTAAATACCACTTCGTAGAGAACGTTTCCACCTCGGCTTGTCGACCCCTAAAGGCCCTGAGTGTCCTATTTTTGTCCATAAGCTGTACCGCAGAAATAGACTAGCCTAGCCCCTGGCCTAGAGGCAGGTTTGACCGGCCATAATAGCTTAGACACCTCAAGGATTATACTCCTGGGCCCAGAGTCTAGATGTTAACTGAAAATCGCTAAACACGTATTACAGATAGTCGAATAACGGTTGCGAAAGATCTGAAATTAATTTAAAAAACAAAAATCGTGGGCATTGCATATGTACGACATACAAAACAAAACAAAAAACATTTTTCCAAAATCGTATAAAAATATAATTTCCTTTATTCATTTTTTATTTTTCAAAAAAAAAAAAAAAAAATATCCTATAAGCGAATTATTAACTGGCTTAGTAATTTAGTCCAAACATTTAGACATTGAAATGTTCCAGAATTTAAAAGGAACAAATCGTATCTAACAATTCTGCTTCAGACAGTTTAAAAGCGTATAGAATCCACCGCGTATACCTATCTTAGCTAATGACTATGTTGTCTATTTTTGTAATAAATTCCAAACGAACGTCAGTTCCGTGATGTACAATGAACCACGTGCAGTCAATTCCCACCTTGCTGTTTCAGAATTAGCCTTCATCGCCAAATTATTTCATAGATATATGTATGTATATGTATGTATGTATGTACATACACGGGCACACATTATACTGTTCGAATACCGAAGATGTAGACCCTTTTCGTGATCGAATTGTCTATCGATAATTTTACTTTTGAAAATACAAAATTTAATTATTTTTGTTATGTTGTTTTTTTTTTTTTTTGAATTTTTTTTTTTTAATTTTTTGCAATATTATGCGCGGAATTTTCTAGTCTAAAATTGACCACAACACAATGTCTCTATTTTGGTAAAGTTAAGTTGGACAGATATCGCGGGGATGACCGTGGCGAAACGAACCACGTTGAGACACGAACGATTCACGTGAAACCGCGACTGCCTATTAAAACTCACTCGTTATATAATTTACGATACTTCTCTTCTTCTTCTTACTCTTAATATTCATCTTCTTCTGTATTTTACCTTGAAAATTTTTATTTTTTTTTGCTACCTTAATATAGTTCGTTTGAGTAATGATCATTCTCAGTTTTCTCTTTATATATATATATACGAACTTTCGTCTTATATATATTCGATGATCAAAAAAAGAACCTATACAAATACTTACGTATCTATGTATGTATATTAAAGACAGGTAAGAACAGGACAGACATCGGATATATTATATATAGTCAATCTATTTAACCCTTGGATAATCCTAAGTCCACCGCCCAGTTTGACGAACAACTGACAGCTACTCGCCTGCAGTATATACGCCTGGTCATCGACCGATGTATCTTTTTCTTAGTAAACTTCAAAGGTGACGCACGAATCTTCTATTTATATTATTTACTAACTCTTATACATATATATATATGTATGTGTATATATTTAGTATTTACCAGACAACACTTCGGCCCCCCCTTCCCCCGCGTCACCTGCACTAATGCAGACGTTTCTTTTTTTTTTTTTTTTTCGTTTATTTCCGATCGGTTTAGACAACGAATAAATCTGTGTATATATGTATGTATCGATGAGAAGTAATAAAAATTTTAAACGAAAGATTAAGATTATTTAATAAAAAGTTAAAATGAACCCACCCCCCTCCACCCCCGAGGTCTTCCTGTTTCCCTCGTCAGTTCTAGTCGGTTAAAATGTCGTCGTAGCCGATCAGGTGGTAAGGTATAACACCAAATCCAAGGTGGAACAAAATTAGCTTGAGCAAAACTAGACTTGTTCTGGTATGTCTTTAGCCTTTCGGAGTTAAACGTGGTGACAGACACCTTTATGATTTTCATCTTGATGCCAACTAATTCTCATTCTAAGTCTATACAACAAATGGCTAGACTATATTTGGGACATTGAGCCACTGTCTAAGTCATCAAAGCAGCTACTGGGTTACTCAACTGTCCCAGTTATACGATTTGGCGAGTATTAGGTCGGACCCGACCCCCCGTCAACCAGGCAAGTATAATTTATTTTTAGTTAAGAAAATACAAACTGCATCCAAAATTTCTGAATACCTAGATACTCACGATCTAGGCTCACACATATTATTATAATACAAATACCTAAATACCAGCTAATGCATAATCAAGGTGGTCAAGAGATGGTCTAAAAACCTATTTATACTTTTGCTGCTGCTACTACTGCTGCTGCTGATTATGATGATGATGATGATGATGATGATGATGATGATGATGATGATGATCGCGGTGCAACACGTGCAACCTCTTCACTTACAAACACGTATAGAATTTTTTTTCGACTTGGTTGGCAGTTACAACAGATCCAACTGATCCTTCCAAAAAGATTGGTAGGTAACCTTCGACCTATGTAACCAACGAGCAAGAACAACCCTCCGAAAAAATTACTTATATATTTATTTACATTAAACGAACTGCGGTAAGAGTTTTGACAAAACAATATAGATCTAATATATGAATAATAAAAATAGAAACCCATTTCGAAATGAAACATTAATGCACCGGCATCAACATCGCATTGCATCGGTCTTTGGTGTAGCTGGATAGTGGCCAGAACCACCCTTTTTTATTATACTAAAAACTGATGGTTTACGTTTGTTATATAGTTTGCTTGATATAAATGTATTGATATATAGATTTTTTACTGCACAATATTCCGATATGATATAAAAAAGAAGAAGAAGACGAAGAAAAAAAGTATAATGAAATTATACAGCCGATAAAATGAATCACCGATCTCTGAGAAGGATGATTGATGTGTAATTCAAAGTTGAGAGTAACAAGCAACGTTGTTTTCTATCTGGAATCAATCGGTGTATTCGTATACTTATACATATGTATAATTATACGTATACATATCGGATTTAGATCGAATTGGGATACTCTTACTCATGCGGTATATGAGATGGTTGATTTTTGTTGATTCTGGCCACCGTCCATACTCATCTAGTTTGAAAATGGTCACGGTACGCTTACAGAGACCAAAACTTCTGGAGTTTGTCAAATTTATTACACCAACCGTTAACCACGAGTTAACTCGACTGTTTACTCCTGTCGCCACAGTCGGTTGTTGAAAGTTATTTTTTTCGTTACTATTTTATTTTTATTTTTTTATTTCTTATTTGGTTATAAAGTAGGAATAAATAAATTCCATAGCGGATTAATTTATCGAATAAAAACTTATAAAATTTTGGTAAATTAAAAAAAAATATATATATATACATATACAGGGTGAATTTTCTCCGGGGTCTGATCTGGGAGGAGCTTCGACGTGCCGAAGCTCCGCCTTCTTCTATTCATACTAGTTCACTTACGAATAATAGTCAATGCTTATATCCCGCTGTCAAAACAATACCTTATGCGATTAGATTGTACTTCCGAGGTGTCCTATACGTGTTGATGTAAAGAAATTAGCAGATAAGGGTATATCCGCTTGATAATCACACACAATTATTATTAAGCAAATGAGTATGAAAAAAAAAGGCGGAGCTTCAGCACTTTGACGCTCCTCCCAGATAAGACCCCGGAGAAAACTCACCCTATATATATACCTATATATATATATATATATATATATATATATATATATATATATATATATATATATATATATATATATATATATATAGATGAATATATAATATACAACGGCGTGTACGTAACTGTACACGGCAAACCGATGATCACCGCACACGTTTCCTTTGTGACAGTTCCTCCCCAGGTTCACATATAATGTGACGTCACTGTGGCTTAACGTGCAAATAAACCGGGAATCCTGAACGCTAAGCCCGTCTATTCTTGACGTTGGCAACAATAACGCCTCCCAGGGACAGGCGGCGGATCACAACGTGGTCTCTCCGAATAACTAATGGCGCTTCTTACAAAGGCCGAACGTTCTAATTTCGTATTATCTTTCATGAGGCCTAAAAATACAGGGGGGGGGGGGTGGGGTAAAAGGTGGTTATCGTCCCATACCGTAGCTATTATACCACCGACTGATAGCTTTGAGTTAAAAAGTCTAAAAAATACCAACTCCAGCATCACGTCTCGTCTAATAACCCCGCAAGGGCTCGTAAACGATCAGAGACACAAATCTCGATACTAAATAGATTTTCAAATCTCGAATCATCAAGTTATTATTTATATATTATTATTTTTTAAATGCTATAGATAATTTCTTTCCTTTTCTGCACTCCGGGATAAAATGAAAAAAAATATATATAGTCCGATTCATTCATTATCGCAGTTAACGAGTAATACCGATCTTTTCCTTCCTTATTTCCGTTAATGAGAAATACCAGGATACGTTATTAAATATATTAATGATTCTTCCTTATTAACGGGACTTTTTACTTATACACAAACGCGTATTTTCTGATCATGTAATTACACTGTTGTAATTTCTTTCCGTGTAAGTGCAGACACGTGGATATGCAGGAATGAGGATAAAACCTATAGATAAAAGAAAAGAAACTTCAGAAAAACTACAACGTTTATTTTCATACGCAATAAACATCATTCAATGGCATATATATGTATATTTCATAGTATCTACAGACACGGATATCAATTGTGTAATAATAATAATATCCGTAGAAAAACAGCAAAGATTCCATAAAGGGTGACGACAGTTTTCTATATACTCGATTCAAAACTGCAGTTTTTCCATTACCGTAAAATTCTGCGGCTGTATATAAGCGGAAGAAACTGATAACATCATAAATGCTACGCAACTGGATAACTGCAGATATATATGTTTCGAAATACTTTGGTCGTCAGTCTTCTACGTCAATGAGACGGTTTGTCCGAGTATCAGAGTCTGTCAATTTATCCGAAGAATTTTTTTAGTCTTTTTTTTCTTATTTCTTTTTTTTTTTTTTTTTTATCTATAATTTTAACGGCTCCCTGAATTCAGTGCGGTTTGGTTTATAGTATAGTCAAATGTTGATATAGACACGCGACTTTTAAAACATCCAAACAGACCAATAAAATGACCATTTTGACTAAATGTTTAGGTTTAGTTTAGCCTCTCTCCATCTCATAGAATTACAACCGTGAAAATCTACTCGCTAAATCTATTTAGAATATATAGAACTCATGAGGAACAAGTAAATGTTATTAGATGCTACACTCTGCCAAGAATTAGCCAAAGAAGTAAGAAAGAAAAAAAAATGCATCCATATAGCATTTGCTTTTGCCAAGGCTGAGGAAAAATATACTGCAGTCTACGAGGCATTACGAAATTTCTTAAACAAGATTATAATAGACAATTTTTGTAAAACTTTTGTATTTTTAATATGCTTGATGATGCAGCTGCTGATACTGTTTCGGAGATTATTATCTCGAAGAATTATACCTGTATTTAAGTTTTTATATTCACTGTACGTCTAGAGAGACCCGGAATGATTAAATCCGACTAACCATTTCGTAATTTCTTTATTTTTTGTTCAAGTGCTTCTTGACTAATCAAAAGATTCTCGGCACATAATTTATAAAAAGATTCTAGCAGACGCCGAATGCAATAGTATTCGATTCGTTATAGCTGCGTTTATAATTCATTGCTTGTACATATCTTGTTTGAAATTGTTTTTTTTTCCAAAATACTAATCGGTTTCCTCTAAAAAAAAAAAAAGAAAAATACAATTTTTTTAGGCATTCAATAATATTGATGGTATAAAATTTTTACTTTTATTGTTGACAAGGTGGTTAAAATAATTCTTTGATCCGTTAAAGTAGGAAGCTTTTTCCAAAGCTTATAGATGTATAAATATTAAATACCAAACGTCACGCCTTTCCTTTGATGATATGGTATTGAAATTTATCAAAAATTATAACCTTGAGTATATAATTGTGTTCCGTATTAGTTTTTCGATTTTATTATAAACTATTCGCACTACAGTGTTCCGAAGTGTGAAAGAAAATTTTTTATATTTTATTTCTTATGAGGTAAAAAAGCAAAGGATATATGTATATAAAATATTAGTCATAGTACTTTATTTAAATTAATAAAATACAACAATTAAGATATCTTCCGTCTGGTTATAATTTTTACTATAAAATTGTCTTAGTTTGAAACTTAAATAACTTATTACAACTGTTAATAATCCTAGAAATACACTAATACTCTAATACAGTTTTACATAACACCTCATCTGGCTTAGGTTAAAAATAATCTTCAGCCATTTCAAACTATTATACAGTTAAAATAAACGGCGAAAATAAAATCAGTTTATTTTATAAATAACGTAATTAGAATGCGAAAGATTATTGAATTATTGTCATCAGCTTATACTGATCAGTATATCGATAATAAAAAATGAAAATCGTGTTATACATATGATCTCCAAGTTTTACAGGGACAATGATTTGAACAGAAAAAAAATTTCGAATATTTATATGCAAAGGGATGAAAAATGTTCGAGAAAAAAAAAAAACAATTTTTTAACCCTAATAATATATTTGATATTAATATTAAAGTTTGTCTAGAATATGAATGTATTGTACGATAGGAGACAAATAGATACGTATAAGAAAATATACGTACGTAAATACAGACACAGGTATTAGCTAGCGCGCGGTTACATCCACGATGACGTGGAAGCGTCCGCCCCCGTTTATTGGCGAACCTGACATGTTGGTATACCTACTTCAAAATACTCAGCTCAGAATAGCTGTTTACTTATAACCGGTGTGTGTATGTATACAGATGAGTATATTCTATATGATGAAAATTCATTGTTTCTAAAAAGTAGGTATATATGTATGTATGTATATGTGTATGTAACTATAACTATACTATCTTAATTCCGATCTTCAAAGAAATCTAATACATCTATGATGTATGTATATAATATAAAGCGATTTTGTATTTGTGAAATATAACCGGATAATCAAAAGCGAAAATTGATTATCAACTCATACATCAGTATTTTATAATCATAGTTATTTAACCTCGTATATATTGATCACCCGTCACGAATCATCAAACTGTGAAATCAAATATCTATAAATGTTATTTTAAAAAGTTTATGTAAAGAGCTTTTTGATTATATACCTATACCTACCGCGATATATGTTTTTTAGTTAAGTAAGTTTCTTCTTTATCATTACATTATCAATATACATAGATAGATATATGTTATAGTGTTTGTTTCACTTTTATTTTACATACATTGAATCACCTTCGTTATAAATTGTTACAATATTGTAATTAAACTATTCATAAGACGTAAGTTTGAAAAATTATTTATGTATTGTATATACTCAGTCAATGAGTTACATTATCTACTTTACACCATCCGACTTTATAAAGCTAACTCATAGACGTATTAAAGTCCGCAAAAGCCTATACAAACGTTACGTTATGGCATAAGACATTTATGATCTTGTAATGTTATTGGCCGCAGTATTTTTAACCAAAGAAAATTAGCTGATTCTGTATCTGACTATTTACCCCTTCGAGTTTAATTCCCTAAAAATTCTTTTTGCTACTTAAAAACGGCGGGATATTACAGACTTAAATTATTATTATTTTTTTTTTTCTTGTATCTAGAATTTAAAATTCGAATATCTTAGGATTGGGATCCCGGATACTATACCGCGTCGTATTTTTAATGATTTTCTACTCTCCGTAAGTCTGAAGTTTTCGGTTTGGAGGTTAAGTGAAGAAACGTATAAAACGTACACGTAGTAACATACATGAGGAAAATTTGTCGGGGGGTGACTGGCTAACGGCCAGATTTTTCCTCGTTAATAGATTGTCCGATAGGTAGCGCGGTCGACGCCTATTTAAGCGAATTTCACCGTCGCCCAGCGCCCCGTTTCGTCAGCAGCGCAGGCGTTGCCGTTTGAATGAATTTTTTTTTTTTCTAAACATATAAAGTAAAATAAATAAAAAAAAAAAAAGAAAAGAGAATAATTAAATAAATAAATAAATAAATAACACCAGAACAATGTACGCAGAATAATAATAATAATTATAGTTACACCGAATCTGGGGCCCCGATAATAAAGTGCCACGGTAAAAATCTTTTTTTTTTTTTTATTTAAATCGTTTATAATAGTGGTTTTTTAATTTTATTATTTCGAACCTACGCGGACGTGAATCCTATACATATATGTATGAATTCCATATATATATGTGTATATTATAACTGGTAAGTTCGGACCCCTGTATAAGATATATCTACGGTGTTAAAGTGATAATATGATATTGCAGTGTGCAGCACAGTGAATAGAAAAGAAAAGAAATAATAATAATAATAATTAAAATACCTAATCTGGTTACCAAAACAGTGATATAAATTGTGAAAATAAGCGAAATAACGAAAAGGACTAAACCCTATTACGGCCAGGACTGTCTGTGGATTATTACACTTATTGTTGTATACCAATATCAAATCAGCTTAAACAAAAAAAAAAAAAAAAAACTGCAAGATATA
This sequence comes from Macrophya annulata, assembly GCA_963924015.1. NCBI lineage: Eukaryota > Metazoa > Arthropoda > Insecta > Hymenoptera > Tenthredinidae > Macrophya > Macrophya annulata. Next base: position 4,376,840 of record OZ001262.1, read on the forward strand.
CCCCGCTACATTATATATAGTGGATATCTCTAATTTTTCTATCTATCTATTTATTTTTAAAAGATTTTTTTACACTTTTATAATTATTATTCAACGATAGATTTTTCGAATTTTAATAACCGCATACACACGATCCGTATGATTACATCTATAATATTTTTTTAAGCTTTCTTTCTTTTGTTTTTGACTTTCTATCTCTATATATATATATGTATACAAACATCTTCATCCCGCACTATTTGAGTCTAGTTAAATAACAACTTACGTGCATAGATATACATACATAAATATGTAGAGATACTATATACATATATACTAAAAACAATCGCATTCCCGCGTCAGATGCAAACATGACCTCGCCGCTTCTTATACCGCAGGTATATTTGCGAACGAGTTAAGCGTGTTTAAGCGTCAGCATGCACATTGTATCTACCTATATCTCATTGTAAACTGTATTATATATTATACTATATCTTTGTTTTACTAAGAGGTATATGCTCACGCGGTTTTAAAACTATAGAGAAAGGCTGTGCTAATTCGATTCATAAAGAATTCTACGTAGTAGTGTACATATATTTTTTTTTAAAAGCGCGCGGATTCGTTCGATATTTGAATTCAAAGTATTAACGATATTATTTTCATTTTCAAATTGACAAATCAATGTAACTTACTTAGCAAAATTATTAAGACGTGATGTGACGCGGAATCAACAATTACAGAATTTTATTCATTTTCTATTCTCACTTTTTTTGAGCCGGTTCAATTCGAACATCAAAATCTAAGAATCGGTCATAAATAAAATTGGAAACGGTAATTTTATTTCCGTTATTTATCTGGCCAACGTTTTATAACATTCTGTGATATCTTATCGAGTTTAGTACATACAGTGTAATTTATATCCTCGATTTAAAAAAATCTTGTATAATAAATAAATAGAAATAATTGCGTCGTGTCTCCATCAGCGTATAAATTGGCGGTTCTGTCCTATCTAGTATACGTACTACGTTCTACTACCCCCTGCCAAAATAATTAGGAAGTCGACTCTGCAGAGATGTGCTAAAAGCGTTCCGGAGCTCTCGGGCACGCGCAATTTGGCTGGTCGCTCGGATCCACTCCGAGCCACCCTGAGTGGGAGCCTTCCCGAGACCCCCCGGGCTTTTGCGCGATATCTCTGACTCCCAGTCGCTAAGTTATTCGCAAAGGCGCGACTCAATAACAGTAACATACAGATCGAGGATAGATCTACGTTGCTTGACTTATGGCAAGTGCTTCGCAAGTTCGGTCCTCCCCTATTTCTATTTTCTATCATAAATTTATTTTCTTTATTCTTAATATTCCTTTATTTATTTTCTTTTATTCGCTTCATAGATATATATTAAAAAAAATTAAAAAAAAATGAATTCACAATCTCGTACGGTTTAATACTCGTTGAATAGAACCATTCGTTACATTACATTCTATTATAAATAACAAAATATACGTATTAATAATTATGTAATCAAAATGCGGCGTGGATGTCCTTTACGGCGTCTTAAAATACGCGCCAAAGAAATAGCCTAGCAGAAGTCTGAAAATAACCAAATGCGTCACGGGTCACATGGTTGGTTTGACCAATGGCGTCGCTCCACATGCTCCTCAATATTGTACTGTTAAATTAGCTAGTACCGTTCTTAATCATAAGTGGTTAGATAAAATACGTTGTTAATCATCAACTAAATATAAATAACGATAAATAAAATACACATCGTCAATTACGAAGGTCTAACTAAACCGTTAACAATCATACTTTAACATAACTCTACTCATATCATATATTTAAACAAGGGAAATCCCCTGAAGTGCAATGCATGCCGGTTAAGTTTAGCGTCTCGAAATCTGCGGTGCGCACAGGTACTAACAGACTAACGTGATTTGTCGTTCACTGTGTGTCAGTCAGTTTAACGGAAGACGAGGTTTGGCTAACGTTTGTAGTAATAATAATAAGAAGTATAATAATAAATAAAAAAAAAAAAAAAAAAAAAGTAGAAAAAGAAACGTTACGTTTGTGGAAAAATGACGTGTGAATTTATACATTTTCATTATATTTTATGATATTTAATATCTAGACAATTTATAACCCCATAATAACGCGTTGTTATAGTCCTGATAATCGTCACCCGTATGCGATAGTGTCGCGCGCTACTTACTACACAGTTTCATCGTTCCTAACCTATATTATATTATATTTAACATACCCTGGGTCACGTTGAACAATTTTCGCGGTGAGTTTTTGACATGAAAATTAACGTTTTTAATAACCGTAAGACACTTTATGTATATTTTTTTAAATCTATATTAAAGAAGCGATACTCAGTTATTAACGTATGAAATAATTATTATCAACGCATTGAGGAAACTCCAAGAAATTTCTTCTTCTTTTTTTGCTTTTACTATTATTATCACACGATTTTCATACCACGGGGCTTAACAAAAACCTCTATCTCATGCTACACATTTTGCCTTCGTCACGCTCCGTTATTTCGTACACGTTGACACGACACGAGTTTCGGAGAACATAAAATGACTTTAGAAAGAAAAAAAAAAAAAAAAAAAAAATACACATTTTTTATATTTCTTTTCTTATATTAACATTAAAATAGTGTGTACTGTGTTATAATTTTAAGAAAGAAAAATAAAAAAATATATATACATATATATCAAACTCGTAAAATCGTTGGGTTTGTTAAGGGTAGAATTTTTTCATCTGTCTGTCTTTTTTTTTTTTTTTTAATTTTTTTTCATAATTGTTCATAATCATGTGTAACATTAACATTTTCTCATTGTTATTATTTCTTTATTTGTTTCTTTTTATTATTTCAGATACAGCTTTTGTGAATGAACGCCAATTGCTGTTTTAATAAATAGAAAAAAAAAAATTAATTAATTAATTAATTAATTTAAAAGAAAAGAAAAAAAAAAACAACAACAACACACACACGCACTAAGATTGGCAACGAATTAAATAATAAGATTTAAACCATGGATGACGCCCACATTAAAACCGTGGACGAGGTGCAGAACTACTTCGGCACCGACTCTGACAAAGGATTAGCACCTGACCAAGTTAAAAGGAACCAGGAAAAGTATGGCCTTAATGGTAAGTAGCAAATATCAATCATTTTATGAAAATAGATGAAGATAAAAAGAAAAACAAGAAGAAATAACATCAGAAAAAAAAGGATTCAAAAACGATTGATAGTCATCATTTAATTTGTCCCTAAAATCGTTCGTTCATGTTTCTGAACAAAAATTTTCTATTTATGTTATTTTTTTTATATTTTTTCTTGTTTTTATCTTATCAATATCAACATTCAAGGTTTCAATTATTCTTTTGTCTTTTACGATTTGAAATGATGACAAATTTTCTCTTATAGACTTAACTATGACAATTTGTTTATTATATCTACCTTGTGTCTTTGTTTTTTTTATATTTTATTATATCAGAGATATAACAACGAGGTGTTTTTTCTTTCTTCGATTTAGTATTTAACTGTGAATAATTCTATTCAAAATTTCATAAACTTGTTGCATATAATTATTTATCTTTCATATATATATATATATATATATATATATATATATATATATATATAAATCCGTATTAAATAAATATTATAACAATGAAACACCAAAAAGGATATATATGGAAACAACAAAAATAAATAAATAAATTGGGGGAAAAAAAATATAATATCGCGATTATTCTAGAACATTCGATTATTTTTTATTTTTATTTGTTCTTTTTTTCGCGGTTTACATAGATCGAAATCTTATTACTATTATTATTATTATTATTATCATTATTATCATCATCATCGTCTTCGTCGTCGTTTTTCTTGGTTTTCAATTTATACCCTGAAGAGAGAGAGAGCGAGAGAGAGAGAGAGATACGATCGCCTATATAATCGTACCAGTTTAATCAATCAATCGAAAAAATAATTAATTATCGTTATTTACAAACAACGTGTTTGACCTTAAATTAAAACGAAAATTAATCATATACATTTCTCCTTATATTATTTGACAAATATAAGAAAGAAAGAAATCTCTCGATATACATATATACATATAGATCGAAAAGATAGATCGTGAATTTGGATGAAAGAACCTATCGATAAAATTTGATATTGATTTATTGGTTCGTTCATTCATTCATTCATTTGTTTATTTATTTATTTATTTATCTATCGTTAATAACTACATCGATATGTCGATCAATCAACTTAACCTCTCCCCCCACCCTCCCCCCCTCCCCCCAAATATGAAACGTAACAAATAGTTCGATGAATAATTCCCGGTACATAGTTCTCGAGCCTTCGTTTGAGCTGCATATCGATTGTATTCGGGGGTAGGGGGGGAGGGGGTTGGTGTTAGCTTAGGGTATACACATCCATCCTTCGTCCATCCATCCGTCCATCAATTGGCACATACACATAGTAATGTACATATCTATATACACAGGGATAAGTGTTTAACGTGAATAATTTTTATTTAGTTTATAATAGTTAGATGGTATACATAAAGATGGACTTGTGCGAAAGTAGATAAAGTTTTAGACTCGATTCTTGTACATTATATACGCCGTTAATTTATACACGAAACGTATATATATAAGTATAAAAGTAAAAGTATAATACATATATATAAACAAGTAGGGAAACCCGCATGTATTTATGTATATATATATATAGGAATAGGGTGTAATATGTAGTTTATTGTATCACGTATCACGGTTCGAACGTTGGTTATATGTATATATATATCTATCTATTCGTTGTTTCGATATGTCGTTATACTTATTGGCTGGCAAAACGTCGCGGTCGCGGTCGCGTCGCGTCAGACGCGGACACACAGGTGATCGTTACACCGTCTAGCTTCTATAAGTTCCTTGAGAGTTAGAAAGAGGGAATTGCTTATGTAAGTTTTATATTTTAGTTTAGAGCCCCGGCCGAACTAGAGATTCCAATCGCTTAGTGAGGCTAGCTGCCTGCTTGCCTGCCTGCCTGCCTGCCTGCCTGCCTGCGTGCCTTCTTTCTAGCAGCAGTAGCAGCCCCCCGCAAAGCACTCGCTCTCGGTTAACCATTCGTTAGTAACTACATTCGTTCGTCTGGTCTGTATGTCCGTCTGTCTGTATGTCTGTATGTCTGTCTCGACTACGCTCTCAAATTTCCTGGGTTTCACGACCAATTTAGCGCAACTACTTTTTCGAAGTATTTTTATCATTTTTATTTTTATATTATACTTAACGCGCAGGAGCTAGGGAAGTCCTGTCCTCCCCTTTAGTTCTCTTCCCTTCCCTTACCTTTACTTTCCTCCTCCCACTGTAATACCGTAAATTTTCTACCCCGCGTTTATTTAGACATTTGAAAAGAAATAAATGAGAGAACAAAAAAATAAAAATAAAAAGTAATAAAAAAAAAAAAATAAATAATAAAAAAATTAAATGAAAAGAAAGAAGAAGAAGAAACTGTAAGAAAATTCTCTTAAATATTTCAATCGAGTTTCGTTTTTTTTTTTCTTTTTGTTTTCCGATTTTATTTATTTTTATTAATTTTTTTTTTTTTTTTTGTTCATATATATATTTATATTTATATAGGTATATAATGTATATACATATATTTCTCCAACGCGACTTATACTTTTACTTATATACTTTATTATATCCCGCCCGTCGACAACGAAGCCTCCTATATAGACACGTTCGTTTATATATACTATAGCTATATTTTCTCGGCAGCTCGCTAAAGCGCAAAAATCAATGTGCTCTAGCCAGCCACATGTTTTACGTTACACGACCTTCGAATACGTCTAGAGCCTAATTTTTTTTCTGTTTTTTTATTTTCTTTATTTCTTTGAAATTTCCTTTTCCTTTTTTCCTCTATTCCATTTTTGTTCAAAGTTTGATTGTGATTTTACAAATTGTTAGTAAAAGAGAAGAGAGAAAAAAAAATAAAAATAACTGATATGATATTATACGGAGAAATTTATTAAGAAAAGGAGTTATTTAAATGTACGAATATAAACGAGACAAAATAAAAAAAACATAAAAAAAAAAAAAATTAGAAAACGATTTCTAAATTAATAATAATTTTTATCAATATTTCGTTTTTTCACATACACAAAATGTTATTATCTCAAATTTTAAGAAACGAATGGAAGAGAAGATAAAAAAAAAAAAAAGAAAAATTTCAAGTCTTAGGTTTTTTTTTTGTAAGTATACGATTATACTAAGGATTAATTAATTCTGTCATACAAAAACATCATTAGATTATTAACATATGTATATCCAGGCCCTTTTATGTATATATCTATATATCTATACAGCTAGTACACGTTATTATGTGTATTATACGTATGTACACATCAGTGTGTGTCTTTATGCATGTTACTGATATCCGTAGGTCAATGACGAGCTATGTGAACCGTGGTGTTAAATCCATGCTCACAATATGTATACATATATATATACATATAACTTAATTATTGCCACGTGGATATTCGCGGCGTATACATATGTATAATAACCATTAAGTGTGTAAAGAATGAAAAATTAAGAATTCGATTTAACGTTTATTTTGTTGTTTTTTTTTTTTTGCAATTATTTTGTTCAAATTTCTGACATTTTAATACAGAAACTATAACTAACAAAGCTATCTTCTTATCTATTTCTTATTTTATTTACTTATTTATTTATTTATTTTGCTGTCCTTTCAACTATAAAAATTAATTCACCGTCATACGAATTAAAGATTTGTAAAAATTAAATTCATCAAACTTCAATATCATTTATATTCTCAGAGTGTATAAATAGTATGTATGTATGTATGTATCAACAGTCAGATATATATATTCGTATCCTAATGTTAGTATGAAAACGTAAAGTCTTTATAAAAATAACGTTTCTTTTACCCCGCAAATCTTAACGGGGATATGTATGCGTATAAAACTGTATACATATAGGTATACGTACGTTAGCGGTATAATCATACACATACATAATTATAAAACCTTGAATCGTCGTTACGGACTGTGTACAACAGTATGTGTAACGTACAATCGCATATTATTTCCTTTACTTAAATTTTATCTTATTTTATTATTTTTTTTATTTCTTTTCTTTTCGGTCCCTACCTCCTTCCCTTCTCCAATTTCATTCTACTTCAATTCATACAATTGCTGCAGTAACGTGTATACATATAATACGTACGTATGTAGATTATAGATATATATCTACCATATATATTTCCTCTTCCTCAATGCACTGTTCTCGTCCGCATAATACATTAGATATAGATTGTGAAACTAGTGACGAATGCAGAGTGTTTAAATGCGTCATATATAATACCGGTTACGTACAATTATACGTATGTATGTATACGTATGTACGTATATCGGACGTAACTTTTAAATGACGTCACACACGTATGTCACGTGAATTCCCAATCATTATACATACATATATCTATTCATATATGCATATATGTATAAAATAGCTTTTGAGTAAAATAATCAGCAGAAATTTATACATATTGATATAGTAGGTACACGTATGTACATAAATATATATATATATATATATATATATATATATATATATATATGTATATATACATTATAACTTTATATCTAGACCGTAAAACTTGATATAATCGACTTGAGTGGTAATAATAAAATTACATATACATATATATATTATACCTATAATACATGTTGTATGTTTTATAGTTTTCACTGTAGGCATCGTATCTAGCTGCCGATAAATATATAGGAAAAAAAATTGAGGGATATTTTGTATCAACTGTAATTTTTCGATAATTGAAACAACCAAAAAATAAAAAAATTTAAGAACCTATGAGTTCTTTTATGAACTGCGTATAATTACAAGATTTCGAAAGGATTGAATAGATTATAAAATGATGCCATATATATACCTACCTGATTGATTCTTGACCTATAAAGAAACCCCAGAACTTTGAACCGATGATTAATTATAATATCATCGTATATATTTATAAATGGACAAAAGATTGGGATGTAGATATTATTGATGGGGAAAAAAATGGGACGTCAAAAAATGTGTTGAAAAATTGTTTGAAAAATTTTTTAGTACTTGTAGCAACATATACTATATATGGTGTTCAAATTCGGTATTCTATATAACGGAGCAAAAATGATAGGACACTTTGAAATTATTGAAAATATTTAGTTTTTGATGACATTCGGTTATTTATAAACGTCATAAAGTTTTGAATATATTTTATTTTTCAAGCACATATTATTAGAGAAATCTGAAGTCAGTATTCAATGACGGAGGTAAAAAATTTGCAGCGTATAGAAATTCGGAGCAATTTGAAAACTATCACATTTTATTCTCCAACGATATTTTATTTATTTATTTAATTATTTTGTTTTATAGCCGTATATATCCCATCGAGCTAAATCAAATTTTGTATTGTTAACCGTTTATTAGCTTAATAATAATTGTCCAACTTATAAATTTAATGATCGATATTTATGGACACAAGTAGTCGTATGAGGTGCGGGGGGTCGGTCGTTAACGAAGAGACAGGAAATGGTCGTAAACAATATTAATCATCTAAAGATCGTATAAAATATTATAAAAAAATAATAATAATAATAATAATAATTAATAAAAATAATAAAAAATAAAAAAAAAAACGAATTATTTTCCGAAGAATTTGGGATCGCGTAAGATTTTCGCGAGTCACAAAAAGAAAAAAAAATAATAATAATAATAATAGAGAGAAAGAAAAAACAAATTGAATTGAAATGAATTTTTTTTGTTTTTTTGTCATTTTTCTTTTTTTTCTTTTCTTTTGTGAAATAATTTAGCTAATGGTAAAAACTTGACCACGTAGTATATGGTATGTAGATACGATACATTACCGTCCAATAAATATTTAAAAACAAAAATGAACATCGCGCACGACGATGGGGCAAGGTGATAATCGGACAACTCGGCAATTCTTCGACCTTGGATTATTATTTCCTAAGCATGGACAAACGTGGGGACGAGCAGTAGGTTAACTACATATATATATATATATATATATATATATATATATATATATATATATATATATATATATATATATATATATATATATATATATATATATATATATATATATATATATATATATATATATATATATATATATATACATATTACATATATACATATATACACAAAGTAACACGCGAAGCCTTTTTTATTTTTTATTTTTTTGTTTCAACTAACTCGCGATCGACGTGTTACATACGTGTACACAATATATCTATAATATCTACGCAACGTTGATGAGGAACGAGAGAACTATAATAATGTACAAGGAAGGATACTTTCTTTCACTAATATATATATATATATTATGACCTTTAAAGATCCCAATTTTATACCGAAACATATTTTCTCTCTTTTTTTTTTTTACTTTTTCTTCTCTTCACATGTTCATACATGTACGTATACTTGCATCGTGATATATATCGCAGAGATAAATCAATTAAAAACGGTTAATTTATACATTTTTTCGATTTTTTCTACTTTTTCTTTTCTTTTTTTTTTTGTATAATTATACATAAATATATTTATGTATATAAACACACATTCATCGAACGTAATCGAATTTATTTATTTACCCTTGGACGACGGGAAATAAACAAAAAAGTACAAATAAAAAAATTAGAAAAAAAATAACCGTAAGTCAAATAAATAATGAGATAATTCACGATTTGCGGAGGAGTATATAATATACATATGACAGAGTTATACATATAAGTTCGTCGATCGATTATAACAAAACTAAAAACGATGGGCATTTGTACTATCGAAAATTATATATCCCGTTTGTTTTGGCAAAAGATCGTATCGGTTCTATAAGCCACTGACTAAACAGCCAAACATCGACGATGACTTGATCCTATAGATCGACGGATATTATATACCAATAAAAAAAAAAAAGTAGATTAATTTTTAATTATTAATTTTCTTTTTTTTTTTGTTTCTGCCGATTTACCGATCGATTTTAACCACATTTTTCATATCGTAAATATATATCTCGTCACGTTATCGCGTTAACAACTTTTAATATACTCATACATATAATTCGATAGATCCGATTGTCGAAATGGGTCGGTCGACTAACTTAATTGTATATTAATAGACTACCACAGTCCGTTGTAGTAAGAACAGAGCAACACATCAATATATATATATATGTCCGTTTAGAAAATGCTAGGCTCGTGTCTCTTCCGGCTTCTTTCTTATAGTAAGTATAGGTTATACCTGCAACCTACCACCCTAGTCCCTCGTCTTAAAACACGTATAGTTTATCGCGTATAGGAAGCTGGAGCAGGGAGCCTCTTGGCTTCTGTGAATCGAATATATAACTACGACTAACTCTTGTATACTATATATCTCTATAGATACTTATGTATGTATGTATGTATTCTATATGCGTGTATAGCGGTAAAGGTAGCGGTATATAGCGTTCGGAAAGGCACATTCTAGACCAATTTATTTCCCGTCAATTTTTAGCCTCACTGTATATATTAATAGGAACCCTCGAATCTCTATAAGCGTAAGATGAGACGGTAGGGAATAAAAAGGAGAAAGGGTATTAAGATACATTTGCTACGAGTGACATTTTGTATATTTATTTTTCTTCACTATACATACATACACACATCACATATCTGTATATGTATGTTTATAACGCCTATGTATATATATATATATATATATACTTATGAACACTGTGTCCAGTCGTAAAAGAATTTGTTTTTAGCTAATCGCGTGACGACCACGTGCTGCAGCTCGCGGTATATATTATGAAGTTACCAAATCTCGATGTAGTATAACACGAGGCTAGATTAGAAGAAAATTTATCTCGATTGTTACTTAACTTTATATTCACTAAAAAAAAAAAAATAAAGTTTTGCAAGAAAGATTACCCTTCTTCTATTTCTTTTTGCACAAATATTCAACTCTTGAGTTAATTTCTGCATATTTTGAATTTTTTGTACCGTATGAGTAATTTCTTAATTATGAAAAAAACTCCTCAGTTTCTTTGAGAGCTTTTTTTTCGTTTCGTTTTGTTCGTTTTTTTTTTCGTTTTTTTTTTTTTGTCGTTCTCTTTACGTCTTTACGGAGTGTTTGTATATACGGCTTTGAGAAAGAGAGAGAGATTATGAATTAAACGTTATATGTATACTGTACATACATACATACCTATTTGCAAGGAGAGTTATTCTGTTCCGGAGAAACAAAGTCAGTAGGTAATTATACGTATATATACATAAAGTATATAAAGTGCCTTGAAGTTGATCGACCCAAAGCGAACGATAGGGTTAAATTTTAAGACTTTGAGATGAAATTTTTGATATAATAAAGGGCTGAAATTTAAACCGTAATTTATATATTGATTTAAGGGGGAAATTTTGAACTTGAAGATTCAAGTAGAAATTTTAATATACCGAATCTCTCATCTTAAATGAATATCGATTTTTTTTTCTTAATTAGGGATCTTAACACTTACACCTCGAATTAGACATGAACTAAAAGTTTCTTCGTAACGATTGAAAATCTAATATATAGAAAATAATGGAGGATATAATACGTACTCGAAATTTCTTGGAAATTATATTATGTATACTAAACCACGAGTATCAAATACTTGAAATCGTGCGTCAAACGAAAGCTGAAATCTCATATAACTAGTTATTATTATAAGAGAAATAAATAGTAAATCACGCACGAAATAACTTGAAAAAAAAAAAAATTGATTTCTTCTTAGAATTAAAAACACCTCGTTGATTAAAAAACCTCAAATTTCTCACATTATTACATCTCATGTATATATATAATTATATTTTTTATTTGATTACAAACTAATGAGTCTGTTTTTCTTTTTCATTACAGAATTGCCAGCCGAGGAGGGTGAGTAAATCCTAAAATTTAATAAAAATAAATTATCGGAGTCTTTTTTTGACTTTCTAAAATTATCAGAATTCGAAATCCACAATTTTACTGTCGAATATAATTCGCGAATTTATATTATATGTCTAGTTGTTGGAAAACTTAGGTATACATAAGTACATACATTAGTTGCTTCTGAATAATTAAAAACTATATTGTGTAGTAGCCTAACAGACCTTCGGCGCTTATAGGCTCTCTGAGGAACACGACCACATCGATATGTGTGTGTGTGTGTCATTATGGTATTTCTATACGTAGAATAAGGTATCAGAAGTATGTGTGTGTCTCATACATACACATACGTACTTTAGCCTGAAATTTGTCCCGTGTGTTTATAGATCCAAACCAGACTGTATAGTAGATTCAACGCGACGTAGATACGCACATCTATTATACCCAGACACATGCTGTGTCCTATGTACCTACCACGTCAAAGACTTTGTGTTTTTGATCAAATTCACCGACCCTATAAATTCGAGTTTGCTTTATTAATACAGAATTTGATAATCCGGTAACCCCGTTAAATCCAGCATTAACCATAAGCCAAAAACTAAATTTTCAATATCAGATAAAATAATTAAAACAAAAAACAAAAATCATTTACATCATTTGTTAATTGTTCAAACGATATAGACTTTGTCAATCAACTCATTCATTCATTCGTTAGAATACGACGTATAATTTATCGCTTTAAAATCTCACCACATGGAGATCTGAGCATCGCGTTATTGCCGTGCATGGTGTCGAGCTTTAGGTCAAAGATCAATTTTTATTAACTACAATTGATCCGCGTTTATAAACGTATCCTAATTAATTAAAACACAATACAGATACGTATATGAGTATTTAATCTGTATAACTAAGATATAGAGATTAATATATATATATATATATATATATATATATATATATATATATATATATATATATATATATATATATATATATATATATATATCATATACATAGGCTGTATATAGGTGATAGACGGGAAAAACGGTATATACTTCAACTTATTACTTCGCAATTGCTTGGCGCCGCGGTTATAAAGCCTTAGCTAAGTAGGCATTGTACTGTACGTAGCTTATCAATGTAGGTCACTATGCAGAGCCTCTCAATTAACATTGAACTGTATCAATTATTCGGTGATCGCAATTGTTCCGTTTTTAATATCCGTTGACAAATTTATTAATAATACTGTCACCGAAATAATCGTTAAAATAATTTTCCAGCGGCGATAACTTCTCAACGGTTAAAGATAAGAAGATGGCAATGAGCTCAATCGAAAGTCAGCATCGCGTTCTTCAAAAAGAGATGCTATATCGATAGGTTTGATCCAATACAAGCTCGAGAAACCGAATGCCAAGTCCTCTAATGCGCTAAATGATAATGAAAATAGATTCAACAGCTGATAATTTCTGAAGGAATAAAGATTAGGAGATGGCAATAGATTCAATGAAAAGTGCTCATCACGCCCTTTAAAAAAAAGTGTTATATCGATAGGTTTGCTGTAATACTTGGGGGATAAATCGAACAGGAAGTTTTTATTTGGTATCAATTTTTATTTTATATTTTTTTTGCTGAAAATTAGAAACGAATAGGATTCTACAGACGCAGTGAATCCAGGCGGGTATAGTAAAAAATTTGAAAGACATATACATACATTGAAATTTTGTAGAGGGCGCGGTAATACCTAGAGTCTAATTACCCTAAGCTCAGAATATACGATATACGAGACTAGAATTATTTCGTGTTTCTGTTCGTACGTGTTCGTAGTGGGTTTATCTGTTTACGTGACACGCTTGTTGACGGTACCGTAGTGAACTGCAGAACGGTTTCTAATCACATTGATGCGTAGCGTTAAATTTGCAAATGATTTTATAAAGATATATATAATATAGGAAATATAAAATCAGATTAAACTTATCTAGGTATATTATAACGTGAAAATTGTTAATGAATTATTATTATTATTTATCTTTGATGTACACGTCTTCGATGAACATTTTTTTATCTTTCTTTTTATCTTCTGTATTAAGAAACTAGACACTTCTACGAAGTATGTGTGTAGTTAGATCCACGATTTTCAAGGACGACTAGAAACTCCCAGTTTATTATATATACGTATGTATGTACACATTTTCTTTGACTGAACAGGATAAAGAGAAGCTATCGTACAGTGAAATTTTTCACCATCTTCAGGATAACCATCGCGTTTCATATTGTCAATGAAAATATACGAAACTGAAATGCAAAAAGAATTTATCAGAAATGTACGATTTTTTTTTTTTTCCAATCACTTATCGATTTCTATTACTTACAATTTTTCAATCTGCTTCCGTACATCGGTAGGAATTGAATTTATTTATACTAAACTCTTTGCAACTAATCACCCATGTCGTGTAGTTCGTTTATAGTTTAACCCGTTTATACGGTATATGGATATTAACTATACAACTGATGACGTGCGCTGTGGATAGATAATGTAACGTAATTGCAATGAACGTTCTGCTATAATGCATATACATGTAAGAATATATATCGCGTAAGTCTTGTTCACCTCGATTAGTTTTTCTAATCTCGCGAATTATAGTCGACGATACGTAAGAATGTGGAATTACTATTGTAATAAATAAATAAATTGAAAAAAATGCAAATTTTAAGCATTTGTTTTTTTTTTTTTTTTGGATTAAATATCTCGACAACAAAATTCTGGAAAAAAAAGAGAGAAGGAATTAAGTAGAATTGCTCCATTCACTGGACGCAATTCCACGTCGTAGACAAGTTTTTATTTTTTTTTTTTCACTTTTTTTCTTATCCAACAACCGCAAGGCGAAGCCAGATATCTAAATACAACTTGTACGTAGTATTGGTGAGATTAACCAGATAAAATATAGGGTTTTATTTTGTATTTTAGGAAAGTCGATTTGGCAACTTGTTTTGGAACAATTTGACGACCTTCTAGTTAAGATTCTTCTATTAGCCGCAATTATATCCTTCGTGAGTATGATTAATCATTTTAATAACGAATAAATTTATCTTCAATGAAATCTTTTGGTTCTTATTTTTGTTTTGAATTTTGAATTTTTTTTTTTTCGTTGAAATAATTTTTGAGATTAAATTTAAAAAATTAAATATCTTTTCTTACAGGTTCTAGCTTTATTTGAAGAGCACGATGACGCCTTCACGGCATTCGTCGAACCCTTCGTTATCCTACTCATCCTTATCGCTAACGCTGTTGTCGGTGTTTGGCAAGAACGTAATGCCGAATCTGCTATTGAAGCGCTTAAAGAATACGAGCCGGAAATGGGCAAGGTTGTACGAGCAGACAAATCCGGTGTCCAGAGGCTCCGTGCTAAGGAAATTGTACCTGGTGATATCGTAGAGGTTTCTGTTGGTGACAAAATACCTGCCGATATTCGACTGACTAAAATCTTTTCGACAACACTCAGGATTGATCAGTCTATCCTGACTGGTGAATCCGTTTCTGTTATCAAACACACCGATGCCATCCCCGACCCACGTGCCGTTAACCAGGTTCGTGAAAATTTAAATTTAAATTAAAAAAAAAAAACAAAGAACGTCATTTCAAATAATCCAAAATTTATTATCGAGTTTCGATATCGGAAATATAAAAAATCTGATGATAAAAAATAGGATCAGAAAGTAACGTTTTTACGTAAAAATAAAACAATAATTTTTAGTAAGATGATTTTTAAATAGATTTTTGAGCATCAAAAAAAAAAAAAAAAATAACTAGAATTGCGATTTTTTTTTTTCGAGAAATAATCGATTTTTCTATATAAAATTTTTTTTCGAATAAGTTCAGTCAGGGTGGATTTTTAAATATGTCTTATTTTGTGTTGATTCACCATTTTTTTTTGTTCATTGAAACTCAAGTAAAATTAAAAACAAGAATGAGACATCTGCAAAACATTTATAACAGTAACATAATATCAAATTTTATATGAAAAAGTTATAAGAACTCATATCACTACCCTAAGAAATGAGAAAAGTAATCCTAAATATAATTAATTATTTTTATATATTTCTCCCTTTCAGGACAAGAAGAACATTCTTTTCTCTGGTACGAATGTAGCAGCTGGAAAGGCTCGTGGTGTAGTAATTGGAACTGGATTGAATACCGCTATTGGTAAAATTCGTACCGAGATGTCAGAGACTGAGGAGATCAAGACTCCGCTTCAACAGAAGCTTGATGAATTTGGTGAACAATTGTCCAAAGTCATTTCGGTTATTTGCGTTGCTGTCTGGGCCATAAACATTGGACATTTCAACGACCCTGCTCATGGAGGTTCATGGATCAAGGGTGCCATCTACTACTTCAAAATTGCCGTCGCTCTTGCTGTTGCTGCCATCCCAGAAGGTCTCCCTGCCGTCATCACGACTTGTCTTGCTCTTGGAACTCGTCGTATGGCTAAGAAAAACGCTATTGTCAGATCCCTTCCCTCAGTCGAAACTCTTGGTTGTACTTCTGTAATCTGCTCTGATAAAACTGGAACTCTTACCACCAACCAGATGTCTGTTAGCCGGTAAGTTGTCCTCATTTTATGTGATAAAGTGTTTCTTTTTAATTTTATTCTGTGGTTCAAAAACCAGAAATATTCATCTTCTATGTTAACTCATTACAGCATGTTCACTTTCGAGAAAATTGAAGGTAACGACAGTTCTTTCAACGAATTTGAGATCACTGGATCAACTTACGAACCAATCGGCGAGATTTTCCTCAAGGGTCAAAAGATCAGAGGAAGTGACTACGAGACTTTACTAGAAATTGGCACTATCTGTATAATGTGTAACGATTCTGCAATTGATTTCAACGAGTTCAAACAGGCTTTTGAAAAGGTTGGTGAGGCTACTGAGACTGCGCTGATCGTTCTTGCAGAGAAAGTTAATCCCTACGGCGTCCCCAAGGCCGGTTTAGACCGTCGTACAACTGCTATTGTAGTCAGACAAGACATTGAGACAAAATGGAAGAAGGAATTCACTCTGGAATTCTCTCGTGATCGTAAATCTATGTCTTCTTACTGTGTGCCACTTAAACCTTCCAAGCTTGGAACTGGGCCTAAACTATTCGTCAAAGGAGCACCAGAAGGAGTATTGGATAGATGCACACATGCTCGTGTTGGAACTCAGAAATTCCCACTCACCACAACTCTGAAGAACAGAATCCTTGATCTTACTCGTCAATACGGTACCGGACGTGACACCCTGCGTTGTCTCGCTTTGGCAACAGCCGATCATCCAATGAAACCAGAAGACATGGAGCTTGGTGATTCCAACAAATTCTTTACCTATGAAAAGGATCTCACATTCGTCGGTGTTGTTGGTATGCTTGACCCCCCTCGTAAGGAGGTATTCGATTCTATTGTCAGGTGCCGCGCGGCCGGAATTCGAGTCATTGTTATTACTGGAGACAACAAGGCTACTGCTGAAGCTATCTGCAGACGTATCGGAGTCTTCACTGAGGAAGAAGATACAACTGGAAAATCTTACTCTGGTCGTGAATTTGACGATCTACCTTTAGCCGAACAGAAAGCAGCTGTAGCTAGGGCTAGGCTGTTCTCTCGTGTTGAACCTGCTCACAAATCTAAAATCGTTGAGTTCCTTCAGGGAATGAATGAGATCTCTGCCATGGTTAGTGATTTATGGACTTTTGGACCTCCAAATTCGTTTATTTTTTATTTGTAGAAAGCTTATATTGAAGAAAAATGAGCTTATAATGATTTTTAATCATAATTACAGACTGGTGATGGTGTAAACGACGCCCCTGCTCTAAAGAAGGCTGAAATTGGTATTGCTATGGGATCTGGTACAGCTGTAGCTAAATCTGCTTCTGAGATGGTATTGGCTGACGATAACTTCTCTTCTATTGTCGCTGCTGTTGAGGAAGGTCGTGCTATTTACAACAACATGAAACAGTTCATTCGTTATCTGATTTCCTCCAACATTGGTGAAGTCGTAAGGTAATTATCCTGCATATGTGAAAGTTGAAAGAAACACGTTTGAAAATTGTAAAGATATTGATAAAACCTTATTATAAATAAAAAGTTTCTAACAACTGTTTAAATTTTTTTTTTTCTACAGTATTTTCTTGACGGCTGCTCTCGGTCTTCCGGAAGCTTTGATCCCCGTTCAACTACTTTGGGTAAACTTGGTTACTGACGGTCTTCCTGCTACTGCTCTTGGTTTCAATCCTCCTGATTTGGACATCATGGACAAGGTGAGGATTCAACACATGGAAAAAGAGCATTTTTCTATCTCTGACAGTCTCGTGATAGAAACTTGAGTGAATATTATTCCGTGTTTTCAGCCTCCCCGCAAAGCTGACGAATCTCTAATCTCTGGATGGCTGTTCTTCCGTTACATGGCTATTGGTGGATATGTAGGCGCTGCTACTGTTGGAGGTGCTGCCTGGTGGTTCTTGTACAGTCCTCACGGACCTCAGATGAACTACTACCAGCTGGTAAAACTATTTGTTTAATTGAAAAGGCTTTTAGATTGTTTATTTTTCTATTTAAACATACCACGATATTTTTAACATTGAATTTAATTCATCAGACGCATCATTTGGCTTGCATTGGCGGTGGTGACGAGTTCAAGGGTCTTGACTGCAAAGTATTCACCGATCCCCATCCCATGACCATGGCTCTTTCTGTTCTTGTAACCATTGAGATGTTGAACGCCATGAACAGGTAATGATTCTTTTTATTCTCTTGTTGTTATTAAAGTTTAAAAGTTAATATTCTCCATTCTTAATGCAAACTCATGAACTATTTACTTTTTACAGCTTGTCTGAGAATCAATCTCTGATCTCTATGCCTCCATGGTCTAATCTTTGGTTGATTGCCTCCATGGCTCTTTCTTTCACACTCCATTTCGTCATCCTCTACGTCGACGTACTTTCCGTGAGTTATTAAATATGTTGTAATATTTTATCAAGTAAAAATAATGAAAACTTTTTAGTTTTTAACTCACCTTTATTTAAATTCTTCATATAGTTTATAGTTTTTTCAGTAATTACACATGGCTTTCTAAGGCGACTACGACAATACCGTGAAAAAATTTTTTAAAATTACTTACTGTTATATTGAATCTATGATATAATTTCTTTTCTTTTTATTTTTTTTATTTCTTTCAACAGTCCGTGTTCCAAGTGTGCCCGTTGACGGTGGAAGAATGGATCACCGTAATGAAGTTCTCAATTCCAGTTGTACTTCTAGATGAAACATTGAAGTTTGTTGCAAGAAAAATCACAGATGGTGAGAACCCAATATACACCGTGCATTGGATTGTACTGATGTGGGCTGTGTTCTTTGGAGCGTTACTAGTTTCCCCAATTTAGAAAAAAAAAAAAAAACAAAACAAAACAAACAAATATATATATATATATAATATATCCACGTATAATAAATAATTAGTTAACTAATAACGATGTTTTAACCCGTGGAGAAACATTGGTAACTGAGAGATACCCCCTGGACTTGCAGTTGCATTTAATTAAGCTTCACCCGTGGCACGGGAGAGGTGATCAAAATGAATAATTAACGAAGTGTGTTTAAGTGAGATTTTAACAAGTTTTTTACTGTTGCGCATGGTGTTTAGTCAGTGCAACCGTATCATGCGCCACTTTAAACCTCACAATGACCCCCGCCCCTGCCCCTCTCTTGCTACGCAAACACCAACAACGTACCACAACTTCACGCCCGCCGTACATTCTACCAACTACAGTGGCTCCAAGTGTTTAATATTCTACCGTTATTTAAAAGAGAATCATGATTTTTAAATTATTTTATACAAGTGCCTTTTAAGCATTAACGTTTTTGTAAAACTGATATAGAGATACTGACTCAGTTTTCTCTTTTTTTTTCTTTACTTTTGTTTTATTTTTTTATTTTTTTTTTTTTTTTATTTGACATGATTTGTTATACCCATAAATAGAAAAATAATAATAATAATAATAAGACTATTATCAATCATTGCACGTTACGAAAAGCAATGCACTTTTCTTTCTTTTTTTTTTTTTTAACACTTGGTATGGGTGAACTACGTTGTATAGAGTTTTTTTTTTTGTGTCCAAAATTTGTCTATGTATGTACCTCCTCGTGCACGTTGACTAATCGCATGCTGAACTCCATCGATGCTTTTATTTTACAATAACTGTCAATGAATTAATAAAATATGTTATTTTTTTCATTTTGAAATCGTGCCGATGAATTTATCTCAACGATTTATTATTAGATAGATAAAATTAATAGAATTATTGAATTGTCTGCTTTCATTGAATGATTCATCTCTTTTTACGTGAATATTAAAATAAGGAATAGAAATTTTCTGTTTGAAAATTAAAATCTTTGATATTTTTAAACGTAAATATTATCAAACGAATCATTTAGTTTTTCGAAGTTTATAGTGTGATATATTAGGTAATTGTACATACATACCATATTTATGTTGTGAATAGAGAGAAATTTTATTTAATTTTTTTTTTTTGTTTTTTTTTTTTTTTATATAGCCATCGTATTATTGAGACGACGTAAGTTTTATTATTTATAGATTTTTTGAATCACTTTAAAGAAAAAACTTCAAGTAGATAATAGAATTAACAAATTGAAAAGAAAAGAAACGAAGAAAAAGTAGACAAAAAAAAAATTATAGGAAAAATTAACAAAATAAAAAACATTGATTCTTTATATTAAAAGCATCGGTGGGGAGGGATAGGAAATATGTATGTTTACCTCATGTTCTCACTTTTGCACCTCTTTTTTCACTTACAATCCCACATTTGTGCACTACCAAGTCGTATATGTTTCATTGAAATTCTTATCATCTATTTACTAGTCTTACCTTCTGTAATAATATTGTTAGTATTCACTCCCCCCCCCCCCCCCCCCCCTACCCATAACTAAACACCCTATGTCTATAATTTGTGGCTTTTTTGGTTGAAATTATCTTTGTGTTAATTGCATTCGCAGTATCAGGTTTACCTGCGCCATCAAGAAAGGAGCTGAAATCTGAGTAACTGGATCTAGCGATGAAAGATAGAGAAAAAAAAGTTACAAAAAATGAAAAATAAAAAACGATTTCCTGATACAAATAATGCATGGAGTTTGGATTGAAGATTTCAACGTCAACCCGCATAACGTGTCTTCCTTTCCATAGAGCTTGCGCATGTTTATCCAGCACTTAGCGTAGTTTCACCTTTCTATTTATAAATTTCTATACTAAAAAAATTTAATCGAGTTACCAACTAACGACTATCTATTTAGTGTCATTATGATTTAACATGGCTATGTGTATTTTACATGTACGATATTGTGTACTCTTATCTATTTATCTCAACTCGCTATTTTCTCGTATTCGTTTACAATTTTCGGGGATATCATTCGATATCGATCGATCGATGTAACAATACCCTTGGAACAAACGTACGCATTTAAAATACTTTAATTAGAATAGAAATATTTCCGCTAGTTTAAATACTTGTAGAGCGCGGAAAAAGATGAAGAAACTTTTTGTAACATCTCCGCATTTTTTTTTTTTTATATATCCACTAAAAGCCCCAGACCGGCATAAAGAATAGAGACCGATCTTAATTCGATAGAATATTCGTGATTTTCATTTTTCGCTTTCATTAATTTCACTATTTGAATTTCTTGAATCTGAATAATCTCAATCTATATTGTAAAGATAATTTAGATTTTTTAATCGGTCTTTACAACTTTACAGCTGTGACTTGGATTTTCTGGATTGTTACTAAATCAATGTATTTTTTAAATACATTTCAAAGATCTTGAAAGGGACTCCCAATGCGAATGATCAAATTTTTTCTCAAATTTGTTTTTGTTTCTCTTACTTCAGACAATGTTTTTCAAATTTTTGCAGAAAATTGTCTTTAAAAATGGCGAGAAAAGGCTTTTGAAAAACAATTTTCGTTATTTCTCATGAATTTTTGGCTACATTGCATAAGTTCGTTTCAATTTTGAATTCGGGAGTTCCCTTAAAGTCGGGAAAAAATAAGAAAAACTTGAAGGAAAAGAAAACAGACGATTGATTCTGTTCAAAAAAAATAAACTAAAATAAAATAAAATATAATAAAAAATTAACAATTGTACAGATTACCGGATCGACGTCCAACATAAATAATTGTAATTATTTAATTTAGCCATGTTCCTTGGGGGCCGTAATAGTTGAATTTAAATTAAATATAAATATCTAACAGTGTTTGTGCCGTGTGATACATAGAGCTGCCCACTATTAAACCCGCGATAAAAAAAACGCAACAAGACTGATGACGGAGGTAAATAGTGGGCCGACTGCACAATCGATGATTTTAACAAAGGCGTATAAAAAAAAAAGAAGAAAAAAAAGAAACCAAACGAAAAAAAGAAAGAAAAATATATAACAGTCTAATTACCTTTCCAATAATTAAATTATTGTCACGACATAATAATAATATTAATAATAATATTAATAATAATACACAATATTATACATACATAGAATTATTAATGGTAAGGTGTGATAAATTTTTTTTTTTTTTTTTGGTATGGAATTGGCATAATTGAACTTAATTACTCACGAATGGAAATCAGCAGCAACAGCACTTTTGAATTTTGTTATCTTTAAGATATTCAAAAAAAAAAAAAAAAAACAAACAAACAAAATATATGTGCCGCTGATTCGAGTGGTTGTTTTTAATAATACAAATAACATTTGTCTATACTATCGTATATAACTGATTTAGAAAACAATTTAAGAAAGAAAGGAAGAAAGAAAGAAAAAAACATTAACTAGTGTCATTATATCGTAACTTTGAAACCATTAGCATTGCTCGAGTAAAATTTCTACTTAAAAGTAAACAGTAATATAATAACGTAGAACGTGTATAAGGAAATAGATTTGAAAAAAGTTCCCCCTCCCCAATTCTATCACCTTTATTATCTATTTTGAAAATAATTGACTAACAATTAAAAATATATATTGAATATTCTCGAGCAAAGTTACATGGCTTCTTCTTTGGCAGTTAATATTAAGAGATAAAAAAAAAAAAAAAAAAAGAAACAAAACACAATTTCTATTCTACTCTACTATGCTCAATTAACGTGAGAGATAAACTTTTTTTTAGCTATTAATTTGGCGTATCGAGATGTCCGTTAGATAGAGTAAGTACTGGTGTGGATAATTTAACAACTTAAAAGAAGAACAAAAAAACGAAAAAAAAAAAAAAAATTAAAAACAAAAAAAAGAAATAAAAAAAAAAAAACAGATATTATTGGACTGACATCCAATTATGATAGAAAATTAAATGGAATGAAGTAGATGGGGGAGTGTGACCATGATGAAGTGAAGAAGACATGGCATTTAAAGTACAGGAAGTATAATAGCGTGCGATTAGTGTGACTTGATGCTGCACCCAAGGATTAGTCATGATTAACTCTGACCTAAGCCTAAACCCTGAACTGAATTTTAACAACGTTCAATGAATTAGCGGGCTTTACAGAATTAGCCTAGCCCAATTTATGATTATAATTATAATATTAATAATTATTGTCACAAGTTCTAACCGAAACCGACTGGGATAAGAGAAAAAGAGAGAAAGAAAGAAAGAATGAGAGAGAGAGAGAAAGTGAGAGAGAGAGAGAGAGATAGAGTCGAGTGTAGAACTTACTTAGCAACGATTTTGTTTATTTATCATTTTATTTATCTTTATTATGCAAGCGAATGATTATGAATTTGAACTGATATAATATTATAACAAGTAAAAGTAGAATGTGATCTTGATTGGTACCTCACCAACTTGTTATAATAAAAATCATGTGTTACTAATGTGTGTTGTAAGTCAATAATTGACCACTAATTCAATCGTTTCGAACAAGAAAAGAAAGAAAAGAAAAAAAAAACAAATTGAAAGAAAAAAAAATGAATACTTAAATCAATAGGCTTTTGGTACTTCCGTTACCGGTATTGAATACACGATATACATTGCTAATTTCGTCGAATGTATATACATAGATGCTTAATTTTATTGATTTTTTTTTTCTTTCTTTATCCAGTTTTCTGTTCTTTCTTTATTGTTTTTACTACCTCTTACTTCTCTGTTACCTGTAATAAAAAAAAAAAAAAAAAATCCCTAAGAATTATACTACAGATTTAGTAAGGAATATATATATATATATACATCTACGGTTATTAGAAACTGATAATTATTTCAAATTTCATATACTATTATGTCCTTATTCATCTTGTATCTATAATTCACAATTTCTAACTATATACCTATATTCAATTATTTATTCAAATTTTCAGAGTCAGACAATAAAACAATGTTTACGACGTCCGAATATACTTGACAAAGTTTTCATAATAACCCGCATATTCTTTTTATTTCTGGTTTATACAGTATATACTATATGTATGTATAGGTATACAATATGCGTATACTTAATATGTATTTATATACTCGTGATGTTAAGATTGTGCATGTGTTTACAAGAGTGCAGTGAAATATTTCAAACTAAAATTATTTTCACAGACCTCACAGTCGGTAGTTTTCCTATTTTTCTAAATATACATTAAGAGATAATATATATAAATTTTTATTTTTATTTCCTAAGATTTATTTTCAAACAGTTCGTTATACGTTCCATTTGTTTATTTTTTTAAATTTTTTTAGTTTTTTTATTCACGTGATATACGCTCGTATAAATATAGTTTCAAGATCTCGAATTATACTAAAATCGAGATTACTTCTTTTTCTTCTTCGTCGAAAAAGAATTAAAAAAGAAAAAAAACTTAGTTCAAACTTTGTTATTCTGTTTACGGATTCAATCCAGTAAAGTAAAAAGAAAAAACTAATAAGATTTTTCAAATTTCTTATAAATTTATAGTTGTTGATTTAAAAAATTTTTAACGATTCTCTAGATCCTTAAATTCAAATATTTTGTTTTTGCTATCCGTTACAGGATAAAACTTATCAACTAAAACAGAACATAAATTAAAAAAGATCCAATTTTTTTTCCCTCCCTATTCTCCTTCAATAATTGATTTCTTTGAATGCTGTAAAGCCAATTTAAATAATACAGTTTCTACTGTATCTAATACGAACAACCTACAATAGTTTACAAAGTTTTGTCTTTACTTTGCCTGCTGGTTTGTCAGTTCAGTCAAATTTCCGTTCATCTTTCAACCCGAATGGATAATACCTACGTCTTCAAGCTGGATGCAGAGGTAACATATAAACTTTTTTCTTACGTATTACGTATACATAATCGTCACTATATATCTACTTGTGATTAATCAACAGTAAGAAAAGAAAAAAAAAAACAATCGGATCGATTTCTTCCAGTTCTTTCTATAATATTTAATCAGTTTTTTTCTTCTTCTTCTTCTTCTCCTTCTTCTTCTTCTTCTTCTACTGCATCTTGAAAAAGATCACATCTACATGGAGAGACAGCTGTAAAATATGAAGCTTGCAGAATACGGAATAGAATGATGGATGATATGTAATGCTTAGCTTGCAGATGCTTTAGCGATGGAAAACTGCCTTAAATTATTAATTAACGAAACATATATTTTAGAGTAAAAATGTGATTACAGTTTCCCCGCAAGTGATCCAGCGGAAATAAGAGGGAAGAAATAATGAATGCGTCGGCCTCAGACCGGACACGTCAAAGACCCATCAACAACCACCGCTGCAAGGCGGACATGGAATTCACTGAGAAACCAAAAAAAAAAAAAAAAAAAGAAAAGAACTAAATTTAATAAGAAATTATTCTATAGAGAGATTCCTATATAATAATAACAATAATAATGATCGTCAATGATTCCATTGATCGCCTTCGGTGATGCAGATTTAAAAAAAAAAAATCAAAAAAACCATTTTTTTTTTTTGTATTTTCCGTTAATATAAAATCGATTAACAGAAGTATACTATGTAATAATTATATACCTAACAAAGGGGCGAAGAAGGTGATGTTTGCTGGTATAGGTGGTAGATCGGTAATAATTAATCCTATAAAACTTGTGTATGTTACAGTGAGTGACGCAGTCGTTGACAAGTGGGCCTAAAAAAAAATCCGAATCCCAAAAATTTTCATGCACGTGACTATTCTGCTACATAATCAAAATGTCAGACATGCCTGCGATCAAAAATATCGGATCCGCAATAATAATAATAATAATATATATATTAATACACGCGCGATACCTAACATCATTGCACTGAACAAACAAACAAACGAACAAACATACGAACAAGCCAACAAACAAACAAACACGCATATATACATATAACATATATACACTATTGATATTTTTATGTATATATATGCAGGTATTACATTATATGAAAAAGAAAAAAGAAAAAAAAAAAAAGAACAAACAAACAAAAAAAAAAAAAACAACGTACACTTGAGATAGTACAATTATTATTTACTGTACTGCTACAGATGCTAGCAAACTTTAGAAAAGACAGCGTCAAAAACCTTAATCAATTATCTCTAACACACGGCTGGAGGTGCTCGCTTACCAGTAACCATACCTATATGAATATAATTAGTATAACAACTAATTTATACCCATAAAAGAAAAAAAAAAAAAAAATTAATAATACCACCAATGCCTACTGTCTGTTTTTCTAATTTATTTATTTATTTATTTTAATTTTTTTTTTTAATTTTTTTTTTTTCATATCTGTGCGTTTCTATTATATGTATTACCGTTTATTTACTCCTTTACTAATACTTTTAACATCATATTATTATATGATTAAAGCCTTGATAATATATATGGGGTTTTTTTCTCTATATATATATATATATTATTATCAATAGGGAGTTGCATCACCGATTTTTTCCTACCCTTATTATACACCCTCACCCTCACCCCCATCCCTTCACCCATATTCTATATCACCTGAGGTGAAAATCAGTCACCTAGAGACTCACCTAGAATATTATCCCTAAATTTTAATCACGAATCTCTTATCATTATATCACGTTTACCCATTAATTTATTTATTATTCAATTTAGATATATAAAAAATAATGAAAAAAAAAAAACAACATAATCGAAGATAAGAATAGAAAAAAAAAAAAAAAAAAAACCCCTTATCACCGTAATATATGTTCTTCCTTCCCAGATATGCACCGGCTATAATATAGCGATGAGAATAATTATATTGACGAACCGAGCATTAATAATGATATAATATTATATATCAATTAAAAGCCCGGAAGTGTCGCGTGAGTGTTATAATATGTAACGTACATACACATAAAATATACACTATCATCTATAATATATACATAATATACATATATATATATATATATATATATATATATATATATATAAATATAATACGAAAGATCATATAAATAATACCTACACGCTACCCAATTATTATTATACATACATATATATATACAATACAATATAATACCTATAATAATGTTTGTACCTATGTAAAAACGAGATCAACTATCGAAGACCATCTACACATATGTATAAAGAGAAGAAAAACTTAATTAAATAATTAGAGTCTACGAAGGAGTGATTATAATATATATATGGTAGCCGGATCAACAAGTATATATATATAAATAATTAAAGTTACGATAAATTGTAAATATATAAAAAATAGAAATGAAAAAAAAAAGAAACAAAAAAAAATATATACATATATTTTAAAAATTGGGATTATTAATTGTTACAAATGAATATTTAAGTGAGTTGAGTTAATACATATATGTGTATATATATATATATATATATATATATATATATATATATATATATATATATATATATATATATATATATATATATATATATATATATATATATATATATATATATATATATATATATATATATATATATATATATATATATATATATATATATATATATATATATATATATATATATATATATATATAAATATACATATGCATCATCCTGTGTACGAACTAATTGGAGGGACACTGAGCGAGAATAATTGAATATTAACAATCATTCGTGTGTTTATTATAAATATATATATATATATATTTATCAATATTACAAAACAATAATATAAGAGGGAGGAATAGCTCTCTCGCGACGTAATACTGACTGTTACACATATTTATTATAGAAAAAACATACATATAGTGTCCTCAAACTATAATGCAACGCAAACTTTTTAAACAATTAAAAGTAACCCTTTAACGAAGGGTTAAGACTGACAAGACACATACCCAGACGTACTTCTCATTACTTAGTTATCGACTTTTACAACAAATTTTAATTACCAATTCGGGTACTAATTATATTTTATGATAGACTTTTGGCACATTTTGGAGAGAGTCGGCTATATAGGTATAGGTATATCGCTGCAGAGATCTGATCTTTCGTCGTCTATATACAATATTCTATTGAACTTATTAATATATTCTTCAAATATAACAAATAATCATCATATTTCTTGTCATTTATTAATTATCATCGTTCATTTTACTATTCTAAAATCGTACTTTTAATATACATACATATATTAAAGAAAGAGTGAAAAAGTAATTTATTTATATATAGCTATATATGACCATATACATAGACGCATATATAACGTTTAATTGTTCTCGCTCAAATTTGTCCATATTGGACAATATTGTTAATAACGAATTTAAATACTTTATTCCAAAAAAAAAATATATATAAAACAAAAAACCCTTTCTTTTGATAATTAATGTACGACAACTACATCTACACTGTACTAATAAAGAATTCGATCTAAGGACAACAATTTTAATGCCTAGATATATATATATATGTTGTCTGCAAAATAGGTAAATTCACAAATTCAGTACATCAAAATTAATAATCTCGTTTAATTTCTATCGACAATCGTTCGGATATTCAAAATTCTACGATGCTCTTTCAAACGGTTTAAAGTTCTTGATAACCTTTCGTTCTGTCGCGTTAATCTTTCGATCGTTTCTTCATTCGAAGCCAACTGTTGTGCCATATCAATTTCCGGATCACCTTTTGGTATTAGAATTTCTCCAGTTTTGTATTCACACTTTTCCACCTCAATTTCTGTTGACAAATGATCAACAGACACGGAAAGTCTAGCATCTTCTTGCAGTTTTTCAACAATCTCTTCGTGTCTTTGCTTCAGTTCTTCGACCTCTTTATGGTACCGTTTTTGAATCTAGAATAAAATTCAACTTGAAATGTTTTAGTTTATTTTCATTATTTTTTTAATTTTTTTAATTAATTCGGTTGTTCATTTTTGTATGATTCAGTCCTCGCTTATTAACCAAAACTCTATCTTCCTGAAGACGGTTCAAACTTTTTTCCAACTTCTCTATATCGATGGTATAAACTTCACGTTGTACGGTAACTTCCTTGTTCAAATTCTTTACGACATTTTCAAGCGCCACTTTGCTCTCTGCTATTTCTGCCATTTGTCGCACAGTAACGGCCAGAAGAATTTCTTTAAAATTAGAAGAAAAGAAAAATGTTTGATCGGCAATTTTTCTGTCCCTATTTGATCTTTTGATCATCATTTTACTATCTATTCGGGTATTGTATTTAGGGTACCAGCCTAAATTTGACAATTTCTCTTTGGCATCATGAAGGGACTCGTTCAATACGTGATTTTCTTCCTCCGATTCCATCTGAGTGTCTTTCAACTTTTCCAACTGACTGTTAACTGCAAATTGGGTTTATGGTTTATACTTTTTCGTTTCCAAACGCGAGAAAAAAAATCAGACTCCAAGACGTGAACAGAAATCTTTCATTTTCTAGAATAAAATACAAACGATGATTACCAGCGTCTAATTGATCCGTCAACTCCCTAACTTTCGTCTCCAAGAAGTTTTTCTCAGTTCTCTGCTTTTCAAATTCTACAGTTAAACTTTTCAGACATTTTTCATGCTGTTTAACTTCAGTCTCGCTTTTCATCCGAGTCGCCGATGTCGTCTTTAGCAGAATTTTGACGTCCTCCTCTATCGACTCAACAAATTTCGTCATTACACCCCATTGCGTTTTCTCAAAAATGTCAGCGCAGATTATGCCTCTGTCAATTATCGATTAGAAACTCTCAACAAGAGAAGGTACGACGAATTTTTTTTCATCCAAGATATCTTACCGTTCCGCATCAATCACAGAAGTAGAGTTAATCTCTTGCAAAACAGTGCTGAAGATGTTTGCCAAGTTCTTAATGGCCTTGCTTGCACACGAGCAGCTTTCGCAGTATAAGAGTGAACCAGTAGCCTGGCAACCGCGAGATATCTGGTTTGCAAAAACGGAGTTTTCTAGATGCTTCGTTTTTATCTATAGAAAATACTATGTGGTAAGTTTCATTTTGCAGTCTGTAGTATCCACTTTTTCGCATATACCATATTCCGGGTTATA
This sequence comes from Macrophya annulata, assembly GCA_963924015.1. NCBI lineage: Eukaryota > Metazoa > Arthropoda > Insecta > Hymenoptera > Tenthredinidae > Macrophya > Macrophya annulata. The sequence continues at coordinate 4,407,300 of OZ001262.1, forward strand.
GTTTCCGGTATAAATTTTAGTCTGTTCCAAAGAGTCCGAATCACGTTTGCCATGCTCATGTTTCTCGGTCTTTTGACCCTTGCCACTTGATCCTTGAAAAATTCTTCTATGAATGGATAACTGTCCAAAAATTCTATCACTAGACGCAGGACGAAGTGTATCCTAAATTATAGAGTTATATGACCAGGTCAGACCTATGCGTAAAAATAAAAACAGGGTAGCTAATATAAACCGTTTTATTAATTTTTTTAACCTGTCGTAAGCCATTTCTAGAAGCAGGATGTACATTTCACCAGCTGAACCTTTGTGATTTTGTAAAATAGCCATGACGTTTACGTTCCTAGCAGATCTGGTTGGAAACCTCCAGGACATTTGTTCGACCTTTCCAATCCATGAACACATCTCGTTTCCCACTGTTATAAATTCTTTGATATCATCAATCATCGATGTCACCAGCCAACGGTTTAACTTCGACATGGTAAATGTCTGATTGATAAAACTATAAGTAACACTCTACTGTTCATCGATAAGTTTATCGATAACGAACAGAAATTGCATCGTTTAAAAGCGAGTGAATATAAATTGCAGTAAATGATATACAGAGTAGTGCCATTTATTCATTTTATTCAAATTTTCAATTCCATTACAAAAAAAGTATCAGTTTTATGCAAATCTGTTTCTACCTGAATAAAAAATGCATATGAAATCATGGTACGAATGTATATTCCATTAAACGTCCGCACCCATGTTCCAGATCACTTTTTCCATTTTTTTCTATTCTTCTTTTTCTTTTTTGCACAGCAGTTACAGCATCCCGTAAGTTTCTCCTCCGATTCACCAGCTGCGTTAGTATTCTGGACTCCAACATTCGTCACATCCACAGGTCCACCTCCTTTCCTGCCACTCCTCTTCGGCGGTTTTCCAACGGTTCTTGGTCCCATGAAACCCTGTTCCTCATCCGTGGACGTACGTTTGCTAAAATAATATAAAATCACAATATTCTACTACTTTAAAACGTCATTTTAATTAAAAAAATAATAACCTAATAGGTTTAGGTGGTTTCTTTCTTCTAAACCTTTCGAAACAAGCCACTAGTCTGTTACGAAGCAGAAGAGCACAGCAGCATGTCAAAATCATGATAGTCCCGATAACCACCAAAGCAGTGCTTAACGGTACCCTCAAACACTGGGCAGTTTTTTCGTCCGAAAATTGGCTGCTAATCCGTGGAAATTTTAATTTATTGTATATTTTATCATCTGATGTTTTTCCGCCAACTGTTTGCGAGGACTTCAGATCTTTGACGTCGTTTATCTTCGTAGTAGTACTTATAGTTCCACCAGATTCTCCATGGGTTTGATTTTGCAATTTTGGTTCTACCGTGACATTTATCGAGACTGATGCCACGGGATGCCCAGACTGTGGATCTGCCATTACAAAGTAACGATTTTTTAACATATCTCGATTGTGAATTCCGGTCAATTTTCGAACATTGGGAAATGAGGATATCGACTGCTGCTGAAATTCTCGAGATAATCCAATGATCGATTTCGGCTGAGATGGTCCGTAAATTAACGTGTTTAATTTTGAGATTGTGGGAACAGACGAAGACACCAATTTCTTGTCTCGCTCCTTCTTGATGCTGTTCCAAGAGCTGCAAATACATCCACAGAAATAATTAGTCAAGATTTTCGAAATCAAGATCATTGGTAATTCTTTTTTTATACTAATTGTACTATAATAGATAAAAGTATCGATTGCAGCTATTAGAGAAACCCTAATTTTAGTCATTTTACTCGTATTCAACGGTTTCCTCGGTCACACCTCGTCCCCCAGAAGATGGGCCAACAAGCCACGCGGCCAGATCATTTCTGCCAATTTCGTGAAGTCGATTTCCCAGCATTAAGTGAGTGTCTCTTCGATTCATGCGAAGATTAGACGCCCAGTCAACGAGATTTCGAAAACAATCGATTGGGTTCGACGGTGCAGATTCGTAGGATTTTACTACAAGTATAAAAATTTACCTTGAAAGCTGGTAAAAATATTGCAAAGATATTTTCAACGATTTTATACCTTACAGAGAATAGCTGATATCAGTTTATTAATACATAAGTAGAAATTATCGTTCTTACGCTCTCCAACTTCGTGGGTAACAAGGATTTGGCATTCATTTGGTAGGAGACGCCTGGCGATGTATTGCAAAGTCAGTGCCTCTAAGTCAGCTGCGACGATCTAAAGATATAATAGATTTAAATAATCAGCTGAAACCAAATTCACGAAATTTTACCTGAATTAGAAGAATAGATACGAAAAAAACCGATCCGATGATGTTGCCAAGTAAAAGTCTTACCAAGTACCACTTGAACATAACTTTCTTATTTGCATCGATGTTTGCGGAAAAAAATTCAACAACGCAAAATCAGTACTCGACATAAAACTACTTAAAATAAAATTCCCTCCCCTCGTTAAAAGGAATCAAAATTTTTGCGGTTACATCACAAGATTAAAATATCCACCCTGAAATTATTAAAAAAAAAAAAAAAAAAAAACCTATAGTCATTTGTCGATTGTCAGAATTTGACAGTGCAGATGTTGTAATGCGGTGGTTACATTTTATACGGGTATTTTTAACATGAAATTTGTATATAACATTTATGTTCTTGTATTTATTTTGAAGGTAAGTTTATCGATGATCACTCAGCAAGTATGTACCAATATGTAAAATTCTTATCTTAATTAAACCGATTCTTTGTGCCATAAAATCGCACAGAGTACATGGGAGGTTCAAAACGCAGCAGACTTCACCTTCGACGAGCTAACGCATCTTTCACAAGAATTAAATCCCATAGAATGCATGAGATTACTGGAAGCGATTTACTTGACAATTCCTAAAGCTAAGGATCACAGAATCGTCAGAGAAATCCCAGTGAACAAATGTCTATGTTTGAACGTACTTAGTGCCTGGAACCAACAGTTTTCTGGTAAATATTTGCTGAAACTGCTGCAAAAATCAATCACTCAATTCCCATAATTCTTCAGACAAAACTGAGCCAAAAGCTCGCGACGTCATGTTCTTACATTTGAATGCTCTGGGTAGAGCAGACCTGGCTAATTGGGTGCGTAAAAACCGAGTGTCACTCATTCCGGTGTTAAGTAACAACGTCCAATTTCAAGAGAAAAATGAGGAAATCGATCAGGAAAATGAAAAAATTTCGAAATATAGAATCTTCAAGAGAGATATAAACGAAAACAGACCAGACCACCATAACAATATCAAAAGAATTACTCACAGGGCAAAACGCGCGAAAATTCATCATCCGATTATTACCTCGTAAGATACGATCTTCACTAATCGTAAAATCAAAAGATGAACTGATTTACATGAGCGAAACGGCTTATAGTAACCTTCATATATTATTTTTAACAGAATTTCTGAAGAAGCTGAGCGCACTAAACGACATACTTCTGCTGGTAAAACCCAGTCAAAAAAATGGAAGTATGGTATATCAAGAAATTGGTTATTTTTGATCATCGGACTGGGAATCGTGGTCATTTTTATATGTGGGATAGGGTTTCTGATGTATCGAAGATCACAGAGAAATTCTATGTGCTGTAACGAACAGAGGTGATCCATAATCCATTAAAAATCGCTTATACAGGGTGAGTTTTCTCTGGGGTCTGATCTGGGAGGAGCTTCAACGTACTGAAGCTCCGCCTTCTTCTTTTCATACTCATTCGCTTCGGAATAATTGTGTGTGATTATCAAGCAGATACGCTTATCACCTAATTTCTTTACATCCACACGTATAGCACACCTCGGAAATACAGTCTACTCTCATAAGATATTGTTTTGACTGCGGGATATAAGCATTGATTATTATTTCGAAGCGAACGAGTATGAATAGAAAAGGCGGAGCTTCAGCACGTTGAAGCCCCTCCCAGATCAGACCCTGGAGAAAACTAACCCTGTATAAAGATCCAGGAAATTCGACTAAGAAATGATGTGTTAAACCTTACAGTTATTTATCTCCGGGTAATGAAATCACTCATGAAAAAGGCCTGCAATGTATGGGTTGCCTAGATGATGATGATGACGGTTTCGATTCGCAGACAACGTGCACACCGTCGGAAATTTCAGAAATTGATATCGAGGGAGGAAGCTGTATTAATTCCGTAGACATCGAGAGTAGAAAAATTTATTCAGATACGATTTTATGCGACGAAAGAATAACTCCCAATATTTCCGTCGAAAAACTTGAACTTTTGGACGAGAAATCGGTTATTGAAGTTACGAAAGAAACTGAGCCCTTAAGTTCCTGCAGGTGTCGACCTTTGGAACAAAAAATTTGCGGACCAAAGCCTAAGAGGAAGAAAAAAAAGGCGAAAATCAAACCGAAAGAGGAAACTAAAACCACTAAAAATTACCTTAAATCAATTCAAGAAAAAATTCTACCCCGAAAACGTCGTCAAATTAAAAAAGATTGCACATTCGACATGAAACAGTTTCAGGATAAGATACTTACCTTACTTAATCAGGAATGTGGCGTTTGTCAATGCTGTAATTGCACCCCGCATTGGGAGGTTGTTGGTAAGTTGTATAAAAACAGTAACAGGGGTCTGATCTGGGAGGAGCTTCGACGTGCTGAAGTTCCGCCTTCATCTATTTTGACGCTCCTCCCAGATAAGACCCCAGAGAAAACTCACCCTGTATATACATATATATCGTACAAAATCATCACTGATCGAAGAAATAAATTTACGCTATTATTCTCAGCTTATTTTTAACTCGGTGAAATATTTATGATAGTCAAGGTAATTTCGTTGATAAATTTTAGCTACAAAGATGAAGAATAGATCTACAAAAGAGGAGGCACGGTGTATCAAACCCAAGAAAAAGGAGTGTAAAAACGAGCACATACCTAAACAAGAGAAATGTAAAAATTTAACAATAACGAAAGGGTGTAATACGGAAGTACTGACTTATCAGGCATCAGTCACATCCAGGTCGCCAATGTCAGGCAGGCGATCAAGCAAAGAGCAGGAATTGGAATCACCAAAAAAGTCCAAAATAAAAACGAAAGAAAAGTCAAGAAAGTTCGGCTCTCCCAGAACGAAGAAGGTCAAGAATGATAAAGTCCTGCTTTTATCGTCATCGTCATCCGACATGGATCAGTCGGAAAAACGGAGTAGATTTAGGTCCAGACGATCAAAGGAGTAAGATGGGTCTGCGAATACGTTGCTTAGTGCTCATGATAAGCCAAAGCGTTTCTATTGATTTTCAGTCAATAATCGTGACGGGATAATTCGCCTCCTTGGATAATTCTAGCGTAGTAATTGCTTTGCTTGAATTAGTAACTGCCTGTACTATATGGAGAGTGAAGTAATTACGGATGAGAAAGTTTAGTGAATTTTATTGAAATATCGATATGCGATGGATAAACGCGAATCGACCAACTGTAAACTTCTCTCAGCTGTCAATTAACACATCGTGTGACGTTGCAAATGATAATAATTTTTCTATTGTACTCTATTTTTATTATGAAACTTGTAGAATTTTACCTTTTGACGATTGTAGTTGTTATTGCGATGGTAAGTCGTATGAAAACTAATATTCGTTCATATAGTTTACCCGATTTTCGACAATCTATGTGTAAGAATGAAGATCTTGTGACTTTTTCTATAATTAACCTTAAAGGACAATTATCTTTAATAATAATTTTTTGACTAAATATATAAAATATTTAAGAATATGCAAGTGAGTGCCTTCGGTTATTTTACTCCTGGTGATCTGGAGTATCTTTCCAAGAGGCTTTATCCAGAAGAATGTTCATATTTGACAACTTCTTTGTCCAAAAATCTTTCGACAAATTTTAAATCCCCAAAGCAGAGATCTGACGATACTTTATTCGAACGACCAGAGCTTCATTGTCTATTTAATCTTGAGGAGTGGAATGAAATGGCTCTAAATGATGAGAAAGCTAACGAACGAATGGAAAAAATTTTACACGAAATAGGGAGGTTCGATCTCGCTACTTATTTATCAAAAAAATTATACTCGCCATACTAATGGAAAATTTTCAATTGTAAAATAAAATATTTTTACATATTTACAAACCGTATTTATTCTGAGAGTCATTTACTAATTACATAAAATAAACGTGCGCCTCAAATATTTATATATTTATTATAAAAATGAATGATAATAATTAGTTCACTTTGAATGACCATTCATCGAGTTTGAAGACCTTGATTCTTGAAGATCGTAAAAAAGGACTTGTTTTACATGATATGCTAATTGCCCGAACACCCACATCCCGTTTGTGGTGGCTGGAAATATCTTTTTTTCTTGTTACAAGTCAGAGACAATTGTTTGTCGATACACCCGCAGGTATATTGTACATTTCTTAAATCCTTGTCAGCTAAGGCTCTGTCGAGAATAAAAAATAGCAAAGTTAGTTGCTGAAGAAAGGCATAAAAGCTTTTAAACTGTGGTTAAAAGAAAGAACAATAATTTTAAAGAGATTGAGATGTAAGAAAGAAAAATCGTTAAATACACTCACATGTATTTCGAAGATTTTCGAAATTTTTGGAACAAGTAGTGTATGCATAGAAGTACAGTTGTGGTAGCGCAAACTGCGAGAGCAATGTAAATCCATATCATCGAGTCAAAAGTAGATTCGGTCGAAATTCTCTCAGACTTTTTTCTATTGGAGTAAATTGGTCTGAAAAAAAAAAATCCTAAATTTAACGTTGAAAATCGCGATTGGTGAGAAATTTTTTTTTCTGTATACAAGAACCTTAAATCGAATAGAAAAAAATTATGTGAAATACGTTTTTCTTACATCACTTGCATCTGTGCAGTCAAAGAAGACGCGTCATTTGTTCCGTTCAAAGTTACCCCCCTTGCAGAGCACGATGGTCTTCTGCCACACAACCATCTAGCTAAATCATGTCTTTTAACTTGCCGTAGAGTCCGCGATACGTGTGAACAATCTTTTTGATACCTGGATCTCGGATCTCGCCAATAATTAAGTAGCATTGTTTCACATGGAGTGATTTGTGCAGATCTTGCTTGATTTCTGGGTTTTTGCTGTACAAAGGTGCAAAGAGAGAATTAATTTTTTCGAGAAAAAACTTTGAAGGGTTGTTAATTGAAAATTTTTTTATTGCATCTACGAAATACTTCAATAGCATTTTCTCTTCTTCGTCTTCGCTTGTAAGCATGATGCAACAAATACAATAGACTAAGACACTCTCTTGGCTGTAAGGTGCTCGCGATGTACGATATTTCCTCTTCGGTTACAGGTCTTCCTTTAAAAAACGATACGACATCGAGAATATAGAATAAGAAAATTGTACGAGCAAGTACGATTAGCTCACTTTGCTGACCTTCTCTCAAGCCTTTTGATTCAACCCCCTGTGGACTGCTTTCCCTCATCCCGGTAGATTTGAAACGAAGAGTATAAGCATCTGCTGTAGTAATTCTCCAGGAAACATAATTTGTTAAAAGAAGAAAAATTAGGGCTTTTGACGGAACCCAGACTCGCATGGCGTATTGTAGAGTTTAAGAACTCAAATACTTCAGTTAAAATCATATAGCGATAAAAATTCATCGTCAAAACTATAGGATTGTATATCCAACTCCATTTCGATAAAGTTTGATCGGTTGACATTCGGCTATTGATCGGTTTGAATGGAGCCGTTTTTTTATGAAACGATTAATGATCTCTATTCATTCAATACCAATTCGATATAATCTAAATGCTCTTGCCAAGTTGCTGCAGTTGAAATGTCAGTTCTTGTTCGTTTATACCTAAGAGCAGTTGTTTTGATAATTTACATAATTTTTTCACTAATGTATTTTTCCTGTATTTCCATTTCCATTTCGTTAAAAGTGGGTGCAGAGTAAAGGAAGTGTAAAATGCACGATTGTTCGAATTAAATATGCACTGTTTTCGTCGTGGTCTATTAATTTTCTGGCTTCAGGTAACTCATTGCATCCCAACCCTATCGCTTTGAAAATAATCCAATTGTCAAAATTCTATTTTCTGTCCATAAGGCAATCCTCGCAATGTATCAAATCCAAATACCGGAAATAGAGTTTTTGTCAAACAACCTCAGACCAGTTGAGTGTATACGTTTTTACAAATTACTTCGACGCCAAAGTCCATCGGTCATCGAAGATCGAACAGTAAATCGAATTATTTTCTTACCTTATTAATCACTCTGATATAATAATCACCTAATCACTTACTTGCGATGGTTCTTCAGCATCAGCATGAGCCTTACAGAACCGATTGCAAAAAGCTATTAACAAGTTGGCTGAAAAATCCTAAAGAAAGGATTAACAAGGCACACGAACGCGTGGAATTAATACTAAGGGAAATCGGTAGAACAGATTTGGCTCATTGGTTGGGTTACAATATTATCCATCAGAGGCAACTGGCCTCGGAATTAGATAATGGTTTTCGAAAAGATGAGAGAAAAAACATGGCGTACGTTTGTGCAATTGGTAAATTTATTCGCGCTTTATCGCGTATGATTATATGAAGCCAATTTCATATGTTGATTATAAATTCGTCATAATTATTTTATTTAGAGTACGTTATAAGGGCGATGACCACCTCGTTCCGGGGTCAGCTACTTCTCCAGAGTTAACTCAGGATGAAACAAACGCAAAAATTGGTTCAACGCAAACCGTTCTTCAAAAAGTGGTCATAACGTTGGTCGTAGTCTTGTCTATGACGATGCTTTGTCTATTCTGTTACAAATTTTTGTACGGAAGAATGAGGGGCGGACATTTTACAACATTTAGGTATAAATTCGTTGATCCTAAATGATTTTACAATCAAGATCCTCTTCACACGTTTATCAATCGTTTAGGAATGAGTCTGATGAAGAATCCTGGCTGCAACAGGATCGTCGACAAAGTGGAGGAGGCTCTAGGTCTTGTTGCACAAGATTATCTAACAGTGGACAATCCTGGTGGAATTCGGTCGATAATTTAAAACGTAAACCTATTTCGACGATCGAGTATTTGAAGAACAAACTTAAAGGATATGCTGATTATTCCAGAGACAAACGAACTCGTCAGTTAAAGCTTTTAATGTCAAGACTGCAAGTGAGTTCGTAAATTAAAAGTATGTGATATATTTATAATACAAATTCGCAAAATTTGCAGAAAACATGCCCTACGCAAAGGAAGGTCATTCATCTGAGCAGAACCGAGCAGAATCTTTTAAAGTCCCTAACTGAGATAGAGAAGCATCAACTTTCAGCGACAGATTCAGATTTGAAATTTTTAATCGCTTCAGATCGTGAAAAGAAAAAATTTCTAGCCCGTGAAAGTCGACGTGAGTTTTTGATCGAGCTTAGAAAAAGACTTGAAAGAATTGGTCTTCAAGGTAACAGAAATATAACGTTGAACGAAACAGAGAGAAAGTTTATAAGGAAATTGTCCTTATCTGAAAGAGTGCTACTTCCAATAATGGATAAGGATTTAGAATTGCTGATGAGCAATCCGTTGAAAAAACGTCAAGTTATATTAAAACAAATGGCGTGTAAATTTTCGGAGATAGCTCACGATGATAGAAAATACTTAGAGCTTGAAAATAGGGATAAAAAATTTTTGAAAGAGATCGACGACAAGGAAAAAAAACAATTGGGTATAACAGATTCGGAATTTCGATTCCTCGTCGCTTCTAAATCCCAGAGAAACGTTATGCAGCAGAGATTAGAATCCTTTCAAAGAGATCAGCGGATAAAAGAGATCCGTAAAAGACTGGCCGAGGTTAATTACGACGTATCTTGTCTGGAACTTTCAAAAATGGAACACAGCTCTTTCCTGAGTTTAAACTCTTATGAACTGGCTCAACTGGGACTAACCGAAGAACACGTAAAGTTTTACGCAGCTTCAGATTGCGAGAGAAAATTAATTTGGCCTTCACCCTCGCAGCATAGAAACTTAAGAATAAATACATTACAAACAAAACTGTCGAAGCTACCTTGGAAAGATTGCAGTACAATATTAACGACATCAGAGCAGACGCTGTTAGCCAGTTTGACGCCACGCGAGCAAGACAAACTGCACATATCAGACTCAGAAAGGAATTTTATGCTATCAACAGATTCGGAAAAGGAATTAATCCAGAGACAAAGAAATATCGAAAAACTAGAAGCGAAGATAAGGGATTTCAACACCGTGACAATGACGGAAAGTGAACGTGGTTTAATCCTTTCTTTATCACCTTCGGAAATGCAGATGCTGAACATAGATTCAACGAAGAAGTCAACTCTCGTTGGAAAGAAATCACACAACGTAATCGACCGGGAAATTAGAACGAAAATTGAGTCCATTAAGGACAGAATACATCACGAGGGTCTCTCTAATGTTCGATTAACAAACTCTGACAGATGCTTGATAGAATCATTGTCCAACTCAGAGGCGGATTTCTGCAACTTAACTCCTTCCCAATTGTCTTTTCTACTTTCCAGAGAATCCGAAAGAAAAATTGACCGACGTCACGGTCACCAAACTACGACACAATGCAGCGGTAGTTCGACTAGACAATGTCCATCGTCTAGAGATATGCAGATGAACACATCGCCTCATTTTTACCACCAGAAAACTAATGAGAGTATAAATTGCCACGTTCATAATTCTCACTCGAACGTTTATCCAGGCCATGATAATCACTCGAATTATTCAGAATCAAGGCATAAAGTCCAGTTCAAAGAACCGGAAACTTATAACGCTGGTAGCAATACCTTTGATGATAACGGGAAAGCTTTTAGAAGAGAATCGACAGACGATTCAGAGATTAGTGAGACCTACGATGAATTAGGAATGCTGTTTTCACAGCATATGAAACAGCAGGCTCGACCATGCCAGAGAAAGTATTGTCGTTTGGGAAGACATTTGAAAAGGGGAAGTCAACATGATGAAAGACAGTGTCAAGTAAAAAATTACTGCTGCAGAGGATATCCTAGCGATCAAAGACCATCCTGCAGTAGTGGTAATGTGTGCAGAGACACGTACGACGAGTTTGAATTGATGCGGGCAAGACCGGATGAAAAGAAACAACTTAATTCATCAATGTTTGAGAGAAGGAAACAGTTCTTGGATCAACCATGCCGAAGATGTTCTAACGCACATGATAATTGTATGAAAACTAATTGAACTTATTATGATGGCTAAGAGCTTGAAGGAATTTAATTATTGATTTAGACTGAATTACCTAGCGCGAAGTAGCTTCAATATTTGAAATGATAATGCGATTCATTACGATTAAAATTGTGATTAAAGTATAATTGAGGAAATTTTTGGACAAAATTCACGATTTAGGTGAGGAAGAATTCTTTGTTTTATAGCAGCTTATCTTTTGTCAAAATTAGTTTCTTGAAGTATTTTCTTGAAGTAGGAGTTTAATGATTGATGATGAATAGTTTCATATTTGTTCTTGTTTTAGTAACGATAGTTAAATAAAGATTATTAATCTTGCCTATAGTCTAAATAAAGGGATCGAGGAATGATTCAGGAAAAAGTTAAAAAATAATAGAATACAGACGTAATAAATTTTATACAGAATTTTTATTTTTATTTCACGTGATAAGTGTAGTTTACTTCACTTCTTTCACCTGGAGACCTGTAATAATAAAAAGAAAGTATGCAGTTTGAATCTTTTGATTTCTCAATATTTTTCAAACAAAGATAAAAATCAGTTCTTCCATATACCATGGTTTTAAATATTATTCACAATACACAGCGAATAACATTCAATATTAAATAATATTTTAGAATTTATTAAAATTTTGCTTTTCAGGTAAGTATTTAATCATCTGTGGTTCATGAGCTGAACAAAGTCTAATGCCAAACATTAAGTAGGAATTAAACACAGTTCACATAATTTCTTAAACTTTTTGGGTCATTACAATCAAAGATTTTTTAATAATGATCATTTCTCAGCTATAAAGAATTCAAAAACGTTGTTTAAATACATGAAATAATTCTCAAATGGGTGAATTCTTCTAGTCTAAGAAATTAATTTCTTCACAACAAATTTAATAAGTCTTTAAAACAGAAAAAGGAATGATAATGAAAGAAACTCACCAGGTGGTAGCGACTGTTTAAGTTTCTCTGCCTTCTCTTTGTCTGTAATGACAAGAGTGTAGAGAAAACGAGAGCAGCGTACTTTGAATTTGACATTCTCTGCATTCTTCTTTATTTTAACAGCTGTAAGAAAATTATTTATCACATTTATTATCGAGTAAATTGTTAATTCATCATCGAAAATATATCGTCAGAATTTAATTGTCGCAATATTTCTCGGAACGTTAAATCTACAGAAACATAACACGAAATATACGATGTAAACATAACACGAAAATTCAGTCTGTCGAGATTGTGAAATAAATTAATGTATAATCGGTTTAAACTCACACTTGGCATCCTTCCTTCTGGCCTTGAGAAGGAAGTCCTTGATTTCCTTGATTTCACGTGGCTGTAAAATCGAAAATAAATATGTATAAGTACAACACGATTTAGAGGTTAGGTTAGGTCATGTCATGTTGTGTTGCGTTAGACGAAATGAGCATTCGCAGTGACTATTTTTTTCGAAAAGGTTTTTGACAGTATGTATCAAACATTGAAATGATAATCGAGCTTTGAATTGAAAGTATTCTAATCGAATTTATTGGTAAAAACAATCTACTCACCATTCTGTTTGGTTATGTGTGACACGACGTGAGAGTCTGAAACAAATGTGAAATGAGTCTAAGTTATATCACTGTAAACACAGATATATTAAGATTAAACATTAACTGAATCCATCGGTAACGATTATTGACTAATTTTGATAGCTGAAAATAAGAGATTGCATTAATAAAAATAGATTTTAGACGATGGACCCCGGAGAGTAACTCACCGCGACAGATATTTAACGGAAGAAAGAGATACGCGTTGATATCAACTGAGGAACTAAATTCCTCAAATATTGTGTTTTTAGAATGAAATTTTTTGGAATTGAAAAATCCAATTGTATTCAATAAGATTGAGTATTAATTATTCGTGTCCTTGCAACTATTTTCACGGTATATTTTATTGTCTCTCATTTTAATCTGTTATGTTTCGTAGACTATTTGACTCGTATATTCTGACGTCACTATCGGTGCGGTAGGCGGATGATTTTGAAACTTGAATATACGATGACATTGACAACGCTTTTTTTGGGAATCCCAGCTTTATTGTAGGGATATATTAACAGTATAATCAAATTTTCAACTTTAAATTGCTCAGAATAGCTATTATTCAGTAATTATCTGAAATCTATAATCGTATAAAATAGATGAAACTATCAAAATGATTGTTGTCATTGCGATGCTGTTAATCAGTAATTTTTTTCCGATTTATATGAAGCTTTAAAGTCCTGCCCTTATCCTTATCTTGGTTATTAATTTTTTAAGCTTTCCAAAGATCAACTTTAAAGAGGATCAAGTATCAATTTCTTCTGTTTCAGCCAACGATCTATAGTATAAATCACCTTATGCTGAAGAATACTTAAATAATATCGTCGAGGAAATATAGAGAATAAAGAAAACAAGGAATAACATGTTTCTCGGGATAAGGAGCAAGAAAATAATGATGCTTTATCTTTAATCAATACAAATGTAATGATCACTGTGATAACTGTAAAAGAAGATCCATCCATTATCTTCTTTGATTCAGTCAACGTTTCATACAAATCTTACTTCGTCGCAGGCTAATAGACAGCGCCACATACATCAAACTTAAAATTTTACATCGATAAGCCTCTCTACAGTTTTAGAGCCAACGGCAACGGTAAACAGTTTTTAAAAATCAAACGACTGCATGCAGGCATGAAGAAATATTCGTTAATGTCGATGGCGTTATTTGTGAATGTTGAGTGTTGATTTTAATCTTTAAAACTGTAAATAGGTAACATTGTATATTGTGTATAATGGAATCCTGGTCTAGAGCAGTTCTGGAATGGGTAAGCACTAGTATTCAATTCAATTATTTACAAATTCGCAACCTGTTGTTATGACGGCTCGCCACCGCGTCTTTCGCGATATTTTATTAACCGTTTTCTAAATTATAATCAATTGATTTTCAAGCGCAAAAAAATATTCCTCTCAAAGTATAAAACATAAATCACAACCATACATAGAAATATTATGAGTTATTTCAGATTCGAAGCTTTCAATCACATGCACGGATTAACCCTATTCTCGCGTCGTCATATTTCGGTATATCAATTTCCCCGAGAACGTATATCAATATGCCCAATTTTTTTTCTACACAATAACGATCGATGGCCAAAAGTCTAGGATAATATTTTTTATAGTAGTCCACATTAATATTTTCAAGGTTAAATTCACGATCATAAACTCATTTCTATTACAACGTTAGAATTTTGGCCAAAAATAATTATTCGCTTATGTAGAATTGAAGACTGTTAAAAAAGCTTCAAAATGATCTCTTAGTCAACTCTGTAAGTGAGATAAGTCAGCAGATATGTCCATTTGACATATTCTACGTGTAAGAATTTTGTATTTAAGATTTTCGATCTTGTACTTGGATTTATTTTTAAAATATTTCGATCGAGAATGAAAGATTCTAAATATCCGATTTATGCAACCGTTTTCTTCAATTTATAGATACATGTAATTGTTTGTTATTTTCTATTGCAGGTCAACTGCCTGGACATATTAGAGTCGAATGTAAACGATTTAAGAAAATTACAGGATGGTAAATTTTGTGCAAAGCTGATAAAAATTTTGTGAGTTTTCGTTCATTATTTTTTGTTGTAATTATATTTTTGTTTTCCTTATATTTCGCCACATTTTTATAACTTGAAATACATTACTTATCCCTAGATCTGAAAATGAAGAATCTCAAGACGATAAAGAGGACAGAGACCTTGTTTCTAGGTTTATTAAAGGTAATCAATCTAATTGCTCATCTTAATTCTATCCATGAAATCATTATTCAATTCTGTTTCATACAAAAACTCCGTCAGTTATGATTCCAAGGGTGAAATAATGGACTAGAAATTATAAATTCAATTAATCTGTATCGTTTTTCCACAGATAAGTATCCAGAATTTTTTGGCAATAATGAGGAAGAAGAGGAAAATTGTAAAGAAATTCATATTATTTCACTCCTCTTGCTATATTCCTCTCAAGATCCTAAATTACATAGGCCTATGTGTATCAAGCTGAGTAATGAAACTCAAATAAAGATAAAATCATTTTTGGAGAAAGTATTGGAGTATGGTAATAGTGTAACAATAGATGATGTTAACACAGCGATTATGGAAACTGCAGAAAATTTTATAAGAACACCGCCAGTAACTCCGAAGATGAGGCCATTGAAAGACTTCTTTAATTCGCCAGCAACTACAGTGAGAAAGAATTACAATAGGATTATGGATGAACGAACTCGCGAAGTTAGGACTTTAAAGGCTGAATTGGAGACCGAAAGATTTGAGAAAGCTGACCTTCAAGAAGACCTGGAAATTCAACGTCAGAAAAATTACAGTCTGCAACAGAAATTGCAGGAGAAAATAGCAGAGATTAAAAAAATGAGAGATGAGTCGATGAGGTTTGATACTCCACAATCTTCCAAGAAAAAAAGAGACATTAAAACTCCGAGGAATCGAGTTAACGCAAAGGTACAAGATCTGACGGAAGAAATTGCGCTATTAAAATCTGAAATTATTAATTTGCAAGATGAGAAAGAATCACTGATGCGTAAATTGGCTTCTGTTGAAAGAAGTTGCATCACTTACAAAGAAAGATCCAAAATGAACGAAAGAAACCTGGAGACTTTACTCATTCAGGCAGATATTAAAGACCAGGAAATATCAGAGCTGAAAAATTATAATGATGAGTTACGTTCTCATATTCAAGAAGTACGGAGGCAAACAATTGCCGAACAAAGCTTTGAAATGGAAATGAGCCCGATGTCCGCGTCGAGCAACTCTTTCAACGCTAGTGAAGTTTTGAGCTCTGTGATTGATATCCAGTTGCAAGAAGCTAAAAAAGAATCTAACGTCTACAAATCTCAGGTTGAAGATTTGAATAAAAGGCTAGAGTCTGTACAGGGAGAATATGAAGTTCTTCAACAGTCAAATCAAACTCTGGAGGCAGAGGTGAGTCTGTTCAAAACCACGAAACAACAATTATGTGAAGCGAAAACGGAGTTAAGCAAATATACCAAAATCAGTAAGAATTTAGAGATGGAAAAATTGCACTTTGAAGAACAAACATCGAAATATAAGACGTTGTTCTTATCAAAAGAGAAAATGTTGGAGCAGTCTGAACAGCGGAACAAACAAAATGTTCAAGAATTGCGCAATTTGGAAAATAAACTTGAAACAGCTCATGATTTATTAAATAAAGAAAAAAACAGCGTTAAAAATTTGGAGGCACTGGTATTGCAAAAAAAAGAAATCCTTCAGAGTGAGCATTTGAGATACGAGGATCTCGACCAAAAATATATAAAATTAAAACAAGAAATTTCAAATATCCTAGAAGAAGTTAAAGATCTTAAAAACCTGGTGTCTTCAAAACAGGATTCTTTATCTCAAGCTCAGCAACAAAGAAAAGTGCTTGACTTAGATCTCCAGAATTTAAAAATTGAACTGAAAAATGTACAGGATTTGTTAAATACAGAGAAGACCACAGTCAAGGACTTAGAATCTATGATAAGTCAGATGAAATTGGAACATGAAGAAACTCTTAAGACACAATTGTTGAAGTACCAGAATCTTGAAGAAAAATATGTTGATTTGGAGCAGGAAAGCGAAAATCTGAGCCTCAAAATTGCATCAGGCGAACAGCTGTTGAAAGAATCTTTAGAAAAAAATAAAAATTTGGCCTCAGACCTGCAAGATCTAAGCAACAAAGTTCAAACTGCAGAACATGGACTAGGTGAGGAAAGAAAAAAAGTCCGAGACTTAGAGTCTACAATAACTCTGATCAAACAACAACAGAAAGAAACTCTTCAAAGTCAATTGATCAGATATCAGGCTCTTGAAAAAATCCATATGAATGTAGAACAAGAAAAGACAAATCTAATAACAGAAATGAATCGCCTGAAAAGTTCGATTTCATCAAAAGAAAAATTGCTGGAACAGTCTCAAAATCAGAATGAGAAGCTGGAGTCAGATTTGCGTGATCTAAATAAAAAGCTAGAGACTGTACAGGATTTACTAAGTTTGGAGAGGACCAGAGTCAATGATTTGGAATCCACCTTGAGCCAGTTCAAAGTTCAACACGAAGAAACCATTCAGAGAGAGATATTGAGATACAAAGAGCTTGAAGAGAAGTATGTAAATTTGGAACATAAGGAGGTGAACCTATTGCAAGAGACTGAAAATTTGAATCACAAGATTGCCAAGAAGGAGAGTCTAATGACACAAGCTCAAAAAGAGAAGGAAAACTTTATTTCAAAGCTAACAGATCTAAATGATAAACTCAAATCTGTACAAGACTCACTGATTGAAGAGAGATCCAGAGTTGAGGACTTAGAATCTACATTAACTCAGACAAAGCAGGAAAACGTAGAAATCGTGGAGACACAAATTATGAATTATCAAGCTCTTGAGAAGAAACATATGGTTGTTGAAACAGAGAAATTAGACCTGTTGAAAGATACTGAGAATCTTAATAATTTGCTTTTATCAAAAGAAGATCTGTTGCAGCAGTCTCAACAGTACAACGCAAAGCTTGAGGGTGACTTGCGTGATGTGAAAGATGAATTAATGGCAGCGAGGACCAAAGTCAAGAGTTTAGATTCTGCATTAGCAAAAACAAAATTGGAAATTGAAAAGATCATTCAGTCAAACGAAAATTTACGTGCTCAAATTAGTTTTCAGAGATCTGTCAACGATGATTTGCATAAGCAGAGAGAAGAACTAGAACAGGAAAAATCATCTTTATTAGAAAAGATTGAGGAACTGAAAATATATGCTTCATCAAAAGAAGAACTATTGAGGGAGATTCAGCAACAGAATGAAGGCCTCCACTCAAAGTTGAAAGATCTAGCCGAGGAAGTAAAATCGGTACAGAATTTGATAAATGAAAAAAGCAGAAGGGTCGAAGACTTAGAATCTACAGTAATTCATATCAAAAAGGAAAAACAAGAGATACTCCAGAACCAGTTGACGAGTTATCAGGCTCTTGAGAAAAAAATCATAGATATAGAACAAGAAAAGTTAAATCTGCTGAAAGATACCGAGAATCTTAAGAATTTGCTATCGTCAAAAGAGGAAGTCACACAGCAATTACATCAGCACAGTGCAAAGATTGAAGGCGACTTATGTGACACAAAAGGATACCTAAAAACAGCACAGGATGAATTAGACACAGCAACAACCAAAATCAAAAGTTTGGAGTCTGCATTAGCTGAAACAAAATTGGAATCTGACAAAATCATTCAGTCGAATGAAAATTTCCTGGCTGAGATAAGCTTACTGAAATATGCTAAAGATGATTTGTACAAAGTTAAAGAACAACTGTATAAGCAGAGAGAAGAACTAGAACAAGAAAGATCATCTTTATTAGAAAAAATTGAGAAACTGGAAACACATACTTTATTGAAAGAAGAACTATTGAAAGAGACTCAGCAGCAGAATGAAGGCCTCCACTCAAAGTTGAAAGAACTAGATGAGGAAGTGAAATCGGCGAAGGATTTATTGAACCAGAAGAGCAGCAAGGTCAAAGACTTGGAATCTAAAATAGCTCAAATTAAACAGGAAAAAGAAGAGATGCTGCAGAGTCAATTGAGAAGTTATCAGACTCTTGAAAAGAAACACATAGATGTAGAACAACAAAAATTGGAGCTACTAAAAAATACAGAAAATGTTGAGAATTTGCTATCGTCAAAAGAGGAACAGTTACTGGAGTTGCAACAGCATAGTGCAATACTTGAGGGCGACTTAAGCGATGCAAGAAATGAAATAAAAACTATGCAGGATAAAATTGATACAGCAACAACCAAAGTGAAGAGTTTAGAATCTGCCTTAGCGGAAACAAAATTGGAAATTGAAAAAATCACTAAATCGAATGAAAATTTGTGTGCTGAGGTAAGTATACTGAAATCTGCCAAGGACGATTTATACAAAGTTCAAGAACAATTGCATAGACAGAGAGAAGAACTAGAACGAGAAAGAACATGTTTGTTAGAAAAAATTGAGGGACTGAAAACATATGCTTCATCAAAAGAAGAACTATTGAGACAGACCCAGCAGCAAAATGAAGCCCTTCACTCAAAGTTCAAAGATCTAGATGAGGAAGTAAAATCTGTGCAGAATTTACTAAGCATAAAAAGTGACAGGGTTGAAAATTTAGAATCCATACTAGCAGAGACAGAATCTGAAAGGAAAGAAAGCGTTATTATTATTGAGAAATTGAAATTAGAGAATGCTGAACATAAAAATTATATACAAAGTTGTACTTTGATATTAACAGAGGTAGTAAAACACTCTAGTCAATTAACTGGCAGTGAAATAACAGATATTAATAATTCCACACTCCTAGATCTCTCCAAGCAGCTCAAAACTTTAATTAATTCGCTAGAAGTAATCCACAGTACCAAGGATTCTGACCTAAAAAAGTTTGAAGCTACTATATCAATGCTGAATTCGACTGTATCTAAATTGAAAACTGATATGATACATTTTGAAGAAATGAAAATGAAGGATGACGAGGTCATTTCAGAATATTTGAAAGAAATTACTGCCTTAAGAGTCATCGATAAAGAAAGAGATACTTTGTTGGAAAATATGGAGAAACTGAAAGAACAATTGACCTATGAAAGGTCGAAGATAGATTTGTTAAATGAAGAGAAAAAGTTACTAGGTAAAAATTTGTTCGATATTAAACGTTCTTTGACTTTACTGAAGAATGAGAGATCAATTCTCGTAAAAAATGTTCAAGATCAAAACCAGGATCTTTTAAATAAAATGGCAAACATATCTGAAGTATTTGTTAAGATGCAAGATCAAATTAACATCGATAAAAATATTATACTACATCTTAATGAAGAGAAAACTTTATTAGCATCAAAATATGACGAAGAAAAGAAAGTAAAAACGGACTTGGAAACAAAGTGCGAATCCTTAGAGAACGACAATAAAAATCATACGAAAGAAAAGAAAGAACTTAAAGATAAATTGAATGCAATTCGTGTGAGAAATGCGAAGTTAGAAAAGAATTTAGATGAACTGAGAAAGGAAAACAAGAAATTGGAGAGTGAAAAACCATCTGCAGAGGATCAGTCGAAACTAGAAGAATTAAATACTTCTATCTCCAAAATGCAGCTTCAAATACAGGAACTTGAAGCAGAAAAGATTGAACTTTCCAAAAGACCCACCCAACAGGACTATGATTCTCGAATTAAAGAAATACACGTAGAATACGATCAGAAGCTGGAAAAAATAAAGCAGAAAATGGTAAGCTAGTTAATTTGTTTTTGTTTTTATTTGCTTCAACAGCGCGATAATGATTAATACTTTATTTCGTGCAGCAAACAGCTGATTTTGAGTTTCTCTATTGATACTGCTTTGAATGCGTGATATATTAATTTTTTATATGCTTTTAAAATTGATATCATCTTGTAGAGACGATTGTACAACATTGAAAGGAACAAAATCAAAAGGATAACGCTAGCATTGCAAGAAAAACGTTCGCCCATTCGTTTGTTGTAACTTTATCATGTTTTGTTAATTAATTATCAATAAACGTACTTTGTTAACAATTTAGTCAGTTTTATTTTACGAGAAATACAATTTTCAGCAGAAAGTCTTCTGGCCAGCTGATTATTGATTTATTTATACATAGACTGGATTTTATTATTGCTAAGTTTATGCAAACTGGTACCAGTTAATGGTAATGGATGGTTATTTGCTATTCATGTACGATATTCTTGAATCCAAACAAATTGAAAAATCGTAGAATGTGTTTTGGGAAATTCTCTTGCCATTTATGACGAAAATTTCAATCATATCTTTTTTGATGTGAATCTATTTCAAAGAAATACGAACTATTCTACAACATGCACAAACTGTATTACAGAAAACCGCATACAACGAACAAATTGCAAAAGTGAATAGAGACCAGGAGAGATTGATGCATGAAAAACTGAACGCTCAAAAAGTAAAGATGGAAGAACAGTGCCGTAAACATGCTGAAGAGATTACAAAGTACAAAGACCATGTGCATAAGTTGAGCTCTGACTATTGGGACGTTGGTGAAAAACTCTTAATAGAAAAACAACAAAAAGAAAATATCGCTCAGCAGCTACAAGACTTGAGGATACGTTCCCAACATCAAAGAACCGCAGCGGCGAACAACGTTATGTCTCAGTCTGTTTCTACCGCCAGAAGCAAGACTTCAAGGTAAATTATCATCATCTGATCATAATGCCTCTTTAATATTCTGCCACTATTTAAATCTTGTGTTTATTTATCACCTCAGCTTGGACCGACGAGATTTTGTGACAACTATTAAAGATGAATCATCCGCGTTTAGAACTGTTCAAACAATAAAAGAAGAAGTAACAACATGCGCGAGACGGGAGAGTATTCAAAGTGTACAAACCATCCAGGGAATGGGAAACGCTTTCAAAGTCGAAGATGAAGAGGGCGAAGTCTTCAACACCAATTATTTGGGTATATAATTCTGAAAATCTACCATTTTGATTTATACGCTGTAATTTATTAGCCATTATCGATATATGTCTATTAGCTCTCACGGAATAAGTTATTTTTATTCTTACAGCGGACATGAAAGCAGGACGCTGTTCACTGGCTCCGGATTTAGAGAGGCTTTCGGTTTTGCAGATGAGAAATGCCCAGTGTAAACCACATTTGAAGTCTTCGTATCCAGCAGAGACTCAATTTCAGCCAGGAACATTTACCGAGGAAGAAATCAAAGTGAGTATTTATGATCTGTTGAAAAGGTGATGTAAATTATTAATATATTTTGTTTGTGTGTAGTTTGTAATCTAATCCCAGTCTTCTTATGTATTTGTTTATTCGTTATGTGGAATATTTTGTTATTATTGTAGAGTGGTAGCGCGATAGAAGATGTGTTCAATGACAGTTTAAGCCAGAGTCTGCTTCCCGGAGAGAAAACTAAAAAGCGAGATAGAACACAAGTGAGTATAAAATATTATATGTAATGTATATTTGTCTTTGAAACTTTATGTTCAGAATAACGGGTCAACGGATGATGGAAGCTAATCAAATGTAAAAATCAAACGTTTTTACCTATTACCTTTTGTTCCCTTATCGTCTATGTCTTTATTAGTATGGTTCTGGAACTTTGTGTTCAATTCTAGACATTGTACAAACGACCCGGACCTCCGACACCCAGTAAAAACGGAGGGAGATTATCTTTGCAGGTAAGAAATGAACTAGATTATTCATGCCTTAAAAGGGGCGTGACTGAGGGGATTACCGCTAACTTAGATTTATTCGTTAAGCTCTGTAATTCAGGAGTTTACAGTCCTCTGATTATATTAAATTGTATGAAATTAACAAATTTGGTGCAAATAATGTAAGCATATCATACAACTGCAGCTATTCATGGAGAATACATCTTAAATCTTAATGCTGACATATTATTTTTCATTTTGTAATCGAAATTTAAGGAAATTGTATTAACAGGGTTTGGATATTGGATAAGAGATAAACATTTTATGATCTTCATAACAGGTCTTCAAATTCTGGTTTATACAATAAAATTATTACTCTGTCTTACTATCTCTTTTCAAACTTCAGGGCAACGAATCGAGGAGTCCAAACTCGAGGATTTTACGAGAAAGAAATGTAGAACGTAGATCCACTGCTACACCCAGACGTCTGAAGGATTTATTTGGAGGAAGTTCTCGAAGACAGGATGAGGTGAGATTACAGCATTAATATTCATTCTCAATCTTTCTTCTGATCTTATTTTCAATTGATAAATGTTGATGCATGTTATTTCCAAATTTATTCGATCTTAGTCACGATTTTAGTCTAGCTAAATATGAAGAGAAAATTGTTTTAACTGAAGTAACGAATATATTTCAACAGAATGTTTCAGGAACTCCAAAAGGTCGTCGTTTGAGTAGCATCTTCCGTAAACCAAAATAAAACGGATAATTTAAAATTGAAACCATTGCACGTTGTAAGAAATGAATTTTGAACAATAACGTCTTAGAGCTAAGGATTTTTATAATAACTTTTATTATTATGTTTTTGTTTTGAGAAAGAGAAAAAGAGAAAGAGTGTTGGTTGTATGTACATACATAGGATATCTATACTACGTAGTTACATGTAAATAATTTTCGGTTTTTTTTATCATGCATACCTGAATTCTTTGAGAAGAACTAACAATATGTATAGTATATTTTAATATAGTATAACACACAGTGCCTTTACATTACGGGACTGTTTAAGTGGTGAACAGACAAACAAATAACTATAATTTACTTGTGGTTTCTAATATAGAGTAGTTGCAGAATTCATTGAACTACTATTATTGATGAGTTGTAAAGATAAAAATATTTCACTCTCAATAGTTTTAATAAAAAAATAAATAAAATATGAATATCTTTGAATTGTTGGGAAAAAGTTCCTACTCTCTATTATCTTATATCGGTTGTATATTGTAAAAATACCAGCTGATTGTACTCGACGCTGGTAAAGTAGGTTGTTACTACGTGAAAGTTGCACGATTTGCTCTGGTATCTACGTTGCATATGTAATAAAATCTCAACTGGCGTTCATTATGCAGATAAAGCCTGCTAGTATAGTACTGTGAATTATGCTGGCAGAAACAGAGCTTGGTCCAGATATTCTGCAACCAATCTCCTTAAAGGAATGGGCGTTGCTCCAGGAGCTCCTCAAAGTCGACTGGCCAATATATGCTTTTGTGAGTTCTAATTACTTTGATATTCTTAATTCTTTATTTTTTTTAATCACTTCTTGTATATCATTTATTCGTCATAATCTCTCATGAATAAAGTTTACCTTTTGCATATTGTATTTAATCACAAATATTTTGTATATTGCATATACGAAGCAGGTGGACACAATATTAACAAATGTATAAATAGTTGGAGTTAACAGTTTTTTTTTTCTTAATCCAGTACTATTATTGGATTGAAAATTCTATTAAATGGAAGAAACAAGAACCGGAGTTAGCACTACAAATCTATTGTCCTCATGGAAAGTACCAAGAAGATGCAACTTTTGTAGGAATCGCAAATGTAAGTTAGTTTTTGTTCTTACAAATTAGATTTAAAAAAAACTGACCAATAGACAAAAAACTTTACTTGATTGATTGTAGAATAATGCATCTTTTGAAGATAAAACATAAATATACTTGCAGTATTCCTGGTGGAGTGTGATAGTATTCACAAAAGAGCCGTCTGGAAAGAGATTACAAGAGGCCCTGGAACAAACGAACCGACTTGACTGGAGCAAACAAATTACATTCTCTGCTGTTCACGAGTATATTCAGCCTATTCTATTTTCTGCATTAACTACTCTTCAAACTGATCAAGGAATTGAAATAGAAGTAGATGTACCTGGCTGTTTTCGGATCAAGTCCGCAGAGGAGTGCGCCAATGTGGAAATAAAGTATATACAATCAATTGATATGAGCAATTATTTGCGATTTTAACTGTTATACATAATGAGTATTCATGTCATATTATTCTTCAGAGTACAAGCGTCAGCAAACAATATTACCTACTTTTTTTAGCTTAGAAAGAATAATTTCAAATTAGGTAGCTACAAATAATACTTTTCATTAGTATATGTAGATAAGTTGCCACAAATTATCATGATATTGATAAGACCGTGCCTCATAATCACTCTTACGAATTTCAAATTTCAATCAAATAGTTATTAAAACGTATAACCTTCCGAAACCAACAGGGTTCCAGAGGAATGTTATTTGGGAGATCTGAATTCCTCTCATGTTGATATAATAAATTCAGTATGGCCACACGCGGATTTGGAGCAGCCAGAAAATTCCTTAAACCTTCTCCGAACGACAGTTACACTAAACAAAAGTTTGGGACTATTCTTGAAAGATGGAAACGTTCTGGTATCTTGGGCTCTTCACAACGATTGGCATGGTTTGGGGGCGGTGCAGACCTTGGAATCCTATAAGCGTAGAGGCTATGCTAAAGTTGTGGTCAATGCCCTGGCCAAGGAACTTGGAAAAAAAGGAATCTCTCCTGTTCTATCAGTGGTCTGTGGCAACATCTCTTCCGAAAATATGTTTGCTTCACTCAATTGGAAGTGTACTATCCCAGCCACATGGGTAACAATGAAAGAACACCCTCCAAGAACCAATTGAAACAATCTCCTATTCTCAACATCTTACTTTATAACATTTCATGTATTTAAACATTAAATTATATTTTCTAAGCATATGCTACTTTTTTAAGGTGATGAATCTGGCCTTGCATTGATCAACTTCTACTAAAATTGTTATGAAATAAAAGTTATAATAATTTCGAAATAAAAGTTGTGCCTTGGATTAACATCGATTAAACATATTTATCATTATTCTATTCTAACTAACTGGACTTGTTTTTTGCCAAAGCCATCTTTTGGCGATTAATACATTCGATCCCATTCATTAGATTGTGAAAAAGAGGGAGCAAGTCCTTTTTCTTGAGTACATATGTACCTATTTCGAATCCTTTCATTTTTCTATAAATCCAAAAATCCCTCTCTAAAAATATACATATATGTATACACGGGATATTTGCCCTCTCATTGATCAACACTTGCTAAAAGTGTCATGGCTGACTGCGAAGGGGTTGTATGCAAAAAATTTCGTACTTTTCAGAATAAAAGTTATCTAGCAATCCTTGAGCCTCAGAATAGCGTTGTTAAAACATGTTTATCAGTAGGGAAATCAGCTATTGTCTTTACAAGTTTAAACAGATTACTTAAACAAGATAGTAATGAGTTACATAATTTTGACCTAGACTCTGTAAAATTTGCATGTGGAACTCGCCGAAATGCAAAGTTTGTTTTCAATCTATTGTGAAATAATGAGCTTGTTTTTTCATCACAGCCAACCTTCTGGGGTCGATAAATTTGTCTCCGGGCTCATCGAATTGTCAAAAGATGCAAACATGTCCTTTTATTCTGAAATGACTAGTGACCTTTTCTTCATTCAAGTATATAAAGGTTCAAATCGACGTTATAGGTCTCAATGTCATCCAGATAAGATAGATGATATTGCGTGCTATTATTACGATAAAAGAATAAAAATAGCAAGTAAATTGACTGCTCTATTATCTGATTGTATAAGAGTTAATGTATAATATATGTAGAAACTTTGCAATAAATTCGTGAAGATTCTTCAAACTGACAATTTCCTTATGTGGCAATCAGTGATACAAATATTATATTCTATAAATTGATTCTCATATGCATATCCCTCAAGGCTGGATGTCCAGCGATTTTTAAAATTCTAAAGATCCTGGAAATATACTAAAATTTTACCAAATATTTTCTATATTCATTGTCCATGGTCCTCAGTTCTAAGAAACGAAAACCAAAGCGTATTGTGTTTGTATTTAATGAATCGTTTGGTTTTCTTTTTTGTTGTTCCATCTACGAACAAAAATCATTGAAAAAACTATCTTACAAAACTATCTGTTCTCTGCTTTGATTAAAATATTGGGTTTATTTATATTTACAGCTTGGACTAATGGAAATTTAGGATAACTACTCAATAGAAGGGACATTCGTATCCTGAACTCTTGAAATAATGGGGGAAAAAGTCGTTATTCATGGGAGCAAAAAGATGTGAGTTGCTGCTAAAATTCTTCCAAAACTAACTTTAGTTTAGAGATGATTGAGAAATCATGAAAATGTTTCCCAGAATGATATCACAGGCGGGTACATTGATTGATCATCAAATAATGGCTAGGGTATCACGCTATAATTCTTATAATTGTATACAGGACATAGGGAATTACCTTGTCATTGATAAAGTAATTTGCTACAGGTGGAGAATAATTTGGCTTAAATTGCAAATTACTGAGTAATTAAATCAGAGATTGCTCTAAGCATGAAGATGAGGTATTGCAGTTTTTAATAACATCAATTATGCGATCAGAGCTAGAACTCAGTTCTGATATCTTGCAACCAATTCCCTTAGAGGAATGGCCATTGCTTCAGAAGCTCTTAAAAGTTGATTGGCCACATCATTCGAATGTGAGTTTCAAATTCACATTTCGTTACTTTTCTTGCCCGTTCATTATTTTCAAACTCTTCTCGAATTAAACATCATTTCACCTGGATTGTTTATTCATCATATTCTCTTACAAATGAAATTCTTATTTCACTTCATGCGTATGGTGAGAGTAGATGTGAACACATTGATCAAGTTATGTGATTTCTAATAGAATATCTCATTTCAGCACTATTACTGGATTCAAAATTCTACAAAATGGAAAAAACAAGATCCGGAATTGGCCGTTCAAATCTATTGTCCTCAAGGAAATTACCAAGAAGACATAACTTTTGTGGGAATATCAAGTGTAAGTTGGTTTACAGGTTCATATGTACTTCTAATTCACTTCTTCTTTAGTCCCGACTAGTTTTAAAAGCTTGACCACTTGGCAAAGAAGTTTAAGGGTTCATTTGTAAAATAATTCATATTTTAGACATTAAAATATACATCAAATATATTTCTAGTTTTCAACCTACGATGTCTATATCTTCACAAAAGATCCATCTGGTAAGAGATTATCCGAGGCTCTAATACAAACGAACCGATTTGATTGGAGCAAACGAGTTACATTTAGCGGTGTTGACGAATCCATCAAGCCTATTTTGTCATCCGTATTAGCTCTGCTTCGAACCGATCGAGGAATTGAAATAAACACAGTAATACCAAGTTACTTTTACATCAAGTCTGCTAGCGATTGTGCCAATGTGGAAATAGAGTATGTATGTACAATAAACCGAAATCTGTAATTAGTTAATGAGTATACACAATCGCACATTAATCTTTGTTGTACAATTTTCAGCAAAAAAGATTACCCGTCTTTCTCTGCTAAGACGAATAAAATACCTATATATCAAATCAACTTCGTGTAGCAATTTTCATTAGACAAAAAACTATCCAATAATTTGATACAAATTACTAATATAATATTGATAGGGCAGTGCATAATTAATAATTATCTACATTTTTTCTTTGAATAAATTAGTTGTTTATACTCTCAACAATTTAAAATCAACAGGGTGCCGGAGGAATGTTATTTGGGAGATTTAAATCCATCTCATCTCTCCGTAATACATTCATTATGGCCTTACGCTGACAAGGAGCAACCACAAAATTCCTTGAAGCTCCTCAAGGCCATGGTATTACTGAACAAAAGTATTGGTCTTTTCTTGAAAGAAGAACATGTTCTGGTATCCTGGGTTCTTCACAACGAATGGCACGGTTTAGGGGTATTGCAGACACTGGAACCCTATAAGAGAAGAGGCTTTGCCAAAATTGTGGTCAATGCTCTGGCCAAACGACTTGGAAAAGAAGGAATATCTCCTATTGTAACTATCACATCTGGCAACACCCTTTCCGAAAATTTGTTCATTTCCCTTAATTGGAGACCTACTAATCCATGCGTATGGATCATAATGAAAAAACAGCTTCTGAGCGGCAATTGATTTATATATCAGAAAAATTATTGATTTTTTATATGAATATATTTTTGTGGTACACAGCAACATAGTTGTGGATCTAAGCATTAACAAAATTACGTAGTAGCGCTATAACGCGGTCTTTGACTTCTGAATTGGCAGCATAATTTACTAGTAAGTTAAATCTAAAAAACATACGATTACTTTTATTAGATTGGATTTTATTTGAAAATATCTGTACAGTAATAGAAAATATACCTTATGTACTTTATAGCTAGAATGTGTAAATATTATCTCATTACATCGATTAAAAATGACGTAGAGCTTCTTCTACCGGTGAAGACTGCTTGAAGAATATAAATCTTTATCCTTGTCATAATTGGTATAAAACTAAAGTTATGTCTCTAATTTTTCCACCAGGGAGCGTATCCAAGTTCTACGGTTCCCAAATACTGTTTGAAGAATATCAGTGATTCTTGTATTGCCATTGGTCATATAAGACTGAATCTCATGCGCTTGTCTTTGTAAGTATTCTAATATGTTCTCACTGCCTGTTTCATTTTTTCAGCATATAATATTCATATGTGATTGTCATTGCAGCCTTGTTCTTTCTATGTGTATTAGTTCATTACGTATACTTACACTTTCTAATCGGTATATTTATTTATGCAGAATAAAATCAAATCTAAAGCCTTCAAGTTTTTGCTAATATTCGATAACGTTCTTTCATAAAATATTGACACAAAAAGGTGAGACAACATTATACACATCTTTAGTAAATTAAAGATTGTCTTTTTAAACTTCTAATTACATAATTCTTTGGGACATCACAGGTATTCATGTGTTACATACTTGAGTGTATTGTCCAGATAACAGTTTTTTTTCTGTAGATAACTGCGCTGAGTAATCATTAATAAAGTAGTTAGTTACGGATAGCTAATATATAACTTGATATAGATAGATAGTAATTAATAGCATATTATTGTGATTGCAGTGCTATTTAGAACAAATTATGCAGTCCAAGAAGGAACTCAATTCCGAGATCTTGCAACCAATTCCATTGGAGGAATGGTCATTACTACAAGAGCTTTTAAAAGATGATTGGCCAAAATATTCTCACGTGAGTTTTTCTTGTTCACATTTTATTCAAAAATTAGGAAATCTCTTTTGGATAAAAAAAAAAAAGTAAAAAGAAAAAAAGGAAAAAAGAAGCATTAATAAAGATAGAATTTATTAAAAAGGATCTTAGTTTATTATCACGACACACATATTACAATCACTGATATGATACATATCTAATAATTATCTAATCATTCCAGTACTATTACTGGATCGAAAATTCTAAAAAATGGAAGAAACAAGATCCGGAATTGGCCATAGAAATCTATTGTCCCCAAGGGAAGTACAAACAAGATGTGACTTTCGTAGCAATATCAAGTGTAAGTTTCATTCTTTGATAATTTTAACAACAGGTTTCTAACGATAAAACATATATACTTCCAGTTTTCAATATGGAATTCAATATTCTTCACAAAGGAGCCATCTGGAAAGCGATTATACGAGGCCCTGTTGCAAACAAACCGATTTGAATGGAGCAAAGAAGTTATATTTCGTGCTATTAACGAATTTGTAAAACCAATTTTTTTTTCTGCAATGGCTCTTCTTAAAACTAATCAAGGAATCGAAACAAATATAATAAAACCTACTCATTTTTACATCAGGTCTGCTGACGAGTGTGCCAATTTACGAATAACGTATGCTTATACACAATCAATAAATGACTGCAAATATTTGTACTCCCATCTACTATAAAATAATTAGTCTACACTTCAAAATTATATTTCATGCAATCTCCATAGGGTGCCCGAGGAATGTTATTTAGGAGAGTTGAATCTGTCTCATATCTCCATAATACATCCAATATGGCAGAACGCAGACAAGGAGGTACCAGAAAAATCGATGAAACTCCTCCGAGCTATGATAATGTTCAACAAAACCATAGGGCTTTTCTTAAAGGAAATGAATCTTTTAGTATCTTGGGCTCTTCAAGACGATTGGCACGGTGTGGGGGTAGTGCAGACTCTAGATTCCTACAAGAAAAGAGGCTATGCCAAAATTGTAGTAAATGCACTGGCCAAACAAATTGGAGAAGAAGGAATACCTCCTATTCTATCTGTGGTCTGTGGCAATACTCCTGCCGAAAATATGTTTACCTCACTTAATTGGAAGCCTACTATCCCAGGCACATGGGTATCGATGAAAAAACATCCTCCAAATACCAATTGAAACATTTCTGTAGTACCCAAACATTCTGCATTGATAAACATTACCAGTTATTTATTGCCCTAGATTAACCTTAACGATATTTGTACAATTATTATCAATATAATTGGTATATTATAAAAAGGAAAAATAAACTATTATTGCATTTTTTAATCATCAAACCAATTATCAAACGATTCAGCTAAGGTTTTTTTTTTTTTGAACTTCTTAGATCTATCCCGCTCAGAACTCTTTACATATTTCCAAATTAATTCCAACCAAAAATATATCAGTTAAGTATTATCTACATTTATATTAAAATGTTAGCGTTACTCAAAGCTTTAAAAAAATAACACCCATAAAAATACGAAAGACGCATGGATAGTAATTGAGAACTAGGTGTACTTGAAAATCGGGTCGTCGGGAGAAAAGTCAAAAACAATCAGGTATTTAGGTATATTTCAGGCAATTTTATTTAACAAATCACAACAATTTTCTACCTACACAAGATAATCACTTTGCAGGCCATTTACTTATACTTGTAGCACTCCCAGTAATAGAATGTCAATCAAAGATCATCTAATTTATAGATTATGACAGATGAAAGATAAATTCTTTTGTACAATAATCATTTTGCAGTACAGTAGAAATTATGTCGGTCTTAAAAGCTTTTTAAACTTATTCCCGCGTAGCGTCATAGGCATGCGTGAGATGTGTATCACACATGGCGCTGTGATTGGCTATACGATTCCCATAACCATTTTCGCATGGCTCCGAAAATCGGGCCCCAGATCGTCGCATATTTATGTAATTTTTAACCACTTATTATAATAATTTTAACGATAGTGAATAACGTGATTTAACATAATAGAGTGCCCAAATATTTTCCTCGTCCATTACATGATGTAAAAATTAATTGCTTAAAAAAATCAGTGATCTCGAAACCGAATCATTAAACTATTATCACATACGTCGATTGCGAATTTGAAGTCACGATTATCAGATCAAATAACGTGCCAAAGTCTCATCTCCCTAATCTGAATTCTTACATCTAAATAAATCTCCATATTCTAAAATCCCATAAATCGCACCTTAACAAACAGGCTATAAACTTATGTTTACAGTTTACGTAACCTCGGCCTCTCAGCTGACTCTGAGAGCTCTTTAACCTTTGAAGTTCTACCAGATTATCAATCATCATGGGTAAATGGTGGGACAGAGACCCTAGGGAAATGACCCCTCTAGAATTCATAAACGGGCCAATCTCCACTTCAAGACTTAATTCTGTATTACACAACAGGCCACGCGCAGTAAGAATATTGTCTATTTTAATCCCTGCTTATTCTCTTTAAATTTGATAATCCTTATGACAAGAACATTACTTTAAATACTCACTCTTTCCTGAACAGATACAAATCAATAAATAAAGAAAACTTTAAGAAATAATTTGATACCAATAACATTAAGTTAGCAATGTCTAAAATTTTAATATTTATTCTTGAACACGTTTGTGATTTGCAAATTTAGTACCAGTACTATGATACTCCCGACGGTCAAGATTGTTGGAAGAAAATGTGGGTCGTTACCAAATGGGGATTTTGTACCGGATCATTCTTCGGTCTAATTGATGTTAGAATTTATTCAAACCCACCTACTGTCCTTCAGACATTAAATCGATTCGCTTTTTGGGTTGTCCCATTTACAAGCATGTTTGTTACGTATGGAGCAGTAACTTACGCCATTACTGCTATGAGAGGAAAAGAGAGCCCGTTAAACCATGCTCTTGGAGGTGAGAAAAAAACCCCATATATACCTCTATTTTAATTGCAGATTAATTGCTTCTCATTCTCAATACTTATTACTGTACTTAAAAAAATGTTTTATCTTCAAAGGTATGGCAGCAGGAAGTCTTGCCGGGGTATGGTTGAAGAATGGACAAATAGGTGGCTTGGCTGCTATCTACGTAGGCCTATTCTGTGCGGCAAGAAAATACAGCCACAATTTGGGTCACGAAATGTTCAATCCCGCTGTCATTAGCCAGATGTGGGGAGATCATAAATCAATACATTGGGATACCAGTCTTACTCCAATTGGAGAAAAAGGCTGGACCACTGCATGAATATAACCAATATTAATTGAATAGTGTTACCCTATTGTGTACATGTATATGATTATGCATTCGATGTTATAATATCGAATATTGCAATGTACATATAGAAAATATATTAATAAAATTTTCAATTCAAATATACAATCTTCATTATTTATTTATATTTATTTATTTATTATATTATAGAAGTGTATGTAGATGTACATAAATTATTATTATTATAATTAATATTACTTGTTGATATAAATCATTCAATTTTTAATTATACAATTAGACAAGGGTTTTGTCGCTATGTTAACGTTTCTCCTTTAGTTACCTGGAAAATAATAATATTAAACTATAATATAAATTGATTCAATATTAACTAAAGTATGCAGATATGGTCCAGTTTTTTTTAAACATATAATGTTCGTGAATAACTACTTACACACGCCTCAAGATATTCAATTCTACGTTCCAGAGTTGTTAGTTTTTCGTTTAGAACTGCGAGTCGTGATCTGCAAGACATATCTACAAAAAAAAATTAAAAGTAATTGATTTAGATAATATGAAAATTAAATCGGGAAATTATTTGCTGTCAAAAAGTAAAAGCAGTAGTATAAATAACTGAAATAAAGATTTGCATTCATTCAAAGTCTGAATATTGAGGAAAATCGTTATGTTAATCCGATTCCACATTAAGCTTCATTTTTATTTATTTTCTACCGACTTTTATTACGTATGTATTACAAATTTTATTACTCAGAGAGAAACTGGAAGGGCGTTGTTTGTTTACAAATTCTCGAATAGCTCTAAGTAGTCTGACAGTCTTTAGATCTATAAATCAACCTTATTCAAATCTGTGTTACACATTGCGGAATGAAATTGATTTTGTTAAATCCATAAACAAATATCATGGAATAATATTAATAAAGTGAGTATAACCTAATTTTTGATTACTAGTGTTGAATATTTACCAAATGAATTGAGGAAGTCTGTTATCTTTTTAATGCTCCCAGTAATCACTTCGATATATTCACGATTGGCCCAATCTTGTTGGATTTGTTTCTGAATAGCCTCTCGAGGAATCGCAGCCATTATTTGTATATTATCAATAAAATCTTTCCTCTATTATCCAGAAAACAATATTGCTGTCAGAATTCACAGATATTTCTCTGAATTTCTGAAACCACCCGGGACAGCGGCCTTTTGGGGGTTATTTAGTTCCTAAAGTTGCTAAGAGATTGCATCAAACTAAAACACTGATTTGTGTCGCCATCTTAAATATTGTCAACCAACTATTCAGACTTGGTATTTTCCAAGTACACGTCAGAATTTTGACATTTGAAAATGTGTCGTAGTTTAATCACATTTAGTGATAACAACATCATGTATTTATGATTCGTTGGTAAATATAAGTACATTGTCACATCTGATAATGAAATTTTTTTTTTAATACAAAAAATTTACATGTTGACAAATACGTTTGAACACATTCTTCTTAAAATTTAAACAAATATTTCCAGGTTAGGTTAGGTAAGGTTAGTTCACTTTCGTCCTTCTATAGTAGACCGTGTTTTTCATCGTGATTATTTAGATACTATCTTTAACACGATGTGCTGATATAAAACGACAGATTATAACGTTGATTTATACCAATCGTCAGGCTTGAAGTTATTCGTCACGTATTTTATTTCACACGTAACATACGTAAGGAGGTTAAATATTGAATTCGCAACATGTCATCAGTAAAAGCAGACAGCTGTCAAAATTCAAAAATGAATCGGCAAACCTCAATAGATACGAAATGTGAGTGATATTTGTTTTCGAACTATTTAATTTTTAATTATTGAATTCACAGCGTTTTATAATTGGAAAAATTGATTTTGATTCTCTAATATTTAATATATTAAACTTAGATAGTTTTTTACTCTTACAGATCCAAAAAAACTGGATATTACAGAGCCTGGATTATACGCGTATGCAGCAACATGTTCATTAACATTAGCCGAATTATTTCCAGACCCTAGCGACTTAGATTATAATATATTTTGTGTCAAAATGATATGTCAGCATTTGAAACTTAGCGAACGTGTAGAACCTGTAATGATTCATCTTAGCGAAGGAAAAAGCAGTCAGACACAAGATGCATACATTGATATGCTTTTGGAAGAACCTAAGTTGAAGGGAAAAACAATATTGATAGTTCAAGATTTGGTACTAATGGCTGTGCATAATGGTAAATATGTTGTATATTGGTTTTTCATTCAAATACTTATCTGAAAATGAGAAATGAGAAATTTGCTTCACATCACATGCTATAAATACTGAAAGAATTTAATTTATCATTTTGTATACAGTAAATAGAATTAATCGTCATTCATAGATGAGTTCCAACAATATTTTCACCAGGAGAAAAACCAAAAAAAAAAATTTTACAGAAATTTTTTGGGTACAGAAGATGTGTGAATTTTAAGATTTTATCATGTAGAATCATTGATAAATCATTTTTTACAAGACAGTGATATTAGTCTCACTACACGTAAATTCAGGTATCATTTACAATCATTACCCAGTCCCTCATATATCTATATAAATTAGATGATAGACAAAACGAAAATAAACAACACTATTTTTCTACGATTTTTGACTGTCTAGAATGACTAATAAGTTGTAAAACGTATATTTCATATGAGTTTTTTTTTTGTGTTTTAACAATTTCATCAGGGATTGTGTCAGGTAACAATTTTACAAATCTTATTAGCTAATGGCATATAGTACGTAGTTTATAGATTATTTAAAAACAAAAAAAAATAAGAAAAATTTATATATGTATATTTTTCTCAACATACTTTTTATCATAGGTGAATATGATTCTAGACAAAGGGTTTTAGTAAGACGAGTATCTGAGCTACTAAATGTACCTTTTCAATTAGTTGAATTCTATGAACATTCTTTGGTCAAAATGTTGAGTGAGAATCATAACGTTCAAACAGAGTATGTATAAATGTTAAAATACTTTCGTTGCTTTTTCATTTTTTTATTTTTTCGTTTTCTTGAAGCCTAAAATTCTAAAGCACGATTAAAATAACATGCAATGTATGTTGTATATTTTTATAGCTTTGTACAGTTCTATATAAAAACTCTTCTACCATTCCGAAATCTTTTCATATCCTCAATTTAAATTACCAACCAAAAGTCACATACTTGAAACCAAATTCTAAGCATTAAAAAACATGATTTGAAAAAAGATAAACCCAAATGGGTAAACACCATAATAATTTAAAAACACCAATTGATATGAATATTCCATCCTTGATAAGATGATTGTGCTTAGCCTGCTCTTAATGATCTAAGATCAAAGCCTAGCATTCATTAATTATCTTTGATACAGAGAAGAACAAAAAGAGACCGAACGACGTGAAAAAGTACGAAGAATAAAGAGATACGCAGCTATTGGTTTAGCGACTATAGGAGGCGGTACTTTGTTGGGTTTAACCGGAGGTTTAGCAGCACCATTTATTGGCGCCGGTGTTGGCACAATACTTGGAGGTGCTAGTGCAGCTGCACTGGGCAGTACAGCAGGTATTGCGATCATAGGATCTCTCTTTGGGGTCGCAGGAGCCGGATTAACAGGTTTGATACTAATTATTTAAATATTTGTAATTCTTTCTGATTCATGTTAATCAAATGTCTGATTAATTGATTAATTGATTAATTATCCCGTAGGGTATAAAATGAAAAAACGTGTTGGAGAAGTTGAAGAATTTGAATTTGAATCTTTAACACTTTCGAGTTATGGAACAGTGGATCAACAGCTTCATATTGCCATTGCTATTACTGGCTGGTTGAATGATGACGAACCTGACAATGTTGTCAGGCCTTGGCAATGTCTCTCTGTGTCCAGAGAGCAGTATGCTCTAAGATATGAAACCAAATATTTAATCGAAATGGGACAAGCGCTTGAGTACATATTGAGCATGGCTGTTTCTTTAGCTACGCAAGAGGCTTTAAAATACACAATTCTATCCAGTGAGTGTGAAGACCAGATCGTCTACATTGTAGATAGAAAAAAGGAACTAAACACACACACTAAAAGCCTAATGAAGCGTTTTTCAATCTAATAATTAACCAACCTTTGCTTTCTCAGGTCTGATAAGTGCTGTGGCTTGGCCTGCTGCTCTACTGTCAATAGCATCAGTGATAGACAATCCTTGGTCAGTGTGTTGCCGGCGCAGTTCGGAAGTTGGCAAACAATTAGCTCACGTTTTGTTAACAAGGCAGCATGGTAAGAGGCCTGTAACATTGGTGGGGTTCAGCCTAGGCGCACGAGTGATATATTACTGTTTGAGAGAAATGGCTGAAATTGGTGGAGGCAAAGGTATCATACAAGATGCGATATTATTGGGAACACCAGTGACAAGTAAGAAAACTGAATGGGAAAAATGTTCCAAGGTAGTCGCAGGCAGACTTGTTAATGGATATTGCAGGTACTATAAAATGCAAAGCAAAGAAATGGATTAAATTTGTTTAACGAATTTATGGGTTTGTTTCCGCTTTTTTTTCTTTTCTTTTCTTTTCTTAATACAGTGGCGACTGGCTGTTGGGCTTTTTATATCGGACTTTATCAATGACTTCGGGGGTTGCAGGATTAAACCCAATCGATAGTAAAAGGATTGTGAATATTGACTTAAGCTCCGTGGTTGGGGGCCATAGTGAATACCCACAAAAATTACCGGAGTTAATGAGTCTCGTTGGTCTGAACACTAAAAAACCAATAATTCATGATACTGAAAGTGGTATGAAGAAATCTAATTCAGAAATGCCGTATTTGGAAAAGGTTTGATTTTAATAAATATCGATTCGATTTTAAATGACAATACAAAATTTACTGTGATGCATAATCTTCTGTATTTTTTCAGACCGAAAGTAATTTAAGATCATCAAAATCTGAAATGTGCCTACCTTCCAACAATTGCCTGAACAAAGAAAGTGATAAGCCGTCCAATTAATATTATAAAACAGGTACAAAGAATATTTAATATCAATTAGTTTATGTGGATTCAATGACTCGGGGGATTAAAATATTTATATTAACTAGACAAAGCAAATTAATCAAAGTTCTAACAGTCATTCAATCAATTTATTCAATATTTATCCGTTTATATAACAAACCATTAAGCAGGGCCTTCGAATTCAAAGCACAAACTTTGCAGTTTTACTGAAGCTACGACCATGTAACAACAATATACATATGTATAATTGTAGAAACCCACTTACAATACTGAGGTTTGGAGAAAACATATATTATATTTAAGAGAGAACCTATTTGTCACCTTTTATACCATAAAATTATTCAACAAGATTTATAATATACTGCAATTAAGATTATTACCATATTGCGTGAAAGTTGCACATGCAAATCCACGAAATACGTACAAAATAGCATTTTTATCGAATACTTTTGACTCGAGCTTAAACCAGTACACTTAAAATACTATCATAATTATATATAATAAATTTGTGAAAGTTGATGACCATTATTTGAATGTTTCTTTGGAAAAGAGCTTCAGTTAATTGAATTATTAATTGTACATTTTATATCTAACGATGGTTATCGATTTCACGTGATAAAAAATTGGAAATTATATTTTAGTATTGTATTAATGAGGAAAGAAATTGTGTCACAAAATTTAGTATTAATGTTTTTCATAAACCATTAGAAAGTACCTGCCAATTAATAACGTTCAAAAGCGGCAAAACAAAAGGAAAAATAAAATAAAGAAACAAATTGTAAAACTGATTATATGCCACGCTTTGATAAATCATGTAAATAAAATTAAAAATGATATATTACAAGTTCAAATCAGAGTTTTCTACAAACACGCATCGTACTAAAGAGACTGAAATGATGATTCCATGATTTTGACGAAAAGAAATGTGTAAAATATCGAAAATACTGAATGAAAATTTAAGAAATAGTGCGGAGAATGGAATTTTAATTTTTATAAGAATGAAAAATTCACGAAAACGACTATGGTGTACTATTCCTAAATATAATATTTTTTAAATACATCTTTATATTGAATTGCTTACTCCTTTCGGAGTCTAGCACTTTATACAATGCATATTATAGCATATCTGATCCAAAGTATTTACTGTATGATAATTGTTTAATGTATGTAATCCAAAAAACAAAGAGAGAAATTATATAGATATATTTAATGTTATATTCATGCTTTGTGCATAAATTTAAATAAAATCGAATTTACCACAAAAAACTAGTCGATTAATTATACATATTATTATCATTATAAGGTACACAGACAACTTATCTGCAGAACATCAATCTTAATCTCAATACAGTCTATGTATCTTAATGATATCACAATCTGAAACACCACATGTGTCTCGTTTCCAAAGAGTTTTATATTATATTATATTGTATTGTATTATAGTAATGATTGAATGATGCGTAAAGTAGAATAAAAACTTCATAATTATTAACAGTAAAATAATACGAAGTTACCCCATCTCTTGTATAAATTCTTCAAATAGAAAACTTTTGGGCGTTATAATATGATTGAAAGAATATTAATAATAATAATAACTCTGGACAATCTATACAAGTTTTCTGTGAAATATAAATATCTATATATAGGTATGAGTATACATATATGTTTCACTCTTTTACAAACTACAAAGAATTGTATTAAAAATATGTATTCATACATAATCAAAAGTAGAATAACATCATTTTTACTTTTATTATATAACTATTATATTTCACAAAATTACGCAAAGGTATAAACATGTGAATAGTTACTTGAATTGATATAAAGTTTTTCAGAGCTGATAGTTGTCCAAATAATACTTCTCAAAAGTCATCACATACCTCAAAAGATAAGAAAGGACAATACCATACAAGTTATTGGCTCACAAGGTAAATTTTGTTGTTTCTTTTTGTGAGTTTTTTTCGATTATAGGTTTTTTTTTTTGTTTTTTTTTTAAATAATACGACAGTTCCTTTATTGCATATTGTCCACCACTAAATTTTTCAAACGAGTTTAAAAACATAAAAAATAAGAACATAAAAATAGTTTCAAATTTCAAATGATTTTTAAAATCAGTCATCGCTTTGGTATGTTACTATATATTTAGCATACCGTCCGGAATCGTGATTCGAATAACCACTCAGTCCTTGTACAACTACAAGTTTATTAAACGAGTCACAAAGTGGTGTGGCGGCTGAAACGGTTGGAAAGAACATATCTGCGCTATAGCCTAGTCGGCGGTAGTCACAGTTATATCGTAGTGCCATAATAAGTTCGGCGCCGTTTCTAAGCGGCATGAAGTATATCCTCTGAAACGAGAAAGAAACATTTTTTTTTTTAAATTTAAAAAATGGACAGTTGAAAATTAATTCATAGTCATAGCAAAAAAGAAGGTTTATGTGTAAAAATGACCAGTCCTTTGTCTCGCATATTTTTTACTTGAACTATTTGTCACATTGTATAATTTCAGTGATAAGATATACAATTGCGATCTTTATCGGAGTAATTAGGTATGTACTATGTGTAATTCAAAGTTCGATCTTTGAAGCGTCGATTTTACGAATTTAATATAAAAATCATGCATTAGTCGAATATTCTGCGGGCTCATAATTTATCTGATAATATTTATTTCGTTATTATTTAACTTCAATGATAATTTTACCGTCCTTTACCGCTTAGAAACTGTCATTTAATCAGTGTGTAATTGTCCTGACGTAATGGAACATAAAAAAAATAGTTAATTATGCACGATTATAAGCGTATTATGAATATCTGTAGTGTATTAGTACATACGTACACCATAAATATAAGGTATACATACATACACGCAGTGAACAAAGAACCTATTATACAATGTATGCAAAATATATTGCAATGTAAATTGTATGCGGTAGTTGTCGATGATTTATTGTAACCTTCGATAAGCAAAGAACGACATTACTATGTATTTACCTCTGCCGGCGAGTTTTTTTGCATTTTGTAGATCAAGTATCGTCCATACTGATACCGATTCTGTACTCTGTGTATCGACAGAATCTGGTAGCCGTCGAAATGATCTTGGATGTTTATGTACTCATCAGAATACTGGGATAATTCGACCAAGTGATGCGGCGTATTATTATACGATCGCTTTTCCCACGTATTCGGTAATGGCACATATTCGTACATTTTAAATAAAAACTTATAGTCTCAAACGAACAACGAAAGCAGCGTTATTAGCACCTTGTATCAATGCCGATCACGAAGTGTGGAGTTACGCTATCGCGAAACGTTCCATTAATTTATTTTTGTGTTTGTTGCGCGACTTGAAGTACACTCCCTGAGTTAGCTGATGCGATGAAGAGCGGGGATTCACTTTCTGCCCCTCCTCGCACTAGGTATAAACAGTATCCAATTTCCGCCGAATAAATAGTAAGTCAAAATTGATAGAAATCTACAATAATTTTTCATTATAAGGACATGGACTGGACAAGTATAACTTTTACTTAATTTTTATACAAAAATTGTGTCAAATACATTACTTTAGTAAATATTCCCCGTCTTATAAATAAGATTATAAAAAGCAGACGACAACTTGTCCATTGTCCAGTCCAATCAGATCGTTCAAAGACTTGTGTGAATGAAATGCAAAATGGCGGCGTACTGTTATTCTTTTTTTTATGTTAAAAAACGCCACTGTTGAATTTATAATAATTTCATGTTTTGAAATTTGAAAAAGGCTGATTAAATTACACAGATCAGACTGCAACTCGGGGTTAAGACATGAATAAACAAACACGATCTCTCATTCTCTACACGGCTTTATTTCCAAAATTACTTTGCTCCAAGGTCATAGATTGTTTCCTTTCACAATGTGAATCAGACCCTAACCTCAAAGGCGTACATATTCGTCTTAATCTTAGTAAATTCAAAAAAACGATTTATTTCCTAGGGTCTATTGTCAAACTCTGCAGTAATTATAAGTTAAGAATACATGCACGTAGCATTAAAATAACTTAACTATTCATATTGGTACAAATCGTCCCCAGAATTTTCAATATCTTCGTCATAAATATACTCCGAAATTTGTTCAATTTCCGCGTTTTTAAACTCCTCGATTTCATCACCTCTTGGCAAATCTTTCGTCAATTCTTTAGGCGATTTAGGCATATTTCCTTTATGAATTCCCCGCTGTTTATTAAGTCTTGATCTTTCCTTATTGAAACGATGTTTTTTCAGTGCTGTTTGTATGTCGAACTTTCTAGGTCTGGGAACAATATAAGTTTAATCCCAATAAACCTAAGCACAATTTTTATCTATTAATAATTCTTCATTTCTTATAATACTCACGTCACGTCCTTGAAAACTTTCTCCTGCAATAACACTATATCGTGTCTAACATCCGCCAAAAGAACCAATAGAAAGTCAAAACTTCCCACCGAACTTCTGGGCCCTTTTGGTCCTCGCTCACCACGGTCACCTTTGGCTCCAGTTTTACCTGGAGGTCCAGTGGGCCCCTGTTTTCAAATAGAATTTCATATAATTCGAAGAATTAAGTTAAAAATGAAGCAATTTCACAGCTTAGTCTTTTTCTAACTGAAAATATTTGAGTATTTCATAACAAAACGTTATTTTAGAGAGACCTAGATTTGACATCATCTCTGTTATTCAACTCACTACTGGCCCACGCTGACATTTGCAATAGCCGTTATTAGTCTTTGCAAAAGAGTCGAGAACTGAGTAAGCCTGTTCATTCTCCATGTGTTCTAGAGACCGAAAACTGTCCGAATTAACATGTGGGCTGTTCCCATCAGCCCCTGGAAATCCCCTTGGGCCGGGAGCCCCTGAAACTCCTGGTGGACCCATGGGACCTGGAGGTCCAGATGCATAACTTGATAATCTGATTGCTGTACTAAGAGCAACGAATTTTTCTTGCAGCTTTCTCACCTAGAAAAAATTACCCTTTAACAATAATCGATTATAGTTTTAGACTTGCGAAGAATTCAATGCACGCTTTACCAGTGAAATATAGATTATTAATTTCTTTCAAATTAGTTCACCTTATCATGTAGTCTTAGAACTGTGTCGCAGTTAGCATAGCACCTTGAGGCAGCAGCGATTGTGTCACCATTTGGCGTTGTTATTTCTTCACAAGTCCTATTATCACCTCTTAAAACAAATCCATCCCTACATCCGCATGAAAAGCCACCAGGATTGTTGACGCAATTTTGTTCACAATCAGCTAATCCCTCCGCACATTCGTCTACATCGATGCATACTGGTTTTAATCCCAGTTTTTGACGCTCTGGGTTGAATCTGTTGAATTAATGAACATCAGATCAATGGCAGTGGCAGTTTCTTCAGTTTTTTGTAACATCTTTGAAGTATTATGATTTAATGTGTCCATTTAATACTTGTATCCATCCCAACATGTACAAATGACTCGCTGCATCAACACGCTGCATTGTTGTTCACATAAATTGAAACTGCACGGGTCTGTGCCTTTGGGTACACACTGACCATTTAGCAAAGTGTATTCAGGGCAGCAATGGGCTCTTGTACAATCCACCCAGTCGTTTTTAACACCTCTGCATTTGTATCTAGTTCTAATCACATTTGTCGATGGACATTGAAGAGTTTCTGATGCTGAAGCTGGTAGGATTTCATCAAGAGCATCCAAGTAGTATCCTTCCTCAGAGATAACGTCGTTTTTATCGGTATATTCCTCCTGAGAAACCGATATTATCAGCAGAAGGCTGAAACTGTTAAAAAACAATCCATCATCAAAGCTTCAAAACTGAAAAACATTATTGAAACAGAAAATAATACACAGTCATTGATAACCGAAAGTCTTTATTCTGTACTCACATGACGAAAAACCCTGTGTTCATTTTTTGATAAGCCGTCGCATCGATGGCATGATAATGATCTCCTGAAATAAGCTGTTAATGACTCAAACGTGGATAAAAGATATTCAATAATTAATAAAAGCTCCAATTTATGGGATTATTCTGTATGCTTTGCTTCTTTTTAATTTTTTCAACTATTTTTCATAGTTCCACGGAGTATTGAATTATTAATTCAAAGTTAGAAGACTGATGAGAGAATCCAGGATTACTATACACAGAGTGGATCGAATCTCAACTGTGTTACGTAAACTATTCAGAACAGATATACTCTCAGAGGAATTTCTACTTCTCAAGAATCAACTCCAGAGAACAATGTACCCTTTATATTAACGAGCCAGTATATATTGTGTTTAAGTGGATTTGAGCAAAAACCACGAGTGTTATGTCTGTATGAGACTTTCTGGATTATTTGTCAAAATGTTATAAAGCTTTTTAAAATTTATACTGCTTGTATGATTAGAGGATGTATTAGAATGTGGATTTTATTTGTTAAAAACGACTTATCGCGACTTTACAACTTTCAAGTCTTACAACTATAACTTTCCAACAGTGCGTTAATTGTGTTTTGATTGAAAAAAAAAAACTAAAACGTAAAATTCCTTGCTACTATACTATGCCATATTATGCTTGGTTTAATTTCATTTAACTAGGCTACTTGGAAGT
This sequence comes from Macrophya annulata, assembly GCA_963924015.1. Classification (NCBI taxonomy): domain Eukaryota; kingdom Metazoa; phylum Arthropoda; class Insecta; order Hymenoptera; family Tenthredinidae; genus Macrophya; species Macrophya annulata. The sequence goes on from OZ001262.1 coordinate 4,451,947, forward strand.
TAACGTTCTCGGATGTTTCCGGCACGTATGTACACCCTACGACTGAAATAGTTCTACAGTTTTTTTGTCCTCCTTTCTTTAATAAACGTAAAATAAACAGTTTGGAATCTCATCGTATCTCTAATATGCGTCTCGCCCAGGGTATATAATACAAAAAGATGAAGAAATAGGGTATAAAAATCAGTTTTATTCATTATCTCAAGCTTCAAGCATTCATTCAACCTAAATAAATCCGTAATTAGAAGTAAGCCGGGTGTGTCGTTGACGAAGCGCTTTTTAAATAGCGACATTTTTTGCCGCAACACGTGCGTTTCGGGTTCGTAAAACTTCGTTAATATCCGTCTCGACTCGTCAAAATCCGGAGATATTCGGCGTAACATAAAAGTTCGTATATTTCTGTCATCAGTTTGAACATCACACATGTGACGAAGCTCAAGATTTACGTATGAATTGAAAGGATTTTTTCAACACGGGTGTATATTTTTATTGGTTATGATGATGAAGTGCCGATAATGATAGGCACATCGATTAAAACAATAAATTAAATAACAAATTGAATAATATTCATAACCCACGTCACAGTTTTTGGGCGTGACAATAACCGGATATGTTTCATACGTATTAAGTGATCTAAATCCGACTTACACGTAATTTAATAAGTGAAAAATTTCAAAGTAATGTATATTGTTTACGAAGCATGGGAAAACAGTGGAGCTACTTTACATTCCTAGCATGGTTAACCTATCTCATGATATCCGGTCTAATTTTATTCACACGAGGTTTTCTACTCAATCGAATAACACGTCTTGAGGCATCAGACTGTCCTAATGAGATAAAAACCTGCAATTTTAACGAAGATCAAATTTGCCTCGGAGGTATAAACCATAAGATTTTATTCAAGGACCAAGAATCAGCGGCTAAAACATGTCTAGGAAAGCAGGCAAGAGTTGTATGGCTGATAATAGACGCTCTGCAGTACGATTTTGCGGTATGGAACGACAACATTACTTCCGATAACTTTTCCTACCATCAAAACAAGCTTCCGGTAATCAAAGAGGCCTTAAAAAACCACCCAGACTACACAAGGTTTTATAAATTCATTGCCGATCCTCCAACCACTACTATGCAACGTCTTAAAGGTCTGACGACCGGATCATTACCAACCTTTATAGATGCAGGCTCAAATTTTGCCACGGAAGAGATAAACGAAGACAATATCATAGACCAGGCTTCTTCTCAAGGTGTTGTATTCATGGGTGATGATACTTGGATGGGTTTATATCCCAACAGATTTATCAGGCATTATGCTTATCCATCTTTCAATGTCTGGGATTTAGACACAGTTGATAACGGAGTAAGAGATCGTATATTCGATGAAATAAAAACAAAAGACTGGTCGCTGCTGGTGGCTCATACTCTTGGAGTGGATCATTGCGGGCATAGATTTGGTCCTAATCATCCAGAAATGGAGAGAAAATTAAAAGAAATGAATAATCTGATCGGAAGATTGATAGATGAAATAGAAAACGATACTATGTTGATTGTGGTCGGTGATCACGGTATGACTAGCACTGGTGATCATGGTGGAGACAGTAGGATGGAGGTAGAAGCCGCGATGTTTGTTTATTCGAGAATTCCATTGCTAGGTAAAAAGTTTGGAGAAAATTTGGCAGAGGTTCATCAGATTGATTTAGTACCAACTTTGGCTTCGATATTAGGAATCCCAGTGCCTTTCTCCAATCTCGGTACATCTATAGTTGATATATTGCCAAGGAATTATCAAAAGAACACAAATCTTGAGGATTATGAATACGCTTTACATTCACTTTGGAGTAATGTTGTACAGACTAAAAATTACATTGAAACATACTCTTCTGAGAGCTCGTTATTTGGTGAGGATAAGTTGGAGACTATTAGAGGAAAGTTTGAGGCCATTTATAAACGTGTTAAACACGTTGATAGCTTTGAAAATTTTCAATCATTCGCTACTGATGCTAAAGACTATTTAAAAATGATCAGAGATATGTGTGTCGAAGTTTGGGTACAGTTTGATTCTGACTTAATGTCTAGAGGGCTCGTGCTCATGTTTTCTTCAATATTTTTTTCCTATTTGATAGTCGATGGGGTACCCAGAGATCGTATATCAGAAATATTCGAATCTACTTTTCTTTACACCTCAGTTCTCGCCAATATAGGAACAGCTATCATTGTTACAATTCTTTTCTTATTCGAATTTATCGAAAATTTACAAAATACTGTTCTATTCGCTACCGGTATGGTATCCGTATTCATATTTGCAATGCTAGTTATACAGAACTGGGATATAATCTCTACAAATTGGTATAAAAATCAAAAGAATCGTAAATGGCTAAGATACAGTTCGAGAATGATTATGCTCTTGGCTATCAGCGGGCTTTTTTCAAACAGTTATATCATTGAGGAAGCTCTAGTCCTCTGCTTTCTTTTGCTAACTTTGATCTGGTTAATTGTTTTCAATGTTAAACACAGCAAGATTGAAAATTTGGAAAAGAAGTCGAAGTCCGGGCTAAAAACACAGCTTTCAACAATTTGGATCTTGCTAATATCACTAGGCCTAGTAGCTTCGGTTTTAGTCAGATTTTCAAGTTATTTTTGGACTTGTAGAGACGAGCAACACCGGTCTTGTCACATATTTGAACTCCGAAAACCTGGCACAATAATCCACGAAAGCTCAAGTCGCGTTGTAGTAGTAGTAACTCTAGTAATAATAGCACTATATGTAACAATAGTTAGAATATGGTTACACAGCTGCGGAAACTTGGCTGGATTTTCTTTCAACGTTACTGCCGCACGATATTTTCCCGTTATAATTGTCGTCTGCATGGGTGGTTATTGGATACTCCAACATCTTCCAAGGGATGCAAAGATCAAGTTTATCAGACCTTGGCAAGTCGATATGCTAACTTGGGTCGTGTATTTCTGCATTATAGTAGGAATCTTGTTGACATACCTTCGACCGCTATGTGTATATCTTGTACCAAAGAGAAAAGAATCGTTAAATGTTTACGGCAGAGAGAATATCATACCGCAACTTTTCAATGGAATGAAGGGGCTCATTTATAAGAAGAAGGAGACTGAAACGGAGACAACACCAGTTGTCTATGGCCTAGGCACTGTTTACAGTGCAACTTTTGTCACTCTGAGCGTGTTTTTGACTCTTTTATGTGCTCTGCTGCTCGGGAACACTTTGGCACCAGCGATTATCATCATGTATGTTGTTTGTGCCTGTGTCTTGGGTATCACAGCTATAGAAAGATATCAGCATGCTACAAATATCAGTAAGGATTCAGAGATCGAGAAATAACAAAAATTAATTGCCAATATTCGTATTAACAAAATTTTTGCCCTTTTGTTTCTAACAGACGAACTTTTCGACGTTCCAACTCCTTCTTTACTCTGCTGGTTCCTGATTTCTGAATACTTTTTTTATGCTACTGGACATCAACCAACATTTCCAAAAATTCATTGGGATGCTGCTTTTGTTGGTACTGGCGGAATATTTCACACGAATATTATACCGGCTGCACTTATAGGTGGGTATTTTTACATTTCATATTTATCATTTTTTATAAAACTGAAACAGACTGTCTAAATTAAAGAAACTTGTTTTTAATTAGGATTGTAATTACATGTAAAACTTGGATTTGAATTTGAAGCTTATCGAGAGCTGGTAGAGTATATATCATTATTTGTATAAATTTTGTACAATTTAATCTCATATTTTCAGGGATAAACACGTTTAGTTCTCAAATCGTCGTGGGAGCAATGTTGCCAATGATAGTAATGGCTCCTTTCACACTTTATTTCATGTTTCCAAGTATTGCTGCAAGTAAATTTCTACCAGAAAAGGATCTTAGAAAGGGTGAACTCCTGCTTTACGAGTGCGAGAACAATCTGCTTAGCACAGTATTTACAGTTTCGGCAAAATATATGCTTTTTCACGGAATTCGAGTAAGTTACATCGCTTATTTACAATCCATTCAATCATAGATTAACTCAACGATTTAAATCTCCAAGACTTTTGCATAAAATAAATGATAAAAATTATGCGATATGGATGTTAGATGTATTGTATATTTATACTTGATTATTTTCTTTTTCAGACGTTTGGCTGCATGTTGGCTGCTACAATATTCTGCAGACATTTAATGGTTTGGAATGTATTTTCACCAAAGTTAATATTCCAGGGACTATCATTTGTAGTAACAACAGGCAGTGTGATAATGTCCTTTTTATTACTTATAAGATTACACCATCGGATTGATAAATTGTTCACGAGAATTTCAAAGACCAGGTGATAGTAGTTAAAGAATTTCATACGTCTGAGCAATTGTCTAACAACGGGTACGCTTTTAACACGTTTATTACGTGACTATGTTTCAAAAAAGAAAAAAAAAAAATAGAAGGAAAACGTTTGTCATCAAGGGCTTTAAACGCGCTAATATGAACGTATAAATTTATCGTAATGTGACTTTGAACATTTTTTTTTTTTTTTCTTTATACCATCAAAAATGGAATGAATATTTGTTACGTTTTGTCCTCATCTTTTTATTTTACTATTAGTATAAGCTGTTCATTTTTAAGGAGGATATGCGAACACACTGCCAATTGCATTGATGAATGTTATTCAAATTTAGTGCAAACTAATAGATAAACTGTGCATAACTGTTAGAATTGCACTGAATTCAATCTCGTTTCAATCCTTGTTTGAAAAATCTCACAAATTGTAGGATTTAGAATTAAACTGGATAAAATAATAGTATATACATAGCTCATTATTTAATATCTTTATCGTATATATACTCCGCTAGTTTTATGATTCAGACTATGAGCTCATAAGCGAAAAACAAAAGAAAGAAAAAAAAAAAGGAAGAAAGAAAGATACCAAAAGCTATTTAGTATTAATTTATTTATCGAAATAGACACTCTACGTTTCATAGCTGATAGATTTGAGTATTAACGTAAATTATTAATATTTAATAACTAAGTTACGTTATAAAAAAAAAAAAAAAAAAAACTAAAATTGCTAGTCACCGTTGCAAAGTGTTAACAAAGTAATGTAAAATCATTTAATCATTATTTTTTACAGTTGACTTTATAGATTTTATAGTTAAGCCACGTGTGATCAGTGTCGTTACTTATGACACGATATTTTCATAGTTTAAAAAAAGAAACTTGAGTATCATGTACGTACTTTAACCAGTTAACTCAATATTCGATTTACTGGTAAATTACTGCTTTAAATTATTCAACAAAGACACTATAGTCTGCTTGATCGTATCATGAGTGTCGATAGATATTATTTACGAGATTATTATATAGATGGAAGCTCAAAATTATGACAATATATCTAAATGATATATACATATATTTTTTTTCTGTTCATTATTATGGAGTAGTACAAATATTATATTATGTTTTACATATATTAATATATATATTGTTTGACCAAAAGACTATAAAATTTTTTTCTTTTTTTTAAATTTATTAATCAGCCTTTCCTACAAATAATACATAAAACGTTTTAAATACATTTATAACAATAATTTTCATTTTTTCGAAGTATCGTAACACACTGACGCTATCCTGCGTGCAATGCATTGCTGATTGAATTAAAACTTAGCAACGCACTTGATGCAGGATTGCGCCCTTATGCTGAATCATCTTATGTTGAGTTTTTCAAATTTGAATATGCTGTTTCTTCTTTATTACAGGATAAATATTCCACATAGGTATGCTTCTTTCCCTATGGTACAAAAAAAATCAAATTTACGATTATTCAAAGTTTCAATATTATGTAGAGGAAAATAATTCCGAAATCCGGTATCTTAAAATGTAAAAAAAGAAAAAAGTAATATCAAACTCTTTTTTTTCTATATATGTGAACGCTTTATTATTTCAATTTCGTATATTTTACATATAGCTTGTTTTCATTTACACTATATACTACTTTTTTTTTTTATGGTGTGACTAGATAATATGCTGCGATTATTTATTTTATTTTATTTTTTTTGTCATCATTTATCGCAATGACGAATTTAATGATGATGATGACGATTATTGTTTTCGTACTCGTTTTCCATAGTCTTTGACCAATCTTGCCACTTCAGATAATCTTGATAATCCTGTTTACCCTGTAACATGTAACGGTTTAAACAATTACTCATACTTATATATCTATAAAAAGGTTTCTTGAACACTGACATTTTATACGTCTCTTGTTGTCGTGTCATAAGCGGGCATTTTTATCTGAAATCAAATGAGATTTAAAGTACATTTTTTCTTTGCTTTCACGAAAAATTTCATTAGGTAAGTACCCGAAATTGACCGGATAGAAAATTATCCGGAATTTTTTGTTTTTTATTTTCAAAACTAAAAAAACCCGCTTAAAAATTGAAAATGTTATGAAGAAAAAAAATAACTTACGAGTAATTTTACTCCTCCACCCTCATGACCGGGTACAGATCCTCCACCAGCTTGAATCGACTGGATGGTACCAGGCGGAAGGCTTTGATAACCCTGATGCATTTGCATTTTAATAGCCCTCGAATCTTTACCAGAGGCAAATGTATCGTCTTCTGCAACATTTTGTTGATCGATATTTCGAGAGATTTCTTGATTTTCGTCTAAATTTCTCCTCGCAAAATCGCCTCCTGGATATGCGACCCAAAAAGAAGAAGGAGATGCGGGTAAAGCGCGTGAAAATTTAGGTGAAAATCCTTTAGGTCCTACTTTGGTCAAGCCAACTGTATTCAAGTCGTTTAATTTTGCTTGAATCGCATCCAAAACTGATATATTAAACGTAGCATCATCAGGCTTTACTGTCGTCGTTATCTGCACTTCGGTGTCAGGAACATCTTCCCCTGAACTTGATATAACGACTTGATTAACAGCCAAGCTAACGTTCGTCTGTAGTTCGGTTAACATGTCGAAAACTTGGTCAAGAATTAACATTCTTCGTTTATAAGGCAGAGTTCCTATATCAGATGCTGTTACTGCAGGACTTGGCCAAAATGGTGAAGTGAAAGGCTTGAAGGGTTTACCCCCGGGTGACGCAGGAGCGGTAAGATTTTTCTGGTAGATTATTAGTTCGTTGAAAGTTGCCATCATATCATCCTTCAATATCCCCAGCTCTCCAATTATAGAATTAACGATTTGATCTTTGGCTGTTATTACGGCCTCAGGATCAGCCAACGATCTAACTGACTTACCGGCTCCGTTAAAATACGGGGAATAACCGGCTCCTGAATAATCCAAAGGCAAAGACCTCGCTGAGGCTGTTTTTACGGCAGGGAATCCCGCGGATATAGATTCTTCATAGGTCAAAGTTTGCGCCGGGGAATCACCCGCTGTTGTAGAAGCGTTCAGTTTCAAGGAGTCGAATAATTTGTCAAGAAAAATCCCCACTTTTGCGTTATAAGAACCTGGATCAGGGACTACACTTTCTGGGAACCAGAATCCTGGAGGAACAATCGTGCTCTTTTCGGGCACTGGGGCTTCCGTGTCTGCAGGTGATACCGTGCTTGTGGCTAAATTCTTGAACAGAGTATCCAAGAACGCTGATTTCTTGCTCATGAATGCATCCGGCCCAAGAACACCACTTGGTGGACCAAACATCGGGCCCATTGGTCCGTACATTCCAGGTAAATACTCTTTAGGGATAGAATCATCGGCGACCATTCGCTTGGACAAATCTTTCGAAGATTTTGATGTTGACGCGTCTCCTGATGGCGCGAAGATCTTCTCTAAAGAAGATTCCGCTGTTTCTCCAATTTCTTCAGGAATTACTGTTATTTTTGGATAAGGAGGCAGCGGTTCTTTGGTAGTGATTTTTCCCTCAGGATTAGTTATGTCCGTAGATGATTTCCCATTATTTACAATCGCCTCTTTCGTCGTCGGAAGATCTGTTGATCCAGAAAATGGAGAGACAAGAGGATTTATCTTCGGGCCCAAAAGACCTCTTCTAAAAAAAGGTGGACCGTTAGCTGCAGCTGATGGATCGGAGATACTTCCCCCGTAAAATGGACTTTTTGGACCAAATGATCCGCCAAACGGGGGTTTGGAACCCATTGGTCCAAACAATCCGCGTTTTAAACTGCTGGATGTACTGTCAAAGTAGTTTGTTTTTAAGTCATAACCGGGTCCGTACAAACTTGGTAAGTTGCCATTGTCCACTACGTCGTCGGATGGAGATTCCGTATTCACTTCTTCCGGATTGTACAGACTTCCGGGGTATGCGTATGGGAATGTGCCATACCCTACGTAAGGTGACGGTGGACCAAATCCAGGTGTTCCAATTGCAGGACCCATTCCACCGAATAAATTACTCAAAAGATCAGTTTTTTTCGATATCATTATTCGAGGGTCTACGAATTTTGGAAACATCGATGGCTTTGGGATGTACGGTATTGGGAAGGTCGATACTCCTGACATCGGAGGCGGCCCCAAAGATCTTTTGAATACTGAAATCATAGATATATTCATTAAATAATTGATCGGAAAATTAAACGAGTTAATTTAAAAAAAAAGACCTACCCGGTTTGCTGACGAACTTGGCCCATGGTGCTTCTGATGGTGGTGGCGATTTCCCTGAAGTCAGGGTAACGATAGCCAAGAAAATAAAAGTAGATTGTAGTTGGTTCCCGATCATTGCTGAACTGTGTATTTGATTCGATATTCTTTCGCCTTTTATATCATTATATTAAGCTGTAATCCATGCTAATATATCGTTTCGTTTATTTTTTTTGTATACTTATGTATACCAATTAGGATACATCGATAGACGAATGCTGCTGGTACCGGCTGGGAATGCAACCTGTTGCAGACTTTTATTAATATAATCCGCAACTCATTTTCACCGGCTACACTTGCGGATTAAAACTCCAACAGCTGCATTTATTTCTGAGGTATAGGTATTGGTAATTTTTTTTTTCTTAATAAAATAATTCGCCTTATTGTAAATATATATAGATTTCTGTTTTACTTACTATTAGTTACCGAAGTCAAATAATATATTATAAATATTATAACTTATCATACGACTATTATTAATTTCTAATATTTATTTATTTATTTATTTATTTGTGATACACCAGGTATATAAATTTTATTTCAAATACGAAAACGTATAAGCTCTGACTATTGTTTACGAAACGTATTTAAAAAGTTAGACCTTTCATTTGTCAACAATAATATACATATATCGTCAATTGTCACTATTATTTCGCTGAGCATTGTTTGTATTCAGAGATCTGTCGAAGCTAGCTGACGTACGTTATACAATTTTGTTGTAGAAATATCTGAGTAAAATATTTTATCAATATTAGGGAAAAATATATTGTATAAATAGGTTTAAACAGCTACTTTGTAAAATTGTAAGTACACGCAGTGATTATTTCAATATTTTTTTTCCACTAAAAATCATTATTCATCATTTCTTAATCCCAATTTGACTCGCGAGTTACGATCATTGACAATAGCTTATGTATTTTTTATTTTTTATTCAACTTCGGAGCCATTTTTAACAGGTTCATTAATTTTTTTAATACTATACCTATCTGTGTTATATATATTTGTACTTTATAGATTATTTTTTATTCTCTCTCAAGTTTTGATACAGTATTTATTAATTATGCAAATTCTGTCAGCTGTACTATATACGTATAAGGTATATGAAGCGTTATTACAATGTAGAATTCAATTGCTGCATAGAGTATAGCACTCGTGATAGCAATGCTAAGCATACATTGTAATGACTGGAGTAGAAGATTCAGTTTTTCTTTTTCTAGAGATTATAAAACTGCATAATCCTGATTTTTTTAAATCACTTCATCGCAATAATTATCTAATTAAAATGATTTATTAATTTGAATAAGAATGAAACTTCAAAGTTTTGAACTTTTCAGGTAAAATCAATTAAGGGGATTTTAATTCCAGAAAAATGACTATGTTCGCATCTCGTAAGTGACTTTCGTAATAATTGAATAAATTATTTATCAATTCTTCATGAAATTTAATTCGAAAATCTGCAGCAAATAAAAGACATATATTTTTTCTTTAATTTATTTCTCGGGTTTAGACGCCCCTGGCGAGGTCATAGATGCCATAAGACCAGACCTAGAGGCATTTACTTCGCTATGGACAGCCTTGAGGGTGAATTATGAAGGTACGAACATTACCAGAACCGTAGCACGTCTTCTTCACATGTATCAACCCGAGGAAGGAGTTATAGCTTACGAAAGGCTGCTCAGAACGCTCTTCGTTCTACTCGAAGATTTCGACAGCGATGGGCTTCAGCTACTCGTTTCTATGGTACCACCGCCTAAAGGTGTCGCCGACGATGTTATCAAGGAAGTTTTCAATAGAGCAACGGGATTCGTGAGGGTCGACGCCCCGATATTTCATAAAAAGTTAGGATTCATCCCATTTATTTATTTATTATTATTATTTTTTTTTTCTCAATTATTTACATATCATTTTTTAGATCCGTAATTATAATTGCATTTCCTATTTAATCTTCTCCTTTTTAGCACCGATACGAGTATAGCTGCATCAGCCCCAGACTTTCCTTATCGTAGACCCGAATCTCAGCCCTGTTCATCCACAGCTATCCTAAAATCAGAGGGCGTTTTTCATTCGGAAAAATTATCTACCCCAGATACTCAAAAAAATCCTGATCCTACGATTCAGAGTGATAATAACGGCCCAAAAAATAGAATGAAAAAATCACCACAGGTAAACCGATCGATCCTATCTGTACCTACCAGTTGTACTTCGGGCTAATAAAAATTAACGATCATTTTAGATGATGAGAAAAAAATTATTTTAACCTTTTTTCAGATAATGTCTCAAGAATCGAACGAAGTTTTTCGCGGCTTTCCACCGAGTGAAATTTACAATACTCAAAGTCACGTACAAAGTATAAAAAATTTTTACAGACCATCAGCTAGTTACGCTTTCCCGCAATCTGGAGGGCAAAATTTTATAAATTTTGGTCAAATAGTCGGTCAAAATTCGGGTCAAATACAGCAGCCAATTGGGACGAGCTTAGTAGGAGCTGGATATCATCCTAAATGGTTTCAGAGTCCTTATTTGATACAGAAAAATTCTTATCCAGTTACACAGTACCAGGATTTTTATTTGAAGACAGTGAATAATCAGTTCGTTAAAGTTCCTGCTGCAAAAGTGAACAATTTTCATCAAACGAGCATGAATACATCTCAGGCATCATATCAGGTCGGTTATTGATCTCCGAATTATTTTTACTTATTTTTTTTATATGCGATGATTATCTCATTATTATTCTGATTAAAAAAATTTACAGACTTTGTACAACAGCCCGCACGACTATATGAGAAATCGAAGTAATACAGTGACCAGTGGTTTGCTAGAGAAAATACAACGACATCGTAGTCTTCAGGAAGCAGCTATAAAAAAAATTTTAACCGAATGCGACCCCTCGAAAAATTCAAACGCTCTTTCTGTCCCTCGAGTATCTGATACCGATGTTAATACTTCGCAAGAAAAAGTTGAATTTAAGATAGTTGATGTGAAACTCAATGCTGGAGACCAGGGGCAAAAAATATCCGAAAATTCAACCTTGAAACAGACCAATATCGGTAATAATTTGAAAACATACAATTCAAACGACCAAGCTGCAGGTGGAAATGATATTTCTGGATTTATCGACAATGGTGACGATAAACGGGAAAATTTTGAAGAATTTGCAAAAGAAGTTAGAATGAGACAACGGGCTATACAGGAAGATATATATAAAATGGATGTTGTTCGAAGTGAAGAATTCGCTGAAGAAGATCCGGAGGTCAAAGAAGAAACTGATAACGTAATTGTAAAATTTTTATTTACTTCATAGGATTTAATTCGTTCACAATAGCAAAAGAAACAGCAGCGTAACTAGAATAGACTAATAAATAAGGTAACGGATTTTTGAATTCGCAGTTAATAAAACCGGAAATTCTAACAGCGAGTGAAGAGCTGAGAAATAGCTGCCAGAAGTTTATCGACAGAACAAAAACCGAGGAAGTGATTGGTCAGTGAAATTTCAATATAATTGAAAAGAATTCTCTTAGCGTGGGGTTTAAAACTAATCTAAAAAAAACAAAAAAAAATTACTCTTTCAGAAGTCCCGATATTCCCGAAGACCAGGGCATTGAATGAGATCCACGAACAGTCTGCACTTTCGCATCCGTCAGAGTCAAATTTGTGGAGACTTTTAACTTCCAAAAACGTTTCTGGGAAAAATGATACCGCAACAACTAGAGACGTAGCTCAAGAGGAATTAGAGGAACCCTTAGTGCAGCAGGACATGGATATTTCTCCCGTGCAAATCATTGCGACTGTGAAAGAATCATCTGTTTCGATACCGAAGCGGGTAATCCGTAAAAAAAAGCCGGAAATTCAATCTACGAGACCAAAGGGCCAACGAGCCGTTGAAAAGGATCTCATGATTAGCCATGTCGCGAATCTTCAGGATGATTTAAATCTCGTTAATCGTGAGAGTGGATTAGAACCGGATATGGGAATGAAAAATAATCCGCAACCAGAGCTGACATCGAGGTATATACGGTGCATGATTAGGAGCGACGATCACGTCTTAATTAATACAATTTTATACTACATATAAATCACAATTCGTTTTTTTTTCAGATGCCCATTATCCACCACTCCGAAAACAACATCTTCTTGTAGCATTGGTCCAGCTACTACAATGGCCGAATTAGCTGCTTACAAAAAACAATACTACGATGCATTGCTGAGTATTCAAAAAGCGAAAGGTGATTTTCAGAATTTGATATTCTATTTTATGTCATTAGATATTTACATAAATATGTGTTGTCGATTTTTTTACAGCCGCTGTGGCAAACTCTTTGGCAATTTCGTCGGTGGGAAATTCGCCGGGTTTTGACCCGTATTATTACAACTATCTTCAACAACAACATCATCAAATTCTTCAACGTCGTCAACACCAAATGCTTATGGGTCAAGGTTTTTCTCAACGTCAATCGATGACTGCTGCAACACCTTGGTTCAGAACTCCCAATTGGAGATACCCTGTTATCAGTCAATCCACGGTACCTCAAAGAGTGAGTAATATATGTTTCGATATAATCCCCGTTATTGTTACAATTGTGCTGTAGCTTTTTAAATCCAACGTTGATTTAAAATTTTTTTATAACAAAATTGATTTTTTATTTATTATACCTTAGAATTGAGAACATTCCATGAGAGTTAATCTTTTATTTAGTTTACAAATTTCTTTTATCAGCTAATAATACTCCATGACGATGCTTCTTTAATAATATTTAATGAATTGACTCCTTAGACCCAAATTCTTAATCCTTCTTCTCCGATGTGGCCTCCAGGTGTTGGGTGAGTTTCTAATATTATATTTCATCTAGTTATGATTTTATTTTTATTTTTTCTTTGATCTGTATGAATACAGTTATTGCAAGTGAATTGCATATATCTTATACATATATTTCGATTGATTATATTACTAAATCGATGAAATTAAATTCCTATATTTAGATACTTGGGAAGAGATTCACAAAATGTGACTGCATCTCAAAGGCAACAGTTGAGTGTTGTCCAGGTATCGAAGCCCCCGTTAAAACGCAGGAAACTGGAAGAGATTGTTGGAAAACTTAAAGAAACTGAGATAGTAACAGGACAAATAATTAATGATAAATAATAGTATAAGGTATAATTGCGAAAATGAAATCCAAATGAATAATATTTTATGGAAGCATATGCATAGAACTATACTAAATATTATATATTATCTTAGGTATTTTTCATATTATAAATGTGTATGTATTATAATTATTTGCATTGATTACCATTACCAGTAATTTTATTATAATTTATGTTCAATTTTATCAATGCTCTGTATATGTATATTAATATTTCTTGATGATATCCTACATACATATAGTTTTCGTAAAATAAAAAAACCGATTAATAACAGCTGTGACCGTTGTATGTTTCGCGAACCCTCCTCTTCCCGTCACTCTTTATTTTAAGTAGCTTTTAAAATAGGTGCAGGGCGGTGAATCCGTAGATTGAAAAAAAAATTTGAATACAGCAATACAGTCGTGCACGAAGACGTGGATTCACGCACGTAACTATACTTGCGTGCATAAACTTAGTTTCTAAAAATTTAAGTCTGAAAATTAGGAGCCTGGTATCAGGAGAATATCTGATCCAAGGAGGTGTGCTAAAGTTTTTGGCGGGAAAAATCGAGAGCGTATACTTGAGCAAGCATGCATTCGTGTAGATGTGTCTCTATGCATGTCTCATTTGGTTACAATATTTAGAATTTTTGAAATTTTAAGTCGAAAATTGCTCCTGGTATCAGGAGAACATCTGACCCGAGGAGGTGTGCTAAAGTTTTTGGCGGGAAAAATCGAGAGCGTATACTTGAGCAAGCATGCATTCGTGTAGATGTGTCTCTATGCATGTCTCATTTACTTACGAAATTTAGAATTTTTGAAATATTAAGTCGAAAATTGCTCCTGGTATCAGGAGAACATCTGACTCGAGGAGGTGTACCGAAATTTTTGGCGGGAGAATTTTTCATCGTACGGGCAAGCATGCATGTATACATGGCTTCATGCATTAATGTATACCTATGTGTACATTTGCGTTATTCAGAGTACTAATAATTTTAAGTCAAAAATTGCTCCTGAATCCTGAAATAAAAAGTCGCAAGATGGGAAAAATGAAAGAAAATAATGAGCAATTGATTATTGGTATATGTGGTAATTTATTGCTGCAGCATCGATACAAATGATACACAATATTATCATTTGTCAAAGTTATTGATAATTTAAAATTATTTCCTAAAAATTAATATGTTTGTAAATACATACGTAGATATCGCAACTGTTTGAAATTTTTTATTTGTTCCCTGGCATATACTTACAAGTTATCTTAATATAAATTACATTCGTATTACAATAACATAATACCTAACACATCTATTTTTACAAAGAGTTATACATATACATACTATACTATACACTCATTCGTCGTTGCAATTGGAACAGAATTCTTGCTGGGCGAAGATGTTCGGCATTTGATGGAAGGTCATTCAACTGTAACAGAAGAACAAATATTATTTATTATAATATGACTGTTATTCAGTAAATTACTCAAAAAATTAGACTAGAATAATCTTCTTACATCGACAAATGCATCGTCTATTTTGCGATAACTCCTCTGCGTTCGTAGTACTTCTATTGAGATAACTGTCACGGTTGTATCTCGTTTGCGCAGCCCCCATGCTAACCCCGTGACAGCACCCAGGTCACTGATCCCACGACAGGTGCCCCTATCCAAGTTCGCCACTCTCGCTATCGGATAGCCAAATGGTATCGCCATCTCGCAGTTGAATTAACGAATTACAAATTTACGATTGCATATCATAAGGCGCACTAATATTAGCAGTAAAAGATGGCGATATTATCTTGCACCCCGGTGGCTAGAGCCACTGACTTTTGTAGGGGCACTTGTGGGGTCAGTGACGCGCGTGGCGTCAAAGGGTAATTCGTGGGGGAGTACGTCAACGAAAAACGCCGAAGTTTCTAACCTGAATGCTAGGAAGTAGATGAAGAGACTCGATCATATTTATTTTTGAGATAACATTTCAAATTGTAGGTATGTGTAACATAACATTAGCGATAAATGATTTTGTATTGATGTCCTAACAATAAATTCCCAAATATACCAATAATCAATCGCGTCGTTATTTCCCACGTTCCTCTCCATACACAACTCTCTATTTCACCGATCAAATTAGTAACTACGGAGCCTGTGAGTCTCTCGAATTTTTGGTAACGAACATTTAGTCCTAAATTTTTATAAAGAATTCATCCTGAAAATATACCCTGGCCAAAATAGATCACCCGGTATAGATAGAAGGATGTAGAGAGATTACTATTGATTTATTTATAAATTTTCACTAATTGGTTTTGGATGATTCATATAGACTATAATTGTCAGATAATTATTCATACGACTTCGGAATTCTCGAATAATCGATGTTGATATATCTAACTGCAATATTGGAACAGGTTTTGAAGCGATGATATCGGTATGTCGCGGATTCTTTTCTCCATCAACATATTATACGGTCAAGAATTGCCAAGCGGATTTTTAAAAACGAATGAATCTAATTAAGGCCCAGACACCTGCTGGCAGCTCTTACGGCAGGATTATAATAGTCACAGTCAATAATATAACGATCCAATTCTGAAGATTTAATAATCTTTAATAATAGCTGTTTAATAAAATCGACTTAAAATATATTTATAAACAATATTTACATACATGTATAGGTATATTACCGTAATAACGAGATAGTAAAATTTAATCCCGTTCACATTGAACAGATATAGGTATAGTATCGTTGAATTTTGTCGTTAAAACATTAAAGTTACAAGTTTAAATTAGCGAGACAGAATTTGTGATAATTAATAATACAAAGAAATCACAAAAATCTTTAATAATATTTGCGAAAAACAAATTATACATACGTAAATTTTTATAAGAAATTCTTTTATGTTGCCGCAAAGCAATATACAATATTCTCAGAATTCAAACCCGTCTACAATCTAATCAGATATTTGTGTAATTACAACAACATTGAAAGCAGCTGCAATCGCTATTTAAACATTCAATTAGTCGGTGAAATTGTATATTTACATATACCTTATATCTCTTAGATTATTTTAACGAGGGTAAAGCGAATTGCGGATAAAAGCCCTCCAGCATTGTGATATACAGACTTGAGTAAGTTGAGTTCTCGTTGTATGCAGAAGCCAAAGATCGGATGTAAGTTACGCTGCAGTAATATTTTTTTTTTATATCATAGGTATAAAGAGTGCAGTGTAGATGGATAAAGAATTTGTTTATGCGACCACAACTGCTACGGAATTACTTGAATTTCATCACACAGTTAACTCCTAGTGATACAGGATGACCCATAGGTCATATGCTATCAATCAATGTTCTTTATTATTATTCAGTCGTAAATTCACACACACACACATCTCGGATCACGTACTACGTCTCTCGACTTGGGGATTTTATAACTTATATCTCGTATTCACGTAATACTATAACAATATTCAATTGTCACATACCGATTTAATTTTCGTTTTACTATTTTTAGTCTAATTATTATTAATAGAATTCTAATTTTCTGGTAACAAAATATAAATCTTTGAGAATACTATAATATGACAAAGATGAAATCGCGACGTAAATTAAAATTTTAATAAAAACTTCATGTAATTCGTCTAAAATTTAAAGCAAAAAAGATGCATGATGCAGATATATGTATATATTAATGTTATTCGTATTTCGCAGTTAAAATATCAAGTGACATTAAATTTAAACGAATCTGTAATGGAACTAACTAACTATAACAGGGGAGAGACCGGAGGATTTCAATACATATTACATATTATACATGCATCACACATATTGAAACCGGCAGCAGCGGCGTACGTTGATAAGACTGGCTATTCACTCCCGGTTCAGTACGTCGAGAGTTTTCACGACGAGATCATCCGCGGGACTGTTAGCGATTTTTTTTCAACGTTGTATACATATACCCAATTCACAATTCTATGGTGTTTAAATCGGATAAAAATATGACCACATTTTAGTGATTTAGAAACCCCCGAGAGAAAGAGGGAGAAATAAGAGGTAGACGTAATCGTGCTGCAGTACGCGTTACGTGTTAGAAATTGCTAATGTCAATAGCAGCGGATTAGACAAACCGCGTGTATACATTGAAATTCGTATATTTTACGAAATGTCGTGTGGTGCGCGATTTATACTTCTTTTAACAGTCTCGATAATTTGCGTACAATCTTCTTTGGCTAATGCTGCTCACCCGCACAGGTGAATAAAATATATATAATTTATTATCTTTATTTTATTTATATATTTTGTAGATAAAATCGTTCCAAACAGAATCAATTTTCCTATAATATAAGTTCGACTCTGTAGTATCTCTGAAATTGTATATTATTATAAGGAATTATAAGTATAAGATTAAAAAATATCGTTGAATAGGTCATCGACTGCATTTTTTGCTAGAAATTTTTTTATAGACCACCAGTTATTAAACATTTTGTATTATAACTTGATATCGGATCAAATAAAGATTACAGATAAACCGTATTGTAGTGAAATCTGATGATAGGTATCGAAAGCGTTTTAAAAGTATTATATAAAATCATTTTTGAACGCTGCCTGAGCAAAAGAAATAAAAAGAATAATAAACTGGCTCTTTGATTCATAAGTTGTAGACGTGTCTGCGCTTAGCGCGCAAAGAAAACAATTCTGTCCGAAGGCGGATGCAATTATCCGACTATTACTCGTTAGTAAGGTAATTGTTTTAAATTGTCAGCATCATCTGCGTTCATTGCGCGAACATTATAAAGTCTTCAAACTAATTTTAATATACCATATCGCTATAGAAGCGTTGTCTTTCAATAGAGTTATACCGAAACGTATATAATATTGGTACATCTCTACCAACTCTATTTTCGGTCATTTTTACACCTATGGTATACCTGTCTCGTGTTTAATATTCGCTAAAACGAAATAGAGAGTTACTACAATTCAAACCGCGATTAGAATCTCTTTTAACTATGATGTAACCCGCCAAGCAGCGCTCAAATTGCGCCTCATGTACCGCAACTTGATACGCATCGGCGAATTCCAAACTACATGAATGAAACGATAAATGAATTCGAATTACCGATTTTTTTATCCCAATTAAGTGAATTTTATTCAACATTATAATTCTTGTAACAATTTAGACACTATATTTGAAGAATTTCATGCAAATTAGTAAAATAATATGAAGATATAGACCTCAGCGATCACATTGGCATGGAATCCCCTATACATGATTTTTATTTATGTATGGCATTCGGTGCCAAATTACCGGAATAGAATTAATAATGATGAGAAGCTATTCAGAAAACGGAAAAAAACTCCTTAGTTCCAAATTAAAATTCAGAGTCACGTATCTGTATGCAACATAAAGAGAGTAAAGGACTTGATATGAAAAATTGAATATAAACTGGTATTAACAGGGGCTACGTCTTCACTGCACCAAAGAGGCTAATTGCTGGAGAAACAGAGAGTGGATGTCTATCGATTCATCATTTAACCACGCCAGCTCATGCTCAGTTAGAGCTTCTTACCCCTGTTGAAGTTGTTGAAGAAGAAGTCTTGGCCACTACCAGCATTACTCTTCAAACTGGTATAAATAAGTTAACTTCATGCCATTTCAGTTTCACAAAGTTACAAAATTCGGCTATCTTTCACCCTTAATAATTTCTTAAAATTGATTATCTTGTTATGAATCATTCAGGAATTGATACATGTATGACTTTCATAGAATTAGCTTTAACGTTTGCAGCTGCGTCAAAGTTCAATGTTCTGGCATCAGGCGTTGCTTATCAACACTTACAACTGATAGCTGCAAGAAAACTTGCTATGATATTATGCAGCAGCTGTATTTGTTAATTACTGTTCAATAAACTAGTTTGAGGAAAATTATTTCACAAACAGAATTATTGGTACAAATGTAAATTACTTCGCGGATACCGAATCGTCGGCGTCCTTGTGGCGAATAATAATTTGTTAATGGACCACTCTCCTGTCTCCCTCCGTTTGTGTTCACCACACTTTAAATAAATTGTAAATTGAAATTGTCCCTACATCCTGCGGGCGTTCAATTGGACAGTATCTCCCTATCCACAGGGGAAATAACCCATCGCCTAACGTGCGTACAGTCTATTTACAGGCATACAGGGTGCGTCGAAACTATACATCAATGGAAAATTTTCAACAGTTATTTAGGTCCGAGTTGTATTGTCGAAACGTTTGTTTATGAGATGAGAAAGATGTTTAGATTGATCCAATTACATAAATTGCATTCAATTGATTCAATTTAGTTGAAGAAAACTGCGACAAAGAAAGTATACGTCAATTAGACTGTAAACATGTTTGTACCATGCATAGGTTTCAATAATATAAGTCATATTCGATTTTTGTTATCTGAAAATGGACAATTAGACAAACTCAAGCAATTTAAGATCACGTATTTCAGGTGTCGAAATATGTCTAGAACTTTTGGTACCTCCGACAAAGTACTCTGTAGCAAGGCTCCGCTTGAAAGTCAGATTTGACAAACACCCAGACTACTCGATAAATTCGGAAAAGGAAGTCTACATTGAACATGATTCACACCTTACATTTGTGGAAACAGATAAGCCAGTCTATAAGCCTGGACAAGACGTGAATATTAGAATCTTGACGGTGAAACATGACTTGAAGCCATGGAAAAAACCAGTAAGCAATCACCACATATATTAATCATTTTATGTCAAGAAAGCTAATTACCTGATTCATTCAGATCCCGAAAATATGGATCGAAAGTCCTGCCGAAGTCAGAGTCGCCCAATGGTTGAATGTTTCTACGGAACTTGGATTGGTGCAATTAACATTCCCTTTGTCGCCCGAACCAAGCCCAGTGAGCATGCATGGCATGTCATACTTACTTCAAGTTGTACTTCTGAATCCACAATAAATTTCTTATTTTCATTAGGGAATATGGAAAATCAAAGTAGAGAAAAAGAAATCGCACCCACAGCTTATTCACACAACAACTTTTGAGGTGAAAAAATATGTTCTACCAAGGTTCCAAGTGTCAATCAGTCCCCCAGGTTATATTTTAGCTAACGCAGAAAATGTAACTTGGAATGTTTGTGCTAAGTAAGAATTATGGAGAATTTAAAAGCTTTTCTCAAAGAGAGTTTCCTAATTCATGACAAGTAACATTCCATTATATAATTTTCCCCAACAGATACAGCTACGGCAAACCTGTGAAAGGATCGCTTCACCTAAAATCGACACCGCAAACGCCTACTTGGAGACGAAAGCAAAACCTACCAGAAATCAATTACCTGACAGAGGTATTCAACATTTATGCATTTATGAAGTTCATTGAGGATTCAATTCAATTTCTTTTAGCTGATATAAGAAACTGTTATTGAATGTTTGCCGTTTCAGCTGAACTCAGAAGATGGGTGCGTCGAGTTTACAGTGACTGGTTTAGAACTTGGTTTAGCAGACTGGAAAGTATCGCCAAATAATATAATGCTAACAGCTAATTTTACCGAGGCAGGAACAGAAGTTGTTGAAACCGCTACAAGCCGAACAAACGTAGTCCATCAGTCACTAAAACTGGAGTTCCTGCCCCATACGCCTCAATATTTTAAGTTGGGATTACCGTATCACGGAAAGGTTTGACTGCCAACTGCTTACTTGGTTTCTGAATGAGTTGTATAATGTGTAATAATTTTCGTGAATAATTATTTCCGGTATTACCAATGATAACTAATTTTTCTATCATACTTTTCTTTATCAAGCTGCGTGTGCTGAAGCAGGACAATGCGCCGGCACCAAATGAAAAGATTCAACTTTGCCTGAAGGTGAGAGGAAAAGATGACTGGTTGAGGGTTGTGGTAGAATGTCGGAATTTTACATCGTCATCGGATGGATTTATTGACTTTATAGTACCTCCGCAGCATAAGAATATTGAGTCCTTCAGTTTTGTTGCAGCTGGAGTCGATTATCCGACAAAATACTACTCCCCAGATAAGAGATGGCGTGTAAGTTGATCCTTGGTTTACAATACTCAAAAAATATCACAAAAATTATTAAATTTTCTGAAATATAAACATGTCCTGATCTACGGATAGGTTTTTATGGATCAACCATCAGCTTACATGGATACCAGTCCTTGGTATTCTCCATCAGACAGTTACTTATCAGTTGCACCTGGATACCAACCAATTGTTTGCGGTGAGAAGTATTCGTTCAATGTTATGTACACAATGCCAATTAACCATGAGATGAACGAACCAATCTCGTTCCACTATTCGGTAAACTCAAAAGGAGATCTGTTGATATTTGGCCATGTTAAACACAAGCCTCACAAGGATTCAATTCTGAATTACTCAGAATTCCGCAATTTATTAGGAGCTATTGAAACACCGGCAAACAAAACTGACCAAACTCATGTTGTACATAGGTGAACTTAGAAATTATTACAAATAATTAAATATAAAGTGAATTATACATAACTGACAAAATCTGTCATACTCATTCATTTAAACTCCTAGATTTCCATTGAGCGTTAAAGTAACGCCGAGTATGGCTCCAGTATCAGAACTTTTACTATACTATGTTCGTCCGGATGGAGAAACCGTTGCAACAACGTATACAATCGTTGTTGGAAACTGTTTTGGAAATAAAGTAAAGACTGCGTGGCACGAAGAAATACAAAGTCCAGGAGGGAAAACTCAATTTCATATAGAAGCTGCGCCGTATTCACTTTGTGGAATATCTGCACTTGATAAATCCACCTTATTTCTGAGTGGTGGAAAAACTAACATGATGAACAAAGATGATACATTTAATCAGCTGAAAAGATTCCACATTAATCCTACTGCCAGCCCTATTCAGAGTGGATTAAATCATTGCTTGAGTATGTTAATCTCAGTACTCTCCGTCTTTCTGAAAGAAATATTAAACATATTTACTTACTAGGACTTACGGTTTAATTATTCATGATTGTGTTCGCAGAAGCCAAAGAGCAATCGCAAGAAGAAGAAGAAATTGATCATTTACCAAGACCAGCTGAAGAAGAGCCACCGTTCTATGATCTACGTAGAAGAAAACGATCAATGTACTATGGACGGGCTCATTACATAGACGCTATGCAGGCATTTGATGTTAGTTACATATGCTAAAACATGTCTAAATCTATTCTTCATATTTTTGAAAATTTTGTTTGCAATGCAAGTGCTGCTTTGATCCAAGATTTTTGTAGCATAAATTTGATTCAGAGGAATGAAAACTGGATAATTTCTTGGCAAATGCTAAATAATTGATTGATATAACGTTTCAGGATTTTGGAGTGATAGTGATGAGCGATTTGACTCTGGAAACTCGTCCTTGTCCCCAAATTCCTCATTTCAGATACCCTCCGAGACACGTTGCGATGAGACTGCACCAGCAAGCCGAATCTGGTAAGTGGTATTATTCAAAGCACATTGATATGTGTGTACTTTGAAAATCGACCACTTACTAATAAATTTAAAAATTTGAAAGTTTAGATGGTGGGCCAATATTCGTAAGACATCGTGCAATGCCACTGGCTTATCCACTGTTAACGTTTGACGCAGCACTGAGCCTGGATTATTTAGATCCGACAGACACTGCTGATGCAGCTACAACCATAAGATCATATTTCCCTGAGACTTGGCTATGGGAATTAGTACAAACAGGGTCAGTAGATATGCGTTCTTAATATACAGAACGAATATCATTTATTTTCATTCAGTTTCATTATACGAGTTGATATGTTGTCAAAATATAGGAAAGAGGGAACAGCAACGATAGAACGTCAATTACCACATACCATAACGGATTGGGTAGGTCATACTACATGCATTTCCCCGAGGCATGGATTGGGTATTGCACCGCCAACAGCGATCACCGCGTTTCAGTCATTTTTCTTAGACTATACATTGCCATACAGTGTTAAACGGGGTGAAATGCTCCACTTGAAAGTATCTCTCTTCAATTACATGCAACACAGTCTACCTGTAAGTTGACACTAATATTAATTACTCATCCATAGTTACACATCAGTAAATGAATTAGTGGATTATTATTCAATACGAAAAGATGTAATGAAATCATAATGAATTTTCTAGGTAAGAATCAAATTAGAAGATGCTAGGGGTCTCGATTTACATTTGTCACATGCTATGGTTGCATTTTGCGTTGATTCAAGATCTAGCGTTGTACACGAATATATTTTGCGTCCTCGTGTATTAGGTGATGTAAATATTACAGTTTCTGCTTCCGTCGATGCTGAGTATCCAGATCCCTGCGGACCAGACACTGTTATTCATACAAGGTTTGTAGATTGCATGTAATTATAATCATATAAAATTTATAAACCAGAAGTAACTAAAACTATATCGCTGTACACAGGGATGTTATAACAAAGCCAATCCTGGTACTACCGGAAGGATTTCCTGTAGAAGTTACCAAATCGGCATTCATTTGCCCAAAAGAATTTATGGATGATTCAGCTTTGACATGGAATTTGGATTTGCCAGAGGACTTAGTTGCGGATAGTGCAAGAGCATACGTGTCCCTGATTGGAGATATTCTGGGTCCGGCACTTGAAAACTTAGACAAGTTAGTTCGTCTGCCTATGGGATGCGGAGAGCAAAACATGGTCTTATTTGTACCTAACATACACGTCATTAATTACTTAGATGCAACGCAAATGGAGAACTCCGTACTCAAAGCTAAAGCCATAAAAAATATGGAAAAAGGTAAGCATTGAATAGAAAAAGAAAAAGAAGAACAGAGAGAACAATTCTGCTAAACTATTGCATCTTTTTTTTTCTTCAACTACTTTTTTCAAATAGCCTTAACATTTAATTCAAGGATATCAACGAGAATTAAATTACCGGCATCCGGATGGTTCCTACTCTGCGTTTGGCGCTGACTCTGCTTCGACCGAAGGATCGATGTGGCTGACAGCGTTTGTTGTGAAATCATTGGCCCAAGCCCAAAATCTTATTCATGTAGATGAAAGAGACTTGAAATTTTCTGTGAAATGGATCACCAAACGTCAACTGGAAAATGGATGCTTCCCGTTACTCGGCCAAGTATTTCACAAAGACATGAAGGTGCGAGAAGGAACGACAGAACTAGAGTGACTTTAAATATGATAGTGAATAGCTGAAACTTAAACAATATTCTTGATAAAAAAACTCGTTTTCATTTATCAGGGAGGGCTGCAGGATGATGATGTTTCTTCATCCGCACTAACAGCATACGTGTTGATTTCTCTACTCGAATCTGGAGTCCCGTTACAACCAGCATTGACTAACAATGCTTTGTACTGCTTAGAAAAAGATACAGCTAGTAATAATGGAAATCCATATACTGTTGCTCTAACAACATATGCTCTTACATTATTGGAACATCCAAGAGCGAATGATAGTTTACAGACACTAATGGGCCTTGCAACACAACACCATGTATGCAAAGAGAATATTTTTATCAGACTTAGTTGATGGAGTTTATAAAGTTTCAAAGTACGAAGTTTATACTTGACTCAACTTTCATGTATTTAATTAAATCTTTCAATTCTATTCGTAGGGCTTATTATGGTGGGAAAATAAGAATAAACCATCCGTAGGTTTAAGCGTTGAAATGACTGCATATGCAATTTTGTCATTGGTAAAACTTGGCGGAGAAACAAATATGGTAACTGCACTTAGGGCTGTTCGTTGGATATCAAAGCAAAGAAATGCTGAAGGTGGTTTTACTTCGACCCAAGATACTGTACTTGGCCTTGAGGCATTGAGTAAATATGCGGCCGCGATGAGCTTGAGGAACACGTATCTTTCCGTAGTGATAATTGCCAACGAAATAGATCATGCTTTTAAAATGCAGAATGAGAACAGGCTCCTGTTCAGGCAAGTTCAATTGCCCGTACTGCCAACAACAGTGGAAATATTTGCTGACGGAGAAGGATGTGTTTTAGTACAGGTAATAATATTGATACATATGCCTTACTTTACATTGTTAATGAGGAAATAATTATCAAGCTCAATTTTTTTTTTTCTTTGATCATTTTTGTAGAGTAATTTGAAATACAACGTACCACATGCCACTGGTTCAGACGCATTTGATGTATCAGTGACTGCAGAGTCTGTAGCGTCCGTCGATGAATGTGCAATGCAGAGAATAACAATTTGTGCACGTTATAAGATGGCAGATGAAGAGAGCAACATGGCACTGTTGGAAATCGGCATGATCAGTGGATATGTACCTGATAGATCGAGCCTGCATGCTCTCGTAGAAGATCCCGGTAACTGTAAGTAATCAGGAATGGTGTGTAAATGATAGCTGTAATAACATGAAATGTTTTATTAAAAATTACATTTACAGTTGTAAAAAGATTTGAGGAGGATCGGGACGTCGTTAGTATTTATTTGGACAAATTAACAGCCCAGAGAACTTGCATATCATTTATTGTAACCAGAGAAAATGTAGTCGATCGACCCGAAGCAGCAAATGTAAAGCTTTACGATTATTATCAACAGGAACTCACTGTATCGGCTGTAAGCATTTTGGGAATAACGCCTTGGTCAAATTATCGATAAGTAATAGATCTCTGTATAAACATTTTTGTTTTTTCAGAATTATAACTTTGCAACTACTTGTAGTAGTGCTGGTGTTATCGAAGGCCCAGGAATCCCGAATCCAATGCCTGTTGAACCAGATGTAAAAACTTCTACAGAGGATAATAAGCCTTTAGCTGCGCCTTCTACTAGTAAAAATGCAACTATTGGCGTAGTACTGCTGCCAATTAAGGCCCACCCAAATGTTCAAGAAGTATCCTCCAAGGCTAGGCACGTTAAAGACATGCGTGACGATCATGAAGTTCCTGAAAATGTAGTCGTTTCTTTACCAATAGTTACTGATAAACCAGAGTCTAAAACTATACCACCAGCTAAGGCTACGGATTTGATTGAAGAATTGAGAGAAAAGATCGAGAAAGTTAAGGAGATCAAAGCCAAAGTTAACGACACAATGATGACAGGTATCGAACCAAAACTTGAAAATGTTTCCTTGGTAGAAAATTCAAACATAAAAATAAACGGCGATGGTTTTGGAGAAATTGGACACGTTAGAACTGAAAACGATAATTCTCTTAGAGAGTTTGAGAAAGCTGGTAATAAAAAAACGGATGAGAATATGAACAATAAACAAGTAGATGGTAAGACGATCAATAAACAGGAGAAATTATCGATACTGAAAACTACCCAAGTAACAAATTAATAATAAAATTATTTCAACACGATTTGTTATAGTTATGCGGGATGTTGGAAGCGGGGAAATGCCAACTGAAGAAAACTTTGGTCTCAATCCATTGTTTGTAGAGGTAGATCATGATCTGGAAATACCTGAAGGAGTAGAAGGGCCTGAGCCAGTATTTGTAAAACCTGACGCAGTGGTTATCTTTGAAACCGAAGACGTTTTGATGACAAAATCGAACATTCAAAATCCCGAACAAACTGAACCAGCTTATGAAAAGTCATCCCATAATCACGACATAGATACAACAGAAAAAATCAGCGAAAATCTTGAAGACGGAATGATTGTGGAACCAGAACAATTTATGATCGATCAAGACTTGGTCCCTTCGACACGTTAGTAGACATATTAAGCAATTTAAAAGTACTATTTTTTACAATAGGATTATACTGCCAGCAGACAAAATAGTGAAAATTTATTAGTTGATTTGTTTTCTAATGCCATGTACAAAATGTTTGATTTGATTATTACGTTTAGCTACAACTTTGAAGAATTCTTGTCCGATCTGTTTGGAGAGTGTACCAAAAAACATTAGCGACATATACTGCAAGGCAAAAAGCGTAGTCAAATTAGCGATCAGACGATTGCGAAAGGCTAGACTACTATTAGATCTTCAAGCAAACAGGTCAACAAGTAGACTCCGGTCTACTATTGACTTAACAATCGATTCAGAATGTTCTTGCGAACTGATAGATACATGTGAGTATCTAAATTACTTATCGTCAAACCGTAGGATTCAAACTCTATTTGGGCAGGAGAATATTTGAAAATTAAATAATATTTACAATAAATTTTTACTTCAGCTGGAGGTTTTGCGCTGTTACTTGATCAGAAGGATGGCGGTCTTGCCTCTTTGGTTGATCATGTAGAACAGCACTTGGGAAACAGCGTTACAATCTACAAGTTACCAAACACACAAGGTCTGCCACCAGAGATTAAACAGGCTCGAGCTTTGTGCTAATCCTTTAGTGGCAGAATTAAGAAACTTTGTAACTACATAAATACAGATGAAAAATACGGTCTTACAGAGCTGTAAGGACATCAGGTACATTAAGCACTCAAATATAACATAAGCACACATAATAGTCTATAGTAATATCAGATTAGTTACGTCAAGGACTGTTATTGTCTAAAATGCGAGAAAGACGTATGTGTTTATTTCTCTGGATATTCAATGCTTCACAGTTCATAAATACCTAATAATACGAAATATTAATTAAAAGTATGTTATACATTTTGGAGAAGATTATTTAATAAGTCTCTTGCAGGTTTAATTTATAAAATTTCATAGTTATTTTATATAAAATATATATATAAAAAAAAATGTATACAGAATAAAAGAAGAAAAACCTTGTTTGTTATAATTATAATTTTTTTAATGTGTTGAATAATAAAGTGTAAATAATAATGTCATAATCTCCCATAATTGGTGATAATTATTTGTGACAAAGTGGAATTCACAATAAAATAAAGGAGAATAATAAGTGAAGAGAAAATTAAATGATCCAATAACTTATATTATATATCGTTTGGATTATTTATAGGTATCAGAGATTTGCTGTAGAGTTTTTATTATTTATTTTTTTCATTATATCTTTCCACTGTTACCTTAATAATTATTACAAGTTAACAATCATTATCTTTAGATATTAATTACATTAAATATTAATTTATTACCACGAATCGACGTATATGACCTATATATTGCAAATATCTAATCTATACCAGTGCTTGGAAGGTACTTTTCGTCAAACCATTTTTTTTATTTATTTATTTTTTATTTTTATCTTTCGTCTCGATTTTCCTTAGCCTCTTCAAATCATTTATCTTATATTTTAACATTACAGTCTGTAATTGTAATAATTTATCATTTGGCTTCGTGAAACCTCTAGGAAATTATACTGATATTATATATTGAATGATAAATTTATATTAAACAAAAATACTTTGCTGTTACTTCTTATATTCTATTAGTTAGGTATTAATATTTCATAGGATTGCTCTGTTCTTGAACACTATTATTAAAAAAAAAAGAATAAAGAACGAAAATTATAATGAGAATAGAAACAACAACAGCGACTGCACAATATTATACAAGGATACAGAATATTTCACACGCACACCCCCGTAAAGCCCAAATAATTTTGCAACAGATTAATAAATCATTCGTTTTTTTTTTTCTTTTTTACGCATGAGCAGACTATACACTATCATCTTCTTCAAAGTTAGGGCAAGAAAA
Organism: Macrophya annulata; assembly: GCA_963924015.1. Taxonomy (NCBI): domain Eukaryota; kingdom Metazoa; phylum Arthropoda; class Insecta; order Hymenoptera; family Tenthredinidae; genus Macrophya; species Macrophya annulata. Next base: position 4,481,252 of record OZ001262.1, read on the forward strand.
ATGTATCGAAAAAAAATATATTATATATATATAGGTATATGTCTCTGCGGGTAGAGAGTGGGAGACAGACATCGAGCCATGAAAAACATTTTTTTTTAATCGTATGTAACTTTCAACTATTCCTACTTAATAAGCTAATGAATCTCTTGCTTCTTCGTGTTGCATACGTGTTTTCTTTCTCAAATATAAAGACCTTTAAATCCACAAACCTTATACCTAGAATATACGTCGAACTTATTTACAGTGCTCCGAGTAATAATTTTTTATTTTTATTATTTTTTTTTTATCTTCATCATACAAAATAACTTCGGTAGTACTACTACGCTATGTGTGTATATGCTAATAATCCTTAATCAAATTTTCAAACAGGTTTTTTTTTCTTTCAGTTTCCTTGGTTTTTTTTTTTTTTTTATTATTATTTTCTTTCGCTTTTTTATAACTGTTTCCCATTCTTTGATGATTATCTCTTAAATTAACTCAAGTTAAATATATGCTTTAGTTTCCTTATTCATAATGTCAGAAGTCATAACACAACATTACGATTGACTACAAACATAGACATTAGACATCAGTGAACGCTACACGAATTTGTTAAATAATTTATCTCATATTTAAGCGCCATCGACGTTGGAACAGTCTTAATTAAATATTACCATCGCTTACTGTTCATTGTTTATTTGAATAATTAATAATACTCTCAGCGACAATTTGCGAACAAATTATTTTAACTGAATAATTTATAATTAATCAAACTTTACTGCATTTTGTATTCATAATACTCAGATTGTTGAGAAGACATGCCGATATGTGAGAATGCTAGCGCTGGACGAATGAAATTAATGTAAAAAAAAAAATATACAGAGAATTTATAATATCAATACTACGTGTGCATTCGATTGATACAAGGATAAATGTAATAAGAATAATCAAAAAGAATGACAAATTTTTAATTCATTATACGTAAAAAATCTAAATCCAGTGCTAGCAATATAGATTTTGTTTGAAAATTATAAATAATATTAGTTGATATCCAAGTAACGTAGTCGTGATATGAATCAGCATTTTAAATGCAATAATATTTGTTCGCTTATAATGATAGGATAAATTGTGTCGACCTTTATAATATATGGATATTTGAGGGTAATAATTATTCGCTTTAAATTATTTTTGTTATTTATTATTTGTCTCTACGCTATTCTAAAGTGGCGCGATTAGTTATTAATCTTAAGTTATTAATATTTAACATCCTAGACGTTTCAGTTATCACGTTTTATTAATAACAATATACAGACGTTTTTTTTAATCGATTAGTATTGTCCGTTTTTATTTATTTATTTTATTTTATTCTTTTTATTGTTCAAAAAACTAATATAGCAAATATGCAATATAAATGCAATAGCTTAGTAGAAATTAAATAACGTTAATGAATTATACATAAATAATTTGGCAGTAATGGAAACTGAGCTTTCTCAGATGAACAGATCGATCAAATTCACGGAATAGTTTTGTTATTAGAGATATTTATGCAGCAAAAAAATAAAAAAATAAAAAACACTCGCTTCAACAATAAATATAAGTAGTCCATGAAAAAAAAAAAATCAATTTATTTTTATATGGAATCAAACGACGCAGAAATCTACGGATATTTGTACCTAAATTTTATCAATTCATATAGTAAAAAAAATTCAGTTTACTTTCTATAAGAATAATACATAGATACACCCGAACACCTCGTAAACATCGCAGCCTCTTTATACTTTCAAATAAATGTAAACTTCGGTGTTGTTATTGATTATAAATATTATTCTGCTTTAATAATTGAACACTTTCAACTTTCAGGCAAGCAATCATCTTAATATCTTCATATGGATTGTTCGTTAAAATAACAAAAAAAATTATCATCTTATCCACATTTCTTAATATCAGATGATACTATAGTAGCATTTGTAAACTTTCTAGTTGGAGCAACGATACTTCAAATTCTATCAACAATATTAGCAGATTGAGATGTAGATTTAATGAGCAACTAATTTCACAGGTTTAAAAGAACCATGTATATTCCAAAGAGTTGACTTATGTAGTTATTTATTTATTTTTTTTCATTTTTCGTTTGTCAATTTGCTCACGAATGATAATCCAATGAATTTTGAAATAATGAAAACAAAAACTGTATGGAATAAGATCAGTACTAAAAATATTATACAAAATAGAAAAGTAATATGAAATGTATAGTTTAATTGATATAAAAAAAGAAAAGACAAAGTGAAATCAAATGCAGGGTCAAAGTTTTCAGTTTTGATTATTGTTCTCTTGGTTCCTTTTCACTCTTTACCATTTATCCAAAAAAAAAGGAATTCAGTTCAAATGTTAGTAAATTTTTGGCGCAGAGCAATCATTAATGGGTCCGCTAGTCTTTCGCAGAGCAGTACCCCTTCGTATTTGATCCATCAAAGAATCCCTGACCTGCAGGGGATCTAGATCCACCATTGGAACCCTATTACCCATTATTCGTCTAACGCTAGCCGATCTATTAGCGGCATTGATTACCGGATTTTGACCACTTTGTTGCTGTTGAGCCAGTTTAGCATTCAAAGTTCCCAAAAAGCTAGAAGAAGCTCTAGAATTTCTGTTTGATTGTTGTTCAACAGAGTGTCTTCGCGAGGACTTTGGACTTCCGCTATTAACGTTAGCATTTGTATTGCTGGCTACATTATTAGGCAAAAGTGAAGACGGGACAAGCTTAGCGCTAAGTACGGCCATAAAGCCTTGTCCAACTCCTCCTGGGCCTTGACTAGGCACTTGACCATAGGTTTGAGGTCCAGTTAAAGTTGATAAAGATGTACGATCTTGAGAATGTGAACGTATTGTACTGGTGCGGTCTATACTTTGAGTACGCCTTATTAATGTATTAGTAGTTACTGTTGTAGATGCGACAGTAGTTGCTACAGAATTATTATTCTGTTGAGAAGTAGCTAGTTTTCTAAGAAAAGAAGGACTTGCTGGTGTATGACGAAGCTCTGTAAGTGTCCGGACGGTTTCTGACACAGAAATCGATCTGTAAATAAAAAAATACTTGAATTAAAACCGTATTTCGATTATTTCCAGATGTGTTTATGTAAAACATAACATCAACTGACCGTTGCGGAGTAGGCGTTGGTGTAGGAGAAGTACTTTCTAGAAGAAAAGCTGGTGGTGGTGGTAAATTGTCCGCTTCATCATTCGCTTCGTCTTTAATTCCATCTTTTTTGTTATTTTCATCGTTGTTAAACGCGTTTGGATTATTTATAAGCGGATTAAAAGTGCCGCCAATTATTGTAGACGTTCGTCTGACTGGTGGTGCAGGTCTGACAGCTTGTTGCATCGATCCTCTACGCGGTAGTAAAGTAGCGCTTTTGTTTTGATTCTGGTTCTGATTTTGCTGCCTCGATAAACTCAGACCAGTTGAATAGGCTGCTGTAATAATTAATCGTATATCCCTGACTGATTGTTAACTAGTGAAAAACCAGCATTTTGTCATACTGAGGCTGATTTTCATGCATGTGTTAGTGTTAACAATAAAACCATGCAATGAGAGGTGAACACGAGGTCTGAAAAATTGTTATTCACTGCCTCACCTCACTCTGTTTCACACAATTTATCAAAACGATAAATGTGTGCAGTTTGTTGATCATTCAAACCAAAAACATTGAACTAAAGGTATGATGCATGCAAGTAGATTGGAATTAGGAAATGGAAGCTTGGATTCGGGACTCACCACTCATAGACACGGGACGACGTGAAGTTTTCACCGTATCTTGATGTCGCAAAGTGCACTGGGAGCCAGGGCTCTCCTCAGCGTCTATGATCACTACACGAACACACACAAAACACACATGCTATCTTGTATGAAAAATGAAAAATAATTGTGCTCAAATTTAAAAAAATAAATGGGGGTAATCAATGAACACTATAAAAAAAATATGAGATGTTTGTCGATTATGAGGTCTCAATCAAACAGTCTCCAATAAAATCACACAGTATGTAAATTATGAAATTTGTTCTGAAATCATGCGAAATGAATTTTTCAATACGCAAAAACAAACCACAAACAATAAAACGATATTAAATTATAATTACGAGTCATTTATCCCTTAGAATAGATATTCTGATTTAAATTGCTTACCTTTTTCCTGTTGATTACTGGCGTTATCGTCCTCTACTCCCTGGCATTGAATTTGAGACTGTGGTTGAACGTGAGGAAGAGTTGTCTGACTACCGTAACCACTGCTCGATTCAAGACTTGACTCAGAAGTCAAACTGCCACCATCTTTCTCCGGGGCATCAGCCTGCAATAAACAAACGTTGAAAATCTCAATGTTTAGATATAAAAATAAAAACAGATGAATAATGCATACCTTTTCATTATTAGCGCTCAAAACTGGTGGTGGCGGAGGTGGAAGCTGCTGCATTTCTTGAGCCCTACTAGCAGCAAGACTTGCTAATTCATGCATGTTAACGTACATGGGTTGTTGAAGCTGATGTGTAGTCAATTCTGAAAGAGATTAACACGATTTGAATTGAAAAAAAATTTGACCAACAAAAAAAGGCAAGCTGTTAAGAAATTTCAGATTCGAACCTTTAGCAAGATGTGCAGGTATCGGCAGCTTGGGTTTTCCTCTAGGACTTCCTGGCGGTTCATTTTTAGCCGGAACAATAGGACGTTCTAAGCTAGAGCAACGGCTTGGAATCGGAGGTCTATTGTTTCTTAGTTGAACACGATTCTGTTGATTTTGTGTATGAGTTTGCTGCTGGTTAGATGACGAGCATGAAGAAGATGAAGAAACTGGTGACGCTGGTTGACTATGACAACAACTACTCCCAGTTCCAGTACCTTCTGGTGCTTGAAAAGTATAAACACTTAGCGCAGGTCGTTGATGATGACCTTTTTCATAAGCTGAAATCAATTTAATTTAAAATCATCAAAATTTCGAAATTTTATTTAAAATTCATATAATTATATCTACTAAAAGACAAAAATACCGTATTACCGGAGGATATAGTGTGCGGTCGTTCGTTAATCATATTTTGATTTTGTCTGTCAAATTGTATGGAAGATTCTTGAAGATCTGGCCATGTTGAAGTTGTCACAGGCCTCATTGTGGTAGAGCCTGTACTCTGGTTACTGTGGGAAGACACGTTCGATACCTATAAATAAATTATAATTAATAAAACTAGTTTTATCAATATTAAGAATTGAAAAATGGAATTTATACTCTCAGCTGCAGATGTATATATAATATGGCGAGGATAATGATACAAAAAAGTGTTTCAAAGCCTGCAGTGTAGGATAAATACTGAAAAATTAGTCAGCGGATAAGTCAGCAATATTTTACCTGATGTTCGGTAATAGGTTGAGCATAGAGCGTGTCTTGTGAAGTAAACCCGGAATCTCGTGAACTGCCACTGGTCAAGTGGCGCAGGGTAACCATTCCACTTGAGCTGATTGGCCTTACAGATACACCAACAGGCTACACAGTACAACATCAACTACTGCATTCAGTTGCTAAGCTATATACTAATTTTGTACACAAACTGATAACGTGTTTTTTCATAATAATAATATGAATAATGTTTTCTTTTTTTTCTTTTTACAGTGCGTTAAATAATAATTTTAATGAATAAATAATACAAAGCTAAATGCACTAATGCTTTACATGTAAACTGCCGCATGCTGCAATTACAGTATGATAGAAACTAGAAAATTAATACTTTGGATAAAGTTAATCACGTTTCAAGTCCCTAATATAAAAATGATAAAATTATGGATAAAGCAGCTCTAAACGAACACTCGTAAGGATTCATAACGGGTAAAATAAACTAGTATAAATTAAATTCTACCATGACGTTGAATAAAAAGAAATAATATGGTTTATTACATTAATATAAGAGAGTCAGAAAGTAACTTTAGCTGAATCATTACCTGAGATAAAGATCTGTGCCATGGATGGCCAGAAGGACTTGGATGACTTTTGCACGAGCCACTGCTGCTGCTGGTCAGCGAGCTGATAGAGCACATAGAGCTCTTTCGTGATCCTAAAGACAACGAAGGACTGGAAGGAGGTGTGGTCAACGACCACTGCGTCGTATCGCATCCCTTGATGTCTGTGATTACCTATAAATGTAATATAGAATGAAAAAGTTTGCAAAATTGATACAAGGGATATTTAATATCAACGTTTTGAGCCATTCTCTAATAATTACCTGTTCTGAAGCTGGAGGTAAATGATTCGGGGATGCTGTGTGCCTTTGTAATTGATCTGACACTTCTTGTAGATGTGTTAACTCCATTAGCATAGCGATCTCTTCATCCTAGTTAAAATAGATGATTTTTAAAATGTTCATTACAGAATTCTTTGTAATGTTTTATAGTAATATTGACTGTTGTTTTTAAATATATACGAACCAATACGGGCTTTAGGAACCTGGCGAGTAAACAAAATCTACCACGCTCTTCTACTAGAGCAGCTCGTACAGCTTTTCTTTCAGTTTCTTCAAGGCCGAGTCTTTTCTCTCTGACAACTGCAGCTGATGATTCAAGCAATTTGCATAGTTCCAAATCCCCACCTGTGCAAAGTCCCTGACCCTGACCTTGAATTTTACGAGCCTTCTTTTTTTGAAGTCGCAAAGTGTCCGTCGATCGTTTTTTCAATTCTGTTTTTGCTCTTTTGTATTCTGTAAGAATATTAATTTTTTTGTTTTTAATTTATGAATAAAACACTGGGGTAAAAATAAACGTGAAGATAAAACGTGAAAAATCGCATCATTAAGTGTTTTTGTTTTTATCTTTCAATCAATAATTGATTACATAGACACTTTAAAGTCTCAAACAATTTTTTATTTTGTACTCGTTTAAATAATTCAAATTTTACTACCGCTACTCCGCTATCTGACACTTTCTCTGTTATCGAAAACCTGAAGCTACTCTGTTCGCTACTGTTATCTAATAAAATTGTGTATGTTGATAAATTATCTACAAATTTCCAGAACCAGAAAAACTGGATGAAGAAAAAAACAACATAAAATTCAACCAAAAAAAAATTCGAAAGAAATTGGAAAAAACAAAAATTCAATTGTAATTAAACAAAAATTCAGTTGAATTAGACATAAAATTTGATAACGATTTGATTAAAATTCGTCTAAGATCTGAATAAAAATTCACAAAAATCTGATCGAAATCCGGCAAAAATTTTATTTAAAGTTCGGCGTGTAGTGAGATAAAAAAAAAATTAAAATCTAGAGAAAAGATGTGGTAATAAAATAGTAGCTCATAGAACGATGTGACTGCAGAGGGTGAGGGAGAGGGAGGTTGCTACGCTTTTAGCATGTGAAAATATCATTAAAGTAATGCACCCTTATCTCTAGGTATGGGCGCGTTGAATGATGATTCATTGTTATTTGTAGTTAAAACGCAAAGAGGGTGGTTTTGTGCGTCTCTTGTACAGGGTCACACTTTGTAGTCATCTCCACGTCACGTCACGTCGTGTTGCCGTTGCAAGGGATCGTGGGACTTTAAAACCCCTGCTTTTATATATGCATATTAATAATTGATATATAAAATACACGCCCCAGTAATAAAGACCATTTTCGAAAGCGGGGTCACGTCGTAGACGTATAAAATTTATGTATAATACGATGATACGAAAAAGGCGATTTCGATACGGTTAAATTCACTTTTTGCCTATTATTTTATAAATATGTATATGCATTATACTGAACGAACGCCTTTCATGCTATTTATCACTATACATATATACTATTTAACACAGTAACACATATTATACCATGTATAAAAGAAAAAGGCACTTATTACTTCTTCGTTTTTTTTTTCATTCTATCTTTTTTTTTTTACACACAATACATATTGTACATACTATGTATGAATGTAACGTATGTATGACGAGTACAATCGAGCCTTTGTCGGCTGACGTAACTTGTGCATCTCTTTTAAATCAAAAAAAGGATAAAATAAAGAAAAATTAAAATAAAAAAAAAAAAAGAAATCAAGTATGTACATACATCCATACTTATTGGGCAACGTAATGGAGTTTTGCAACAACTCGAGGATTATGAAACAGCGATATACTATAGGTATAATATATGGGTTATACGTTTTGTTAATATACTTTTTTTTATGACAATAATATTATTCTGTACATATAATTTATACTTAATTTTGAATGGTATATATATATATACCTTTACATACATACATACATAATGTTTAAGATATGGAGAACAATGACAGCGATATTTGGTTAAACACATCCTGTTTTTGTATAAAAACTCGATAAAAAAATCTAAAAATATCGTTAAATTTTCGATAAGTAATTGAGAAAGAGGAGGAGAAAGGAAATTTATTTTACATTCAAACTTTTGAATAACCTTTTGAAAAAAAAAAAAAACATTTTGAAATTATACAGAAGATTCGTGGTATTTTGATCCGTATACATATAGCTTTACATTTATATATACCTAGACACGCAAAGAGAGCTGGGGATAGAAAGATGTACAACCGTGATAAATGTTTCGAAGACGGGTTAGTAAAAGGTCGTGAGAATATACCGCGCGAGGCTCTTATAGAGATCACTATAAGAAATACAATGCAGTTTAAAGTTTCAGAGCAAATTTCATCAAAATCACACCGTCTATACATACTTTCTGGATGAGATTGAAATAAAAAACAAAAAATGGTAACAAGATTTTTGCAAATTCTAACAAATCCGTTCACTCCGAAGAGAAAACAAACTATAAGATGAAAAAAAAAAAAAAAAAATACAGTAAAAGGGGAATTTTTACCCCACGCATGACTAGGGATAAAATAGGTAAAATTAGTGGAAGGAAGGGCTTGTTGAAGGGGTGGAATTACGCGAAAGGCACGAAGGGTTTTTAGAGAGTAGGTAGGGGTTGAAGAGCTTGAAGGGACAGAATTGAACGTTCGGTGGGTAGAAAACTGGGAAGCCAATAAGGGTAAAGGGAGACCGAGAACGAGAACTAGAACCATCACCATCACCACCATTCGCCGTCAGAGTCCCTTGAATTATACCAATTGAACCGACTCCTAATTGACTTTGATCAACCGGAAGTTATGTTCTGCCATCCCACTACCACCCTAAACGCCTTTTTTTTTTAATTTGAAAATTCTTTTTTTTTTTTTTTTAATCTCACAACTTCCTTTAACGTCGAATTATTCAATAAAGTTCTTTATCAAATATTGAGAACGAAATATTTCTCGTGATTTTGAAAACTACGTATAAATTACATCAAGTTTTATTTCTAAACAAGAGAAAATAAAAAAATAAAAATAATAAAGTCAATTTTACGATAATTAATACGTGAAGTTTAAAACGATTTAATTAAATAAAATTAAACTTACCCTTGGCATGTTCCTTGTCTAAATTAACAAGTGATTTTTTCCAATCTTCCAATTTCTCTTGTAACGGCATAACGAGACAGTCCATGATGGCACTGGATAAAGAATAGAATTGACATTATGTAAACAAAATAAAAAGTACATATATGCAAGTCGCGTATAATAAGAATAAATAAAACATGATTATGATAATGGGTATATATATAATACTAATATACATATGCATATGTATGTATACACGTATGTGGTTTTTCTCATTCTTATTGCACATTGTCTTTCACATAAAAAAACACTTTCAAAAAAAATCGATCGGAAAATTAATTTATTATCATTATGTTTTGTTTTCTTTTTTTCCTTTTTCTTGTTACATATATACAATTGCACAGATAACTTAATATAATTGTTAATTGTCCCTATTATTTGTTGTACAGATATTAAAAGAGAGCGAGAGAAAGATACAAAAAAAATTATACATACATAGTGATCGAGAATAAAATCCGAACGATAACAGGTAGTTATGTATTTTAAAGTTTAACAAGCACGATGAAAGCAAAGAAATAAGAAACGAGTTACACGCAGACTTAATGTATGTATATAATGCATGTATGTACGTACACTAGGTGTGTTGGATTCTGACACATTACATACCTACGTTAAGTTTTTGATCGTAAAAATTTTTTGTATAAATGTTGATTTTTTATTTTTTTTTTATTTATTCATTTATTTGTTAAAATTTTTGTTTCATTTTTCTCCCCTCTCTGTAACGGTGAATGATGAATACTAATTAAACAAGATTATTTTACAGTTTATTTTACAACCCCGTATATTAACCAATTTTTAAACATGCCCCAAATTTCTCCTATATATGTGTGTGTGTGAAGTACAGTATAATTTATAGTTATAGTGGATAAATAAATCAATAAATAAATTAAACAAATTTTCTGTATTATGTACAATAAGCGTAGAATTTTTTCTTATTAGAATAAATTTTGATAATTAAGAAAAAAAAAAAAAAAAAAAAACAAAAAACGAACAAACGCAAAAGAAAAATCTTGAAAAGGAGAAAATTTATTCGAAAGGTGAGAAATTTCATTTGATTCTTTTTTTTATTTTTTTTAATTCTTCATTTCGTTATTTGTTCAAGGTAAACCTCTTTACATTCACTAAACTGTAGACGGCCTGAATATACAATTTCCATCTTTTTTTGACAGTCTCTTTCTCTCTCTTGCTCTCTCTTTTTCTCCCTATTTATTAACGAAATAAAATTAAATTCTAAAAAATTCTTGACGCTTATGCGAACGCATTGAAAACTGCGGTAGGGGTTTTCTGTTTCTTTATTTCTTTGAGTAATTTTTCGTTTTCATGAACATAAAATAAAAAGAAAGAAAACCTATAAAAGTAGGTATTAAATAAATAATGTGGACTACAATACCTTGTGAATGTTTTCATACGAGCCTCGACTGCTTTATGACGTAGGCATATCCTCGTGAGAGCAGTTCCAATTTCTTTGGTAGCACCTGAAAAAAAATTAATAATAATATTAATAATAATAATAATAATTATTATTATTAAGAGAATAATTATATAGGATAAAAATAAATAGATAAAATCGATCGAGCATATATATATAGATAATTATCTACTGTATATAATTATAAGCCTATATATACGATAGGTATATAATATAAAACACGTAAAAGAGAAAAATGATAATGAGAAGAAAAATCTTCACGTTTGTTTTCTGTAACACATACACCCCACCCCCAATATGTTTATAATATATGTATATATATTTTCTTCTCGTATATAATTATTTAATGAATTAATCAATGTTTATATGTTACATATAGCAGAGTGAATATACGTTTTTCATTATTTCATTGCTAATGAACGGCCTAGTTAACTTCAAAACTAATTAATAAATAAATAATTATTTCTATTCGGTTTAATGCACCGTTAATTTATAATTTATTAATGCATATATTACAATATATATATATATATATATATATATATATATATATATATATATATATATATGGATATTGCAAATTAAGTATATACCTATATATAAGTATATACGCGTGCCATATAATAAGAGATATCAACAATATCGCGTGCTTTGTGGATATACACCGCATTATACATATATGTATTATAATATATAGCCACATAATGTATTCTAATGATTAAAATCCATGTACATACATACATACGAACCGCAAAGATGAATACTTCGCGGTTTGAAAATGTCTATACCTATAAGATATATGCACTTTGTACGATATATTATATATACATATGTATATACTTATGTGTAGGTATAATATATTCGCATACAAAGTTTAAATGAATGATATAAATTGTTATATACATTTAATGTGAATCAATAGTTGAATAAATAACCATATAAAAGCTTTGTCTCATATACATGATGAAGTCACACGCAATTTTTTAATAATGAAACTCAAAGTCCGATTCTTTATTTTTTTTTTGTATTAATAATGAAATATACACCTACTTTTTATAACTCTTTTTTTTTCTTCTTCTTATCGAATTTTAAGCTTTGATCAGGAAGTCGGTCGTGTCTGGTTGACAATAGATAAGGGGAAATACGCGTGAGACGCTCTAGTGAACTCGACATTCAAGTATAAGTATATTTTTCATAGTTTAAATCGAGTGCGTACGTATGTACATACATATATACATAAAAATAAAAATTTGTCATCCTATGTACTTACATAGATATATGTATACAGAAAAATCTAGAAAAACAATTCTCTTCGTCGAATTATTATTTGATATAACAGCGCATAATTTTTTATCTTATATTATTGTCCGTAGGTTTTATTTTTATTTGTTTATTTTTACAGGAAATTCTCCATATATACATATGTGTGTGTCCAACGCGATACATATAAGCGAAAAATCATAGTATATGTTATAAGTAATATTCGTCAATATTAAATTAAAATTCGCGATGTTTAAATATAATTTTTGTAAATAAAAAAAAAAAAAAAACAGAGGAAAAAATCTTGATTTTATAAATATATGAGATTTAATTAAGATGAAGTAGATTAAGATGAAGAATTTATAATCCTCTTTAACAAATACGAAATAGAATTTACGATCTATTAGCAGCTAGGTATAGTTGAAATTGAATTTTGTCAATTGCCAATCGATAACCCCCGGCTCATTCCTCAAACATGGTTTTAAATTCAATAATCTATAGTTACGTACAAATCTACCTACCTACCTACCTACCTACCACACCACACAAATCGAACGTTATTTACCAGCCGGAAACGTCAAAAGGGTACGAAGGAGGGGGGGAATAAAGCGGATGTAATAATCCAACACGATAGTTTTTACACGAACGTCTAGGTATACTACGTTATTATACTATATGTAGATCGTATAACCACAGTTACAGATCAGAAATCTATACTGCAGTATAAATTATATTGTAGATATATGTATAGGTATACAAATTTACGATTTAGAAGATAAATAAAGTTTCATCAATTAAAAAAAAAAAAAAAAAAAAACTGTACATATACATTTATCTATATGTATATATTTTTTATTTATCCTTGGCAACGTAACATATTTATTCCGTATATCATTATATTTTTATAACCTCAATATATATTAAACAAAATAATATATATGTGTTTATACGAATGAAAAAAAATTAAATAAATTTTTGTCTATGTAAACCGACAGATAATTATGTAATACTGTAAACAGATTGTGAATTTTTCATGAAGTAAAATATTTAAGTTTTTATCAATTCCAGGATATTTCTTGTTATTTTAGTTTTTTTTTTTTTTTTTTTGTTTACTTGTATAGTATAAAAATTATACCTTAGATTTTTCAAATATTCAATTAAGAAACAAAAAGAAAAAAAAAAATAGAAAAAGTCATATATTTATCTAGTTTCGTTTTTTTTTTTTTTGTTTTCTGATAAATTTTTTGGCATAATCGAGGTATGTACACGAATGTAATATCAAACGAAATCCTCGACCAAAAATTATCATATGTATATACATAAAGAATAAATTTCCAGAATTTGCGCTGCAGCCGTACGTATACATACATACATATATCGGTCGAACGTTTTCTTGAATAATGCATCTTTGTTTAGTTTTTCCTAGTAATTTTTTTTCTATTCTCTTCAATACCTCTTATTTCTATTTTTTTCCCCTACAATATTCTTATTCTTATACGTCGTTTTTCTTTTCCTTTCTTTTAACTTTTTTTTTTTCTTCTTCTATCTTTAAACTTTTTTTATTATTATTTCTTTATTTTTAATTTTTTTTTTTTTTTACTTTTATTTTCTTTCTTGTTCTTTCCTCTGCAGCAAGTGCATGACCCAGTGACGTAAACAGGGCTAGGGGTGGTGTAGAGCTCGGTATATACATATATATATAGGGGTTGGCGAATTGCAGTCGAGAGAGGGTGTTGAACCACGTGCGGCGGGGTGAAGAGGAGAAATACAAGTAGGTAGATGTGAATGTGGATGTGAAAGTAGAGGTAGAGTTGGAGGAATAAGGGTGAGAGGGGGGAGGGGAGGTTGGCAACGGGTATATCGGAAGATCAATACCAGAGAATATACAGTAGAGAATGGGAATTGGGGGTCGACGTCCCGGTAACGTCCTGGTTCAGCCCCTGGCGGCTGGTTCGTTCTTCTGTCCAACTGGGCCAAACCCAACCAAACCTAAACCCAAACCCCTGCAGGGCTGCACTTCGTCTTCGCTAAAGTCGAGGCAAGGAAAGGCGCCATCAGATTCGACACACTATCAGACTCCTACTTCTTCTTCTTCTTCTTCTCCTTCTCTCTCTCTCTCTCTTTCTAAACTCAAGTATGTACGTTCTACGTTCTACGCAAACTCAAGTTCCAAGTAAGACAGCTCCATAGGCTTCTAACCATCCTATGATCCAAGTATATGCATTCCTATATGTATGTAGAATTGCACTCGAGAGGTTTAAATGCTTGAGGCTTGAGACCTGGCAAGTCTACGATCTATAATCTGGATCGTACCATACTTAAACTACACACACATATGTACACAGATATGTATAGTAGACATACATATGTATATATATATTTATTACGTAAACAAAATGAAATCTCTTTAAACGAAGATAATCCCAGACTTAATAATGTCATGTATTATGAACAATGGACAACATAGGGCTCTCTATGTATCCCTATTCCTATATATTATGGTGGTCCTTATTTTGGGTATTTTCGAAATTTGATCCGGCCACCCCCCAGAATCTTTCCAAATATATATAATAAAAAATGCTTGTAAAGATTGAGCCCTTAATATTAATATTAACACGTGCCCCAAAGCGACCAAAGTTTCAAATGCAAAAATACATATATTTTTGTGCATCGATAGTATAAAAATTGTTATCTCACGTGATAGTTTATCAAAAGTTCTGAAACTTGGCTTAGTTGTTGCTTACAACCAGAGGTACAAAAAGGTATTTTCATTATATTTCTTTTTTTCGAAAATAAATCTCCGAATTATGACCATTACATTACTTTTTTTTCCTCTATTTCACGACGAGTTAAAACTTTATTTTCGAAAAAAAAAAAAATATATAATGAAAATACCTTTTTGTTTTTGTTTTTTCGAAATTAGTAACCCTGCGCAATTAATTTAATATATAGAAATTATATGTGTGTATATAGTGTGAATGTGATGTATGTCATAATTATATGTATTCGTTGAATGAAATTTACGACGAATTATAACCGCAGTCTAGTATATCCTTTTACACATTCCATTAGTCACATTAATCTTCGAAGAAGTACGTATCACGAGTGGTTATATCGATCTAGAAAATCTTCGGATTGTCATGGCCTCGCGTTCTTTGTCACATTGCAATGATTCAATTATATACACATACGTAAACATATGTAAAAAAAAAGGAAATTAAATTAATCCCTTACTTAATTCATTTTCTTTTCATTTTTTTCTTTTATTTTTACTTTTTTATGGTAAAGAAATAAAGAGATAAAATTTGACTTCGTAAGAAAAAAAAAAACGAAAAAAATCGATCGTATATCTATATTCGATAACTTTGACGATTTGTCTCGGACGAATAATAACTTGGACGTGTGTATATAACGTCCAGTTTTGTCACGTGAAATTAAACGGTGAGTATGACTGACAAGACTGACTTTGACACTGTGTTTCAACTCTCTTTTTCAATTTAACAAAGGAACCGAGAGTACATGCATATACGAGCAGCTGGTTTAACAACCAGGGTCTCACGTTGCAAGTAAGACCTTTGTAAACCCCCTGCAGGCAGTGGCTTCTTGAGGTAAACGTATAGCTTGCAGCTAGGCTGTCGGTACAAGCTGTGTGTGTATATATATATTATATATATATATTATATAGAAACTGAACTGAACCCTAGCCTCACCATAAGGTCAAAGTCTGCATGATATATAAGTACACCATATGCACATACGCGTTTTCTACTTTATGCTTACCTATAATACCTATACACATATGATGAGATTCCTGCAGATGTTGATATTCTATATTTCGAAAATTGTACAAGCTAGTTAGATGAGTAAGTATAGCGAAGAAGATGAGCAGACGGTACCCGAAGACAGAAACAGATTCAACCGAAAGAAAAATAAAAAGTATATGCGAAAAATTTTTTGTGTTTCTAGAAATAAAATTCCGAAAAACAAAAAAAAAACAAAAAAACGTCTTCTTTTTATTTTTCTTTTCTTTTTCTTTATTGAGAATGGGTATCGATTTCGGGTCAGTAATTATTATTTCATGGTGTTGCTGACAAGCTGCAGAGACTGCAGCTGACAGTCCTATACATATAATATACGATGCGTCAGACAGCTTGGAAAAATTCCGGTGTTAAAATGATGATGATGATGATGATTATGATAGTGGTGGGTTTATATTATAATATGATCGAAATATTACGCATATGATAAAATATGTAGGGTTTAAATTGTGTTAAATATTACCTATTTATATAGATATTTACGAGTGACCAATCTCGGCGATGGTCTTATAGAACAACGAGATTCAAATTACGTAACCACGGACATTACGAGAATTTATACATATAAGTATAGAAATGATCTAACGTCATTAACGTTTAAATATTATTCATCTCTTTGTCGAGGCCTTCGAATATATGAGCAACTTTATATTTCTTTTATTTTTATTTTTTTGGTTTTAAATTGCATAGGCGGGCTTAAACGTTTTATAATAAATTATTTCACTAGGAAATACTACTGCAGTGTAATTCTTGTCTTTAATTATCGTAATAGTACAGAGTAGGTATATTATAGTGCAGTAGTAGTGCCGTAGTAGTATAAGCAACGGTATATATATATATATATACAATTATCTCACAGTGCAAAATTGTGACTATATGTATATAATAATAATAATAAAATAAACCAGATCATAAATAATAATAAATCGAGGATTAAAACTAACAACAGTCAACAACCGGCCAACTGACCAACTCCCCGATGGATCCTGCCTGCAGTCGTCCCAGTTCTTTGCTCCCACGTTCATACAGAATTCTGATCGTGTTTAAGCGCGCTCGCGTGTCGTTGAAGTCGCATACATATACATATACATCTATATTTCTCTCTCTTTTTTTTTCTTTTTTTTTCTTTTTATATTCTATCGCTATCTTTCTCTTTCTCTCTTTACCTCTTTTCGTCCCTCAAAACCTGCGGAGCTATATAACCTATACGTAAGTGTCGACGTGACCTAAATCCAAATTCGACTACACAACGAATCGACTCACTGCCGCAGACTCAGAGAGAGCCCTTTCGAGACTCTGCACCAGCCACTATGATGTCGCCGCCTCTCTCTTTCTCTCTCTCTATATGTATATACATATATATATAATTTATAAATATAACATTCGATCGAGTAGATATATTCTTCCGCGATGAAATTCTCCGGAAAAAATCAAAAACAATATACATTGAATTTCGATTCGTTGCTTCGTTAGGATTTTATGTTAAAAATGTTCAATAATTCTCTCCTCTAATTTCCTTCTTTTATACTACACATGATATATATATATATTTTTTTTTTCACAATACATAAAATTAAATAAAAATAAAAATAGAAAAAAAAAAAAAAACTCACCTCTGGCACTGGTAGCTGCATCGGCAATTTTTTGAAACGCCTCCAAGTAGGCTGAGATGGCTAGGATCGCAGCTCTGTAAAATTAAAAAGAAAAAAAAATGAAATTTTAATATTGATGTAATTTTTATTTTGTTTTTTTCTTTTTGTTTATTCTATTAACGTTTTAGAAGATAATAATTGTAGATTTTAATTTCAACGTTGCATCATATATTTAACGAATGGAATTTGGTGGGTAAAATATTAATAGATTGACGTCATTTTAAAACACTGACTATAATATTAATTAACTCAGCTGTGATTTTTTAGGGTATATATGTATACGTTGCTACGTTACTTGAATTTGGTATGATGGAAAGAATTAATTCATTCCAGTGCAACAGGCATATACATATAACTATTATTATTATTATTATTTTAATACCTATATATGTATAAATGAACATGAATAACAATCAATAAATAGAATTATATATATTGTATATTCAATGTGCAATATGATCGTGTCAATTCTTTGGGCGGATCAAACAGCTGCTGGAGGGTTAAGACCGGACTTCCGGAAATAAATAAATAAATAAAACTGTGACCACCACTGTTGCAGATATTTCGACGAGTTTAATTTAATTTAACCTAATTGACGTATAAACAGTGTGAATAAAATTAAACCGAACTATATCTATAATATCATATATATATATATACGTATGTACAATTTGTTTTATTTATTTCTTAAATAGGTTGAGAAATATCTCCTCTCCCTTTACAAATGTTAATACGTTATACATCTATGTTAAATGTATACGGTCGATTAGGTATATGTATATTTAGGTATACATACGATATTCGAATATGTATGTATAGGTATATAGAATTGTATTTTTTTTTTTCTTTTTTCAATAAAAAAAAAACTTATAACAGTGTAAAGACGGGGAGGGGGGACTTTCCCACGATATAAAAAGTAAGAAAAAAAGAATACTATATTTTTATATATTTGGGTTCAAAGCGTATATACTATATAGAAAAATTTCTTTTTGACAATAATTTTTCTATATACTATACATATATTTATCAAAGTAAATGAAGACGTCAAAAATTTTTATAATACTATAAAGATTACTGCAGCAATATCTGTAGATTTAGTTCACGTAATAGATATTTCTACGGATCCATGTATAACCTATATGTATACTGTAGTATATGTATATACATATGTATATACATATGTATATATTTTTAGTATATCTGGATATATAGAATAATTCAAAAAGTGTAACGTGACTTTAAGAAGATTATTATTACTCTTTTATTTATTTATTTATTTATTTTTTTAATTTTTATCTTTTTTTTCTTCTATTTGTCGTAGACATAAAATATAACTGGAAATAACTTTGTGAACGTGTGGGATGTGGAACGGAGGCAGTATTTTTTCTTCTTTTTCTTTTTTTTTTCTCTTCTTTTCATTCTTTCTTTTTTCTTCTTTTTTTTTCGCGACTATAATATAAGCGGAATTATAAGTCTGCGTATAACCCGATTACTTGCTCATATACCGAGAAAAACGGAAGAATTATTTAATCTATAAATTAACGCAATTTACACACGCGTATATTATTATTATTATTATTTTTATTTATTCAACTTTAAATAATATATTATATACGTATACCCCCCGAATATATACATACATATACCTATGTATACATAGTTATATAGGTATACTGCAACAAGGAATATAAAGAAATTAGAAAGCCAATTGCCTGAAGTTAGTTTTTTCTTTTTTTTTTTTGTTTAATTTTTTTTTTTTTTTCAAATTGACTGAAGCCTTTATTTAAAATAGGCTTCTGTATTATTATGAGCAAGCAAGTATAAGTAAATAAGTAAGTAAGGTTTCTCTCTATATACATATACATGCATGTATAAATTTTTTATTTTTCCTTTTCTTTTCGTAATCTTCTTCTTTTTCTTATACTCTGTTTCTAATCATGCGAGAACTGCAACGGTGTGGTCAGGTGTATTACACGCTGTATTGAGGAAGGTGTAATGTATCCTTATACGTAAATGTATGCATGGATGCTCATATACGCATATATTGTATTATATTAAAAAAACAAAAAAAGAAATGAAAAAATAAAAAAACCACGCGACCCGCACGTAAGAGATTACAATCACCAGATGTGAAGCAAATGGTTATACGTCCTTCCTCTTTCTTCTTTTAATTCTTCTTCTTCTTCTTCTTTTCGAGAAGTCGAAGAGAGGAAGCGCGCGATCTGCCTGCCGATGTTCTAAAAATGAAAGAGCATAGACCCGAGAGAGTACGACGTGTGGAGGCGTGTATTAAAAAAAAAAAAAAAAAAAAAAAAATTAAAAATAAAATAAGACCCCTCTCAGCACGTGAATTGCGTAGCACGTGTCATACACAGTCACGTGAGAGCATGCAACTATACATATATGTTACATACGTTTACAATTTACATACACGTAGGTATGTATAATAATTGTATATATACATATATACACCTATAATTTATACATATAGATTTATAAATCTGTACAATAATATTTATTCTATTTTCTATTCTTTTTTTAGTTACTTATTCAGTTCCTATTTTTTTTTTTTTTTTTTTTTCCGTCGTTTCAATAAATAGCATATATATATATATATATATAATCACGTATACATATAAATATATAAACGTATATATATTACTTGTAATAATTTATGAAATGAGGGTGAATAGAATTAGGAGCAAGGAAAACGATTTCATCCAACTCTCGTGAATTAGAAGAGGAAGTAATTCGTGACGCATGTCGTCGACATGAAATATTATTATACATACATACATACATACATACATACATACATACATACATACATACATATATCATGTACATAGGTATATGTATAGTTTGGAGTGTAATTTGTAATAATAAAACGGAACATAATACCTATATATGTATAACACGGATATGTATATATGTATGTATATATGTGACAGGTCGAATTATTTCGTAAAGCGTATATCAGAGACCCAATATAATATGTATATACCTATATATACATATACATGTATATAAGACAACTTAGAGGTAGTTTAAAATGTATAACAACTATAACTGTCATTAAACTTTGTTTCACTTTATCCACGTGTATACCTACTACATACATATACATAATAACTGTTCATACCCACGCGCACCTCGTTTCTTGTATATAATAAAAAAATAAACATTTTTTTTATTGTATTCTCTATTTTTATAATCAAATTCAAATGGCAACATGTTGAAAAAAAAAAATCGTCAAGTAGTCAATGCGCAAAAAAGACACTTTTTTTTCTTCTTTACTCAAAAAATCATAACTTTTTGAATTTTTTCAAATATTTTTATAAGTGAAACCATAATCGGGTTACTCGTGAGATATGATACTCTTAGGTAAACAAAAGTAAAAAAATATATAGTGCTATAGTATGTGTGTTCCAAAAAAGATATTTATTTTGGGAAAAAAAAAAAACAATATTTAATAATATAAAAAATAAAAAGAAAGAATGAAGAGATGTAACTTACTAAAGTTTCTCTATAAACACTAAGAGACTCTTGTTTATCGATGATTCATTATATATAACGATCGCAGTTTAAACATCGATAGTTGTATGTATATACAATATTATAATTGTACGAACAGGTGTGTGTGTATATATAATATGTTATATTAACTCACTATATCTATAATATAATTTATTTAAGAAACATGATCATATCATATCATATATCATCATTATTATTTATTATAAATATATTTCTCACCTCAGACACGTGTGCAATTTTGTTGCCTTCGATATCAGGTCTTCCCATAGCGGAGTACCATTCTGTAAAAGAAAGGAAAAAAAAATAAAAATTTAAAAACAATTTCATTATAGTTAACATTATATAAAAGAAATTATATTTTCATTGTTTTAAATTAAATTTCGTTCTACTTTTTAAGAAATTTTTTACTATTTTTTTTTTTTTTTTGTTTGCTATTATAATATTATAACAGCAATTTTTGGACAGAAATATTTCAGGATTCGAAGTGAAACTAAGATGAAAATAATAACAAACGTTGTAAAAAAAAAAAAATAAAAAAAAAAAAAAACCTACAAGTGCCTAAAAATAGTGCATAAATAATCTCGTGTGTCTCATGGGCAGTATAACTTCCTGTTGGTCCTACGTAAATGTGTATATCTAGTCTATAGCACACATATATGGGTATTAGATGCGTAAAACTAGTGTTAACGATCATGCGTAGTATATATGTGTATATGATGTGATGCAGCAACAGCAGAAGCAGCAGTAAAGTATGAAAAAATATGGTCCAACGGATAAGATAAAGACCCGCTACCGCCTACCCGTTAGTTTTGATAAAAAAAAAATTGAGAAAAAAATAAAAAGTAATAAAAAATTTAATATAAATTTGTATTATAAACATAATAAATTTTATCCATATATATTAGTCTCCCGAACATTTATAATTATTAGCACATATACATATAGTTATTCCATATATATGATATTATAATACTTTACGTCATATATAGTATATTACACAGTTATTATATCTGTATGAGTGTGCAATGTGTTACAGAATCTATTACATACGCCCCCCCGGAAAATCCCCCCCCCCCCCCTTCCTGCTTCTTCCGTCATTTCCATATGACAATTAAATACGATGACTAAAACAAACGAGATAATAAAATACACGTTTATTGTTATAATACAAATTGTGTCAATAGATATAAAGAAAAAATAATTATTTATCACCGTCAATTGACAAAAAATTAGAAAAAATTAAAAATTAATAAATAAAAATTGTATATATATATTAGTTTGTGCTTCTAGAAGGACTGTACACATACGGTGTTTATAAGTACTTGAACATATACACTACATTCGAGAGGTAAGCATAGGTATATACATATATACAATATGTATAGTATATGTATAAGTGCAGAATAAATGCGAGGCAATCTCCTCGGTTTGCTGCTGCTGCTTGGAGGGATGCTGACAGAAGAAGAAGCAGAAGAAGGAAAGAAGGAAAGAACGAACGAACGAACGATTTGGTCGTAACTGTAAACGCGCAAGGTTCGTTATACTGCAAGTATAATATAGGTATACTATAGATATATATGGTTTGACGCGGAACAGAGACCGTTTTGTTCATTTGTTTCCTATTCTTTCTGTTTTTAAAATTTTTTTCTTTAAATTAGCAGTTTTTCTCATACTATAGGATTTGCAAAATTTTAGTGATTCTCTTTTTCAATTTAATTTTTTATTCTTCAACTTTCAAGGATTTTAATTAAGTAATATTTTCGTCAATAGAATAATAATATGTTACATATTTACATATAAATTGAATTTTTACCTATATATACAATAAATAATTGAAAATGAGAAGTTATAAATTTTGAACTTGATACTATAAATCGTCGATGATAAATTGTAGAGGAAGAAAACAAGAAGTCAGATAGATAGATAGATAGATAGGTAGGTAGGTATATAATGGGATAACAGAAACTATTCCGTTATACTCGAATGATAAATATAGTAAATCAACTACTCTCTGAGTAAGCCCGATGCAATCTTATGCGATCGTCGTTCGTGGATCAGCTCACATTCACTTTGCGGTACGATATCCAAAGATTCTCTTGTTCTATAATATAGCTTACTAAATATACAATCCTAAGTAATAAATGTAACATAAATTTTCCTCAACCTTTTATTTTTTTCACCTGGATCTTAAACAATTTCATACATTTTTTGCCCAATTTTCGAAAAAAATAAATAAATAAAAACAGACAAACATATATCTTCAAAATTCTATTTTTTTTTTTTGTTCTTTTTGCACATCAATTAAGTTTTGATATTTTATAGTTTTTCGATCTCTCTCTCTCTCTCCGGCTTACAGCCGGTTGAGTAAGCCGGGGCTCGAAAACTAAAGACTAACTGGGGCGACCTTCAATCAGAATCGTTTACAAGTTTAAAGGTCAATTATACCCGCGTCTAACGCGTGTCTTTCTTATTATCCTCCCCCCCACCCCCCAACCCTCCTTCATCTTGTACAACTGCGATTTCAAGTCAACAGATCAACAACCGCCTAACCCCTCCCCCTTCGCGGCATTTTCTTACAATTCATGTATATATATTATATGTATATATATATACTTATCATACGGGTTTCAAAAGAGAGATTTATTTAATGTAACGATTGGTTATTCTTCGGATCTTTAATTGAACAACACGTAATACGTTATATAGTTGTACGTTAAACTTATGTAGTAAATAATACGGGTTGGGTTTTCAAGTCTTTAAGAATCTGCAACGACGAATCGAATCGTTTAGTCTCGTCGTCCGGTTAAGCACTACTGTACCGGTAGGACCAGGTTTTTGTTATTTAATGCTGGGAACTACCTCGATGCTTGGCTGTCAAGCCAAACGAACGAACGAACGAACGAACGAACCCAAGTAAAGTAAAGGCAAGAAGATACACTTGAGAGAGCAAAGACCAAAGAGCATAAAGAGACAGAAGCGCAAACGACGACAACGACGAAGAACAGACCAGACTAACCGTCTCCTGGTTGTTGTTCGACTGGTTTCAAGGGTGAAACCGGCTTATTTACTTCTTCCCCTCTTTGAACCAGTTTTAATATATAATAAAAGTTTTTCGCTACGCGAGCTACTGTGTTGTTATTATTATTATTATTTTTCGTACTATTATATCATAATATATAATACACACGCTCACACATACCTATGTGAGTTTTATCTTGATTATCGAATTAATCTATATATAATTATTACAAGAAACAGAACTTGTGCGTTCGTTCTGTATTATATAGGTATGATATATATATAATATCGCGTCTGTAGTTTTATTACGCGAAGAGAACACGCTAAACTTAGGTGTGGTTATAGATATATGTTTTTATCGCGTGCAGAAAGCGAGGAATGAAATTATAATCCAAACAATGTATGCATGTACGGTATAACACGTATGTATGTATGAATAATACGGTTCGTCGCGTTTCGTTGGTTTGCATTGCTTTTCAGCCGCGAGAGAAAGGTTTAAAAACCAGTTCGCCCCGTAAGATTTGTGTTAGGTTGAGTCGTTTCGAGCCCAGATTACTACGAGACACCTGTTCTGAGCAAACAGAAAGAAATGAAAGAAAAAACAAAAAAAAACCTCTCAAACTCACGTTACGTTATATTTTTTCTCGTTTTCATTCGCCTGATCGTGAAAGCACAAATACAACATGCTACATAATGCGCCTATTTATTTTATTACTCATAAAATACTCGATATCATATATATATTCCTTAATTAGCTTATTTTATTATCATAATCCTGTCCTAGTTCACCTGAATGGCATATAGACGGTAGAATAACTCAAAACAACGTTACGAGTAATGATGATGCGTGTAACGATACGTAATTATAATACTCGATAACCTTTAGTGGCGAGTATCTCAAGTTACGAATAAAAGAAAAAAGAACACATTTGATATGACATTTATTTTTCTACATCCCCTCCGCAGAGAGAGAGAAAGAAAAAGAGAAAGACAGAATAAAACGCACATGGCTGCAAGATAGATTTTTTTTGTTTCTTTTTCTTCGGTCATATGTTACATGTCTATATAATATCGCATATGTGTAAAAGAAGAAGACGGGCTTCTTCGCTCTTTGTGACGTTAGTATCGAGGCAAGTAAACCCCGAAGCTCTAAAGTTCGTGAGTTTTGTATGTGGCTTGCTTTGGAACAGGATGCATGGCTCCGTTCGTTGGTTGGCTGGTTTGCTGCAGCACTGCGTAGCACTGTACCATAACGAAGTGAAGAGAAGAGAAGAGAAGAGAAGAGAAACGAAGCGAAGAGAGAGGAGAGAGAGAGAGGAGAGACTTGTTTACTTTGTTCTCTGTCAACAGACGCGCGCACAAACGCGACACACGAATGTTCCATATATCGTTGTATACGTTGCGTGTTTGCATATGTGCACCCAGGGGTGTTGAAATATTAACACATCCTTCTCCTCTCTGTTCCTTAATACTAGTATACTATACTATGGTATACTACATCACGCTACTAATACTAAACTAACTTATCTTGATACCGATTACATATTCAAGAGACTCCACAAACAGGCTAAAAAGCCAGCCCCAAAATTGGACGAGAAAAACTTGTACGTCCTAGGACGTAAAGGTAGACGCATGTATAGTGAAAAAAAAAAAAAAAATGTATAATATTTTTGATATATCAAAGTAAACAAGCGAGAGTTTCTAAATTCGATTTATAAACCTAATATCTACTCTATCTGAGCAAGTTGTTTCTTATTTGTTTTATTATTATTATTTTTTGTTTATACCGATAACGTTTTCTACGGCCTATAAAAGGTATATACATTTCGTAAACCCGTCTTGCATCAGGTTATTGGTTTAACACTTTTTATCATCACGTTAGATAAATCAGAGATATTTTAGTCTTTGATAAATATTAACCTATTTTTACCGTCCGAGGCGCGTAAGTCTTGTGTTATGATGTTATTAAACGTAAACGAAAAAGAATGAGACAGATAAGAAAAAACGGTCGCTAGTCTGTGATAAAAGAACAAAAAAATAAATAAAAGAAGAAAGAAAAAGGAGCAGGAAAATGCAATCGACGTTACTCTTTTGTTTGATGTTAGGGTATCAAAAGGTTTTTTTCTTTTTTAAGTGTACCATGACGTCGGATAGTAACGATCGTTGACTACCTTCACTAACATGATCTAATAAATGATGAATGAAAAACTAATACAAAAAATGAAAGCGGGGTTTCTTTAACGCCGATTACCTAAATGAGGGATGAATTTTAGTCAATTGTTTAGGCTTAAATGGGGCTTAGCTCACCTTCATATCGACGATAATTTGTTGAAAGAGGCCGCCCAGCGCGCTGCACTCCCTTTCGATGTTGACTTCCATGTTTCTCGCTTAACCAATATTTGAAAGATATTAAAATGAAAATAAAAACTATATTTCACAGGTTCAACGGTATTATTACCCTACACTTTGTCAGTAACCATTGCAATGTCAGCGCACATTTTTTTTTGTTTTTTTTTGTATTTCCTATTATTTGTTATTTATGAATAAGAAAATCGATCTATTTCACTATAAAAAAACACTGTATAAAAAATGAGAAATAGAAAACAAAAAAACCACGACTGTCAATAATTTCCCTTCGTAGTGGCACATCGGGGTATCGATGTGTGCATCACAAACTTCGTTCAGGGGCACGCGTTGGGTTCCTTTTTTCCCCTATTGTTTATTTCACGTCTTCTCAACGGCCCTAACACACATTAATTTTCTATCACTGATTTTATTGTTATGTCTGGGATATATGCGTCTAGGTTAACTGTGGAGATTGATTTAACACTCGTTTAGCTATACGGATATACGAACAATAAATACTATCGAAAAATATACCACTTATAAGAGAGGAATTATTACCAAACTCAGTTCTCCTATGCTATGGGATATATCGCTTCTCTCACTACCCCGCGTAAACGAACACCAAACTCGCTTCGCTACTAGCTCACTTTACTCGACAGCCGCGTCTGCGATCTGCCCGTGCACTGGCGCCGTACATACGTACCGTCCTATTCTTTAATCATTACCGACTCGCTCCCAATAGGCGAGCATTCTCATTGGTCTAATTTACACTGGGAAAGTAGTCTAACGGAAATAATACAGTCTTGGCAAAAAGTCTAACGCGCAAAATATTTGAAACTCGATATTTATGTTATCTGTATTTGTTATAATAAAAATCATGAATATTAAATTAAGGTTTATTAGTGAATGATAACGTAACTGATATTCAAGTGTCAAATAAAGCCGATGAATAAATTTCATTGTCTTTAAATTAGAAAAAAAAAAAACAGAAATTGTTTCTTTAATTTTCTAAAAATGCGATCGAACGATTCGTTTTTTTAATTCTTTTATTTGATTTACTGAGGGATAGGAAACAGCATTATGAGCGATGATATAGTCAATTAATTAATTGATGATGAATAAATTAATTAATAGTGTTTATTAACGAATCTTGTGAAAAAATCAAAAATAAAAACAAAAATAAAAACATGTATGTGTTACACTTGTCTTTTGATCGAATTAAATTTTGACAAGATTAAATTTACAATTATTACAAGAATATTTATAAATTTAATGAGACTTATGTATGTATGTATGAATGTATGTACATAATTATTGTATAAATATAACACGACGGATATAATCCCCGTATCGGTCTATAACGATTTTGGTCAATCCTCAGTCTAGTTTGTTTCGTTTTTGGATTATAATTCATTGATACTGCGGACAATGTTGTTTTATAATTGATCTCGATACGTCCGCATTGCCTGAAAATATTCAAATATGTAATATAAATAAAATACTGTATTTATTTTCAAAGAAATTGAAATAAAATCATCAAACGTTTTAAGAATCAATCAATTAGTAATACTTATATTGATCATTTACCTAATTGTAGTTCTATGTACAAAGCCAACATTATAACGTGTATTGGAACGTCGCAGTCCGGACCTTTCGAAATCCACACCTTGACAAAATACAGAAAAAGGAAAAAAATTACTTCATTTATTAGTACCTATGATTGGAATGAAACACTACTTCATTGATATAAAAGAAATAAATAAAATATCTAAATAATCAACAAATTCACCTGCTTTAAAGTTTCTCCTGATTTATCCAATTCACCACGAATTGCGTATGCCACTGCTAAATTATATTGAAGCACTGCTTTACCAGTAGGAAGACTACTAGGATACCAATCTGCATGATAAAATAATAAGTGTCATTAATAACCGCTCAAGATCTTAAATTTCTTACCAATTTTATATGCAGAATTAAGAAAGTCTTTATCATTTTAACTCACTTCTTACTGGCGTAGCGAAAGTCTCCTCTGGCTTATCCTTCTCTTTATCCTTATCGAAGGTATCAGGAATGGGTAAAAACGTATTAACATCTGTAATGTTTTCTGGTTTGAGATACTCTATCGCTTCGCTTATCTTATTCATCAAAATTAAACTCTCAGCAGCGTAAAGATTTCCCAGCATCTTATAAGCCCCGGGTAATTTACTCATGCCTAATAATGCCTTT
Source organism: Macrophya annulata (assembly GCA_963924015.1). Taxonomy (NCBI): domain Eukaryota; kingdom Metazoa; phylum Arthropoda; class Insecta; order Hymenoptera; family Tenthredinidae; genus Macrophya; species Macrophya annulata. The sequence continues at coordinate 4,509,989 of OZ001262.1, forward strand.
GCGTGCTCTAACGCCACGACATTATCCCCAAGACACAAAGAAACATAAGAACTAGCCGCTAGAACACTGGCTTTTAGATTCAACGCCTCAAGCGCTGTAGCTTGGGATACTTGCGTCGCGTGTTGTCCACCTGAAAATAATTTGTATAACATAAATTGAAAAATGAATTTTCAAACGGATTTAATCGTCGGAAAAAATTCTATTGTATTATTTAGGATGTGAATTTATTGGATGCTCTTCACTGTTAAGAAAGCTTCAGTATTTGATTACTATTTCGTTTAAAATTAGATTTTTCACCTAATACATGCGAGGGCGTCAATGATATTGGAACAGACTGCGGCCCTGCGAGTGGAGTCAATGGTAAATTCAATTCGTTATCATTTGGCAGAAGAAATAGAGCATTTTTCAGACATAACATTCCGAACTCTAAAGTAGGTTGAGGTATGGCGTAGGAAAGACCCTCGGTGTGATATTTAGTGTCTTTTGATAAAGCTGAGGAGAGGATAATTTTTCTGTAAAAACCACTGCCCACTACTTTCTGGACTAAGTCTTTTCTGCGTTTGTTCATATTGAAGTCTATCTCGTTTGTCTGAAAAAAGAAAACAAAAATATCAGAGAGTCAAATTTATAAAAAGACCTGATTAAACCAAGCTGTGAAAATCATATTCAACAAATTATACAGCATTTAAGAAAACACACAAAATTTTGCTCACTGGTTTGTGACTGTATATACAACATTCAGCCATCCTTAGCCAGAGCCTTGGACTATTATGCAGCTTTTGCGCTGCTTCTGTGAAACATTCAAATGCTTGTGCAGCTCGTCCTGCGTGTAACAGCGATACTCCTAGACTGTACATTAATTCATAATGCTTATTACCACCGAGGGTATAGAGTGGTTGGGATGAAAGTGGGTCTGAAAATATGAATAAGTTGTTTTAATTAGTCGATATAATTTCAGACATAATTTGTTGTTACCTGCATCTTTTACTTGGACGCTTTCGACGGCGGTTTTATTCTCTTGTAAAGCTTTTTGTAAATAGAAACAAGCTAAGTTTGGTTTTCCCATTGCGTGGTGCAAGCAGGCCATGTTATTGTAATATAAAACTGCCGCTGATTCACCACAACTTCTAGAAAGTATAATTAGAGGTAAAAAGTTTGTTAAGACTGTTTTATAAATTTAATATCATTTTCATAAATGGTATTAGGATCTTCTACAGCGCTTACTTATATTCCAGACCATCAGCAGCTATAGAATTCAATATTTTAATAGCTTTCCTATAATTCCCTCTCAAGTATTCCAAATTTCCTTTCAAAAATACAGATGATATATTCTGAAAAATTTGATAAGTTAGTGACGGCTTGCATTTATTTCCGAATTATTATTTTTCTAAAATACTGAAAGAACCAGGTTTCTTTGGTTTCATATATATAGATATTGTAGTGATCGAAATATTGAATTTTTCAAACAATATCAAGATAGTTTCCGAATTTTGAAATCAAGGAACATTCAAAAACTGACTAAATGCAGATCATTTTGACCAAACGAATTGATTCAAATCCCACAAAGCCTGCTTCCACAGATTTCCTTTCATCTTTGTATAAGACTTACTACAGGTGTGCCAGAAGAAACAAGTGCCTTCCATTCTCTTTTGCACAATTTCAATTGATGAGTCATCAGATAAACCCTTGCCTTATACTTTAGTAATTTTATTCTAAACGCGTCAGTGGCTGCATCTACATTGTCTTTTTTTTCTTTTGGTTCTTTGATTGGCTTTATAACATTTTCTTTGTCTGCTGGAGTGATCTTTGACGTATCAGTAGATACAAATTGACTCTCTATATAATTCAACAAAGACAATGCTGCGTCAGGTTGATTCGTTACAATATGAAGTTCGATCAATAACAGACAAACTTTGTGCGCTAAGCTTTCCTCTGAAATAAGAAAATGACCGTTTATTTTTTACATACAAAAATAGCTTTTAAAAATCAACAAATAAAAACCAATTTATTCTTAGCAAGGATTGTGTAAATCTAAAAATTTTAAATGCATACAGCAATTTTTACAATGCATACAGAAATGATATAAAAATTAAAGAATAAAATTCTCACCCATTGGTTCAACAAAAGTGAATAATTTGTTAACGATTTTCAGAGCCAGATCATACTGCCTAGTATGATAAAATAATACAGCTTGATTATATCTCATAACACATCTTTCGACATCATCAACTCCTTCGGATGTATCCGCTGTTGTCATTTGTCCGCATACTGCGTTTAGGCTTTTTCTAAACAGCTCAGTCTTCTTTAGATCGCTTTTATAATACTCAGAGACAACTTTATTGTGCATTACTTTGAGATCTTTCGGTCTCAAAGTTTCCAGTTTATTTAAATTACTTAAACAACCAGAATAGGAACCCTTGTGAAAATCTGTCAATGCATTCTGAGCTAATTCACGCTCGTGTTCTGTTATTACAGACGCTGTCGTCTCGTTTACATGCGATTCTGAGATCTCGGTCATTATATTATTTTTTTAGAATAATGTTAATATCTAATAGGTGGTAAGAAATTCCTGAAATGTGTATATAAATAATTAAATAAATGTTAACATTGCATTCGTATTATTTGTTCGTATCAGAAAAATAAAGCAAATACATTGGAAATACATTATTTGACAGATGTAACGTATGAGGTTAGAAATGAAACCCGCAAACAAACATTTTTATGCCTATCGCCTTGATTGTATTGATGCTTATTTTCATGATGACTTGATAATAAAACTTACAATTAATTCATATGACATATACAACTTTGATGAGAAATAATTTCTCGTTTATTTCTTGTAATTACAATTAGTAAACTCTATTTTGAAGAAAGGGTTATGTAGATTATGGGAGCACGGCGATATACAGCGCCTCTATTGGGGCGGCAAGAAGCGATCGGCGCCAATCATCAAATGTTTAAAACGTGGAACATGTTGTAACGACTGCACCAGTTCCTGGACTACACGCTTCTAGTTCCTGAATAAAAAAACTCACTCACATCTACGTTTAGCGTATTATAGGCGATGATGAAAACATAATGAGAACGATCGAGACTTTGCTGTAATGATTTAGGATTCAAGGCATCGATTTTAATCATTAACTGACAAACCGTACTGAATCATAGATCAGGCAATATTGGCCGTTGATACCCAATAAACACTTGTTCACATATTATACTTAACATACACGGTTTATCAGTTTAGTTTTGGTATCAATATAACAATATACCTACGATAGTCATTATATGATACTATAACATAAGATAAAGACTTATGCATCGGTCACGTATATCATTGATAATTTAAAATGAACATTTTTTTATCGGCATCATACATTTATTACATTATACATATTTATACAGGGTGAATTTTCCCTCCTTCTGAAGGGAAAACGTAAACTCGAATTACGTTTTCCGTATATGCGTAGTAAAATAAAGCACGTTGATCATGGGTATACAATTGTATCCCATATACATGTGACCGACTATAAAAGATATTCTTGGAATTGATGTCTTGACGAGTTGCACTTCAACTCTAGGCAATTAATATAATATGATTGACACAGATTAAATAATAACATATTATAACATCGTCGAAAATGAAAACTCAAGAGTTGTTACTGCGAAGTCACAATTTAAATATAGTTATGAACGCATTCGTCGTACTTGCGCAATTACCCGCAAGTAAAATTTTATGTTTTTATACTTACACCAATATACACACCCCGCTCGAGAGTGATAAACCCGAACAAACATTCAACTAACATAAGTAAAACGATGGTAGCTCAACTTTTACTTGTATGTATAATTCCGAGCTAATTACGTCATAAAAAATGAGTACGGAATACTAGAAATAATTCTAGCTGTAGTATAATAAAAAATATGCTACGACGCATTTCTTACTGACTAACGATAGGAATTTTACTCTGCTATGATTGCAGCATCCGTCTTTATAGCTCTACTAAGATATATGTAATGTTAGAAATATTGACCTAGGCCACTCTGGTTATACGGTATACGTATAAGTATTAAAAGTTAATACATAATCAATCTTTAAAGTTGAAGAAGGATCGAGGGCGTTCAAAAAGCTTACATACCTATAGAAGAACTTTGCTCCAGGATGTTTACATCTACTAAAAAATCGGTCAAGGAAATTATTCTACTACTATTCGGAACGATAGTGTGTGATCTCGACTCTGTTGAAAATAAACAAAATAGAAAATTCACAATACTATTCTTTCACTAAAGTGACGAAAAGTAAAAAAATGTAATTCAGCGGTAGTTAATTAAGTGCAAAATTCGTGCGAAAATTTCCACCTTGCAAGACATACTTATGTAGTAGATCCGCACGGAAATCATTTCTACAGGGATGACCATTCAAATTGTGAACTATATGCACAATTATTTATATCGCTAATATACAATCCGTTAAATTTTTTTAATTGCACAAATTTTTAAACATATATGAATTACAGATAGTTCGGAAAAAAATGAAGAATGTTATAATCTCACGTAAATTATCGTGTATGACCCCTTGGGGAGTAGGTGCAAGCAGTAAAATTGTCGGAAATGACCTTGAAAATAATATTAACAGAATGTGAATTGCGCAGGCGTATGTAAAAGTATAGATATACGGCGAGCTATAGTCTGATTTGAAGATATGTATATCCCTACTTCAACTCTATGGTATTTATGCAAGAGCCTATAACGCACTGGCTCCAAATACAAGCCAGTTAAATCATCGAGGGCAATCGTAAAGTCCACTGCAGTGGACTGATGATCTATATTTTCATATCAACATTAACAATTGTACGGTTAAACTGATAATCGAATTATTTGAGTGCCATTTCGAAAATGTATAATTTTCGGTTCTTAATTACCTAAAGCCCTTTTGGAATGGCCCCCCCCCCTTGTGTAATACCGTGAATCTCTCCTTTATTAGATATATGAGCTGTATACAATAGTAAATTGCGCGCCGCATAAGCATTCTGTAGTATTCTACACGCGGTATTTTAGTGATTTTGCAGATTTGCCGCAGATGCATGATTTCGAAATCAGAATTTCAATTATTCCAAAAGCTGAAATATTTCTGTAGTTTATTCGCATGAAACCTACGAAGGCATCGAATATAATTATTCAAAAATTATTCAAGGCTCAGCTCAACAGGACTATAATTGTTACACTTGTTAAACATTTTTTGCAACCTGTTATACCTCGCTGTAAATTATTTTTATTTTTTTATATTACTTCAGCAATATGGGAGGTTGGTTTTCTTCGTATTGGGGATACGCTGACGATGATGAAGTGGATGCGATGAGTGGTCTGACCGGAAAAGAAAAACGACTCGTAATGGAAACGTGGGGTATTTTGCGAAAGGATCCTATGAAATTAGGAATAGCCATTATGACAAAGTGAGTGATCATTTTTACTCGAAAGTAAATTTTTCATTTCCTCTGTATATCCATGCGAAAATTTCGCAATCGACAGAATCAAAATTGTTAAACTGAATATGTTTAAAATCGAAGGAGAGAGAATTAAAGTCTTTTGCAATTTGAAGTGCTTAAAAATTTCCTCATTTAATAATATCACAAATCAAAGTCTCATAAGACGATGCTTCATTCCTGCATTACAGTCTTCTCAAGAAACATCCTGATTACCAGAGTCAGTTTCGCGCATTTAAAGACGTCCCCTTGAAAGATCTACCGACGCACAAGAGGTTTCAGGTGCATTGTTCAGCAATCGTGGGCGGAATTAATGCCACAATAGATGCACTTAAGGATCCAGACCTCTTGGAGGCTACCTTATTGACACTTGGGGAAAAGCATTACAAGCGGGGACAAACCAAAGAACACTTTGAAGTCAGTTTAATTATAATCTTTCTGATATATTGAACATAACTCAATGTCAAAAATTCAAATTCGAATGAACAAAATACTGATTTTAATATTTAAGGGCCTGAAGTTAGTCTTTCTATCCACCTTCAAAGAATTTCTGGGCTCCAGGTGGTCCCCAGAGTTGAATTCTGCCTGGATCAACACTTTGGACGGCACGTACCGCATCATTTTCAAGGCATACCCGCAATAAATAAACCAAATATGAAAAGGTTGAAAGCCTGTATACATAATACTCGGGCACACAGTAAATCAAAAATTTTGTTGTAATATTGAAATCCCTCTGATAAAAATTGATAATGAACGAAATTCCACTATCATTTTGGTCTCAAAATCATCGTTTCTCGTCGTAGAATTTGTGTGAAATTTTTCAAAAATGAGAAAAATGGTGTTTTTAAGATAATTTAAATAATTGAAGGAAAAAAACGCATAAAAAAAATTTCGTTACTGTTTTACTGGTTCTTAAGGTGAAGACTATCATACCTATAATGAAACATCAATAAAATGTAAAATGTTCAGGGTCACAGGCTAGCTGACTTCGCATAGAGTGCCCCATATGTGTCTATGGTACGTGTAAAAGTATTTTAATAAGAGCATAGAAGACTTTGAGAGGAGCAGCTAAAGAGTACTATTGGGAATGTGTATCATAGATATGCAATAACAATTTTTAATTATTAATCACTCATGGTAATCACATTCTCATAACATATCGAGCCCCCCAGACAGTGAATCTTCGCTAATTATTTATAGTATTTATACTTGTAAGCGGTTGGTTTATATAAATATTAAATGAATATGTGGATCGAAAAATACAATTCTATTTCTCCTTCTCCTCATTGACTGTTGACCTTAGGTCAGTCCGTTCGTCTTTGTAGTTATGGATTACCATGAATTACCATGCTGATAAGGGACGAAAATTGCATTTAACATTTCGCAGAGCACATCATGTAGTTCTATAAATTGTCTCTTTAGTAAACATTATTTTTATACAACTTTTGTCTGAAATACCTAAACAATACAAAGCGTTAGTATTCAAAAGTCTACTCTTGGTTAATGCAGCACTCATGCAAACCCTTTAACGCCACAGGGGCCACTGACCTTGCGACAAGTGCTTCGACCAAGGTCAAGGTCAGTTTCTGGTTAGTCGTGCAAGCGGGGTGAGAAATGGTATTCCCATCACGCGGTAGAATTTACGAACTACTTTTACCGCAACCAGCACCTGGATTGCAATTCTGTTTTTTATCTAATAGATGGCGATACTATTTGACATCTCTGTAAGACCTAACCTCATATTTTAGAACTGATTTTATTAATCCTTGACTGAAAGATTATTGATCAAATTTATTAAGTACTTCGAAATCACAGCCATCAAATCAAGATTGACTAAGAGTTGTTACAATTCTGTAGTTTATTCGTATTTTAAACCAACAATTATCAATAATTTCACGAGCTATGATTGAACTTCATATCTACGTATCTTTCAGCCAACCAATCACAGCTGTCGAAAAATTTTCAAGTGAGAGTCGATCGATCAATGCACGTCGACCTTAACGAAGAAAAAATTGATATTAATTGACTGGCTAATCAAGAAACGTACTGATAGTAAAATAATTAAAAATACAATATTACAATTTTACGATTTTATCCTATCTAATTATTTAAAACAATATAATGCTCTGGAGGCAGTTAAGGAACTACAAAACGTGCGTTGAATTGTCGCGGCCGGAAGTACGAGCCATCGAAGTTTGTTCGAATATTCCGATTCGGAGCGTATGTAGTCAGTAGCAGCTATAGGTTCTTTTTTCCGGTTTGCGGAGACTCCGTAAGTTCTGTTATTCGACAATGGTTATAATAATCAGTAAACATCGGGTTTTTATAAAGTAATAACACCTGGCCACAACAATCACGTGAATCGTAATATTATTGAGGATATATTCCGACAAAAATTTATTCAATCGTGATAGTGTTTTTGTTTAAAATAGTGAATCTCTGCGGCACCTCCTATGCCACATACACGTTTGTTTATTAAAATCATTTTTCCCCCCATACACATTTACTTCGCAGATCATTTTCCACAAATAAATTTCACCAATTTTATAATTCTATGTGAAAAATATTTATAAACTTCATAAAAAATACAATCATATATTTTACTCAATTCTCCTTGTAGGTTATGTACGATTTTCCAAATGTATACAGGCTATCCGACTGTCAGCATGTTACATACTCTGAATAATCATATTATCCCCTAGTATATTGCTACTAGAAAATTATAAATAGAATCAAAGACGAAAGCAAGAAAAAAAATTAATTTTTTTTTCAATCTTTTTCTTCCGCGTTTAGAATTCTGTGAAAGGGTTTTTAAAAGAAGTATGAAAATGATACGAAAATTTGAAAATTCTTTCAATTTCACGTTTTTATATTTCCTATTTGTCAGTTTAGCCCAAAAATTCCGTATTATTTTTTTTATGCATGCTATTTCCTTTGTCTAATTCTGCATGTTCTATATATTTTCAGGAAACCAAGATGGTGAAGATAATGAAAGTAGGGAAGGTGGTGCTGGTCCTTAGTGGCCGGTACGCCGGACGTAAGGCTATCGTCATGCGTAATTTTGACGATGGTACATCAGAGAAACAATATGGCCATGCTTTGGTGGCTGGTATCGATAGATATCCAAGAAAAGTACACAAGCGTATGGGCAATGGAAAGCTCAAAAAAAGATCCAAGATCAAGCCCTTTGTTAAGGTCAGTTTAAACTGTCATCTACCAATCAATTACGTTATCATCTTTAGTAGAAAATAAAATAAACAAATTTTAACTATTGGTTTTTAGAAAATAGTCGATTGAATGATACACAGGATCTTTTTTTCATTAATTAATAATTCTCTCTAAAATTGGGCATTTTTATATCATTATTATTCCCAAGTATTGAATGTTTATCTGATAATTCGTTGAGGAAACGTTATAACAAGAAATTGTAGTATTTTCCAAGGAAAACCATTTGTTTGTTTATTCATTCTGTTCATTTAGCTTCCTTCAAGTAAAGTATATTCCTATTTTATTATTATTAATAAATATAATTGCGTTTTTGCAGATGCTGAACTACAACCACTTGATGCCAACGAGATACACTGTTGATCTACCGTTAGAAAAGGTACAGATGAAGGACCTCAAAGATCCCATGAAACGTAAGAAGGTCCGATTCCAGACCCGTGTAAAGTTTGAAGAGAGGTAAGGATCTTTAATTTTTTTTTCTTTTAACAAACGTTGATCTATCTTCAATTTTTCTAATCATTCGATTCTCTTTGTTTATTTATTACAGGTACAAATCCGGCAAGAACAAGTGGTTTTTCCAGAAATTGCGATTCTAAATGCTTTTATATCGGGGTCAATAAAAACGTGTAAAAATTATAAATGTTTCATTCTAATTTCAGCCTGTACCACCCACACATATTGATTACGAATATTATGAGTTTAATGAGAATTTACAGCTGCTCAATGAGATTGACTTTTTAATTTCTATTACTTTCACAATCCTGTAAAAGATAAACTCATTCTCACTCTTCCTGAATATCTAACAGTCTTAATTAACATACTAAGCATAAAAATCTGATCGCTATACCATTTGCTAATTGGGAATTTAAGTTAATACATTTTGATCCATGAATCTGAGTCCAATTAAACGAAGAAATTCTACTCCAGAATTACTTGGAGATATTCAATTACGTTATGTATAGTATATTGTTGTTTTGTACCTTCAGATGTACCCAACAAAGTATGATTCAATTCATTCGTTTAACTCAATAGAAGGAAAGTTCCTCTTCATTTCCGTTAATATCGATTTACTGATGTCCTTGAGTACGACTGTGAGATGTAAATTCATATGTACAAAATTTTCTAATTGATTGGCGAAATTTGGGTAGTCAAGTTATTTGATAAAGTATCAATACTTTCTCTCGATTTTTACCCCCAACTAATTAATATTATCAAATAATACTACTAAGGAAGATGGATGCATAAAAAATGTCCACAAATAGTCGTGGTCATTGTTAATAATTTATTAAAGAAGAAAGAAAAATAAAGTAGCTTCACAATATAAAAAAAAAATAAATGAATACGTTACGGATTACACAATTGTTGAGTAATTACCTATTTAACTTATTAATTATTTTTTCATAATTTAATAACTGTTAGATTATTTACTAACAATAATTATAATATTAGAAATCATATAACAACCTGCGAACATCTAATAATTAAAGCTTATATACCTATCAACTGATATATTACTTGTTTAGTTTTTGGACGCGCTCGTCAATAGCTGTTATGTTATTTTTAATCACTTCTAAATTTGATGCAAAACTTTCTTGCACTCCTTTAAGCAGCGCCTTGTTACTGTCCAGCCCGGATGATATCTGACCTTGTAATTCTTCCAATAGTGCCAAAGATCTCCCAAATTCAGCAGCTGGAAAATTTTTAGTATTCCAGAATGTTGACTAATATTATATAAAGTAAAATAACGAAACTCGCAATATTTCATCTTACCTTGTTGATGCACAGCGCTCAGTGCGAGCATTCTATTAACGGTTTGTGGTAAAATTTGAGACATTGTTTCAGTCTTCTTAACAACTTCATGAATTTCCGTGATCTGAAAGCAATACAATATTTTCACATTCATTTATCAGGCACTAAATTACACAATAAATTCTAACAACTCGTCTTCAACTTTACCTTCTGCTCTAGTTCAGATGATATTGGCGTATTTGATTTATGTTGGGCGATATTATCCATTCTGTGAACTAGAGTCGCTAATCTACTTTCAATACCATCTAACTGACTGGCATCAAGAAGAGCGGCTTTGGCTCCAAGCTGCTGCACTGCCTCAACTAATCCTTGGGTCTTGATTGACTGTGAAATGAAGAGGAAGTCAGAAATGGAGAAAATTTGTAGAAGACAGAAAATAATAGAAACAATTTTTGTTTGGTTCAAAATTTAGTAATCCAAGTATTTAACGCAACGCATCTGCTCATCATGATGCGACATTTGTTTAACTAAACAAGCCTAAAGCTTACTTGAGTAAGTCTACCGAGTTTCTCATTCCCCGCACCAATAGCATTCTCTAACCGTCCTAGTCTTTGTTCTAAGTGAGCGACTCTTGAAGCTTCCTGTAATCTTGCTCTTTCTGGTTGATATAGCATTTGGTATTGAAGTACACCAGATTGAGCGTCACCTTCTTTTACAGCTTTAGTACTAGTAGTTGAGTTTTCCGATTTACTAGGACCAGTAGCTTTGAACAACTCAACCTGTGATATTAGTTTTCTATAAAAACAAATAGTTTATTATATTAAACAAAGATGTTAATATTTTTTATAAATATGGCTATTCCATCAATTCATACTTTAACTGTGCGCCATGTGGATCTGCCAATGAAGTAACAAGGTCGGACCCAAGGCACTGTTCTAGTTTCAAATTGTCTAACTGCTTTCCAGTCTGTTCCACTTGAGATACTAACTCCACGGCTGACTTTACGTCTTCGTTATTTTTTGCTGTTTCCTAAAAAAAATGTCACTATTAAGACATTTTTATTTCAATTAAAGATTAACTTTTATTCATTTTCAGTATTCGTGCTGTTCAAATATTGATTCTACTCATTCTACAGTATATTTACTTTTTCTGCGATAAACAAGTCTGTAGATAATTATTAGGTCAGCAATGGTTATTATTCAACATATTGATCAGACAAATATTTCATTTGTAATGACCGTGTTTTTCCGCCACTGTAATTTGGTCATAAATTGTAACACAAAAAAAAAAAAACGGCTCCGTAACCCTGGCTTTACCTTGATCTGATTTATTTCTTCGTACAATTCTTTTATCTCACATTGTAGCCGTTGATATTTTTGTATGGGAGTTTCGGTTTCACCTTCGGCAGGTAATTCCCAATCTCCAGATCTGAAACATGTTTTATTTAATTACGCAATTCTAACAATCTATGAGAATGTAGTGAATCTCAGACTTAATAAACTCTAAGTTAATAATCTGAAGAATATAAATTTGCATGTGAATAAGTGAATAATCTTTCAGCTAGCCTTACATGGCGTTATATCCAGTTCTTGGCTTCCGAGACAATCGATCAGAAAAGTCAACTCCTTTGTTTATTAGATGTTTTCCCTTAAACTTGTTGAAACCTTCGGTAGCACTGATGTGAAGTATTTCAATGGAATCATTGTCCTCCTAGAGACGAATGATATTGAAAAATCAAACAAAAAAAATGTGGAATTTCGAAATCAGTTTGGAGAAAGATTAAACTGCGATGAAAATTTACCTCCACATAGTTTTGAAACTGATCTGACTCGGGAAGATCATTCGTCTCATAAACGTCTGGCTGATCGTAAGCCTAGAATAAAATAAAATGAAATATGTACGCCAAAGTTCGCCACGGTATTTGTCTAGTTGTTGAATAACTTTTGATAAAGTAGATCGATTTTGACGAAATTTGGGACAGCAGTACCTTGAATAATTAGTAGAGTTGGTTTAGAACTTGAAAGAAATCAGCCTAAGGTTATGAGAAGGAGAGGTAAAAATACGGGTTTAAATACTCATCATCATTTTGGGAATCATTCATACGATTTGGAAGAAATTTTTATTGATAATGGTTCTTGAGGCTCAGATCTTTTTGCCCAATTAAAGCAGAATTTAGAAATCAAGTGTGAAATGGGTAGCAGTGCAAAAACTGTATTGTGACATAGTTCAATAACTATTAGAAGTACGTTTTCTTACACGCATCGTATTTCAGTGCAATATCCTTAGTGAGTAATAAGCTCTGCACCACTTTCTGGGTAAATTGATTTCTTAATAATTTGAAAAATTATTCAGAACTTGAATTTTATTAACACATTCAGAATTCTGATTATACCAAACTTTCCGGCATCTTTTATAGTACTTCAATTTATAAGGCAATAAAATTTGAAATGGGCAATATGGGAATTACTTGTATAATATTACATTGAAAATAAAATTCTGAGGAATCAATCGACTGGTAAACAGAATCGTGTTATGTATACGTGATTTTGTCAGTATATCAGCATGCGATGAGACGTTATTAATTTACGCAAGGCAGGCTGTATAAAATCATCGGCAAGTTTATGCTTTTGTTTCATATTAATGTTTAAAGTCTGTGGGACAGACTAAACAAATTTGAAAGTAGAAGTTCTTAGATTTCGGTATTTTGAAGTTTGAAGGGACAAATATGGTTCCTAAAAGCCATAAGTTGAACAAAATAAAAAAAGATTAAGTTGTATGTACAGAAATCGATACTTGAAGGCGGTATTCATTCTTCTAATTATTATGTATGTACTCTATACAAAATCATTGCAAATGAATTTTTTTTTTTTGTTATAGATAGACGGTCTATTCTTTTGTTTTCTGCAGTATCCTAATTACTTACGATTCCAGGAAGATCGGCGTACTTGGGATCTGCCATTTCAATCAATTTTAAATGTTGTTATTTGTTAAATTTGAATGTGAGAGCGAACAAGTATAATTAAATATAAAAAATTAGGTTGACAGTTAAGCAGATGACGGAATCTTCGGCCTCCGAAATCTTGAACTTCATGAAATAGGTTGTGCACATAGATAGCCGATATACCCTTTCTTACAGATTTCTGAAAATAATATCATTGGCTCCTTCTGTTAGAACCGAGTAGTGACGTCATTTTTTTTTTCTAACTCAATTTGTCGCCATAAATGAGAATTGGACTATACCTATTATTTGCTCTATCCGTTAGATATAACCAATAATATTAAATTTTCATATTGATTCGTGACTGTAAATATAAATCACGCAATTGCTGTAAATAGAAGTGAATATCATTGGTATGTATGTATTCTGTTGAATCTGATCGATAACTGTTGTTTGTAATATGCCAGCGAGTCAATAGAGGCGCTGCATCGACGTGATAGTTTTGAGTAAGGTTTCATTTCGACATGTCTGTACTATGTAGTTTGTGAAAACTTTATCCTTGATGTAAGTTTCCTTTCAACTCTACTTACAAACCCCCACTCGTTTTACAGCTGATGCGATAACTGTGTTACGGATCTAATGCTACGGAACGGTTTGTTTGGTGTTCCCCGTGGTCCCGAGATAACTAGTAATATAATAAATTTAGTTCGCTTGCTGTACTCCTCATTGCAGTGTTATCACTCGTTCGTGGAGCGTCTTGAATCGCTTGGACAAAGGGAAAAGTCTTTATGTACCATAGATTAAATTACCTCCTCGCTGACTGGGAAGAGTGAAGAAGAAAAATAATAAAAATATAAAACAAATAAATAATCAAAATAAAAAACAAATACTAGAAATACAACGAAAAAAAAAACATAAAACAAAAAACAAATATCAAAATAGATCATTTTATATCGAACTCGAATAACTGGGGGTGAAATTATCAGCAGTTGTGGCGAAGTGGGTGATTCGTTTTTTAACCAAGGAGTGTACGCGGGGATGGTATACCTGGCGGGTGCTTGGGGCATGGGAGAGACTGAACCACAGTGCCATAGCACCACCACTTCCCCAGTAACTACATCTTTTCTCCAAGATCATGACGAAGAAGTCGCTTTGCTTCCCCTCAATAATCAGGTATTATATCGATTCGTTGTGATCATGATTCTCCGAAATTGCCTTTCCTCCCTCCGCCCCTCTCCTCCGCCGCCAAAAATAAAAAACGAAAATCTAGCGGTTTAGATAAAAACGACTATAAAAGGCTTTCTATTAAATACGCAGTCGCGTATTATTGATAACACGTTGAAAAAGGCCGTCGTCATGTCGCAAAAGAGGCGAGCGCAAACGGACAACTTACGTCTATCGTGCGTAGTTTGGTATATGATGAGGGGTCGCGTCCTTCCAATTTAACACAACACTTACGTGTGTTACAGACTTGAAAACAATCGTTTATTTAACTATCGTAGATTGCTTCAGAATATTATTATTTTTTTTCCGCTGTTATAACTTCGTCATAGTAGTAGTAATCATCGTCATTGTTCTTTCCTCCTCTCTCTGACTCTCTCCATTCAGTATGGCTAAATCCAGTGTTTTGACATTTAGCCAGCTGACTCAAGGAATTATTTTATAACCTGGCGGTTTTTGTCCATCAATTTCATAGCCTTGAATATTATAAATTAACACTACATGTATTGGATGTAAATATTTATTTTTTCTCTTTTTTATTGTTTTTTTTTTTCGTCATTCGGTTCCATATTGATCACGTGCGAGGCTATATTTCACGAGTTTTTCGAACCGTTCGATATTGTGTTTTTTTTTTTTTCTTCAAATTTTTATGTTTCGCAGAAATCGGGATTTCTTACGAAATGTCAAGCGTTATCACGTTGTAGTAAATTATATAAATGCAAAATATTACTGTTATTATGTGATGTTAAAATTTCAGATCTAAAACGAATAAAATGAATTCCGAGATAATTCTATTTAAATAAAAAAACCGAAAATTCTATTTTTTTTTTTTTTTTATTTACAAATATATTTCCGAAATTTTTAAACCACCTCTTTATATTGTTTTGAATTGTTGGTTTTTATATATTTCCGTAAATAACTTGATATGTATGTATTTATGTATGTTCTTAGAATTTTATATTGTTTCAAAGAAAAGAGGAAAACATGTTTTTCCAAGAAGTACCATAATATTACAACAGTCTAAGTACCTGACCATGCATTCTTATTTCTCAAAGTTTATGGTATTAATATATCAGTATGTAGCGAGTGGAGACACTCAACTATCTTCTTTCACTTTAGATCCCCTTTTACTCCCACCCTGTTACCTTGTCCCAATTTTCATTCACAGGAATTTTGTTGTTCTCTACATTCAGACACAAATCTTTACTCTAAATTTAGCTCCAGCCATTCTTCTTTCAATATGTAGCAGTATTTGCCATATTGTCAAATTAAAATTAAATTTTCATATTTTCAAAGCATCTGAGACCAAAATTTTACGCATCTCTGTATTTTTAGCATCTAAAAATCGTTTCTTTTTTTGTTCTAAATTAAAATTTGATAATTCTCTTTTAGCTTAAAAAAATCTTCAATTGCGAATTTTTTCAGCGTTTTTTTCGTTAATATTAGAATTTTATTGAAAAAGTTCTCTAATCTGAAATTTTGAAGCTCCAGAAGGTATAAAATATAGAAATTGTTGTTGGTTTTATGTTTATATTAAATTATTATCGGATATTATCAATTTCAACACTTCAATATGTTGAAGAAAAGACTCGAACTTGACAGTATTCGATAAAAATTGACTGGTATTATAAACAGACGAAAATTTTCCATGCTTTCAACTTCAGGCTTGATAAGAGTATAGAGATTAAATTAGATTTTTTCTGAATTTTTTTTTTACCAAATAACAGTATTTAAGGATCCCATAAATAATTCATAATTTTACTTTCAAGTGGGAATTCGCGAGAGCAGAAGGTTTTTTTTCAGGTCAATGTAAATACAAGATTCGAAAACTGTACTTCAAAACCTACAATTTCGTATACATATTAATTATAGTTTAGGCAGTGTACATAAAAAATATGAGTGTTTACAGAGATACTTGTGAGGGTAGAGTCAGGAAACCATGAAACAACATGTATAACGAACATTGATCCGCCAAATCTACCAAAAATAGACCCACTTCTATCACAATATCTACAGACTTGTTGAGTTAGGTAGATACTGTGAATGAAAACACAAATCACCTGACATTTTGGCGTAGAATTTTCATAAATATATTTTATGAATGGTCTTTTTGATTCAGCAATGGTAGATTTTTTTACTACGAAGACTTCTTTTTGAAAACAATTTTGTTGGATGTTAAAAGTAAACAGGAAATTCAAGAACTGTTTGAACAAATTCAGTCCTTGAAGTTATTCGTTGGCTTACAGACAAGCGGAATATTTGCCACGTGTCTTTTGTATATACCTACTACTGATTTATGGGCAAAAATAATGACTCGTGTTAAGCTACATTATTACTACGCTATTGCCATTGCATGTTAGCGCAATTCACAGTGCAATACGTAAGACATTTTTAAATATATTCACTACAAGTTTACATTGACGTTTGTTGGTAGTCACACATACAGTTAGCAGGCATTTAGTATCGTATTACAGGGATATTTGACTTCCGTCTTGCTTATCGTTGATAATATTGTGGTATTTCATAATCAAACAATTCATCTGAAGTTCAATGCTGCTTTAGGAGTTGCACTATTATGATTCATTATCAACTATGAGAAATATTGTTATTTATCTCAGAAATATATTACATCTAAGAATTATTTTGTTCAAGTTTCTCAGAGAAATGTTTTCTCATATGTGGTTACTTGTTGGCTTAAGGATTCCTGTGAGAATATTAATCTAATTGTTAGAGTACTCAGAAGAACTATTTTTATATCATTTAACGTAGACTCAAAACTGCTAATAAAAAAGAAACTTGATTCCTTAAGCAATAAATTATCTCAGAAAAATTTTGTCATCTGCTATTTTAGACGATGAAAAAAAAAAATTATCTTCTCTTTGAGGCAGTAAGAAGTGGATTGAAGTAGATATCTGTTCAAGTTGAAACATGGCAAAGGTTAATAGCACGGCGTAATCGCTTTAATGTATTGAATCGTAAATTGATAATGTCAGTGGAATAGATTAGAACTGTTTTTTTTTGTTTATTCTTTCACAGATTGTAAGTCTCTGAAAATTACTGTATTATTTAGTGACATGGTTTATTGCAACGAGACATCAAACAGTTGTAATCTTTTTTATTTTAAACCTTTTTGTTTATTTTGTGTAAGCGCATAAAATTGCGTAAAAAAATATGGAGAATCACGTTTGTATGTACCATAGCTTAAACGCTACATATTCAAACTGCATACTAGTCTTCTACTATCATGGATATCTATATAAAGATTCGAGGCTAGACTAAAAGGTGCAACTTGACTGTAGCCAGCTATTCAGCTCAGTATTTACGTCTAATGCCAAAAATAAAAACAATTGATGCTTACAAACTAGATAATATAAATAGGCTAATAATTATATAAATCTTCAGTCTGATCAGATTCCTTATTTTATTTGGCACCTTTGATTAAAAATAGTAAGCAGGAAGTAATCCTGTATGACACATAAAGTTAGACTAAATTCAATTTTACTTATTTATTTTTGACTTTTTTTTTATGGCATTTTGATTATATAATGTTGGAAAGAGTAATTCTCAACTTTGGACAAGTAATACATAAAAAAGGCTTAAGAAATTTGTTTAAGATTTTACTAGACTTGACAAAGAAGTTCTCGTTGACCTTCTCAGGACCAAGCCACAGATATAATATTGTGTTTGATGCAAAGATCAATAAGTATGAACTCTTGTTCTCGTATCTTTATTTTGCTAATAAATGTCGATGAGTACCTATCTTCAAGAATGTTAGATAGTTTAATTAATTCTTCATAGTTAGACAATGTAATATCTTCGATTACTTCCACAAATAGTTTAGACATTATTGTACTATAATAATTATTCCTGTGCAACAGGTCGGCGGTCACACCAGGCTGTTGCTGCTCAACCAGAATACCATCTGTAAACCATTGAACTATCGAGAGCTCGACTTCTACCAAAACATTCCACAAGATATACAAATGTTTGTCCCCAAATTCAAAGGTAAGCTAATTTTTGGTGCATAGGTATGCTTTGTATTTTTGTAAGACATTAACTAACAAATAATTCATGCGCAAAACCAGGTTTGCTAAAGACCCTAAAAAAGTTTTTCAATCCTACATATATGTATGTACATTACCCAAAACATCATCAATGGTAACAGCCTAGCACAGTGTTTCAAGGAATTAACCCTCGTCCTTGCTACTATGTGCCTTAACAGTCAAATTTTGTTAAATATATTTACAGAAATTGATATGGTGATACAATATGCTTAATCAATTTTTAAGTAAAATAAAAGAAGGTCAATTAGTCCTAATCCTAAGGACCACTAGCAGGGAGGAGTCCAGCCGATCTGGAATCCGTACTTTAACAAAAACCAGAACATTGCGGTATTTTCGTTGAATCCTAGTCAGAACTAGTTTTAATTTAACATTAATAAGTAGTCTGAATCCAAACTGGATAGTAATTGTTTGACCATTTCATCGACCGATAGATCAAACCGGTTTTTTAATTAGCAATTGTATGGAGTTAGGACTAATCATGTTCATATTTATAATCTTATTGACATAGCTAATGATATAACAATAAACGGCTGCTGTAAGCGCCATCATATATTTATACCAGATTCTACACCAAAAGCAATGAGAAATTGATAATATTTTAGTTTTATTGAACTATAGCGATAGCTAAATCCTTATTTCAGACGGCTTGGCTCCTTGTTTACTAGTGATAACGCGTATACACATGTAGATATTTTCGCTGTTATGCCGATGCGTAAATATTAATCTTGTGTTATAGAAGCGCAAAATATAAATACACAAAATGGAGAAAAGAATTTCTATGTAATTGCTTTGAGAATTTCAAAAGCTTATCTCAATGCTGTGTAAAGATATTGGTTTCACTACAAGAAATACTTTTCCTCAAAATACATTTTGTGCATTATCTGATATATACAGCTACGCTTTGAGTCAATACAATTTTCTCAGAAGTAAAATTGTTGAAGAAAGATCAGAGATTATAAATTCCTTGAATGGCAATCATTTTCCGGCAGTAGAAAACAGTTGTCATAAAGAAATGTAGAATTATGGTAGCTAGTAGATAATAGTGTGCTCGAAATTGTTCATGAAATCTGAAATTTTTTATTCAATACATTTAAAAACTGCATCGTTCATTCATCTTACTGCGCGTACCATACAATCATCATGGCAATTGATACCAAATTTAATATATTAGTCTTACGTAGCTCGGTGTTAAGTAAGACTATATTTTGTACAAGATTTTCTGTCGACATTGACCTGCGTACGGTTTTTCAATCAATTAGATTAAATCTGTATGTACAATCGGGTGATTACGGAATTAGCAATAAATCAGTCTTACCGGTATCCTGACGTTCGTTAAAGATTGGATAAATGCATATAATATCTTAATCATCTGTACGAAACGTCACAGGTCACATGCGTCAAATGACTCACTAGCGACTGCCATTAAGCATCGTGTATTGCATCGTGTGTCAAAAGAAATAGTTGTATCGCTCAATATTAAGAAATTTGGGTAAGTACTAATAACTATACTTTTTGCGAGTATCTCACCTTGTTTAACGTAGGTAAGAATTTTTGGAATATTGTATTATTTGCTTAAAGATTTTAGCAGCAAGCACCATTTACTCATTTTGTTTTGATTATTTGAAAAAACAAAAGCGAGCATCTAAATGATTTGAGCAAAATATACAATTCTGTTCTATTGATTTATTCCTACCTACGAAACATATTCAAGATGTAGTTCGCCGTTTGTTACAGATTAAGTTATGCGGTAGTTACTAGGCAATCATGACTATTTGCATTTAATTATTTTCAACTATCATTCTAAATGACACAGAGTAAACTCGTTCGTATTACATTTCAAAAGTTCGTGATGTTCAATGAAAAATGTTCAAATGTTGAATAAGAATATCTTTAAACATTTGGCATGAACAAAATATGGGATTATTTATTTGTAATGTTTGAAATTTTTTTTCCTCAATTCGACTGGTTCTTTGCTGAGGGATCGTTTCGTAACGATATCCGAAATGCACGATTTTTTTTATTAACTAAATGTTAATATGAAAGAAATAAATGCATCAAATCCGCTATGTTTGATGATTGTCTAGCAAAAACCTTTTCTTTTAAGTATCCCCAGAGCCAATAGTCACAAGGATTCGTGTCTGGGAATCGAGGCTTGGCCTGCTCGCAGACTCACTAGCGCCCTGAACACATTCCATTTGCTTCTCCTTGGCCAATGCTCGGGGTTTGTATTTTGTTGCTGATCACCAATTACAATATAAATCCACCAAATCTGAAATTAGAATGACTGTGAGAAACTCTATTGTCTGTTGGTTCAATCCCATTATATTATAATCTTTGTATACATATATATATGTATATATATACATGTGTATATATGTGTATATACATATTACAGTCAAAGTAATATGTTTAAAAATATTGTTTAAAAACAACAAAAAAAATAATTACTAGTCATAAAAAAGAAGAGATCGGTGTTTAAATTAGACTAACTCAGAAAAATGTATTTCTTTTTCATTTTTTTTTTTTTTCGTTTACACATTGCGTGTTTTGAATCATATAAGTGGGCAATCGGATATAAAAATACTAAAGAAATATTTTTTATTTACTTTCTATTTTAGGTGGAATTCACATTATCAGGGCAGATTTTATACGTATATGTATATGGACGTATATATACGTGGCAATTTCTAGTTACGATGTTTGAAATTTTGAATATTTATGGGATGATAAATGAGGCGTACATTGCGAAATGAACTTTTGTCATATATTTACTGTTAGTTCTAAGTCACCTTGTTACACAATAGGAAAACCTAAACATTTTGGGGTCGCTAATTTAAAGTGATAATATAAAGTGGTAGTAAAGATAGTAAAAATTGATGTCGTTCTAACACACTTCATCATACAGTTTACTAAACTTTCAACAATAATGATTAGTAATTCAGCATATAAAATGCATTTTACATTTTGACTGTAATATAAATGACCTTAAATTGTAATCCGCGGTGGGTACCTAATATAGAATGATAATTTAATTCTATACTATCGAATACCAATCACTGTTAGCATTTACCAGCTAAAATCAATCTAAAATATTATCAATTAAGAACAATTTATCAATCTTACGGCTGATGTTTCAGGTGTAATGCAGGCTTCCAGTAGCGGCGAGGTTACTCTAGACAAACGTTACAGTCCCAGCTTCAGAGATCAAGCAGACACCCGCCAGGGAAAAGGTTCGACAAAACGCAAACGTGACGATGTTCTGAGGTAACTTTTCAATTCTTATTTGATTATAAATAGGCTTTAATTTAGTGAGTTTGCCAAACTTGCGTCATCTTATTTAACATAATATATTTTTATAGATATAGAAGTAAGTTATAAACAAAAAAAAAAAGATACAAAAGCGTGTTGTTTCATTTTCTATTAGTTATTTTTATACTGCGTATAGTCTTAATTCAAAAATGTATTACATATTACAATATATCATGGCAAGCTTCCTGCAGCACATATTTATAAATATAAATCAACAATAGTGAATTGTTTTAGATAATAGAAAGTTATTTTTCTTAAAATATAAATATGTGTTGTTTCCATTGTGTTTATTATCATGTAATCTAAAACTTATGTTGCTAAAAATTATTCATTATTCTTTAACTTATTAGAATACATTTAGTTTTATATTGTTTAGTAACAGTTTGGGATGAGTTATTCAAGCAAACTGTATAAGATTGATAAATCGGTTAAATCAGAAATTTAAGCAAAATTAAAATACAAGTTTTGTATAACTTTATAAAATTCTAACTTTCTTCTGGTAATAATTTTTCTGAAACCTATGATGAATAAAATACAGAAACCTAAAGTCCCAAAATTTATGTAACTACATTTTAGTTTAATTTTATCAGTAACATGTCAGTACCTAGGCTAATGGGTTTATCAAATAAATAATTTATTTATTAAAAAAAAATATATCTCAAACATCACGAGCTTTCTTCGCCAATGCTTAGTTGTATAAAGAAAACAAACAATATAACAAAAAAACTAATCCCTGGTTCGTTATAAATCTTGAAATGTATATTCTATCAAAGTTTCATCAGTGATGAAAATTATTAGTAATCATTCACTGGGTTGTATAAATTAGGTTTAAATAATTTACATCTTATCTATGTATCAGGTCAATATTATGAATAATATTATGATTGAATAACATTTTATATACAATATGCATGTATACTCCTATATATCCAATTGCTCGTAACGTGTGCTGCTTTTTTATGTCTATATCACCGCCATCATCAGTTCAACCAACAACTACCTACCTACTGCTATTTATCCCACTATAATTACAAGCATTTTGGTAGCAGAAAAAGGTAAAGAATACCAAGTTCGTCATTTTGGCTCTATCCATGAGTTTCTGCTTGACGATTATCTTCAGGCTGAGAATATCCATATGAAGTACGGAGCAGCTACGACCTGGTGTTTTCTTTTTTTTTTGTTTTTTTGAATTAATCATTCATATGATCCTATTCAGACAACCTATATTTATATCCGTAACATGTCTTACTTAACGTCCCCTTTACAATTCATATGGTTGAATCATATTTTGATCATATATTTGTTAGGTTCATTACACCATTGGTTAAAATTACATATAAAATATTTGTTACATAATATATGGCATCTAAATTATTCATCACATTTATTTTTTTAGTTTAAATGTCCTGTGGTATTTTTTTGTCTTTTTTTTTTGTATTTCTTTTATACTGATAATATAATTGTGAAAAATTTTTTTTCCTTTCAATAACACATAAATTTTATTATACTATACTAACGCATTATTCCTTATACGCAGGATGAAAATTCACCGCAACAGTTGCACAGTAGATGTGTTGAAACCTGAAACTCATTTGGAAAGCACGCCGAACAAACAATGTATCCTTTAACTTGTTCTGGTTTTGGAGAATTCTATTATTATAAGATGTACACTTTGCCAAATACTTGCATTGAAAACTTTCCATTCTCTGTCTTTCTCTTTATCTCACACTGTGATCGAATTATTTCTTTCTTTTTCGTGCTGCAGTTTTCTCATTTACTATCTCTTAAAGGCATAAGTCCATTTAAATACCTTGAAAAACAAAATAAAAAATAGCTAATCAATTTCACAATTTAAATTGCGTTAATTTTCTCTGTCCATAACACTTCCTAACATAAAATTTGAATATTCTCTTACAGCTTCGCAAAAAATTTTGTTGCAGCTTTCGTTGATTCGTAATAAAAACATCTCACAATCTTCATACGGCTTTGGTCTTTAGTGAGACTAATCAAGATTAAAATCAGTTGACTTATTTGTTTGAAATAAATTTTTCTTTTAAATAACACTTCAGATTCAATTGCTAATTTCATTATTAAAAGTGTGAAACAAGTACGATATTATTATGTCATTGTTTTTATCTCAGATACATCAGACACATAAATTCATATACACACTTAAACACATGTATATACCTATCAATACACACTTTTATTAGATCGTACTTCGTCCTTGACTATTTTCTAAAGATTTTCTAATGCTGGAGAACATAACGTCCCAGTATACTCATCCGTGCATATTGGATTTGAAAATGGGGACCAGACAGCACGGTGATGATGCTTCAGCTGAAAAACGTAGTAAACAAATTGCAAAGTGTGCTGCCAGTACTTCCGCTTCTTTGGGAGTTCGCCTTTGTGGAATGCAGGTAGGATTCGCATACTTTGAAATAATATTGCAAAATTTTGTCTTTGTAAAAAAAAATGCAATTGTAACTTTCCATAAAAATTTTTTAACAGGTTTATCAAGCAGATTCAGATCATTATGTAAAAAGAGATAAATACTGGGGTCGTGAGTTAAATGAAGAGGGTTTCAAAGCAGCTCTTTACCGTTTTTTTCATAATGGTTTTGGCCTTCGAACATTGGCTATTCAACGAGTAATCGCACGATTAGAACTACTGCGACGTGCAATTGAACGACAAAGTAGCTACAGATTTTACTCCTGGTATGTCATTGTCTTTATTACAAATTCAATATTCTTTTATCTATACATAGAAAAACAAGTCACATCTACAAAATTATTGCGATAAGAAACTTCTTTACATAAGAGTAATCGCTTCTGTTTATCTTAAAAATTTCAGTTCGCTTCTCGTCGTATACGAAGGATATCAAATTGATGATTTTTCAACCCTGAGACACACCCCGACGCTACGAGTCGAAGAAGAATCGAATGACTTGAGTTTTATGGAGAATATTGCGCATGGTTCAGACACCTGCTACGACGCGGATACTAGCAACAATTCAAATGATTATAATCTTAGCGTTCACGAAGAAGTAAGTCAGGCGACGTTGCACAGAGGATTTGGAGAAGCTGCAGCAAGAGGTGCCAAAAATGCTAGCGGTTTTTATCCAATTAATGAGGAAACTGTGTTCATGGATCCACCATCAAATTTGGTAAGCAGTGTTGTTCAGACTTCACAATTTGACGACTGGATGTTGTACAGTAGCAGCAGCGGGGATGAGTTCTGTTGCGGACAACATACGGCAGATAGTTCTGACGACACAAGTTCGGATCTTGATATTAGTACGGGATGTGCTCTGAAACGAAACAGACATAGGCAACATTTACGATTATATGAAAACAATAAACACGATGAAGCAGAAGTTGAACATTCAAGTATTCCAAAAAGATTGAGAGTTAAAAATGAACAGAAGAAACAAAATGAGTCTGAAGATTCAATAGTCGATGTACGGATGATAGACTTTGCTCATACATCGTTTAGCCACAACGGAAGTACTGTTGGTAGTTCAAACTCAAATTGTACAGTTCATCAAGGTCCGGATTGCGGTTTTTTGACCGGATTAGATAGCCTGAAACGGCTACTATTGGAGATACTAACGGAAGGTTGAAAATTTGTGTACCGTTAGATAGGCAGACAATTAAATATGGCGAAAAAAAATATTTTAATCTAAATGACAAATAACTAGACACTTTTATGGTGAAAATGATTTATGCATTATAATATAATTCATAGATGATTGTTAACGACAGATAACTAATAAGCAGTGTGAATGATGATTGGGAAAAGTTGTGAGAAAAAGATAGAGAAAATAAACTCGCAAGTGGATGTAAAAATTATTGAGTTCACTTTAAATTTTTTCTCAAAAGAAAAACGATAAATTGAAAGAAAAAAGAAAAGAAAAGAAAAAAAAAACAGACAGTGTGTAGAATTTACGGTAACTAACTAAAATGGTCAATACACAATATTATATATGTATATATTCATTATAATAATATAATAGATATAATTTTGAAACTTTGATCAACTGATAAAACTTAAGACATTCGTTAAGAGATCGTGGCTTATCAATATAATTGATTGATTGATGAGACAAAAAACATGTATACATATAATACAGGTATAGTATTTTTGTGTCCATATGGACATATTATGCAATTTAATGCAGTGCTTTGTTCCAACGACAAATGGTGGCCACTAAAATAACACAATTTCATATATTTTTTTTTTTTTTTGTTTATTATAAAGAAAACAATAATATTAATATTAGACGGAGTTAAGTTATGATTGTGTAAATAATGTAAAAATAATATCGCATTCAAAGAAGTATATATATGCTCGTATGTCTAGTTGCACTACAAAAATATCCACTATTTCAGTCGATGTATTAGATTTAATAAAGCTGCATCTAATTTTTTATCTAATTTTTTACAAATTCCTAAAAGACAAAAAAAAAACAAAAACAACAAAAATAAAATACGGATCCTATTATACACAAACTAATCCGAACTGGCGATGAAGAGAAAGTTATCTTACTTACGATAATAAACAATGCCTCTGTATATTATGAATATCATCTAACATATCAACAATTATCTTTGCGTATAAAATTCATCAAAGTCATGACAATCCCCTAATCTAGCCATCAGTCTGATAGCTGCGTATAAAGATTTATTAGACTGATAGCTAAAATATTATTGATCAAAGAAATGCTGTAATGCTTTAGAAAAACAGTCTAACTACAAACAGTAATAGCTGGGAATAACTAAATAAGTTTAAACTTTAATCAAAAAAGTAAACACATTCATTTTTCTAGGAAAGTTCTAATCAGTTTCGAGGTGTGTAAAGCTTTCTGGAATATCACAGAAACCTCCTATTGGTTCTCTTACGATATTTGTATCTATGACGTAATTCCAAAGTCTAGAAGATTTCATAACGTCTTCTCTGTTATTCATTAGTTGTTCATGTTTTATTACCTCAAATACCACCTTGATGGAAGTTGTCGATAGTGGAATAGGCGTACAGTAAAATATGAACTTTATTGCATAAAATATGATTAATGAATATAAACAAATGAAATTAGTCATCTGAAGAAAAACTGATTGAAGTTGCTGATACGATTAAATCTAATCTGATTTAATCTATGATGATATACATACTCAACATCAAGTCACATTTTTAGATGAACGATAAACCGTGTGGTGTCTACAATTTTGATCATTCAGATCAAGGAATTCAATATACAGATTATCTGTTATAAATTTTTGACTGAACATTCTCATCAACATCAGCAGTTATTTTATCTCGTTCGTGTACCTCTACAATTTATAGTGACTCACTAGTCGACGACGATGATATGATTATTACAAGCATGAATCAGGCAGGTTGTCTTTAAAAAAAAAAATTAAATAAATTAATATCTGAAATCGTTACTCAGAGTCTGACTAAATTTTTAGTTGGAAAAACCCTAAACTAGTTGACCTTGTATTCATGTAATTGAAAGTCAGAGTAATTCTAATCATTCTAGTCTTTAATTTCATAGGAAGGGATATTTGTTGAAAATAATTAAAAGACTATAAGAAATAATGAAGTTTTTTTTTATACATATATTTTTTAAAATATGATACATTTAGTATATTAATTATTCATATTTTTGATTATTTATACTGAAAAAATTAAACTTAACTGTTAACATATTAATGTAAAGTAATGACCTAACTCATAATTTTTATATAAGGCCGTAACAGAATCGTGAGGCTTAATTCTTTTCAATAATCTCTTTGACATCAATATTCAGAATACCAATAATAAATGCTTTTTTCTTTTTCTTTTTGTACATAATACTAATATAGTAATAAACATTCAACTCAATCTTATAAATCTTGTATAGTATAATCTCAAGTACAATAAAATATTTTTTTTTCTTTTTCTTCAATCATTGGTAAACACGCTATAATATGAATAATTTAAAATTATTTATCAATTTTTCGAAACGAGCTATTAACGTAATTCATTTTCTAACTTTATCCTACTGAAAATTTATCTATAAAATTTAATTCATTCATTTTAATTGTGTCAGTGATTTTTCATGCTCATTATTTCTCACACATTTAATAACGTGTATAATATATATGTATATACCTATATATGTATATAAAAATGAATAATTAATTAATTAATAATTAACTTGAAAACTTATGTGAGAAAATACTGCTTACCATACTATATATCGATATAAAATTTTGACTTTATTTTAGGAGGTACATTAACGAAAACTGATTTCATTTGGCAATAAACTAAATGAAATTTATCGATTCTTTGGCTTAACTAGGATCTACTATAATTCATCCCTCGTTATCTCCAGCCATTTGATAATGATGACGGCGTAAAGCAGATAATCTCAACCTTTCGTTCTGCAATGCCTGTTCCAATTCTAATACTCTGACCTGCGCTTCCATTTCCAATCTTTTTGCTTGATGAAGACTAAGTCCTGACATATCAAGGTCCTCTGCAAATAAAAATTCATTTATAAACATAGAAAAATTATCTAAACAATAATTATTTAATTAATACAAACTCATTTCCCATTTATAAAATATTACCGTTTTCCTCTACTAGTTGACTGCAGCTTTTAGCTGTTGCCACAACGCTGCCAGTAGCTTGTGTTACATCTCTTGACGCTTCTGAAAGAGCTGCTAAATTGGTGCTGTTTCTTTCTGCTTTCACTCGACTTGCAACCACCAATTGCGCAGTCGATGCTGCTATCCCTTGCGATGCTACTACCAATTGTTCAAATTTACCATTTCCTGCCACAACTTTGTCCGCAGCTTCTCTGTGAAATAGAAAATGGTTTAGTCAAGATCCTCTTTACTATAATCGACGATTTTACTTACAATAGGAAATTTGCTCCCATAGCAATTGCCTTTGCTGCGGAAATCAGACCCTCTGACCATTGATGATTACGTTTATAAAATTCTGTAGCGGAGGCTGTGCCCTGGAAACAGAAAGAGAAAGAGAAGATGTCACTTGTAACAAGTCGTTTTACCAAGAGGTTGCGATGTTCGATTTATTTTTGTACTCACTTTTCCTTGAGCTACAATTTCAGTCTGTAATAACCTTGATTTCTTCACTAATTCTCGAATGCGTTTCATCAGCTCCGTGCAAGAGTCTAAAATTTTACCATTCACTTCCAATTTTAATCCAGAATCTGCAGCTTGTGATTTGGTGAGCATTTCCTAGTAATTTAAAAACGGTTTTAAATTGTTCTTGTACCTAACGTGGTTTCAAATTATTATTTATTTTGCTAAATTCAAATAACATGGCAATATATGCACCTGTATTCTCGCCGCCGCTTCTTCGATCGCCTTATCCATACTCAAAAGTTCGTTTTCAACCAAATCTCCGATTACCTCAGCATTACTTTGATTATTAATCAGAGTATCTGCTTGCGTAGATATCTCTTTCAATTTGTTTTTAACAATAACTATTTGATCCGCTACTGTAGACGCTTTTTCTTTGATATTACTCAGCATTATTAAACTCTGAGATCCAAGCTGCTTGCATTCATCAGTCAATCCTAGTTTCAAACATAAATTATGATTTAATTAATGAGAAAAATCATTCTTAAAAATAATCGAGGAATAAAGAATACTTCTTTTACTCACGATCCCCAAAGGCTATGTCGGTCGCTGTATTTGAAGTACTTTTTGCATGTATCAGATAAACTGCCAATACATAAGCAGCGTGTATAGCACTTCGAGCCAGCTGTCCTCGCTGAGACGAATCTAATACATAGTTACGATAAACAGAGTCCAATTCATCCAAGCTTTGCAGCGCTGGTTCAACTAGGCTTTTTAAATAATCAGGAGTACACGTTACTGCTGATATCGCAGGGTTGTCAATTCCATGGATAGCCGTTTGTAAAATCAAATCTGCTTCCGATATGCAGTTTACTATGTAAAAATTGGATAAATAAGTTCAAGATTAAATTTTTTACAGTTTTAAGATAAATCTTCGAATAATAACAATATTGTGCAAATCTCACAAAGTAGTTCATAGAGAGCAGAATCGGCGTTAGTTCTAAGTTGAGTCTTAGAATGTTCAGCTTCTATCTGTAGTTCCGATATCTTTACATCCAGCTCTTCCTTTTGAGCTAACAAGTCGTGCAGATCGCCTTCTACGACTGCTTTTTCAGATGATACAAAATCAATCTTTGCTATGAGAGCCTAACACGAGTATTTAAATGTTATAAAATCTATAGATAATTATATGATGCCTCAACAGTTCTTTGTAATACAATTCTGATATCTATTTACCAAGTTTTCAGTCTTAGCAGCGTCAAACTGTATCCTAACGTTATCCAACTCAGCGCGTGCTTGCGCTACTCTCTGTATTTCTTGCTCTGCAGTTGCCTGCCCCTGTACAAGTTCTTGCAGACGTTGGTCAGCCTCGACACTCCGCCTTTCAGACTGTTCCTGCAGAATCTTAATGGAGCCTAACTGTTTGTCAACGTCTGCTTTCTTCACGTTTAACAAAACAATTACAATTTTATGAATAATGAAAGAGTCAATTTGATACACATATACAAACAAAACAAACCTTTCTTATTAAACTGATGTGTTCTTCCCTTAATTTCGAATAGACTTCCTTAAGTTTTTGAAACTTTTCTTCTAGAATCTTATTTTTGTCTGAAATAAAAGATATCGGTTTATTTTATACTTTTAAAAGCGAACTACCTTACTGATGTTATGTTATTTAATTTACATATTTTACAAATATACTGATACACGAGAAATAGATAAATTTCTTTAAAAAATTACAGGATAAATGTTATTACTGACCAGTAACTTCTTGGCATTTGGTCAAAAGTATTGTTTTTTGATTCTGTAGATCGTGGCTGAGTTGTTTTTCCTGTATAATTTCACTGCCCTGAAACAAGATTATTAAATTAATGCATAATCTTAAAGTTTTTATACGATAGAGTAAGGATTAGTATTCATCTGTTGTAAACCAGGTAACATTAAAATACATCATCCAATCTTCAATCTCTACTCACTTTATCTGTGAGGATAGATTCAAGCTCTAATATACGATTACGTAAGGATTCAACAATTCTTTGATGTTCTGTCAACAGCCTATGAAGTTCTTGTCTCTGCCTTCCATTTTCTTGGTGTAAATGATCAATGAGACTATCTCTGTAATAATTTATTAAAATATATAAAAATTTATAAGAAAGCAGATATTTCTGATTTATAAATGTACGTTTATACTGTGGCATACCTTTCAGCTAATACATCTGGTGATATAGAACCATTTCTTGCTGAATCAATCTGATCTCCTGCTAACGAACTAGTTTCCGAAGTATCAATTAGACTATCAACAACTGTGTCTGTGTCCAAAGGCTCTTCTGGAGGAAGTGTTACCACAGGTGTAACATAGGTACGTAGTTCCGCTTGTATCAAAAAATTGGGTGGATTCTGCGATAAGAAATAAACAGAGTTTAGTAATGGATGATATTAGACATAAGTAAAGATAATAATTGAGCGTAAATTAACCTCAGGTAGAGACGGTATGGTGATCAATTGTTTAAAGTATTGCATATGTTTTATAGTGTTGTAAAAAGTTCTCAATTCTTGAAACTGTTTCGAGAATCGGTCTCGATGACCGGTCAGTGTTTCCGCTGGAAGAGCACCGTGTAACTTGAATAGAATTTTAACACAGTAGTCATAGAGCTGAGAGGCATCTTGGATGCAAGGTATCAATGGTGCTAGGCGACATTGACCACTAGAAGTCATGGAGTTGGATTTAGACATGTCCAAAGAGTCGAAAGCTGGAATAAATGAATTGAAAATCAAAAGAGTGCAAATTTTTGGTTTGATTTCAACGATTAATATCCATTTTTTAAAGAAAAAATAATCTTATCGGAAAGTAAGAGAATAAATGATGTGTAAATGGTGAAGAAAATTCGTCCGATCGTTGATTTAGATAGAAGAAAGTAAATTTGGGACAAATTCTCAAGAAAATAATGAACTAAAATAAATTGAAACTGAAAGGATTTCTTTTGGGATTCAAACATCTGTATTTACTGGGGAATTAAAACTTGACTCTTCTGAATAAAGATTAATCTATGTTGAATAGCTGGGTAAGCCAATGTGCATCCCAATCAGTAATTGGTTTGTGATAAGATGAAGATTAGTTATCACATTATTTATTTTGCTGGCGAACGTGGAAGAAATAATTTATGAAAGGAATAAATCTGTTTTTTTTTTCTAAATTGATTATCTCTTTTACTTACCTGCGCGTTGTAAGCTGAGAATATCGTCCATGTAATCAAACATCTCAACAGACAACTGGAAGCTGTAAAAATTGAAAGAATGAGTTATGAAAATAATTATTAATAAATATATGATACAATTTTAGCTATTAAATAAATTCATATAATTCTTACAATATGTTGATATCATTTTCCCCTATTGCTTCAAGCTCGTCTGCTGTTACTTGAAGATTTCCTGGTATTCGAGGATTCCGTCTATGAAAGTCTAACTTTGTGACGAGCAATCTTATATACATTTGAATCAGACGTCCG
This sequence comes from Macrophya annulata, assembly GCA_963924015.1. Lineage (NCBI taxonomy): Eukaryota > Metazoa > Arthropoda > Insecta > Hymenoptera > Tenthredinidae > Macrophya > Macrophya annulata. The sequence continues at coordinate 4,542,572 of OZ001262.1, forward strand.
TATCCTTCTCTCAAATGTTGCCAATATTTACCCAAATTTTCTAGTTTACCCCTATGTCTTTGAGAATCGGTAATCGACTTCATATGTCCTTCGCGTAATACTTTGTGTAGTACATGACAAAATTTCCATGCTACAATACGATTTTCTTGTAGCGGTTGACGTAATACAAACATCCAAAAGGTTCCTGCACCTTTTTCTTGAAACGTACCGATAATCGCACCTTTATTATTGTCAAGGAAATACTTTCAAGATATTTTTAATTTATTGCTCAGAAGTAAAGATACAATAAATCAAAGGATACTGCGCACATGTTTCTCCTTTACTGGTGCTTCAATCGGATTAACTGCTTTCCCGATACTTATACTCTAAAATTTAATAAAATATGTAGTTTGATAATGAAATAAAAATATACATTTAAACCGACTGATCAAACTGTAACTAATAAAAAATATGACGCCTCATTTTATGAAATTGAAGAGTATGAAACTAGTAACATTCAATTATTGTCCATTGAATATTTGTGCAGTAATTAATTTGTAACCGAAGAGAAGCTTGTTTCTCGAGAAAGTGATATTAATATTGCATTCGTACTAAGAAAACATAATTTAGTAAATTTGATTAATTTATGTTACAAATATATAAAACTTAATTACTACATTTATCAAGGATTGTACAACAGAATAGTTCTGAGAAAAAAGTTTAACTGTATTAAAGGAGCAGAATGCTGCGTATAATAGATCTTCTGTATCACAGGTAAAAGCGATCTAATTTCTCTTGAATAAAACATATTTTTAATTAATTGATCACAAAGCTCCCTTACAACCATCAAACTTTGGTTTAAATTGAAGATGTTGATCGCCTTAATCAGGCATGCATAGTTATTCATTTTCAAAGTATTATCATCAGCAGTTAGAACAAATGCACGTATTAAAGACATTGCAAGTTTAGTATGGCCACAAACTGAAAATACATATCATGCAACAAATTGCAAAAAAAATTTCGAATGCAGTGAAATTATTAAAAATATATATATGAATGTGAATGTATAAATTTATTTATCGTATATTTCATTCGTCTCAAGAGTATTTTAATTTTTTATTGAATAATGGATTATCTTTGCTTTTTGAAGTTATTTTTAACATTTGAATGAAACAATAAAATAGTAAATTTAACACTAATCTAACTAATGAATTACCGTGACGATTATCAATTGTTAGAATAATAAGTAATGCTTACCAATTGTTGAAATTGTTTGTCAGTAAGTGGTACAGGCGGCATGTTAGTCGTAAAAAAGATGATTATGACAAAATAAATATATATTTTTTATTTCTTTATTTTTTTTATGATCTTTGTTTTTACAGCATTCCCAATAGCGATCGATTTATCGAATATTATATACCGTTGTAACGCATCGATTTATTTTTCAATACCCTGAAATATACGTTGTATATATGTCCGACAGTATCTGCGATCCATTTTGTTTATAATATCATGCAGGAATTTTGATGCTGTATTAATAATAAAAAAAATTAAAAAAAAAAAATACAATTCAACCATTCATCGTCATCAAACATGCATCAAATCATCATACTTATGCACATAATCATTGTATTTACATTAAAAGTGTTAAGTATTAGGAATAAAATTGTAATGCAAGTCAAGGTGGGCGGAACTTTATGTTTTATAAATAGATAATTTTTTTGTTGTGAAAAAAAAAAAAATTGTTTGAAGAAAAACAAATGTATTGAAAGATTAAAAGAATTTTTTTCTTCCTTTTTCAATATTGTGAAATTGTATGATTAATGCAGTTTCCAGGATTACAAAAAAATAGTCCAAAGAGTGGGTGGGGTGGATTTTGAAGTTTGAAAAATAATGCGTATTATCGTAAGAAAGATTAAGCTATATGTATCTATACAGATTTTCTTTAAGATTACTTTAAACATACCTGAAATTTTTCAAAATTCTCACGTTCTAATTCGAGGCTAGTTTTTCTCTGTTGTAAAACTCGGGGTAATGACAGCGAAGCCATGACCGATATAATCCGATTTTTTTTTTTTTATATTTATATATTATTTTATTTAAATAACTCTAGGCTGTTCTGCCTATAGGTTATTATTTTTATTGACACTAGTTTCAAAGTAACTAATATTACGATTCATCGCTGATTTTTATTATTAATAAATATGAATTCTTAAACGGTCTGATAATGATGATAATGGTGATTATAATGCACAGATAAATTAATCCTATATACATACATACATATGTGTATTATCCGGAAATGATTAATAACCGTGCGGGGCCAATTCACCTAAACTATTATATTCACTACCTCAAACATAATCAATTGTTCAAGGTTAATCTAATCAACTAATCTCCGCCTAGTTATTTTCTTTTTTCTCTTTTTTTATTAAAAGAATTTAAAAAAATAAAAAATTATTTCTTCACACTTTGCTACTATATTTAAATAAAGTTGTATTAATGACAACGATTAATATAGGCTGCGTATGTGATATACAGAATACTAACTAAACGGACGGACGTCCCACCCACACTTCTTTGTAAAAAGAATATATATATAGGTATGCTACGATTCCCGAGAAGTGACGGCAGGGGGAAATCCCATTCTCAACCGTCGTTATAGACTTTCGTCTAATGTTACGGTAACGCGTGTTTAATTTTTTGTTTGAATCTGAATCCTTCGTTTCAATTCGCTTTCAGTGGTAACGACGACGCAGTTCGGAGTACGAGTTCGGCATTGGAGGTTATAAAACATCTGCAATAGCCAACTGTATTGTGTGAATACATACTTACAGAATTTAATAGTTTAATACTACAAAAGTATGTAATTTAATTATTCTTTAGACCCAGTGGCAAGTGAATATTTTATTTTCTATCAGATTTATTAAACTAAATAATAACGAATAAGTGAGTATCAATTAATAACGATGGATTTTCTCGAGTATTCCGATGTTACCGCCGAAGTAAAAGGCGTCATGGTACGTAACCTCAAACTAAATTTCTTATCATTTTATGCAATATGATTTTTGGAGATTATTTTCGTTCATCGACTGTCCCGGCTTAACCTCAAAACTCCAGAATCTTTTCCATAAATTATATTTTTAAATTACAACAACATTTGTTTTAAATTAATTAACTCTACTAATAATTTGACAATAATAATAATAATAACAATAATACCGACAACAAAATTAATAATTCGTCTTGCGTTCTTTTTTTCTTCTTCACTTAATTCACAGACCCCGGGAAAATTGAAGCTGACTGATCAACACTTGATTTTTAAAAATCAAAAAACTGGTAAAGTTGAACAAATTTCTGCATCTGATATGGAGATGGTTAATTATCAGAAATTTGTTGGAACCTGGGGTTTAAGAATATTCTTAAAAAATGGAACCTTGCACAGATTTAGAGGTTTCAAAGACGGGGTAATTATTTATACACATATTCATGTTTCCATGTATATAATTTCACATCATTTTTAACACTAAATAATTTTTTCATACAATTTTCTTTCATTTTGTTCCTTATCAAAAAGTTCATATTTCACTGCTTAGAGTCTCTCTACTTTGTTAAAATAAATAAACAATGACAATTCAAAATCCTATCTTATTTTTATGCAAAATGTACAGATTTTACCAGTCACAGTCATAAAAAATTGTTTAATCACTTTTCAAATCTCAAAACTCTGAATTAGTATTTGTTTTATGAGAATGAAACACTTGTGTTCTAAATTAATGTCAAATTAATTAAAAACCAGACAAAACCAAACTGAAATTTCATTGAATGAATCGCATTATCCATATTTCTAACAAAGATTGATAAAAGACTAACACAGATGATTTTTCAACTGTTACTCTTCTTTAGGAGCAAGAAAAAATAGCCAAATTCTTCACTGCAAATTATAAGAAAGATATGTTGGAAAAGGAGCTTAGTTTGAAAGGCTGGAACTGGGGTACAGCTAAGTTTAATGGTTCTGTGCTGAGTTTTGACGTCGGACATCACACAGCGTTTGAAATCCCTTTGTACTACGTGTCTCAATGTAATACAGGAAAGAACGAAGTCACTCTAGAGTTTCATCAGGTATAATTTGAGGATCGGAGTTTCTAAATGAAGTTTTTTTTTGTTGTTAATTAAACCTCTTACCAACTATTTATTTTTCACAGACTGATGACGCCCCAGTGAGTCTATTGGAAATGAGATTCCATATCCCAGTAAGCGATAGTGCGGAACAAGATCCTGTCGAAGGATTCCATCAGCAGGTCATGAACAAAGCATCTGTTATCAGCGTGAGCGGAGATGCAATTGCGATCTTTAGAGAAATCCAATGTCTCACACCTCGGTTAGTATTTTTTTTCAACATTTGAATTTGTGTATAAATGTTTCATTTACTATCACACTCAATTTTAACTTATTTTATGTTCTTTTCCTTCACAGTGGTCGTTATGATATCAAGATATTCCAATCGTTCTTTCAACTTCATGGTAAAACATTCGACTACAAAATTCCCATGTCTACTGTGCTAAGATTATTTTTATTACCCCATAAGGATAGCAGGCAAATGTTTTTTGTGGTAAGTTTCAATCCAATAATAGAAAAAAGATACAATTCTTTCGACGAATTTTGTTCTAATTCATCAAATTTCATCATAATATGTTTATGAATTTATTTTCAGGTCAGTTTAGATCCGCCTATTAAACAGGGACAAACACGTTATCATTATCTGGTCCTGTTATTCAGTCAAGAAGAAGAAACTTCAATTGAACTTCCATTCACAGAGTGAGTATTATGAGAGCTATTTATTGTTTTATCTCATTCGAGGATTCAATTTCAAGGTTTTTTCCATCAGAGTTGTACAAAAAGATTCTGTTTATTTATTTCTCTTATTCCAAATAACATAAAACCTAGTGCAAACCCCACTTACATGCAATGAGTAGAAGCAAACAAATTAGAAACATTATAAATATTCTTTTTTCGTTACAGAAAAGAGTTGAAACAAAAGTACAATGATAAATTAACAAAAGAGTTATCTGGCCCTACTTATGAGGTACTTGGTAAAGTAATGAAAGCTATAAGCGTCAGGAAACTTACAGGACCTGGTGGTTTCGTTGGGTAAGTAGCTGCAGTCTATACACATGAACTATTTTCGAAAAAAAATCACAAAATAAAAACCTTATCAAACAATTTACACGTGAATACCATCTATTTCTTAATTCAGACATTCAGGAACACCTGCAGTTGGCTGTTCGTTCAAAGCTGCAGCGGGATACTTATACCCGTTAGAACGGGGCTTTATATATGTTCATAAACCGCCGATTCATATACGTTTTGAAGAAATTGCTTCCGTAAATTTTGCTCGTGGTGGTGGATCGACAAGATCTTTTGATTTTGAAGTTGAATTGACCAGCGGTGTTACTCACACCTTTAGTAGTATTGAAAAAGAAGAATATGCAAAACTTTTTGACTTTATTACATCTAAGAAATTGCGAGTGAAGAACAGGAACAAAACCGTGAGTGAAATTGAGCTATAAATTGAAGAAATTACTCTTCAAATTACTCTGTAATTAATAAATATTTTTTATGGACAATTATAGGATAAACCAAAATACAACGACGACTTTGGCAACAGCGATCAAGAGGATGAACCGGATGCTTATTTGGCAAGAATTAAAGCAGAGGTTGAAGAAAGAAGTGATAATGAAAATCAAGAATCTGAAGAGTCGACTGACGAAGATTTCAACCCTAATCAGGTGATTGGACTTTATTGTTTAAAGTTCTCTTTACATTTTAAATTGTTTTAAGTTGATATAACTTGTACCGATAGTCAAATATCTAATATAATAGTTTCTGGATAATTTTTTATTGATATTTATGAAATTATTAGGATGAAAGTGACGTTGCTGAAGAATATGACAGTAACGTGAGTCCATCAGACAGCGATGCGGACTCTAATGCTTCCGGTGGTAGCGGAAAGAAAGAAAAGAAAGAGAAGAAAGAAAAGAAACACAAATCTGCTAAGACTGTGGTTAGTAATATACAAAGGATTCATTTTAAGTCTATCATCTTTCTAGTTTATAAATCTTATAATGATTTTATTACTTTTCCTAGTCTGAGAAGCCTAGGAGATCACGTAAACAGAAAAAGGACAAAGATGAGAACAAGCCCAAACGACCAGTGACTGCATTTATGTTGTGGTTGAACGCAACTCGCGAGGAAATAAAATCAGACAATCCTGGAATAGCTGTTACTGAAATAGCTAAAAAGGGTGGTGAAATGTGGCGAGAATTAAAGGACAAATCTGTGAGTATTGTTGCTTGTTTATGTATTATTGTTTTCCTTAATTTCTATTTTTTTACATCGACATAATTATTCGAGAAAATTTATTTATTTTTGGCTTTCTTTTTGTGCAGGAATGGGAACAGAAAGCAGCTAAAGCTAAGGAAGACTATGCTGCAGCTATGAAAGAATATGAGGCAAGTGGCGGAGCAGCTACAAAAAGCAAAGAAAGTGGCAAAGAAAAAGGAGATAAGAAAAAGAAGGAAAGTAAAAAAGAAGCATCTGTATCTCCAAGCAAAGTGATGGCCAGTGGTACTTTTAAAAGCAAGGAATATATCAGTGATGAAGACAGTAGCAGCGGCGAAGAAAATTCAAAAAAGAAAAATGTGATTATTTATATTATTTCTATCAAGTTCAGAAAATATTTAAAATTCATACAGCAAGTTTGATAAATGAACGTTACCAATTTGCTACTTTGCTTTTTGTTTTTTTGCCAGGATTCAAAGAAGCAGACGGAATCTGACGACGATAGCGATGATGATAAGAAGAAAAAGAAGACTGAGAAAAAGTCTGTTGTGAGTATTGTTTCGAGTTTACGAAATGAACGGTATTCATTATTCATTAAACTTGAAGGTGAATGAGATATAACACTTTATTTACGCTTACAGGATTCGAGAAAGAAGAAAGAGAAAGATTCTGATGACGAAAGCGAGGATGATAAGAAGAAAAAGAAGACTGAGAAGAAGTCTGTTGTGAGTATTATTTCGAGTTTACGAAATGAACGGTATTCATTATTCATTAAACTTGAAGGTGAATGAGATATAACACTTTATTTACGCTTACAGGATTCGAGAAAGAAGAAAGAGAACGATTCTGATGACGAAAGCGAGGATGATAAGAAGAAAAAGAAGACTGAGAAAAAGTCTGTTGTGAGTATTATTTCGAGTTTACGAAATGAACGATATTCATTATTCATTAAACTCGAAGGTGAATGAGATATAACACTTTATTTACGCTTACAGGATTCCAGAAAAAAGAAAGAGAAAGATTCTGATGATGAAAGCGAGGATGATAATAAACAGAAAAAGAAGGGAGATAAAAGATCTGCTGTGAGTACATATATACAGTATCCTAAATAATCTAAATATCTTGCGGACATTAATTAACTGATACAGTTTTTAAATAAAAATTACATATTCATAATTGATCAATAATTTGATGAATTTTCAGGAAGATGATGGGAAGAAAGCAAAGAAGGGAAAGACGGACTCTGATGCTGATGACAGTGATGTGGACTTTGAAGAACCTGGAGAAAGTACACCGGCCACAAGCGATGCGGGTAGCGATTAATCATAAATTGTATAAATGACAATATTCTAATGTATTGTGTATCGGTTTAGCTGACAGAATGTATAAAGTTTTGTAATAACTGTAACTTATCCTATAGCATCGTACATTTTACATACCTATGTCTTTAAAAATTTTTCGCTATTTATCCGTATCAGATTTTATAATAGAAGAATACACCACTTAAGACATTACGGTATTATTTTTATGTTGGCATTAAAGTTTACTGTATTACTACGATGTTAAAAAATACGAGAATAAATAAGTACTTTTTCATTATTACGTTTCTATATGTATAAGTATACATGTGTATATGTATGTATAGGTACATACAATACAGGGTATTTGGGTATTTGAGTTTTCGACTTGGACATCTTGGATATAGTCTGCACCGTCATTTTCATCATTGTGACGCTCTACTGAGTAGTTTTTGTCATTCAAGGCCTTTATAAATCTTTGGGATTATTGATCGTTCGCCAGAATCAGACAAACAATTACTAGATAAGTGTGTCATGTTATATGGCTGTGTTTCATTATCCTACACCTTTTGCAGCATTTATTTCATACGTGAATTTAAGGGTCTCAGGAAGGAGAAAGTGGGAACTAAAGAAGCAATTGGTCATTTATACATCTGAGAATTTATTACCGCTGCATATTGATTTGCTTCCTAGCATACAGCCTAACAAGTTCGGGATATTTCTATAAAGATGCGTCACAGTCATGTCTCGATAACGCAACCCCCATACAAACTTCTTTGACATCACGACCCTACGACAGCTGATGCCGCCACTCAAGATCAAGGTTAGTACTCCCCCTCGCCAACGGGATCCGAAATGCTATCGCCATCTCGTTTCACCGAGCATTTGTACGCCTTGTTGTACGAAGTCGCTTGACATTCTTGTGATTTATAACTTGAGATTGATTGTAATAAGGCGTATACATGTTTGCGGAAAAGCGCGAATAGCCACGGGACAAGAAATAATTAAAAACACAAAAAAAATCCAGTCGATTTAAGCTGGAATTGCCCATAAATTTGAAAACTCCCCCATTGCTAAGTCCATGCGCTGATATATGATTCCATTATAGAAAATTGCAACTTATTGGGAAAAAATGTTGATCCTAAGCTATATATACAAGTATGAGAAAAGGTTGAAAAGTCAGCTATAATAAAAACAATGAAATTGTTTAATAAAATTTGGTACGATATTGACATCAGAATTGTTATCGATGAATATGTATATAAATAAATAAATAAATAAAAAACAACAAATAAATAGTACATAATAATTATAAGAAGTCTATAAAACAACCGAAATTAATTAATCTCGAATATCATGTCTGGTTTTTTGTTGTTTCCACAGGATGGAAAATTGATCGGTACTGTAGGCATATTTTCACGAGAACCGACTTGCATGAGAAACTGCATTCCTGGACCAGACGTTGCAGCTAATGTTCCAGTGCTGCGAACTTCCCATAGCCAATACCCTGGAAGAAATACGTTTTAAATATCCTAAGATAAACTTGTACGAAAATTAATATCTGTCTATCCCAATTTTACAAAGATGATAAATTATTAAATATTATGAAAGATCATGTAATGTGTCTATCGTTTTACTTGCCTAGATTATCGCTATGAAATCGAACAATAGCATATCCCTTGTTGGGAACTGTGAATGTGTCTTTTTTTGGAGGATTTATCAAATTGCGAGGCAATGCTTTGTCCAAGTCCAGAATATTGATTTCTGCTTTAGTGATCGGTTTTTTTAAACTATCAACACCAATCACACTAACTTTGTATCCATGAACGTGAAAAGTGTGAGATAAATTTCCACCAAAGCCTGAAATTGTGAAAGAAATGAATAAAAATGTAAAAAATCAAATTATCAAATGGTTTTGTTTTTCATCACTGTTGATCGTCACCTTCATCTATGATGACTAATTCGATGGTCTTGTTAGCGGGTACCTCAAGAATTTGTAAACATTCGCAAAATTTCGGTGTATTCGTGCCACAAAATTCTGATTTTTGTTCAATGGAGCAGAGGATTTCGTCAGGTGTATTTTCAGGCTGACTAAGTATCGGTGAGGGAGGATATTTGAAAGTCATTCCATTTATTTGCGCTACTCTTGCGTCACCTGTCGACGTACCTAATTATAAAAAAAAAAAAACAAAACAAAAACAAATTAATCACACAAGAATTAGAATGTAAAAATACAAAAAATAAATCATCTTGCTTACTTAGATAGCTGGGATAGTGAGTAAAGCCATAAATATTGTATGTGAAATCAGTCATCTCGTCGCCGATATTATCCACGGTATTAACATCAAATGAAACGTAAAATGTTTCATCGGGATATTTTTTCACCGATTTATCAATCAGCCCATTCGTATCCAATGAGCATATTATATTTTTTGATACTTCGTGACAATTGTGGCCTTTTTCTAACGATAGAATATCTTTTTTAGACAACCGAAATCCAAATTCAGTTATCGTAGAGGCCTCAGAAGATTCTTCGTAATCCATAGATCCCGCATGAACAAGATCTCGGCAATCTTCCATACCTTGAACGTTGATTGAATACCTGCCAGAAGGCTGATTTGTTTCTAATATCAAGTCAAATCTTTCACCTGAAATAAGATTTCATGAAAACAAACAAAACAAAATAAGAAAATTAGTCAAGACAATTTTGTACAGTATATCTTTGTTGAGAAATGGGAACTAGGATTCACCAGGAATTGATAATCAATACTGATTTTCGCATTAGGGTATAAATAAAGATATATTTGCTGTATAAAGATTTATTTATTTTTGTTTTCAAAAGTGTGCACAAGTTCTAACACAATATATACTATATTATAATTCGTTATAAATTTACATTAAAAAAGTATAAACGGGTATAAAAATTGCCATTATGTGTATACCTATGTATAATGATTTAAGGATGATATGGCGGCGTTATAAAAATGCTTACACCTATGTAAATACATTTTAATAAAAAAAAGGGGATTCCCCCTGTATGGACAGACTACGCTTGAACTACGTTATTCGATCTGGTGCAGCGTCGAAGTTGATCGATTTTTTTCACTTTACTCAATCAAATGAAACTTTATAATTATTTTATCACTTATTGATCACAATACTCTAGAATATCGTGCTGTATTATAGGTATAGTCTACTTAATTATTTTGATGATCTAGGTGTTGTAAATTTCAAATGAGTAAAAAAATACAAAAAATTAAAAAAAAAATACGTCAAAACCAATTTGAACGAATTGATTAATATACAAGCATGAATTTACCTATACGTATAGTATCTGGTGTACTTAGAAATGAAAAATACTGTTGTTTAGGAAAAAATCTGTACACTAACTTATATCGCTAATTACTATAAAAATACCCAATTGTATAATTGTTTCGTTAACAATTATAAACGAATATATTCTTAATGTTAATTAGCCTTTCTTATACCTATATTATATAGTTTCTTCGTATAATAATTATTGTACGTAGAAATCAGTCCTTGAGCTGCGTATACCTCGTTAAAATTTCAAATGTTTATCGTATATTTATAATGGATAAATTACCATTAAGTATGTATAAAGTGAATGAATAAAATTTTTGACATGTAATCATTTTCACAGAAAATATTATTTTCCACGTTCACTACTGCAGTCAATATATCTTAATAAATAATCAATTACAACACGTAGAAATATTTTCGATTCGTTATTGCTGCAGGATAATCATTCTTTATTATCTCTCTTCACGCATACATATTGTATTATCTTAATATTCGCTGCACCTGAAATTCACGCAAATAGACGAAAAAAGAAGTCGGTATATTAATAAATAATTATCATCGATCCATCATCAAAATTGTTTCATTCAAGATCTTGTTTGCGCATATACACCAATTTCAGCTTCAAATAAAATCTGATTTATTCTAAGCTTCGCTACGGATCTGGAATAGGAGTCTGGTACTTGAGCAAGTTGGGCAGCGATGCTCTCTCCAAATTTAATGAAATCTTCCTTACTTTTTCTCCGATTATGATCTACTACAGTATCATCTTCAACTTTTATCTCTTCTTCATCTTCGTCACGACCTAGAGACCTTTCATCTCTCTTTATTGTCACTCCGAGCCTTTCCTCCATTTTTATACTAGACGAAAATGACTCCTCAGCATCTTCGCTAAGAGATGCATTTATTATTGAACCAGTTGCTGAGCCATTTGTACCGTCACTACAGTCGTGAAAAGCGATACTTTCCGGGTCAATATCACTAACGATGTACTCCTCTTCTTCGAGCTTAAGCTGATCGACTTTCTGAAAACGTTATATTATATTCAATGAGCTAAGAAAATCGCACACGGGAAAAAAAAATTTGATTATAAAATTTGTTTGAAGATTCTTTAAAGACTTTCGCAACATTTTTTTTTGTTTTTTTTTTTCGATTTTCAAACATCTTTCCAATAAATAACATTTCTTTTATAAAATTCGATATTCCGATCTTTAAAAAAAATCTTCGAATTCCCTTTTGTTCTCCTTTTAAAGTTTTAAAGGGCACCGTGACCATTTGGTTTTTTGACTGTATTATATACTTTGAAAATAAATTCAAAAATACAAATAATAATGGAAAATTCAATCGCTGTTAAAAATGAATAGAAAAACTTTCAAACCTATAACCGCGCTAAAAATCTATGAATAATTAAATCTAAGTCATGTTTGCTTCTACTAAGTCTATAGTCTTTGTTACTTCGCATCCGTTAGTCTCCTTCGTTCGGATCAAGCACCTGTAAACTATGGTAGCCTGTTCCTGGGCCACCCGTTCCCTTGGACCTTGTCTCAAATTCGTTCACGGTTTTGCCATGTCCTCGCTACCTACTGCTCCAACATTTTAAACTTACAACTGTGCAGTGTATAAGATATACGTATAGCATGCAGTTTGCTTTATACAAACGCGTTTGTTCCACCTGCTCCCCCGACTCTCTCACCGTAATAAATGGTGGTGTAGGTAGTTATAGCACAATACAGATAACTATATGGGTATAGGTGTAGCGACAACCGGTTTTTTTTACACGTGAAATTATCCACTCGACACGATATCAGATGACAAAGGTAGGAGGTATACGGGGGACGAAACTTGCGCCGGATGAGATTAGAAAAAAACATCTAATAAAACTTTAAAGCTATAACTGGACTGCAGTTACTTTACTCGAACTTTAAAATTAACTGATTTCATTTAGTGTAAGAATAGGATAAGACAATAAGTAACGTACCTTCTTCCTTTTGCTATAACGTCGAGTTCCAAATTGGAGAAACTGCATGGCTTTGAAAGCGAACCACTTTGAAATATAAATGTCTTCCGGTCCAGTGGCGACGTCTCTGCTGTTTTGAATCTTGTGTACTTCGCGGGAGTACTGGCACTTTAGATTAGTTATTTTTTTCTCTATTTCAAGGGTATTGCAATTTAGGATTTCCGCCAATTCTTGAATAGCACGACGTCTTTTAGTCCTGTCTCGATATCCGCGTGCACTCCAATCCCATAATACACGTCTTTGCTGATAAGCGTGAAGAAGTTCTAACGTCTTATCCCTCGTCCATTCCATTCCACGGTCTTCAACAACTCCGAAAGAATCCCAAAGACCAAAAGTGTACATGCGCTACCTCAGGAGTTTAGGATATTAAACTCTTTTACTTTTATCCTAAACACTTCTTATTCTTTTTATATTCTCGGCTATTTCCTCGTCGTATTATAGCTTGGTCTTAATTTTTCTCAGTATTTTTCGTACACATACGTATGTATAAGTACAATGTGGATATATACTGTTAAAACTTTATCGCGAAACGCTCTAAAGTTACATAAACATGTATAGTATGCATGCATGCATGCATGTGCAGCGATTTGTTCAGCGAGTAAGGTATTGCAATAAAAACGTGCGCGACTGCAGCGAAGGATGCGAACGAATACAGAAGAGAATCAGATCGCGAATGGAGCCGGTACACGTTTTAATGATTTTTCACGAAGCGGCCCGATGCCCCTACTCGCGAACACCTTCTTTATTTTTTGTTATACTGCAACCCACTCGGAACTCCTGACTCCCCAAGTCCACCAAGCATATTATTCGTACAGACTGCGCGCGCAACTTTATTCCCATATTATATGCACTTTAGACTATTTTGAATAAAATCCGATGCAGTTGAGCTTCACGGTTCAAAAGCCAACTGCAGTATATGCGTAACATTTATGGTACCATTTGAAAATCAAATCAAACTTAAAACAGAAAATGCTAATAGTAATATCGTTTCACGTTTCACTTCACTGAACCACATGTTTTGATTTTTTTTTAATGTTTTAGGTATAGTTACTCTTCAAGAAATTACTACAGCAGACACTAAAAAACACTAAATCTCTGACAAAAGCTTAGGAAATGAACAATTCATTAACAAAACGATTGTAAGGAGATGGTGAAAGTCAATTATACTTTGTCTTCTGATTTTATTTCGAAGACCTTACCTATAGTAAAATTTCGAATCCACTTACTCTTCGAATCCCACTTTTTACAATTATATAAACGGATTATAAAAACATAGAACAATATAACAGTTACAAGTACAGAATATTGATACATACCAGGGAACAGAACAACATGGGAAGCAGAAGCTTGTCGCTCAACTTTTTCACCATCTACAGCAACTACCAGAAGTTCGTGAGCTGCAATGGATAGTACAACGGGGCACGCGATTGCATTTGCATTAATCAAACGCATAAGATATCGACGATTTCCATTAACGATAAATCGGTATCCATCTTTCTACAGTAAAATTGAATTATGAATTGATTTATAACAGCTAAAAACTTATACATAATTCATTTATTTGAAAAACAGAAAATTTATTTCGTACCTTTCCGTTCACCAATAGATCACTCGGTGTTGAAACTTCTGACCAAAGCTGGGTCAACGGTATTTGAAGGCTTGTAGACAGAAGTAAAGTCTTCTCTAACTTCGGATCACTATCTGGATCACGGACTATCAATACTCCGTAAACACCATCACCTTGTTGAAGCGCTGTTAAGAATTTATACTGCTTATATCTAATTCTAAGAAAAAAGGAGATCCTTTCATTTTGGTTTGAAAAGATGTTTAACGTAGTAGAAATTGGGTTCCAAACTCATGACGCAGTCAAAGAAGATCCGCGCTATTCATGAGACTACATACAACTTTTTTTCTTAACGTCTTACAACTTCTAAGCGAACTTCTTAAAATTTTTGAAATACTCGTTGCTACTGATATCATCGAACGTATATTTTTTAAGAATCTTGACGACATTTGTAAATTATTTCTAATCAGTTATTATCATCAAATTAATTTACTTTATTGATTATGTTGACTAAAAAAAACCGTTCTAACTATTATAAAAGATATTTTTTTTTTGCGATTAGATTCAAATTTAGATTCCAATTAAATATTCAATAATAGTCAATTAAATTTTGCTGGATCAAACGTAACAGCCTAACTCTTTTGATTGAAGATTAGTTTTACTATGTCAAAGTTTACTAATAATAATTATAAATCATTATAAAGACATTTGAATTTAGCTTCTTGATAATTTTGCCAAACGACTGTACAGCTGAGACCCCTTGCTCGGTAATTCGTAGACTTCAAACAACTCCGCATGCAAATTACGAGGAGCTTTGGTATGCGAATTGATCAATAATTCGGTCCGTGCAATGTCTGGCGTGCATCGCCCTATAGGAAATAAACTTTTTCCGTCGAATGTACCTCAGGGTATTACTATATCTATCATAACAACCGCCGTCTCGAATCTCTCTAATTATAAAGAACAAAGGATTGATAATTAATTTAACTCTTTATTAGTACGCTTGGTATAGAATATGTAATAAACTTACCTGATTGCGCGTAATAAATGTAACTACCAGAACTCTCTAGCTTCATCTCATAACGAAAGCTGGTATATGGTAATACCGGACATTGAGTCACCATCGGGACACCGTCCATATGAGCAGAGCCCTTTTGACGAAGACCATGCCAATGCAAGGATATTTCATCAGTGCCTAATCCATTTTTAAGAATTACTTCCAACGTATCTCCAAGGCAAATCTATCAAACACGAACTAGATGAACCATTTTGTATATACATATACACGTTAACACGCGCTTTACAAATTGTCCTTGGCACTCTGAAACTTACTTGATGAACATTATCACAAACTTTTCATTTTTGCTCATTATACTGACCAGTGTAATATTTGAAATATACGCGTCTCTCTTTATTCAGTAGATTGTAATAATGAATGATGATCAATCGTTAATTACCTCTATTTGCGGGCCTGGAGTCATCCCATTAATTCCCAAAACCCCGACAAATTCTTCGGGACAATCTGGTCGGAGATGAGTATCATTTCCAGATGATGCATGACACACGCTGCAATATGGTCATACCGTTGATTTTATGAAGGGTATTTAGCCTAGATATGCAGGACTACTACTAAGGCTAATCCTAACTTGTAATCATTGCAGATCATACTGTTTCGCGGAATTTGTTACTGATACTAGTGTCAAAAGTGTAATGAAAAAATATATATATGAGAATCACGTATAATTCGTTCATCTATAATAAACTATAATTTTCTTTCACGTACAATATTTAAAAAAAAAAATGAAAGATTGTTGGAATTACATTCGTTAGATGAAATTAATTGATATTTCGGAAAATATAAGCACAAATCGCAGGAAAATTTATGATTATTATACTGTATTAGTATTTATTCCAATGCTGTTCGACAGTCTGGAGATATATGATATGCAGCGGTTTAGGGAAACCTGTTTATCAGTTAAAAAAAAAAAAAACTTGCGGTTACAAAAAGTATGCGAAACTACTACGAGGTATGTAACTATATAAACTATCATTTTGTACAGTCGAAGCAATGAAAGAATCTGATGGTATGAGAACTATAAGAGTCTATAGATAATTTTTGGAAAGACTGATCTATTCGAATTTTGGAGTCCGTTATGAAATCAAATATTGACACTGATTTGAACTTTGAACAATTCAAACTAGGAATAATTTTTATGAACCAAAAATATATACATGCGATAATGATTTGCATTCGAAATGTAAAGAGTTGAATAATCCATAGGAAGATAGTTATAGCAATACGACGATGAGTTGGAACGCAAGTTTTAATCAAATGTTAAACACTCTAATTCGCCCATAATAGGCTTTGAAAGTTGTACCTTTCAGGAGAGTTCCGTAGAAACCTCCGTTATTTATTTATTGTTTTTTTTTTTTAAATTTATTTATAGACCAACAACTGTCTAACTCAATTGCACTTACGTAGACGTGTGGTATTTTATATATTGTAAGAATAAAAAAAGTTAGCAACACTTGTTGCTGATCGTTCCGAGAAAAATTACCGCAACAACAGATTATAACTATAAGT
Organism: Macrophya annulata; assembly: GCA_963924015.1. Taxonomy (NCBI): domain Eukaryota; kingdom Metazoa; phylum Arthropoda; class Insecta; order Hymenoptera; family Tenthredinidae; genus Macrophya; species Macrophya annulata. The sequence continues at coordinate 4,559,674 of OZ001262.1, forward strand.
TGAATTTGAAACGTTAATTAGACTCCTAAACCAATCAGGCCTTGATATATTTCCTGGCAGATATCTATCATTGTAGAAATTGAATTTTCATTCTTTGTCTCACCTGTTCAAGTTCGGTAATTCACTGATGGAAAATTCGTAGCGGCAATTCTTGGGCGCTGAACCAGTAACACATGGCCTGGAGCAATAACGGTACTGTTCTGTTCGAAGAATAAAAAGAGATATTTTATGCAAGTTAAACGAGGTCCGAGAGATTATTATTTTTCTTTTAAAATATTTTTCTGATCAATTTCACATGCCGGAGTATTATATTATAACACATAATTATATTTGTTAATGCAAACCTAATGATTCTCCGTTCGTCTTAATATCTCTGGTAAAAATCGATACCAAAACAATCAGAATTCCTCTAGACAACGGAGCCATGTCTACCGCGTAACTCCGACCTCAGAACCGCGGGATACCAGAACAAGAATACAGAGGATATAGCGGGAAACGCGTCTTCGAAGTTATTACTGACAATGAGAGTGGGGCTATCGCTGGAGAACGAGCTAAGAGATTGCGGATGATCACCCGAACGCATGGTACATAAGTACAGCAATATAGCGTAATGTGTAATTAGAACACGCGAACTTTTTGATTCTTGGTGAAAGTCAAGGTATACCTACTCAAAAGTAAATGGGTACAGGTTCCACAGAAAGACTCATTGTGAGCCGCGATTTATGGATTGAATTATTTAAAGAGTTCTGCAAGGAACCAGTTGTTCAGATCGATGATAGATTAAATAGAAAACAGAAAAAAGGAATTGAAGAGAAATTAGGAGAAGTATTCCAGCAAAATTTGTTGTTGTTTTTTTTTTTTTTTTTGTTTTTCTTTTGGAGCAAGAATGAGCTCGAAATTGAAAAAAATTTGGTCTGACGCGGACCGAGTTATTTTTAACTCTCCAAAATCTTTTAAAAATCGCATCTAAAACTATCAGGTTATGCTAAGTTCCGAAAATTTATATTTCGACTTATACTTTCTATTTATTATTGCCATTAATAGGCTATATCGAAATGGAAATCCTTGATATCGAGATTTCATGTGTTAGGATCCTAACTTACCGGCAAATGGATGATTAGATATAAATTCTTGTTATAATAATTTATTATCAAAATATGGTTTGACATAGCAATATCATACCAGTTAGGGTAATTAAAAAAATCGATTATTTTTTCTATTCATATTCACACATTCAATAGTTGCAGTGAGTTGAAATCGGGGTTCCTCATCGCGATTTTTCTACTTCCCATTCAAATAACATCGGAAATGTTCTTGTGACACTTTTCGATTTTTATATCTCAAGAACTAATTTACTTGTAAAAATTCTGCATGGATAATTTTGTTCAAAATTAAACACTCTACAAAAAAGGTCTCTCGGTCTTTTTCGATGAATCTAATTGTTTCCAAGTTATCATTTCCTTCAACCATGAATTCAACCACGAATAGCTTGGAAACAGTTAGATTTATCGAAAAAGACCAACAGTCTTTTTTTGTAGAGCGTTCAATTTTCAACAAAAGCAGCTTTGCAGAATCTTTCTAAGTAGATTAGTTCTTGAGACGTAAAAATCGAAAATTGCCACCGGAACATTTCCCATGTTTTTTAAATGGGAAACATAAGATCGCGATTTTCACCTTACTGCAATCATTGAATGTGTGAAATTGAAAAAATAAAAATTGTCGATTTTCTTTAATCATCCTAATATACCCATATCCAGGTACACATTAGTACATAAGCTGAAAACAATGTACATACAATAATATAATCAATTTTTGTTGCTCTTACAAACCTGTAGACATAATTCTAATGGAATATAGGTGTACATAGGTGTAACATTTTTTCATGTAGGTATAAAAGCGGGTATTTCTATATATTAAAAAGTTATTGTAAGTTATTTTATAATTTGTGTGTATAGAAAAGTCCTTATTTAATAGACAAATAATTAAATGATTAACATGTCGTTATAATATATACATAAATTATGTTATATACTACGTTTAGTGTATAAAAATATCTTTTTTGTTCAATTCTCTGTACATATATGAAATAACTATATCGAATAAACAAAATAAAAAATACATTATCTTTTTTCTTTTTTTTATCCTTATTTTTTAGGATACTTTAATGTGACCTGAACATCTGCAAATATTACAATCGTGTAATTTATTTTCCGGATGCACAGCCATGTGAATATATAAGCTATCTTTTCTGGAAAATGATTTCTGGCATATATTACACTTGTGTAATTTCCTGCCATTATGACTTGCAACATGAGAATTCAATCTATCCTTTCTCAAAAAGGCCTTTTTACATATACTACACTCATGCAGTTTCTTCCCACTATGTACAGCGATATGAGCAGTAAGTCGAGACTTGAGCATAAAATATTTCTGGCATATATCACATCCGTACATAGGTTTCTTTGTGTGACTAGCCACATGAATATTCAATGCATCTTTTCTAGAGTATGATTTCTGGCAAATATTACATTCGTGTGGTTTCTTGCCAGTATGAAAAGCAATGTGTGAAACCAGTCTGTCCTTCCTTGAAAAATTTTTACCGCAAATACTACATTCATGGATTTTTCTTCTTATCGGATCAATGCTCATGTGATAGCTCATAAAATTCTCTGGCAAAAATGACTTATGACAAATTTTACAATCGTCAGCTCGCTCTCTGGCATGTACTGCCGCGTGCGATATCAAACGTTGTTTTCTAGAAAATGATTTATCACAAATATCACATCTATGTGGCTGCTTTCCTGTATGACTTGCTACATGCATATTTAACGTATCTTTCCTAGAAAATGATTTCTTGCAAGTTTCACACCCGTATTCTTGCTTCACAGAATGACTAGCCATGTGTCTTTCGAGTGCGTTCTTTCGGGTAAATATTTTATCACAAATATTACATTTTTGCGCCTCTTCTTCCGGTCTAACGGACTCAATTTTCGATCCGAAATAAGTCTGAAAAAATTTTTTTTTGTTTAATCTTTCTTCTATTTTTATTAAATACCATCATTTTAATGGTAGAAATACTTGCAGTTTGCGACTGTTGTTTGTCGGTATCATTGCAATTAGACGTATTTTTAGAATCGGGAACCTCTTCGGATTTGATAAAGTTTTGTAACCACAAATTATAGTCGAAATTTTCACCTCCGTTCGCTACATTGGAATATATCACGTTAGTCATTAGACCCTGTTTTGATATTTTTATTCGATAAATTTCCTCAGTTTTTATTTGCGCTTTTGACAGCTGCTAAAGAGAAATGAAAAATAATAAGAAAATAAGAACAAACATATAACATAGAACGAGTCTTAAATAGATCGTCACTAGCAGACGACACACTTTCAGGTTAGGGAATTCGCAGAAATTAAAGTAAATAATAATCAAACTCGTAATTTTTTTTAATATCATTTCAAATTTACAACAATTTCATTGTTTATCATAATCTAAACACAAGAAATCCCCTAATCGTGTCTATTTGTGCAAGCCGCATCTGATCCAATGGAAGATGGACCGCAGAATTGGACATACCGGAAATCATTGACTAGCTATATGTATAGTTAGAGAAAGCAGAAATGATTTTCTTGGAGCAAAATCTTATTCGAAATCAGTAAAAAATTTGGTATTTACCAAAAATTTTTTATGTTTGAAGAAGAAAAAATTGTATAGTCGATAAAACCGGTGACTGTTTCATAACTGCGAAATAGCAAGTTCGTAAAAGTATTGTTGATGGCAGCACCGTTTGGTTGTTACGTCAGATTATAATGACGTGCAAATGGTTAATGGCTTCTACTTTCACGATATACCTTTATGAGAAAGCCAAATAAAATCCATAGAAAATATATGATATATGATGCATCGGCTATCAGATTATTAAAAATATGATTGCTTGATCGATATTCTGTCGTTGTAGACGTTAATTTCGCTCAAATATAACTTTTAAATTCATTAAATATGAGATAAAAAAAAAACAATTCTTATTGACGAAGCCACGAACGTAACCATCGTAATCATCGCTACGTTGGATTACTCAGATGCGAAGGATTTCGTATATCGGAACAATATCACCCGGCAAAATATCCATGTAAGTAAAAATATACTTATATTTATTTAATCCACATCGTAAATATCTAAGTTTCATTACTCCCGTGACAAAAACTGGGCGACTCCCTTACCAGCTAGTCGTCAGCGCAATGGCGGCTTCGATGGTCTAGTTGAAAAATTGAAGCTGCTTTATAGTTTGATAAACTAGCTATTAATCGAATGTTGTTATAAACTTTGTTTTAAATTCACCTTTCAACACCGTCATTAATTTAAAACGCGTATATTGTTATACTATGCGTAATATAAAATCAACATTTTACGTGCATAGTTATAGCTAACAATATTATTCTGTGTATGTGTGTTTCTCACCGTCTACGCAATACCCTACTACTACTACTACTACACTATCGCAACTACTACCACTACATACTACGATACTCCGTACCGCGAGAGAATAAGTTAATTGAAAATGTGATATTAATTGTGTACAACTTATACATTTTTTATATGTATACTTTTTAAACCGGAAACAGAAGCTAGACTACTACTTCAAATTAAATGCAGGTAAATATTATTATTTGAATAGAAAATTCTTATTATACTTTTGATCCCAATGCTAAGTAACAAACTTTTTTCAGTACATACATGCACACCATGATATGTTACCAAATGTACACGTCAATTTAATTTTTTTTAAATAACATAACACATTACCTAGACCATGGATCTAATTTTTTTATATTCTTAGGCCTCGATTCCACTAATCAAGGCTAAATTCTTTCATATAATTTTTTATTCTTAATCTCTCGTTTATCCTGTTTTGTTTTTTTATTGTTTTTACAACCAAAATATCATTTTCACGTACCTATGCAGAATTCGAAATTTTATTCGCTGAATTGTATTTGAAAAATTGAAAGCAAGAACATATTGCTAAAATGTTACGTACAAGGTTTAAACTCAAAAGTCTTTATGGCTTGAATTTTCACAGCAACGTTATTCAACATGTATATCCTGGAAGACTGCTTCAGCAGTGTTAATAGTGGTATTATGTAACCAAGGTTCTGTCCTGGTTCAGTTCATTATTTATGTCCTTTGAGAGAATTTTATTCATAGAAATATGTTATCTTTTCTTGATACGGCACCCAGAGACTTGTTATCTTTCATTGTATGTATATGATTTTGTACGGTATACTCAATATTGATTAGTTATTATTATTTCATATTTTATGTTACAACAGAATGTGTATTGCGGATAGTAAAACTCTGATTTTCTTTCATTCTTTGCGACATCTTGTTAAAAATTATTTTCAGAATTTATCTACTTTGTTTCAGTAGGTGACATGCCCAGCAGCCGTGATTTAGAGCGTGCTGAACGTAATGGAAGATTTAGATCATCTAGAAGAAGAGGAGAGGAGAGTATTGGTAGCGATATAAATCGTCATAATTTTGAGAACATAGATAAGCGACACAGAAGGCATGGAAAGAGTAAAAATTCAGGTAAAAAGAAAAAGAAAAGATCTCGAGACAAATCGTTAGACAGTGTTCCGACCGTCGCGTCATCTGTGATAAAACCTTTGGTTGAATATTCTGATGTAAGTAGTGAAGATCTATCTGAACCAGAAGCCGGAGAAATACAGTCTGAAGATAGCAGAGCGAACAGTTTCACCGATGGAGAACTGCGCGAACCTCTTCTCCAAAGACGATATTATGGAGAAAGTCCAGGACGAAACCTTGGCCCTTCTCCAATCAGTTTATCTCCGTCACCACCAGTTCAAGCAAGACATTCAAATCGCCACTTTTCTCCCAGTGCAGATCAACAAGCAATGCACAGATCAGCTGCACCTCAAGAATACGAAGAGGAAACTCGTCATTACGCTAGGAAAAAGGAGAAGAAACACAAGCGAGAAAAAAAGAAGAAAAGAAGCGTCAGTCCCTCTTCTAGTTCTGGTAAAAAAAAGAAGAAGAGATCTAAACGACAGTCTCCAAGTCCTAGTCCCCAAATGCCTGAAGAAATAATAATCAGTCCTGATCATGACAAACCTACAGATCGATGGCAGGATTCACCTCCTTTACCTCTCAAGGATAGCACCTCTCCAATATCACCAGCAACCCCTCAAGGGCAGAGATCCCTTAGCGATATGGATCTGGAATCTCCGCCTAGAGATAGCAGAGACATTACTCCACCCTCTAATGCGGGACCTATAAGACACACAGAGTCTCCTCACACGCCTTTACTGCCTCCTAGAAATGTTACACCAGAAAGCAACAAGACCGGTCATACTTTACAGAAGCATAGTCCAGACAGACGAAAACATAGCCCCAGTATGCACATGCGACGTAATAGTATTAGCCCTAATTTAGGGATTGGGGGAGGTCGGAGGCAAGGGCATCCTCACAGTCCTAGTCCTACATCGAGAAGAAGGGACCACAGTCCACCAAGGAGAAGAGAATTCAGCCCTAGCCCTATGGCCCACAGAATTAGACACAGTCCTAGTCCCGTTCAGATGAGGCGAAGAGAGTTCAGTCCTAGTCCTGTTTCTCACAGACGAAGAGGAGAACCTTTGCCTAGTCCTACACCAAGCAAACGGAGAAGAAGAGAGGATCCGGATCGGAGACATAGGCATCATGACAAAGACAGACGAGATAAAAGAAAGTCACGAGGTACAAGGAGTCCAGTTGGAAGCAGCAGGTTTGTGTTTTATAATTGGTTTAGTTGTGGGATTATATGTGGTATTCATTTATTCATTTCTTTTCAATTTCGTTAGAATACAAATGCCGCTATCTCGGTCTCGATCTCCTCGAAGTCCAGGAAGATGGAGGAAAATGTCATCTAGATCGAGGTCTCGTTCTCGTAGAAGAAGTCGTTCCCCTAAAAAGTCTCGTTCTCCAAGTAAAACGCATAAATCACAGCGAAAACACAAATCCAAGAGTCCTAGACCATCCAGAATACCATCCCCTTCTCCACACAGATCTAGAGCCCGTAGTCCAACCAGTATAGCAGCTAGGAATCTCAGAGTTCGTGCCAAGATTAGCGAGACTAGTCTGTTCGCTGAGCTTGTAAAGGACAGAAATATGCGGGAACTTGCTCTAAAGAAACTTCAAGCAGTCAAAGACAAAGAGATCAATCAAGACGAAGTCCAAATAATTGAAGGTTCGGATGACAAAGAAGCAAGCAACACTTCTTCGGAGCATAAAATGTCTGTTGAGTCTTTGGAGAACAGAATTCAGCCTAATATCGCCTCTGTTATTGAAGACGGTGTAAATATCGATGTCGTCGATATTCCTGTTCCTAGCGCCTTGATAACTTCCCTGGGAATTACCGAGGACAGTAATTCAATGGCAAGCAAAACGCCGCCTATACCAAACCAGAGCCAATCCTTGGTTACTACTCCGTCAACACCAGCAACCAACTTGACCCCGATACCCCCTTCGACTGTATATAGCTCCCCCATACCAAACACAGCGAATAATGTCCCCGTCGCTATTGCTGGCAATGGTAGCGCCATTTTTACTTCCTCAGTTTCGGGACTGGGAAACTTGGCCCAATCGGATCCCAACGGAATCCCAGGTCCCTCACAAGTACCAGTTTTAATTCCTGCTGCACCTCCGAGCCAACTTCTTCTTCCCAATCTTTCTATTCCGCCACCTCCAATCCCAGTGCCTGCACCTCCAAATACTGCTATTTCTAAATTCAACACACCCAATAATCTAGTTCCTCTTAAGTCCATAGACCCACCAAAACCTCCTATTGTTGCATTCAAAACAAAGAGCTTGTCCAAACTACCTTTACCTCCTGGTATCAATCAGAACGATCTAGAGAGCATCGACTCACCACCTAGCCGATCGCCCAGTCCTCCCAATAAAGGACAGCCAAAATTCATACGAAATACACCAAAACCTCCACTGAAAAAGGGCATCAAAGATCTTCCTATGCCGCCTGGTGAGAATGATATGATATTCAGATTTTTTACCTTATATTTGAATCTGCAATAGAAATTCGTTCAGATTCAGATGCATAATTCTATTTGTTTTCTAGTTGTTCCTGGCTCAGAAGACTTGAGCGGAGAGGAAGATCCTAACGCGACACCCCCGCGTGGAAATGTTGATCGCATAACGCCTAAACCAAAGTTAAAGAGGCCAAAAATACTAAAGAGAAGGGGCTCTCGCAATTGCCATACTCCAATGTCAGCATCAGGTGGTAAAGATTGGGGCGAAAGGTGTGTCGACGTTTTTGAAGTCATAGCACAAATTGGCGAAGGTACTTACGGCCAGGTGTATAAAGCTCAAGACAAGAGAGCTGCTGTGTTAGTTGCACTAAAGAAAGTTAGATTGGAAAACGAGAAAGAAGGATTTCCAATTACGGCTGTACGCGAAATAAAGATACTGAGGCAACTGAACCACAAGAATATAGTCAACCTAAGGGAAATCGTGACTGATAAACAAGATGCTTTAGATTTCCGAAAGGTGTGTGTTAAAAAGTTTGAAGAATTTGGTTTTTTTTTTCCAGGAAAAATCTTCCTTTGGAGTTGCTGATGATTTATTTATTGTTCGCAGGACAAAGGCTCATTCTACCTCGTCTTTGAATACATGGATCACGATCTAATGGGATTATTAGAATCTGGAATGGTCGATTTCAACGAGATGAACAACGCTAGTATAATGAAGCAGCTATTGGATGGTCTGAACTATTGTCACAGCAAAAATTTCCTCCATAGAGATATTAAATGTTCAAATATACTTATGAACAACAAGTATGTGGATTTGAAAGTGATAACAATGGTTTATTTTCATGTCTTTTCTTGTCCAAACTTCTTTTCTAATCTACTTTTCTTCCTTCCTTTTTAGAGGCGAAGTTAAACTGGCTGATTTCGGTCTAGCCAGACTGTACAATGCTGAGGATAGACAAAGACCTTATACAAATAAAGTCATCACTCTGTGGTATCGTCCGCCCGAATTACTATTGGGAGAGGAACGATATGGACCAGCTATCGATGTGTGGAGCTGTGGGTGTATACTTGGTGAACTGTTCTCGAAAAAGCCTCTTTTCCAGGTATTGTACCGCCTTGAAAGTGCCTCTAATTAGATGTATTGAACGCGGTAACAATACTTGCTGAAAAGCTTTACTCACTGACGTATTTTATCTCTGTAAACATCTGTTTCATCATTGTGTTAACTGTTCAAAATAAGTATGTAAAATTTGTGGAAGAGATTTGAAAAGAAAAAAAAAAAATTGAGATTATCTTTGAGCTTAAAAATAATTGGCCAAATTTTTGCGTTAATTTGAGTTTGGAGTAAACCTACTTAATTCCAATTGTTTTATAACAGGCTAATGTGGAGATGATGCAGCTGGAAATGATATCCCGCGTTTGTGGTACTCCGACTCCAGCGGTTTGGCCATCTGTGATAAAATTGCCATTATGGCATACGCTAAAACCCAAAAAATCGCACAGGCGACGACTTAGAGAAGACTTCTCGTTCATGCCTGCGTCAGCCTTGGATCTTCTTGATAAAATGTTGGAATTAGATCCAGAGAAGCGGATCACAGCTGCAGACGCGCTTAAAAGTGCTTGGCTGAAAAACATCCATCCAGAACAGTATGTTTTTGTTTTAAGTTAAAAAATATATTCGAAATATGCGAAATGCATGCCTAAAAAGGTGGTAAAAATAGATTGCGCAGTTTTACTTAAGTTTATTCAATATCTAAAGGTATAATTATTAAATGACTAAAATTTTCTTCTCCTTTAGAATATCTTCGACACATCAATGATGCTGATATAAATATCTGTTATTTTTATTGCTCTTGATTTATTGGATTGAATTAATTTTTTCATTGTTGTCGATAACTTTTGCAACTCATTATTTATCACATCATTTCACTCTTTGTCATTGCTACATCATATTTTACAATATATTAGGATGCCAGCACCTCAGCTCCCGACATGCCAAGACTGCCACGAGCTATGGAGCAAGAAGCGTAGGCGTCAGTTAAGAGAGCAGCAGGAAGTTTCTGGAGGGAAGGTTCCGCTCCTTCCTCTACCCAACAAAGGTGGCCCCCACAAGGCTGTTGAGGACTTGTCGGATGTCGGGGGGTGAGTAGTAGTAGCCAGACGCGCGACCTACAATATATCCTGAGGATTTCAAACCTGATAGTCGTCTACGTGCGTAGGTAGTCAAGTATCATACTACAGCTAGTGTGCTTGGCATTTATTATAATTGTTTTTTTTTTTTTTTTCTTTAATCGATTTGATTGCTAGGGAATAAAATTCAAAAAGAAACTAAAGAAACTAATAATTTATCATATGCATTGTTCTTTTGCATGTTGTCAATTGTTGTTATATAAATATTTTGAAAAAGACAAATAGATATGAATTGTAAATCTTTATTTTCATTTTTTTTTTTTTTTTCTCTTGTTCTTATCTCTGTTTGTCTAGATGTTTTAATATCAGGAACAGGACTGTAAGTATGTAGTAGTGCCTTCTTAAAATGAAACAATTTCCTATTATAGAACATCTACAATTTACATAATATATAATATAAACATATGCGTGTGGTTTTCGTAAATTTTGAAACTTTAGAAGTTAAACTGAATCGCAAGACTTTTACTGCGTATTCTCCCGCTTGCATTAAAAAAAATTTTTTTCACATTCAAACGAAATAGTTTAAATTATTTTTATGTGGATATAAAATGGAATAATGAAAAATTATTAAGAAATTAACGATTTTATAACTGTAAACAACTAATTGTGAATATTATTATACTACATATGTGAAAAAAAACAAAAAAAATAATGCTTGATGGTATGAATTTAAATCTTGTGAGAATTGTCTTGAGCAAATGCGAAACGAAAAAAGGAAAAAAAAAAATACAAAAAAATATTTAGTTGTAAATATGAAATGATGTATAGTAAATTGGTTTATTCTGGATAAATGTTGATAAAAAAAAAAAAAAAAAAAAAAAAAAAAAAGATAATTTTGACAAGAAAAACTTTCAAATCCAAATATTATTAGGGTGTAATGAATATAGAAAATAAAATAATAATATAATAATTTAGACATGGAGGCGGACGGTAGCTCGTAAGATATTCCTCTAGTGTATATACAAGAAATGGGTCACAACTGTCGCAAGCAGAAGTTACCGGTGCTGGAAGACTTTGAGAAAAACAAAAGAAATAAAAAAAAAAAAAAAAAATGGATAATCAAGAATTGACCATGAATTTTGTCCAAGGATAACAGCCACCGTGGATGACTAATTTTTATTGTTAATGCACAGCGTATCCGATGAATCAATTATCACTAATAAGGTGTATTTTAATGAAAAAAATTCTTATTTTTTTTTTTCTGGCTAAGCTGTGTGTCTCACTATTTGTTATAATTGTATTATAGGGAGTATGTCGTATAATATGAACATATTCCGTAAGTGTGAATGGTAAAAAGAAATGCAGCTTTTTCTTTGAACTTTTTTTCCTAGGTATACATATATACAATGATTCAAAATCTATAGCATTTTATTATTTTTCCATTCATACAAATGAAATAAAATATAAATACCTAGTTCAATTTCATCTTAATTGTATCTTATTATGATTATAAAGAAAACAAAAAAAAAAAAAACAAAAAAAAAAATAATGAAAACTGCTGTAACATAATTGTTTCAGTCCCGACGGGGGCCTCTGTCTAACACATCTGTGGATAATGAACGAATTTCTAATGTTATTAAAACATTTTATCATTTAAATTGTTTCTAGCCCCTACTAGTATTACCTTATTTTAATACAACAGCCTAAGGATAAGTATCTATTATTGAAAGAATATAGGGAAACTTTCAATAAATTATTATTGGTGATAATAATTCAGTATTTAACAATACGAAAGCATATATTATATACGTTGGCTGAAATTAATTATTAGGGCAAAGTACATACGTGTCACATTTTCTGCCATATTTACCTTCATACATCAAAATTTCTAATACATTATAGGTATGTTTGGATTTATCCTCTACAATTTTTTAGTTGTTTTGTTTATTCTATAAACAAAATGATTACGATATTTCATAATAGTTGAAAATTGGAAATATTCAAGTTCTCATTTATTTTGTTTAGCGTAATAACTTTTAAATTCGATAAAATTAAATGACTAATTTAATTAAAGAAGTACCACATTATGCATTTAACATTCTCGAATCCATCAAAGTTTACAATTTGATGTGAGGAGTTTCTAAAGAATATAATTATACAGGGTGTTAAGTTTTTTGAACTAAGAAAGTTCGCAATAAATTTTCGTTAATATTTTATCGTGTCTTGGTGGATTTTTCCATTAATGGTTACGCAAATAATTTAATAATTCAAAAGAATATAAAATAAACGATTCAATTGAACTTTATACTTCTTGGTATGAAAAAATTGTTTAAATGATAAGTTTTATTTTTTTATTTTATTTTGTTTTTTTTATTTTGAGGTATGCGTGCAAATCTATATTAACTATTATTGATCAAAAACTTATCGACTAATGAGTTTTCGTCTTATTAATTTGGTTGTAAATAAATCCAAGAGTAGTATCAATTTTTATTTTTATTGTTAAACATCCTAATATAGTAAAGAAGTAATTAATTAATTAGTTGAAATTATACTCTCATTACGTTGCATCCGTATGTATTGTCCATGCACCAGAAGAAAAGGATATTATGGGAAGTATAATTATTATAAAATAATTGTGTACATTATAAGTTTTCAATATTATTATACTTTAGTTTCTTAAACAATAAAAATAGTATCTTATGTTGAATTTTTCGTTCCAATTTAATTCCTTTTTTGAATATCAAATTCGGAAACACAAAAAAAATTAAAAAAACAAACAAACAAATACATTACTTCCCCCTCAACTATTTTGCTACAACTTATCAGACAACGATTATTAATATACACTCTGTTGAAAAACCTATTCAGACTTTTTTGTCAAATATTCAACTAAGAGTTTTTAGTATTGTTAAAAATTTGCAACTTAGCTTACATAAATTTTTAATTCATAAGAATTAATACTTTTCTTTTACAATCTTCATCTGTACCTTGTTTTTCTACCTGATTATATACTTCAGAATTATCATAACTAATGGATAATAAATTATTTAAAATCTACAGAACTTTTGAAACATTGCTTATGATCGTACAATTTATATCTCAGTTATCTAAATTGTGCGACAATTAAATATTCTATAAAGTTGTCAAACGCTATTATATTTAGAAAAAGCAATTAATTTAGCACATCTCAATTATTGTATCAAGCTAAACAAAACAAAAAAAGTAAGAGTAAATGATTTATATTTTCGAGAAAGTCATTGAAAGAGATTCTAATCTGCAACATATTACATTTTTAAACATTTTTTTGTACTGTGTCCGAAAATGCTGTGGAAGATGATTTAATATCTGTATCTCTTGGTCTACTTTTTCTAAATTGATTTATCTGATATTCAATACGAAATGCAGAAGTGGAATCGTCTTGACTCGAAACAAGAAAAATATTGCATTAGTAGATGTGGATGTTGAACAATGAATTTTGTATATGTATTACGTTGTTTGTTAAGATAAATTTTTATCGTAATATGTGCAGGAAATGACACTGTACTCTGGCCCTGAGTAATATATCCAACCCATTTGCCCATTTATTAAATATAAGAACAAGAAAAAAATTGTAAAAGTATCTAATTGAAAAAAAATTATGTTTCAGGCGGTAATAGTATTGTGGCCGAATGATAAAAGGGGAAAAAATTTATAGTACTTTTAGGGGTGTGCATAGGTAATTGAATGTTTTACACTTATGACCTATATATTCATATAAAGGGTGTCCCGTTTGGTTCCGAAATCCATGGCTCAGAAATTGTACAAATCATAACAATAAATGTGCTTTTTATCCTTACTAATAAAAAAAAAAAAAAAAACCGCCTTTCCCTTGTGAACTTGTTCATTATCGTCTCATGTACTATATCAAATGTTTATATTGGAAAAAAAAAACTGTGCTTCAAGATTTGTAGGATAAAACTATGCCACCGGATAATTTAAAAGAAAAAAAATTATTATATATACTAAAAAATAAAAATTTAGAATATTTGAAGGAGGTCAATTTAAGTAACAAAGCTAAATTGTATTAGCTAGAATAACTGATATATTGAAATAGGATAATGCAACAAATTTCAGGGCTTAGAAACAAATGAAATAAACAAATTTTATACATCTACGACTACTATTGTGAAGTAGAGATAGTTAATCCTACACTAAATTAAAATATGAATTGTATATATTGTATAAAAATCGGATAGTGAAAGAAGCAGCAATAATTTATTACCGAGAATTTTAAAGCAAGCTCAATATCTACAGAATAATTTTCATATCTAGGCTTTAATTGTTGACAACTATTATAAAACTTCTAATTAATTCTGTCTCTTATAATAATTGCATGTATTGTTTATTTGCTAATGTCTGTATAAATTTGACCCGAATTCTTCATTCAATCCGTTGCTACTAGCTGTGTATATCATGTCTGTATATTGATCTGTTTCTGCTTCCCATTTATGCTATATTATCATAGTAAGCGAATTCTATATCATGAACAAATCTGATTTACCAATGCATGAACATGAGCTGATGTTTATTACGAATTTAAACAGCTCTAGAAAATCCGGTTTCAAACTCTGTAAACTTACTAATGCATCTTGCAAAGTTTTAAACACGTTCGGATTTATTCAAATTTACATCCTATATATTTACTAATAGTTCGTTGTTTGTTCATGCTATCTATTCCATTTGTTTGCTGATACAACAAAATCTGACACTCATTACTCCATATTTATAAGTTTATCTGAAACTTACGTTACATCCAATAACTTGCTATTTATGAATGCGTTCGATTTTTATAAATTATGTTTTTAAACTCAAAATTCTCTAATAGTCAAATATTGTTGTGTTGGATCAAACCACTTACTCCTATGCTTGAAATGTCATTCCCAAATTCCTCCACTATCTTACTGCGTAACTCCAAGAATGATAAACTGTGGCCTACATGTCTGGAATTATTCATTGTTTCAGGTCATCGAAAAGATTAAAAATGGAAGCGGGATATAATTCTCATGGAAACCGAATCGGAGCGGAACCCCCATTCGGTGGAGAAAGTCTATTCAATCGCAATGCTCCATTTGTGGTATCCCCATCATCTTACTACTACAACAGTCCACCAGCTGTTAAATCACGAGCTAATCAAAAACAAGGAGAATCTACGGGCTCTCATTATTTGGAAACAAACACCGAGGACAGTCTTGTGAGAAGATTAAATTCCTTGGCTAATGCCTTAGCTCATGGTAGACCAATACGTGTTGATGATCTGATGTCGCTTCGTTCTGACAACGAAGTGAGTCAATTTATTGAACGAAACCACAAAATTCTAATTGTTTAATTAGCTGACTAACACTTTTCAATGGAATTTACAAATCATAGAAAATTTTTATTTTAGATTAATAATCCTTATCTCGTCGGTTTTATTCTACTTTTACAGGCCGATCATAAAGCAGCGCAACTAGTGGGTGATCTACACTCTGAGCTACGTCTTGCAGCAAGTACCAGACCAACTGGTCGACTGGAATCGCATCTTGCAGTGTTTAATCCGTTGCCAACAGGTCTGTAGCTTTTTAAAGAAGATAATTGATGAAATTGAATGAACTTATTTTTCTCCTTTTAGAAATTTGCGAGATTTTATTTTATTTATTTACAGAAGTTAACATTGGACAAAAAGGCGGTTTTGATGCCCACGCTGTATACGCTGGCGATGATGCAGTTAGCACTGTGAGATGGTCGCAGTTGGCAACAGCTGGTGTTCGCACTGCTTTGTCTGCTCTTATGTCTCGCTATGGTTTGGAAACCTACAATCCTTCCCCTGCCACAACCCGACCCCCAGGTAAACCAATAATGGGTTTAATGCAGGCCCTAAACCACCTCCCTTCAACTTCGGCCCAAAGTTCATTCGGTACTCAATAATAATCTGTATATAAATGATGAATTAGCATAATCTATCTTCTCATGTTTTATTTAGGAATGAAAAATGGTAACATCTTTGAATATCGTCTTTAATCAAACCATACAATACATACAATACAATACATTCATACATACATGTATTATTGATGTGTCTGACTTGTTTAGGCTGTAGAAAAATGAAATTTTTTATTTCAATTTCTTTCATTATTTATTTATTAATTATAAAGAAAAAAAAAAAATCAGAAAACATTTTATTAAAATATTTCGTTTTATTTTTAGTATCCAGATTTGATTGCTAATCTCTAATACAAAGAAAACTAATACAAATATATAAAAATTTTCAGGGTGTTTTAAATTCTTTTAATTTTTGATGTGATTAAAATTATTTAACAGAATTATTATTTGCTTACGTATTTGCAGTTAATCGAATTTTATATCTATTTCACAATACATATTGACGTTCGAATCAAAAATACATTCCAATAATATTTTTTTTTTTTTTTGCTCTTTAATTAATTATTGAAAATCAAATATTTAATCTTATTAGATATATTATTATTGTTGGTCTGCTTTTTTGTTCAATGAATCGAATTCTTATTCTTCGTATGTATACGTGTCGACTATCACTTGATGCACTGGTTTTTGAATTGATAGAAAGAGATGCAGAATAAAAAAAATAAAAAATAATCAGTTTTTAACTGTGACGAGAAATTAGTAAAGAATAAAATTTTTGCTACTTAATATTTAGTCGCAAAAAATATTTGATACAATACATACATACTATGTAAAATATTTGGATTGGCTATTATTGAAAAATAAGCTTAAATAATTTGGATACATGAATAGTAGTGATATTAATAAATACGGGAGAAAACATATTGATTAATTGTGTAAGTTTTTTTGTTTTCTTATTTTTTTTTTTCCGTAAGTAAATATTCAAATTGTTTACCCAAAATTGCAAAACAAAACAAAAAAATAAATAAATAAAGTGTGAAAATATTTAGGGGTGAAATGTAAATATTTTTAAGGGTAAAATAACAATAAAAGTAACAGTCCTCGAAATGAGAGATATGTATATTATCGATATTTATTAAGTTAGACATTCAGAGGTTTACTCTCTTATTATTTTTATTTATGTTTTTTTTTTTCAAACATACAAAACTTAAGTTGCTGGATGCTCTTCAAATTTTCTACCGATTTAGAGACGAATTATTTATCAACGCGATTATGTTGAAACCTTTTGTCTTTACTATTATTTAACTTTTCTTTTCTGTATTTTCACTCTTTTTAGCTGCTAATTGTATGAAATATGTATAATATTTCAGATTGAAGCTGTCGATGGCTAACCTATATGGAAAAAAACGAGGTTAGGAGAGACGATGAAATAACGAACATATGCGAAGAAATCCTGATAGTGTTTACGTTGGTAACCATCGACGCAGCAGGCTGTGCACTCGTGGCGAAACAATCGATACGAATCGTAGTCAGTGGCGGCAATAAGAGGAAAAAAAAACAAAAAATAAAAGCAGAAAAGAGAAAGAAAGAGAGAGAAGAAAGAGAACTGTAATAAAGTAAATACAAGCAGTGTTTACTAGTATATCTACCTACATCTTTACGTTTTAAATAAAAATTTAATATAGAATATTATAAACTAGATGATTGCATACTGTCACTTTTATTTAATAATTTATTATTTAAAACGTTGTATCGTAATAAATATTTGACATTTCTTCTAATCTCTTTATTTGTTTTACCAATACAAGGATCTGAAGCCAAGTGCAACAACAAACTAGTTAAACCTTAAACCTAACCTTAATCTCGTACATATTACTGCAAAAAATCACAATGATCAATGTTCCATTGTTTAAAAATAATAATCTCGAAAATGATGGGAAAAGAGATGAACGAATTAATGCTTTCGCACAAACTCTAAACGATGCCTTCAAACAATATCAAAGTAAGTATTTGATACACTTTTATTTTAGGTTATAAACAAATTAACAAGTATTTCGCGTTTGTAAACAACAATACGAATCAGCTGTTACATTTATACATTGTCAGACTTTCCGTTTTATTAACTATCGTTACTTATAGTTCTCAGAATTCTTTCAACGTATTTTTTTTCAGCATGAATTAAAACTGAATTAATTTTGATTATCAGATTTCTACTGAAATTTGACATTACAGACTAAATTTAACAATATAACAATTTTTACGTTGATATTACAGAACTGTGGGATGATTACCAAGAATTATTTGAAAAATCTCAAAAATCTCAGGAAAATTCTTCAAACGGTTTAAACAAAGTACAAAATTCTGTTAACGAAACTAACACGTAAGTTACCACCTCAATTTACGCCAAATTTCAGCTTAACAATTATTCTAAGCCCACTTTTCCCCTCTTTCAAAAAATGAATAATGAAAAATGATAATGTACTGCTCGAATTTTGATCAAATAATTTACAACTGTAATACATCATGTGAGCATCTTAGCGCCAATTTTATATTAATTCAAGTATTAACTTATATGTATTTGAAATATCTCTTTAGATATTGATAAAAGTTGTATATTTTTATTAAAGTCTGATTTCTATTATTGATTCTGAATGCAAAACCTTTTTTTAAATTGATTAACTGTTACAGTAAATGTTGCAGGTGTAATGCAGCGGCAAAAGAGAACACGATATCGGAAAAAGCATCCTTAGCGATAGCAGAAGAGAGAAAATTAGACTGTGACGTTGTAACTGTGACAATGAACGGATGTGAGGAATTTTCAAAGCCGGAAAACAACGAAATTTTTCAAATATTTTCACAAGATTTTTACTCCCAAGGTCTAGAAGAAAGTTTCGTTAATAATCAGAGCAAAGACCCGCTTCAAGAAATTCAAAATATTACTCCTAAAAGATCTAGAAGTCCAATTCTTGGATCGAAAAAAGGAAAGACTCGGGTCACATCTTCGTCAGTTAGCTCACCTAATCTTAGTCAAACGTCTGTTGTTATATTAGACGATTTTAAGAACGATAGAAGTCCTAAAATCGAGAATCGTTCTACGTCAAACCCTTTGTTGGTATCAAATAGTAGCACTGCCTTAACAAAGACTGTTTCAAATCCTATCCTCTTATCGTCGCCAGTCGTTGAAGCTGGTGTAACACCACCGCCAAAGAATATTAAAAAATGGGGCATCAGTACAATTCGTAATGTAAATACCGACATAATAATTGGTACTAATAAGAAGCTGAAACAAAGCAGGCTTTTTATGACTACAGAAAAAGTAACGGACTTAAGTATTTCCGACGACGTTTGTGTTGATAAACTTGAAGCCCGTAATTCAGTAACTGAAACAGGCGATGTAATTAACAGAAATTTTACACAAAAAAAAAATAACTGTTTAGAAGATAGCGTGATACAAGGGAGTCCAGAACACGAAAAAAGTAGGGCTAAATTACGCCAGAGATTTGATGGGAGAAATAAAAGCACTAATATATTGCAGCCGAAATTGAGTATCAATGGAAACACTGTAAAGGATGTAAACAGTGTTGAAATTTTCGAAAGTATGACTAATAATATTAGCCAACCAGATACAGATGAGACTATATTTGATCCAAGCATAGTTTCGACGCAGTACAAGCATTTACCTTCTTCTGAGAGTTTGGAGCTTCAAAAATCGCTGGTCAAAGACAAGACTAGCTTAGAGAAAAAACCTGAGCTTGGAGATGAGGGAGTTAATGACTCTAACGTGATTGACGAAACTATGTTTGAAGAAAATGTTACTTCTTCTAGTAGTAAGTCAGAGAAGAGGCTCAACTTTGAGAAGAGTTTGAAAAAGAAGAAGTTATCTTTGACGAAATTTTTTAAGCCTCATAAAAATCTAGAGGAAACAAAAAGCAGTAAAGAAATTTCTGGATTGAAGAAGGATACAACTTCTGACATGTCTCGTCCTGAAGAACTGAACGGAGCCTCTCCACCAAGGAAAAAATTAGCTCTTGATCATTTTGATATGTAAGTGATATTTTTGTTTTTTCAGATTATTGACAATCTGAGGAAAGTTTATGATAAGGAAATTAATGAAAAATACTTTTGCTCTACTTTTAGACCAATGAAAAAAAAGAATAAAAGTCCTAGTTATGCATACAAAGGCAGTCCTGTACGCAAAAAAGCTGAAAGAGCTCAACTCAATGGCTGGACTTGTTTGGAGTGCCAAAAAGTAAGAATATTTTTCTTTTTAATAAGTTCGTAAAAGTTATGTAGCAAGGAATGTAGTGTTTCATTTTTTGTCAGATTACCTGGTTCATCATACTCATTTTTTCTTGTTTCTATTCTAGTACTACGAGGCTATGGGACTTGATCAAGAAGAATTACAAAAACGTACAAATAAATGTTCTCGTCACAGGTCAAAATTCAATGAAAAAAAGATTTCTCAACCAGGTAAAAATTTGATGAGGATTCGTCTAGTTAATAAAGATTTTCCCACAAGAATTGCCCCACTTGTTGATAACCAGATTTACTTAATAATCTGGAATCTCGTTATCAGTTAATTACAATGTTACTATTTAGTGTTTACATCTAACAAAACATTCTTGTCTTCCATCTTGCTAATCTGCTGAGCATTACTGAGAGACTGAGGTATGTAGTAACTCGAAATTGAGACTTTAGAATCGTTGTTATTAGATTTAAAAATCTAATAACGTTTAATAAGTATTTTTCTTATTCAATATTTTTACGATTTAAATTGAGAATGGAAATGGTTTCAAATGAATCTGATAAAAATAATTTGTAGACATGGAATGTCTTAATAATCTGTGGGCTACGAATAATGTTTATAATTTGATTTATGTACATACTTCTAGAACTAATTCAGGTCTAAATTCTTTATTCCTAATTTCCAGCTTACTGGGACCCTGACTTTTCAAGTTCGTATCATTCAACGATGTGGACCGACGATTGAACTGGACAAAGTGAGAAATGATTTTCAGTTAAATTTTCTATATTATTTTCAAAAAAGATATTTTTATTTCGTTTTCATGAACTTTTTTACTTTTTTGCAACTGTTATCAGATCAATAAAGTTGAAAATTTTCATCGACGTGGTATGTATATTTTTGTTAGGTTCACAAATTACTTTATGGAATAAAGTTTAACGAATGTATACAAGATATTTTTGAATAAATAATTTAACTTTGTAATGAAAAAAATTCGACTGTTTGGTCGATACTTTTCATGTTTCTGATCACCTTTCATACATCTGTCGAATTTGAGTATTGTGTAGAAAGAGAGAGGGTTGTTGGCTGATTAATAAATAAATCAGTAATTTTTATGTCGGATAAATGATTCAAGACATTCACCTCCATTTGAACATAGATTGATTTATTCATTTACAACATATATTATTATTATATTTCTCGAATAACATAGCATAGATTTATATAACTATATTATTTTTTTTTATATATATATATATATATAGATACATCATTCGTCGTTTTACACAAAAATATAGAATCTATTCTGTAGGTTGTCGCTAAAAGAGGCTAATCAAACGCAACTTTGTAGTTAAGCGAAGTTTGCGATTTGGTTTAAGGTACATCATTGATATTGATCTGGACCTGTTTAATTGGTTGACCTTTGTTGAAAGCGTTGTTACAAGTTTAACATTAAATATTATAATTCATATAACAATCTATCAAATTTTCAAACAAAGATCATTCATATCGGGATAATTAAGCATTGAAACTTATACTTGAGCGTGTAAAAAGTAATTAAAAATATATACGAATAACTGTAAAAAAAAAAATATTACCAGCTACTATTACCAAATAAAATAAATAAATAAATAATATTTCGAGTTTTAATATATTTATTCATAAATATAAATATAATAAATATATTCATTGTTATTTGAACAACGAAACAAAAAAGAAAAAAAAAATACTTGTTAAAAGACAAAGTGAAAATTTAGTAAAGCTTGTCAAAGGCGATCGGATTCCTTGTTCAGCGGGAAGATATAGTGAGAACTATTATGATATTTAGTTTGATATACGTACATCATAATTTTTTTTTTTCTTTTTTTTTAAATTTTTTTTTCTTTATAGTTACTTAATAATTTATCAATAAATATATATTTCATCATATGAAACAACCAGTTAGAAATTATTTCTGTTAAGTTAATATGAGAGAGAGGTTTCTTATTGAATGATCCGCAAAAACAGCATACAGCATATGTATCTTACTTTTAGCGCACTAATTTCATTCCGTTTAAATAAATGAACTTACTGCGCATTGACACGTTTAACAGTTTTGGTGAAGCTAGTCGACCCCGTGGGAGGCTGGAGCCACGGGGCCCACGTCGCACCACTTTTTCCGTTCCGGCCAGTTAGATATCATCTATTCAATCAACTTTTCCTGTACGTTGCCACTCCGACTCACACCTAATACCAGGACATGCATTGTTTTTCTTTTTTTCCTTTTTATTTATATAATATATATATTTATATATATATATTTTCCTGTATTATATATATTAAAATATTATCAGTGATTTTAGTATACTTTCATATAATATTAGTACATTCAGTTATACGCGTATTCTATTCCCGTATATACTGCTACATTGACTTTATTATCATATTTTAGATTTATTAATCACGCCAAATAAACAGTAGAAGCACGTTCTAGATATATTATTATAATAATTTTTTTTTTTTTAACTTGCCCAATTCATTCATTATTCGCTAGTTTCTTCCAAAACTACCAAAATAATTATTTTTTTACTCCTCCAACAGAAAAACAAAAGGAACTTTTCGGCTGAAAATTTTGTTAAGTAAAATCAATGTAATAAATTTTATGTCTTAAGGGTAGGCCGCGCTATTTGACTGCAAACTTTTTTTATCTACGTAAATGACCGACGCGATCTTTTACTTAGCGAAAATATGAAAATTGCTAAAAACACAGAGTTTATTAGAAGGTTTTGCTTCTAGATCACAACAAACCATATGCTAATATTTTTAACTAACATGTGTATCTATACTGTGTTCAAAGATGATTGATTTCTATGCATATTTTATTTGTCATTCTTTATCTGTTCGCAGCAAGCGTGAAAGACTAAACTTAGACATGTAAGCGGCTGTTTAAAACTTGTATCGATTGAAAATCATTGAATTTTTCATTATTTGAATTAAATTTTTTTTTTTTTTTTGTTTAACAATAATTTATAACAGAAAAAAAACAAAATATATATATATATGTATACTGGACCACTTGATATTATAAAATACACAGGCTTTTAGCATTGGGACATACCAAATATTGAACGGAATATTGAATATTTCTGATCCTATTTTCTTAGATATTTTAGATATACTTAAAGAAGATCAGTGCGATTGTAACTTTCATCTAACATCATACCGAAAAATTGTTCTTAATAATGTCCAAATGATAATCCATCTCCACTAATCTTTTCTAAGTTCTAATACATGATCTTTGTTTTCTTTCTTACTGATCTGCAGGTTTCACTGCCGGAGTTACGGTGCTTGCTGTCGGAGCTGGTGATTTTTCAGCTGGCGGTATGGGAAGAGCTTTAAGAATGGCATGTACTTCTTCTGCAACAGCCATAAGTACAAACTCAAACTGTTGCTTACTAGCCACCATTCCAGGTCGTTGATCACGAATGTGTTCCAAGGTCGCGGCAATGTCAATCTCCTTAGCACCTTTTGCCATACGATTCAAAACCATATCGATCAAACAATATGTTCCTGTCCGTCCAGCTCCATCGCTATAAAAGACGATGAAACGATTTACAATTTTTGCTATACAGAATTAGGATTCTTTTAGCAAAATATTATCATCATCTCAGACTGAATGACCAAAATTTATTATTCACCTGCAGTGTACTACTATAGGGCAAGATCTTCCTCTATAAGATTTGTTGACTTTTCTGAAAATTTAAATACTCGTTAGATAATTATTCTGTTAATTTTTCTATGGATATACGAATTTTTAGCATTTAACAAACCTGCGGAATTCAAGTAAAGCTTTCGTCGAGTGTGGTACACCGTTTTCTGGCCAAGATAGGAAATGGAACTGCGTTACGGTTCGTGTTTCACCAGTTCGTAAATTTTTCAGATAAAATGACCGCACCAGATAATCGTCACACCAGATATGCTCAGAGACTAAATGTACTTCATAGATATGATATAAATCCGAGCCCTCTTCTGGCCAGTAGCGATGACACATTGCATTACCTTCCTCAGTCAATCGAGTCAACATTACTATGACAACGCTACCCTGTTCCCAAACTAGTTGCCAGAAATCTGCAGCAGTTTGAGGCAGAGCTCCTTGCGTTGCTATGTATGCCGGATTACGCGGGTCGTGGTCAGTCTAAAATTTGAACAGTTTTATTGATATTAACATCATATTCATCTTTTAAAACACAGATAATTATTCTATCGTATTAAGCAATTACACTAAGCATACAACTTGCAGAAGCAAGCTTAGCTCATACGGGATTACAATCATCAAAAGCGGATGAAAAATTTAGTTGCTTTTGAGTAATGAGTAATTTCATTTAGATTTTATGATACTTGTATATCCAGAGATCGACTAAATATTCTATTATATGGTATCTATAATTTCATATACTCAGGCTGTTAACTAGAAATTTTATTCAAAGTTTAATTCTCAGGAGTGTAAAATTCTAATTAGTATATTTATAAATGTCTTTTCTTTTTCGATGTTGGATATATATTAATAGTTTTATGTAATACATAGTTGAATAAGAGTCAGGTGTTGTACCTACCGTTTTGTAATAAGATTTAGAAAAAAGATAACACAGATTTACAGCTGACGTGCATCTAACTTTGAAAAGCATTTACCGTTCGGATGTAGATCAGCAACTTGATATTACCCAATGAAAGCTGATACACCGCTCTGCTCTTTTATGATAACGAGTATAAAATTTTCTCTTTGAATGCATTGTACCGTTCATGCGATTTAAATTACTTACCGGTTTCTGAAATTGCAGTGCGGCATCCAGGAAAATTAATGTCGTAGATATTTGATCAGTAAATAATAAAAGAATAGAAATTATCTTTTTTTTTTCGACTTATCGAAAAAATACATAATAGGCATATCTCTATAAGCTAATACTAAAATTATTAGTGCAGACAGACAGCTACAACGCTACACTTTTCAATGAAAAATAAACATATACAATTACTAACGATTGTTGATGCGTTGATGTAGTCAGAGTTATTTATGTTAGCCAGATCGTTCAAAACAACTCTAGAATGATCATAAGGAAGAGCTGCCCCTGGACGATTACGCTTAATATTCCCTTCGTCCTCTGCAATTGCTGTTGAAGATGGTTCTGCTTCGTAAGCACAAAGTCCAGTCCATTCCTGGTCCAAACGGTCCTTGTTTTTCAAGTGATCTTCCATGTACGACTGCAATATACATGAATATCAGAGCATTTGAATCGTTACACTTGTGCTGAATTTTGGGTAACATCTGCAATCTTTAAATCAGAACATCATGGATAGTTTGAAATATACCAGAACCATGTGTCCAGTCGAAATGTCCATGTTAGAAAGAGCCGGTTCTTCGCTCCATGATGAAGTACTGGACCGACTAGAGGGAGAATTATTGGATTCACTTTCGCGAGAAAGATTAATGATTCGCGGTGAATCTGGTTTTTCGGTTGGTTGTTTAGCCTGCATTCTTGCTCTACAGAGATCTTGATAGTCTTTTGAAGCCTCTGGATCAGGAGTAGATAAACCCGCGAGTTTAGACCGGGATTTTGCGTGACGTCTAGCAATGAGTAAAGTTACAGCTGCAGCAGCACCTGCCGCAGCCAATCCTGCAGCTAGTAATGCGTTGAAAGAACTTGTGCTCAACTCTTTCACATCGAAGATAGGGTCTAATTTTGTCTATATCAGAAAATTTTTACTCGGATAATAATAATTGTGCTAATTGAGAGGGAAAAGTTTACTAATTATTAATATCATTATCATATTTTCGTTAAGTCTGTTAATTTTTAGACAAATTTCTACGCCATTATATTCACCTGATCACCAATACCAGCGCTCACAACTTCAACGTGGAGTGTGTCCTTTAATTGTTGACGTATTCCATCTGGATGATGAAATTAAAAGTAATGAAAGCTTGCGATATTTTTTGCAATGAATCATTGCTCTTTGAATATTAAAATGCTTACCAATTCTACTTGCTACATCCGTTGCATTATATCCTTTACTATTTCCTGGGTTTACCTTGAAAGTTATTTCAGCTGCTCCAACGCGTGTATCAGTCAATTCTTTTGGTTCAAGTCCCAACAGCTTTTCTATCTATAGTTGTAGATGAATTTCAGACAATTTTTTATTCCTACATTTAATAAAATAGCTTTATGAAGTTTATCAATTTTCAGATACCTCCTTGATAATATGATCACCGTCTGCCCATTTGTAAATAGGTCCTTTCAATTTTATGTATACATGGTCCATGTCAACATTCTTATCCGAATTATCGGACAGATTATTACCGTTGTAATCGGTACTGTGTGGCGCCTTTTTGACCAGAGGTAAAAACGGTGCTCTCTATAACGATAAAAATTTATAGAGTTACATTGATGTATGAATATTATAAATTCACATCATAGTTAGTAGATAATAGCCAAAATAGACTTGTAAATGGCCTTAACTATAATCTTCGGATTACTATTTGTTAGATACTTGCCTGATGCCTTTCTTCCACAGTATCATCGGAGTTAACTATAAACAGAATTTACATGAACGAATTTAAACTAAGACATGTATTCGGATTTGATAAAATATGTATAGTTTAATTATTGATTACCCGCATTTTGAGAAGATTGGGTTTTAAAGGCATAGTTATTAGTCGTGAATGGTGGTCCTGGTTTTTTAACATCAAGTCTTTCGGGCCGTTTGAATCCTGCTAGTTCACGTCTCAATAATAGAGCATTTAAATGATTGGTAAGGTCGTCACCTTCATCATCATCATTGAATACATTGTCTTTAGAATTTTCTGTAAACATTGAATGTAGATATTTTATCTAAACATTTATTCCTTTATAATTTAAAGTCAAAACACACCTGGCTTTAAATTATTATGCTTTAATGGTTTAACTAAACCACCTTCGGTATACATTCCATTCTGCCGAGGGATCGTGTCGCTCTGAGGTTTATTGGCAAGCTGGGACTTAAATACTTCTTCCAGATCTCCCCTGTCAATACCAAAAGTACCGTCTTCCTCTTCTGGACTATACAGCCTTCTTCCTGGATTATGGATCTTCTTATTTTCCCGTAATTCATTAGAATATTTGTATTTCCTTGAGAATTCCCGTTCGTAATTATCATCCAAATCGACATCCAAAGGTTGTCTCATATCGTAATTAGCAATATTTTCGTGGAACTGATCGTTCAACATTTCTAATTCATCGTCAGGAATAGGTTTAGAAATTTTAACATTTTCAAGAAGTTGATCGGTCAAAAATTCCAACGCATCATCAGGAATAGTTTGAGGACTTTTAACATTTCTTTGAAAGTGAGCGTCATTGTGTAAAATTGGTCGAAAATTTCGACTTGGTTGATTATCAATCCTGAACAGTTCATCGTCAAAAGAATTCAAAAGCAAAGGTTCATCATTCAAAGCTGTCCCATGATCGACGAAGTTATTTTGAACAGAGAGTTCATTCAGTGAATGATAAGGTAAAAAATCTGTCCACGGATCATTCCTTGATTGAGTTCTCCGGTAATTCGACTTTTTCCTTTTTTCTACACGAGGGGTATTCAAATACGTTATATCTTCGTTGAAAAAACTTGGCATGTCTTTTTTTACTCCAGGCGGGTAATACAACTCATCCGCAAAATCGCCATGCGGATCTTCTTCGCTCGGTGTAAACTTCACTATTGCTATTTTTTGAGAATGCTGATGAACAAATAAAAAGCACACAATTATAGTTATGCATCATTTTCAAATACCCAATTAGTACATATTTAAACATTCTAAATCTCACCACGTCGTTTCCTTCATCTATGCCATTATTATCAGTAAACTGATTCCGTCCCTTGTCTCTTAAATGATGACAAAGCTCATCATCATTCGTTGTTCTAGAAATACAACAACAATCTACATGTATTGTACATGTACAGTATCAGACTTCTCATTTTAACAATTGAAATATTTTAGTATACGTATTTAATACTTAATATTAATATTAAATATTTAATTACATATTGTCAATATTGCACAGTATGATAATCAGATTATGCATTGAAGATTATTTATGATTGAAGATATACCTCAGCCGAAGAGCGTACAAGGATCTCTGAATTATGCATTGTGTATAAGGATGTGGCCACTTGTATCCTTCAATTGCCAATTCTTGAAGCTGGTCTTGTAAAACTTGAAGTTCGTTTTGCCGAAGGTCATACCTGAATAAAAAATAGTGTTGATATTATTTGAGGTATAGATAGCTGTGTTGGGTGGGTAGTGATTATAGAGAAGCAATCGATAAAGGGTAAATATTTGGATGCGTAGGATCGAGTTATCGCAAACAGTGCATGTTTGTAATTATTGCTGATAAACTGATATCATTTTTAGTGTAATCTGTTACAACTTTGGTCACTGTACCTTATAGTCGCTAAATAGAATAAAAAAAAAATTGACCTAGTTCAGTCCGTTGGAAATAACAAAAAAAAAAAAAAAGGAAAGTAGCAATCTTTTTATTACTAATTACTACATCAAAATTTTTTAAGATATATGCATAAATTTATCGACTCAACTCACTTGTACAATTCATCATCTTCCACGTTACCGTATAATTGCAAGCAACGTCCGAATGCCAAATCTGAATGAGATCAAAGTAATGTGAATAAATCAAAGATATATATAAAATTACGGTTTTATTTTTAGTAATTTTGGTAAAGCTCACTGCAGAGATATGGAATAATAAAGAGGAATAAGATGAAGATAAAGACTGATGGTATTATTTTATTCAAAAAATGCTAAATACTCTTTCATACACTTGAGGTTAGACGATCAATTCTCATGCTTTTTCAGTTTTCTATAATAGCTCAGACAGTTGCAAAGACACGAGCTTTACCAAAATGACATTGATGCAGTCAGTGTACATACACAGATCACGGATTGTGATATATTCACTATTGATAATTTACTACCTATAACGAACCCGTGTTTATTATTCAAAATATTATACATATTATAGTTACCATTGTAGCAAAATTCAATATTCGGTTGGCAGAGATTCTCACTGAATAAGCAGCCTGAAACGTAAAGCATATTATTACAGTCTAAATTACAGAAAATTAAATGACAATAATGAAAATTTTATCATACATTTAATAACAATCGAATTTATTCCAACAGGCTTTTTAAACGGAAATAATATCTAATACCCCGCATGATTCGTTAGCTTATTTTACATTTTTAAACTGCGAGTAGGAGCCGGGAAATTATTAATGAGTTTCCAATGTAGGAGGTATGTGAATGGATATTCTATATGTATACATATACTATACTGTGAAATTGCGTCAAGCGAAGTTTATAATTAATATATAATCGATTCCGTAGTCTGTAGGAATTTTCCAAATAACGCACTGCTTGATCATCAATTACGTTGATCGCCTCACGAATACGCTTTTTAATAATAAATATATTTGCATATGTTCAGTAATATCTACAATCTACATACACCGTGTAACCGGAAATTGTACGCAAACTTTATTCCTGAAGTAGTTTTGACAATCAATAGCATTAACTGTAAAGTTCATACGTCATATATTCTAACTGCAGTGAACAGTATAATATAGGTATGGTAAATCACACTCCGTGCAACTAATCGCAACTAGTTATAATTTGTATATATTTGTAACTCAGGTCTTGACTGCTGCTATTGAATTTTGAACAGCTTGCAACAGGCTGCGTATTATGTACTAAAACATTGCATTCATTTCGTTTGAATTTTTCATTTAGTTTTCTCGGAATTATTTAAACAGTTATATCTCTGGGAGAAATTTTTTTTTATAAATTTCGGTCTCATTTACTCGACTGAAAAGCCTTAATTTAATGCGCTACTCTTTTTATAAGGATACCTACTCATAGAGAAATGATGTTTATAAGAATCAAAGAAAACCCCCAAATTTATCTCTATAATGTATAAAAATTTCAAAATTCTTCAGAAAAATTGACTAATTTTATTATCTTGAGAATGCTAATCGTGATTTCTATGATTTATTTTTAAGAGTCCGCAAAGTGTTTGTTAACTTGTTGAAAATTTAATAAAAAATTTCATAGTCTAATTCTTTTTCACGTAGTCGCAAAAAAAAAAAAAAAAAATCGAAAGCTCTTATCTCCCCATAATAATGCTGGATGAAAATTTTTTAAATAAGAATTTAAGCGTCCATAAACGAAGACGGATCGATGATCGATTACATTAAAACACAGGTCACGCTTTAAGCATAGATCGAAATGAACGCCAGAAGCTTTCAGCTATAGGTCTTATTCGAGGAAAAGATTGGCGGAGGCGGTGAATGCGTGGGAAGAAGTATGTATAACAGAAACAGCATCAACAATAGGAGCAAGCAGAAGTAGAGCCAGAGGCCAAAGATGAAGCAGAGGTCGAGGGTAGAGCAGTTCGATAATGGCCTGTATAAATGTCGAAAATGCGAAATGTGGGCGTAATTCCGGTTTGAAAAGTTTATTTCACAAACATTGTGAGTTTACCTACCCACGCCACGGTTTTGTAAAATTTACCTTGTTCTGATCACCTCGAGCTATGAATGCAATGTATCTAACATACATATATGTATGTATATCATTTTGATCCCGATGTCGAGATTTTGTAACAATATATACGAATGAAATAAGCGAGAATATTTTTGAATTGTTAATAGAGATATGGAATGGAATTTTTTTTAATTAAAAACAAGGAAGAATGAATATCCATGGCTCTTATGGTATTTTATCTAGAAAACTAAAAATAGTAAACGCATAGACTTAAATCGCGAATTTCTTAGCCCCGGGAATTTATAATTGAATTTTTTTCCTACTCCATAAGCTTGGTTTATTTTCCTCATTTTTTAGTTTATAGTCTAGTTTATTATAAATGAATTTTATTCATAGAATTAACTATGACGAAGAAGAAGCTTACTTACAGCTCTAATGAAGAGGCTTTCAGAATTCAATCATAAGTATAAATTTATTGCGTTTCTTTATTTTTTTTTTAAACATCGTGTAAAATCCCTCCGCGTATATATGTATGTATGTATGTACGTCAGCAATTCTCTCCCCGCGATGAATGCAAACCCCTTCTATCCCCCATCTACCACTTTACGATAATCTTTTATTCATGTTTTCTACTTCCTTTGAAATCCCTCGCGTAATGTGAACCTAATGCAATAGGGTTACCCCCCAATATATGGAACATCGTGAAAATAAGCGTATAGGTATAAAATTATAATCCATGATTATAGATGAATCTGTTTTTATAAAACGATTGTGAAAAAATCACAAAGTGTTCATGTATACGCGAAGTGGCTTTATACTTAAATGGCTTGACCATTATAATCTGTTTTTTTTTAACATATTCTCATTTTTGCTCGTGTGTCTGTGAGTGTTTTTTTAACACTTTCATCCATTTGTATAATTGCTAAGCTTAAGATTATGAAGTCCGGCCAACGGAACTTGACCACATAGTATAATAATAATTACGTTCAGGCCGGAAAATGTAGCGCGTCATATATGTGCGAAATATTAATTTAAATGGAGTTAAAATTATTCTAAAAAAAAAAATTCATGTTTAACGTATTTTTTTTTGTTAACAAATTTAACTCTCCCTTACCAACGTACGTACGTACGATACAGGAAATCAAGAGAGGCAGCCAGTTATTTTCAGTATTTATAAAAAAAATAAATAAAAAATAAAAAATAAATCGTGTAGATTATCTCTGCTTGTTAAATTTTTGTATTTTTTTTTTCTTCTTTATGATTTCGATTTTAATGTGTTACGTAAAATATAATGTTAGTCGCCCTTTTCCTCCCAATCCCAAGCTAGTCTGTTACGTAATTTATGGATATATAGCCCATTTTGGTAAATTCAAGTAAATGGTAATAAATATACGTTTTCAGGTTCTGATCGGAATTGGAATTATTCAAACGAATTATATGGTCCAAGAATAAAACATTGTGACACGTGTATGTATGTGTGTGTGTGTGCCTATAAAATCGATATCACAATGACGCGATTGTATAGGATTACATAATTATACGTCTACACGCACTCTTATTGTATTCTCTTTTTCATTGTTATTTGACAATTTGGATTATATTGATTGTTATAATCGTAATGAAACTCGCCATTTTTAATATCTTATTGATTTATGCTAATGACTAACGATCAATTATTTTCTACTAGTATTTCCGAATACTAGCGTATATAAATCTTCTATACGACCCTTTTTATATAACATAGATGACAAAGTGAGATATAATTCATGGAAAGACAGTCCAGATATTTATCGACGATCTTTCGATGGGAGACTCAGAAGGGAAAGAAAAGTTTTTTTTTTTCGAACCTAGCTGTAATAATATCGTGTCGAATTCACGATGTGAAAATTAAAGTTTGAAAGAACACATATAGATCTGAATTGATTCCGTAGGTCGAATATCACGCTGATAGGGACTCTCAGTTCGAATAATCGGATTTCACTGATATTTTTTGTCCCCTTCTTTATAACTTTGCTTTATTATTATTATTTATATATTCATTTATTTATTTATTTATTTTCTCACGATTGATCGAACGAATTATCATTATACTAGGTATTATATGAACTCGTGAACTTTTCTATATCAAAAGTTTCCTTTACTTATATAAAGATGTTATTTTTCCAACTTTACTGTATCGAAAAATACGAATCAGGATCCGTTTCAACGTATAGAAAAGTTTCTTTCAAACTATGATAGTTGAACGTCGAGGTTTCCACGTATGAGATAATATCGTTTATTACATTATTTATTCAGTTTCGTTATAACAATATGCTGGTATGAAAATTGTAAGAATTCTCTACAAAGTTTCAAACTTATACCAAGTCTTATTGAGTATGTAGATAGTACAACGAGTTTCTCTAATTGAAACGAAAAATAATTCTGTACAAAGAAATATATATATATATAATAATACTATTCGCATGATTCTAATTATATTCGATAAAGTTTATATACCCTATTTGAACTATTGAAATGAATTTACAACGGCTTCTTTCATCACATTCCATAGCTAGACAATTATAATAATTATAATTACATTTAATTGATATAAATTTTTACTCTAATGAATCTCGGAGAGATTTAATGGTTACGAAATACCGGTTCTAACGAATTGATCAAACGATGATTACGTGACCCGTACTGCAATATTGCAGGTACAATAACTGCAGGTCTCGAAGCGCGACATTCGATGTATTATTAATTTCGTGTACAGAGACGTAGCTATGCGCTTTGATATGCGAAAAATTTTCATCATATTGCGGGGATATCGTTGAGTCTAAAAATTAAAAAAAAAAATCAGCTTAAGGGAAACGGATAATCCTTACCAACGTCACCGTCACTCAGGATACTATGAAAAAAGACGCAGAGCAGCAGCAGCAGCTCCAAGCCTCCGTGCCACCACTTTTTGCGGCCCATAGATGTTCCTATAATAAATTTTAAACAAAAGATCTTAAGCCTCGTAATTATAATTTTGGCTGATTCAAATCTCTGTAATATTATATATATATTCTTCATTAAACTTTTTAAATATAATATCAATCTGATCAGGACTATAATAATTAAATTCCCTTGTAATATTAAATATAAAAAGTTGGCCATTTTTACACCGTAATTCCTATCATACTTTCAACAATCACCGGAATCTATACCTGTAACGTCTAAGAATTGAATGAAACGTTAATATAATACCAGTCGAGAAAGGTCAAAGGACTCTGCATACCTATAATTGTATTTTCAAGTCCTCAAGTGAAATGTCTCGACGTTATAAACGGGCAAAAAATTTTTTTTTAAGATATATAATAACTCATGAAATAGGAGATCATTTGTTATGAGTACCATAAAGAAAGTGTTCCAATAGCGAGAACAAATTTTGGTGTTCACGGAAGGATAAGGAAATAAAAGACCCGGTTGCGGGGAGCGAGTGATTAATATTCTCGTAGTATATTGTATAAGCATTATACACGTAGCTTCTATCCCTTTGTTTCAACAATGAGTAGAAAATCTTCTAATCTGTCGCGCAAAGGGCTAGTTCCAAGAATCCCAAAATCGCTCTAGACCATAGGGATAATTAAACTCGAAAATCTCTAAGGTCAATACATCCTTAATCCATAGATTTTGGTCGACTCTTCAATCTCCATATATGATATGGAAGTCAAACCGTGCGCCTAACG
Source organism: Macrophya annulata (assembly GCA_963924015.1). Classification (NCBI taxonomy): domain Eukaryota; kingdom Metazoa; phylum Arthropoda; class Insecta; order Hymenoptera; family Tenthredinidae; genus Macrophya; species Macrophya annulata. The sequence continues at coordinate 4,594,253 of OZ001262.1, forward strand.
TGAACGAGGAGATTAGCTGAGATTAGACTTTACGAGCTGATTGAATCTTGGAGAAAAGAAAACGGGCCAATAGTTTCTTATTATTGTCTAAAGTGATATACATGGTATAGCTTGAGTTTATTGGAGTCTGTATATTATAAATTTACACTACAGTGAATATTTTTATCTATATATTATTACACTGTTTTACATTCTTGTTATGGTTCCACTACGAGCCGGGCATTCATAGCTGCGACTATATAGATAATGGACGATAAGCAAACAGCGTTGATAATTAATCTGCCAATCACATCTGGCGAAGAGCTGGCTAAGAGCCTCACTTTATATATTTCTATTCAATCGTAATTTACCGATGAAACTCTCGACGTGAATGAAAGGATTTATTACCTACTTTAATCTATACAATGATTTATAGATGTGGGTAGGTCCTTTGGAAATGTAAAGAGAAAAAAAAAAATGTATTCTCTTTAAAAATTGAGAGACAAAATAAACCCGATTGATTCTAATTCCTTCGTTGAATCTTAAACGAACACCATTACTAAATCTTTGATAATAAATAACAAGAACCACTATAACATACTAAGATGAATCCTAAAGGACATTAATCGTGCCTGGATCATTCTTAAAAAAATCTTTAATACTGAAACTGTAATTTTGAAAAAAATTTATAATAAAAATAAATAATAAATTCGTTACTCTATTCTGTAATCCAATACTAAGATATGTCGCACCCTTGTAGACTTGTACGAAATATATAAACTCGCGATAATATCCACCTTTATAAAATCAATGAAATCGTTTTACCTGCCCGCGTGGGTGTTCATTACCCGTTGGTTCCAGGGGTGCAAAACGCAATGGCGCTCTACCTGACTCCGGTGAAGCATCAGGTTGCTCACACATGCCTCGGTTTGAGAATAATCATTTTTATAGCGTTTATTCTTAAGCCGCAGTACGTTGGGATAAAAACAAAAATACACCACGCATCTACCACGCGATTTATAGAGACGATATACAAGGCCGCGTGAAATCAATCGAGATTTTTATTATACCGTAATCCCGTTAAGTAACGTGGAATAAACTTACCTGGGCGTGACAGGGTCCTCAGTATCTCATTGTTGCATGGTCCCGCGCGTCACTGGACTAGTCGTTGGTAGGTGGTGCTCGGACCATTTCTGAATGGTTTTCGCCTCGCGCAACCTCAAGAAGAACCTTTTGCGTCGAATTTCAAATCGATCAGAGGAGACAAGCGCGCCTTGCGCGTTACCCTCGCCTACGTATGTACCTACGTCTGCAGGCACACTCGTACACGTCGACGAAGACGTCAACCCCTCCAGAAACAAAAATTACAGGACTATATACCTATGTATCACGTTGAATTCGATATGACAATATACGCGTTTGTTTTTATGCAAATAACGAACAAATATACGAGTACCCCAATATTTCAATTGCACATTATCGCGTTGATATGATCAGTTAACGGATGTTGAGGGGATATCAAATCGCATAATAATATATCTATAAATATAATTTATTTCCACCACAGAATTGCCCCGGCTAAATCCGTTTCTACAACACCGTACATATACATAATACACACAGCAACCGGTATACCATATATATCACAATTTCCATTCGACGCCTGCGCGAGAGTCAGATATGGTGACCATACAGTTGGCCCGCTGATAACTTATTCTTATTAACCGCCATATCAATGCGGTATGCCGCAGCTGTGGTATTACCGTGCACGAATATGCAGTTATATATTTAGCGAATAAAGTCATTCGCATAAAACTTTATACCTATTTGAAAAACAAATCATTATGACCTATAGCGATAAGCAGGATTAACTACAAGGTCAAAGGGTCATAGATTTTCTTATTGCGCGGGTTACTTGCGCGCTCTACGTTTTACACACATTATTATGTATCGCTGCTTATACACATATTTACATAATATCTTATACTTGTATGTGTGGATGATGTATAATGGTGTGTATGCGCATGTAGGACACCTGTCAAAATCGACCAACGGCACATACTATTACATTGTTACCAACACCTCTGCACAGACTGAGATGGTCGGGGTGGACGAAGGGCGACGTCGTTGTGTATTGTAGAGGGGTATATTGATTAGGAACACTTGTTGCAGAGGGAGTAGAATACTCGCCCTCTTGTATTATTCTACCTTCTTTCTTTCCCTCGTCGTTTATCCAACTCTTCAAGGTCTTAAGCCCCGCCTACCCCTCATCCCTTAAACCCGTATTTTGTCGCCCACTCGCCTGTACACAGTACAAACCTTATTCTATATGTATATTATGCGTGTCTCTATATGTATGTACGGGTTGGTTTGTTTGTTTTCACGCGCAAATATATACCCCTATATCTGTCTTCTTGTTATTTGTTTATCCGAAGCTCTACTCTCTTCTCTTCCGACAATTTAAAATATACGTATTCGAGATTCACTGAGTATCTCCCCCCCCCCCCCCCCCCCCCCTCAATAAAACACTTGAAACGTAAACCAAGACCTCTGAGGCGTGCGGATCTTGGTGAGACTTGATCAGCCTATTGTGGGGGAACAGGATTTTAGTCCGAACTGAATGAAAATTCGATTAATTATATGAGCTCGGAGCTTTATTCCTTAAAGAATTAGATTTGAACATTAAAGTCAGTCTCTCAGAGTATTAATTATCTTGGAAGGTTTTTAAATCCTGCCGAGACAAATGATGAAAAATATACCCCAAGCTCTTATTGAATTTCTTCATAATTTTCGAACGTTCATTTATAAGTTGATTTTAATCTATCTTTATCTGTTCTTGTCTCTTACTCTTGTGTCGTACTGAATTTTATGCAAAGTAATTTAAACTTAATGTATTTTATTCCCTAGAAATACCCAAATTTATTCAATTAAACGTAATTTATGCTTTCATGGCCACTTAGTATTCACGTGAATAAAAATTTGACCTTTTACTAAAATATTTACTGTAACGAGATTATTTGATGAGAGGATCATTAGCATTTTCGAAATGAAACATTTTCTTATATATCTACTAAGTCTATTTATACTATTACTACTCGGTATTATGATAACACGATTATCGCAATTATGGCTGAGAAATATTCACTAGTAATCTTACATTGTCAATTTATGAGAGATTTATTTAATCTTGTGACGGGAATAAAAAACGTGCAAAGTTCGGTAACAAATTTTTATTTATACAATCTTCTGCGGACAATTATCAATATATTGGGTTCTGTGACAAAGTCTCATGCAGGCTGATTACAACAGATAACACTTGGTATAGAGCTACATTTGAATGAACTCTCTCGGATTTGAAAGTTGAAAATAAAATAGCCGCCTCAAAAGACTAGGAAACTGTTTCAATTGAACTGGGCTTAATCTCTTTTTCTTTTTATTCTAGAATCAATGGTTAATATCATCAATAGTATTTAGATGATGCAAACTGCAGGATCCATCGGTAGTACAGTCCGATTTTCTGTGGGCTGTGTGACATTTGACTGTTTGCTTAATATTGTGATAAGTTTTTCTGTCAATGTATTTTGCTGTTTTAATAAATCAGCTAGTTTGTCAAATCTCTCTTTTTCTCTTTTTTCTCTAGCCTCTTCTCTCTCTCTTCTTTCAACCTCCAGTTGTTGCATAATGGCAATTACATCGCCGTAACTGACTTGTCCAACTTCTTCAATAACGTATTGTCCAGGATCTATCTGGATGTGAACCTCACCCTCTTCTTCAGCTGGTAAAATTTCTTGCTTCATTTTTTTGAGCACAGGTTCTTTGGCTTCTTCCTGCTCTTCTTCTCCCTGAAAACTTGCGTTTCCTAACAGCTTTCCTTCAGACTTTTCGAATATTTCATTCAATTTACCAAACCAAGGAGGAGTCCTGCCACCTTTTTTATTAAATATACTTATGAAGTTCTTTTTTAAATTTAACCACTTTTGGTAAGCTACTCTGCATGGATTATCCCCCAATACTATCCCACGGGATTCTATCTTCGTCGCTATCTCTTCCCAGACTTGTTTCTTTTTAAAACTTGTGCTTGTTAATTTGTAGATATATTCCTCCGATCCAACTACATCTAACAAAATGTCCAGAGCGTTGGGCTGCTCCCATATGCCGATGTACTTTTTGTAGATCCCATAATCTTTGAAATAAAAATGAAATTAAGATTTATTAATTTATCGTTTTCTTTTCATTAGTTTTTGATATTTTTTGGATTTTTTAAATAACGAATCTAAACTATATACGCACATGATTATGCATTGAATCAGTTAAGCCAATCACTGTCTATTCTACATCAGAAAATTTTCGTCTACTACTTTGTTGTTTGTATTATAACCGAATACAATATACATGGAATCGAGATATTCAGCATTAAGTTAAGAAAGTAGGCATTTGTTTTACCTTCCCGTTCATTCAATTCTCGAATGTCTGACAACTCGAATACGTTTTCACTCATGTTTAAACATAATTTTTCTATCACTTATTTTGAAGTATCCTTCGCGGATTTTTTCCCCCTTTTTTGTTGCGATTTTTTTTTTTTTTTGTTTTATTACGAACTGAATTTGATTTTTGTTGCTTTATTGCGATTGCAACTTTTTACTAAAATTCTATCATTTGTTTGCCGTTAATTAATTTAAACAAATTCATTATTATGACAGGTTATAACCATAGAGTAAAAGCTTTTAACGAAATTTGTCGAATAGAATTTTTCATTTAATATTCCATCTCGTGAGCGAAATGACAAACTACCTTTGCCGCAAAAGTCACGCGGGAATCAGTTTGAGTTCTCTGATCGCTGAAAGTTACTCATTACCGTTTTAAAATGACTTTTTCTGTATCAGAAATTCTTCCTCATCAACGCTCTGAGTTAAAAGTGAAAGCGCATTCAATACAATTTGAGAATGATTCAGAAAATGAAATTCTTCGGTCGTCAAAAGTTCTTTGAAATCAAAGAAAATTTTTTTACCAAAGGTGATGTCCGTAAAATTGATCAGAAATAAAAGAGCACGATTGCAGCTCAGCCTATCATATCATTGGGTCCAATGGAAACCTCCAACGAATGAATATACCAACAATGCGGCCGCGTATACAAATACACATCGTTAAAAACTGGAAAAGTATATCGAGTTACTAGTATAGTCATAGAGTATAGCGTCGTGTCCTTAATACCTTTCTGTCAGACATATAATTAAGAGGTTATATTTATTAAATATAGAAGTTCCATAATGTAAATACCGTAATCATCCAGTAAAGTATTTGCGTTCCAAGTGAAACAGGAAGAACTAAACAGTCCCAATCTCTGCTCGTAATTCGTTTTCTAATCTAATCACAAAAGCAATAATTGAACGTTGAGATAATTATGTAGTAATATTTTTTTAAAAATGGTGAAAAGTATAGTTTTTGACATGAATGGGTCTATATATCATGAACGGCAGGTAATACGATCGTCCGAAGGATTATGAACGTTGTTTATCAAACCTACAACACAAAAAAAAATTTCTATTAACTAAATTTACAAACCACAGGTTAAAGAGCTCTGCGCTTTACATGCTTTAAACAACTTGTTCCAAGAACACGGATTCACTAAACAAGAATTGGACCAAATATGCTATAGCCTAAGTCCTGACGTTTGGATTAATCCACACAAGTCTTTACTAGGATTAGGCAATTATGATATAAACGTTATTATGGCTGCCTTACAACGCAAAGGTCACGAAGCTGTGTGGTTTGATAAACGCAGGTAAGCTTATCATGTATAATTAAAAATTGAAACATTTCAATCTATGAAGTTTAAAGACTAACATCATTCATCAATTATTCATTTCATTTTAATCTAGAGATCCTAAATGCCTTCGGCTTGAAAATATTCAAGGTTTTATTCTCAACGTTCCTACCGAATATAAACTAGGATTTGTTCTTTTACCTCTTAAAAGAAGACATTGGGTTGCGTTGAAGAAAATAAGCGGCGCTTTTTACAATCTTGATTCTAAACTGGAAACTCCACAACTTATTGGAAAAGTAAGACCCGCATGATTTTGTTCATAAATTTTCTATTTTTTTGTTATATTTTTTTTTTCACTAAAACTTGATTTTATTTCCGCACAGTGGACAATTAATCAAATTTAATTTACTATCTCTATTATGAAGCAATGACAGATTTTGTTTTTTGTTTAATCAATCAATTTTACAGGACAATGAATTGATAGCGTATCTAAAGGAGCAGATAGACAGCAAAGAGAAAGAATTATTTCTTGTCGTATCTAGAGAAGTGGACAGTAAGCAAGGGTGGTTGATAGAACCTTATCAATCTAAACTTCAAAATGATCCTGACCAAGATTCCATTCAATATATAGAAGATGGTTTACCTTCGGAGGTTGATTTACAAGAAAACGCAATAGATAAGAACGACTGCCAAAGTTGATGAAATGTGAATTGTACAGAGTCACAAATAACGTTTGAGATCACGAGAAAATACTTGGAAATATTACAGTGACTTCTGTTATTATGTTTTTTTTTATGTTGTTTTATTTTATATTATTTTATTTTATTTTATTTACGATGTCTGTTGTTGTTTTATTTTATTAAGATTTAAATGGAACAAGTCATTGATCAGATTATTAATTATTATAAAAGAGTGAAAACTTGTATGTACAGATCACCTAAAGATTCAAATAATATTAGTGTTGTTTTTGGTTCGTTTTTAGATACATTTTACTATAATTATATAATACAACAGAATTATATATATGGATATTTTTACCTATGATTCAGTACGTAAAGTTATTTATTATGGTACGTTAGCATAATCAACGTTGCTCAATTGAATACAAATGAATCTGCTTGCTTATCGAGATGTACTACTTGTCGTTAGTAATTTGAATTTAAAAAAATACTTTCGATGTTTGATAGACAGCGTAGTTCTGTATTATGTGTAAATATTGTAACGAGAATTGTTATAGTATACATCAACTCCGATTTATCAATGTGGGAGCAATATTTTTAGCAAAGGATTCATGATAATTAACAACGTGTTTTTTTTAGACATTTATTTCTCCGAATGAATGTATATTCTTAAATTGTTAGTGATTACCAATATTGATTTCAAATTATCATCATAAATGACTTGTATTTGTGATTGAATTTTTATCTTCAAGAAAAGCCTATTGCACGGTTGTGTTTTTTGCATAGATTAATTAATCATCGCAAAGCTACGTAGAATGTAAGTCGAGAAATAAACTTGTAGATTTATTAAAAATCAAAAAGAAATAACTTTTGGCAGTCTAGTTTCAGTGTTAAATATTATTATCTAATTTATTCATCTTGATGTTTTGTGTCCATTAATAAGCAGGTATTATTATTTACTAAACCACAGAAACTTTTACGGAAAAAAAAAACAGTTTCACATTTAGTACATAAATTTATAAACGCCATCGCGTTATGTGTGTTTATAATAATAATTTCTAAGTTTTATCACAAATCGCAGTCACACGAGCACCGCGTGCACAAAGTGATTTAATTTATTATATTAATAAAAATGAGTTTATATTTATCACTAAATTTTTAAGTAAATCCTTTATTTGGTTTTAAAAAAAAAGAACTTTGTAATATCGAAATTTATTTAAAAATATCGTCTTTTTATAAGAAATTGGAAATTGAAATTGATTAATATGGCAAAGGTGGTTGTGTGAAACAGATGGTCCAATAAAAAATATGGAAAGCAATACATACTGTAAAGTAAGATATAAATAACTTTTCCAGCTGATAATTATAATGTAAACTTATTTTCATAACAGAAAAAACAATTAAAAAAAAAAAAAAAATCACTTAGTAATAACTTGGCTTTCGCATATAAACAATTAATTGTAAAGTTGTTCTGCCGATTGGAAGTATTATTTGGTGAACAAGATTACAGTATATTCAAGCATGTCGTACACAAAAGAGAATAGTAATAATATCTACAATTTGTTACGTATAATTATTATTAATATTATTATTATCATACGACTGTATATAACTCGAAATACCTAAATGTTAGTTAACGTGATAAAGATTAGAAATAGAAAATAACTGGAAAATATTATTTATTTCGCATAATACACACAAGTACAATCTTTATTATTACGATTTTTAGATTTATGCAGTAACTTTTAGATTTTACTGAACAGACAAATTTGTTATCCTTATTTTCAGCATGTTTAAGCTTATTTTAGTACTATAATTATACCACTTCTTTATTTAATATCATCTTAAATTGTAAATATTCCAGAGATGTCAATAAATATTAATATATTTCAATTACTGATATTCTGCTTCTCGTCTTTGGGCTTATATCTCGAAGGAAATTAGCCAACAATTACTTATATTTAATTATAAGTCACATATTCCCTACGAACTTGCAGTTATTCATAAAAATTTTATAACTATTTACAATATTTCTACACGTATGTATGTACTAATTTTCACCATTTAATAGCAAGTGCTGTATTCATTTTTTCTATTTCATGATATTGCGTATGAAGAAAGGCAGTAGATTTATCAGAGTGCTCTCCTTCCAGCCACGAATTATAAAGATTAGAAATAACAAGATTCTCTTCTGGTTGACTCTGAGGAAGATCTTGATAAACTGATTCAAGTTTCGCAGCCAATTCACGTGGCTGAGAACCATCCTGCGGTCTTATTTGCGCTCCGCCGTTTAAACAACCTGTAAAGAAATCGATGAATTATATTTTTCATTTTAACAAGTTGGTTTATTATTCATTAGAAGAAACTCACCCGATGGACATGCCATAACTTCGACATAGTGGTAAATGGACTTTCCTCGCTTAAGTTTCTGGACAAGATTTTGAATGTTTTTAAATCCATTAGCGATAGCAAACCTGAGAAGAATCTTTCCATCTCTTTCGAAAATTGCCTCTTTAAAGTCTGGATTTCTGAGATTCTTAAATTCAACTGAAACATTCGCTTCTTGGAAAAGATGATAAGCAGCATACTGGAATATAAAATTAGCGTAGCCGCCTGATCCTGAACCTTTATGTCCCCAGAGAATTTTGTCAGACTGTTCGTTGCCATAGGCACCAAAAGGCCGGTCAATTTCACCACTTTCTACATCGTTCAATGATACTCCTTGGCTAGTGAGCATGTTTTCCAGTTCAACTGCAATAATTGATCATTTTAAAACCAATTTTGCATCGAATTCCATGAGAGTCTTTACTGATTAACAACTTTAGATATTTACTTGAGTAGTTTAACTCATAGAATTGATTTCTGGCATCAAAAATGTAAAAGTTTTGTTCAAAATAATTGTTTTTAGATGTGCGAAGCATTGAAATATGTGAATAAAACATGATGAGAAGTTTTACTGCTACTCACTTGAAGTAATAACGCAATCAACGTCTCTAGTCTGTTTTAATTCATTGTAAAAGTCTTCTCTTGAAGCCTCAAGCTTCTTATCGTAACAGGGCATGACACTGATGTGATAAACTCTCTCTGGAGGAAGTCCCTTGCATTTTGCTAAATGATATTTGACTAAAGAGCCCATTATTTGTTGTGGAGATTTAGTCACGCTAATATACGGCAGTATAAAATTGCCATGAGTCTTTTCCGCGTAGCATACCCAGCCTGGATATTAAACAATACAAAATCATTATCCTTATTACTGTTTTCATCTAAAATACGTAATAAAAATATGAAAAACTAAATCGTTTTTATTTACCGGGACAAGAAGAAGCTAGCATTGGTATTTGCGCCTTAACACCATCCTCCGAAGACTTATATCTCTCTATAAATTCCCTCGCTGTTTCTAACAGCGCAAAATCGTCCGCAGCAGTCATATCCAGCACAACATCTGCCCCCAATTTACGAAAATGACCTGCTAATTTACGTGCAGCAATTTCTGGGTTTAAAGTGTAACGTTCTGCGAGGGAAAGCACTGGCTGGACAGATAAACTGACCACTATAAATCTCGCCTCGTCTCCTCTTCCATTCTGTTATTGAAAACATTCAAAGTTTTTTATTTATCGTTAATCTAGAGGAAATTTCCATAAATCAAAATATGATTATGGTGAACAAATTATCATAATTATTATTATTGAAAAATGTTCAGAGTTAAATAGAAAATGAGGCTGTTATTTACCTCTCGTAGATTTTGATTTTCTTGTAAAACCCGCAAGAGTTCTTCCTGACTTTGCTGAGTAACGAGAACACTTTCAGCTGAAGTTATGCAACCGCTGCAAGCCAGACAATCGGCTAATGTGATTTCTACCTTTTGGAGTTTTTCGGACGCCCCGGACTGCTTGGATAATAATTGAGAGATTTTTTTGAAGTGCAATTTTCGTTTTTTTTTTTTTTTTCTTCAATAGGATATTAAATATCAATCGAATTTATACGTTAGATTAGATTGTGTTAAGATGTTGTAGTTTTTGGTTAACGAACCTCGTTTAATTCCAAGTAAGCTCCGTCTTCCTGGATTTTTATTTTGGCTCCTGTTTTCGCCTTTGATTTTGGTATTTCGATCGGCTTTATACATTCCTGTAATTAAAATTCAAATTTAGCAGTAATTTTTTTTGTTTTTGTCGAATGAATAGACGAAATTTTCATGAAATAAATTTAATGAAAGGAAAAAATGAGAAATTTGATATTCACCAGTGATGGGGTTATGAAATCGTCCAAATCCGTTAATTGTAATGCACCACTAAATCGGGATACCATCTTCTGCGATTTTATTAATCCGTTTCAATTCTATAAACTTATTTATTTACTAAATAATTTTATATTGTCGTTGCTTTGCTGTCAAATAACAATGCCAATGCTGCACTGCATCATGTGTTTTTAATCTTTAAGCTACTGTCACGGGAAGAAATTTGGGCGCCAGTTTCTCAAGTCTCACAATCGTGACGTAGTTATGAATGAACTCGGCGTGCGTATGAACATTTAATACTATCATTATTAAATGGAAACTTGTGTTCATTGAATAAGACTTTGTCATCTGGTTTGATAGTTCATTCATTGCCGTCTTCGGTCTGAAAAGACACAATTAGACACCTATCGATAATTTCATGGATAATAGAAGCATGAAAACCGCATTTAAAATCTTGAATGCTTTTAACAAATAGCGAATTCGATTTGCTGCACTAGTGCGCACTGAGTGTACTTCCATCTCGCCCAGATATGGCATTCCATAATATGAAAATATGCATCGATAAATATAAATATAGCAAATATGTATAGATATTCTTCGATGAATTTTACAAGCTCATAATACATACGTATAGTTTAGATGTAAGGTATATCTGAAATGTATAGGAATAAAATATACCTATGTGTCGATGGAATTGTTTGATCGTTCGAATAAAATTAACGGAGTTTGCGCCCGCGCCGGCGCGTAAATAACATAAAACCTCGTAGGGGATGATTCTCCCCTGTTGACTTGACGAGTAAATATTTTCCGTACTTCCTTCTCCTTCCTTCTAACGTCACGATCCCTATATTTTATTGTCCCTTCACATTAGTGTTAATCACAAGTAAAATCATTCAAATTCCGCCTGATAGACTGCAATTTACTCTACCTTCGTGTCATCTAGGTTTATTATTCTATTGTTGCAATTATATCCACTATTATTATAATAGTCACCAAGAATAATGACCGAAGTAAAGAAAGATGATGTCGTCAAAATTCTTCATACCTATCCTTTGTGTCGCGTAAGTTTAATCATACAAATACGTATACAGCTATCATATAACATTTATCTTATCCAATTGATTTCTTTATTTTACGTAACAATGGATAAAATTATTGTATTATTGCCAATAATTTAAGATTAACCGTTTTATATTTATTATTTTTGAATTTTTATATTTTACTACAATTTATCGTAAATATGATAAATAATTTCGTAATCATAACATAAATTGATAAACGTGTTATTTCATGGAAAATCAACCCAATTACACTTCAATGTTTACGTGTATAGAATCTAGAATTCAAGTTGATAAATAAACTATAATCTTTTAACTAGTTTTATATTATTTTTTAAAAAGAAATGTGACATGAGTGATGAGATGAAGCAAGAAGCTATGGAGTTATGTGTAACAGCAGCCGAGAAGTACGCGGATAATTACGAAAGCGCGTCAAAAATGATAAAGGAAACGATGGACAAGAAATTTGGAGCTTCATGGCACACTGTAGTTGGAGAAGGATACGGATTCGAGATAACATATCAGTTGAAACATCTACTGTATATGTATTGCGCAGGAAATTTGGCTATTTGCATATGGAAATCAGCGTAGTAGAGAATTATTAAAACTGTAACTTTAAAGTTTAAGCACCTATTATGATAAGCAGCTGATTGTTTTTTAGATTCATTTATAACGATGTACTGTATGGTTTTCATTAATTTTCTACAACGAAATAATAGCTAAATAATTTATTGTCAGAATTATCAACATTGATAATATTTAATTAATAGTAATTTAATGAACCAATCACCTGACCATCAAATGACTGATTAATAATAAAATAACAAAATAAACATTACAGATTATTATAAGGAATGTAAATGAGTATTGTGAATTTTATAGTCTTGTGAAATTGTACCAAAGTTTGAAGTAACAGATTTAAATGTCTATATCAAAGATGTTCTAGATTCTATGATTACTATATAAGATTGTTATCCGAAATACATATTATTGTATAATAAACACGATCTCGTTTATCACAAGATTTGATTAAGAATTTTATTATATTTTTTGAAAATCTTTACACCGTAATAATACTCGAACACATACTTATAAGCATAACTTATTTTGCAGCGTTTGGAAAAAAATTCATTTTGTATAAAGAATTTACAAAAAATAAAAGATTCGAAAACTTGATTGACGATCAAATATTACTACAGATAAAATGAAATTAAGTGTAGCCTGAAACTGTTCTCCAAATTAAAGCAGCTAGATTTCCTCCAGTATACATGTAGAGTAAAGTTTTCTCCTGATAAGTCATGGAAAATCCATAAGCTTCTCCTACGATTACTTGAAACGGTGGACTGAACTTTTTGTCCAAACTTTCTTTGATCATTTTAGCTGCATGTTCGTAATTATCTGCATATTTTTCTGCTGCTGTTGTACACAATTCTAGAGCTTCTTGTTTCATTTCCTCTGGCATGTCGGTTGTCTGATGGAATCAGTGTAGGAAATTAAATATAAAAAGATGTATATTTTATTACGTATTATGAAAGCTTTTCATACTCACCTTACACAACGGATATGTGTGTATAATCGCCTGAGGAACCTCTTTTTTCACTTCTCCAGCTGACATGGTCAATTGATTGAATAGTAAAATGTTGACATGAAATTAGTATTTTTATGAAAAGTTCTATTCTGTGCATCAGAAAATCAAATTCTGTTTCCACAAATCAGTGTCACATAAAGTTATCAGATATTGAAATTTGAAATTCTGAATGAAAAATGAATGCTTATGATTTGTTAAAGATACGAAGCTTTACGATTGTTGTTGTTTTGTCAAATATGACTTCATTTCAAAGTCACACTATAAGGTGATATATTTGAATTTCTAAAGCCTTATGTTAATTTTAGTTATTGAATATTCGAAGACAGGACTAGAGAATATGAGGTTTATAAAGCTGGTAATAGTTTTGTTAATAAGATGGTATATATTTATATGATTTCTTTACTCATTGAAATTGTTCAATGAGCATAAATATTCAATCTTACATATGATAAAGTCTTACGATGAATAAGCTATAGAGTAATAATAATATATATCTATATAATTATATCTATACAGATGTTATATCTTTATATTTATTCGAATAAAAATATTTAATATGATTATACGCGTAACAGTATATTTCGAAAATAATTGATATTCTAAACAATAGACTTTAACATTTGTCAATAATTATTTCAATAGACAACCAATTAAATTCCAATGGCGAAGAGGATGCATAATTCTACTATGCCTATCTATTTCAGTTCGCATCCTCAGATGCCAAATTAATTTACTAATATTGTGTAATATAAAGCACCAATAAAAGTTTTATGGTATTATCTCAGAAATATTTTCAATAATATATTTATAATATTGATATAACATAACTATACGAAGTATGTAATAATTATAATATATAAAATGCATCTGAATCTATGTATAGATAAAGAATCTGTAAAATAATATACAAGAAAATCTTCGAAATTCGAATATCCTTGAATGCATATTTATTATTTATATGAATTAGCTATAGCTGCGCATTAAATACGACTGTTAAAAGCACGAATAAATGCAATAAATATCTTTGTATATTGGAAGCAAATTTTTACTTTTTTTATGAATTTGATTAAATGATAAAATTATGTAGGTAAGTATGTACGTAAAATAATGTTAAAAATGTAGTTGTGTTCTCGATAGCACAAAATATCTGCAATCACTAAATAACGTATGAATAAATAATTCTAAAAATAATAAATACAGTTCACGACAAAAATCAAAGTATAGTTTGATCAATCAATTAAAATTTCAGACTCTTATTTATAAATACCTACATGTATATTCTACTTGATCTTCTGTTGTATAACATAAGTATAGCTATTTCAATAATTATTTGACCAGGGAAGAAGAAATTTCGAGAGCATGTCTTAACAACTTAGAATAGACTTCTAGGTATATTGATTTGATAACAGGTATTTTAATTTCTAAATTCTGAAAACCTTTGATTCAACGAGTTTTATGAAAAAAAAAAAAAAAATCATCTACAAAGGGGGAATATTTTCCATTATACCTGTTAACAATATGACTGGAATATTTGAGATAAAATAAATAGTATGAAAAAAAAAATATATATATAGGTATATGTGGAAGGTGTGATAAAAGTTTGTGTTTTTTGGGTCAAACCAAGTTATTGTGTTAGTAATCTAGATTTCTAAATTGGCCTAAGAAAATGACCAAGTTGTGTAAAATTTTAGGTATTATTGCAGTCTTTTCTAAATGTATGTACTATTCAATTGATTTATGATAAAATTGTTAAAATTGTATATACTCGTCATTTCGACTGAATTTTTTTTTGTTTTGTTTTTTACATGTATTATCAATACAGCATTTCAGGCTCTAAATAAATTCAGTCTTTACCATTTATATCCAGAATTGAAGTAGAAACTACTTTATATTTAAAAATCTATTCAATTTAAAACGCATTAAACTATATCCGATTATGTACCTTGTTATTTTTTTTGTTTTTTTTAAACACGTATCGCAAAAAAAAAAGAAAAAAAAAATTGCACGCAAATAGAAATAATGTATATTTACAAAAATTATGAACAATAAAATCAAAGTTCATACTAATATAATTAGATTTTCAGTAACTACAAACGTTACTATAAACTTTCGATAATTGCACAACTTCCTATTCTCATTACTCGTTAATATTTTGAATAATTTTCTTCTTCTTCATTCCCTTAGTTCTTTATTTAACATACCTGAAATTGTGTGACCAGAAGTTTTGTCGCTTTGGCTATATCGTAAGCGCAAGAGCGTACCTGTTGCAGACAACGATCCATGTGGTCTGTATCGCTTGTACACCTCTGAAGACCTGCGCATTCAGCTTGAAGTCTACCTGTGTTACCATTTAATTGACGTAACGCTGATCTGACATTATCTTCCATTGGATTCTGTGCAGAAGAACGAAAATATTAATATATCTAAACAAAATGACAGACTAACTATAAATAAAAAATCTATTTACAAATAAATAAAGTAAACACTAGCCTGTGGAAATATCGCAGTTAATTCAGCTACCGCAACACGAATTCTTTCAGCACAAGGCACAAACGCTTCTCTTCGTGTCGGCTCCTGCATAGCCTTCCACAACTCTTGAATACGTCTGGTAACTTGTTCTGTTCTCCTAGTAACTTCCTCGCTAGGAGGAAGACTCACAGTACCACAATCCCATAGACTTTGGGTTGTGTTAGGTCGAGGCAGTGCTTCAACCTCTCGCTTTGTCTGGTAAGAATGTTTAATAATAAATTATTAACTATAATCAATCATTGTTATTTGCTAAGTTGTTTCGAGTTTATATTGAACTTTTAGTTTCAATAAATAGGAAGCTAAAGTTCATATTTACTTGGTTAATAGTTGTTGACCAAGGGGAAGACTTTCGAAGACCTTCTCTGGTCTCATACATTGATGCTGGTCGCTGACTGCCTCTTGACGTTGGAGTTTTCACATCTAGCACCGGTTCTAGCTCTGGTTCTTGTTCTCCGCTCACATGGCCATTGACTGCTGGATCTCCTTGCAGTCTTGCCTTGAGAGGAGTCTGAAATATCAATTAAAGCTGATCGATTGTATAATAAAAATGTTTGGATCATTTCTGAGGATAAAAAGCTTGTGAAAATCATATTTTCGATTCCCAGGATAAATTTTGGTTCCATTGCATTTCATTACTTGATTCTATTTACCTGAATCATACTTCTTAAGTCGCAGTTTTCTTGCGAAAGTCTTTCAACAGTGGATTGTAGAGACCGTATTTCATTGCGCAGATCTCGTATTGTAGAATCAGAGAGAGTCAGTTGCTTTTTTAAGACTTCGACAACGGACGGTAGACCCTTAGCCATTGGAGCGAGAGCTTTCTGAGTAACAATAATTGAATATTGATTTTTTAAATAAATGTTACAATTTAAGGGATATAATGCACACCAATGATTTACGATAAGTGTAATACGATTAGAAACGTTGTTAGGAGAACATGAATCCTTGCAGGCGATGAGCTAAGACTTATTAAATCAGCTTATTCACGTAGCTATCTAATTACGATATGGATTAGGATTATATTGATAAATTTTTTCTCGCAACGGCTGTGCATGCATCAACACAGATCTGCGCACTTGCCTAGTAACACTGCCTGCAGAAGAGCCACGCGCTCAGTCGATTCCGTATTCGCTGTTTTCCTACTACTTCAGCCACCTTTAATGAGTTTTTCAAATAACTTAACTACCAAAAATTGATAAAAAATTCAAAAACACTAGATATCATTTAATGAACCGAATTAGTGATATCTAAGAGGAAATTATCTTGAGTGGTAAAAATCTCTTGATATTTAAACGATTTTCATAATCGTGGAAAAGATTACGCGACAGTGTATATATAAGTTTTTGTATAATATTCTACAGGTAATTTGTAAAAGTACGTTGTTATACCTCGTCATCCAAGTTCGGGACATTCGAAGTCTGCGCAGAAGCATTAACCACAGTAAGAGCAGCATAGTCATCGTCTGAAGCAACGCTGTCGTACAATGGCTCATCGTCAGATACTTGAGATGCGTGATTAGCAAGAGTTTGTTCTTTGCGTAGTAATGAGATTGCAGGATCTGAATAATGGAAAAAATAAAATAATATATTATTGATTAAAATTGATGCGGGGAGAAATTTGATGATAAATTGAATGATTTTAAGAACCTTGTGGCGGCGTACTGTTGGCAAGCATATGTCTCTGCTTTGCTTCGGTAAGAAGATCGATAATCAGTGTAGAAAATTCATGTGAAGTAAAACGAGCCAGTTTTTGTCTACCTTGATTACGTGTTGAAGACAATTGCGGATTAACGGGTAAAAATGGAACCGTGCATCTCTCCGGCAAAGATGCGTTGGACATCCAAACTGTGATAAATACAAATGAGTAATGTAAAAGGTGACAAAAAGGGTGATAATTTTTATTCATATTGATGGAAAACTTTAAGAAAATGGAGTTTGCAGAACTGATTTTCGTCACTAGCTACATTTGAGTATTCTAGACTTTTAAAGATATTTAAATTTCAAGCCTACTGTAGCTTTCAAGTCTTGAAATATTCTATTTTTACGTCTGATTTGTTATTAAATACAATTTATCGATACTAATTGCAGCTCCATAACGATTTTCTGCTGTAGGCAATTTGATTCAACACTAAAATAAGAGCTACTACAAGCAGCATAAGCCGGTAAAAGGGATATGGAGAATATCTTTCATTAATCTTTCAGTTTTGTATGTATGAGTGTACATAAAGTTCAAACATATTCAACTTACCTCTCCTTATGTATGGCGGAATAGAAAATTCATGCGAATTAATAACAATTAAGAAAGGATTAACTGTCGAGCATAATAATCAACAGCATTTTAATAAAAAGTACTCTATTCTGATTTTTCAAATTTTGTTTCTTTTTTTTTTTATACCTATTACGACTATTGCAATATAATAATTAAGATTTTATTGTTAATCTATCTCTATTACCATAGCTTACAAACACAGTATTTAGCAGCAGACAGGAATTCCAAAATTATGGAAAGTGATAAAAAAGGAAATACACCGGCTCTTAATTTACTAAATCAGTTTACTTACTAGCTTCTGTTTCTCGACGATCAACTTCGTCATAAACGTCCATTGCTAACTCCTCCAATAAGTGATTTGGTAACTGAAATTTTTTAATTAAATAATACGTAAATTTTTACAATCCAATTCGCTGATCATCTAATGAGTGAATTATTTTTCAGGAACAGACGAAAAATGCTCTAAAAATATAGAAAAATTTGTAAATTCAGATAAATACTAATCTACACATAAGGGGCATTAATACTTATTAAATTACTTCATTGCGTTCTTAAATTCCAGAATTTTGACTCACCATTTGTAACTTATTTCTAGCTTGAATAGTCATTTCATTTCTATCCGCAGTACCCCATTGGGGAATAACAATATGTTGTCCCAATCTGTGGTCTGGTTTTCTAGAGCAAACGTGATACGAAAATCTGTCCGTTACTTCGTACATGCTTTCGATTATTCGTTCAGAGAGATCTAAATGCCCAGCCATTCTGTAACAAACACAAACGAAAAAGAGAAATA
Organism: Macrophya annulata; assembly: GCA_963924015.1. Taxonomy (NCBI): domain Eukaryota; kingdom Metazoa; phylum Arthropoda; class Insecta; order Hymenoptera; family Tenthredinidae; genus Macrophya; species Macrophya annulata. The sequence continues at coordinate 4,613,146 of OZ001262.1, forward strand.
AAGAATGTATTTATATAACAGTAGTCGTATTTTTTTCTCTCTGAAAACAGCAAAGCTTTATTTTTTATTGCATCATTATTTTGAACCCCTGTATAATTTTAGACAAATAAAAAGGTGCAACAACTTACTTAGCGTGTTCGGCTGGAGTTTGACCATTTGAGTCCATTGTACTCGGGTTACCACCATTTGCTATTAAGAGTTCTAGTTGTAAAGCTTGACCTGCTTTAGCAGCAACATGCAGAGGCGTTGTTCCTTTTTCCTAGATATTACATTTTGTTATTATTATTAATCGTTTAAATTTGTTTCATGTTAGTTGACTAGGAGTGAATAATTTGGTGATCTGTAATCAAAGATTCGTTGCTGTGAAACAGAAATAAATTTCCTACCTGATAAAAGTAGTTTGGATTAGCACCCTGAGCTAATAAACGAAGGGAAGTTTCAAGATTAGCTGTTCTAACGCTGCTGTGAAGTTGTCTGCTCAGTTCTTCCTCGCTACAAATTTCGTCTTTACTAGGCCGTAGTATAAATGCTAGTTGCTGATGTTTTGCCTTTATGAAATCCGCCTTTACTGGACTACATCAACACATGAGAATTAAACTATTGACCAATTCACAGGCTAATATGGGTGATTTCACCAATTATTGGTCCGGTCTTGGAACTCCAATTTTTTCATTTTGTTATCCCTTTTCATGTCTTCTACAGCCTTCAAAAGACGGACATTCTTTTTATTTCATTGTTTTTTCAATATTATGAAGCACGAGAGATCAATTTTTATGATTTTCGAATTTTTGACGAAATTGTGTGTTTCAGGAGAGAAAATGAAATGAATTTCTGACTAAAATTTTTCGTTCTTTCGTTTTCATATTAGAAAAAAAAAAAGCCAAAAATTTTTTTTATGCCATTTGGGGCTGCAGAAGACATATGAGAAGGGATAACAAAATCTAAAAATTGGAGTCACAAAATCGGACCAATAATTCGCTAAATCAGTCATATTAACTGAAAAACCAAACGGCGCAGCTAATTATTGAGGAATTCTATTTTTAAAAATAGTCCTCGTTTTTTAGATTTTTGAATTGATTTTACATTAAAATACATAAAAAGAAACTGCTCTAATAAAACTCATTTATTGAATAATCTTCATCAAATATTTCCCTCTGAGATATATACACCCACTCAACTTACTGTAAGAGATCCTTAGGCTGTGGTTTTCGTCTACTAATCTTTGAATTGCTAGGATCTAATAGAGAATGTTCCCAAATACTGTTAGCTCCGTTATTATTCAAAGTACGCACCATCTAGAATAACAATAAAAGTAGTTTATTAAGTGAGAAGATGAAGAGAACATATAAAAGTATCATAAAATAGTATTCAATTTACAATTTTTTCAGAGTTTGTAAGAAAATTCGAAAAGTTTGATGAAAATTTAAATCAAACTAAGATCATAATCCTCGTTATATTAACTTACAGAAAGTAAATAAGTGCTCCAAATTCCTTTATGTAAAGACTTGATGTGTGATACATGGCGTCCTAAACTCCGATGAATACTACAGCATTCATCGCATAGAAGGATAGCTCGGTTTAACGAAGCCCATCCCGGTTCTGGATAGATTCAGGCAAAAATTAGATGAAAATAAAACAAAGTGAAATACAAATACAGTATTTTTAAAATTGAACGACATTTGGGAGATTTTTCCTCACATTAAGAGCCATAAACGTAAAGATTCGTATAAGCTCAGATCATCATACATAAATATATTATTTTTCACAAACGGAGTGTTTACATTCTTTATTGAATTTTTGCTTGCGAATTTTTTGGTAATTTTTTCTTTACGTCTTAAATTGTATGATTTAAAATTCTCCTATTTGATACCATCAGGATTTTTCAGACAGGTAAAACGGTAACAAGATCGTGTGAGAAGTGATTATAGAAAAGTTGAAAATTCTACTTTGGCAAGTTTCGAACGGGTTTTTCTAACCTCGTTTGAATGGACTGAAAGAGATAATATGAGGATAAAAAGGAGGATTGTTGTTATTTAATTTAAAAATGATATGATCTTATTAGATGATAATAATAGTCAAGTAACTAATCAAGATGATAGAAGATATAAATAAAAATGATTCAGTTACCAGGGGCTCCGCAGTCGGCACAAGTATCTACACTTCCCCGATGTTTAGGCCGCGCCATTATTCCACTTTCTTATTAAATATGCCCTGCACTCTCACAGTTTTCAATATAATTAAATATGTATATAAAACGGTTAAAATTCATCACTCGTAATTAACCAACACTTGAACTAAGTCGTTACAATTAATGTATGTAATTGTTGATGACAAATAAAAACACTGCCCAACGACGCCATTAATCTTTTTATTAATTAACTTCCACTACATACACACATACATACACCATACCATTGCCCCCACTACGCTGTCCGCACCTCTATACCTATCTTTACTCGATTGGCGGAAAGAGGCCGAACTCTATACTTCGATGTGCAATGGCGGGAATGACAGATGAATGGGCCTTATCCCTTATGTTTTCATTATTTAAATAGTTTAAAGCTTAAAAAGGGTACAACCTGAGCGTAATGAAGAAAGGTTGCCTTATTCCGTAAACACATCTAATTGTTTATATCTGAATAAAGAATTTAACGAAGTAAACATACGCCAATAAGAGGGGTGATAATACATACATATAACCTTTGAAACACATGCTGCGATTTTTTTTTTTAATAAATCAACAAAAATGTCTTTACGAAAGTTTATGCATCCAAGAAATAAGTACAAACAAGAACCAAATTTTAAACAACTAGCCATACTCTATCCGGAATTTAGAAAAATTGCAACAACGGTAAGAAGATATAAACGCTATCATAATTGACGAAAAAATAAAACGATGAAATTTTTTTCATATATTTCAGGATCTTGCAGGAAAAGTTAAAATAAATTTCCGCGATTTGGAAAGCTTGAAAGTACTGGCTAAAACCTTGTTAAAACATGACTTTAATCTAAATGTAGAAATACCATCGTCAAAACTAGTCCCAGCAATACCTTCAAGATTAAATTACATACTTTGGATAGAGGATTTATTAAAACATACAAATTTCACCGACATATCTACAACATCGGGTATCGACATAGGTGAGATTTGGTTTGCGCAGAATTTAGCCAAAATAAAAAAAAAGATATTCATTCATTAAAATTCTGTTTTTAAAAGGTACCGGAGCTGTTTGCGTCTATCCATTGTTATTTTCTAAAATATTTGGTTGTAAAATGATCGGCACAGAGATTGATCTAGAAAGCTATGAGTCTGCTGTGCGTAATGTAAATTCCAACAATTTGGAGCATCTGGTTAAAGGTGAGTGTATTAAAAAGCGTTGCACAGATTTGTGTATTAATTATATTCCAAGCTTCTGTAATCAATGATTTTTCTAGCCAAAGAAATCGATACTTTAAATGATATACATTTAAAACTTTGTCCTGGTCAGTGATACGTGTTGATAAGGACACTGTACTCCAAGGATATTTACCTGAGAATGATGTTTACACATTCACAATGTGTAATCCTCCGTTCTTTTCCAATAAAGAAGAGGCATCAAAACCTTTGGGGAATCGTATGCCACCTAGAAATGCACCATCTGGAAGTAAAGTTGAGCTAGTAGTTGAGGGCGGAGAAACACAGTTTGTTTTAAAGATGCTTGAAGACAGTATACAGCTTAAAGATAAAGTTAAAATCTACACTACAATGCTTGGAAAAAAAACAAGCCTGTTATTTTTACGAAATGAATTGAAGAAACTTAATATTTATAACGAAACTTGGACTGAATTCTGCCAGGGTCATACCACTAGGTAAACACAGTGGAATAGGTCATCTCAGAACTTCATTTCGTATTTCTGATCATCTATTTGTCGGTTATTATCAGGTGGGGACTGGCGTGGAGTTTTCTATCTACAGATGTTATAGACTTGACCACAGCACCGGTCATCAGAACAAATGGTTGTAACAGTAAATTGAAAAAGCCAGTAAAACAAACTCCTTCGGAAATAACATTCCCAGTAAGAGATGGCTTTACAAATACTGAAGAATTAGTCTCAATTATAAAAAAATTGATGAATCTATTAAAGGTGACAACAAGTGATTGTATCTTTATGTTGGCAGAAAAATTATAATTAATTTGAACTATAGATTTTTTTGTTTAAATTAGGCTCTTATTCCCTTCAAATTATTAAACAATTTGTACACAATTGCTTTTTCTAATTAATATTGATCTTGAACAGATTCGGATTGAAGAATTGGATGTAAATGAGCCAGAATCCAATTGTTGGGGTTGCCAGTTGATGGCTGATGAAGACAGCTGGTCTCACGAACGTCGCAAACGTCGAATGATGGCAAATAAAGATTCCTCATCTAAGAAAATTTGTTTAGATCCATCTTCCAAAGATACTTCTGATAGTGAAAGAAAGGAGACTTTGACGACTGAAGTTAATGTTAAACCAATTAGAGGATCGTTTTTATTGTGCAATTTAGTCGCAGCAGAGATTGAGGCTGCCGACGATACTCAGGAGAGGAGATTAAAAATATCCATGATTTTTGAAAGTGGTTCAGGAGGAAAAAATGCTATGGAAACACTGCGTCAGTATTTAATTAATAAACTAAATCTGAGGGAGTTTTTGAAGGAGCAGAATTCAGTCAAAAAAGATGATAAGAAGCAGAGAGTGAGAAAGAAAAAGAAGAAGCTTTAAAATTGTGTAACTTCACAATTATGAAACAGATATAAGGATCCGTTCCTTTTTGTTACATGGATATTGTAAAAGAAACAAATAAAATTTCAGTTCTTATGATTTAATGATTATTATAGAGTATCTAGAGTATTCTATCCTATGAAATGAATTGAATTTTAACAACTAAATCTAAAAGTAATCAAGATTATATGTATAGTACAATGTGTTAAGTTTTTTATTAATTATTTTAAATAATAAACAATAAAAAACCGTATATTCAATTGAAAGATTTTAATGAACAAAAGTAAAAACGTGTTTCATATAAAATGGTTTATTCACGTGATGATTTTACCAAATTACATAACAGATAATATATATCAGGTATTTTATGTTTATCCTTAATTTCTAACAGGTTTTTCATTGTTCAATTTTCCTAACAAGTGCGATATAATATACTAAATCCTAACAAAAAAAAAAAAAAATGAAAATAAAAATAAAACGAAAAAACACGACTAACGCGAGTGAAGGGTAGCTTCCTCTTATTTTGGCATTATTTTGACAGAAAAAATAAACGCTAAACGGTTATTCTTCATCACCCAGTATATACTTTTATTACTTCAATTCATCGAAGTAAGAATAATACAAACTGCTATATACAATTTATCTTCATAATTTTCACTATGAAAGGAACTCTTTGTTTAAATGAAATTATCATGGAAGCTTTGAAAATAGGTATGTGATGTTTACTTTTCCGATGATGTATGTATGTGTTTTATGTTAACATAGATACATGTATACTGATTTGTAATTCAGAGACAATGGACTATATAATACTTATTAAATTTACATACACATTATAAGAAGAAGGTTACAAATGGCAAAGTTTTAGAAAAGTATGAAAAGGTAAAGTGTGATATAGCGTTTGATATTGAAATTTACTAATTAGGTAATTAGGAGAACTCGGTGGTTTTTTCGGGTTGCACAATTCCATTTCATCAACGATTAGTAACAAAAAGAAAAAAAAAAAAAAGTTTTTTTTTTCAATCAAAACAAAACCAGAAAAAAAATAATCAAATCGTTTTGGAAGTAATGAACCATTAAAATTCTACGACTACCGTATGACTTACAATTAAATATGTATGTTTTTAATTTGTATATTAATTGGAGTACGCTACTTATTCTTATAAATTTGATCTATAAGTATCGCAGTTACATTTATACGTAATGTATTTATATTCAACGACAACATCATGCTAAGATATTTCACTATTCTACAATCACCACTTCTCATTTCTCTTGCTTGTCTTAGAATGCTTATATATATATTTGTTTTTATATATTATTGCAAGCTTTGAAAGACCGTTTCTCTTAACAAATCGTAGATAAACTGAGATGATTTTTGAACGATTACTACGGCTGTATGAGGTGCATTATCGTTCTACGTTCTTTACGTTCCCATGTTGAGAAATTATATATCACTTATTATTTTTTGGTTCCGTTGAAAAGCTATAAAAAGAAATGCTAGAAAAAGACTAGCAAGATATTAAAACCTGTATATATTATAGTTTAATTACACGAAAAAAAAATAATAATTCATCTATAACGATTGATAAATTATAAAGATTGCTACCCAGTGGTGATAACGAAGGACAACTACGTAACTAAATTCTACAAAGCAACTGCCTTCAGCTAACTGCTTATATTACTACATTTTTTAAATCATTTCATTTACACCCTACAAATCGATACAGACATATTGAAATTTACTCCATTACTCGCACGGTTTTACAATTTTATCGCAAATATGAATAAAATATTTATTGTAAATAGTACGTGTAAATAATAACAGTTCTGCATAATAATATATTTTCATATTATAAAAGAACACAATGTATACGATTTCACTGAATGACCATTTGAGACTTCTTATATTAGGTATGTTTAATAAGCAGCAAAGCAATCGAGTAATACTTTGCATGTTTGAAAACTTTTCTGAGCTTGTAAAAATTGTATTCTGTCCCGATTATATCGATATGACAATATGTGGATAACTAGCTAGCTCAAACGTTAAAATTGACGATAACATGTATTTACACGAGGTCGATATTTCCGAAAATACGCTAGCCGTTTATTTGCCTTAGCTTTTTTTTCAGACTGTAAAAACTTCGAGTTTATTTTTCTGGTCGGGCGAGTTTCATCATTCAAATTGTTCTTTACTATAAAATAATTAAGTGCAACCGGCACATAGATGGGAATTTCTTAATTCATATCAACCACAAGCTCGTCCGCACTTTATTTTTCAAAAATTCTATCGAATGATCGTTTAAGGTGTATAAAGACTGGAAGTTTAAAACAGACTCGATCTCCATTTCAGCTTTCTCAAAAAGCTCAGCTCTCTGTTGGTACAGGATCTGGTGTAAATTCTCCACCGTTTTGGACGTCTGCTGTTTTATCAATTATTTCATTCACCGTCTTTTCTTCTTCAATTTTACCGTTCATTTCCAACATCTTTACATCCCCATCTGGGGTTTGCTCTTTCTGACGTTTTTCTATCTCTGCCTTAAAGTTCTCAATATCTTGCTGACTGATTTGTACGAATAATATTCCGTTTATTACATTCAACATATCGAGTACAGAGCCCATGCTAGGAGGCTGGATTTGAATTGGTGGTAAACTAACGCCAGGTTTACCCGTGTAAATTTCATTCATTTTTTTCTGAAGGACAACAGCCTGCTGCGTCAAATGCCTTAGGCAATCGCTGCTCTCCTTTGTCTTTTCATGCTCCTCTCCAAGCTGCTGTTTATATATTGCATAAGTTTCTTTCTCGTTGTTTAATGCCGCACGAAAATCGCCCATGCAGGATTGCGTTCTTGCTACAAGATGATAAGAAACTGCAACTTTCAACGATCGTGGACCGTGGTAGCGTAAGTTGAGGGCTAATGCGTGCTCCAGGAAGCGTAAAGACAATTCGTACTCTCCCACAGCGTGCAATATCAAAGAAATGTTGCTCTGAAAAAGTTGATAATAATGTTGAAAAATATTTTCAGACATTGAAATTTACCTCGAAAAATGATGTTGTAATGTTTCAACTATTCTTAATTCTTTTTGGAGATACTAACATCCAGGAGAGCTACTTCCGGATGATCTTCACCGCATACCATCAAGGCAAGATAACGTGCTCTGTACAAAAGTCTAAGAGAGACAGAAACCTGGCCATTTGCGAACGAATAAAGTGCGAGATGAATCTGTGAAGGATTAAAAATTGAGTTTTTACAATTATTCAAAAGTTTCAGTAAATCAGGATTTAATTCGGAATGAGAAACTCGAGAAACTCACATATTCAGTTATAGTATACGGATGATCGATGCCATTTACTCTCTCCGACATAAGAACGGCCTTTTGCTGTGTGGAAAGAGCCTCTGCATGATCACCCATTATGTAGTTTAGTCTTGCAAGCATTCTCAAACACTGAGCTATCTCTGGGTGCATTGCTCCATACACGTTATTTAATAAGTTTAAAGCTTCGCTTATGAGCTCGTATCCATCCTTCAGATATCCTTGTTGAATCTTGCTCTGTCCAGTTGTGTAAAAGTTATACGCATCGCTGGCCTAAAAAATTTACAATAAATGGCGTATGAGTTGAGTGATAATTAATAACGAGTAAAGCATAATCTGACTTAAATTCTATTGATAAAACAAAAAGAAATTCGTTTACCCTAGGATTAATGTGTTTCACAACAGGAAATATGTTGAGAATATCTTCCTCGAAGAAGGTGGCGCGATTTTTATTCTCAAAATTATACTCTCTTAGTAAAATTTGGATTCCAGTCTTAACGCAGAAACCTCTGAGCAGGGATATCTTCTGTAAATGGTAGTGTTCGATAGTAGAATCGAGGGATTCGGAAGCTGGTGTTTCCCAATCGTAATAGGCCTTTAAGTCAGCCTTAATCTGAGCCCAGAGAGATTTTGGAGTTAATGACGCCCACTCGACCTCAGATTGTTGGGGTCCGCTGGCTCTGCCCTTTCGTTTATTACGTCGCTTAGCCGTCTTGCTCTGCAACTATCAAATTACAAATTAAAATACTATTCTATCATCGTCGATGTTTAAACACAGAGAAACTCTAGACTAACCAGTTCTTTATAGAAATAGATCTTATAATCTGGTACCAACCTCTTCCACACTCTGTTGTGGGTGAGTTAATTGAGCAGAGGACAGCAGGCAGTTAAGGAAGTGGCTGATGGCTGCAGAAAGACACATTAGCTCTGTGCCCTGTAAAAATGAAAAATTACAGTAAATTTTTGGTCACGAAAATTTTGAAGAGTGTCAAATTATTTCATATCAACTTTACCTGCATATAAGAGGTGAAAATATGCTTCGCAGAACGCAGAACAAGTTCTGAAACAGCAATACGGTTGAGATATTTGAGCTGAGGAACGGCAGCCAACATAGCTGCTAGCTTTCCGAGGTATCGAATGTTGATTCCTCGACCATGCAGAGCATCGACTAATGTGCTTCCATCCATGGCTGCAGCTGTGTGATCCAAGCATTCACGAATCTGAAAAAAAAATAGTGTAAAACGATGATTTAAAATTCCTTAATGGTCAATGCGTATCAAATCATGTTATTCAACGTACGAAAGTAGGCAGCTGCACAGTTAGAAGAAAATCGGCAGCATCTCTAATTAATTGTCTCTGTTTTTTCAAAGAGTCTCCGTTATCATCAGGATGTTTAACTCCAGGTGAATAGACGTCCGGATTGAATCTTACGTCAAATTCAGCATCTCTTAAACTGCCAACAGCTGCTGCTGCTCGTCGAACAATTTCTTTAGTGCTTTCTTCGACTGTAAGCAAGTGATTAATTAAAAACTATACTATGAATTTTAAGTTAGCCAATCAACAGCCAAGAAAAATATTATAGATTATAATAAAACTTACGTTCTTGTTTCTCTCCGCCTGTAATGGAATCTGTGATACTCTCAACTATTTTCTTGGCTTCGTCAGCCTCGATACTTGACTGGACAGAGTCCTCCTTGTTGCTATCGATGGCTGGAATAACTGGCTCTTCCTTCTTGTCTTCCTAAAATTATATTCTACTTGTAATAATATTTCAAAGAAGAATATTGAAAAAATATGGAAAGATAACAAGACTTTCAAGACTTGCCTTGGGATTTGTTTCTTTATCTTTATGGGACCTTCGGGCAGTAGTTAATTGCTGTAAGTGAACAGCGGCGTGCTTTATAAACTGAACATATCTCGCCTCGACAAAAGAGTCGATTAGTTCCTGGCGCAGACAAGCTAGCCGATGTTTATGCTCCACAGGAAAACCAAGAGCCCTCGCTTCCTTGCTGAGTTCAACACCTTCGACTGTAATTGAACGTTCTTATTGAATGGGATGGATCACAAGGAAAAAAGATGAGATTTATACTATTCAATCCACTCTAATAAATTACGTTTAAGGAAATTCACGTCCGGTGGGAAAGTCCGCAATAAATCAAGTACGTAATGGCGAGAGTCGTTGCCAATGATCCCCTTGCATTCCACACTGCTGCAAAGCTCGATTTCTTCCCCTGCATCATTGACTACCTTATGGGGTAAGATTTTTAGCTGCTGTCCAGCCTTGTTCAACTGAAATTATTGTCTTAGATCAGTCGAAGAGTTGAAAAAATTATTTTGAATGGTATTTTGTGAGTTTTTAGTCTCCTCACCAATTCCAGATACTTTGGATGCGTTAGAACGGATTTTCCGAAATCGATTGAGCCGTAAACAACAGATTGTTCCTGTTCACGTTCTAAAATTCCTGGAATAATGGACTGTGCTGTGACACGATATCCTCTAAAATGTAAAAACTTTGTTATTGCGAAAAACCGTTGAATAGAATTGATATAATTAAGGAAACTACTTCGTTTTTTACCTATAATCTATAACAACAGTCCCCAATGTATACAATCCTGGCAAATCTACTGCGGCATAAACCCTAACTCCTTGAAGATCGTTGCGGGGTGCTACAAATGCTGCGGCATCACCGCCGAGCTCCTTGTAATGATCCCGGACATCAAATCCCAAAGAAAAGAAGATGTTGTTCCAAATAAACATTTGCATTTTTGCTTCTTCTCCTGGATTTATTGCCATAACATTTCCATCGATTACGGCTACTGCTCCACGAGTTGCTGCAGCAACAAAATCGCTGTGAACCTGTAGATTTGCAATTTAATCAATTATTTGAATCTTCTAATTTGAAAGAAAATATATTCAAATTAAAATTTCCCAAAGACTTCAGTTAAGGAATGAGAATCCTTACTTTAAAGATGGCACGTTCGCGGAGCAACCTTTCCGGAAGATTTTTACGCGGCAATTCTCGCGTAGTCTGAAGTTCTTCATTCCAATCTCTGGTTTGTCCAGGAATATGTTCTTCATATCCCAATTTTGATGAAAAGGCTGTGATAAAATAAGAGTATTAAAAGTGAGGAGACTGAATAAAAACAAAAAGAAAATACAAAATCAAGACTAACTATCTTCCGCACGTATGGCATCAATCGTATGTTCAATCTGTGGTGCACTCCAAGCATATAATTGATAAGGTGTAGCTACTCTCTCGAAGGGATGTCTCTGAGTTCTACGTCTTTGCATCGCGGCAAAACCGCGCTTGAAAGCAGGGCTCAGTTGATTTAAAAGTTCGATAAGACTGTGACACAAATGACTAGGGGTAGCCGGTTTAGGATTAAACGATTCCTTAGATGATTGATTAACGAAAAAACCCCGGGCACAAGCAGTAAGATGGTACTGTTTGTCCTCAAGAGTAACTACGTGTAGATACATCAGATCTCCATGTAGCTTTCTGTGCCCTGGTGGTGGGTTCCATCCAGAAGTGGTCAAAACCTGCGAGAGAATAAGAGATTTAATTTTTTGACTGCATTATCTTTTATATTTTATGGTTCTATAGATTTTTATAGAAAATGATTATTAGCAGGGGCATAAATATCTCGAACTCTCTTCAGTGTAGACAACCAATGTTAGCTAATATTACCACATTGATCGATCATAAAGTATAAATAATGAAGCACTGAATTAATAGTTAGAAATTATACAGATATGTAATTACATTTATTGACTAGTATACAACATAATATCCATATACTCCAATAAAGAGAAAACATCAGAATGAAATTATCCATCATATTTGTTTAGAAGTCTGAAAGAGAGAGAGAGACACAGAGAGTGGGAATTATTATTAAACTAATGCTGAAACCTTGAGAAAAAAAAAAACTAATCAATTGTATTTGACACAATTAGGTTTAATTTGCGTATATTATAGAGATATCGGTATGGTTGTACTAGAGATATGAATGTGGGACTAGTATCAGTATATCTATATGTATATACATTATCTGTATACCATATCTTTGACTTTAGACGGATATTCATACACGTGAGTTATACGTATTTTCTTCGTATAATGAATGGTAAATTTTAACTGAAAATTATATTTATAAATATTTTGAATTATACGTATGAATATACTGTAAGAAAAAATGCTTGAAAAAAGAATTTCTTTTAAAAGCCTTCAAAAAATCGTTTGAATCAGTTTAAGAAAACTTTTGAAAATCCTGAAAAAAAAATCCTTGAGAATAGATAAATAATATTACCCGTAAAAAATTATTGAATAATCTTTAAAATCGTTGAAAATTTTGGAAAACTGAAAAATTTCTAATAACATTTAAAAACCATAAAAAATAAAAAGAATTTGTGTCATCCAGTTGAAAATTTACGTTCAAAATTGTAAGAAGGGGAGAAATCTAACGCCTATAAAACGTTTAAATAAAATTAAATTAAATGAACAAAAAATAACAAAAAAATAAAAATGATATTCTCACCTTCAAACAAGGAGGACATCTTTGTTCCTTGGCCTGTGGTTGTAGGGGTAATAAAGGCCTGTCCTTGCTACCAGGTATGATATAATCCGGTGGAGTACAGTCGACGGAATCAGGTCTAGCTTTTTTTTTCTCCATAATATCCCCGTTGGTGACAACATTGAGGAAGGCTAAGCTGCTGCACTCAACGCCGTTGTAAGCATCACCGGGGTCGACGGATTTTAAGAGATCGCGAACGTGTCGTACGTGGATACGGGCCTCGCGCATCGTGTAAGGCTCCTCTACAACCTTTATTACGGAACCTTCTTTCAAACCCTCGATATTCTTTAATTCCGCAAAATTATCCAACGTGTTTCCGTCCAATTGGAGCGAAAAACATGTTCGATGACACGTGTCCTCCCGGTCCATAAGCAGCTGATGGATCTCCTGCGAAGAAATAAAAAAAGAAATAGGAATTTTTTAAAAGAAATAACGAGAAAAATTATCGTTTTTGTTATTTTCTCATATTTGATTCACACCTGGACTAACTCCATGCTTGAGACTTGAATGTCGAAGGGTTCGTTCCCTGGACTGACTATTTTTACGGTGAATCCCATGTCTTGGATGAAGACAACTTCCTGTTCGTTACCTCCGTCCTTTTCCTTATCTCCTTGTTTCTCGCTTTTATCATCCTTACTCTCGTTTTCCTCAGACTTTTCTTTCTCACCTTCTTTAGTCGCCTCTACTTCACCCTTTTCTATCACGTTTTCGGTAAGAGTACTCGCGCTACTTTCCCCGTTTTGAATCAACTCTATATGTAAAAATATATCAAAAATTATAATGCATTTACACTACAGGAAAACTTGTTAGTATCTATAACTTAAACTAAAACTGAGATAAAGTATAAGTAACTTTATATATTTAGTCTCGAATTTCAATTATACGCAAATCGGACAGCGGGGGAATCCCCAAAACTTTTTTACAAATCAATCCTTGTATACCTTATAGTTATAAACAGTTTTATATACGTGTAACATATAAGTTTAAACAACCCGTAGACAAACGGACGTCCGTTATAAAACGTGTCTTATAAATAAACGCTAGATGTAAATAGTGGTGCAGTAGATTGAAATGCCATAGTTATTTATATCAATTGGTATACCTATATATGTATAATAAATTGATTTTGATCGTTCGTATGATATATTCAAATTTACATTTCTCTATGAATATGAAAATTATATATATAAAAAAAAAAAAAAAAACAAAACCGGCAGATCCAAGGTACATAAATTTATAATCCGTAAGTAGGAAAAGTTCTAATAGAAAGCTGTGCTATGCAGGTATACTCATGCACACGGTCAGTCTCGTGAGTCTTATCAAAAATAAATTAGATAAGAAAAGGTGCGGACGTAAACGGCGCGGTGTGCCATGCTGCAGCAAAGGAGAAACGAAAAAGGCGAGAAGAAGTCGACACGATACGACATGACATAGCGACGTGTCGCGATTGTAAATAGACTCGTCTATTATCACAATGAGAGAAATGTACATACGTATAACTGTAAGCTTAATAAGAGTAAAATATTTGCACGCGGGTATTAACACTTCCGGTTTTTTTTTTGTTTTTTAAACGATAACGATAAATATTATATATTTGCCAATGAATATTATATTTGCAAATGAATATTATATATTTGTCAAAATCTTTCTAATAGATTGATTTTCTCCTCTTCCTTCCAACTATATTATTGGTAATAAATCATTGCAAGCGTTAAAGCTGTCCGTTAAATCCAACATTTTTACATTTGCAAGAGCGATAACCCTATACGTCCGTTTGCGCACGGTGCCTGCTATCATCTATTATAGTATCTATTTTTCTCTAACGTTCTCCATTATCCAGTTTCACCGAAGTGCAATCAACTCTTGTACATGTATATATACATATTTATTATGTATACCTATATATGTATGTATATACATTGAGCGACACAGTCAACGATCTGTAACGACTAACGGGTGCTTCCCGAGAGTACTAAGCCTTAATTGCATCACCGGGTACTACACACGTTTCCTTCTATCTCTTAGATTCGAGAAATTATCTTCGAGCAGGTATATGTATAGGTAAAGGTACTACCTTTCCGGATTAGACAAATTAACAATCAGGCGTAAGCCCACATCTTAATTATTAACGTATCTTGTACAGCTCTCCTCAACTAAAGTTATTATTGTTGATATTAATTAATTATTCATTACATTATTTTCATATCTTAACCGACCTTCGATCGATTACAAATAGATTTGAGAAACCTTAGAATTTTAATCACGCTTTCAAATATATATATATTACATAATTTCTATAACTCGATTGATTTTTGAAGGCATATTATTTTTCAAGAATCTCAAGTGAACTTTATTTTTCATTTTTTTTTAAATTACATTTTCTAATTTTTTGAAAAGGTTATCACTTCGAAATGACTAAAATTTTTTTTTTTTGTGTTTTGTTTTTATTTATTTATTTTATTTTTTTCTCATCTCGACAAACTTCAGCGATGGATTTTCTGCTCTCTCGCTCACTGTGTCTCTACTTCTCTCTCTTTAATCTCTTTTCTGTGGCGGTCGCTCCACGTGTAATTAATCAACCTTTACAAGGGACAAAGAGCTAAATGACGAATAAAAAATTACTTGTCACGTTACGCGCGGTTACGTAGACCGTAGACCGATAAAACTATAGTCGATAGTTAGATCCATAGGTGGATAACGATATTATAAAATAGAAAGAAAAATAATACAAAAAATAAAAACTAAATAAAACAGAATCGTAATAAAAAATCCTGTAATTGAAATCCTGATTTACCATAAAATAAAAAGATAAAGAAATTCTTTGATTTAAATCATATTACAGGGCTGAAAAATCTCTCCTCTACCTTCTGCCTGACTCTAAATGATTTTACACGGCGTTTACTTGCTTTACTAATTATATACTTGCTCGCAGAGACAGCCTTCTCTCGCTAAGATCTCCCCTGCATTGGCACATGGACCTTGTATGATATATATCCATGTGTTAAATGTATTGCGTATAGCAGGCCATTATGCGTATTTTCTTTAGACGAATGCATGATGTATACGTATATACGTATAAACAGTATATTTCTATATGGACTGCAGTTTAATCTTTAAACCGGCAATTAAATGCGATCGATTCAACTTGTATACAAAATATAGTACACATCGTATCTAGGAAGATAATTTCAGTCGTTGTATTCGTATATAGGTATATGCTATGCATGTAATATTATAGATATACTTGTACCTGTAAACAGTAGGGAAGTTTTTCACCTGATGAAACATTATTAAGCGAAAAGATACGCTATTAGGTATATAGAAAAAATGATCGAGATTACCGCGAACAACGTTTCATCTTTTATTAACGATTAGATAACGTGTATACAGATATACATACATACACATGCATATGTATGTACAATGTTATGAAGTATAAGAGGCAATAACTAGAAAGAAAGAACGAATTAAATAAAAACAAAGAATCGACGAAAGTGTGATGACATAATTTATTCATTTATATCCTTAACTCCGTATTTTCATAATACGTTTATACACATACTGGTATTGAGTATGCAGATGCAACGCACTCGTGCGTTTTAAGTTTGGTTGAATATACGCCGAGTAAGCGTAGTAAGTACCTAACTGGTAAAAAGGTCTCTTTAAATTTAGACACGAGAAAATAGGAACGACGGACGGATCCAGACACGCTTTCTCCAGCTGCAGTTCTTCGCATATGTATATATATATAGTATATCAATAGGTATGTATGTGCGTTTCTATATACGCGACAATATCTATCTATCTATCTATCTATTTATATTATTATTATGTTTAATCTAACGAGCGTTTAATATATCGCAGTTGAGAATATTTCTTAGACTAAAAAATTATCAGCACCTTTTTCAATCGTATTAAATCGCTCAATGATTATCAATTATATTAAATGACAAAATTCACGAATAATTCTATATACATTTCTCTTTAATTAAAATTGATAATCATTTTTTAAACCCTAGTTATATTTCTTCATTTAGAACTTGTAACAGTCGTAAAGACCGCGCCGGGTTCGAGGGGTCTTCTCGTCCATAACTATACCCCGTAAATAAGACCCCGGAATTTTTTCTCCTAGCTCGACTCATAGCAACGACGCGACGCGACGCAACGCTGCATGGAACAATCGATTTCTCTCACTCTATACCACCAACCATACATACATAGGGAATAATAAACTATAACGTAAGGTTCCGAAATCGTTTTTTGAACTTATATTTACCATTATGATAAATTAGTTTCAAGAAATAGATAGGTAAAGTTATTTTTAATAAAAATCAGATCATTTTTTGTCCAAATACAAAATGGAATATCATTCAACCGACTGATCTCCACCGGCTATTGTGGATAGTTTTGAAATTGATTTGTATAAATGAATAACAATTGAACAACGATTCGATAATTATGCAGAAAGAATTGAATTAGTAGAACATACTAGAACGACGTATTATTTCTTCTCTATAAGGAAACAAATAAATTGAAGAGAAAAGATAAGAAAAACCAACACGTGCAGATTTTTTGTTTTTAGTTTTTATTACATGTGCGTACCCTCTCTTGATCCGCAGTTAAATCGAACGCAGGAAAAATAACAGTTTAGTTGTTAGATAAGATGATGCAATTTTATTTAGCGGAAGGCAGACCAATTCGAAGCGGTTATACTAAATAATAAGGGCGTATATAAAGGACGGGTAATTAATGGAGAGTTTTTATTAGTCAAAATGAAACGAGCTAGTCAATAAACGGGTAGGGTGGTTATAAGCGAGTTAACGAACACGAGTTAGTTAGTTGGTTAGTTTGTTAGTTCGAAAATCAAAATATTTCGTCGTCTGCAGTGTCGGCTGCTCTGAACGTATGTATAGGAGTCGCCGCGACGATCGGCGCGCTCACATGACCCCCGCACTGGTTCGTAATTCGAGTTACATAACCACCCGGCTAATACGGTGATAAAATTTATTTAAACAGGTAGAGAAAAATAAAAAAAAATATAAAAATGGACGTAAAATAACCCCGAATATCTTAGTCTAATAGTTACGTAATCACTCCTTTATAACGATCAGTTTAAACTTACGGACTACGAGATACACCTTCCTAAGGTTATAAAATATCAACATTTTTTTAGCTCACCCTTTGCGGTCGATTCTTCCTTCCCATTCCCATTCACTATGGGAATCTTTTCTGTCCCGTTATCACCCGTCGTTTCTACCTGCGAACCGAGCGCCATTATTTTTCAATTTTCCGATAAAACGTACACACACACCTCTTCTCTCCTAACACAACCGCACTGATGAGAAGAAAATTTAATTTTTTCACAGGGTGATTCTCTGCCGTCGTGCTATGTACTCCGCTCGGCCGATGCTGCACGTGCGTTTCGATCAGAGTACAAAGTCTAGTGTTTCCCATTGGCTAATTCTCATCGTTCCTTTTTCATGTTTCTCATATATCTTACTGTTCATTGGTTTTTTAGAACGCGGCTTTGATTGGCTGAGCTTAGTCGCTGTTTTAGCCACGAACTACACAGTACGAACATAGATTAGACATTAGAAGATCGAGAATAAGGTGTTGGTGTCGTTGGAGTTTTTTTTGTTGATTTTAACCTATAAAATGATAGAAAAGCCTGTCTGATAGATATTTTTTTTATGAAATAAAGCCTACGAATAAAGATCGTTAATGAAGAGTTAAAACTTCAATTATTTGATTCGCTCGGAGTATTTTGCTGATCCGTTTACGTCTACTTGACCTGTTTAATAAACACTATCAGCTTGAATACCGCCTCAATACAATGCTGCATTTCGCAAGTACACCTAGAAACGCTAGAACGGTATAATTTGATTTATAATATAACGTTTTTTTTGGTCGATTAAAATCAAACACGTTGATTATAGCCTTTTGTATTATTTCTGTTTGTTAACAGCACAACATGCATGACATAACCTCAGATTTCGATTGCCTGAAAATATCGGCTTTGAAAAAAGCGTCTCGATTGAAGGAACCTATAAGAGAAGTGACCATTGGTCCAAACTCTATGATGGTAACAGTTCGAAATTCGTGTTACGAAAATGTGGAAAATGAGCCGGATAATTATATCAGCAAAGATGTTAAATCTCCGACAAAATCACCCAATTCAAAATCTTCGACGAGAACCAGTATTACTTTTTCAAAAAAAAAGATGCTCCAAGAAAATGATGAGCAAAGAAAAGAGGCGGTCAGGGTGAGGACTTTAAGACGATTATTTGACTTTTTCTTTGTTAAACCGAAATAAAGAAATGACGGTTAATCTTTTAGCAAATAAATCTGCGCCGATATAGGAAAATGGAACAATCTGAAATCGAGCTTCAAGAGAGGATGGCTTTAGAAAGAGAGAAGATGACTGCGGATAGAGAACGTAAAGAGAAATTGAAAGATGATGAATTAGCAAGACTAGAGGCTGTGGAAGAACAGCTTGCTCAACAGAGGGAAATAAAAAGGAAACATGAACAACAATTGTGTGCGCAAAGGAGAAGAGAAAAATTTGAAAGGGAAGCTGAGGAACATAGGAAGAATAAAGAAAAGAGAATGTTAATCGAAAGAATGCTTCCGCTCCAAGCAAGCTTTAGAGCAACATATCAAGACCTTGGCGCAATATCGAAATCTTGTAAAGAGCGGAGCATCGCAGGATCAGCATTTGCTCCGTATTCTGCTAAGCTGAAGGAACTCAGCAAATGCATGGAAGGATTGGTCGAACATGCTAAAGTAAGGATTAGTTTTGTTTCCTAAAAAATTCTTTAGTGAAGTACCGTGCAATTGACAATATCGTGCATTTTTTCATTACAGATAGGAGAATTGACTGAAGCTGATGTCAGTATGGCCGAAGTTCTCGTCAAACATAGCGAGGAGATTTTGAACGTTTTCAAGCTTGAGATAGGTCTGTCCTAGTTCATTGACTAGTTTTAAAACAAGAGATGTTATCGATTTAAACTGATAAAGTATAACTTAGGTATTGAAAAACGAGCAATAAATGAGACAGAAACAATAATCAAAAGATATTGAAGTAACAAGGAAGTTATGAAATATATCAGAGATAATTTAAATTTGTTTCTATTTTTTTTATTTCACAGAAAGGATAAACGCTGCCCATGATGCGGAATTAGCACGCACAGAGGAAGAGAGGAGAGTTCAAGCCCAAGAACAATATGTGGCTCTAAAGGCTGAAGAAAAATTTCAATCACAATCTGGTGTAATTGAAATTGAACAAAAATCGAGTGAACATCATCAAGTTGAGCCACCTAATTATGAACAAAGCCATGCGGCACAGGTTCCTGACGGACAATCTCAATCCATTCCTACAGAATTAGCAATTCCGGTAGCTTCTGCAAAGATAGAGTCCACACCAGGTGATCTAGTGTGATTGGCGTGTTATATAGATGAGAAAATTTTGTGTGATAGAAAATTTCTTAGAAACTGATTTGTACATTAAATTGACTTTGAATTTGACTTTCAGATGGTCTTCTTGAATTTGGGGACAAGGAGTCGCTTCAACTGTATTTGAACAGTCAGCAGTTGATTGAAAATCACAAAACGATCTGTTCTTCGTTAATAAATTCAGATACGACGAGAAAGTTGCGTTTTGAATTTCAAAAGGGTGTAAACGTACCTGTGAATGCCATTTCTGGCGTTAGTGGCGAACATCTTACCGACAAATTTGAAAAGCTGCATCGTTTGCTAGCTGGAAAACCACCGATTAATGCAAGCCAACATCCGCAAGGGATTGCTTTTTGCAAATATACATTGGCCCAAAAATTTGTGGCAAGTTATTGACATGGATTCTTCATTTTAATAAGAGAATTATCAATTATATTGTAATTTTCTCCTTATTTTTATTTCGTTAAAAACAGGGTCAAGGAGAAGCACTTGTATCAAGTAGACCAGATTTGGCATTTTATCACGCAGCTGTAGCCGTTGCACTATGGAGCGACTATCCGGACTTTGGTGAACTACTTCTGGCCCATTTTCACAAAACTTGTCCATACTTAGTCCCAATATTTCTTCCCCAACAACAGGGACAGTCTGAGCAAGATTATTACAAATCATTGGGATATTTATACTCCGAAAATGGGGTTGTAGAAAAACAGGATAAATTTTTGAAGCGAATGTCCGGTGTTGTAAGATTGTATGCAGCTTTGACCATAACTAAACAAAGAAGTCATGTCACTAGTCCTCATCCGCATGGTTTGCGAAATGCCTGGAGATGGTTGGCCGCTATACTGAACATCAGTAAGTGATATAAACCTAAAAATTTTTATTTATTGGAAGACAGAAGCATTTTGCATTAAATTGTTTACTTTTAATCCACAGAACCACGTTCCGATGTTTGTGCCAGTCTTATTTTCGATATGCTAGAAGTTGCTGGTCATGATCTATGGAAAACTTACCGAACTCAATTTCAAAAGCTGCTCACTTTTTTGGCCAGTCAATATTTTCCAATAATGCAAAGCAGTGGAGGCACTCGAGCCGGTCCTATGTCTCGGTTGGAAGAATTTTTAAAAAAGTGTTTAACTCAGGGCTCTATACCACCCCCAGTTGGTCAACTGCCCCCAAATTTTTGGTAGTTTATTATCAGGGTGCAGATAATTTAGATAAATTTAATAGTATTTATCATATATTAGTGACTAATACAAATATAACTTTAGAATTTGTCTTTTTTTTCGGATTTTTGCTTGTTTTTGTATTGTTTTGGGACTTTCTACATGCATATAATACATTGTAAAGTAAGAATGGAGTAGACGATTATGAAAAAATATGTAAAAAATAAGAAAACAACATTGAAATATTTCATGAATTTTCAAAATTAAATTGACACCAATTTTCAATCAAAATGATATATATATTTTTTTTTTTCCTTTTCTTTTAATATCACTTATCCAATATAGTGATATATTTATACATTTCTAATTATCACAATGCGTAATTTAAATATTTAAAACAGTGCGTAATTGATGAAGCGTAATAATCTCCATGCGAATATATGCGATAGCAGAAAATGAAGAGATTGTATCATTCAACTAGTATTAAATTTAATATCTAACAATGTTAAAGGTCAGTTGAGATCCTTTGATTTATAAAAGATAATGGTATAAAGTAGGTAATATTATTAGTAGTAACGAACGCTGGTTGCAACTTCTTTGCCATTGTCTTCATAAATGTAAGCATCTAATGAATTAGTTGTGAATCCTTGGATTCCGTATTGAGAAAATCGATCAGCCCAATCGACGTCCTTTTTCAAATCCAATAAATACGTTGATATTTTCTGTCTAAGTTCAGCTGTGGGAAAAAATCAGAATAATAAGATTTAGCTGAAAGAGAACGATCATTTCGAAATCTGAATAAATTATCTAAAAAATATATATATATGTATATGCGATATATAAATAGAAGACCGAGTACTCTTCTTCAATGACGTAATAAGCAAGCTGGTGACTAGTTATTACGTCATCAGTGACGTAACCGTGTCTCAAGGCGATTGGCCTCTTGTTTTTTTATTTATTTTTTTATTTCTAATAACTTCAGACATTCGAGTGATTTTTAGATATTTGAAATGATCAGTTATTGGATTGTTGATTTATTTATCGTGGATACGAAGATATTAAAAGAATTTACCTGAAACTGATTTCTTTACGTAAATAGCGTACGGAGGTAGTGGTCCTAGACTTCCTAAGTTCAATAGTGAACTTACACCAGGCATTTTACGACGATGAGAAGCTAATACAGGAGCTTCAACAACTCCAACTTCCGCTTGTCTTCCTGCTACCATTTGTAAAGCCGAAATTTGCGAGCCAGAATCTGTTGAGATAATAATAAAAGAATAAGAAAATAAATAATAATAAGATATAAAATGTTTGTCTATCTGTTATAATATGGTCCCCTCAGGCGAACTGATTCAAGGAGAACGGGTGCCACAGTTGGACCTGTGCGTAACGTAACACGATATTGAAAGAATTTTTTCAGTGGGTCGAATCTCTGGCGATAAAATGATTTCTTAAACCTTTTCTTTTTTGTTCCCTTATTTTAATTCACATATTTATCGTAAATAATAAATAACGCGAGCTTATACTGCGCTCAATGGGATAAGATATATGTTTAAATACTTTTATGGATGGGATTTTTATTTTTTTATTTTTATATTTAGAGAGAAATAGTCAAAAACTGAAATAGAATTAAATTGGACTGTGAAATATTTGTGTCTATTTATATGTCTACGATTTTTTCAAACTATGATATAAGTAATATGATAAATCGTAAGATTATAAAAAATTTTTTTTATACATATTGTGAATACCGTTGAATTTAGATTCACTGAATATACATAGAGAGTATTAAAAAATAAAAAAAATGAAAAAAAAAAGAATAACCCGTTTACAAAATATCCAGAAACTTGTTTTCTTCCGTCTGCAGTTTTTATACCTATACTTACATTTGAAACTTTTAACTTGTAACTTGGATGGAAAAACTCAGGTCTATAAGCTGTAAATTTTCTAAACGACCGTTCGCGATGGAAAAATAATCTTTCTTCAACTCTGAATACGTATTTCATTAAACTCATTTGGATTTTGAAATAGTTAATATTTTTTCAACTTAACACCACTCACCCAAGGTGTTTCCAAAAAATGCTGGACTTTCTCCCTTTGCTCTAAGATCTCCAAGAAAAAGTGCTGCGGCACCTCTTCTTTGTCGACGATCTGGTAACGCGCATCTGTGTCCACGAAGGTCCATGATGTCCTGTGGTATCATAAAATGTGATAAAAATAAATATGACAATAACCTCGATCTTGATGATAAAATTTTTCAAAAAATTTCAGAATATTAGTCACCTTTTTATCATTTTTGTATTTTTAAATACTTATTGTTTTAATATAATTATTTCCTACCTTCACGTGTGGGGCGCGATCTGCAGCTACGATGACGTCGACGTATACATTCCCCGATCCATTATCGTTCAATCGATGTGCGAATACGAAAGTAACGGGAAACAAATCCCCGTCTTCCCATTCTGAATAGGCCGGTAAAATAGCTGGAATTAGTAAAAACAATTAAAATACGTTTATCCTAATGAATTAGCGAACTTAAAAATTGAGTAAGAATAAAATAGCAAAGTGTCAAACGATCGCTCACCAAAATCGGTAACATCCTTTGCTACGGGTCTTTCGGATCGCGATTCATAAATTAGAGTAACTGGTAGTTGGGTAGCCGCCTCAATAGCTTCAGCTAATAGTTCAAATAGACCGATAGGAAGAGAAGGAACAAGATGAGTAGCCAGGACAAGAGGTCGAACGTTTAGAGGCGGTGCTGGGCGCGGTGTTATCTGCCTAGGAACAGCAACGTTCACTTTTTGCTGATAGTCCTGTTTCGATGTGTAAAATGAATAATAAGAGATTTGAAAAAAAGGTGTGCAAAGAAAAACGCAGAATAAAACAACAACAAAAAAATTAAAAGATATTGAAAAATGTGCAGAAATAATCGAGGATCGGTTTTGCTCCTACCATTTTTTGTTGTCCAAGAATTTCGGCTGATTTTTTTATCTGGCTTGCCGTATGTACAGCGACAAAATCATCATTTAGTTTTTCGGATACTTTTGCTGCAACGCGCTGAGCCGATTCAGATTTAGAAATTTTCTCTTGAGTCAAATTTCCCTTCGTGAGTATTGGCGCTGTTGATTTTTCTTCAACAGGATTTCCGCTCGCGGTTTCTGCTGCTGTACCGATATCCTTCATAACAGCAATAGGTTGAGAAACCGCGGGTGGTTTACCCGGAGATTTAATTGTTGAAACTTGTTGCTTCCCAGGGGACGACATTCTAGTATAATTCTCCCAGAGTCTCGTACGATCTTGTATAATCGATGATATTCTTCTCTATGAACTTTAATTTGAACCTTATCGATAACCGAGTTGTATGTATGTATAGGTATTATATTTATAGTATTCATAAGTTCTGCTATACTCAATATTACGAATACAATACCAAAGCCAGACGGTTCAATGTGGATCAAATTACGCGATTCAGAGTTCAGGATATACTGATTACATACTCCGTAACTATTTCTTGACAACAAATATTAACAATAAGTTTGAGTATTGGCTTAACGTAGTTTGTTTTCAATTTCTAAAGTTCAGATTCTTAGATTAAGGTATGCTGAGGGTATAGCGATAAGTTCAAATTCGGAAATACTAAACTTTGTTATATAGGCATGTGTGTATAGGTATAATAGACACACAATATAATCGTATAAACAGTTTTATATCCCGGTGTATAATCCAATATTGAGTAACCGTTCACGGTACACAGGATAACGTCAACTATAATATACCATACAACGAAGAGACGTAATTAATGATTGATAAATATTAACGGAATTTCAGAATGCATATAAAAAGATGTGACGTAGTCTTACGTTCGTCATAAATTTTCGAACGTTTGATTCCTCGCATTGAGAATATGTACTCGTATAGTCGTAGTATATGTACGGTAATGTTTAGAGTCTATAATAGAATGTATATAAATACATATGTATGTATATATTTCCTAATCGAACTGACACAGCGCAATAATTACTCTCGATATTGGTGAATTATTTGTTTATCGAATTGTTAACAGTGCGGTCTAATTATAGTTTATACATATCTCCCTAATAACGACTGACAGATATTGTATGTGTATACCGTTGAAGTTAACAATGTCTGCTTACCTTCTCGTGTAGAATATCTAATATGTGAAAATATGATGTATAAAGGATTTCCGCAGAATATAGAAACAGCAACTTATAATAATACACGAGTAGATGGATAGGTATAAGGAAGGTATAAGTATGTGCGGTCGAAGTACGGTACGTCAGACGTCTGTCTCTGTACTGCTAGTTATTGTTAGTTAGAGTCGATCTTAGAACGGCATCATTATCTTCATTCAACAGCCGCGTGTTGATCGCGTGTCATATCGCCTGTCTGTTATTCGATTACCAATGCATGCGCGTGTTTCGATCAATTTTAAATCGGTGTTTAATAATACCGCGCATATATAATCGTCATGGATTCAAAATTCTTTATATAATAATCGTATTATCATTCTGAAATTAATTATCGTATAAAATTTATGAAAATATTTAAATTTTTCAAACTTTTCACCTCAACCTTGTCTATCATTGATTATTTACACTATACGGTTAAGATATCGCTTTATAATATACGATTGTTTATATTTTCTTTCACGTTATCTTTCGCAAAACAATTATAACACAAAAACGCGCTCTTGGGTTCAAACTTTGCACATAAACCCCCTGCCGATAGTTGACGGTTCAAGATTTTTAAGAATTTCAAGTTTTACGATATTTATTATGTCAATAAATCGAAAAAGAAAACCAAAATTATTCGTAATAATTTCTTCAATGATTTCGTATGATTAATTCTTTGTAAAATTAAAATATTTTATATATATATACATACGTTATTATTTATTCCTTGAATTTCCTCGGTCCGCAAAGTCTTTCGAACGTATTATACCTATAAGGTATATAGGTAGAGGTAATATCGGTATAATCATTATATTAATATGACGATCGCAGTTTACAACGACGAAAGATGGAAAACAAAACTTACCATATTGCGATTATTATCTAATCCGAAAGAAAGCGTAATTATCACTAATGAAGAGTAATCACAGATAGTTTACGCAAAGAGTATAGCGGGATAATGGTTCAGTGGTAGCGGGGAACGCGTTGCAAACGGACGAAAGTCCCACCGACCAGAGGACGATTTGAAGACGGTCGGTGCGGACATCGCCCGGGCGCATCGCGCGCTCCTCTTGGTTTTTGGTCTTCCAGTTCCGTTGTTGCCTAGGAGGATCTCGCCGATAAAGAGAAAGATAGAAATACAGAGATAGAGATATTGAGAGAAAGAGAGAGAGAGAGAGAGAGAGGGGGGAGGGGGGGGGGGGGGGGGGGGGGGAGAGAGAAAGAGAAAGAGGAGAAGATAAAAATCCACATATTGAAGAGTCGTTCCACATTATAACTTGGAATTTTGCTCCACACTTGCACGCACACTTTCTTGAACCGTGACGAAAAGATAAAATATTGTTAGGCAGCCGCTAATTGGCTCGAAGAGTTTCGCAGTACGTATAGACCGGCTATACGGACTCCGAAGACTGACGTAACTAGCCATTTTTATTCTCGTTGATAAACCCGCGACATAATTTTTTTTTAACATTAGTTATTTATGTACCGAAACTTTTCGTATATTTACTGTATCTAGGTATATACATCTCTCTCTCTCTCTCTCTTTATCGCAATTTGATACACGCACATGTGCAGTATTATACAAGATATACAAATTTTTAAATACGCACTCACGTGCGAGTGCACTTCTCTTTAAAAAAAAAAAATATATATATATATATATATCAGACACCGATATACTAAACGCATGCGATAACTAGGTGCATATATCTATAAAAAAAAAAAAATAAAACAATCTTACATCCCATTATCACACTTATAATAAAAGATTATTAAACGATATACACAAATAGGTTATATATCGGCATTTACTCCGTTCTTTGACATCGAATAAAGAAAGCTATGACATGTAATTATACTTCTGTTCTTATTATCCGGAAGTCAGTAACCGCAATCTTATTGTTTCTCTTTTTTGTTTTAACCTGTTTTTTGTTTTATTATCGTCAAAAACTTATTTGTTCTCGTTATTACCGTGTTGGTTCAGTTGGTTTTGAACATACGTGTTCTAAATATTTAACGATTTGAAAATTCTCGATAATTGCGCACGCGCGGATGTATATAACTTAAATCTGTAGAAGATCGAAGCGGGATTTTAAATCCGGAACCGGAAATTTGATAATTATAATTTCAATGTAAAAGAAGATTGTAAAAATACGGCGCGATCTCTAGGACGATCCTGAACGAACTGAACCGGTGGCAAATAACTATAATCCACCGACTATCGTGCAGACCGCATCCCGCCGTCCGTCGTCTCCGACCTCTTCCCGCGAATTGACGTCATCGGGTTTTATGACGTCATCCTGGCCTCCGTTGTCCGTTCGCTTGCCCACTTATAATAAACGCGATAGAAGACAACCACGATCACAATTCGAGATTTGAGAATCGCTAGTCCTGCATCGGTTTGTTTACTCCAAGGTCGTTCGTCGTTCCCAAATATCGATATGCGCGGTCGAGGACTACTTTCGCCGATTTTTTTCATGAATTTTTGTACACAGATATATATTTTTTTTATCGTTACCATATATGCAAGGTCCTCGATAAGTACACAGAATAAAAAATATAAGAATAATAAGAAGAAGATCAAGAAGTTAAATATAAAAAGCATATCGCGATATCAAAATAATCTAGTAGCTATATAATACATACTCAGCTATTTCGTAGCGTTTTTTTTTTTTTTTTACATACCGGCTTATGCGGTTTTCTTAAACTATACAAATTGTACACGTTTCAAATCCAGTCTCTCAGCTATAAGTATAACCTGCCGCATTTACATGAATGACGTGACATTGTAGCTGCAGCAATTTATCATACGTCTATACTGCAGGTATGATGTTTAACGGTTTATTATAAGAGAAATTCGCCTCACCCTTAATTCCTTACCTAATTAACATGAATATTCTTTATTAATTTTCAGCTATACCTACAATAAAAGACGAAATTTAATCTCGCGAAGCTTTAGTATGTATACGTATAACGATTTTCGAACAAAATCCCGTTAACCGCATTTCAATCACAAAATCCGGTCACGTCACTATATAAAACTGTTGCTGTATGATTTTTAATTCCACGCAAATCTTAATCCATTATATCGAGAATTCAAATAGATAATAAGTTACTTCGTATCGGTTATATATATTTTACCTGTTCCGTTTCCAGGTTTATTTCTCTAGATATAATAATATGCGGTGCATGGGTAAGTCGTAAATTTTCTTATACTTATATAACGATAATTAAACGGAATTATATTAATACAATTATCATTTCTTTATCTATTATTTATTATACCTACGAAGAAGAAGAAGCGAGGTGTGTCCGAAGGTATGTCCACGAATAACGATTCAGGGACGAACGAGATTTTGATATCACCTTTCCGTATATATTATACACATATACCTATATAGGGTATAAATCTACTAAAATTCTGCGGTATATTAAATGTCAGATACTTTGTATAAGTATTGGTATAGGTATAATACGTTTCGGTGATCGGTAGCTAAATATAGCGGTGCGAACACCCGATTTGTCCATATAGATGGATACATTTGACTAAGTAAGGTGGTTACAGTTAGTCACGTATATACATTATCAAATGTTTTTGAACTTCGAAATTCGTTCGTATAAATATTTTTTTTTATCGTATAGATTTTTTAATTAACTGGGACAAGGACCGAGATCTATCCTACAATGTGATCTTAGATTCCCTTTGAATTTAGGATGAGAGTTGTATATAGTCTGATTATTGAAATTGGAATATTGATTGTATTATTACGCACTGATGAACTTGTATAAAGATAATGAAAACTTATAGTTCGCGGACACTTCGCGCGACCTTGAGAAAGTGGAATAGGAGCGTCAGCCTCGTGTAGTGGCTAGAAGTAAACTAAACTATCTGAATGAAAGAGGAGCTGCTGATCGTATGCCCGACAAGACGTCGCGTCGTGGTCGTGGTCGCTTCGGTCCCGGAGCTGTTAACCTGGCCCAGAAACGGAGCCGGAACTGGCGCCGTGTGGATTCAATGACCTTGGAGTTAGCATTCGCTAAAGCGAAGGCAAAGGCAAAGGTAAAGGCAAAGACGACGGTGAAGGCGAAGGCGAAGGCGAAGGCGAAGGCGATCGCGAAGGCGAAGGCGAAGGCGAGGGCGAAGGCGAGGGCGAAGGCGAAGGCGGTGAGAGCTGAAAGCCCGGTCTTTATCGCGACCGGGAGAAAAATAAAAGAGTAATAATAATTTACTCGAATCTCTGCAGCAGCAGCAGCAGCAGTAGCAGCATAACGCTTAGATATCTGCAGTAACGAGAAAGCGTTGATTTCTGACGAGGTCGCGTGTACCATTTTGTACTAGTCGAAGAAAACCCAGAGCTTAAAATTTAATACGTAACGTAGTAGGTAACGTATGTACCTCTACAAGATCCTGTGCGCGGGTATTCCCTTCTAATTGTAAATTAAAAGACAAACAAACTGTAAAACCCAAGTCGAGTCCGTGGTCTAATGTCGTTTGAATTTACGACGTGGACAACCACACAGACACCAACAGCTGACGAAAGTTGGTTACGTAATTCACGGTGTGTCCAGCGTCTTTGGATCCGGTATCCTCTTTGAGGAGAGGTCATTTTTAGGGGGAAGTAAATTTTTCAAGATTTTAGACTCCCAAAAGTTAGAATTTTTCATTTTTTTCCTACCACTTTTTTTTTTAACAGAATGTCAAAAAATGGTAGAGCTATAGGAAAATGAAAAGATCATGCATCGAAATATTTAGGACCATCGTCCTTCCTCGTATTCTTACGGTACGGAGTGCCGACAGCCGAGGTTAACAGACACCTCGACCTGGAGAGCGCATTCCTCCGCGTTGCGGCGCGGGTCTATATACACGTATTTAAACGTATACGTATATACATATGGGTATACATATGTATACATAATGTGTATATTGTGTCTACAGCGTGCGAACACTTTGATCAAACGGCGGTGACAAACTGTGAGAGAATAACAAGTTTGTAACTACCATCATTGAGTTAAACGAGCGCAATCTATGATTTAGTCTTCTTAATTCTCCGCATGCTGTATACATATAGAGTGAATTTTTGTTTCTGTACCATCAGTCCAGCTTCGTAACCGTAAGTTCAAAGTTCAGAGTTCAATCCGTCTGCGTGTACAATAATGGTGATTTTTTTCATTGAAAGAAACCTCGATTTTTCCAACCCAATTTCTTAATCGTGTTTGATACATTATGGGATATAATTGTGAAATATTTCACTTTTATGTGTAGTTATACATATACTTCATTGAATCAGTTCACCATCCGCGTCCGGAGGGCCGCGATTTCACTACGAAACCGGATGTGATCTTATTCGAGTATAGTCCGAGTCGACAGTCCGCGGTGGGTATTTAATCCACGAGCAGAATATAAAAGTGGCTTAGTTACAAAAGTCGGATAGAAAAGTTGCGTAGGTATTAGTATGCATGCTTAGTCTACCTATACCTACTCGGTAAAATCTCGGCCGAGCGAAGAGTAAGTAAGTTATGCAAAATCATCAAGATCCGCACACCCGTAGACGGACACGCGTTCTTGTCATTCCAACTTGAAGTCGCGACCGGCATGCGCTATCACCGCGATTTAACTTGTTTTTTTTTTTCCTTTAATTTTATTATCTATCTTTTTCTATCTACAACATAGACAGGACCACCACGTGATATGTGAACTTGACATTTACGGTATCCGTTATGTAACCAAAATCATACCGAAAGGATTACTTTTTTCTATTCGATATTCAATGACAACCCTTCTACAGAAATACTCTGCACGGGACAAAAAATCTGCACCTAATATCTTTGATGTAACGGGATAAAAAAATTTGCAATAAAATATCAATGGCAATTTCTTATTTATGGGTCCGAAACTCTTTTTTTCTTTCCTTCATTATTTGTGTTTTCAAATTTCGGTCGCCTATTAATTTTTGTGTCGCCGCCGGGCTGGGCATAATCCAGAGTAAAACTCTGATGATAAATCGCGATCGGCTGGATCCTCAGAAAGTTAAATTCCTCCGGTTTGCTAGGTCGGGCCGCAACGCGGGGAGCAGCGAACGGAATGCGGGATTCGTGGGGGCCGACCGGCGACAGCTCATTCATGCCACCTGACTTACGTCATTCCTTCATCGTCGACACACGCGCGGCCTTTGAAAGTACGAAAAATCCAATACTCTCATCGCCCGGAACGCGGACCACCTTTCTGCAGACTCGGATACAGCGGTTACCGAATCCAGAAAATGGATATAAAATTATTATTGATATAATAATTTAAGGCGAAAGAAAAATCGAAGAGTATCTTATCTTCCTTGAAAAGAAACCGTTTGCTAATTTTAAACATCTAGTTACGTATAACCTGGCATTTTGAAGTAAGCAAGTGAGAAAATATTCAAGAAAATAAAAAGGACAGAGATTTTACGGAATATAAAATGGGGGGCAAATTGAGCGCAATTATTAACCGCCTTTTTGACTATCCGATAAAGAGAAAACCAATCTGTTTCCATCGGCAGGAAGATTTTACTTCTACTGGTGAACCGATTCCTGGGAGTGAGAGTATCGCGAAGGAACCACCAACGGAGTAATACCGATAATTATTGAAGCTTGAGTTACCGTTCTCTTCGGTATTCTTTTACGTTGTCATGATCTCTGTTTTGATATACATTATATGATATAGGTACGATAAATTGGTAGCAACGTTTTACTCCCGTCTATTATCACAGCGAAGACACGCCAAGCAAATGCAAGAGAAAAATCGACGTTGGTCAGTGCAAAAGATATTAAAAAAATTTCCGGGTTGGAATGAGATGACGATTTCTAATCTTCACAGCCTCTTTCTACTATTCGATAACCACAAGACTGGGATGCTTTCCTATCCTGATTTGTAAGAGCAATTCCTGATCGATTTTTACAGCCTTTGATTAAAGATAAAAGAACAGTTCTTATAACTGTGTAACAAATGTATAAGTGTGATCAATTTGAATGGAAAGATCTGATTTATTGACGTTTATAACTGACTGCAGCTCTGCAGCGCTCGAGAGTCTCGGTGATTCTACGACAGCTGATTTGAGAAAGCAGAATTTTGACAACGCGGATATCGATAGTGACGGGTGGATTACGTACGACGAGTTTCTCGCCCTCCTTTACAACTACACGCCTCCAGTTGACGGGGAATTAAATGGTGTTGCAAAACTCTGCTACGATATAGCCGAGAACGTTAGATTCGTCTCGTCGCTTAGTGTCGGAGAGCAACTTGAATACGGACTGTTCTAGGACTTGTAGAAATTTAAACATCGTCTAATTGTTAATTAATCTTTAATTATCATGACCAGATAACAAAGTTGCGCATTTTCCTTATTGTATGAGGGAACAAAGTGAATTAATAAAATAGACATAATTTTCCCACATTTTCATTCGTTCATTTAAATCCTTATTATTATTACAAAAGCTGAAAAGAGCCTCAGCTATTTTAGCCTTTATTACAGTTCAGGGGAAAGGTCATAAAGAACGTTTCTATATGATAAAATGAAAAAATGATGATTCATTTATATTTGTTCGTAAAATAAACTAGAATTCATTATTTGCTATAGCTTTTATACTCGAAAATTAACTTTATCACATTGAGCGTCATGTGAAGGAGTCGAGATCTTTCAATATTCAAATCAGCAACAAGCTTGCCAATAACTGCCGCCAAAAGAGATTGTAGGCAATAAATACCTAGCTTCATACTTTGCGGAAACTGGGCCATCCCACCGTCCAAGTGTTTCAGCCTTATCATATGCAACCCCCATGCCTTCTCTGCAATTTTAATCTTGCCTAAAAATGCGATACCAATTGGCACCCCATTGGCGCCACTATAATTAAAAATGATTCTTTTTGTATAAAGTTTTTGGAGAAATTTATTAAACAATGATGACATTATTAATCAAATAAATAGACACAATCGGTTGCGATGTATCTGTGGGATTCTTAGATCCTTTGCACGACCTACAATTTCATTTTAAATCGTTGTCGAATTAAAAATATTGATTATTCAGTCGCAAAAAATATACCCATATCAAGTAGATCTTTTGTTGCATCGAGGGCTACTGACTCTTCGACAGGTGTCTCTACCCAAGGTCAAGGTTGTTGCTTGTCCTTGCCCAGCTGGTGGCGTCAATGGGGTGCAACGTTGTATCGCCATCTATTAGATAATGTATGAACTATAAGACTGACATGAGAATCGCATGCTGCAGTAAACATGGTTCATAGATTCCCTCCCGAGATGGCGATACCAAAACTTATCCCTATGAAAATAGACTAGCTTCAGCATGTTCCTAGCTTATTTACACACATACTCGCAAACTGAAATAATTCGATAAATGAATAAATAAAAAGATAAATAATACTCTGTATCAAAAATGGCAGCCTGTGAGCTCTGCGAAAATTCAATTGCGTCTTACAAATGTCCAACATGCAGGATACGATAGTAAGTAAGAATTGTCTAATAACGGTTTAAAACCAGCATCATAGAGGTTAAGTCACGTTTCTCCGTGACACACATTGCGTGTATGTATACAGTTTCGCGATCTTTGTGAATATCTCTTCAAAAATGAATATAAAACGTCAATAATAGCCACTAGGAAGTTTTTCTCAATCAATAATTGACTAATTCGATGTTTTCAGCTGTTCTATAAACTGCTTTAAAACGCACAAAGCGGATATCTGTAATCCACCGATTTCCGAGCCCATCGAAACAAATTTACAGAGTATTGAAACGTCGTACAGATATCCAACAGAAGACACAGTCCCAACGGAAAAACTTATCAATCTTCGCGATAATAAAGACGTTAAGAACTGCCTCAATAATCCTCATGTTCGTAAAATAATGGAGGGAATTTTAGAGGCCGAAGATCCTACGGAAGCTATAGCCCAAGCTATGACCGAACCAATATTCACAGAATTGGCGGACGCTTGTCTTCGGGTTGTTGAACCACCTGACGAGACTTAATCCCCAAATAACACATGTTTTTATTACTTCATTTCAATTTTTATATGATTTTTGAACAATCTTTAAGCTCTAAGTTAACAGAAAACAAATTTTCATGATACAAACAGAGAAAACTTGTTCATACTGTAACTAATTACAAACGTAATCAATTTTGTATCATAATTTTGATTTTGAGAAGCTTTTTGTCTGATTTTTCTTTGCGGTAAAAAAGGCGCTAATTATTGTGCTTGATTTCTAATTCAATACAAAATGTATCTATTTAAGAATGACTATGAAAAGGAGAGATTAAAATTGTACTCTAGTTAGGAGAGATAATTTTATAAGCATGTTATTTATTCCATAATTAATCACAGTGGTTAATATTATAAGAAAACCAACGACCTTAAGACATAGAATGCTTATAGTTTAAATAGTAATTTGTTAGACGTAAGTATCGGTAGTGGGAATTGGGATTCCTGGATTATAATTATCGATTATTATTTTCATGAAGAATTAGAAGTTGGTTGATCGACGGTTAATCGAAAATTGAGCAAAAATAACAATGCTTGAATAATTGGAGAGAGCTTTGAACAATTTAATCAAAGATAGTTGACATCATTGAGCAACAGAAAATCAGTTTATTTTGTTAGACGTTTATCTGGATGAGAGGGAGGATGAGTTTATATGAAATCATCTGTACAAAAGATAAGATAAGGTATTCGGAGGATATAATCAAATTGTAAAGTGATAAAATGTTGTTTATTGAATTGAGGTTTTTATCTTCTCAACTATTAAAGAACATAAAATCCAAAATCAGAGCGACGCTTGATCTTTTACTTTAACTGAATCCAACTTTGAGAGTTAGTGTTTGTGAAAATCATCTATTTATATTTTGAATGATGAAACTGTAGGGTTATTGAAAAAATACTATGGAAAAAGAGAGCCTCCGTGAAGAAATTGTCTTTCAAATAATTGGGAAATTAATTTTTTTCACAGAATTATGATTTCTGAACAAAATTACGAATATTTAGTTCGACAATTTGGCTGCAAACTCGAAAGGATAAATTTTCGCTTTAGAATTATTTTTTTCATTTCTGTTTTCCAAGTCCTTCAAATTGCAGCAGTCTTCTTCCTTCCAATTTTCCTATTTCCATATTCTTCACACCTAGTATACGTAAAAAATTTATTTTGTTATACTAAAGTTCCGACCGTTCGTTTTTTTCCGATTTTTCCACGTAGTAAGAAGACACATAATTTTCCAAGTCATCGGGCATGGTAACATTGTCCAATTCGGCAGCCAATGATTGATATCTTTTTCTAACAAGAAATGCCGCTTCTTTCGGTTGTCTGTCTCTAGTAAATATTCCTTTCTTATTTCCACCGACTCTGGTATATGCTGCGTAACAAGAAAAAAAGAAGAAAAAAATGTAAAACAAAAGAATAGAAAACGATAATTACCTATATCATTTTATTTAACACTCTGATATGTACTTTAAACAAAAAAAAAAAAAAGAATCATATATCCCAAACCGATATTAAAAAAACTGTTAAAACTTACTTTGAGCGGTTCTAAAATCAGCAAAATTCCATATAAATTCACCGATGAAAAATCCCTGTTTCCTTAAACGGTCGAAGGCCTTAAAGTGCTTGGACAATAACCGTGCCTGATATTCTTCGCTCCATACGTAAGCTGGTAGCTGTTGAATTATACAAACTATAAATAAATGAACAAACCATCTGAAGTAACTCGTCTATGTTTAAAAAACGTTAAAATGTGTCTAAATGAGTTAAAAAAAAAAAAAACCTCGTGTAGACCGGGCATAGTGTCTGCTCCATATTCCGACATCAAAATAGGCTTGTTGTGTTTACGATGCCAAGCTTCAGCCTCAAGCTCAACTTCAGTATCAATCATGTCCAATCTTCCAGTGTGTTTGTACCATGCATTGTACCGGTTGAAACTAATAACGTCCAAAAATTGTCCCGCTTTGTCCTCCTGCTCGGTATGAACAAAGAATTAAAAATGACCGAAAACAAGGGGTGCTAATTAATGATTTATCAATCTTATATGTACACCGATGAATCGGTCAATCAGGTGGATATTAAAATAGAAAAAAAATAAATGACCTGCACGCCTCGGGCAATTGCAATAGTTATGGGCCTCGTGGGATCGAGGGTGTGGGTATGTAGAGCGACTTGACGAAAGTATTCTTCAGCAGCATTCAGCTGTGTCCTTGGCTCGTTA
Source organism: Macrophya annulata (assembly GCA_963924015.1). NCBI lineage: Eukaryota > Metazoa > Arthropoda > Insecta > Hymenoptera > Tenthredinidae > Macrophya > Macrophya annulata. The sequence goes on from OZ001262.1 coordinate 4,649,811, forward strand.
GCTATGGACCACATAAGGACTGATGGTCTGTTTTTATCTCGTCTGATCAACTCAGAGAGTGATTCTTTGTGACGGTTCAGAAGGACTGGAGAAAAATTTTCCGTATCTACCGAGGGACACTCGTCAATGATGAGAAAGCCCAGTCTGTATATAGTGAAGAAATGATGTGAAGAAATGATTACAGGATGATCAAAATTTACGGGAAATTTAAATACTTTTAAAATAATCGTCTTAAACGCGAAATTTACAACGAAATTACTTACCTATCAGCCGCGTCAAGTACTTCATCGCTGTAAGGGTAGTGGCTAGTTCTGTAGGCATTGGCACCGACCCATTGAAGCAGTTCATAGTCCCTAGCGACAGTGACAAGATCGAGTCCGCGTCCCCTGATTGCCGAGTCTTCATGTCTCCCAAATCCTCTCAGATAAACAGGTTTTTCATTAAGAAGTACGCTTGTGTTTGTCCAAGTGATAGTTCGGATGCCAATCGGCAGCCGATAAACGTCAACAGGCTTCTCATTAGCCACGGAAAGGATTACTTCCAATGTGTAGAGATACCCGGGGTCCGGGCTCATGTCTCTAGCCCACCAAAGCTTCACAGAAGGTATTTTGAGCGTCCCTGACATACCCTCAAACGATTCTTCAGCCGCGATTATACCCTCCGCGTCTAGCAAAGTCACCACGCATTTTGGGACTTCACCTGGATTAAGACCCCCAGCTTCTATCGTGTATTTTACTATCCCTGTGTCTCCAATGAAGCTGGTTTTTATCGATATGTCCGCCACGTAGACCCTCGGCTTGGTGTGGAGAAGGACGGGTCTGAAATATTCCATGAAATAATTATTGGTAGCATTTTTCACTCTAAGAAACTACCGATGATCTTGATGAATAAATTGGCCAAGTTAATTCACCTGTGGATACCAGCGTAGTTAAAAAAATCGAAGGTGTAGCTCTGCTGATGGGTCATTCCTTCGTCTGTTACGATCTCAGTTACTTGACCTTGGGGTACGCTGGTTTGAAGTAAAGTATTATCGACAGCTACAGTGATCTGATTTTTTCCACCGCAGATTAAGCTGCTGGTTAATTCAGCCTCGAAGGGTAGATGCCCCATTTCATGATTCGTAACTAAGTTTCCGTTCAGCCACTAAAATTGATTCGGTAAGATTAACGTAAAAGAATATTTTGGAAAATGAAAATAGAGAGAGCGTCTGAATCTTACCACTTGGGCGAGGTAGTTTACAGATCCGAACCGTATGAAGACGCGTTTGTCCGCCCAAGAAGCCGGTGCGAAAAATGATCTTTGATACCAAACTGCACCTACGTGATCACGCAACTCATTTGACGTTGTGATATCGTTGTACGAAGATGGCACTGGCATTTTCAGAGGTTTACCTACCTGAATCGACAAAGCCAATTCATTGAAGAAAAGTTAGAAAATTGTGTATTCTTAATGGGAAAGAAATCGTTGAAGATTTTGTTGATTTTAATTCGCAATTATCCAAGTTTACAAACTCCAGGGCTTCTAATCGAATCGGGATTTTCCTCGCTTCCAGGACTCTACTGATCCTAAAAGCTTATATATTTTGAATTTTAAACTTACCCTCCCCAATTCACTAGCGAACCAAGCTTCTCTGTACCCTTTGAGGGCATCGCCAGAAGGTGAAACAAGAAAGTCCCACATTCCGTCGAGTGATTTGACCTGATAATCACATAAATAAATAAATATCCTGGGGTTTTATTCCCAAACGTTAGTATTTAGAACATTTTTTTTTTTATCGATCTACCTCACGAGATTCACTTTCCCGAGGGTACAGCATTCCCGGAAGTGGTGTATCTCGTCTTAGGACGTCCGGTGTTAGTCCAGGTACCGTTGGTGGATCAGATGCCGTTTTTGGCGATCGCCCAATATTCGATGTTCCATTTTGCGCGGCGATGACAGTCCCTAAAAGGACGAACAGGGTCGGCAATGCAGTGCCTGCACCTTGCTGTTAAAAACGCAAAGAAAGACTTTAAAGTTTAGAGAAAAGCGAAAGTAAAAAATATTTTGTTTTGTTTTTTGTTTCTATTAAACCTAAATGCGCATATAAAATAGTTTCACGTATCACATAATGTATGCGTTTTATTTTAATAAATGTGTCTACCTCAATTTGGTCGATTTCGTTGTCAAATATGCTCATCTTAAATTGTGCTTAGTATTTGATTAAAGTTGGTGTTTAATTGATAAAAAAAAAAAAATAACAAAACAAAAAAAAAAAAATTTAATTTACATGTTACGGTCGAGTAAAATTTTCTCTCCATATCAGCTCGTTGACGCGAGCCAACTGCCAGTTGCGAATTACAATTTATCTTTATTTACAGGCACTCGCTTGCTCATGACTACGTGGCGCAAAGCACAGCGTAGTACCGTACAATCAGCATTTACAAATCTCCTCAGTCCAGGGATTGTGGAGTTTTAAAGGTTCTCTTTTCACGTAATCAGTTATCACACCTTTATTGACGTCAGTCATACTTCTCGACTTTGGCGAAACTTATACACATCTAGGTAAGAGCGGGACAAAGTGGCCACCTCGGCTGAAAATCAGCCAAAAATTTTTTTCATGGAAAACGACTTTTTACAGTTTCCCGACATTCTTAAGACTGATAAGTTCGGAAAATCAATGAAAATAGTTCGTTAAAAAAATATAAGGGCGAGTGGGGCATAAGTGGCCACCTTGGCTGAAAATCGAGCGAAATTTTTATTTTGCTAGAAATTTACGATTTTTTACGGTTTATCGACCTTCCTCGGACCAAAATGTTCGGAAAATCAGTCAAAATTGTTCATTTGAAAAAGAAAAAAAAACAATTTTTATTTTCAATGCAAAGTTTTTTTTTTCGAAATTTTTAATCTTAAGAACATCGGGAAACTGTTAAAAGTCGTTTTCCAGAGAAAAGAAATTTTTGGCTGATTTTCAGCCGAGGTGGTCACTTTGCCTCGCTCTCCCCTATATATAGCGAAATTATTTTTTATTAATTAGTTTATTTTCTTTCCAAATTATAAATATTGTACGGGATAATGCATCTCGCAATCATTCCGCGTTTATCTTTTCATCGTTACAATCTTTTATCGCGGTTACTGTTATCAACGATATTCAATAATAATCAGAGTTATTATAATTCAAACTCAAGGTATGCAGAGAAAAATCCTAAAGGGAGGATAAGAAATTTTTATTTATAATATATTGCGGAATGCAAATCGGAAAAGATTCACGATTTTTATATTGTTAATTTATTTTATAGATATACGAATGCAAATGTAAATGTAAATAATCGTTTTTTGTTTTCATATTTTTTTTTCTTATTTTTGGAATAATTCATTTCGAATTTGGTGCTAAACGCGAAATAACTTGAACGTCTTTCACAAGAATATTTATCTTCTTTGCATAACTAATACCTTGACTAAAGCACGAATGCTGCTTTTAAAGGCAAGACGTACATACGTTCGGTTTTCCGATTAGGGATTATCTCAAAATAACGAATGGAATATAACGCTGTATTGAATACAGTTTTATCTTTCCCCACACGAGTAAAGTACAAAAGACATATATCTTTTATTATTATACACTTCACGTATTTATACCTAATCATAGAATATAGAGATATAAATTATAATTAACACGGTTTACTACCATTTCAAAACGTGTCGACAAACGCTAATGCATATTCCGTAATCAGTCATTATCATGATGTAATGTCAGTGACACCGAGCATAAAGGTTGCTAACTTCAATGTTTCAGACTTATACCAGCGCGGCGGTGATTTGTACATTTCTGCACGAAATCAACTCAGATTAGTGCGAAACGTGACAATTATAATGAGGAAAAGGAACACGTCACGGAATCGGGACGCGGTCAGATAACTGTGACAGATATCTATGTACATACATACATACACAACGTATGTAAATAATTCGGGCAGTAGGTAAATCAAAAATTTGAACAATAGTCAACGATTTGAGGAAATATGTTATGAACTATGTGTTTTTTTTTTTTTTCTCTTTTTTACATAAGTATTTACATATGTCTATGTATGTATAGTATCAATGTGAAAAATTGTGAACATTTGTAATTATTCATAAATTCAAATATGGGATAAAATAATTACTATCGTAAGACAGTTCATATATAAGTTTACGACTATAATCAATTTATCTCGAAAATTTTTTATCTACACTATTTTATTAATTGTTCTGTCCCTCGATTAATCTCTTTGGTTTTCTCATCAATTATATATACAAGTCTGATTAAACATTGATTGAAACTAGTTCGACGCGCTTTACCAGATAACAAGCGATTGAAATAGTTCTATAATAATAATGTATGTTGGTACATATACATACATACATACGTATATACAACCTACACATCGTCAGTTTGACAAAGGCAATTTATTATATTGTGCAAGTGTTACAGGAATGTAATTTTATGTTTTTTTTTTATTTTATTTTTTTATAATTAATTACGACGCTCAATGAAAGTTTTTTTCTTTCGTTTCCGTCGTTATGCTATTTTTTGTTTTCCTATTATGTTTTTTTGTTTTTCTTTGTTAGTATTTTTCGGTCTGAAAAATTTCACTCTCGGGTGCTAATAGGTTCCTACATAATAATTAGGTATATGTCTCATAACTACGCGAAGGGACAAACGATCGGAAACGGAGACGAGGGCGCGAGGCCAGGAAGTTCAGATTGGCCCAAATAAGCCCACGTATTGCCGACCGACAAGCGCGAAACGGTTACAGACGGCGCTATCGCAAAACCATTTTTCTTAGACAGAAAATGGAAGACAAAAAAAAGAAAAAAGAAAATCCAATACAAAAAAAAAACGAAACAATAAAAAATAAAAATAGTATAAATAGGGAAGAGTATTTTCGTTAATCAAATGGACGTCGAAACAGGTGACACACAATGTTGAATAAAAAAAGGCCACAAATGAGATAAAAACAATAACAACAAAAAATCCCAGAAAGATTGAAAAGATTGTAAAAATGATTAGAGAGAAAGAAAAAAAAAAAAAATTGAGACAGGAATTTTAGGGGTAAAAAAACTGCACGCGATATGCCCCCCCCCCCCCCCCCCCCCCCCTGATCACCTACCACTCCGTTGAAGAACATCAGCCTTGATTTTGTTTTCGGAATTAATATTCTTGATGTATATATGCGGTTGAAGATCACAAAACTCAACTAAATTTGTATAACACGTTAATATATTTTTTAATTCATTTATTTATTAACGACACTTCGACGTAGCTCCTATACCTAACAACCCTTTAATTTCTTCTTCAAATAACCGAAAGAAGGCGAAAAAAAATAAAAAATTAAACTATTTTTTCTAATTTAATTTAAAAGAAATAACAAAAAAAAAAAAAAAACCAAAAAGATCTCCGGAAATCATCCCTTATCTTCACGACGAGTCAGCGAGAGATAAATAAATGCAAATGAAAGAACAGATATACTTTATGTATACATATGTATGTTTATATAGTGTCGTACGTGCCGGAAAGGACGAAGAGGTGTTGATCAGAAGATAGTCCGATGACTCGAATGAATATATAACGAGAAAAAATGAAGGAAATAAATTTTACGGTTGTATTTGCGTCTTGTATACAACCCCGAACCGAACCGAAATGAAAAATAGGAATTTATGATAGCTGACAGAGGGATATTCCGAGTAAAGAACCGGAGGTGCGATCGCGTAGAGCTGCCTGACCGTACTGTTGGTGTCTGTCTACAGGCAACAACCACGTTGTATCGTAACTACTTATGTATACTAAGTGTATATAGTAGATACGTATAAGAGAAGTTGAATCTCTCGATTTGTGACCTTCCCCGAACGATTAACTATCGTATATTATTATTATTATTATTATTATTTTAAAGAAATTTTTAACTACAACTTTTTTATTCTTTACAATTTAATTATCAGACGATGAGTCAAGGCTGCACGGTAGTGCTGAAGTTCATTTTATGCAAAATACCTGATCTTCATAACAAAAATTTATCTATGAGAAAAAAATTTATTTTTTTATATTCATTACTTTTTCATATTTCGTATAAATTATTCATAATTTATTATACGTGTAAATAATATAATATAAAAAAAAATTTTTTTTTGTTTACAGAAATTCAGGTAGCTAAAAACTTTGTAGATATCTTTTAGGAGAGTGGGTTTAATGAAGCGTGATGCATTTGGTTTAAGAAAGGTAAACATATATTATTTCGAGTAAATGTGTATATGGTAGAGAAAATTCGATACGGTTATATTCGAGATATAAATCAACCAGCTCATATCCCTTTTTCTAGAAAACAATTTACCCCCAGGTAAGTGGTCGCATGAGGGAACAGCCAAATAAAATTCAACCCTATAATAAAATTTCAGAATTTTACGTGCCCTTCTCAGTCCCACAACGACGTGTTTGAATGTTCTTCTCTTTTCAAAAACAGCCAAGTCCTACGTAAAATTTTGCCAGGAATAATATTTGCAGAGGATGAATAAAAGAATACAGAAATTCGTATATTTGTAAAATTCTTAATAATTTTTACTTGACGATTAACGATATAAAATCAACGTATTAGAATATTGAAAATAAATAGGTACGAGACACGAAGAAAAATCCTTCGGACCCTGAGCCCGAAAGTAGAAAAAAATAACTAAAAAACCATGAACTATATATATTAATATCCATACTAACTCAAAGTTCAAATAATCGCGATTAGCAAAATACATGCTAATTGTAAAAAAAAAAAAAAAAAAACTTTACTTGTGACCTCGATAACTCGATCTAATAATATAATTAAATTTATAATAAGTATTTTATTTTCAACTCTACTTACGACGCTATGTACATAACTATATACGTATGTACAGTATTGTATTTTGGCACGCCTAAAGCCTAAATTTCTACCCTTGATGAACTTTAGTGCCCGGCTGTACATATTGATACAAGTGTAACATTGGTAGTTAGAAATTGCCACCCGTGTACGATAACTAAGATGAAAACAAAAAAAAATAAATAAATAACAGAAAAAAAAAAACTAGAAATACCTCGGAGTTATTTGCATTTGGCATATATATCGGGGTATTATATATAGATTTTATGTGTATGTATGTCAATGCGCTTTTGGTTTTACTCAATTTCACAATTTCTATACTCGTCAACGAGGCTGGATCAACATTTATCCGCACGGTATTATTTCAATTTGTGTTTAACTCCACTCAGGTAAAAAGCATATAGTTTATGAAATCGGAGATATCTCATGGGGTAGATATACATATATAATCACAAAATTATTTCAAAAATTGTTTATCCGGTTTATTGGCAAATTTATATACACATCATTATTATATTCTCTTTGCAATATATAATAATATGAATTTTTTAACTTCTATAATGTATTATAATGTACAAGATATATCTATCTATAAGATCTTACATACATACTTTCGCGCCTATGGCAATGACCGTTTATCTCAGCCTTGAGTCAAACGATATTATTGAAATTCCAAAAGTATCAAATATTTGATCGCACGTACGTCAGATTAACATACTAACGATCCAATCATTATCTAAACGAGTCTAGGTGAAGTGAGGTTGATGACCGACCAACATCTGATAACGAGGCTATTATAGAGCTCATCCACACTGTTATACTACACGTATACAAAGTCGTTTCACGTTCTTTGTTAAATTTACCTGCAGCAACTGCAGTTTCAAGAAATTAACAAATAAATAAAAAATCAGACACGTGATGAGTGTTCTCAAAAACACATGTAATGTATAATTACTAAAGTAATGAATTGTTTTTTTTTTTTTTTACTACTTGTTTCTGTTAATAAACTTTGGAATCGCATTCCGGATGTATATAAGGTATAGTTTATTTATGTATATCGCGTCTTATAAGGCAATCAAGTGATTTCTGCACGTTTCACCTTTAGACCGATAGTGTAGATACTGACCAATTCTTTAATTCTGTAAGCATTTATGATGCAGGTGTGCGAAAATCAGGTTTTCTTTGTTCGAGAAGAGTATACATATATATGTATAACATACATGATACTAAACGTCGAGCTTCACCTCTTTTTACCTATAGATACAGGTATAGGTATATGTAGAATTAAACACGATTTGCCAATGGCCACTTTATAGGATAATATAAACAGCGTGTGGAAAGCCTTGACTTTGCTATAAAAACAATTCCGTATCATCTCTCGAACGAACGTCTATATACATATATATCTATACATCGTGCCATGCCACGTATGTACATACATACGTCGGGCTATTGACCGATTACTTTTTTTTTCTATTCGAAGGATAAGTCAGCAAAAAAAATAAAAAATAAAAACCAAAAATCCTAACCGTTCAACAAGTAACCGTCCTCCTCACCTCTCTTTGTCTAATTAACATAAATTTTACCGCCCAAAAAAAATTCATTCGAAATTTCAAATCATTTTGTCGACAGATAGCGGCGCGTCATATGTTTCCAGAAGTAACATAACCCCCGGTTTTTCGGTCGATAATAAAGCTTCCCGGTTATCGACACGAATAATTCGATCGATAAAGAAGGGAGTGAAATAGTTTTTTTTTTCTTGGGATGAACGGGGGGGGGGGGGGGGATAACACGTTTATCGATTGATTCAATACAATCAATCGATTATTGAAAATGATTTGAATTTAAAAGAAATATAGACTGAGATTATATAGAGTCAATAAATGTACATACATATGTATGTATAATAGATGTATCTCATACACGTTATGTATATGTATAATAGTATATATATATATTCCAGCGATTGTGAATTGGTAGTTTTAATTCAAGTTAATTGAGAAAAAGGCAATTGACCCTAGGTTGAACGTAATTGCGGTCACCACCCCTCGAAACAATCAGTAACTTCCGGTGCGTCGCGACTGTCTCTGAATCATTTGATACTTGCACCGTATGGTCACGACGTCCGTTCGACTTGTCGCATTTTCTTTTATTTATTTATTTATTTATTTATTTATTTATTTATTTATTCAAGTTTTGTTTTTAATTTTTGTTTTTCTTTGTTTGTTGTATTTTTTTAATTTTTTTTATTTCTATTTATTGTTTCCAGCACAAGCTGTGTATTACAGAATCATGATCCGCTGAGATAACAGAATAAAAATTAAATAAATAAATAAGATAAAATAAAACAAACAAATAAACAAAAACAAGTAGAAAAAAAAAAACCTTTTCCGTTATATTGCTCACTACTTATCATATCCTTTAACGAAAGTTTTTTGCATCATTTATTGTTATCGTCTCGTTTAAAAAATAAAAAAAAAGAAAATAAAAATAAACCAAAAAAGAAAACAACAAAAAGTCAATTAAATAGTACAAAATAAAGGAAATAATGTCTTTAGGGTATATATTTATGTGTACATATACGATCTATATATCTACTTCATACCTTAACGGAATTTTTTATTTTCGTCTCACGTCGACGAAAATGAACGGCAAAAAATAAATAAATAAATAAATAAAAACATAAAAAAAACTGCGAACTATGTATGAAAAATATATTGACAACGTGTCTACGTATTTATGTATATAAATATACATGTATACGTTTATAGTAAAAGAATAAACGGCGTTGCATGTCCGGCTGCCGCCTACACTTGCCGGTCCAGAGCAGGATGAGTCCGTCGTTTAGTATCGGAGTCAAAGCGAAAGGTTCTTATCGCGGAGGGAAACGGCTGGTCAATGCACCATGCAACCAGCTTATCGACCATTGTCGCGGTGTTTTAATAGCGCCAGCCGCGCCTCTCTTCTATATGAGACAGCATAGCTAAACTGCCGCAGTAAAGTGTCGATCTAACCCCCCCAACCCATGTATGTACTCGCATGTATGTATACATACATACATACACACCTCATCGCATTTCACTTTTATTTTATTTTGTTTCCAATTTTACTTTACTTTACTTTACTTTATCTCTACTCTGTTTATATTATACATAAATGAGACAAAGATATATAGGTACAATATTTATGTGTACATATAGAAATATAAAAATTTTAACAGGTTGCAAATCGGTTTTACTTTTTTGTATAGGAATCGTAAGAATGAACCCCCACGTTATTTATTTAATTCAACTTCTTTTCCATCCCTTCATTCCCCGATTGATTTACACCCGAATAACTTCCCAGCTCGCCTTCGAAAAACCAATTCCTTCGATCCTTTTACCCTGCAGACCACTCGCTGCTCTCCTATATGTATATACGTATGTACATACATACATACATGCATATACACACAAAGTTCTTTACCTACTATATAGGAATTCCTGATTCATCCTGGGGCATTAATTATAGGTACCCACCTACGCCAATTGTTTATTCGAAACTCTGTTCGATAACCGAAGAGATAATAAATCCAACGCGCGTTTTCAAGACGTGGAGAAACTACCTGCACGTATTTATACCGTACGGATATAACACAATTTTTAATTTATTGTTTCTATTTGTTTTTATTAAAAATTTGGACTAAATAGTTCTCTTTTGTACCGTTTATATTATAAATAGTATATTTCGTACACATGTAAGTTGCGTAATAAGTATATAGGACATGCGTAATATCGTATAATATAGAATATTGCTCGTGTCGTTACTCTGTAAACATAAATAAATTTTTTAATATTTTTGCTTTGCATTTTTCTTCCCCGTGTCATATATGGGACCTCTATATACTCAGTTCGCTTTGTTGTATTTATACTACATAATTATAATAACTGTATCACATTAATTGCATATGCTGCAGTGTATCGTGTATCTCCTTGTAATAATATTGAAACAAATTTTTATTGATTAATCAAAAAAAAAAAAAAAAAACAAAACATAAGAAAAAATTAAATGAAACGAATTATCGTTAATAAAACGTAAAGACAATATACATATAACATATAATAGATATCATACACATAAACATTTACAGATATATGGTATATATGTATATTGTATATTATATGCAAGGATAAACCTCCGGCTCTCTCGGTCAATCATTCTTGTATTGATTAACGAGGGTACCCAAAGTTCCCCCCTCGGTACGGCTTTACTATTTTGTCAATACATCTCACTGCCTCCGATTGTCTCGGTGTAATAAAATATCGTTATATCTATATAGCCAGTATGTACTTATATACGTGCGGGATATACAAACCGCAGATTATAAGGGCGCCAGCTTTATTATTTCCCATAATTGAGTTCGGGGGCAGGGTGGAATATACATTAATTAAAACATAACAACCGTGTCTAAACTTGCTCATTTTATTCAACATTAATTTACAATCATTTATTTTTGTTTGTTATTTTTTTTCTCAAACGTTATTACAAATATCGAGAAAAAAATTCGCATGTAGGTATGTACATACATAAATTTCCTAGACTTATAATTTAACATCGATACATATTTCTATGTATACCGAAAAAATTGATAAACAAGGGATACCACTCGGGTTATCGTTATTTCTAAATAAAATAATTTTATCCCTTTATTCTTCAGTTATAATAAATACCAAAAATTTTATTTGACTAATTTGGTGTGGATTGACACACCTTCGTTGTCTCAGGGTTCGTAATCTCGACAATAGCCGTATTTAAAGCCTCAACAAATATATATATGTATGTATGTATGCACAAAAATTTCTTTGTATAATATACGCGTGTATAATAAAGTAAGAGTTAAAACTCAGAACTCCGCGACTCGTATGTCTAAACTCAGTACTCAAAGTCTCTATCTTATACGGCAACCCCAAAAATGTATATTCGGCCCTCGTACATACATACGTTCGTGTATATATTTGTGTCCATGTTAGTGCCTGGTGGGTCGTTTGATTCACCCGGCTAGATGATAGAAGAAGCTGTAAGTGCGAGAGAGACGGGAACGAGACTCGAGAGCCTTTAGAAGCTCGATGCTTGGAGAAAGGGAAGAGACAAACGGCAGTCGCTCGGCACGCGGCGTACCGAACGCACGGGGTTTCTGAACGTGCTTAATTTACAACGAACAATAATCGCTCTACCTACTGCATATAAACATAATAATAACAACATAACATAACATTTACATGAAGAAACAAAAAAAAAAAGAAAAAAACAAATACACTACCGGGGACAATCGCTGTTTTATTTTTAATTAAAATCACCTCAGAATTACACAAGTGAAAGAAAATAATAAAACAAAACAATAATAAACAAGTAAACATCGATACACAAACAATTATCATAATATAAACAAAATAGGGAAATCGCGCATTGCATAAACACGATACGTTAAAGACTTAACTACTATAATGAAACAAGTGCCTATCGAGAGCGCCCTTAACCATATGACACATGTTAACCGACTGACAGCTTATAAGATATATAATAACGGATATAACAGTGTGTCTCGTGTAGAGTCGCGTTGCCGAGTATAATTTATGAGTTTCATTCAAAATTTATAGAATAATTATAAAACCGCGATCGAGTTGTTATTGTTTTTCTATTTGTCATACTAAAACGTATTAAATATAAAAGGCATTAAAATTCGAATCAGAAATCTATGAATTACGATGTTTAGACTCGTCTGTCTTTATACTCTACTTAACGTGGTTAATAAAATTGTGTAACGTAACGTAACTTGAAGGTAACGTGATGTGACGTATTCTACCCACGGGGAAACTCTACGTTAGTACATTTAAAAGCCATCTAAAAACGGCCCATTTACAATACCTATTCACCAACTCCTTTACATACTCCCTCTCTCTCTCTCTCTCTCTCTTTCTGTCTGCCTACACACAACCGAACGATTATAAAGGCCGTCGAGTAGATCGCGAGGACTTTATGTATACCTGTAACCGGTGCAATATATAAAATTATACGTGGGTCACACGTGGTATAACAACAAAAGCTTACTTAATTAAGTAACAGTAAACAAAAATTATCCGGTTTAAATACGTATATTAAATATATTGAAGTGTGTATGTATAATATATACGTAGGAGAGTCAATGCCCCGTTGATATTTATTATATATACAACTAATATACTTACAACTTACGGTGAAAGGAGACGTTTTAAATATGAAATTATTATCGAGCGTAGTTAAACGGAGACGAAAAAATGTAACTATTTTATTAAACTATAATATATAAACTAAAAATGAATAAAAATTATTTTTAATTTGATATATATATATATAAATATTATTGTTAACGGTATATTAACTGCTTATCACGGAACATTATAAACTCGAGTACGTTAAAAAACGAGCTGAAGACAGTATATTCAAGCGATGTAGTACGGTCCCTGCACAGTGGGTCAGGAATCGTAATAACACAACGGTATGCAGGTATGTATATGTAAGTATGTACATCTCAGCTTTAAGTACACATATTATATCATATATACGGTTTTAAAACATCAACGGATATAATATTCATGTTATACTCATTTAACGATTAAATTATTATTGTAAAGACTATAAAAATTAAATTAACACTTTCATCTGATCGAAATCTAACATCTTTTTTACATATGTATATTTTATAATTAGGCTATTAGAATTGTTAAACCGATAAATCTACGATGTAACAATTTATATCTCTCTTCTCTCTCTCGCCTACTCCTTTTTCTTTCTTTTTTTTTTTTTTTTTCAAAATTAGTTCTCATTAGAAGTCTGCGACAAAATGAAAAGACAAAGTTTGGGCAGTGATTTAACATTCCTCGCTGTACCCGAGCTGGTATGTATTCCGTTGGTATTTAATTAGTAAAGCTATTGAGTAACTATAAGAGGTGTTTCAGGTATATAGAAATCTTTGTATATAATCTTTTACATAGGTATAGGTACATAGTCTGATGGTAAGAGTTGTTACAGGCGATTGAGGGATCGGAGATAAGGTATAGGTATAAAATACATACTTATAGAAAGTTTTTCATTTTCATATTTATTATCGGTATTTTATTGATAAGATATTCATTTTATCTGTTTTTATTTTTAATTTTTATAAATATCGAAAGAGAAAACTATCTAGTACTATAAATCATTGTAATTCTTGTCAGATTCGGGATGAGTAAGTAAAGATTAACAATAATAGTTAAATCCCATCGGGGTTCGTTCGTGGCATACGACTGCGGCTGCACGTTCACTGTTACGTTTATTGAGATAACGCGCGTGTGCTTAACGACTATTCTAAGTACTCTAACTTCTATAATATCGCACAGCGGGTAGAGGCTTGAGTTTCATACTAATCTATAACCGCTACGAGATTTGATGATCGATCTTCCTTCTTTTTTTTATTATTATTATTATTATTCTTATAATTTTTTTTTCCTTTCTTTTTCTTTCTTTTAACGGGTTTTTATCTCGTTTCTCGGGCGGAGATTCAGGAAGTGCGAACCAAGGCTATTATTATTACAATAATTTACGAGCAGTGGATGTTTCGGAAAGAATTATTAGTTTTCTTTTTATTTCATTTTCATTATCTTCTTTTATTGTTTTATTTTTATTTGTTTTTTTTTACATTCGAAAATCTACCGTCAGTCTTTATTAACTCGAAAAATAGAATAGCCAGTATTTGATAATCATCGTATATCGTAGCTTATTATCTCATCTATTAGCTGTTGACTTTATCAGAAAAAATAATTTTCCTAAGAAAATTGGAAAATTTTTAAATAAAGGATTTATTGCTAGTGATTAAAAAAATTATCATACTGGACAACAGAAAATATAGTTTCTTCATGTGTCTATCTCTGATAACCGCATAAAACATTCTTAAGACAAATTTTTTATTTAAACCATTAAGAATATTCGGCTGAAAACTTAATGGAAACTTCAAAACGAGACACCCTGTATACTAGACAATGTGGCTCGTATCTGTTTTTTTTTTTTTTTTTTGTCACTATTATATATCGTATTTCACGTTTCATCGAAATTCTATATAAATTCTATCACTAAATCAGAGTTAGTACCAAGTCTCTCGTTCTCGATGGTCTCAAAAGTATCGTATATATTTCTGCAAAGAATATTATTGCCAAAAGATTGAAAAGTAAAGGAAAAAAATTAAAGAAAATCGATATACCCATAATGGCTATCGCTGTCGAAATCGCTTCTTTACAGCATTCTAAAATAGTAAAAAAAGACCCAAAAAAAAAATAAGAACCGGTCGATTTAGCGTGGAAATGCCCCATGTGTGTACACTTATATGTATATATATATATGTATGTATATACCCTATACCTATTCATTCCCCGGTGTGGAAAAACGGTGCGGTGCGGTAAATTTTTCACCCGTTAAATAATTACTGAATAAAATTTAGAATTAAATATATGTATATGTATATATATACATATATAAAGTAAAAGAGAGTAAAAGTTAATCGTCCGTGCGATCGAGGGGGTCAGCTGTAAGATATACTGAATGAATGAATCAATGAATGAATTACCGCAAATGTATATAAGTGTATGTAAGCATGCGTGTATATTTATTATTATTAATATTATCATTTTATTTACGTCAATTCAGAATAATTAGTAATTGTGTATGTGATTAGGATTAGGATTAGGATTAGGTATAGTCTTTCTCCGAGGCAGAAACTACATATATTTTTGCAATTATTTTCCTAAATTCTTTGCAAAAAAAAAAAAAAAAAATTACCTGCACTTTTTGTATCTTGTAATTTTTATTTATAAGTTTTACAGTTTAGAGGTGAAATATTGTTAAAAGTTCAAAAAATCTTTATAACTTGATTCAGTCATGAATATCATGAAAAATTTGGTTTCTGACGAAAAAAAATGTTTTGTACAAAAAGTCGTGTGACATTTCAAGTAGAAAAAAATTGGGTAAGGAAAAAAAAAATATAAGTTTCTATTTACAAAAATTAAAGTTGACCTTCTCTCGGTCTAATTGGCGTCTTTATCTAATGAAAATTATGCCGTATCGTGTTTTTTCTCCTTCGATATCCTACAAGTTTTATCCAAAGAATTTTTTTCGTATTATGATCAGTTTTCAAGATATCGGCATGTGATAAGATTAAAATTAATCCCCCGGTATAATCGATACAAGTAAAAAATATATACGTGTATCACGACGGGTGATTTCCAAACGAGTCATTGAATTTCATTGAATTCCAAGATCCCGTTGCATTATGTTGTCTTTGAATATTTTTTTCTTCATTTTATTTATTTATTTATTTTTTTTTTTCTCACTTGACGTGGTGTTTTTTCCTATTTGTATTTTTTTTTTTTTTCTTTTCTTCATTTCGAAGTATTTTCTAGAGACATGGTTTTGCTGTTATTTTCTTCAATTGAAGATACATATAATACCTCATATATTATTTTTTTGCGGTCGTTTTCTTCCTTAACTGCGTCAATGTGCGAATCATTTTCTTCGACCGTAAAGAATGACTCGGACTCCGGATACTTGGGATAAATTTCCAGTATAATACGTAAACACGTGTATATACTCACACAATATATATATACATATATATGTATACCTTCTTGTAGATGCAGCTTCCGGAGGGGAGGTTAAAAGTAATAAAATAGGGAAAGAAGATCGGCTGATAATAAAAATTGATCCATATATGTAAAACGTACATACGTAATGAATAATTATCTATCCTTATCTTGTCTGGACAGAGATTGCAATTACATATATGTATATAAAATATAAATGACATGAGAAAGCAGAGGACTAAAATAAACGAATAAAATTATTTTAATTAATTAATTTTTTTAATTCTTATCTACATCTAGCCGTATGTGCGAATTTAAGATAAAAGTAACTAGGAAGTGACGAATTTGGGCGTGTTATAATATTGTATATCCGCATCAGTTGATCATGGGAAATAACGAAAGAGAGAGAGAGAGAGTGAAAATAGGAAGAAAGGTTTAGGGTAGGGATATGTATGTATACGTATATATATACATACATATATAACTGCGAATGAATCTTAAACAAATGTATTCCGGGATACGTGTTCAAAGTTGTATATTATAGGTATACATTATATATATATGTATACATATATGTGTATATATATATATATATATATATATATATATATATATATATAGTACGTGTGTAAATCAGTATATGTGATTTAAAGAAGAACATTAAATGATTTTCTGTTGCAGTGGGAAAGAACACGCCATAACCACAGGAACCGTGAACGTTGGTCAGTGTTAACTGCCGCGGCGAGGTGACGACTAGGCGTTATAAGACAGTGGCTATATTACAGTGGTTCAATTAGACTACCGTGTGATATTATACTATAACGTTAAAGACATATTACAGTGTGAATTTAAGTTTCTTATATTCATTTTTATTTTATTTTTTATTTTTGAATTTTTTTTTTTCCTTTTTTCCTTTTTTTCGTTTCTCGACGATTCAAAGTTTCTTTTTTGTTTAATTAAAGAAAATTTTTTTTTTTTTTTCTGCTTTTTGTCTTGTTCGTTATTTTTATCGATCCGTCGTGATATTTTTCCACGTTTAATAATTATATTGATAGTAAAGAATTAAAAAACAAATAAATAAATAAATAAATAATTATCACGTACTGCGATTTTTTGTCTCATTGAGAATATAAAACGCTGTATGTGAAATAAATTAAATAAATAAATAAATGATGAATTAATTCATTAGTTAATTAATTTAACAAAAAAAAGTGATAATTAATCGTAATATTATTTAGTTAATTAAAAAAGAAAACAAAATAAATAATAATAATAATTGTTATTATTATTATTATTATTATTCATCGTCGTACGTGAAAAAGTTATAATTAATTCCAATGAAAATGTATACCTACGTGAATAATATCATCGTGATAATCACGTTACAAGTGATTACGTTTTCTTCAGGAGCTCCTACTCATGGTGCATTATATGCCGACGACAGCGTGGTGAGTTTAATTATTATACCTATACGTTCATTCAATAATCTTATTATGTACTTATATGTTGCGTATAATCATTTTATAATTTCTTATTTTTTACTTGATTTTACCTATAAGAAAATGATATAATACCTAGTGATATCCAAAATACACGTAAAGATATTATTTATTTCGATATACGATCACGAAACTCCTCCAGTTCGCCTCGCCCTTTCTATTATACCAGTCAGCTGTCTCTTCCGTCTCTATTTATCTCCTTGTCAAACCCGAAAAGCGTTACGTGTTCACGTTATTAAACGACTTTTCACGTTTTACTTTATTTTTTTTTTTTGAATTATCGATCCCTCAGTGAGAAACAAAAAATTTTTGATGTTTTTTTTTTTGTTGATTATTTAGAAAGTTAAAAAAAAAATGATTATTCGGTGAAAAATTTTGAGGATTAAATTATTCATCTCGCCGAAATATATACCTAATTAATTATGTTTATTTTAACTTTTTAACGAGGTGATTAATTTTTATTAGATTATGAAATTTCTAAAATCAATTAAAACTACCTAATGGACACAGTCGGACATCAATGGTATCGGATTTTTATTTTTTGTTTTCTAGCTGCGATAAGGAAAATTAATTAATATTTATACGATTTATTAGCTGATTCTGCTATGATCAACTCCAAACGTATTTCGTCCTAATCCCTAATCTAAATATCTTATATCCAATCAGTTTTGAAGTATGTAACTAATTAAATTTGGCTTTCTTAAATATCATATAATTTTATTGTCACGTAGAATTTGACTCATATGATTAATTGCGGTTTAATTAAACAATAAAAAATCGTGAAGAAATTGATTGAAAATCTTGATAAAAGTTTTCCTTCAAGATTTTTTCGATCTTTGTGTGTGTGTGTATGTTTTAACCGCTTATCGATTTAAAAATTAGTGTAATGCGGTTTTGAAGGGGGGAAAAAAAATTAATGTATGAATTATTATTAATGATTATATATTTTTATATATAAATTACTGAATCTCGCTGCAGTATAATTTTTTGTTTTTACATGTAAAGAAAAATTTTCAAACTTAAAGTATTATCTATATTATAATATAATTTATACGGACGTTGAAGAACTTTTTGCGGTTATTGCGGTTAAATGCATCGTACAATTTCTGATACTGCTGTTGCTGTTATACCTACTGCTGTCGTAATAGTAAAAAATAATGGCTTCGGGGGATAGAAAAGATCGGATTTCCGTGCCAGTAGAAAATTTCAATTCACAATTTGATTGGCGAGTTTAAAAATGATTTTCGTTATTACGAATCAGCAAGAGGAAAAAAAAAATCAAAAAATCTTTTCGTATCATTTTTTTTTTTTTTTTTTTAAATTAACATGTGTATATAATTTTATTGTAAAATTATTGTAACCTCATTTTATTATTTTTTTATTTTTTTTTCCTCTTATTATGAATTTCATGGAATTTTATTACATCTGCATTTCTTTTTTTTTATCTTTTTCATCTAAACCGCGTATTTCCGATCTAGTTTATATCAATTTTTTTTTTCTTTCCCCTCTTCTTTTCTTTCTTTTCTGTTATATTTCAGATATTCTTGAAAAAAAAGTGTCCGGTAGGTATTTATGTGATTTGTACATAAGTATATAGGTATACGTGTATGTACATCGTTTATTCCACTTATTTCGACATTTATTTATATTTTTTTATTTTTTTCCATACACGTTTACCTTGCGCTCTCTCGTTTCTCCTTTTCTCATTGTCCCAGTCTTAACGTACAGACCTGGATCCAGCTTTCGATTCCCAATCAGGACATCAATATAAAATATCGATAGATTTTTCTTTGTTTTACAATAATTTGACGGAATTGGTGACGATAATAGAAAATAAAATAAAAAATAAGATAAGATAAAAAGATGAAAAAAAAACGGAAATTAAAGGATGAAAATAAAACTGATCCAAATTTTTTTTTTTTCTGTTTATTTTTAGTGTAAAAATAAATATAAAGAAATTTGACTTTTTTTTTGTTTTGTTTTTCAAAACTGTTGTATAACATATTACGCATATATATATTTGTAAAATAATAGAGAAACTATGTTTTACCACCTTGAATGTAATTAGCGCTTTTAGAGTCAGACTTTACAGCAGACTGTTCGTTCGTCCATGTAATATATAATAATTTTAGTGTTAATGTAAACTAATATTGCGTATATATTTTAGTAACCGAGTTTGATACTTGAAATAGTTAGAAAAAAAAAAAAAAAAAACTAGAATATAAAATAATGAAAAACAACAAATAGAACAAAAAAATTTTTTGAAAATGGAAAAACAAAAATGAAGACAAATATATGTCCGGATATTATCGACGAAAAACTAAATACATATTTTATTCCCGTTTTACTACCGTGCACATAGAAATAGATTTTTACTATATATATATATATATATATATATATATATATATATATATATATATATATATATATATATATATATATATATATATATATATATATATATATATATATATATATATATATATATATATATATATATATATATATATATATATATATATATATATATATATATATATATATTATGTATATACACCTATATACGTAGGTACCTAGCTCCTATGTCACGGCCTCGAATGAATCACTCCTTATACATATGTTTCATATATGTATATATATATATGTATATAATATATATATACTTACCTAATGTACCTAGTCACGTAGATGTACTATACATATCACACGTATGTAAAATGCACATAGGTAAAGCACGTATAGGGTAAGCTAGAGAAGGCCACCTATACAACGGCGAATTACAGAGGGAGAAAAAAAAACTAACCATATAACGTACGGTTTAACCTTCTGCCTCTATTCCTCCTCTGACGAGGCCTATCGTGCTCCCCGAATCACATTTACGTCTATAATAGATATACGAGTTTTTAAACACGTGTCTGAATAAATAAAAAAGTATGTAGGTACGTGATAATGCGATTTTTATTTTTTTGAAAATTATTTTTCTTTTTGGCTTTTTTTTTTTTATAAAAAAATTAAGAGAAAAATGAAAAAAAAATTTGAACGTGTTAACGTCTTTAACTTTTACGGTAGTTGGTATTCATATTACGAATCATCAGACTCCCTCGTCTCTCACCCCTGTAACCTCATCCACCTCCCATCCATTAAACGCCCAGTTAAAGGCCGCCGAATTAACGCACTACTGCAAGCAGCAGGCGTAGGTAGACAACACCGTATACAAGCTGCCACACATCGAAGCTATACACCCGGCGCCTCGCGCCCAGACGCTCGTTGAGTCATCCACTCCTATCGTTCATCTCTCTCTCTCTCTCTCTCTCTCTCTGTTTCGTTATCCTTTTCGCTTTTTAGAGAACCGGGGCGAAAGTGAGAGACAGAGAGAGAGAGAGTGGAAGAGACAGGGACAGGGAATCAAGAGAGCGTCGAGACGGCGGCAACGGCTACTGGACCGCGATCATCAACGTCGAAATAAATCAACCGATAGAACTATACGGAGGGAGACAATTCTACATACATAATACGTACATATACATACATACATAACTATAAAAAAAAAAATTGCAATGCATAGCGAAATTATACGAATTTATTTATTTATCGTTTTTATTATTTTTACTTATTTCGCATATATAACACTCATGTATTTTTTTTTGGTTTTTTGATTTTTTTTTTTTTAACGTACGAGAGATTAAATTAAATTCAACAAGTATTTATACCTGTGGGGTATATGTATATGCAATTTATTTTTTAATTTTGAAAATTTTTTCACGCCTCGTTTGAACTTTCTTTATGCCGATGATCAGCTGCTTACATGAATATAGGCGATGGGTTTTCTTACAAGAGAAGAATTTACTTATACTATATACCTATACGTATATATACGATACGATAATGTACGATATGTTGTTCACTGACCTTACGCCGCGTAAACCGATGGGGTAAAAGCATAATCGTATTATCCATTGGTGTAGTAAAGTGAGAGATACCATCGCCCATATATACGAACACACATATCATACCCCCCCAATCCAACCCTCTCACTCTCTACGTAACTTTTTTTTTTTTTTGTTTTCTTAAGATTTATGGTTAAAAGATGTTTTGAGATCGTTGTCGCATGCTCAGAACAGCTCACCCCGATAGTTTAACTGTTTAGTTATCCCATATACATATATACCCATGTAACAAATCTTTGATAAAAATTTGTATAATAATCACCAAGGAAAACTTACTTATTACTAACTTTACTTATAATCCCGTTCCTACATTATTTTACCACTTTACTACTTTAATAATATTATATTTAAAGAATTTGTTCATTATTGGGATTCCTGAAATTTGATATATATATATATATATACATATATATAAAATAAATCGGTTTATTTTTACAATATTCTACAGTCTATTTTTTTGTTTAATTTTTTATTTTAATAATCATGTTAAAAATCATACATAATACGTCAATACATATAATAGAATAAAATTATAATATATTATAGATTCTCTGTGTGATTTTTTTTTCTCTTTTTTTTTTTATTTTGTTTTTTTTTTTTTTGTCTCATACGGGTGTAAGAAGTATAAAGTATAAGGCGATTGTAATAAATAATCTAGGTACAGAAAATTGAGTGAAAAAAAAATTAAATAAAAAAAAAAAAATCTTAAAAAAAATAAATAAAAAAGTAAATGAAAATTGACAAAAGAAAAAGAAAAAGTAAGAAAGTGTGTATATGGCTATAAAGGTACTTACTATATAAACCGTGGTTGACATACAGACAGACAGACAGACAGACAGACAATTTTTGATCGTCATGTCGGCTATGTAAGGAAGCGTTTCTGGAACCGTATTCATAATTCATAAGTTTCGTAGATATATACTCACTCGTAGTGTGGAAAGAATGTCGGTCGCGTGTTCTTTATGTTTTTTTTTTAGTTTTTTTTTTTTTTAGTTTTTTCTCATTTTTTATTTTTTTATTTTATTTTATTTTTTTTTTCACTGTACGTATTGCGTGTGGTTCGTATGTATACTGTGAAGCTCGATTCGTGATGCGTGGCGCCTATGAGGGCGACTCGAGGATTACGTCATCGTCGGCCATGTTAAAAAAACAGAAGAAAACAAAAAAAAAAAAAAAACAGAAACAAAAATGAATTTTACACGGATTTGAAAAGAGAGAAACTAGAAAAAAAAGGGAGATTAAAAAAAAAAATGAAAATAACAAATAAACGATAGTAAATAAATAAATAAATGAATAAAAAAATTCAAAAAATCTAAATATATTCAAATTTCTCGTATATAGGTATACGATTTTCCCAAAAACTTTATTTAAACTTGTTTTCAATGACGGTTCAATAGTTTAACTCAAATGAAACATCATTTTAAAGGGAAGAATTTCCTTCGACTGATATTCGCGTTGATTGTCGCAGTATTTTTATTTATTATTATTATTATTATTATTATTTTTCTTCTTACGTCTCTCTTTTTCGTTTCGCGTTTTTCGGAATCTCGTACATATATATCCTTTCATGGTATCTGCATATTGTGGGATGTCCTGGATTATAAAATCCCTCCGTCAATTTCCTCCCGCTGTGTAATATATTTCAATACACCACATATATATATGTATATCGCGTTCGTTCGTATATATATATATATATATATATATATATATATATATATATATATATATATATATATATATATATATATATATATATATATATATATATATATATATATATATATATATATATATATATATATATATATATATATATATATATATATATATATATATATATATATATATATATATATATATATATTATATACATATAAATATAGAAACTCGTTTACGAATTTGCCACGTTGCAGCGATTCCCATCCTCTTGACTTTTCACCAATCCCTTCGATCTCCCCTCTCGCCCTACATAAGAATCTCCTATTTACTTTTTACACTTTATACTCGTTCTTTTTTTTTTTTTATTTTTTTTTTTGATTTCATTTTATTTTTCTATTTCTTTCTCCCTCTTCGTTTTCATATATATGTATACATATGTATGTGTATGTATATCGTTACATTTCTATATCCTTTTTTCATTTCCGTATTATATTTATACGATTTCGCAAGTTATAGTATATACATAGGTATGTATTATATGTATAATAAAATGTCTATGTAGCGATATAACGATACCTAGAAAAGATTGCAAAAAATTTGAATCGTATATATGTTACATAATACATAATATAATGAAGGAATTGAATAATGAATAATACAGAAAAAAAAAAGAAAAAGAAAAATTCAATATCCTTACATAATCGAATTCCTATACCAAAATCCTAGATCGTTAATTCTACTTATAATTCATATATTTACTATACTATAATGAATTCCGTAGACTTTTGTTAAATTTTTGTATTTCTCATTATTAGTATTTCGTTATTTTTTCTTTTTTATATCTTCTTCTTCTTCTTCTTCTTCTTTTTCTTATATATTTCTATTTCTATTTCTATTTCTATACAACATTTCCGGTAACGCCTTCTTCTTCCACTTAGAAGCTCGCGATATTTCCAAGGTCGATTATCGAGAAGAATGTCCAGTTCAGGTGGATAGTAGGTGTCGACTATACCACGCGTTAATGTAACGGGTATTCATTTTACTTGCATCGATTTTATAATATAAATTTAAAAAAATAAAATATATAAATTAGTCAATAAATTTACTTACTAAAACTGTAAGAAAAAAAAAAAAGAAAAAACACATTTATACACAATTTTGAAGATTTGTGTCTTTTATAGAAAAAAAAAAATAAGAGGATGGATAATAAACAGAGAAAACAAAATCTGACGGACATATAACAAAAGAAACTTTTTGTTTCGTTTATAGATGATGAAGAAAAGTTTCTTCGTTTTATTTATTTATATTTATTTATTTTTTTTTCATATATGTTCTTATAGACCCGAGCATTGATTTATTCTTTTTTCACCGTTAGATGTGATTTTTCACCCTCGAATTCAAAGATAGGTATCCAATAAGCCAGGAACGTCACCAGGAGACACGCCTGAGTTATTGGCTTCCGGACCACGAGAGATCAGGCAAATTGCTATATGGGCTTGGCTGCGTGCAACAGCTGATCGCACGCGATTCCATTCACCACGCGGATTTTCAAATCGAATATTTATATAGTATTGGCATGATATGAAATTGCGAAATATATTTTTCTTATTTATTTATTTTATTTAAATTGAATTGAAACAAATAAAAAAAAAATACAAAAAAAAAATAGTTTAAAAATACAAAAAACAGATTCAAAAAGTATATAGAAAAAATATATCCAGAAGTAGAAATTTATTCGAGTGGTATGTTTGTATACCATCTGTCCCGGAAATTTTCCAGGATTCAGTGAAACGGTGCTGAGTATAAGAGACGACGAAGAGCTAGTCGCGAAGTTGTAATGATACCGGTTCCATTTTTCTTCATTTCATTTTTATATCTATTTTTCATTTTTCATTTTTCATTTTCCATTTCCTTTTGCTGTTATACTTTTTCTTTTCATTTTTTATTTTTCTCCTCTTTTTACACTTATTCTTTTCCCATTTCGTCCCCTAGACCACAACTTTTCGCCTTATTCTTTCGTTTCGTTTTCCGTTATATATGTAGGTATATAATGTATGTATGTATGTATATCGCACTTCCGTACTTCCGCGTTTCAGAACTCACGAGCTTCCGTCGTCCCACTCTAACACTGCACAGCATTATGATAATTTTGAAGAGTGTATATATACTTATATATGTATGTAATATGTATATATATATAGCTCGGAATAACCACAGTGCAGAGTTGGAACTTTGTGACTTTTAAAATAATGGAAAATGGAAAATGGAATAGCTACACCCGACAGACGATCCTCTCTCGCTTTTCCTATTTCTATGTTATAGGGGTTGGGTTGAAGTTTCGAATTTCAAAAGTTCCGATAACGGTAAAAATTCTGAATTTTAATATTCCGAACTTTAACGTTCTTCAAAATTTGAATACCTACATTCATTTCAAACGAATTCGCAATTTTGACTATCTTCAATATTATAAATTAAAAAAAAAATATATAAGATAGTGTGAAAACATCTCATTATCACAAAATTAAAGACAACCTATGTTATAATCGAATCATACCTATTTACTATTAATTAAAAAAAAAAAAACAAAGAATTTTTAAACTAATCAACTAAAAATCTGCACTCCGAAACTGCGAGTAGAGTAAATTGCCGTTTAGTTTATTTCGCGGCATGGTTCACGCGGTGTCTGAAGTTGACAGTTTATCACCACTTTTTTTCCCCCCCTTTCGTATTTTTCTCCATGGATATACCGCGATACCTGCTACCCTACCAGAACGGAGAGTTTTCCAGGTTCTCCATTTTCGCTAAGTTCGTTATTCGCTTTTACAATCACGTTTATTTCTATATCTTTACGGTTCGAATTTTTAATACGATAAATAAATAAATATTGATAGTATATACAATTATATATATTATTTTCTTATTATATATACAATTATTATCTCTACCTATACCATTTCAGCTATATACATATATATATAAAGGATGAAGATAAATAGAGTTATATATAAGAGTATAATCATTAGGTATATACGTCTTGTGTCGTCTAGCGTCTATCATCAACTTCTTCAATATAGCCACCATGTGCCATCGAGGGCATCTCACACGTGTTTTCAACTCCAGCTCATAGGGCACTGCGTGTCTTTCTCACTTATAACATTAAACCAACGGGAATATTTCACCCTCTCCCCCACTCTTCTTTCTCTCTCTCTCTCTCTCTTCTTCTTTCTATATACGTTAAAACCGAGATAATATACATAATATATCCTGACGAATATAATAAAGATAATAATAATGTTAGTAATAATGATTATCATTATTATTATTATTATTCGTAAGTTACAAAATGCTTGTTTATTATATACTCGTCCCCGTTAAAATAGCATATAATATATAATACCTATATACCTACCTATACCTCGTACTTATATTACACTCGAGATGGAAGTAAGAAAAAACTTTAGTAGCCAGTTATAAAATCTGTTGTTTTCGTCTCTGGCGAACCATTTTGTTTTTTTGTTTTTTTTTTGTTTTTAAGCTGTTTCAGAGTTGAAATTATTGTTTTCTTTTTTTTTTACTGTAACTTTTCGGGAATAGGGTAAAGAAGGAAATAGCCTTTGGTATATACCTAGGTATATATCTATATATGTCTCGTAAATCTAATTTTTATCCAAATTTAAGTTAAGCCGCGTACGTTTGCGTGAGGTCGAGTTAAGTTTTCTTATTTGATTTATTTATTTTTTGTCATTTTTTTCATCACTATTCGAGTATTGTTTTTGTTTTTGTTTTTTTTTTTTTTTCAAATTCTTAATTAACCAATTTAAAAATCCCTAATTTGATACAGAACTTTAGAAATTTGGATATAGAGATTGTTTTAAAAAATAATTCAATTTTTAAAATCTTTTTTTTTTTTCTTTCCATATATTTAACAATTTTTAATTTTGTATCACGTCAATTTGTCGTAGCTTCGACGTGCGTCGCGTCTGTACGAAGTTAAACCGTTTGCAATTACGCGGGTAAAATTAGATATATTATACCTACCTACGATTGATTTATGTAATTACAAAATCGTTCGATAGGTGAAATCCCAGATTGTCAGTTAGCAATTTACGATACTGCGGGCACGCGTTAACACGCCTGAAAATGTCAGGTACAAGAAATAAAAAAAATAAAAAAATAAAAAAAAAGTACGAACAGGATAAGTATCGCAGATTCGTTTTACGCCTCATGTATGTACAATTTCAATACGAAATCCGATTTATTTTATACAGTGTAGATGATGATTCAAAGTTCCCGATTAAAAAAGATAAAAAAATATAAAAAAAAAAAAAACGGAAACGTTTCCTCTGCAAAAAAAAAAATTCAGATTTTATATCGGTTTCATTAATTTGATGAATATATAAAAATAAATTTGTTACGTTACATGTAAGTTGCCATTTCCGTTTTACACGTTCGATAAAAGTTGTTCGAATTTATGATTCACGCCTCGATGATCACGGAATTAACCGCAAATTTGTCACCTATAAACGATGACTGTTATACCACGTGTTATATTCCCGTTTAAATAATACTTATACCGCACATTAATGTCTCAGCTGTAAGGAATCAAGTTCATATTATTTACCACAGTATTAGTTAACGGAAATTATCAAATATGTAAGAAATGTTATGTATGTACATACATACGCATCCACATATATATACCTACTACATATGAATTAACATATGAATTATTAAATCCTCAGATTTTAAGAAAAACATGACCAGTTTTAGTGACTAAAAATAAATCTATATGCCTAATAATTTTATGATATATATGTACTTATATATAAGTTTTTTAAGTTTTTTTTGTTTTTTTTCATTAGTCAGTCAATTTTGGTATATTATAAATATACCTATGTCTAATTCATGCGGTTTTCATCCCACCGCAATGACGCAGATCACATATGTATATCCGGACCGATGTTTCCGGACAATTATAACCGTCTTATGATTCGACAATTTATATTATAACAATTGATTGATTAAAAATTTATATAGAAATATTATGAATAAATACATATATATTTATATAATTATATTATACCTATATAATAATTCGACGTAAAAATTTACGCTATATGTATGTACTATATACGGTATACCGTTATTATATGACGTATATCTATAGCGATTGGTATAACTGCACATAGGGATTTTTGAGATACGTAACAGAAGATATAACGAAGAACCGCGTATAGAGTAGGAGAAAGAGAAGATGAGAGATGGTTGGTTTTATACAAAGCTCTTCTTTATGTGCAGTTCTCGTGCAGCTATAAACGTACGATATGATGATCATATATACTATACATATACATCTATGTGTATGTATATATATATATATTTTTATAAAATTAAATAAAAATTAATTTACTTATAGAACAAAAGAGTCCGTTATTATAAACTGCAGTTATCATTCTCCTCCTTTTTTTTATTATTTCTTATACATATACATACATTACTATACATAAATACATACGTATATATTATGTGTATATAATAAACCTATATTCACAAATTTTTCAATCCCTTTACTTTATCGTTAAATATTATTTCGTTTTCAAAATAAATGGATTTTCTAAGAATTTGCAATATTGCGTCACAGACCTAAGCTTAATATAGTTTATCTTCCTTTTTCATTTCCTGAAGTAATCCTTTTATATATATTATACAGTTTTAAAGCTTTCGTATAAAATATATATCACCGCACTGTCGCGGATGCTGCACGACGCACGTAGCTAATGTAAAAAACTGAAGTTTCCGTTATACTCCCTAAACTTGATAACTTTATCTCATATGTCTGCACACTCTAAGAGTTCAAATTATTTATATCGAATAAACTGCGCTTTTTGGGTCCTGTACATATGGGATGAAACTTTTACAAATTTACTCGCGTTGCGGGAGTCCCGATGTGTGTAACGTATACCTATACTACTCTTCTTAACTCATCATCTCATCTCAACGTCGTAGTTTATAATTAATATCATATATGTACTATATAGATATTTGTATTTATTTACTGATACAACTTATTTCTCCCGTCTACTTCGGTCACTGTGTATACATACGTACATACATCTGATTACTTTCTTTTGCAAATAACGAGCTATGGCTGAGAAATTAGTTTCAATTATATTTATGGTGGAAAAAAATTTGTGCAATTAATTTTCTACTCGTTTTGGAGGGATGTATATAGGCATTATGTATGTATGGAAGTAATAAATAGAACGAGTGTAACAAATTAAGGTTATACCGCCTTCGCTTAAAAACCAGAGACAAAGAGTAAATTTTGGCAAGTGAAATCAACGTATATGTATATATATATATATATATATATATATATATATATATATATATATATATATATATATATATATATATATATATATATATATATATATATATACTATAATAATAATGTATATGTATATAGGTATAGCATATATCATTGTATATAGCGGTACGGGTGGGCGTATAAAGCGGTCGGTTTAATCTGCATAGTGGATTAGCGGGAGGACTGAAAGAATTTGCAAGAAGAAAAAGGAGAAGAAGAAAAAGAAGAAGAAAAAGAATTAAAAATGATCATATACGTAGAAAAAATGACGGTCATTTTTTTGAAACGATTTGAAAAAATAAAAAATCTTCTCAAAATCGATCTTTATGACTTATAGTTCTGAAAAACGTAAAAACAGAAAGAAAAGAATGAAAAGAAATTAAAAAAAAAAAAAAACAAAATTAAAGAAGAAAATTGAAACGGACCACCTTACGTATATATAACGCATATACATGTGTGTATGTATATAGAACGATGGTTGCATTCAGTGGCGATGATGAATATAATTGGACGTCTTTGTCGAGCGGACCAGAGACGTAGAGGAGTCAGTGTCCCAACGTATTATGGGGTCAAAGGTCGTAATTTTATTTATTCTAAAACGCGTGTGGAATCAGAGTATAAATCCGCGGTCTGCAGTTGTTGCTGCAGCTATACATACTATGTATAATATAAATATATACTTGTATATGTATAAATAGATACATATGTAAAAAAAAAAAAATTAAAAAATTAAAAAAGGGTCTTTAAAATCCTTGACATTTTTAAAATCTCTGCAGAGGTAAACTTTATTAATTGGTAATGCATTTCGGGTCAGAAAACAGATCGCTGTACATATAGACAATTTTTCTTATTTTCTGTTTTTTTTTTCTTGCAAAAAAGAAAGATAGAGAAAACAAAATAAAAAATTCATAGTAAGAAATACTTTTTCAAACAAACTTGATACTCGAAGTATTTTTTCCCCTGTTTGAACAGTATTTTGTTTTATATTATTTATTTTATTATCCATTTCCTGTTTCTAGTTTCTGCAGCTTTTCTTTTTTCGTTTTTCGCTTTTAGTTTTCCGTTCACAGCTTCAACAGCTATTCTCAACTTATTCTCACATCCACAATATACAACAGTAAGTCTTTTCAGTATTATTTAACTCGGTGTACAGTGTGTGACGTATAGTTTATATACAACACAGCTTCTTCTTATATACGAAAACTTCCGACTTCCTTTCTACTTTTCGATGTAGTTTAACCATAAGTAGGTATGAGTGTACGTTACATACATAAATGAAGCTGTGAAGAAAGTAAAAGAAAGAGAGAAAAAGAAACAAAAAAAAAAAAGAAGAATAAAAAAAAAAAGTGTGCAGCAGAAAAGTTTAACTTTAAATCGCTCAAATCGAAATCGTAAAACTTTGTTAGTCGACTTTTGTTATTGAGGATATAAAATTTCTTTAAACTTTTACTAAATTCAATTTTTCTTTCTTCATTCATGTACATATATCTATACATATACTATATACATATATATTTATACATACCCCAGGGATATATACGCGGGGGATAAATCTTGTCAAAAAAATTTTTTTTTTCCACAATGCGGAAATATCTTATAAAATTCAATAAAAATCTATAAAATTGGTTTATTTCCTCTATATTCGAAGCATCAATCAATCAATCGAATCAAACGAGTGATTTTATTTTATTTTATCTATTTTTATTATCATTATCCTCTTTCTCCTTTTCTCCTATAATTTTAACGCCAGTCCCGCATGTATATAACATATATAGTCAGAAAACCAAACTTCAAATATACATACGTACATGTATAACTAACCGGAAGTAAATAAGACCAAAAGATAACGCGACCTAGTCATAGTTGTTAAGAGTTCTCTTCCGTATTATAACTGTAGGCGTAAATTAATCTCTGCTATGTTCTTCGTTATAATAGTCTCGTGTCCGTTGGATCGCGTGTCTATTGCCGTTATGCAATACTTAGTAGATATATAACTAAGAGCTTCTCGTACTTTCGTCCTATTAGCTAATTGGAAAATAATTAACCCTCGATACCTCGAGTGTATTATAAGGTATAAGGTATCATGTGATATATTTGAAAACTGTTCCTTTTTTTGTTTTTTTTTTTCTTTTTCTCTCCTTCTTTGCCCTTTTTTTACTTGAGAAATGATTGTCGATTGATTAATCGACTGACCGGTGAAAATTCGGTTATTATACTTATACTTATATTATACTTATATGTATATACACATGAGTATGTACATACATACCGTTATGTAATTATTATAACGAAGACTAACGGCTATAGTATATATTAATATACAGACGTGTGCATATAGTGATGAGTATCTTATATAGCCTACGTCGTCGTCATCGCAATGCAGCATGTGTCGATGCCATAGGGGTCAACCGGAAGTTATCAGCAATTTTTTATTATTCATGATTGTAAATTGTGAAGCTTATAGTACTTATATCTATAGTCTCGTAGAAGTCAATCGGATGATGAATCATGCGTTAAAAATAATTAGAGTATGAATTTAAAAAAAAAAAAAAAATGGGGGAAAAAAAAAACAATTTGTATATATATAAAATTAGTTTGAAAATTTTATCTTTGGAGTAAAAAAATGTATAAAGTTTAGAAGAAACGAGGTTAAGAATAAATCATATTTGATTATCGGAGGTGGAAGAATAAGGATATTGGATCGACTGACCGTAATAGAAATTCGGGAAACCCCAAACGTTGTATGTGGATTTGAAATTCCGAATTAAAAAAATTCTGAATGGTCAAATTGTTTCATTTTTAGTTTTTGAATTTTTAGAAACGTTTAAGTTTGGAATATGTGTTCGAAATTTGGGAGGATCGGAATGTAGACAGTTTGAAAGAAAAATTTCGACTTAGGTACGGGGAAATTATATCATTTCTAAAAAAAACTGCGAATTGGTAATATTGAAATTTTGAATATTCACTGTTGTTAGGAAGTCAACAAAATTCAAAACTCTATGACTCATAGGTAAAACTGTCTATTATACATATGTAAAAATAATAGTCTGGTGTATTTTTTTTTTTTTTTTTGGCAACACGTAACTGCACCTGAGGTATATTATATACCCATATACCATATTACGTTTTTTATTTCCCATACAGCGTCGTATTTCATAGCCTGGAGTGGCCATCCCGTCGGTGTAAAAAGGTTTTTATACCCAGAATCCTCTTTAAACCTGCCTTTTGAGGTGCGTTCTGAAAAATATGTAGCCGCATATGGATTGTGTATATATATTTTATTATATATATATATATATATATACGCGTTTACACACGCTGCGTTTTTCCTTTTTTTTTTTTAAATATAGTAAAAGATGCAAAGACCCCATACCGTGCCCGGACATTATTGCGGTCGTTTGTTACTCTTACCTCCGATGTAGGTTAATCTGAAGATCCAGCCTTTTCCATCATACAGAATATAAAATTTATTTTGAAATTCTCTCAGCGTGAATTTGGAGGAAGAGAAGAAATCTTTGGAGGATGGTTAGGTCTTTACCTCGATACCCAATCTCGACGGTTTGACTCGTGAAGTAAAAACCGCGTTGCGTAAAAATTACTCTGATTTCATATATACGAAATGGAATTGGGAAAATTCGATTGGCTCTTTTGTTTTCGACCAATAAAAAAAAGAAAAAAAAAAGGGACTCTACCAAATCTCGTCTGAAATCCTGACTCCCACCTGACTGTGCTTTATTCTTTCTAAATTAGCTAAGTAATTCGTTTAGGCAACTGCTGGGGCGTCGAACAACCGGGACTGACTTTTTTTTTTCGGGACTTCGCGGTGTCTCGAGGGAAAACTGAGGGAACAAAAGGAGGAGAAATTCGCTTTGCGAATTCGATTGTCTCTCGATCGCGAGAGGCTCCTTGGAATTTCTATGTATACATATATGTATATACATTTATACATATACACATACGAAATAAGGAGCGACGAACTAATAACCTCGAGCACATATACATTTTTTTTTTTTTTTGTTCTTCTCTCTCTATCCTCGGTTTATATATCGTTTCTCCATTTCTTTTCTTCTTTTTTTTTATATCTTTCTTTTTTCATTTTTTCTACCCCCGATGCTCGAAACTCGATACTCAAGGCTCGAGACTACTAAGGATATAGTATGAGGAGGCCAGTTCAGTTTATGGAGAAAAGGTTTCCGCCAAACAAATTCAAAAAAAAAATAAATAAATAAATAAAATAAAGAATAAGAAAACTGCAGACAGATTGAGCCCGGGCTTAGCCAGTCAATATATGTATATATATTTTTATTATATCCTTGAACTCTTCTGCTCTGTCTGATCCGGACAGACTGAAATTACTCATCGAGTTAAAACTTGATAAAATTTCATTGTCGTACGAAAAGATAAAATGAGAAGAAACAAAAAATAATATGCAAATTTTTAGAAAATCTAAGCGTGATTTATTCTCTTCTGTAAAATATTATTTTTTTTTTTTTGGCATTTTTACTCTTCATCGCCTACGGTGATATAAGAAAAGTATTGGTTTTGGTCGAAAAGTGATTTTTGATCATT
This sequence comes from Macrophya annulata, assembly GCA_963924015.1. Classification (NCBI taxonomy): domain Eukaryota; kingdom Metazoa; phylum Arthropoda; class Insecta; order Hymenoptera; family Tenthredinidae; genus Macrophya; species Macrophya annulata. The sequence continues at coordinate 4,684,347 of OZ001262.1, forward strand.
TCAACGAATCTTCACGTTTTCGACCCTCGAGAATCCGAAAAATAGGTTTTTAGAAAGATGTCGGTCTGTCTGTCGGCCTGTTCGACGAACTCGCGCGGTGATCTCGGAAACGGCTCGATGAAAAAATCTGAAATTCACAGGACTTTACTACCAAATGATGGACATGAAAAATTGCCATGTCTCGTTTAATTTGAACTTCCGGTTCTACCGGAAATGAATAGATTTTCGCTGTTTTACCGACAAACCTATACTTTTTTCTCTATATTACCTTTCTAAATGAAAGAATATATTCTTCCGAGTTGATAATTTCATATATATATATATAGGGCATTCCTTGCCAATGACACCAAAAAAATTATAAATATACCCAGATCGAATTAGAATGAATGCACTGTATAAAATTGTTGTTTGTAAATATATAGGGCGATCCTTGCCAATGACAAGAAGAAATTATAAGTGTACCCAGATCGAATTGGGATTAAACGCACTGTATGAAATTATTGTTTGTCAATATACAGGGCAATTTTTTCATGTGAAATTTTTAATGTTGATTTTTTTTTTTCGGTTTTTCATTACTTTTTTATACTTTTTCTTCCCCTGACAAGCCCATCCTATTTTTTCTTTTTGATGAAAAATACTCCGAAAAACTGTTTTTATTACTTTACCTGATTTAACATATTTTTCTTTTATTATAATTTTTTCTACTTTTCGTTTTTCCAAGTATGGGTAACGCCGGGCACTTTGGGTGTGCGTGCTTTTCAGCATAAGGTGGGATCGAGGAGTTAGAAAGGGTATAAGGTATGAGGAGGACGAGGATGAAAATGACAATATATTTCGTCCTCGCAGCGAAAATGGGAAGTCTTATTCTATAGACGTTGCTGCCTGGCTAGAGGATATTGCAGTAGACTCTGGGTCTTCTTACTGGCAGAAGTAGAAGGTTTATATTTTCTCAGTACCTTTTTTTTATCCCATTTTTTTTTTTTTTTTTTTTTCTATTTATCTTCTCTTCCCTAGATGAAAACCTGTGTCGTCTGTTGGACCTTCCAACGACAACACGTACCTAGTATGTACATACCTGCTACTACGTGGAACGTCGACCAATTCGTGCGCAAAGTTTCAGCTTCGAAATTGCTTTCGATCGATCCAAATATAGTTCGAGCTTGCAGGGTCAAGTTTTCCACTTTTTGAAACGATTTTGAAAACTACTTATCTTTTCTTTGTCTTTTTATAATCGTTCTCCCTTTTCCATATAGATCAGGAAAAAGTGAAAATTGATTCATGTGCTTTGGGATATTTATTTTTAATTTTTTTTTTTTTTTAATTTTTGTAACTTTCTCATATTTTATTTAATTTTAATTACAATTAAAAAAATTTTTTAAAAATTGTTTTATCTGTCAATACTTCAAGTTTTTTCATCAATTTTTTCGGCTACTTTTCTTTTATAATATAATCGACTCCTCTGTTGCCCTTGAGATTTCCATATTTATGCGAAAAACTTTTTGGCTGATACTTCAGTTCTGAATACAAATGATGGAATTTATTCGCCGAGTCCATGGGGTGAAGGGGAACGTGATATTCTTCTGCCCATTCATTTCACGAGCTGAATAATCTTTGGCTTTTTTATTTATTTATTTTTTTTTTTCAAAAAGGAAATAGAGAGCGAAAAAAAAAAAAAAAAAAAACATCAAATCTTAGCCAGCTTCGACACTTTTTTTTTCTCTACCTATACATCCAATCGATATATTCAAGCAAACACTTGGATAATTTTTTATCGAACGTATCACGACCAAGAAAAAAAAAAATTTGGATATTTTTTATTTTTATTGAATGATCAAAGTTTATTCCCTTCACTTTTCTTACGTGAATGAACCCTTATATATGGTATATATACCTATATGTATAGGCCGTCTACATATTACCATGTCTGTAAAACCTCCGACGTAAACCATATTGTAAACATTCCTGATCCCCGACAATTTCTTGTCGTAAAACCAACATATTTTCTTAGTGACTAAAAGTTATATTATGCTCTTATCTCAACCGCACATGTGCAGAGCTGTCAAAAAGTTATTCAAGGGTATTTTAGATTGAAAGAATTTTTTTCTTTTTTTTTTTTTCTTCTTCAACCAACGTTTTATTAGCATTTCAAAAATTTATTCAATATGAAATTTTGAATAATTGCAACATATGTGCCTAGTTTTCTTATCTTTTGAGAATTCGTTGTGATAAATCTGTGTATATATTTATTTGTAAGTAAGAAAGGGTATATGGGATCATATTGTATGGATGTATATGTAGGGCAGAAAATACCTAGAAGGTATAAGGTAGGTACACATATATACAGCTGTAAAACTATACGGCGTGTAACGACCCCGTGGATAAAACACACAGGATTGTTATCGTTCTTCCCGCCCGAAAAACATCCTTTATTTACGACCTAGTGGTATTTTCGAGCCTATAACCCCCTAAATCGTATTTTATCTGATACTGATTCGCCGCGTCGTCGCGATACCTTTGGGTGAGGAAAATGGGCGGTGAAGGTATATATACCGATGTAATTCGCATATTAGCTCCTTACTATAATAATAATAATAATAATAATAATAATACCGTACCCTGCAGTTTTACCCTTTTTTTTGAAATTTATTCTCAAGAAAAATAAATAAATAAATAAAATGATCATCATGAAACGTAATCGATAAAGTTTAAAAACAAAAGAATTTCCATTATACCAACATTGTGAAACAAATGTTACAAAATTTCGTTTTATTTTCAAAAGTTTTTTTAGATTCCGATCAAAATTACGAAAAAATTTTTCGTCAATCCATTCGGAAAGAACGTTTAATATTTTATATCTGCATCTTAGTCCATCCTCGACCTCGAAGACGTGGTCAATCTTAGGAGAACTTTTTTTTTTTTTATTTTGCATAAAAATTTATTTCGAAAAAAAAATTTTAATATTATGGTTTTTGTGATGAAATTTGTTGAAACTTTGTTTTCAATATTTTTACACATATTTACCTTACCCTATATAATGTGCTCGTATCTACATATAGAAACGTTTTTAATGGAATTTTGAAAAGCCATATTTAAACGAGAAAAATAAAATTACACAATATACAGGCTGAGTTTTCTTCGGAGTCTGATCTGGGAGGAGCTTCAACACGTTGACGCTCCTTCCATATGAAACCCCGGATAAAATTCACCCTGTATATTTGTAGGTACTAACCGACTAGCTCGTATGATCACGTATGTCGTCATATATCTAACGTAGAGTCTGAGGGTGGTTGAACTCTTTGATTTTAACCGCGTCGTATAGATCCTCTGCACATATTATTACTATATCGTTTTGTCGTCTGGATAGAAATGAGAGAGTTGATTCGTTTCCACGTATCGCATCATGTATACATATATGACGGTATAATATATCTACATATGTATGTGTGTACCAACGTATTATACATATATACTTTTTAACTTTATACACACATACGTGAATAAAAATCTTATTATATCCCGATACATAGACGAACGTATGTATGTAAATTCTGAATTTTAATATTACAGAGTTAAAGTTTTTGGAAAAGGATATTTTCGTCGAAGGACTGTGTAGGTAGTCGATTTAAAAAAATTTCTATTAGTAAAACATCGACAATTCAAAATTCCAAAATTTGACTTTTCGAGTTCTTAGTTGTCTGCATTTCGGTCTTTCCGAATTTTGATATCCCCGACCTTATACCGTTTCTGAAAATTTCTAAATCGTTACAAATGAATTGGTAATTTTTAACCGTTCAGAAATTTAAAAAATTCTAAATTTTAACCCACCCTAAATACGGCCAAATTTCATCTTACAGTTAATCGTTATTAAATTTCTTGTCTCAACACACGCCGGAAGATGACTAAGCGAAGGGTGCTTGCTATTAAATTTCTCGTGCTTCATGCATGTAGAATCCAACTATACGGGATATGTTGAAAAAAAAAAAAAAAAGAGAAACAAACAAACATATGAAATAATAATTTTCTTGAACTCATATTTATACATTCTGGACAACGAATGCTGCAGTTTCCGAGCAAATTATAAACAGAGGTGTGAAAATAATGACAAAAAAGAAAAAAATATATTAGCTATGTGCAGCGGGAAACAGCCACGAGGGGAGTTTATAGGGTAGGAAAATTGAATTGAAAATATAATAATTAGTACTAAAAAGTAATTAATTCACAGGATTTAAATTAACAGTGTCTGGAACAAACAGTTCGGAATTGTGTGTATATATATATGTATGTACAATTACCCTCGACGTATATATATATATGTATATACAAATACCTGTGGACATATAAATATGTATATATTTATACAGCGTATACATATACGTATATACCTACGTGTAGGTACTTCCGGTTTATAACTTTAGGTCTGGACCCCCCTCGTTTAAATTTTGAACGTTTGCCGGTTATGAATATGCGTAGCGTCGCGTCGCCTCGCTTTATAGTATAATACTGTTTTTGTGTATATTTTCCACGAAATATAACGTGCGGTGGCATGCGTCGCCGGTTCTAACCAGAACGACAGTTTTCATTTCATAAACTATACATACCAACTAACTAACCATATTTCTCTTTTTTTCTTTCTCTCTTACTCTCTTTCTCTCTCTCTCTCTCTCTCTCTCTTTCTCTCCCATTGCTCCAAAGTCTTCTCGACTACCAGCTTGCGGTGTACTAATTACAGCCAATCAACGATCTTAATTATAAAACTTGGCAAAACCTCTGGTCAAGTGATGATCCCGAGTCAAGGCAACTAAACTAAATAATACAAATAAAAATGGCAAAAAATTACCGCAAGTTCATATCACGTGATATACATACTATGTACGTTTTTTTAATTTACAAGTTTTTCGTCAATTAGTCTTTTAATTATAATTAACAATATCATCTTAACTTCTTAAACACTCTTTATTTGATATATGTATATAAATTTCTAAGGGATTTTATAGACATTTTTTTTTAATCAAATATATTTTTGGATAATTTATTAATAATTAAAAAAAAACATAATTAAATTTGGACAAAATCGATCGAGAGAGATTTCGTAAAAGGGAAGAGAAAAACGTGTTAATATGTTTTTTTTAATTTTTATGAAATTTTTCTGATTTGTACTTCTCAAGGTAGCAAAATTTCTCGCCAAATATATAAAGAAATTTCTAAATAAAATGTGGGAGGTGTAGCAGTTTGAAATTTCATCGAAAAAGTCACGTGGTGATGATTATTATACACTTTTTTAAAATTTCTCAGGTCAGTTTTGTAAAAGTGACCATGAAAACAGCGGGGGATCCTCATATATATTAATATGCCATATAGCTGTAAGGGGGAAACAGGTATATATACATATAATAAATAAGGATAATAAATGTGAGGATGGTTTCCGCCTCTATGACTTTCTATCTTTCTCTGTCTGTCAGTTTCCCTTTCATACCTCTACACCTTCATGTCTACCGATTTTTATCAACTAATTTTCACTCCGAGGGCTCGTCGTCCTCGGTCTTCCTTCTCTTTTCTATCTTTCTCTTTCTTTTTCTCTCCCCGTCACTTGCAGCAGACGAGACAAAGGTGCGGCTCACAATTCACGCCACACCCTTGTCTATAGCTCGGTGAGTTTAGCCAAATAGTTTTTTGTTTTTTTTTTTTTTTTTTGTTTTCCCTCTCCGATGCAGGGAAGAAAATTTTTTGTTGAATGATGATAAATTTTTTCTTCTATTTTATTCATTTGTTTTCTTCAAAGAGAAATATATTAAAAATTTTTGCTTTTTACTTTTCATCACCTACGGTGATATAAGAAAAGTATTGGATTTGGTCGCAAAGTGACTTTTGCTACTTTCGACGAATCTTTACGTTTTCAACCCTCTAGAATCCGAAAACAGGTTTTTGGAAAGATGTCGGTCTGTCTGTCGGCCTGTTCGACAAATTCGCGCGGTGATCTCGGAAACGGCTCGATGAAAAAATCTGAAATTCACAGGACTTTCCAACCAAATGATGGGCATAAAAAATTACCATGTCTCGTTTAATTTGAACTTCCGGTTCTACCGGAAATGAATCAATTTTCACTGTTTTACCGACAAACCTATACTTTTTTCTCTGTATTACCTTTCTAAATGAAAGAATATATTCTTCGGAGTTAAGAATTTCATATATATAGGGCATTCCTTGCCAATGACACAAAAAAAATTGTAAATATACCCAGATCGAATTAGAATGAATGCACTGTATAAAATTGTCGTTTGTCAATATATAGGGCGATCCTTGCCAATGACAAGAAGAAATTGTAAGCGTACCCAGATCGAATTGGGATTAAACGCACTGTATGAAATTATTGTTTGTCAATATATAGGGCATTTTATTATGTAAAATTTTCAATTCTGATCTTTTTTTTCGATTTTTCATTACTTTTTTATACTTTTTCTTCCCCTGACAAACTCATCCTTTTTTTTCTTTTTGATGAAAAGTACTCCGAAAAACTGTTTTTTCCGGCTTCTTTTAATGAGTGTATATTGCCCCACTTTCTTCTTTCTATATTTATATCTCATCTGAATCACCCTGTATACTGCACATCTCTATCTCACACAAGGAATCAAGAATCATCGACGTGTGTCTATCTCCCGATTTATCTATCCACTGACGTTATTGGCTCTCGACTTGGTTACGCGGTTGTATATCGATAACTTTAATCAGCAAATGCGATGAAACAAGAAAACTAACAAGATACCGGCTGTTCTATACGCTCAATAGTATACAGCAAGTGGCGAATCTTTCCCACGGTTAAAACGAGATTTAAATTCCGATATTTTTATAATACATAAAATAATTGGAAATATTGAAAGTAAAAAAGTCCCGGAGTACTTACACCTGTAATTCTTTTTTTTGATTTTTTTCTCCTCTACTCTCTTCTTTTTCTTTTTTATTTTTTTTTTTTAAGAATTACTGTAATGAAAAATAAACTACGACTGATAAAAATGCGACGGGTTTATCTAGTCGTTTTAAAATGTCTAACACGGTGCATAGTAGGTGGTTAAGTATGTATGTGCATACGTACGAGCGAACCTCTGCAGAATGCAGATATAGGACAAGGTTGTGCGGATGGAATCTAAACACTTTTCCACTATGGTAAAAGTGCAGAAGCTACTTAAGCTACGGAATAGCATATATTCACCCACTAGTCGTGCCCATATCACGCTCATCTTTATCTTAGTTGTTTTAGAAGTGTAGTGTCTAGACTCTAGACTCTGAAGTCTATGTAGAAAGTCCGGATTTGAATCTTACTTATAGCTTTCCACACAGAGTAGAAACTTACCCCGGAGTTTGTAGAATTTCTTGACTCTTATTGTCCCCGATTTTTTTTTTTTTTTTTTTATTTCTTTTTTTAAATATATTTTATTGCAATTTTTAATTTTTAATTTGCGAACAAAATCTCATACTGAAATCAGATCAATAAGCTGTAATTTTATTTCGAGGAATTCACCTGTTGAAGTGTAATTTCTAATTCCAAATTACTGTACAGAAGTAAAACCGCAATAATTTGTTGATAACTGTCCGAGTGTGCTAAACTGCTAAATGCATACTGCAATTGGTTGGACGAACGAATGAACCACCGTTTTGTGCTTGCAACTTCCACGTCGGAGCTATTTCCGGGACTTGGATTCCAGCGCTAACAATAACTTTAGCTGGACGAGACTCTCCCGAGATCCCTAAAATAACGGAAGTCGTACAGTTTATACTAAGAATTACGAGGATCAGATTCAATTTCAGATTCAGTTATGATAATATTTATTATTCTATACTGTTGCAACAAGATGGGTAATTAATTATCGCTTTTGTAATAGAAAAAAGGAAAAGATAATGAAACAAACCGGAAAAACAGTTTTTCGGAGTACTTTTCATCAAACAGAAAAAAAAGAATGGGTTTGCCAGGGGAAGAAAAAGTATTTAAAAAAGTAGTGAAAAATCGGAAAAAAAGATCAAAATTGAAAATTTTACATAAAAAAAAATTCCCTATATATTGACAAACAACAATCTCATACAGTGCGTTTAATCTCAATTCGATCTGGGTACACTTACAATTTCTTCTTGTCATTGGCAAGGATCGCCCTATATATTGACATACAACAATTTTATACAGTGCATTCATTCTGATTCGATCTGGGTATATTTACAATTTTTTTTGGTGTCATTGGCAAGGAATGCCCTATGTATATGAAATTTTCAACTCGGAAGAATATATTCTTTCATTTAGAAAGGTAATACAGAGAAAAAAGTACAGGTTTGTCAGTAAAACAGCGAAAATCGATTCATTTCCGGTAGAACCGGAAGTTCAAATTAAACGAGACATGGAAATTTTTCATGCCCATCATTTGGTTGTAAAGTCCTGTGAATTTCAGATTTTTTCATCGAGCCGTTTCCGAGATCACCGCGCGAGTTTGTCGAACAGGCCGACAGACAGACCGACATCTTTCTAAAAACCTGTTTTTCGGATTCTAGAGGGTCGAAAACGTGAAAATTCGTTGAAATGATCAAAAGTCACTTTTCGACCAAAACCAATACCTTTCTTATATCACCGTAGGTGATGAAAAGAAGAAAACATAAAATAATTAAGTAAAACAAAAGGAGGAAATTCAAGTTGGAAATTGATTTTTTTTTTTTAATTCGATAAAGATCGAATGTGCAGGAAAGTATTTTGAACCTTTTATATCCTAACTTTAATTCTTAGTTTATATGGATAAAGTTTTGTTGAAATATACGGCTGGGTCATTCGTACCGAGGCAACAGGCACGACCACCATGACTTCCGGTCCTTCTGGTATAGCGGCGCCGGTTCTACTCGTTCTTAGAATATTAATTAATTTTATGGAGTTTTATTGTTGATCTCAAACTTGTGAAGTTAATAAGTAAATCCGAAAGAAAGAAGTCACTGTAGACGTGTGGTTAAATAGTATAACTTCGAGAACACGTATCCAAACCAAATTTTTATATTGCGAAATAAATTATTGGGGGTAAAAAAAAAAAAAATTGTACGATTTATTTTACTCTATGACCCAGTTTTTGACAAAGAAAATAAAAAAAAGTAGAATAAAGAAAAAAAAAAAGATGAAACGCGTATACTTGGAAAAGAAAAAGCTGCTCGTGCAATTTATTTAATAGCTCATTGACCGCGAGAGAGTTTCGCTATACTGACCGTGAGCCGAATACGATTAAACGTTAACAAAGCCGATAATCCGGTACTCGTGAAGAGACTGATTGGAATTATGATTCACACAATGAATAATTAACTTTACTGTTATTAGAGTATATTTAAAAAAGAATAAAAAATCAAATAAATCGGTTTTTAAACTTATTGATGATATAAATTCAGGAGAAAATTTATCTATTTTATTAATATCAAAACTGTACTTTCTACATTACTTTTTATTAATCCCATAAGTACAATCTGCGAATAGTAGGTATGACTTTCGTTTGTAACTGTAGAGTTAACAAGAGGCGAGTTGGATTAAGCTTGTCGTTGTATATGGAGGCTGTAAAAGGAAGTTTCAGTTGAAGAGGGTAAGAGGGTAAGAAGTAGTCCCATTGTCGACTGTCGATTGTCGATTAAGGATTCTCGTTTCTGTAAGGGACAAAGCAGTAGAAAAAAAGAAAAAAAAAAAAAGAAGAAGGTAGGTGGGTCGAAAAGTCAAGTGATCTCACTGAGGATATCGAATTGATCTCGTTAAGGAGGTATACCTACTATATACTACTTCATGCAAATCGTTTTTTAAACGCTGACAAAGACCTGACGCGATGTGACGCGACGTTTCGAGATCCTCAAGGAAATGGCGGCAAAAAAAAATAAGAAAAGAAGAGGATGAAAAAAGGAGATTATTTCCTCTATATAAAAAGTCGTATCAAAGTAGCTGTAGGTATAGCTAGTTATACATACCTACCTTCAAATATACGAAATGAAATTTTTCCTCCATCGTTGGTCTGCAATCTCTGAATTTATTATCTGATCCATGAATCCATGGGGATTTAATATTTTAATATCGCACGAAGCGCGTGACTATGTAAAGTCAATAATTTAACTTTATCTCGAAGAGTATTCGGACACGGTCACGTATCGATGAGCGAATTCTTATCCGTATAATAAAACACGATAAAAAATTCTCCTTTGATAAATATCGCAAATACCTTAGCTCAGATTTTTTATTTTTATTTTTTTTGTAATCATTGGCTCGTGCCGTGAAGACGTTTCACTTTATCGCACCCTTCAAACATCAAGGAAATAAAATAAAATCACGATATAGAAAATAAAGTGAGACCTCGAAAGTAAGCTTGGTACCTAATATCTGTTGATAGAGTCGGAAATATACGTTTGATGTTACGAGTATCCATATCCTTTGGCATGGATGTGGTATATTATAGCGTGTTATATATCTTGTTTCAAAACTCCAATTTTTTACCGAGAATAAGAGATATGAAAAGCCTAACTAGGTGTAAGATAAGGCGAGCTTTCGTCTATTGGTTTTAACACTAATATTGCTCTCTTCACGGTGCTGTTTCACCTCTGGCTTATAACTTTTCTTTGTCAACACAGTTCGTTTCATATAACGGCAAACGAACGAACGAACGAACAAAGAGCTGTATGAAACTTTGTTCTCGGAAGAAGTAAACGGCTTTTCTCTTATAGCCTTCTCAATCCTATACAGTTGTTTCAGAACTTTGTTCCTACAAACACAGATATATGTATAAACAACGTGTTATGGGTCACGATCAGATTTCGTTCAGTTTCATGTCCAGCGAGGCAAATTCTTGACTACAGTACGTAAAGTTCGAAAAGATTTTTTTGTTATTTTTCGTTTTTATTTTTATTGGCTATTTTTTAAAGCCAATTTTCTTTGTCTAGATATTAATCGTTGGTTTTCAAACCGGGTTGAAATTCCGAATTTTTAATATTACTAAGTCACTGTTTTTAGTAAGAATATTTCTCCGAAAGTCTGCATAGTCGATTCGAAATATACTTCAAATCTAAAAACATCAAAGGTTTAAAATTCCGAAAGGCTGAAACTCCGAAACTTGAAATTCGAGAAGCATAAAGCGTCGCGACGCCCCTTCGTTAATTTTTTCGGAGTTTTAGACTTCAGAGTTTTTTAACTGTTTGCGGATTTCAATACTCTGAACTTTAACGTTACTAAAAATTAGAAATCGTCTCAAAAGAAATTCTAATTTTTTAACGTTTTGAACTTAAAAAATTTCGAATTTCAACCCAACATCTGTAACCTAATATAAGTTTTCCTTGTTTAAACGTGCTTATCTGCCTGGATAAAATTGAACACTGTATACCGCGAGTAAACGCAGGTGAGTCTTTAAACCGAAATAAAAAAGTCCTTGTGACCATTTACGGATACCCCTGGCTTGGTAGTACGTACCTATATCCCAGGAATTATTATTCTCGGTAGTATAGTGGGACTGTATACTTTACTGCATTGAATTGCATTGCATTGCTTTGAATTGCACTACCGCAAAGAGAGAGAGAGAGAGAGAGAGAGAGAGAGAGAGAGAGAGAGAGAGAGAGAGAGAGAGAGAGAGACAGAGAAGAATTGCGCTTTACTTGAAGTAATTACGCGCCTTTAACGGGAGAGTTAACGCGGTTGTTATTGTTGTCGTTGGTGGTAGTGGCGAAAGCTACATTGCAACAACGAGTACCTAAATCTACTCGGTTTGATGACCAACAGCTGATATTTAAGTTTATTAAAAACCGCATAAAAATTTATACTCATCATCATTATTATTTAAAAAATATATCAGCACATCACGTATGACGTTTGTACGTATGTACGTATGTATGTACCTACTTATCTACGTATGTATGTATGTAGGTACGTAAGAAGTGCAGCGAGGGCGACAGCCCCGTTTCGGAGTTATTTTTGGCGGTTTGCATTCCGCGTCCAATACTCAAGAGAAAGAGAAAGATAGAGAGGAAACAGCTGTCGCGTTCTTACCGCGACTGATTGCTCGGCTCAATATCATCTTTCGTAGTAAAAACTGTTCCTGGTTATTTATTTATTTATTTATTTATTTATTTATCGGGATTGAAGACGGGTATCTTCATTATCATGGATTCGTTCGAAAAATTTTCACCACTATTCTTTATTACAAAGAGAATTTTTGTTATATTGATTTTTTTTACTTTCTATCACCTACAGTGATACAAGAAAAGTATTGGTTCTGGTCGAGAAGTGAATTTTGCTAATTTCAACGAATCTTCACGTTTTCGACCCTCTAGAATCCGAATAAAAAGGTTTTTAGAAAGATGACGGTCTGTCTGTCGGCCTGTTCGACAAACTCGCGCGGTGATCTCGGAAATGGCTCGATGAAAAAATCTGAAATTCACAGGATTTTACAACTAAATGATGGGAATGAAAAATTTCCATGTCTCGTTTAATTTGAACTTCCGGTTCTACCGGAAATGAATCGATTATCGCTGTTTTACCGACAAACATATACTTTTTCTCTGTATTACCTTTCTAAATGAAAGAATATATTCTTCCGAGTTGAGAATTTCATATATATAGGGCATACCTTGACAATGACACCAAAAAAATTGTAAATATACCAAGATCGAATTAGAATGAATGCACTGTATAAAATTGTTGTTTGACAATATATAGGGCGTTCCTTGCTAATGACAAGAAGAAATTGTAAGTGTACCCAGATCGAATTGGGATTAAACGCACTGTATGAAATTGTTGTTTGTCAATATATAGGGTATTTTTTTTATGTGAAATTTTCAATTTTGATCTTTTTTTTCGGTTTTTCATTACTTTTTTATACTTTTTCTTCCCCTGACAAACCAATACTTTTTTTTTTTGATGAAAAATACCCCGAAAAACTGATTTTTCGGCTTGTTTTTTTTTTTTTTTATTTCTAATTTCTATCAAGAGAATTATAACTGTAGTTCATTTCTCGCGGTATTATCGTATCAAAGCAAAGTCCCGCCGCGAAACGGCTTTACCTTCTTACCTTATATAGCATAAGGCTGTCTCCTTTACAACGTATACTATATATTGCAGAAGCAGAAGCAGAAGCAGCATTGTGGAAAGAAGATTTTGTGCTCCTTATAAGCCATACAAGGATTTATGATACACGTATACGTATATATGTCTTGCAGTACATCGAGGCTGTAAATCTCATTTATAATTGCAACCAGGGATGAATATATAGAAAACAATGAAAAAAAAAAATAAATAAACTAAAAATAAATAAAATACCAAAATAATTATATGGTCCGGGAAAAATTTCTTAAAAATAAATTTCAAGTCATTTTTGAAGAGAGATTTTAACCTGAATCACTGTATGTGTGTGTGTGTGTGTGTGTATGTATGTACGTATATTTTCGAACGTAACAAAGCAGGAAGAATCGAGAACCCTGCAGAATCCAGAACCTAGAGAGCGGATAAACAACCCAGAAATGGACCTACCACTGGCTATGATCAAAGGTCTTTTGCTCTGTCCTCGGATCTAGGACATACACTCAGGGAGAACTTGCAGGTCATTATTCGCTTTGTCCTTTGTCCCGCGACGGAGGACTTTGACTGTGAAGATGGCTCCTTGAAATCGAGGTAGTTGAATTTGGGGTTTCATTCGAAGATAAAATGATGAGATTTTGTGGATTTTTTTTTTATTTTCTTATTTTTGTTCAATTTCATGATTTTACGGGAAAAAAAAAAAAAAAATAAAAAATAAAAATACCTGAGGGAAATGAAATTGAGATTTAGAATTTCATTTAAGAAAATTGATGCAACAATAAATTTGAAAGTTTTGATGACAATAATTTTTACGTAACTAGATGTACGATGGCAGGTTTTACGATAATAAATAAGTAAAAAACCTTTAGCCTTCTCTCGGTTTACGCTCTCGTCTACAGCGAGGGAAAAGCTCGTTCTAACACCTGCAGGTATAAATTGAATTGGACTGGTCTGACGAACGACGTCGTAATGAGCAAACTTCGTATATAGTTATTACTTTCACGAACGAAGCGCGTTCGCTGTCATTAATAATCTAAAGAAAGTTGGATTAAAACTGACGGAATTGTGGGGTTAGATAGGAAGAGGAAATTTTGAAGGATCATGGAAGGAGGTCGCTAGGGGTGCGACTAACCGAAGCTACTTGACACCAAGGCTATCCATCTATTCAATGCGGATCGTGGAACCCAATGCGAATACCAAATTTTTGAAATTTTATATTACTTGGAACGTGATTTTGATGATGAATGAAAAAATTACTCGAAGATGCAAACTCCAGTCATTTTTATATATATTTGTTTTTTCGTTTTTTTGTTGTTTTTCATTACCATATTATATTCAACTTCAAAATTTACGATCGAATTGTCGAGTGCCCACCTACCATAATCGTAAAAACTAAAACCAGGTGTCCGAGACGATGGTCTGCAGTGCAGTTCCAAAAAGTACCACTTGACTATTTCAAGCTTGGAACTTATCTATACCTCCAGCTTCTCGAATCTGATCGTAATACGTTCTACGTAAAATAAATTGCAGTTATATACCTAAAGTACCTTTCAGAACTTCACCGAATCAATATTGCCAGGTCTGGCTTCGTGCACTTATATCAGTCGTATATGGGAGGGCATTAAGTCGACGTAGACAGAACAGTTCAAAAAGCATAAAGCTTGGGTGAATTCTTCAAACATTGAAACAGTCGATGAAAAGTTTTTGAAGATTTTATACGTCGTTTACATTTGGCAGCGCTTAGAAACTGGAGAAATTGAGATATTTAAAATCGAATAAAACAAACCGGAAAACCAGTTTTGCGGGGTACTTTTCATCAAAAAGAAAAAGATGGTATGGATTTGTCAGGGGAAGAAAATGTATAAAGAAGTAATGGACAACCGAAAAAAAAAGATTAAAATTGAAAATTTCACATATAAGAATGCCCTATATATTGACAAACAACAATTTCATACAGTTCGTTTCATCCCAATTCGATCTGGGTACATTTACAATTTCCTCTTGTCATTGGCAAGGAACGCTCTATATATTGACAAACAACACTTTTATACAGTGCATTCATTCTAATTCTATCTGGGTATGTTTACAATTTTTTTGGTGTCATTGGCAAGGAATGCCCTATATATATGAAATTCTCAACTCGGAAGAATATATTCTTTCATTTAGAAAGGTAATGCAAAGAAAAAAGTACAGGTTTGTCAGTAAAACAGCGAAAATCGATTAATTTCCGGTAGAACCGGAAGTTCAAATTAAACGAGACATGGCAATTTTTCAATCCCATCATTTGGTTGTAAAGTCCTGTGAATTTCAGATTTTTTCATCAAGCCGTTTCCGAGATCACCGCGCGAGTTTGTCGAACAGGCCGACAGACAGACCGACATCTTTCCAAAAACTTGTTTTTCGGATTCTAGAGGGTCGAAAACGTGAAGATTCGTTGAAATGAGTAAAAGTCACTTTTCGACCAAAACCAATACTTTTCTTATATCACCGTAGGTGATGAGAAGTAAAAATGGGACGTGATCGAAACGAAGTAATTGCATAGATTGGTTTTATATTTTTTTAGATTAGAAACGACACGAAGGAAATGAATTCGAAAAACTTGGTATTCGCACATCTTGATGAATAAAATAATTTATATATCCATAAGTAAAATAAAAATAATTCAAATAAACGAGAAAATTTTTGTTTCTACAAAATAAATATATATATGGTATAAAACAGAAGATGAAAAGTGTCGATAGGTATGAAAAAATACGGTAATTTCTCTGTAAAAATTTTTTTTTTTTTCTCATTTATCGATTTATTTCAATGGTGTAGAAAAACGGTGAAACAAATAAATAAAGGAAGAGAACATTTTTTGTGGATTCGATACGGTTAGGGTATCGCATGTGTATGAGGCTGCTGGGGTCGCGGTTTTGGTCAATCGACAAGTTTTTGTTTTTTTTTCTCATTTTGATATAGGGAATGATATTTTATGTACCGAGTAGGTTATCGCATATGGTGGGTGGCGGGTAATTGTTCGTCCAGGTAATACATACCTTCATTCTTTTTTTTTGTGTTTTTTCTTTTTGTTCTTGTTTTTTTTTTTTTTTTTTTTTGAGGTAGTAATATACACGGTAAATAAAACGCAGATAAATACTGCGGTGATTTTATTATTCAGACCAATATATTATTGACCTAACCCCACCCGCGGTAAACCGGAGATACACCGCTTTGCCACCTTCCTGTTTCACTCAACCCACGTACACTAGCTGCACCCTCCAATTTTGTATTTTTTATTTTAATTTTATTTTTTTCTTCTTCTGTTTCACAGTTGAAGATTAATATTCCAGTGAACATTAAAATGAGAAAATGGTACAACCCATGTATAACTTAGCAATCTATATTATAACTATATATTTCCTCTTAGATTTGAATTATTATATATCTAATTTGCATTATACGTTTTTTGGAAATATAATTTTCTTTTAAATAAATTTATATCTTCTATAAATTTAAACGTTTACGGTTCAAAGGGTGGCTATAAAAATTTCTATTATCGTCGATACTTTCTTAATTTAATATCTAAAGCTGAAAGTATATATATAGGTAATGTACTTATATTAACCATACTTCGAGGCCATGGTCAACTTATTGTTAAAGTATATATTATGTATTCCTAACACGTGCGAAAACTCGTTGTTTTAACGATTTAACACGCTCCGTTTTTCTCGCACGTTTCTCACGTGCCAAATTCTAATCTTCAATAAATCACACCCGTTATTAGCTATATATGTATATACCTATATATAAAGAGTATGTATGTACTTCTACACATTGTACTTTTTAATTATAACAAACTATTTATTTATCTATATACCATAAAAGTTACACTCGTACTTCTAATCTATTTCCTAATTTACATACGTATGCCATTAGAATTGGTAGAAACTTAAAAACAGGTTGCAAGTTGTATTGTCTTAGAAAAAAATTTTTTGTTCAAAAAGAAAAATCAATAAATAAATAAAGTTAAGTGAGATTTAAATCTGACGATTGTGGGAGTGTAATAGGTAAAGTAGATATCTTCATCAGCTCGTTAAAATGAAAGGTCTTTGTCCTCTCTGCAGACAATCTTTAATAGTATTATTTTTATCCACAAATTTACCTCTCGTATTTTGATTTTCTATAATATTTAGGTATAATACAATCGCGATGAGTCGACTTGGGTCTTAAAGCACGCGGAGAGAAATCCCCTCTCACAGTTTCTATTTTTGACTTAAACAAAAATACGTGGTTCCCTGGAGCAGCCGAGTATATACATACATACATACATATATATATATATATATAAATCTAGCCTATGTTTCACTCTCTTCTCTCATTTTCCATCTATATAGCATACTTACATAAATTTGTATCTATGTATCCGTGTATATGTATGTATGTATCTAAAGTTTCTTCCCCAGTGAGTATAAAGTCGGCGCGTCGGTTCGTCTAGCGATCGAACGGTTTTTAGAGTAACATGTAAAAGAAGAGGGACTGACTGAAGATGTTGGGATGGGATCCTCGGCACGGGTATCTTTAAGATACTGGGAAAGCTGAGCGTTAAGTTAACCGTGAACCGAGTTTCCACTTCTTTTTATATACAACTTATATATATATATATATATGTATATACCTACTTCATTAGGCAAGATAATTACCATCGGGCTTCTTCTCATCAACCTCCTATACCAGACCAAGCGCAAAGTAGTCTCGATCGGATAAGGCAGTCTTAAACCCTAAACCCTCAACCGTCAACCCTCTATTTATTCCCTCCTTTTTCATCATCTCGTAACACGACGAGACTGGAAAATTCGCGCCTTAAATTTTATCATTAATTTAAAAAAGTGTTTGTTTGTTTTAAGGTTTTTTTTTTTTTTTTTCTTACCTCTTTTGCATCAAAAAATCGTACACAGTGATGGGTGTGATTTAATCTCTTTGATATACCCTAAATAATTTTCTTAAAAATCTTTTATATACCCAAATGACAATTCACGTTTTTTTATCTTTGTTTCAGCAAACATATCTAACGAGGTTTGGCTACCTTCCAAACACCGGTACGATATCAGCGAGTCTTAGAACAGAAGATCAGCTAATCAATGCGATAAAGGGTCTACAGGTGAGTCAAAAAAAGTTTTATTATATTATCTAAGTAAACGATGAAGTTTGTAAAAAAAAAAAATTGAGCAATTGTTGACTAATTTTAATTTTAAGTAAATGAAATATGAGGTATTTTTTTCCTATAATAATCGAAAAATTTATCTAGTGAGTAATCAGAAAAAGACGGTGGAATCATTTATTAGCATTTTTATAACAGTTTTAATATTTTATAGATAATTTAGACGATCGATTTTTAATAAATCCAATAATTTCGATGCAAGGCACGTTTATTATATTCACGAAGAGATTTAACGAACTCTTTATTCATGGAAAATAAATTTTCGTTTTTTTTTTTTTTTTTTTTTTTTTTTTCTTTCAAGAACGTGACTGCGGAATGCAGACACAAGTTCTTTCGTGGATTTTTTAGAATCGTGATAATTGCCTTTATTCGATGAGATTGGAAAATTGGAATAAGAAAAGAAAAAAAAAAAAAAAAACTAAAAAAATGAACAACTGAAAGAATTTTTTGTTATTTAGATTATTTGCAACCTGTAGCACTATCGGCTTTAAATTTCTTCTTTTTATTGGTTTGATATACATGTACATGTATTGTCGAAATATGATCGTTGTTATTTAAAAATTATATTGAAAGTATAATTTTTCGTCAATATTTTCGCATCAACTCCCCTTCTTATCGAGGTACATTAAATTTTGGTGAATATTTTAGCTACTGTCATTAACGACAAAGGCAAAAAAAAAAAAATAAAAATAAAAAGAAAAAAAAAAGAGAGGGAGAAAATGGAAACGATAAAAAAGAAGATGAAGAAATGGTTGATGGATATTTTCCGATCTTTAAATACATTCCAATCTCATTTTTAGAGTTACGGTGGAATTCCAGTAACTGGTGAAATTGACGATGAAACTAAACGACTTATGGAAACTCCTCGGTGTGCCGTTGAGGACGTAATATCAGAATCAGGATATCCCCTTAGATCGAGATCTTATGGAAATTATCGTCAGAAACGGTTCCTTACACACGGGAGTTTGTGGGATCATCGTAATCTCACATGGAGGTAAGTCTTAAAAAAAAAAATAATAATAATAATAATTATCATATGTATGTGTAATATACAAAAATATGTACATATATCTATTGTAAATGAATTGGCAATTTTTATCGTTCGTAACTTTAACCCGGTCAACTACCTTGACAACATATCTCGAGTGAAGACGATTTAAAATACGTTATTAATTTCATTGCTGTTCTTAATTCGTAAACTGCTTATCCCTCTCTTCTGCCTGCAGCTGCACTTCAAACTGTACATATGTATACTCGCGATATTATATTTGTACAATAATATGTATAATGGTGGGTTCGGAAATGCCATTGACATTGTTGGCGCCAAGCCAGTCGCCATAGACATCCCCCTTCCCCAATCCTCGATGAGGGGGGCTCCCCAAAAGTAAATTTTTATTCATCAAGAAATGTGGGGAATAAAATTAACGGATCGAAACAATGAGTGTTCATTTTGTCATTTTGATAAATCATATCCATAATATAGAATAGAGAACCGCAATCGGATACTCGTATATGAAAGTAGGTACAGTTTATAGTCTCTTGTCTTAAAATATATATATAGATATTTTTTTTTTTGCTCTGGGAGGTTTGCAAATTGCGAACAATATTAAAATTTGATGGACTCTGGACTGGAGGCCAGAGAAAGGAAAATCAGAGACCTGCATAGATACATGCGTATGTATGTATGTATGTATATGTGTGTAATTGTAAACAGTGTTGAAATACTAAAGTGCATATAGCGATCATGCCTTTGGTTGACGTCTGGAATGGGACAGGTGAAAAGCCGTCGTGGGTGAAGGCGACGTCGCGTTCCATTAGAAGGAATTACTAAAAAAAAAAAAGAGAAAAACGTAAAGAAATGGAATCATCAAACAATGAGAGAGAGAGGGGGAAAAAAGGGAATAGTAGTGGTCCGTGCCAGAAGTATAACGAGTGGAGACCAGTCTCTTTGTCTTCTCTTATAGTTGCGGACTTTTCTGTTCTGCATCCCCCCTCAACCCCCTTTCCGTTCTTTTATTCCATTATCTTAATATTTATATGTTTGTATGTATGTACATACATACATACATGTAGGAGTTGACTTCTTTATACTTTTTGTAATTACAATAATTATCTCCAGGGATAAGTAACTATAGACATTAAGGTAAAAGAAGAAGAAGAAGAAGAAGAAAAAAATAAATAATTCTTCTTTTAATGTCTTTTATAAGATGATGAATTTCAATCGAGTCATGCGTGCATATCCGTGATGATCAAGCTCGTAGGAATTTTTTTTATATCTTTTTTTTTTTTTTTTTTCTAGTCGACAATTAACTCATAAAGAGGTATTCGCGGAAATATCGTTAATCGAGAAAATAAATAAAAGAAGATGAAAGAAAAGAAAAAAAAAAGTAAGAAAAAATGTTTATACTTTTTTTTCTTTTTTTTTTTTCTTGTTCAAATTGAGTAAACGATTTTAACGTCGGTATCTTCTTGCTCGACCGAGTAAATATTCCAAAAGTTTCAAGATCACTGCATTACCGACAAACTTTTACATCGCAGACAGTAAATTAGGTGCCTAAGTTACTTTTGGTAGGTTAAATATCGATTGTATCACAGTAGGACAATACCGACCGTTGTTTAAGGTACGTTTCATCATGACGGTGATTATTAGTGATCTGTAATACAGAATTACATAGTTTTTTTTTTTTTTTCTTCTTCTTTTCTTTCTCTTTCTGTACAAATGTGTTTATGTTTTATATTATTACAGTAATTTTTTAAAGAAGACAAAAAAAAAAAAATGAATAAATATACAAAAAAGAATAAATAGAAAAAAAATTTGATAAAATTGAAAAATGGTCCCCTACGTGCAGTTTTGTTTATTTTTTTCCTTCGATCGACGGGTCTAGATGATTGATGAGATTCTAAGAGTTTTTATATACATACATACCTATATATATATATACATAGGTATATCGTTGGCTTCGACGAACAATAAATAATCCACTCGGTTTCTTTTTTAATTTTCTTTCTGTCTTTATTCTTATTCTTTTTTTTTTTTTCTTCTTTAATTCATAATTCTTTCTTTCTTTCTTTCTTTCTTTCTTCTCTTTCATTAATATTTTATCGTAGAATATATATTTCCGTGTCTTGACATTTTGTGCCGAATTGCTTGAAGGTTGACACAAATATAAATAAAAATAAAAACAGAAACTTTTAAGAATCTCGAAAAAATTATTATAACAAATTTTATTTATCTACAATATTCATCGATCGATATTCCCTTCTCCTTATAAATTATTCTCATCGTTGTTAAAAAAAATTATCGAGGGAGTTCTTTCAGCACGTTTATATAGAGAAGGTACTTTATTGTCAAAGCCCCGAATGTCCGGACCTGATAACGATGACTCCGTAAGTTAAGACGGAATTTAGAAGTTTCCGAATCAATCAAGTCGAACTTTCATTAGCTTTTAAAATTGATAAAATATAATCTCGGACAAGGGAGCCTTTTAACATATTTTTATGTCTATTGAAGAGGGGATGGAACAACGATTTCATACGGCTTGACACCCCGACCGCGTAGCAGCAGTGGGTGTTCTCGTATTTTCACTGATTGCAATTTTTTTTTTTTTTTTTTTTCTTCTTTTGTTTTCTTTCTATTTTTTCTTACTTTTCTCTCATCGCCTTTCTCTTTTCTCTTTTTCTTATTTTTTTTTTTTATTTTATTTTTTTATTTTCTCTGATTATTTGTCCCGTCGAGCGGTAGTAATTCGAAGCTATGCCACCCTACGCTCCTCACCCTTTGCCCTTCGCTCTTCACCTTTAGCTTTTCGTATACCCAACCGTATATATACCTACCTCCTACCGACTGGAAGCAAAATTACGTTCAAACATCACGTTTCTGTTTTTTTTTTTTTTTTTTTATTTGTGTTCGAAATTTTATTTAAACTGTGAATAGAGAAAGAGAGAGAGAGAGAGAGAGAGAGAGAGAAAGAGAGAAAACAGAGAGAAATTTTAGCGGTAGATAGGATCACATTTCGCAGCTTTCGGACTAACGAATCTCTGCTGCCTTAACGAGATAACGAAATTTCCATTGATCAATTATTAAAAAAACAGAAAATAAAAGGCAATTAAGGTTTTCAAACGTCATTGAAACCTGGTTTTATTTAGAATGGAAAATTTGATCGATTAATAAACAAGCGGGTTGAGAGGATACACTTTCTATATATGTATTTTATGTATATTATAAATATATATATACCTTTATAAGTAGGTATATAATATTTAATTCCGTTTCACCGCACGCAAATTTCCTTTCAACGGATACAAACTTGATGATATGTACATATATAATTATTTTTAATATATATATATGTATTATATAAAATTAGGTACCTACATATCTAACTATGTAAAGAAGGGAATTGATTTATTAGCTGCAATATTGTAAATATCCGGTTTTTTAATAGAACCCCGGAAGCTTTAAGGATGAAAATTTATGAAAATCTGCTATCCGTGTTGTTGATAATTCTGGATAAAAAGGAAGCGAAAATTAATATATATTTATATATATATTTATCTATAAGGGTGGAAAATCTGATTAGTAAAGATATAAAGAAAAGACAATAAAAAAATAAAAATAAATAAATAAATATTTGTCCGAATAGAAACAACTTTCTTATTGAGATAACAATTTAATTGAAAAAAAAAAAACAAAAAAAGGGACCGACCCACGTAACGTTTTTAACGAGGGTATAGAGATTATTCCTCTCATTACCCTTTTTTACATTTATTTATTTTTTTTTGTTTTTTTTTTGTTTTTCATTTCTCTCCCGTCGTTCGCATCACATAGGTAGCTGGTATAATACCAACTGGAAACTTGGTCTTTTAACCTTTTCATATTTTACTAAATGAATACTTTCTTTGTACACGATTTCCTTTTTTCTACTTTGAATAAAGAAGTGTAAAAAAAAAATGAAAAAAATAAAAAACCGTGAAAAAAAATTTTTCATCTTGTAGGTGGGTATATGTATATGAGTATACCTATATATATGTATACTCCACAATCTAGGAAAATTACTTTAACCGGCAATTGATTTCTGGTTAAATTACCGGGAGGCAAGTGCTTCGCGCTACGTCTCGAATTGTGGAATGGTGCAGTTTCTCTGAATATTCCTGAACCACCAAAACGAAAACCAAAATCGAGCATCATTTCCGGACACGTTTTCCCTCTATTTCCAGATACGAAATCCCCCTCCCTCCCTTCCCTTCCCCAGTCCTATAACAGTTACCAATCGCGCCCTACGCACTCGTTAAGCCATTTTATAACGTAATTCCATTACTGTAGGAGGGGTTTCCAATCCGACCGCACGATATTTGACAAATTTTCTCTCTTTTTTTCTCTGTTTTTTTTTATTTTTTTATTTTTTTCACATACAATTTTTTTCTCTCTCCTCAATGGAAATTCATTTTTAAATACGTATAAAAAATACGCAAATCTTCTATTTCCTAAATCATACCCGAACGAACTGGTGTGTAAATTTCAATATTTTGGCAAACGGTTAAAAAATATTGAAAACAAATTTATTCTTTGAATTTTCTACGCGGCTTCACACGGATCGCACATACACAGTCCCGAGCTTTTATTTTCGACCTTCTTCATACACGAGTTTTCTTAAAATCGCGAGTCTGAATTCCGGGAATATTTTCCCCTTATTATTGAACGGTGAAGGGATAGGATAACAGGATCCATAATAAGTTCGCAGGGGGTATATCCTCTCTCTTTCTCTTTCTCTCATTCCATTTAGCTACAAATCTACAACCTGTAGCATATATACCAAATTAACTATCCATCTAGATAAATTTCTTATACACGGATACGTTATAGTACCTACAAGATAAAGATGGAAAGCGGAAATTGGGGTGATGGAAAAAGCGGAAACGTTCATCGATACGATTTCTTATACGATTTCGATTTAGTCTATTATTTAAACTAAATAAGAGATTTTAAGGCGAATAATGTAAATCGTATGTATAGGATAATTGTTTTTGTTTGGAAAGAAATTAAAAGAAAAAAGAGAAAACCGATTATGTCGCGAATATAGTTTCTGCAGTATAAGGAACAGCACGGATTATTTTTAGTAAAACCAACGCCTTCAAGAATTTATCGGACACAAATCTTTCCTCATCCTTTTATCCCGAGGAAGAAAGTGAAGAAGGAGAACGGTATAGGAGATGGGGGATTTAAAGAAAATAAATGGAAGACGAACCGAGAAAGAACCGTCTGCATTGCGCCGCCTCTTACCGATCCCAAAGGATTCAGAAAACATGACGATTTTCAGACTAGATATTAGAATTTCGGTTTATAATTAGAATATAGAAACCCGGAAGTGTAACGAAATTATTAGTTCATTAATTATCTGAGTAGGTAATTTAGTAACTTGGGATATTTTTCTGAATTCCTGTTTTCCTCTTCTTCTTCTTCTTCTTCTTCTTCTTCTTCTTCTTCTTCTTTTTTTTCATATCGGAAAACCGTGGAAAAGAAAATTAACTTTATATATACGACGATGTCGATTTCTTGTAAGAGAAAAATACTCGCGGTCTACCTATTAGACGAGAAGTAAACTGAAACGAGTATTATTAACGACCAGGGTAACGGGCATCCCCCATCCTTACTACTAATAAATAAAGTAGGACGCCGATCGATCTGCTGTCTACTGTCATAAGCTGATATATATATATATATATATATATATTTTATTTTTCTATTTCGTTGTTGCAGGTACTTTACGTTACTCCTTAAACTACAATAGAGTAGAGGTACAGCTGGCAAACCCTGAAATGTATAAAATAAAAAAAGTATTAAAATAAAAAACAATACTTTATTGTGTATCAAGGGCGGAAAGTAGGCGATTAAATCGCCTTTTCGTCCGTGATTCACACCGATATTTTTTGTCCAATACCTGCACCGAAAGTTTGCTTTGAATTGCATGTAAAAACGAGCGGAAGGTAGCACTTTTCAGCTCTAGGATGGTAAAGTGCTCTAGTGAGGTACAGTATTATTATAAATTACCGTCCTAGAGCTTACTTTACCACCTAAGGACGAGAAAAGTACTACTTTCCGCACGTTTTACATGCACGTCATAGCATACTTTTGGTGTATTTTTATTTGGTATCCAATTATTGATCATTGCACATATACTGCAGAGAGAAAACGTAAAATTTTACTCCGTTTTTGCTATACTAGACTCGGTGATCGAGATCGTCGTATACAATTATTTACTCTGCATGACTCTGCGTACGTATTCAAACTTATAACAAGTTGTCATATATATATATATATAGGTATATGTATGTATATATGTATGTACCTACCTATGCATATATACATAGCCGCAGCTAGATTGATCCGTAAGAGAAGTTTATCCGTGTTATATGTGTATATAGAATATATAGGTACGTATGTATGTATGTATAAATCTATTCTACGCGTCGGTGCTTCGCGACACCCTTATACTAAGCTTCTTCGCACCCTCAAATCCCGAACATCTATATATATATATATATATATATATATATATACATACGTCTACGTATATGTAATGTATACAAACCCGCGGTTGATGGTCCGCGTTATGTCAGGAGTAACAGCCCAGTTCGATGCGAGGTCCACCTTAGTCCGGTAAGGCCAAAAGTTCAAATTGCAAATCTGCCAATAATCCTGTTCGGTTTGGATATAGGTTTACCTACATCAGCCTCACTCAAAGGGCTAAAAGGTATAAGGGAAAAACGGGACCGTGAAAAAAAAAAAAAAAAAAATGAAACAAAAAAAAATAAATAAATACGAGAAGGAGGGCTGTTAACGCGTTTCCCGTGATACTCTCGTATTATAGCAAAGTGGTTGGAACAGCTTTTTATATTTATTCTAGTTACTTACTTCGCTGACTTGCTTACTTGCTCTTTCGTTTTCAAGCTGTTGGACAACCGTGATGTTCCCTCGCGTGTTTATAACGGGAGCCATTTTTTTTTTTTTCTTTTCCTACCCTATACCCTCTTCGATCCATTTTGACGAGGGTGAAAGAAGCTGTTGTTCTCTATCGTTCTATCTTCTCTGTATTGTCTTTATGTATGGTTTTTGATGTTTTATTATTTTTTCTTCCGATATATGTATATTATTTTTTTCTTTGTTTTACCTGCACCGTCATCACCGCTTATTTCGCACCCTTCTTTCGTCGTTTGTAAATTTTCCTTTTCTCTTCTTTTCACATTTACATTTGACCGTTTTCAACCGTTTCTTATATCCCACCCTGCTCTGCACGGACTCGCTTTACGCATCTTAAACAAATTCGTACATAAGGTACAATGAGGTAGAAAATTCAAAGTTCAAAGCTGAAACTGTACACCACCGGGGCTAAAGTTGGCTGCGGCTCTCTTCTGCAAAAGAAAAACACGAATTTTTTGTATTATTATTATTATTATTATTATTTGTTATGGTTTAAGACAGTTCTTGTTGTTCAAAGTTTAAACAAGGTAATAACAAGGAGGGAACCCTAACCTTCTATTCATTTTTTTCATCTTCTTTTTACCTCGATTATATGAAAAAGGAAAAAAAATAAGAAAAAACTTGACGCCGAATTATAACCAAAGAGATAGAAACGCGGTTATAGGTACGACTAGATTCGAATTTGCGAATAGGAATTGGTACATTCAGAACTGAAGGGTGACCGCAGATTCGACAACCCACATAACCGCGCCCTTTCTCAAATTCTCCTTCATTCTAAAGCCTCAAAGTCCAAACTAAAGACCGTGACTTGACCCTGGGACAAGATAAATGCGTTTCAAGAGTCAGGATGGCAGCTAGGTTTCGTCTCCGGAATGAATATACCTACGTTGTTATATATCTAGTTAAATATAATTTCCTTCTTTTTCTTTTTCTTCCTTTTTTTTCGTTAGAAATAAAGTGGATAGAATTTTTTATTTTTATACCTCTGAAATAGCAATCGCTTTTTAAATCCTGCACTCGCCGTTGGCCTCCTCCTCATGACTGATTCCGTTTCAGAAGTGGTTTCGCGTTGAAGTATCTGGTGGTGGGTATACCTATTGCAGTATAATCTTGGTCGGAAAAAAAAAACGGAAAGAAAAGCAGAAAGAAAAAAAAAAAATAAAAATTGGTTGCGAAAATGGCTTTTAAACGGTAAACAGACGCCGATGAGGACCCTTGAGTACTAAAAAAATAAAAGAGGAAATAAGAAAAAAAAAGTACAAAACAAAAAAAAAAATTAAAAAATTAAAAAAGCACGAAATACGAGTAAGAGGAATGACGATTTGAAGAATACCAGACGACAAACTCGAGTGGATATTTTTGTTGAAAAAAAAAAAAATAAAATGTTTTGCAAAATATTACCTCGAGCCCGGAAGATTTTTTAGATTTTTTTTTATATGTATATAGTGTCTGGCGCGATAGAAAACGACGTATGTATTATATGTATATATATATATATACGTATACATACCTACCTATTCAAAACCCACCAAGAAACATATTTCTTTAACCAAGAGAAGAGCCCAATCCGATGGTCCAGTAAACGTGGAAAAGTTTCCTTCCTTAAACCACAATCTTTACCGCTGATATAGCCTCCAGCTACTTTAGTCTTCACAACACTATCCTTTAGACATGTATGGATGGATGTGTGTATACTGTAACCTCCTGCTTCTGCTGCTACTGCAGACTTATGAGAGTCTTGAAAATTCCTTTTGGAACTCCCTCCGATGACTTTTGACGTAAAAAAAAAAGTACACAAAGAATGAGAGTCTGATGGAGTACATACAGGGATGATGCAAAACTCTGTATGTATAGAATTTAGAACTTTAATAACCCGGTTTGGTGTGCAACGGTGACGTAGAGGATTCATAAGTGTTTGTTAAAAGCCTTGGGGCAAGTTTCGAAGAGCTTTTACAGGGAGGTATATTATCTAGGTGGGTTTTAAGTTTTTATGGAAACATACCGCAAGATCGATTGTTCTTAGTTGCATCAAAATGATGTATTCGAACAGTTTTTATTTTCTAAATTTTCAAGCCATTTACTTAATTATTTATACATATAGTCAAATGTCGAATGAATTTTTTAGGTACGTAGTTGTACATGCCTACATGTTCCAAAAAGCTTTTGTTAAATGCAATGTTTTTTTTTTTTTATCTTCATTTTTTATTACTTTGTGCACTTTCGTCGTTATATTATCACCGGAACTTGAGCTAGTGTTGGTTAAAAACTTGTCG
Source organism: Macrophya annulata (assembly GCA_963924015.1). Classification (NCBI taxonomy): domain Eukaryota; kingdom Metazoa; phylum Arthropoda; class Insecta; order Hymenoptera; family Tenthredinidae; genus Macrophya; species Macrophya annulata. The sequence goes on from OZ001262.1 coordinate 4,712,843, forward strand.
ATAACCGTAAAGCTGTCCTTTACTTGAGCTGACTTCACTTTGTTTAACTTTACTAAACTTAAATTTCAGTTTACTTTATTTTATATATAGATATACATACCTATGTATGTATATAAGAAATAAAAAGAAAAAAAAAAAAAAAAAAAAAACTTTTTATACCAAAGTTTAGAAAACATTACCAGCCTCCAACAGCTCTTAGTTTTACGCTAATAACCTGGGACAACGACCTAATCGCCATTCCGGTTTCTTGCAGACTCTAACATCGGTAGTACAAAATATAATGTATAATAGTGTTTAAAATTTCTTTACGACAATTAGAATACTTGTCGAATTAACCGGATCAGAGAATTTAAAAATAAGAATTTCGCAGTCTTTAAACGCAGGGAAGTTATTGGTTTCGGTCCGATTTTCGAAAATCGAGTTTTCATCAGATCTCGACGTTTTGGGGTCCTAGGAAGCTATTCTGACTATTTTTGGATGGACGTCCGTATGTGTGTGTGTAAACAAATTTTTGTCGTACGATATCTTTAGAACGAATCGATCGATTGGAATGGTTTTTATGGCGATCGAAAGGGTTCATCAAGCCTTAGATCTGATTAGATTTTGGAGTCGATCGGTCGAGTAGTTTCAAAGTTATTTATGAAATAAAAATTAAAAAACAAATTTTTTTCATGTTTTTAGCGCATAACTCCTAAACTGTTCGTCGGATTAGTCTCAAAACTTGATCAGACTTAGCTCTTGGATAGCCCTTTCGATCGCCGTAAGATTCATGAAAATCGAACGAATAGTTTAAAAGATATTGCACGACAAAAATTTCTCTTTTTCTCGTACGATACCTTTGGAACGAATTAACCGATTTGAATGATTGTTGCGGCGATCGAAAGGGTTCATCAAGACTTAGATCTGATTAGATTTTGGAATCTATCGGTCGAGTAGTTTCAAAGTTATTCGAAAAATAGAAATTGAATAAAAAACGATTTGTATAGGGAAAACTAATTATACTTATAACCTTCTTTAATTTATTATAAACACAATATCATCAATTAATTGTAACGTATTTAACACAGCGGGAAGTTTTCGGGTTGGCTCATAGGTCAACCGGTTTTCTGATTATTTAAATAAAATTTTTTTTTTATTCTTGTGACCCGAGTATACGTATAAGGTATGTATACCGTAGGCGACTAATAATAGTCTAAGTGTAGATATATATAAGGGCTGAAGCAAACACAAACAAGTCCTAAAACAATATAGAATATCTGGTTATACCTACATATATGATCTGAATCGGTCGATCGTTCGTCCTGTCGGTCTCTCGGTCGCTCGGTCGGATGCTTCGGTTATGACAGGCGACCTATTGTTCGTAGCGAGATCGAGGGTGACAATGCCAGCCAATCACACCCAGTACTAAACCCTGAGCCCCAGTGCAACCAGCCCAGTGTTCAATAGTACTCGAAACTCACTCATCGATGCGCGGAGCTTAATTGTCAACACAATGGAATCATTATTATTATTATTATTACTATTATTATTATTATCAATAACATCATCATCATCGTCGCCGTCATTATTACTATTTTTTACGAAATATCGTCGGCATAACACATCCCCGCACGTACATACATACCATACGTATATATGTGCCATAAAACAAAATAAAAATGATAAAAAAAAAAATAAAGTACTTCAAGGGATGAAACCCCTGCGAGCAATAACCGACATCGACACGAACGTCGGTATTAAACTTCGTCATCATTGTCGAGTTGCTTTATTCTATATTCTATTATATTCAGAGAAGGACCTGCTACGGAACGAGGGGATCAAAAGCTCTGGATTTTATTTCAGTTTTTATTTTTTATTTTTTTTATTCTTCTTTCAAATTTATTACAGGTTTATTTTTTTTAGAATACTGGAACAGCCAACAGTTAGTCACTCTAAGGGTCTTTTCCTATTATCATATAACATATATATATATATATATATATATATAGTAGGTATATATGTTAAGTAATATAATAATAATAATAAGTAAATAAGAAAATAAATAAATGAATAAATAAATAAAATCCTGCCATATTTCTTTACGACTTAAACAAACATATAATCCTATGAATGGGATGAAAAATGATATGAGATATATATAATATGCGGAGAGAATATAAAAGGTGAAGTTTATAGATGGATAACGGATTGCATACTTATGCGCGAATAGTTATATATAGGTATACTCCGTACATACATATAATAAGTATAAAATGTTGGAAAGAAGCTGACGGAGAACAAAGAGATAATACTGCAGCCTAGCTGCTGCTCCGGAAAAAGAAAAAAAAAAAAAACAACCAAAAAAACTAAAAGACAAAAAAAGGGAAAAGTTCCTAATAATTAACTAGTCAAGAGACGGACATCCGAGGATTGATACTTGGCATAGCTCAGTCCATCTGTTTGTTCGTCTGCGTCTTTCTCTGCCAACAATCAACGCGAACGAATTACTGAGTCTAGTTGATTGCAGTAGGTATGCCATGCTGGTGGATAACGGAAAAAAACGAATTGAATGAAAACTGTCTGAATATAGAGGGAAATAAAAGTTTTCACACTGCAGTTTTTTACTTTTTATTACATTTTCAATTTGATTTTTTTTTATTTCCAAAGCCCGCAGCACTAGTTCATTCATAGTTTTTCTTGCCGTTTGATGATATTTTAACAAAATATCAATTTTTTAAATTATTTACAAATATATTGTCATCACAGTGTATAATCGGGAATATTTAATATTGAATAGTGTCGAGGTAAAGTATACTCTGGATATACCTATGTATGTAATACCTATATACCTGGGACTATAAAGAAATAAAAAAAATGAAAAAAAAAAAAAATTCCTTAGACCACACAAATTTGTAATATTTTTTATTTTATACTCGCAGAATAGAACGTAGATATATATACATATATAGGTCAACATCACGTATATATGTATATATAATATATATTCGTATAGGTAATACGTATATACTATATGCCTATATGAAAAAGCAGCTCGTATACCCTTGTCCATCGCGATGACATTTCGCGTGGAGAAATGCCGGCCATGTCAGGATTGGTTACACCGATAACCTACCATCGTGCACAACGTAGCTACCCTCGTTTCTCTACAATCTGAAACCCCCCAAACATTCATCCCCTATCTCGCATACCTGTGTGAAAATTAGTCATTTATCGTCCTAAAATTGGGACTAAAGTTTTCTCCTCTTCAAATTTTATCCCATATTAATATATAATAACAATAATGATAAATATGGTATTTATTATCCTATATATTATTAAATGGCAGTTATTTATCTACTTAGGATTATGTACTTTACATATAACTGCAACAATATATACCGTAATTTGTGGTTATTTTTCGGAATTTATGAAAATTGTTTTACCTAGATTCCCGGGGTTTATTCCTCTCGCTATACGTACAGTTTTCTCTCTTTATTCACTCTCTTTCTATCTCTCTGCAGACCCTAGGGCGTACGAAGTACACAGGACTCGATTTATATGGGTTTTCCACCGCCGCAGGGATCCTCGAAAAACGCGTAGCGGTCTGTTGGTCTGTTTTATGACGGTAGACGCCGCGCTGTTTACCATTCGCCCTCGACACTGCAGGGCCTAAGGGGTCAGGTCACTGAAGAACTTCGTCGCGTTCCTATAACTGCCTTACCATACAGTTCGTTCTTTTCATCTCGCATATTCGTTCGATGAACAAAACCATATGGTTTTCGTAGTACGTCTACTGAATTTTTATTTTCAACATTTTTCTCATCTTCGTACGGTTATAATAATTGGTCGAAAAAATTCCGCAAATTCTATACCTTTTGTTTTTTTTTTTATCAAAAATAACAAAAGTCGTAAATCTCTTTTATGATTTTCTACATCACTTCTATTCTTTCTTTTTTTCTTTGTTTTTTTTTTTTGTTACAAATTTTGATAAATTATTCCGCTAAAGATTGAAAAGATAGATAATTTTCGGTTAGATTTCGTATATATCAATTCGTCACTGCATATATATTGCGATGATGAAATTCTGAGGTATAACAGCGAGATGATCGTTGGACTGACTGGAGTTTGATTGAGAGCTCGTTTCACGCTGGATTAAACACCGTCTTAATTAATCTTGGTGCTTTCCTCTAATCTGAGGACAGAGCCTCTAGCGCGCTAATCCGAGATACGTATTATTGGCATGGATATATATATATATATACACCAATATTTAGTGAGAGTCAAAGAATTGAGAAGGTAATAATTAGATATAATGAATAGGACGAATTAACCCCCTCCCTCATCGGGTAAAGTCTAATGTGATTAAGTTAAAATAATTTATTATCAAAGTTATAAAGTAATATTAATTAACATTCATACCGGTGAAAGGAGTAGGTAATTAAATTGACGATATACATACATAGGATAAAATTATATAGAACTTGCAGATATGTAACCTACGAAACATATGGAGTTTACCGCTTCGGTTAAATACTGACGCTTTCAAATATTCATTAATATCGTATAATTTTCCGACGAGTAATTATTACGATTCTCGCGTTTTCTAATTATGCCATATAGCTCCTACACCCGAGCTCATGCTCCTGCTGCTGCCACTGCTGCTGTTGGCGAACGAGCTAATCGGTAATCAATAATCAACCTGCAGTCCTTTAGTTGGCTTATAATGTTGAATTTGAACGACGATTTAAGTTCGTTTAAAAAATTGACCGTTATTAGAGATATTTTAGAATTTCTAAATTATATATAAATTTTTATAACTGTTTCAAATTTTCTTTTTTTTTTTTAACATAATACCCGAATTTCATGTGTGAAAATTGTCTTTATTTTTTTTTTTTTTTGGTTTTACTTAAACTTTCTGTACCTACATTCATTGACAGGTATAAGTATACGTATAGGATATACAATTGAGACCGACAATACCACGTCTCGTTAGTCTTACTTTGACACGACGCGACGATTCAATTTACCAAGTTATTGGTTCTCGAGTTACGACCGAGTTCCCAACTCCGACGATTATAGATTTTGCAACTTCCGTGAAGATGTATGATCGTAGTTGCACTGAGGCTATGGGGATACCTGCAGTTAGAAATTTCGACGATTTATTGTACCGATATATACTAAGCAGAATTGCAGTCGACAGGGTCCAAGATTGTCCCGTGCAAAATCAAAGAGATAAAAATAAAAACAACAAAAACAAAAATCGGATTCTTGTAATATTTATGGAAAAAATTTTTAGGAAATATTTAATGGAATACGATTCGAAGTGAGATTATTACAGCTGCAGTACCTAAATTTTGATTTTGACTTTATTCATTCAGTTTTTTGTTTTGTTGTTTTTTTTTTCTCATTTTTTGATTACTAGTTAGTCAAAGAACTTCCTGCAGTAGAACAACCAACCGCTTACGTGGCGAACGGATGTTTTTCTGCGCTTGGGCATGCGCGATACGGATGTTGCCGATAGGCGATAGGGAACGATAAACAAGAAACTCAGAGTAGAATGATAAAACGGTATCTTGGCTAAACAAACATTCAGCTTGCATACCCGACCGAAGTGTGGGGGCGGTTGAAGTTAGAATGTGAAATGAACGGATCTCGTTGTCAACGACGTCTGCAGGCGTAGATCTTTGACCGTTAAAAATAACGGATCCATATCTCTTTCGGTTTTTAAGTTGCAGTATGCACTTTGGGATTATAAAATCTGGTAGAGAAGCCCAAAATGTAAAAATTTAAAGAAAAGAAGAAAAATAAAAAAAAAAAAAACATCGTTTCACATATTTCGGCTAAGATAATTCACTCAAGTTTTCGATTTTTTTTTTTTTTTTTTTTTTTTGTTCGGTGCGAAAAAAACGCGAGGGTATGTTTACTCCGCGATATGAATGAACAAGAAACATCATATTGTATGTATGGTGAACCGTGTTTCAGTTTCTTTCGCACACGTGTCACCACAATATGTGCACCGCCTTCTCTTTTACTCTCTTCCTTTTCCGTAGATAATTTTTGCAACCCACTGGTTTACCGCCTCTAAAGTTTATCACAATTCTACCGTCCGCTTCCGGAAGTACTGTAATATAACAGAAGGACAGATCAGACCGCAAATTGAATAGAAAAAAAAAACGAAAACAAAAATTAGAAAAATGAATGTGGTTTATTTTGTTTTTATATTTTTACCGTGTACGAAAGAGACTCTGAAATCGAAGAGATTTATTATATTATTTTAAAATCGATTGATTATTTTGTTTTATCGATTGTTTTATCGAATCTGCAGCAGTTGATGAATTGAAATGTCAAAATTTCATGTTTTATAAGTTTTTATTTTACTTGAATAACAAATTGATGGTTTATAAGAGTTTTAGGTAGACTATAAATAATCTCTATGTATAAAAAAAAAGTATGACTAGAAAAATTACGGACGATTTACGATGTCTAGTAAAAACATCCGGCCAGTTTCATGTACGAGAACCATCAGGATCCGAAAATCGCATTTACCAAATTTATCGTCGCCGTTATATCAGGTTAGCCCGAAAAAATATGTCAAGCATTTTCCGAAATTCCAATAAACGAGAAAGAAGTGAATTAGCAAAAGAAAAATAAAAAATAATAATAATAAAAATACGTAAACGTTTGCAGAATATCAGCAATTTCTAAAACCACAATTATCACCTAATTCTACTTCCATTTCGCTATTTTATTTTTGATTTTTCATTTTTTTTTTCTCCTAACGATTATTGCCTCCCATTATAATCTCGTAAAATCATCACCGAGGTACTTTGGTCTCGTTATTGTATATAATGTAACACATAAACATAAACGGCTCCTACAGGTACAGTGGCAACGGTTATACTCTACCCCCTGACCTCAACCCACCTGCGTTATTACCTGACCGGCCATTATCGAAATCCCATTGCCCAAGCCATTGCCAGATACCGGGTTTACGGAATAACTAGAATTTACCACGGTGGTTCAATCTGCGTAATCAAGGATGGTCTTTCGACGGCTCTTCGTCTCGGGATTTATACAAGTTTTACTGACACCCTTATAGACAACAAGGTTCCATTTACAATAGAGAATATCACCTCAGCTGCTGTCGTTGCTGGAATTACGTCAAGTCTGATCGGTAATTCGGGATTTTAAAAACGACCACTTTTCCATTTTTTTTTTTTTTCATTTAATTATATCGACACTTTCGTTCGGAATAATATTTACAGGAATACCAACCGATTTTGCATTGCCTAAAATCGACGTCGATGATTATAACAAGTGGAAAAGAAGGAGGTTCAAGCCTGAGATAAGAAAAGTTTGGAAAACTCATGGAATAGTCGGTTTATATCGAACCCTTTTATCCACCACAGTACACACCGGAGTTATTTGCGTTCTCCAGTTTGCTTTATACACAGAATTTATGCTAGCCGCTAAACGGTTACTTCCAAATGAAAATCCAGTTACCGTATCTTTAATTTGTGGAAAAATCGTTTCAAGCATAGTCACCTTTTTCGTCATGCAGCCCTTTCATCTATTAAAATATCGAGTACAGGTTGTTACGTATTTTCCATTGATTATGAATAATTTTTATTTTATTCCTATATTATTTTTATATTTCTCTTTTTCATATTCTTAGCTGTTGACAATGGAGTCTCGAAAAATCGGTCTGTATCGTTTTTTAAGGATAATATCCCACCACACGTTATACGTAACGATGTGGTCCGGTCTCTCGATATACGCAGCAAGCCAGATGCCGTTTACAATATCGTTCATAACGATGGGTAAAATAATCTCAAAAATATATGAGAATTTAAAATTTGAAATACTGCAGCAAAAATTTATAAAAGTCCAACATCAATTACCAGAACCAAATATAAAACCGTGGTACAAATACCCGTTTAATTTACCCTGGTCTGCAGACGATAGTCGGTCTGTTATAGATACTACGAAATCTTCTTCATCCCTTGTTGAAAATGGGCTGAAAATTTTACGGGAGAAATATAAATACAAGGAGAATAATTTTTCACGGTCCCATGATGATTGAGGGATAAAAAAAAAAAAGGAAATAAAAAATAAAAAATTCTCGAGGAGGAGGCAATTTTAACAGGAGAATCAGCGAATCGGACGAGAGCAGTTACTTCCTTCCTTCCTTTCTTTCTTTCTTTCTTTCTTTATCATTCCTTGCGGTCTATATACATAACCACCGTCGTTTTTATGATAACGATCAGAAGAGGGGTGTAAGAGAGGTAAAAATAAATAAAAAAAATATATATATATATAAAAAAAAAAAAAAAAAAAAACAATATTTTCGACAAAGTGGTTGTGACGTCCTTGAGTAAAATCTCCGGAATATTATATACCTGCCTCAGAAAAATTGAAGAGCTTTTCCGAACGTATACTCGAATTTTCATGTGATTTAAAAAAAAAAAAAAAAAAAAATTTTTTTATGTTTTTCACATTTTTGTCGGATTTTGTTTTGTTTTGTTTTTTTTTTTTTTCAAATTTTTGCATAGAGGAAATTTTTGGGTACTTTTTTTTTTTATATTGGACGGATGCAAATGTATCTGTTTCTTTCTCTCTCTCTATTTCGATCTCAGCTTCTACGAATAATAAAATTTCGGTCTTAATAATGTGAAAAATATAAAAAGTGCGTCATTCTTTTGGTCCAATGTTTCATATATGTGTATGGATATATACATTAACGTGGGCACGAGGACGAAGCAAAGAGCTGTTATCGGAGCATCCGCCCAGCAATAACTCCCCGGAGGATAAAACACAGGCCTGATTTCTGTTAGACGCTTTTAGACCGGCTGGCCTGCCTGCCTGCTTGCCCAACTATCAAAGCACCGCTTGCGAGATAACGATAATTATACGGACAGGCAACGCCCCTGGCCGATACAAGCTGACGCAGTTCGATTATTTCTATTATAAAATAAAGAAAAAAAAATGTATGTATGTGTGTGCGCGTTTGTGTGTTTGAAATTAATTCAATTAAAGTAAAATATGTTATTAGTTTGTTGAATTGGAAAGTTTTCTCACAAACACACTGCAGGACTTAATAAATTTATGTACCTATACGTATATGAATGGTTTTCGGATATTTAATCAAGATGTAGAAAAGCACGGGAAACAAGATAAAAAAAAAATACGATTTTTTTCTGTGGTTTTTTTTTTTTTATTTATTTTTTTGTACTTTTTTTCTTCTCAACTCATCCATCTGTCTGGCAGTTAGATGTTAGACTGAGAAATTTGTCCAGGTTTTCGAAACTGAACTGTCAACAAATACGTATACATTTATATGATTCCGCTATATACATATAAGTATATGTGAGTATGTGTATGTAATATACACGTCAAGGCAGTTCTTTTCCCAAAGGATTTCTACCGCGATGTGATAAATCTTAACTTCTTTTGACTTTTGTATCACGAAATCATTTTTTTTTTTTTTATTTTATTTTTTACTTCTATTTCACTTTTCCTCTCCTATCTTCTTGTTCTTCTTTCCCTTCCTCATCTTCTTCTGTCTATTTATTTTTCGGTCTTTTTTCACTCCGTCATGACATAAGCTCTGGATAAAAAAATAGAGAGAGTAGAGTAGAGAGAGAGAGAGAGATAGGAATGAAGAAAATGGAAAGATAAAAATGAGGAAAATATAGAATGAAGAATTCACAATGGAAACAGACGCCATTTTTAATTGCTTATGACTATAAATTCTTCGCTTCAATATCATCATGGAATTCAAATTTCCATTTCATTATTAAGCCTGCAGCCTCCGGTCTCAAGGAATTGTTCATTCCTTTGTCATGTCGATTTTTAATCATCTATAAACATACTTCAACTTATCCTTTCACGAGTATAAGGTATAGGTATAATATATTAATATCGCGAGTATGGATTACCTCCGATATTTTACCACTGCCATTCGTTATACCTATGTAATGCAGTGTATATACATACGAGACCTATATTCGTCCTTTTCTGCGGTCTCTATGCAGTATAAGCTACTACAATTTGAATTTGGGGAAATGCGCACTTAAATGAAGCCCCACTACAAATATAAGCGATTTAAGATGTTTTAAGGCGAGGGAAAATAAAATCAAACAAACAAAAAAACAACAACCGTGAGAATTAAAACAAGAAACAGAGAAAAAAAAAAACAGAAAAGTATCGTTCTGGAATTACAGAAAGATAAAAAAAAAATTTAATACTCATTTGACAGACGACGTAGCCTTTCATGGGTTTTTTTTTTTTTTTTTCTTTTCTTTTATTGTGAACAAAAAATAATGAATCCAAAACCTTCTACACAGTACGAAAGGGCTTGAGGTTTTTTTTTTTTTTTTTCTTTTTATTTTTTCACTTTAAGGTAAAATTACGCACTGAAAGGTCTGTTAAATGAACCTAATGAATCGCGATATCAATTTCCTTCTACATATTTAGCCGTATTCATTTACAATTTAGATCAGAAATAAAGAAATTTAAAAAGCTGAAGGTTATTCTTCACAAACCCGAATAATTCATTGAAAAAAAATGTTTTATCGCTCGGTTTAGTTTATATTGAATGAAAAAAGTGCGAAAGTGACCTTTTTTCATTTCTTAATTTTTTTTTTTTTTGAGTTTTCCCTTCGTTCCAATTTTCCAAGTAGCGGATGAAAAAAAGGCAATTTTTCTTTTTTTTTTTTTCTTGCAATATTAAAAAATACGTGTCTCATATTTTTTGACGCCTCTTCATCCCCCACTCCCATATATCCTTTTTTTAAACTTTTTTATCTAATCTAAGACTGGAGACGCGCACCTAGGGGATATTCTGATATTCTCTCATCACAACCCCGACAACCGCCCTTGGCCGCAGCTCAGGTAACGTACGGATTTCGCGCTCGAGCGACTAGTATAGGTTCGGGACTTCGTAGTCTCGGTCGCGCGTTGCGCGTCGGTTTGCGTCGCCTAACCCCGCGCCACGCCACGCCACCCTCAAGCTTTCGCTTCAGTTCGACGTCAGTTTCGGGCGTCGCGGCGCCCGTTTCGGCTCAGTGCTTTGGCGCGATTCGTGCGGAGCGCTTCACATCGGGAGCTTTGTCGGTCCAGGCAACTCGTACGTACGTACTTAAATACTTAACCGTATCTACGGTCTCGGTTGTTTTTAAACCGCATATTACGACCGTTTTCTACCTACAACTTGGACACACTCAATAAAAGACCGGACTTTTGGAGATCGGAGAATGATTCGATATAGAATGGCAAGTTTAAAATAATATTATTTTTAATTTTTTTTTTTTATTTAACAAATTTATATACATTGGAATATTTATTTACCTTTAGGATAAAAAAAAAAATGTTTTTTTTGTTTTTTTTTACTTTCTTTTTTTTTTACCTTTAATCTCGGAAATATTTCGGAGAAATTTATACTCTGATTTACTTTGATAATACACACGAGTATCTCGATTAATCGTACAAGTTCTACTTCTTCTTCTTCTTCTTCTTCTTCTTCTGCTGCTTCGTGTACGTATATCAACTTTAAGGATCTTTACTAAATTCATTTACCAAACCGTAATTAGTTTTCCTATCCGGTGATATTTCATACATCATACGTTATCACGGTTTGAATATAATATTAAACTTAATAATATTCATGAACAAATTTTACTAGTTTTTTCGTTTTTTTTTTTTTTTAAGTTTTTTAAAGATATACTTTTTATTCCTTTGGGTTAATTAGCTTTTGGTCAACTAAAGTTAATCCTCGATCATTTTTTTTTGTTTTTTCATTTTCATACAAATCGTGGTTGCGGATCAACAATTCGTTTTATATAGTCGGTCGAGAGCGCGGTTAGATTTAGTCAATCGCGTTCGGGACGAAACCGAATCGTAAATGGAACAAAAGAGAATACTCAAAATAACAAAAAAAGCATCAAAACCGTTTCTATCTACACACACACACACGCACAGAATTGTGCAGACTCTTCTATCTCCGCGTAAAAGAAAAAGTTTTTATATAAATTTTGTCCATTGTTTGTTCGCTTGTTTGTTATCTACTTTTTCCATCTTCTTCATATATATATATATTTTTTTTTTTGTTTTTTCCTAATCTCTCTCCGAAATTTCGACACGCGATGATCCGAATAACGGCCGGTCAGATTTAGGCTTCTATTCAATTTTCATCGGATCAAACAGCTGGCTCAAATCTCTCACCATTAAGGCAAGAGCTTACGGCCTTAGCTACTCGCTGATTATACTTTAGCTAATCGAGATAAAATTTTTTTTATTTTCGAGTTAAAAATTTCTAATAAAATTTAACTTTTCTTGGTTTTTATTTTTATTATTTCTTCCGTTTCGTTCTATTTTGTATTCTGTATTTCGTTACCCCTGAGCTACCTACTTCATCTTGAGTATATCGAACCGGGTTCAACAAGATCCGCAAAGGTAAAAATATAGATATACATGCAATTTAGTCGGTATAAAACGTGGAACGAATATATCGTGAGTATAAATCGCTCGATCAGAACTGCGGTGCGCAACTACGGTGACGTCGGTGATGCTGCTTGGGCTGCTACTGCTGCTGCTGTTGCTACTGCTATAGCGATTTACTCGTGTGCAATTCGGATGCCAATAAATCACGTTTGGCCCATCGCATCGCGGCGATACATTACCCGATCTATCGTTATATTCGGCTCAATTTTCCCCGCGTTTTACGTAGCGTAAAAAAAAAAAAAAAAAAAAAAAAAAATAGATAAAAGAAAAAATGGGGAACGAGAGGAGCGAAAAAAGAAGAGAATAAAAAATAAACAAAAATTTATGATTAATGATTGCAACAATTATTAGTGTCGTGATTTTTATCTAGAAAAAAGCCCCGTGCGACTGATTGATGTGGCTGAAAGTTAAACTTGAATTAAATTTATACGCGGGAAAGATATATATATATAAAAAAAAAAAAAAAAGAAATTTCATTTTCTTTAAGATTAAGATTAATTAACTAAAAGTTTTTTTTTTTTTTTTTGTTTCTGAAAATATTTCTTCAAGTTTGAAGAAACGAACTGCAAAGTTTTTAACGTATGTTTGTTTGCGGATTTATAAAATTCTGAGAAACAGTTTAAAAATAAAATAATTTTCTCGACGATCGTAAAAAAGATGCAGTTTTAAATTTATAATGAAAGATTTTTCGCTTGTTTCAAATTGATCGAATTTTGAAAATTACGAAGTAGGTATAGAATTTTTATTTTTATTTTTTACATATATCGATATCTAGATCAGTATTACATATAAATATATATCTACGTATATTGTATATTATATATATGTGATAAATTCTTTGGTGAAACGTTTATGTATTTTTGAAATGGAAAATTCGCGGTCCCCTTCCCCCTTTTTTTTTTTTTTTTTTTTTTCTTTTCACGCGTAAAAAATAACGTTAGCAGATATACATTGCGCGGGATTTACGTATCTATACGAGTTTGGAAATGGGGTGTTGGTATTATAGCCAAGGATGTTGTTTCAAGTTACAACAAACTTTTATTTTATCCCGCTTTGTCGTTTTTTCTCTCTCTTTTTTTTTTTCTTTGTTTTATATGTATATGTACATATTTTCTTTTTAGTCTTTTATTTCTCACCCGAACTATAGAAGCGAAAAGCTTTATTATAGGCAGGTCGACCCACACCTCTGTATACCTTATACCTACCTACGTACCTCAGTCACTCTTTTTCAGCTCGAGAAATCGTGACACGCGACGAAGAACAGAAACCAAAACCCAGCCATCTGGCTGGCTTCTTGAGCTAAAAGCTTCCCGTGATATATTTCATAAAATTTCAACCTCAGTCGACGATATTCGACTTTCATATACACCAAAAATGTAGTGAAAAAATTTCTCAACTGATATATACCGAAAGTTTTGATTTTGGTTGGAAAAAAAAAAAAATCTTCAAGTTTGAAGTTTTTGGAAAAAAATATCGTTAAATATTTTTTCAACAAACTCGTCGAATAATTTCGTTTTAAATTTTTCCCTCGAAAGTCTATAAAATTATTAAAATGATTGAAAAAAAAATTAATTTTTTTGTTTCAATCCTACTTCATTTCGTTTTAATTCAAATATTGTTTTCTTGTTGTTCTAATAATCAGTACAATTGTAGATAGAATTTTACATAGAAACATGTATGTACCTATATATACTTAATACGAATTTAGATGTAACGCGGTCGATAAACCATCCGCAACTTAAAGCTTCAAGTCGTTTCCCTTTTGCGTAATCGAATTGAAAGCTTTCGCAACTGCAAGTAGGTACTGCACTACCACTTTCATAACGATTTCATTATATTTTTTCCCTCAAGCCATTTTACTCCGAGACAATTATTTTACCTGGTCTGATGCAAAAATCTCAACTAAAACTAACTGGTGCAGAAAGAGAAAAGAAAAGAAAAGAAAAGAAAAAAAAACGAAATAAAGATTAGATACAGAAGGATGTATAATTAAAAGAAATTATAAAAAAAAAAAGGAAGGAATTGTATTTTGCAGAATCCTCCATTTCTGATTGAAAAGCTTATCTCCCTTTTTTTTTTTTTTTTTATATTTTTCTTAACTCGTTGAAAATCCCAGTGGGATTAATTCAATCCGCTCGAATAACCAGAAGTGCGTGAAATTATGATTTCAGATTTTTTTTTTCCTTATTATAATAATTTTTTAATTTTTTTTTTTTTTTGTTTTTGGGGGGGGGGGTAATGGTTATGACATTTTTTTTTTGTTTTTTTGTTTCACATTTAGATTCCGGAATCTCAGACTTAGACTAGTTTCTATCGCTTATTCGTAGTCGTGCAGGTTGCCTCGGGGATTGGGTCAGCGCCAAGTAGCTAGGAAACCAGAATCCGTTCGGCGATATTAGACGTAATATTTCTTCGGCGTGGCGGAGGCAAGTTAATAGACTCTTGGCTAAAGTCAAACAAACTGTTACACCCGCGCCGTGCCGTGCCGAGCCGAGCCGAGCTGTGCCGCGCCGCGACAGTGTGTAGGGTATATACGTACGTCAGGACTTACCATACTTCGTTCTTGTTATTTCGAGATGATACGAAGCACGCGAAACAAAGTGACGTTCAATATGTCCTTTATCCTATAATCGTTATCAGCCGCGTTTACTTAGTTTATACGATTTTTATTATTTTTTTCTTTTCTTATATTTTATCATTTTATTTCATTTTAACATCAACTTACGCGGCCATATCGCTGTCTCAAATTTTACATCCCTCCAGGAAAATTATGAACTGAAATAATATAAAAAGAGGGTAGAGCTAACGGACCTTTTCATCGTTTCGGGAAAGGTTAGTTCGCACTTTGGACTCGAGGGAAAGAGATTATGTAAAAAAAAAAGAAGATAAAAAAAAGATATGATGAAAGATAATTTTTTTTGTTTTTTTTTTTTACGATTTTTATAAAATCGAATCGAAATTTTAGAAATTAGCTCCTCGAAAAGATCAAGGGAGGGGTGATAAATCGTAGCAATTTTCTAATTCTTTTTTTTATGAAGGGAGTTTAAGAGTTTTTAAAACCAGACCACGTTGCGTACGGTCGTTGATGATTATCATCCCTGAAACAGAATAAGGGATACGTTTTGAGCAGTTTAAAACCGTTTAATATATATAGTATAATAATAAGGGGTGGGGATTTTCGCGCGGATTAACCGACAAAACGTGGAGTTTATTTTCTAAAAGTATATATAGGTATATATACAACCTACATAGAAGCTAAGGAAAGTTTTAACACGATACTAGCTGTAAAGCTGTTACCTCGCCCCCTGTTTGCCTTAATTAAATGTATTTAATCAAACGAATCCCCTGACTGTGTGTTCGAAAAAGGTTTCTTATCAAGTTAAACCTGAAATTTAAAATCACAAAATTCTTTGAACGGTATATTTCGAAGTATTAATACGGTATGTTATACCTACGATAGTGAGATGAATAAAACCTCGATTACATTTAAAGCTGGTAAAATTAAATCAACTTAACAATTGAGTGACTATTAAGAAACCCGGTTTTCTAGTACAATGGCATTATATGTATATGGTATACCTTATACCTCTGTTACACGCTGCTTTGTGGTTTCTATTATACATATACTATGCGTGGAAATTATAGTCTTGTGTATATAGATATATGTATACTCGTTTACATAGAACGAACTATTAGAATTCAAATTTCAACCAAATTTAACCACGTCTATCTATCTCTGACAGAAACTACGATTTACACAATTATAGAAAGAAGCTTATAAATTTATCAACTTTCATGTGAAATTGTACAAAACAAAAAAATATATTTCTTGAATTAAGTATGCGTGATGCTCTAACCTAATGAAATTCTCAGAATTTTATTTCATGCAACAAAACTTGAAAGGCGAAGATACAGACACATGATTGTCTTTAGATGATTGCAGATTGAAGATGAAAAAAAATAATTTTTATCGTATTATATGTATTCTGAGAGACAGATAGAAAGTTCTCTTTCATTTATACTGTATAAAAATTGAGCATGAATATACGTAGAGAATAAATATAACCATCTCAAGTTTATTTCTAAGTGAACAAGTAGTTTCGTTTCGCTTTGCATCGTATCGATTCATTTAATTGTTTTATTGAGTCAATTAGGCATCGTTTATGCGTCGACAACGACTATAACGATGAAATGAATGGCTGCAGTATTAAATGGTATATGTATATGTAAGGAGATAAATAAATAAATAAATAAATAAATAAATGAATGAATGAATAAAACAATTTCAGTCGTCGAGCAAACCCTGACGGTATATAATTATCGTTTTTTTTTCTTCTTTTTTTTCACCCCTGTAATTACGTACATATGTCTTTTGTAAGTTCTCATATATACCATGTATGATATATTCGACGGTATATGTGTAAAACGGAGTGGTTTCATCGCCTACACCTCGGCCACTCAATTAGAGCACTTCGTAAGCGAGTAGTTTAATAAGCTCTAAGTGGCTTCACTTTTATCTCGGTATATCAAAGTGCACCCATCTTCTCTCTCTCTCTCTCTCTATATATATATATATATATATATATATATACATACATATATACATATCTCTCTATACTACAACGAGGTTTTACTGTAGAGAAATATTGACGGGTCTAAAGTCCCTTTGAAACGTTCTCTCGACCCAAAGAGCAAAGAGCGCGAATATCGGGGGTTGGTTATAGTCACGGTATACATATACTATAGGTACCAATCGTAGGAGAAGGGTGGTTATAGTCGTCGAGTAAATTGAATCTAAAGCTTGCCTAGGCGTCACGTTTACGATACTCTATGATGCGAAAGCAGAACTGATGAGGAAGAGGAAAAGGAAGAGGTGGAGAGCTTTGACTTCACACCTTAGTCAATGACAGACGAGGCTTTCAAATAATTAGGATCCCTATACCGCAAATATATTATCGTTAACTATAACTAACTGTCAATGGATACGTATGTATGTAAATACATACATATATACATAAATTTCACATATATGGATATATATAAATGAAATTTTGAGTTGATCATATTTACAAGATTTTATTTCGCTTTTGCAACTTTAACTTGCAGTAGGAATAAACTACCTCTACGTCTACTCCACCTTCAAAGTCAGTTTCGGTTATGTATGTTACGTTATATAGCTGGCAAGGCAAACTGCGTTTGACAGCTCGAGTTCTGAAAACAATGGACCAGTACCTACCTAGATATCTACCTACCTATATGTATACACGAATCGTTTGACCTCTGTAACTTCAGCAGAGTGTGGAAACTTATGTGTGCACAGTGTACTTAAAACGTCGGTTACTCCTTATGTGAGTACGTATATATGTATAAATACGAACGTGCTCAGGAATAGAAGTGAAATTCTATCCCAAGAAATTTGAAATTCATAGATAAACAGTATTTTTATATTAATTTTTATCGAGAATATCAAAATTTTATTACCATTGAGAATTTTCGATTCAATTGTAGTTTTTGATTATTTTTTTTTTGGAAACTGTTGAAAAATGTTTATCGAAATGACTTTGAGGATCATAAAATTTGGAAGAGATGTACTTATAAAGGGAGACACGGAGAACGGGAATCAGTGAAAACAGATTATAGATAATTGTTAAATAAATAACTACTTTAAATTTTTGTATTTTTTTTTCTTTTTTTTTTTCAGAGTTCATTTAGTGAAAAACAGGTTACGTATCTTTAAATATACTCATCTACATACAAGCGCTATGGAATGAGAGGTGAAATTATTTGAAATAACAAATTTTTAGTCGAGTTTAACTCAACGAGATGGTGTTGCGGTTGAGAGCAGCATATATATAATTCGACATAATTCTACAGCGTTACTTCGGAATGAGTTTTGTTTTAGACAGTTAAAAATTTCGTTTTATAAACCAAAAAGTGTGGAAAATAAAAATGATCTTTTATTATAGATTAATTTTTTCGTTTCATTCGAAGGGATCCGATTGACAAACAAACACTAAATTTATTATATCAACTGATAGAAACTGTCATATAGACTTCGCGGCATTTCGGATATATTTGATAAAAATAAACGAAAAAACAAAAAAAGAGAAAGAGAGAGAAATTTTTCTTTGTAGATAGAAAACGTAAAAAGCTTTCAAAGTTTTGATTACCGGCAGTAAAACGGCCAAGTTCTTCGAGCTTGATTGTGAACCAGAATTCGGATCCTTTTACTGCAGGTTCACCTATAGCTGGTCCAGAGAGTCGATGAAACTTTGGACTTACGAGGGCGGGAAGCTACGGAGTTAGTTTTTCGTGATCACGAACCACATGGCCAACCAAATAGGAGGCTGGAAGGCGTGTAATAATAAACCTCGTTTTCTCTCTATTTTTCTATTTTTTTTTTTTTTTTTTTTTTTTCGTTTTATTTTTCTCATTTTCTAACCCCTCGTCATTTTGTTACGCCAAATATTTGCGGAAGTACACACATACGTATATGTATATAGTATATACACGAATATCACCGCAAATAAGGCGGAAGAGTTTAACGACGATTATATTCTTGACGCCAACTCGAAATGGCACACCAATTAATTCGACTAGCTCGTTAATAACCATGCGGGCGAGGGTCTTGGCGGATCATAAAATCCTAACAATCATGTAGTTTTTTTTAATATTATCATTATCATTTTTTTTTTTTTAATTTTTTTTTGCCACTCATTTTTTGTCGACCGTGTAAAATATACGACGTAAAAATAAAAAAAATAAAATTCTCATTTTACACAATATAAAATACCTACCACAGCAACAAGCGGTTTCCACAATACGATAAAGTTGACCACGATGTCGTTTCGTTTCGATTCCACGCGCTGTACATTATAACTACCTACCGGCATATACCTGCTAATAAAACACTGAAATTTTTATCTTTAAATTTGCTCATATTTGTATAACCTCGTATACAAGTATCGTTTCAACTTCGACGTTGTTTTACAGTCCACGAGGTCAATTCGTATTGAGATATTACGTCATATATATTATACGGTTGTTTGTTGTACCGATTTAAGGCAATTGAATGTAATTGATCGACAACTATCAGCAGTCATGTATATCTATAGCTATCACCTATAATACGTTTTCATGATATCCATGATCGAGAGCCGACGGGTAAGCAATATAATGATTGTTCATTATTATTAAACGTTTTGATTTTTAGTGAAAAATTACTACTCTTCGCGTATAAAATAATTTATCTGAAATTCTTTTTTTTTTTTTGTTTTTTAATTGTTTACCACGTTTTTTTTTTACGTTTTGAGAATTTGACGAGACTTGTAACAAGTTATACTCGATAACTGAATAACATATCTGTATATTATCAATTAATAAAGAAACGAAAACCGTACGTTGTTAATTAATAATTAGTCCCACCCAACCGTTGTATATATATGCTACTATAATACTATAATTTTCATGAGTAGAAAATACAACGTGGTAATCAGGAATTGTTGATTGCCCCTCGTTATGTCTATAATGTAGGTATATTATATTATCGTAACAGCTTTGCTTATCGCTCATTATACATATATATACATATATATGTATACCTTTTCTTAGTAACGTTATTTATTTCTATGATCCTCCATTTTGGATTGTGGCGATAATTTTTCTCAGGTTAAAAAATTTTTTATTTTCTACGTTATATTATCGATATATAATTATATTTTTAATCAATGATTTCATAATCTCATATCTCTCTTTTTTTTCCAATCTATTGAACGACGTCTACTAATCGGAGAGGCAAAACTCTCGAGGACTTTTTTTCTTTCTGCTGCAACTCGGCTATTGTATTCGTTGCAGTAAGGTGAAACTCTTGTGTAGGTTTGTCGGAGATTGGAGATGAAAAGCTTTGAGTATATCTCGTTTCACGTTACTTTAATATCCTTTTGATTAAGGAATTTTTTTTTTTTCTTGCAATAGCTTACGTCTCGTTTCATACATTGGTATATACTTGAAAGTAAGGAAATGAGAGGCTGGGTTAAAGTTGTGAATTTTAAAGGTTTGACGAATTCATTTTCATCATTTATAATGATTAAATTCGTACATCTGAGAGAACGCGTTGCAGACTTTGAACGAGTATATATATAAATATATATTTACGTTTGTTTAATTGAGTTTTCCTGACAAAAAATAACTACGGCTTCGCCGGAAGTACGTCGTCCTCCGTTAGCTACTATCCAATATTGCATTATGGGGTCGAAGAGCATTTCTACGGACTCTCGTTCCGGTCGCAGTTGCTGATATCCGTGTGGGCCGCCCTTAAACCACGGTAAAAAAAAAAAAAAAGAACGAAAAAAAAAGGTGAAAAAACACGCGGGTAAGATATCGGGTGTTACTCACGTCCAGGGTGTAACTGATAGTATTCGTTGACTCGGCATAAGATAATTGATCATTTCAGCGATTCTGCGGAGGGTTGGTAGAAACGTTGAATTAATTCCTTATTTTTTTATTTTTTTTTTTCGTTTTTTTTGTTTACTAAACTAAAAGCTAAAGGTTTTTATCTACAGAACGTGACTCTTGTATACGGATTTCGAAATCCACGTGGCCCTTTATCACGTTCAAATTAAACGCCGTTAAAACTTCGTGTGTGTATATACTCTTGCTGTAAGGATCGAGTGTTAGCCCATAAATATATAAAATTATTTATGTTTCAAGAACTGAAACTGTTTCTTCGAACACCATTACGCAACTCGGTAACTCCATATCTTATATTTATTATTATTTAAATAAATAAACAACCGTGAGTCATAAATCGAGAATTTAGTTTTGAAGACCGTTTACTATTTGTAAATGGTTTCAGTCCTAC
The DNA here is from genome assembly GCA_963924015.1 of Macrophya annulata. NCBI lineage: Eukaryota > Metazoa > Arthropoda > Insecta > Hymenoptera > Tenthredinidae > Macrophya > Macrophya annulata. The sequence continues at coordinate 4,734,183 of OZ001262.1, forward strand.
GTCATATGTGTTTTTTAAAATGTCCACATTCAGCTTTCTGTAGGTTATATAAATTTCAATAAATTATTTTAATTACAATAAAATCCCTTTTTGATGTTATATTATTTATTTTACATAGATACATGGTATGTTCTTACTTCCAATCTTATGTATCATATTATGGGGATGAATTACCCCCGCATATTATATACATTATCAAACTCTAATTAAATCTACTATTTGTTAAATATTCAACTACGCAAAAGCTTTTTATGTTATACTACAAAGATATTGAACTCTCTGAATACGGTATAGATATATATATAACCGTAGTTGTATACCCTCGTGAATGGCGTTACTGAAACATTACTCCTTTAGGGTATGATAAGGCTTCGGGCGAAGGAAACACAATCGGACTCTTCCCTTTACCTCTATTCCTTTAATCATTTACTTAGCGGTGAAACAACCAGACTCTTCTCGGATTACGATCATTAAGATATACATCCTATACATATAATTATACCCATATGCATATGACTGGCTGTTGTTTACACATGCTTATATAACACAACGTTTATTTAGAACAAAAGGGAAATTTCTTATTCATTGTTTTAACTCATTCATTCGAATTCGAAGGTATACAGGGTGAGGTTTCTCCGGGGTCTGATATGGGCGGAGCTTCAACACTTTGAAGCTAAAACTCCGCCTTTCAACACTTTTAAACTCCTCCCATATGAGACCACGGAGAAAACTTACCCTGTATATCTAATGAAAATTGTATATATATATACTTTATGATATGGTATTGATACGTGATTATTTAATTGAATTTTTTTTAGGCTTGTTAAAATCACGGTATAGAAGTATAACACAGTTTTTTCATTATATTTCGTCTGTCCTTTTTACTTATCTTTCAACCGTATATTACTGTATATTCTTGGAACTGTCATGACTGGCAGCTACTGTATTATATACTATCGTTATATATATATACGGGGATATACGTGTCACACTACCTTTTCTCTCCGATCAAATATCTCACGTACGTGACATAGCAGAACGTGCTTCTTTGAGTAAAACCTTTGTTCTTTTTCCCCCTTTTACTACCTCTACCATTCTCTTTTCATCTCTATATATATATATATATCTCTCTCTCTCTCTCTTTTTTTCTCTTCAATGTTTTTGCAACTAAATTCTGGTCCACTACCGTGGTCCACCGGAAATTATTACGCTCTTCTATGTACCCAGATCACGTTACTATATCTGTGCATGTGGGCTGTGTGTAACACGGCGATGTGTTATTCCCATATGTATAAAACTCGTATATATATATATATATATGTGAGAAAAAATCTCATCAAAAATAGTTCTGTGTTTATGGTTAAACCTTTGTTCCCTCGAAGTAGTTTTGCATGTATGAAACTTAAAAATTCATTAAAATATAATAAATAATGATCTAAACGTATAAGTGACATTCGATATTTTTATTTTCTGATTTCAGGTAAGCATCTAATCAGTCAGGTTCCAATTAAAATTCCTCTAGATGTATAGGACAGGTAAAAATCATTTGAAATCTAAAAAGAGATACTAAATCGAAGCTATGAAACTGGATATAACAACAACGACAAAGAAGACAACGACGATGATGATGATGGGAAAGGGAAACGTGGCGACAACGTGGACTCACTCAACCGGGGTGTGATGTTTGCCTCGAAGAGGCCCAGGAGGTCATCACAACCTTTTTGAGTGAGCGAACGCTGTCGTCTAAGGCAGCGAAATATCAAAAACTCTATTCTATTTTCGCAACGACGAAATGGCCCATATACGACGAGGAGATAATCGTCTTAACCGTTAGCGGTCCAGATGTCCCATCGCTTATCTAACATGTACATACATACCCAATATACAGAGACTAAGGTAGGTATATAGGTGGGTAGAGTCCAGTCGAAGATAATGATCGATCGATACTTACCGTGAACTTAATAAATGTTAGGATCTAATGTGATGCGGTCAGCGACTCCGTTTCGATGGAGCCAATTAATTAAAAGACAAAATCGAACCGTTAATAATTTAATACGGTTCCCGGATATTCTAAAATAATATAGATCAATAGTTTGTATGTATATTTGTCGAGTGGTAGTCGGTATATATGAGATTTTTATCATTTGATTGAACGAAAAAAAGAAAGAAAGAAAATAGAAAAAATAATTATAATAAATATTAAAATAAAAAGTTTAGTGGTCAATTCAAAGGGAAGAACAAAGCATATGGACACTTTGCGGTTAACGTTTGCGTGACTGTAAAATTAACCCGATGTAAATTTAAGCGATTAACCCTTCTCTCTTTCACAGTTTCAACTCACTCTCTCTCTCTCTCTTTTTAGCTCGTCCTTTGTACTTTCGTTAGTTTCTACTCTTCCCATTCCATATTTTCACTCTGATTACCCTCTGACCCGCATCTGAATCATTTGTATCAATTGTTGCGTGTAGGTATTATACTATAGAAATTTTCTATGTGGTTTATTACCGTTCACTGTTACCATGGGATAGAAGTCAGACTCATATCTCTCAATTTTCTCTCTCTCTGTCGTGTTGGTCAGCCTAAAATATCTAAATTTTGGGTAGAATATTACGAGTTATGACGATGTATGTAACATAGGTATGTATATGTATGTACAATGTAGTATATACGCGAATTACTTCAGTCAGGAATGACAAGCAATGAACGTACACACGGACACATTCAGGTACTTGTATATATGTACTGAATATTATCACAGCGATAGACCTTTGAACGTTCAATTAATTATCGTCCCATGGAGAGGCGTACAATATCGTATATCGACCTCGTGTGAGAGGGTGGTTTAGTTTTTATTTGTAGATATGTGTGTACATACGTAAATCGTGGGGCAAGGTTGTGATGATTTTTTAAAAGGCTTTAATGAATTTGATGAAAATTTTTACTGTTTTTTTTTTTTTTTTTTTTTTTTTTTTTTTTGTTTTAATAATGGACCTTGGAGATGGACGGGATACAAAGATAAGAGAGGCAAATAGGAGATGAGAGAGACAGAGTGAAGTGCGCGCCAGCCTGGAGCCTCTTCCACTTGACTCCATTTGGCATTCCAGAGCACGTCGTGCAGTACTCGTCGAAACCCTCCTTTACTCTTCTCTCTTCTCTTCTCTTCTCGTATATTCTCTTCACTCAATACCTCAGAGAGGACCACGACCCAACGTCAATTCTACCATATCTTTCAATAGAAACGTCAATTATCGTAATTCCTTCGTCCCATCTCCTCCTCCTCCTCCTCCTCCTCCTTTACCATCCCTCCATATGCCCTTAATCGACCTCGATACTTGCAGCCTGCCTTAAGCCAATAACTGAGAATGAACAACGTTAGCTAGACTCTTCGTATAGCCCTTATATCATATTTTCTTATTAGTAAGAACGAATTTATACGAGTGTACAGGGTTAGGGTATAGTTTCTATGTAATCGTTGAAAATCTTTAGTAATAATAAATTCTAACTTTTTTTTTTTTCAATGTCTGTACATAGAAATTCGCCACTTTTTTTTTTCTTTTTATAAAGCTTTTTATACCACTTAAGTTAATTTTTGTAATAATAAGAGAGACATTTTAACTCGAAAGAAAGAAAGAAAGAAAAAAAAATGTTTTAATTAATAGAGAGCGAAGAGTTGTGAGTCGGTGAAAAAACGAATTTGTTTGTTTTTTTTTTTTTTTTTTTTTTTCTCACAAATGTCGGAAACGGATACGGAAACGATTCTTCCAAGTTTTCTCTTTCGTTGCAGTGTACTATGTACTAACTCTTTTTTTTAGAAGAAAAAGAATGAAAAAAAAGTTTCACACTTTATAATCAACCGGGTGGTCTGGCGCCACTATAATCAACTTTCAAACTCGTAATCTGGCGACTATAATATTGTCGAGGAATTAAACTACGTGATGAAATTACGTTTGTTATATATATTTGGTAAAAAGAATAGACGAGACGATGAAAGAACATAGATAGTCTTTTTTTTTTTTTTTTTTTTTTACTCTCTTTCTGTAATTTTTGAAAAATTTTTCATCGTTCCGCTAGGCACTTCGCGCAATTTTCATCCCATTTTAATTACCGGACTTAATTGGGCTTCAATTATTAACTTCGTCTAGCTATACGATATTTCATGTAACACCTATGTACCGGTAGGTAATACATACATACATACATACATACATACATACATAACTATAGTACCTACCTCCAAGCTGAATGGAAAGTGAAAAATAATTTTGTTCTGGAAAACTAATTACTCAGTTTCTCCGTTGAGTATGTAGTAGGTAATATAGCGTTACTCCGCTAACCAGACCAACTAACAGAAATTGAGCTTTGAACTTTGGAACAAAAAAAAAATAAATAAATAAAATAAAATAAAATAAACGAAAAAAAAAAAAAAGAATAAAAAAAAAAAAATCTAAAATAGGGAGAGTGTGTTAATACTCTTTCATAAAAGTATCCGTACCTACCTACATTTTCATTAGCGATACGAAAAATTTCGTGTAGGTATGTACATACGTACAACTTTTGAATTTCTATGCATATGTAATTTCAAATATTATACACGTATTTCGAATACATATATACACAATACCATTTACAGAGTTGAATTAATCCTACGCAGTGATCGATTCGATATGTATATGTATATATCGTAATCAGGATTGTCTTCGAGCTTATATCACGGTTTTTTTTTTTTTAAATAAATTAACTAGTCGATAAAATCCGGATGATTATTTCAGATTTTTTACTCTGTTTAAGAGAGGGATTAAAGTCTCTCAACGTCGCGACTCGACACTCAAGTGGCATCATTTCCCCGTGACCTTTGAGACTAACCGTAATCCTGCAACAACCACTAAAAGCTCACATCTGTAACTATACTATTACCCAAGACCAAACGACATAGCCGTTTTCGTTTCTACCAGTTCTCGTTTAGTATAGCTGTATACAGTTATAGTGGAGAGGAGGATATAGTCTTTTCTAATTTCTGAAAATAGGTTTCATTTTTTTTTTTTTTTTCTACTTTTTCGGATACTCCACGACGGGAAAATAAAATAATTTTCAAATCTCTCTGCACTATTAAAAAGCACAGTAATTCTTCTCCTTTTCAAGAATACTAGAGAATCCAAGTAAATTCAAAATTTCATATTTTTCAAATAATTTTTTTTATATTCACGGTTAGTTAAAAAAAAAAATCTTCTAGAATGAAGAAACTATTTTTCTCAGTGATTGTAAAAATCTGAAGATAAATAGAAAAAGAAAAATAATCCGTTGAATGTTTGATTGAAAATTGGATACCTACCTAACCTGACTATAAATGACGAAATATAAAATAATTTTTATCTAAAGAAAAGAAACGTTTCGATTAAATTAATACCCTGGTATTATATAAAAAAAAAAAAAAAGTATAGATAGGTGTACATACCTTATACATATACCTACCCTGTATATACTACATCTACACCTACATCTATATCTATACTTACCTATCGTCCACAAAATCCTTGGTTAAATTTCGTATAGCTTGAACCCTCCATTGTTTTGTACTTTCGCAAGTTTTCTTTGAGGTCTTTGTCTCTCAGTGAAATGTTCATGCCAATATATATGTATATACCTATATGTATACCTATATCTACCCATATACTCATACCTATACGAATGCCCTTGCCCTTGTGCGAAACAAGCCTCTCTTCATACTCTCCTTCACCATCTATCCCTTGATACCTGCACCCTCTTCTAATACTTGAGGAAAGAAGAGGAAAAAAAAAAAGAGAAAAGTAAAAGATGAAGAAAAAAAAACAAAAAAAAAAAAAAAAAGAAAGAAAGAAAAAAAGAAAACCACCTCCGCAGGGAATTTCCACGGATAAGAGAGCGCGAGTAGGTATACTATAACCATATATATCGTACCGTGCGTGCGTAGTGCATCGTCTTCTACGAAACACTTGACGATACATACATATAAAGGTATATGGGTGGTTAGGGGTAGGTACTTAGTTCGTATATGTATATATATATATATATACATACATATATGTATGTATACGTAGGTATTATACACGTGGAGAAAAGCAGTGACGTAGGATATATTTAAGAGAGAAAAAAGAGCGGGGAGAGAGGAAGGACAAAAAAAAAAAAGTGTAGTGGTTCCACAAGTGACGTTAGAGTGTATATGAAGTAGTAGGGGAGGGTATGTAAGGAAAAAGAAAAATGAAAAAAAAAAAAAAAAATTTTTTTGTTTTTTTCATTTTTTCTCATCGACAAAGAAGGGTTGAGACGAATGAACGAACTTTTTATTTTTTATTCTTTTTTTTTTTCATATTTTTTATTTATTTCTTTTTTATTCAACATACCCACTTGAATTTTGAGAGGAATTTTTTTTCTTTGTTTCATTCTCATCTCTTTAAAACATTACGGTCAAAAGAGTCTGTTTGAAAATTAGAGAGTATATTTAATGCTATAAAGAAGTTTTAATATCAGCGGTTAACAATTAAGTGATATAACCTTACATTTTACAATTACGATTGTTGAAATATAAAGAAAGTGAAGGATGAGAAGAACGAAATAGTAGGAAACGATACAGTCAAGTTAGAAGAATAAAAAAAAGTACAAAACAAATTTTTTTTTAAAAAGCCCTTAATTTATTTATTTCAAATAATGTCGCATATAGTAAGTATATAATTCTAAAATATATACATATAATATATAATATACATATACTTAGAACGGTTGAAAAAAATTAATAATTAATAATGATCATCGTACTCTTTTTATTTTTACATTTTTACATTTTTTCATGTTTTTTTTTTTTATCGCAGAGTTAAGTATCCCATATTTTATTTCTCATATCTTCTCTCGTCTTCTCCCTGTAGGTATATTATACGTATACTTTACCTACTCGCTAGAGAAAGGAGATATTCTAAATCCAACAAAGAAGGACGGTTAGGTTTTGATAGACCGGGGTTTCATGGCAAATAATAATTTAAACTTAATCCCGATCGTAGACGAGATTTACTTCATCTATAAGATATAAGGGTGTAGGTATATATATATAGTTTAAATGACAGTCACGTACCAAAGGATCTCAGGTGGTTGAAGTGAAAAGAAATATTATCACAAATTGAATAAATCTTTTTTTTTTTTTTTTTTTAAATCTTTTTATTTTTTATCAACTATTTTAATTATACCATCTACTATCTTTGTTCAGAGAAATATTCTATCGAATAATTCATTCATTCAATTCAATTCAATTCAATTCAATTCAATTCAATCGACTGCAATATAGTAATTAACATTATAAAGCTCTCCGGAATCATAAAACATTTCGGATATTTTATAAATACCTTTGAATAGTTTTTTTTTTTTTTTTGCAACGATTTGATTTTGGTCAGTCAATTACGGTCTGAATAAATTGCCTTGAAAATCGTTAAAAAAAAAAAAAAGTCCAATTCATATACATAGCTCTGAAATTTAAGGACAACAGTGTCCGTCGCGTCGAAAGCCACAACTATACATACATATATCCGCATCCACATCCAACCGTAAGCCGGAATGAGATTACGCTGGACAAATTCCTCGTTAACCTTGTCGGCCATTTTGTTTTGAAGAACCCTGCAACACACTATATGTATATATATACATATACATACAATACATATTACATAGTTTCGTTAAGAAAATCCCTTGCGAATAGACCCCCCCCCCCCCCCCGGTATATTACATATATCATGAGATGCTTATGCTTTTTATGTATACATATATTTATATTCATTTACGTTACGTTTTATGCATGGGATATTATTATTATTATTATTATTATTATTATACGATATACTTACGCAGAGAGAGATAAAAAGAAAGAGAAAGAGAGAGAGAGTGAGCTTTGTTTAACTAGGTCTATATAGCGCAGGAAATTAACAGCAAGTTCGTCAACCTGTTCGATCCGATGCTCAACTACATGACATTATATGAGACGGCCAAGCTTTTGACGTTTCGAGTATACGGATACATAATATATACACATATACCTATGTATATACGGTTCAGGTCAGTTTCAATAACCAGGATTACAGCCTTTGACTAGGACTGAGTTTCCGGGGTAGGTAAAGGTTACGTATATGTATATAAGAATTAACGTTAAATATTTATGTTTTATATAAAGGTATATAAGGTGATTATCGTGAACTAATTTGTATACCGAAAAGTATGAGCTTGGGTTTCGTTAATGATTTTATTTTTATTATTATTTTCGTTTTTCTTCTTTATATAATTTGCTTTTTCTTTTTTTTTTTTTTTTTCGTTTTAAACACAGCTCAGCTAATTTGTTGCTTATTAAGTATCTCGATTCTTCGTAATCCTTAGGGCAGGTATATTATATCTATGTATATATATGGTACTCGTTAATTTTTATATTAAAAGTAAACACGATCCGGGAAACCAGTAATATCAATCTATAAAAATTGTTTAAGAATCATACTGAATACTTTTTGTTTTAACAAAACGCTGATTGTTTGTATAAAACTTGATGAAAAGTTTTCACAATATTTTTCAGGCTTTTATACTAATATCTTATTATATTTGTGATAAATAATAAATATTTCGCATTATACCTTATATACTTACCGCGTATGTACATTAAATTATAAAACAAACAAAAAAAAAAGTACAATTTCATTACAAAAAAAAAAAAAAAATAAATAAATAAATAAAAATAAAAAACAAATCATCGATTTTCTTCTTGATATGTTAATTTTTTTTTTTTTCAATTTTAAATAGAAAAAATAGAAGAAAAAAATTCATTAATTTTATAAATGAAATTTTTTCATCCTAAAGCAAATAGATAAATTTAATAACGCAAAAACAAAAAGGATATTTAGTTATACATAGGTATTACATACCTATGTATATTATGTATACGTAGGTATTTGTACATTATATACCTAAATTAAATATGTATATAGAAAAGGTAAAGCCACGCACGTTTCCCACAGGGTTATACCGAATATATAATATGTATATAGGTATTATACATAGGTATAATATAAGCAGGGGGGGGGGGGGGGGGGGGATTCGTTCGTTGATTATGTACACGGAGGGGTTCGTTTTTGCGATGAATTAGTAAATTGGTTAAAAATTAAGATTATTAACTTTTCATTCAGAGTCCTAATTGGTAATTACTAACTGCTAATCACTCGTTTAATATTTATATTACTCATTTATTTATTAACATTTCGAAAAAGTTAGCCACGGTGATTATATAACGTTCTATATAATATACCGTTATATGTATAATATATACATATGTATCCATACATACCTCTATATTAGTAATTGTACTAATATCTGTCGTCTATGCGATCCCAGAGATAAATTCAAAATTTAAAATTAAAAAACAAAAAAAAATTTTTTAAATTCAAAACAAAATTCTCAATTTTTTTTTTTTTTTTTTTCTTCAACCAGATTAAACTTGATAATATTCATTCGAATTTAAAAAATATCAGTGCCGCAGCAAAAGGGGATGAAGCAAAAAATAAAAATAAAAAATTTCAAATACAAAATAAAAAATAAAACCAAAAAAAATTTTAAAAAAAAGTGGAAAAAAGCTGGGGCCACTAGGCAATTGCTTGTTCCTTTATAAATTATCCTCCTACGGCACATATAACTACCACGCTCGCTTCTCTGTTCATTAACATAATTACCCTCTTTCTCTCGTTTTTTTTCTCTCTTCTCTCTCTCTTTCTTTCTCTTTTTCTCACACATACCTATGTTTAATATGTAATGTCTATATAAATATATATATACAAATATCTACACACAGATACGCGTGTAATGATGGTATATATAAGGCAAAAGTTCACCCAGTTCTAGGGTATAAGCTACGTACTGTATAAGAACAATAAGAACAATAATAATAATAATAATAATAAGAACAACAATAATAATAATAATAATAATAATAATAATAATAATAATGATAATGATACGTGAGTGAAGAATTGTATAAAAGAACTTGGTGTTTAATTTTTATTTATTTATTTTATTCATTTTTATCTTATTTTTTTTTTGTTGATATGTATATACATATATACCTATATAAATGTTATAGAATTTTATGATCCACTTTTATAATTACATCGCGTGTTTTCAAGTTAAAAAAAAAAAAGGAAAAAGAAAGAAAAAATAAAGTAACAATAAAAAAACGTTCATTTCATTCCATTTATTCATTCATTTATTAATTAATACATTCGCTGTAGATGTTTAATTATTTAATTATAATTCATTCACATTAATTCTGCATTATAGCTATTCAAAAAGAAAGAGAGAAAGATAGAAAGAAAGAAAGAAAGAAAGAAATAAAAAAAAAAAAAAGAATGAATGAATGAGTGAAAAAAGAGAAAGAGAAACACAAAAAGAGAGAAAAAATAGAACAAAGTACATAGGTAATACCTCAGCTTAGCACGCTATAATACATGCTGTAATAAATAAATAAATGAATAAACGAATGAAATAAAATATCGCGCACAGCTGTAGTAGCTCGTTTACTCTATATGTAGGTATATGTACACCTGACGAGATTGATTATGACCAGTTCAAGGCCACGCAAATTTGAAACAAATGCGCATCCTTATGAGATTTAACATTTAGATTCGCATTTGTTTCAAATTTGCGTGGCCTTGAACTGGTCACAATCAATCTCGTTAGGTGTACTTCTTTGTTTTTTTGTTTTTTTTTTTATTTTTGATCCTGATTGTTTTATTTTTTGTTATTTTTGTTCAGCGTAAGTAATTAAGCAACATATTTTTCAACGAGGCAACCGCGCGATGACGTAATAAACAAATTTGAAAAAAAAAATCAAAACAAACAACAAGCAATATTGGAATAAATATGTTCTCTCGTTTTCGTATGCATATCTACACATAATTTCTTGGTAATATTTATTGCCAGCGTTTTTATTATAATCGATAATATTCAATAATAATAATAATAATAATAATAATAATAATAATAATAATAATAATAAGATAAAGACTGGCTTAATACAAGGCGAAAATGAACTAAATATATAATTAGCCCTTTGGGCGAACGACGATTCGTTGACAAGGAGAGGTGAAGGAGAAGCTGAAAGCAGGGAATGAATAATTAACACAAAACCATTAATTCAAAGATTAGATGATACTGTAGATAAGATTTAATATTATTTTCTTTTTTTTTTTGGAAAGGATGAACTCGATATCGAAGAGTTTCACAAGACGAGGTGGCCGAGTGGTTAAGGCGTTGGACTGCTAATCCAATGTGCTCTGCACGCGTGGGTTCGAATCCCATCCTCGTCGGTCGTTTTTTCCATTTATTCATTTTGTTAAAATAAAGATAAAAAAAAAGACAACAAAGTTGAAAAAAAAAAAAAAAGAAAAAGAAAATGCAATTTCGTTCACTCATTTTGGTTAGATATTTTTCGAAGATATTTATATTAGGAATCCCTCCCCTCCCGGGCTTTAATTCGTCTTTTTGTTTCATTATTTATTATTATAAAATTCGATCAAGTCTACAGCAAAGTGGTACGTCTCTTCAACAGACCAGACTAACGATAAGGACAGGATATTGATCGCGCTATTCGACCTTTTCCTCCCCTCTCTCTTTCTCTTTCTCTTTCTCTCTCTCATCCTTATGTTTCTAAAGTTCCTTGTTAACTAAAGTACAAAACTTGATAATCCTTTACCCAAAATAGTTTAGCTAACCTTACTTAACTTTCTTCTTTACTTACATACTTCGTTTCGGTAAAAATTGCTTATTCGTGTTTATTGCCACAGTAATCTATCTTATTGTTTGTCCTATTTTATATATTATAGGTATATTTATGTATGTAACATACATATGTACAATTTTTTGTATAGCACAATCAGCGTAAGAGACACTTTGTGTATACATAATCACAGCCGTATGGATATAAATCGTACATATATGAAAGAAAACTCTTCAATCGAAAAATTTGAATACGAATCACGAGATGTTATACGCGGTCAAGTTAATTCCTATCCTTTTTTTTTTGTTTTTTTTTGTTTTTAAATTTTGACGTTGGTTGTGTGTTTGTTATCTGCAGGATCGATAAAGATTTATATATGTATATAAGAGTTTGTTGTTGGTTTCGTGTTATTAATTACAAAGCTTTTCTCTTTCGAAACTTCACTTGACGATATAATCTTCAACGATAGATAAGCTTCGCGTAGCGTAACGTAACGTAACGTAACGTAACGTAACGTAACGTCGGTTTTGAGAAGAGCAAATATTATTTCTCCTCGTATAATTCTTATCGAGATTGCCTTTAATCGTTGATCTCTTTTCACAACGAACCCCTTCGACAATCTGCGACTATATTGTTAGGCCTTCGTCGTTCATTCGTTCGAAGTTTACACAAAGGAACAAAAGAGGGAATTTACTATGTACTATACTATAGATATACATACATGCGAAAGTGGGGGGGCAAGATCTACTCGTTTCTCATTTGCGAAAAATCGAATGAAACAATTTCTTCTTTTTCTTCATCTTTTTCTATTTCTTTTTTTTAAATTTAATTATTTTCTCTAATTTGCATATAATTTTTAATATTTTAATTTTTTTTGTTTTTTTTTTTCATTCTTTTTGAAAATTCTATCAATTTTATACACGAAACGGTATAACAATTACAGTCGAATGATTCTCAACCAGTTTTCGTATAATATTACAGTTACTTACTTTGAAATCTTTTCTCGTTTCTGACGACAAGGATTAATATTTTGTTTAATTTATTTAATAATAGAAGCGTAATACGTCCCTGTCTTAATTATTCAATAAGAAAATACAAGGATTCTAAATATAAACACGAATTATTACACAAAACACTTTCACTTCGTGTCAAAAGAAAAATTTCATCCTTTTAACAACATCCCCCCCCCCTAACTTTATTTAATATTCAATCAATATTTTTATAATCTTCTTCGGAAATATCCGAGAAGCACTTTTTTTAGCCCTCATTTTCATTTTTATTATATTTATTATAATTATTATTATTATTATTTTTATTTTTCATACCGTCGGAAAAAAACGTACGACTAAGGTAATGGCGACTTGATCAGCTTATACATCGTATCAGAACTTATTCAACCAATATATCATCCCCCGACTTTATATCTATATAAACAGACTACGTCGTTATTTTGCGCTATATGACTATTTACTTCATTGCACAAATATATTTTTTTTATTATTTTTTCTTCATTTTCACTCGCTTCATTAGCACCCGCTTATCTTATACTCCTCATTATCACGATGCCGCGATGCGAATGAACTAGATCTCTTCTTTTTTTTATTTTTTATTTCTTCTTACCCCCCCCCCCCCCCCCCCTCCCTCCCTCCCTCCCTCCCTCTCTCTCTCCTCCTCTCCTAAGATTTTCTATACTGCACATATGGTAGAGGACAGCTTGCATTCAGGATAGGATATAGTCTAGCTTCAGCTGAATCCCCAATCGCAACCGATTTCTCTCAGGAAATTCACCTTCATATATATATATATATATATATACCTATACGTATATAGGTATGTATAATATGCATTATGTATACAATAGACGAGCTGTATAGGTACAATATACATACATACACTATATAGCTATACCTATATGCAGTTAACATTCGTGGACATTGTCGCCGATGCAATTGAATTGTTCAAAGGGGGTTCCTTATCGTATGAACAGACACGTTCTCCTTCTCCATCTCTCTCTCTCTCTCTCTCTCTCACTGAGTGATATACCAAATGATTAATAATTAATATTATTATTATTATCATCATTATTATAATTAACAGTGAAACACGATCGTCGAATATGCATTAACACTCTTAATTATGGAGGCTTGCATTTTTTATCTCTTTTCTTTATTTTTTTTTTTTTTTGGTTTTCGTTTGTAACTCGCGTATTAATATTGTTACTCGAAATCCTTTGTCAGCGTATACACAGTATTATATACCTTGCAAGAATCATATTACGTAGATATATGTATATACATATGTATTTATATATATATCCTACTTCTCGTTTTACATACTTATATTGCACAGCATTTTAATATACTAGATTTATATGTGTATGTATGTACCTACGTATGCAGATATTGATCCTCGCGGTTGGTTGGTACGTACATATACGTACACCTACCTAACTTACGGTACTGCAGGATTGTGTATAACTATATATCGATACGCACATATATCGCGTTTATAAATTAAATACTCATATACCTATATCATATATGTATATAAATATGTACTGTACATATATCTTAGGTATATATGTAGTACATAAAAAGATTTTATTATAAAACATAATTAAAGCGATCCGATTATAAAAACAAACAAAAAATATCTTATATTTACAATTAAAATACATAATAATAGTTTTATTTATTTATTTATTTATTTATTTTTATTTTTTTGAATCTAAATTTGACCTTTTTTTTTATTTTTTTTTTATTTACAACTTGAATTTGAGATATTTAAATATAATATTTTCGTAATTGTTTCCCGTGATTTGTTTATTCTTTATTATGTAGTACGTATAAATCTTTGATAATCTATATAATCCACGGATCTATCTTCTCTATTCAAGTCATGTAGACGAGTATAATAGATAGACGAGATTCAGACACGCGGAACATTGCCTCTTTTATAAGGTATAAGCCAGGGCGCTAGCCTCCGAGCTGTCACGTGCAAATGTTCGCTTCCGAACATGATGCCAATTAGTTCAGGCGGTTGATGGGCTATACCATCTACCTACCCATAGCGTATGTATAGGTATCCTCCTCGTTGTATGTATGTACTACAACACGCACTTGACCCTGTCGTCAGTTGTCTAAGGAACTTCAGATTTCACGGTATATTAAATTATACCCATATACCATGACTACGATAAATATAGTGTCCATGATTTACGTTTATGTATACGGTATGTATATATATATATATATATATATATATGGTAAAGGGTATAACCTAGGGCAAGTAAATAGGTTTAGCTATAAATTTAATAGGGAATTTAGAAGCGAGTGGAGTATGAGAGTAGAGAGAGAGAGAGAGAGAGAGATAGAGAAGGTTAGTAAAATTTAAACGAATATTTGAAAATTGTGTAAAAAAGAAAAGGAGAAAAAAGAAAAAAATATTAACACAGAAATTGAAACAATTATTTTTTTCTAATTAAAGTATAGGTATAAAATTAATTTGTCAAGCATCGTTAAACGTTCTTGTAATTAAACCCGTATGGCCACGTGCTGCAAGGCTCCCATAATTCGTATTATGTAATTTACGTACGACCTAGCCCATCCTCGGATGGAGGGTAGAGGGTGGTAAGCATACATATAGGTGAGAAATACACACTGGGTTACTACCCAACCCGCGAAATTTCACACGATCGTTTGGCACCCCCTTTTGGATTTTCGAGTATACTCTGGGATATATAGTATATGGCAATGTGTGTGTTAAATTTAATTAATTTTTTGTTTATTTATTTATACATGTATTCTTGATCATGAACCGTATAGACACTCGCGATACAGACCATCGAGAGTTTGGATCACTCGTTAGTCGATAAACGTAATAGGTTCAAGAGTCAGTGAAGATTGATGGACGTTTTGATAGATCTGGGTAGGTATGTACATCATGATATCAAAATTTGACGAAGAGTGACTTGATGGTATTTCAAACAAACGAATATCGCACCCCGGTCCTCTATACTCATAATTATCTATGACCTATGTGACAGGGATGATCGTCGAGTGGATTTTTAAACCCGTGTCATTATCCCTCAGCCATATCTCAATTAATTTTATTTATTTCTTATTTTAGTTTTTGTTTTTTTTTTTTTTATAATATCGTACATGGATTTATTTTTTATAAAAAGGATATATATTACTCATCGAAATAAAAAGATCCAAATACAGACGAGCTCAAAACACGAAAAGTCAAAGAATCTCTAAATTTAATGATAGGGCACGACGCTTCATGCTCGAATTTAAAGTTTCAGAGTTTCGGTCTTTTTGGATTTTTATAGCATTAAAAATTTTGAAACTTCGGTGCTTTTCAATTTAAAGTTTGAAATCAACTATATACAGACTTTCGGGGAATTGCCTTTTCTTAAAATTGTGATTTGGTAATATTAAAATTCGGAACTTCAATAATCAAACTCTTTGAAGAAAAGCAACAAGTAGATATCTCGATGCGAGAAGTTGAAATATCATAGATATATAGAAATCCCAAAGATCGTACTGAAAATTATCGCACACTCTTATACTTACAGCCTTCACTGGAATTAATATATTTATGCCAAAAAAAGAACGAGGATGGACGAGTAGTTATCTCAAAATCACTTTTTTTTTTTTGTTTTGTTTGTTCGTTTTTTTATTCGCAAATACATACCTACATTGCGTGCGCGTAGATAAACGTCGCGATTTTTCCATAACCACGTTATCCACCAAATCGAAACGTAGGTATATAAACCTAGGTATAATGTATACATAATATATTACAATGTGGAGATATTCATACCCGTACGTTGATAATAATGCGGGTGACAACGCGGCGCTGCGACGGGACTCGAGAGGCAGGGTCTAGGGTATAGGGTGTAGGGTGTAGGGTGTAGGGTGTAGGGTGTAGGGTACGGCGGGCTTGACGGCACTCTGCGTGTGATTTACGCTGTGCGCACGGACACGTCGAGTGCCCTTGGCGCCTGCCCTGTTTTATGGATGAGTTTTCGAGTCATCGCAGGGTAGGTAGGTAGGTACGTAGGTAGGTACCTACGCTACGGTACGGTACGTTTTGTCCGTGTCTCAAGTATACCCCTCGGTCGAAAGAGGCGAAAGGGATACCTACGTTTGGACTGTGCTGCTTTCACCCGGAATTTCAAATTTTCCACTAGTAATTTTTCATTCGTATTTTGACTTTATTTATTTATTTATTTTTTTTCAACCCTAGATATACAGAAATGAAAAAAAAAAAAGTCCAAAAACGCATTTCTTTTTGTATATTCCCTCGTTATAACCTGTTACCAATTATTTCGCCTTATATCCTGAAACGCGAGATAATAAAACTACCATAAAACCAACCAACTATATAAATTACAAACTTTTCCACTAACCCATCATCGAATCGATTCGGTATACCCAAACTAATTTTTGTATCATTTTATATAAACCGTACGTTCTATACGAAGCACGGATCGATATGAAGAACCGGATAAACCTGCATTCTCAGCAAACTTGTAGAAACATTTCGTATAAATTGAGCCAATTTTTCATCTTTTTCTTTTTATTTATTTATTTATCTTTTTTCTTTCTCTTTCTCTAGCTCGATGAAAGCCAGATTTTCGCCCAAGTAGACAGACTGCAGTGAGCGAAATTTAAACCACCGCAAAAATTCATTCCGTGGAGCTAGGGTTTTTCTTTTTTTTTTTTTATTTCTCGTCCGCTGAATTGCGGAGATTTTTGTATTTTATTTCTCTTTTTTATATTTAATTTTTTTTTTTGTCTTTTATTTAGTTTACTTAGCGTCTCCCAACGGGTATAATTAAGCGCTATAATACGAGCAGGGTGTGTATGCACAGGGAATGATACAAATCTGTTGAAAATAAGTATAAACAAACTTTTGATACAATTTATTATGATTAATATGGAGGATAATCGCTACGTCATACCGTAATACGACGTCGTTTATTTATCCCTTGCGGTATGGCGATAAAGGCAATTTCTTATCTCCTTCTTGATGAATGAAATTCATCCTTTCCCTACAGCGAGATGAAACGTAAAATATCCCATAGTGTCTAGATTGGGTAAAAATATGAATAAAAGTTTCGAGTTATTTGTAGCGTCGGATTCCTTGTTAATTCTTGGCTAATCATTAAACGAAAGCTTGCATCTCTCTCTCTCTCTCTCTCAAGAGAAAGAGCAAAGAAAATGGAAAAATCTATAATACCTATTTTCATAATATATATACACCGTTAAATTCTAAAGCTTGAGAATTTTCCGCGGACTGAAACACTGACAAGAGACAAGAACAAACCTCATACAGAAGGAAGCGAAACCTCACGAATATTGTTCTCAAACTCCCAAAGGCAGTTATTCGTATCAGTCGACAGCAGCTGGCTTCTATCAGTAATTCTGGTCGTCGGTTAGACACCAAAAGCTTCACTTTGATCAAATTCAAAAATTGACATACAGTAGACTCCCGTTAACTGCTCGCTTTCGTGAAATTTCAACGTTTTCGAGATATTTCGTAGAATCGACAGTTCCCCCACTCTTACGCCGTCTGTTTATAGGTGACGTGGTTTCAGCGGCCTACTCTTTTGTTAGTTCGATTATACTGTGAAGTATTTCCAGGAACTAACAAGCGTAGTGGGGGCTCCATTTCAGAGCGCATTTCTCCGAATTCACATTGTTTACAACCCCGAGCTCAAGCACTTAACGGGAATCTGCTGTTGAGAACTGAACCTATCACGCATATTGTTTCCCAACCGAATATAAACCCGTATGGTATTACAATTTTATAGAAACTTTGTGTAAATTTAATACCTATAATAACTGTATGTCATGAAATGGAGAACTAAAAAGGAAAAATAATTTAATAAATAAACGCTAATTCTGAATGATTTTGTAATCTTTATTTTTTCATTTCTTTTTTTGTTTAATTAAAGTTATGATGTTTGATTTCAGTTTGCGAACATTGCAACCCGCGGGTTTAAATACCGGAAGAGTACGAGCCGCTTTAAGTCGAGCGTTGGATCTGTGGGCTAGAAATTCGAACCTGACATTCAAGGAGATAAACAGCGACACTGCGGACATATTGGTATCATTTAAACGGTAAGTTTTATTTTTCTGTTTTTGTTTTTATTTTCATTTCTTTCTTATAATCTTTTAGTAAGACATAAGATATCTTCTTAGATCATGGAATCTTTGAATTTTTTTTATTCCGGGATGTAAACCATCCAGAAAATTTTTTATTATCTCTTAACTTTACGATAGAAACGAACGCGAGAACTTTAACATTTCATTCGGTACGCGTGTAATGCGCTTGAATATGCGACGCGGCTATTCGCCTGAGCGCATTTTGCTCCAAATGCTCGTCGGCTGGAAATTCCCTACGTTTTCAGGTGCCATTGCGATCTGAAGGCATAGATATTCCGCATTTATATTCCAAGTACTCGTAGACAGAAGTAGTTTGTACATATGAAACTGCTAACAGCTTTAATATTATTCGAGTTGTCTTTTTTTTTTTTCAATTTTTTTTTATTATAACAAAAATTTTGAATTTTAATATTCCCAACCTTTTTACAAAATCTAAAATCTTTTCAAATGAATTTACTAATTTAGAACGTTTATGAAAAATTCAAACCGGCCTCAAAAATCTATACCTACCTACCTCACATCCGTAATAAACAACAAAAAGAGAGAAAAAAAATCTTCACAAAAAAAAAAATTATAATTAATGAATACCTCGACTTGACAAACAACAATACCCACATCCTATACAAATTGTTGATGTTTGTTATTTCTTATACCCCTTCGCGCCTATATACCTACATATATAGGGTGGATAAATTAGAGCGATTAAATCGCAAGAGGATCATTTGTTCGAGTACGCGGGTGTCTCCACGGTTCAGTTTTTTTTTTTTTTTTTTTCTACTTTTTGTTGTTGTTGTTATGTTGTAACCGTTATCCTCCTTTCTTTCATCCCTTGAGTAAAATATTATATTCATTTAGCTGATTAACGATATAATAATGATAACAATAATAATCGAGGGTTGTAATATTGTCGTACCTACCTACTTGAGTGATTGATTTTGTGTATCTATATACTTACGCGTCTGATTTGTTATATTGTTGCTATTTCTAATACTATACGGAGATATTAAATTTATCGAAATAGTTTTCCTTTCGTTCTATTGTATACGCACCAATCTATATACCTGCGTGCAAGAAAACTTTTTAGGGAATTTTGTTCTTAAGGCTTAAGATTAATCACCGTCATTTTCTCTTTCGATGGGGTCTTAATTTATATATATCACGATCGCTACTTTCACTTTCATCATTTTTCATTAAAAGTTCGATAGTCAGAGATAGAGAGAGAGAGAGAGAGAGAGAGGTGGTGACAAGTTTAAGACCAACATCCCACACAAAGTTGAATATAATATATAATCTTTTCATTTTTTTTCTTTTTTACTTTTCATCACCTACGGTGATGTAAGGCAAGTATTGGTTTTGGTCGAAAAGTAACTTTTGATAATTTCAACGAATCGTCCCGTTTTCGACCCTCTAGAATCCGAAAAACAGGATTTTAGCAAAGATGTCGGTCTGTCTGTCGGCCTGTTCGACAAACTCGCGTGGTGATCTCGGAAACGGCTCGATGAAAAAATCTGAAATTCACAGGACTTTACAAACAAATGATGGGCATGAAAAATTTCCACGTCTCGTTTAATTTGAACTTCCGGTTCTACCGGAAATGAATCGATTTTCGCTGTTTTACTGACAAACCTGTACTTTTTTCTCTATATTACTTTTCTAAATGAAAGAATATATTCTTCGGAGTTGAGAATTTCATATATATATATAGGGCATTCCTTGCCAATGACACCAAAAAAATTGTAAATATACCCAGACCGAATTAGAATGAATGCACTGTATAAAATTGTTGTTTGTCAATATATGGGGCGTTCCTTGCCAATGACAAGAAGAAATTGTAAGTGTACCCAGATCGAATTGAAATTAAACGCACTGTATGAAATTGTTGTTTGTCAATATATAGGGCATTTTTTTTTTATGTGAAATTTTCAATTTTAATCTTTTTTTTTCGGTTTCTCATTCCTTTTTATTCTTTTTCTTCCCCTGACAAACCAATTCTTTTTTTCTTTTTGATTATAAGTACTCCGAAAAACTGTTTTTCCGGCTTGCTTTTTTTTTTTTTATTTTCGTTTATCTACTTTTCTTCGAAATATTCTTACGTAAAAACGTTTTTGAAATGAACAATTTATCTTACTATACATCGCGATACCGATGTCAATAAAAAATTTTCATTCCATTGTCCCTATTAATGTACTGGAGTTGGGTTTTACCTTGTTAGGGTATGTGTGTGTGCGTGTGTGTGTGTTTGTACGGAGCTTTGGGTATAGGCAGGTATATATTGAATAGAATTGTAATAGTTACTGAATCGTAGAGAGAGTTTGGATTGTGGCTAATGACTCTGTAGCCCTTAGGTTCAAATTATTCATTAATCAACCCCCAAAAACAGAGGAGGAAAATTAAGTACCGGATTTCCATCGTTAATGGGTTGTGTCCGGTTGGTAAAAAATGAATAAATAATTGGAATATTTTGTATAATTTATGTAAAAAATGTTTAAAATTAAACAGCGATGAAAAACATAATATAAAAAAAAAAAAAATGATCTAAAATTATCTTAATTAATAAGATTAATAACCCTCGTAATAAATTCTCTTCAAATGTGTTTTTTTTTCTTTTTCTTTTTTTACTCAGTTTTCAAATTTTTCTTTTTTTTAATTTCGATTCATTACGGAGTATAATTTAGTTCAATACGCAATGCAGCCTTGACTTTCAGCCAAACCACTAAGGGATACAGAGTAAAGGAGATGGAGATGGAAAATTGGAATGAGAATGGAAATGAGAACTCGACAGTAGGAGGACAAATT
This sequence comes from Macrophya annulata, assembly GCA_963924015.1. Lineage (NCBI taxonomy): Eukaryota > Metazoa > Arthropoda > Insecta > Hymenoptera > Tenthredinidae > Macrophya > Macrophya annulata. The sequence continues at coordinate 4,755,921 of OZ001262.1, forward strand.
TAGTTACATAAATATCAGAGTAAAGGAAAAGGAAAAGGAAAAGGAAAAGGAAAAGGAAAGGGAAAGTCTGATAAGAATTTCAGGATAGAAAATCCAGTTTTGTTCTAAAGAAATTTTTCGGGTTAGGTACTCCAAGTGGATAATTACGAATGATGTTCAAAGATTTATATTTAATGATGCATGTCAGTAAAAGAGAACCAGGATTTTACCTATCTCGATTTATTTTCTCTTTTATCTATTCCTTGTATGTACATACATACATACCTACTTCAAACGACGCTTTAAAAATTCTGAGTTCGATCGTTTGAACTAATGAAAAACAAAAAAAAATTTTTTTTTTTTTAAATATTTCTCAACCGATTCATCATTTAAATATCCATCATAAAACAAAAAAAGAACAAAAAAAGGAATAGAAAATGGATATTTTTCATGTGACAGATCATTTTATCACGCAGCTCTTCCAGGTAGACATATATAACGTCAGGAAGACACTCGACGACGTATAAGAAACACGGTTGAAACGAACCAACGTCGTAGTTTCCACGTCCCTCTGGGCAGGTTTAATAAATAACTAGGTTATCCCTTGAAACCGCGTAGCTCCTTTCGGAAATGAAGATGGAAGATATAAGAGCGAGAGACAACGATGGCTATCGTCTTTTAGTTTTTCCTTGAATTTTTCTGTTTTTTTTATTTTTTTTTTTTCATCCAGTTTTTTTTTTTATTTTAATTTTTTTATTTAACTGTCAAATATCGCTTTAGAGTTAAAAAATTTGGGTACGTCACACACCAGAGTGGTTGTCACTTCTTGTCACACAGTTTTATCCGCTTAGGGAGAACGGCTAACACCCGGCAACCGAAGTTTTTGGTCCCGAGGTTATATGCGGCCACCAACTTATACCGCGATAAGAGATATCAAGATCCTCTTGTTGTTTTTCTTCAAACCACTTCTTCTTCTTCTTCTTCTTCCTCCTCTTCTTCTTCTTCTTCTTTTTCTTCTTCTTCCTCCTCTTCTTCTTCTTTTTCTTTTTCTTCTTCTTCTTCTTCCTCTTCTTCTTCTTCTTTTCCGTAAGGGAGTTAAGGTATCGTCTCATCCGATATACACCTCAACTCCGGCAAGGTATAAACCGTTGAAAGGAGATTGTGGGATACGAAAATAAATTCGAAAGTGTAAATTCAACGATTTAAAACGAAAATCCAAAAACCATGATGTAAATGTTGATTTAAAATTGAGAATAGGATTCGATCTAAAACGTCGAATCTAAATCATTATCACGTTTATATCTTAAACAAATTATAACGATAAACGATGAAGAGTCTAACTAATGAAAATTTTTTTGCAATGCTACGCCATGTTTCTCATTATTTTCTCTTACTTAAATTAAAAACTGTTAAAACCCCAGTGAAAACGGCTTAAATAATGACTGAATTAGTTGTGGCTTACGCACAAGGGGTCACGACGTTAACTTAGTAGTAAACGACAATGATCTACGTTAGAACTTTTGTGATAAACTTGCTCTCGTGAATTCCATTTTCAAGATGACCTCAGTACCAGGTTTCTCCCGAAAGTGTTTCACCCTAATTAGCCGCAACGAAGATCTGCATTACTTTACCTCACTTTAGGGTGAACGCTACGTAAAGTGATACCCCATGAGGTTCACGGGGAGGGCTAGATTGTCTTGGAATTTCTAAGGAATTTTCGAACTTTGATACTATAGAAAATTTTCACCTTAATTGTTTATAGAGGGAAATTTCTACACAGTGCAAGCTCAAACTCAATACTTAAGCTCATAAAATCGAATGAGCAAATATTCCAGGTAGGTACTATATGAAAATACCGTGAATCGTTTGACGATGGTAAGCATTATTAGGAGGCGAAGATATGGAGGGAGAAAAAAAAAAAGCTTTATTTCTATACTTTTGGAATCTCCTTCGCATTTCGGGAATGGAAAAAAATAATAAAATAATGGCAAAAATTGTAGTAGGTATAATTATGTGTAAAAATAAGATGAGGTTATTACGCTAACAGTGTTTTAATTCTTCGTCAATTAACACTTTTAGTAAAAAAAAATATATATATATGTTTTCCAATTTTATTATCATGAAAATGCTATTTCATCCAAAATTATAATAAAAAAAAAAAAATAAAAAATAGCAATAACGCACACCGCGTGATATTATGCGTTTCGAAATCAAAGATTTATATACATATTTCAACGGAAGTAATCATCGACCAGCTGTCACTGAATAAATCCGCAGAATATTTCTCTGCGAATTTTACTGCGGTGTTTCATTTTCACTTTTTTTTTTTTTTCTTTCTTTCTTTTTTTTCCTTTGACTTGATTTGCAATCGGAACTCTCCCGGAATACTACCCAACAATATTTTATTCAACCGACCAACGAAATAAAAAAAAATAAAAAAGTGATATAAAAAAATATGAATAAAAAAAAAATTTTTTTTACTCGCAATGGGGAAACGCGTAAGTCGAAAGAACTTCCCTTCACGCGTTGAAACGATTTTCAAATAATTTGATATTTAACGCTTCAATTGGAAACCGTTCGACCGGCAGAGACATGACGGGGAAGAAATGGAAAACAGTTTCCTTCCGTAATCCATAAAATCGCTTTTCAAAACCTAACTCTTATTCGAAATTCGTACTAAGGAATTATTATTTTTCACTACAATTATCATTTATTATTATAAATAATTAATTGTCCCCATAATTTTTCCCGTTTAAGAAATTCTTTTATATATACTTACGTTATTTTTTTTTTGAGTATGATTACCGTTTCCTTTTCATTTCATTTCATTTCATTTCATTTATTTATTTATTTTTTCAAAGAGAGAGATTAGTTTCCGGATAAAACCTCGGACGATATATCCGTAATGGATAAATCGATGTTGCAAAATCTTTACGATGAATGGAATTTAATTTACTTTTCGTAGCCGTTAAGGTTTTCTCGATACCCGATATAGTAAAAAATAAAAATAAAAATAAAATAAATAAATAAATATCTGTATAGTATGTATATATATATATACATACATACATAGGTACACCTATAGGTATAAACATATATGTATATATAGAAAAAGAAAAAAAGAAAAAAAAAATGCAATCTGTTCGGGGAAATCTACTCCGGTGGTAGTACGCGAAGAGCACATTTCCGACTATACTTTAGCGATCAAGGAGAGAGATTTAGATATGCGAAAAGAGATGTTTGCCTCTTGCTTCTTCTACTCCTCTCATCTCCGACAATCCCCCTCTCCCCCGTGGAAAAAGAAAAAAAAAAAAATTCCTAGGGATAATATATTGAATATTGGATTCATTTCAGAGGAGATCACGACGATGGATACGCTTTTGATGGAAGAGGCCAAATCCTGGCTCACGCCTTTTTTCCCGGACCGGAACTTGGTGGAGATGCGCATTTTGACATCGAGGAAGTCTGGCTTCTCGATCACGACGAGGTCAGCGGTCAGGGTGAGTAATAATAAGAAAAATTTTATTTACTAACCCAAACCGATTAGTAGATAAACCCTTCGGTTTTTTTTCTTCTTCTTTTTCACCAAAAGTACTGATCTGCCTTCGACAAGGCTGAAATATTAGATAAATATCGAATTAGAAATTCAAATCTCTTGATTTTATATTCCATCGAAATTTTAACTGCATAAATAAAATTCTATCTAATATTCTTTTCATCACCTATGGTGATATAAGAAAAGTATTAGTTTTGGTGGAAAAGTGACGACTTTTGCTAATTTCAACGAGTCTTCACGTTTTCGACCCTCTAGAATACGAAAAACAGGATTTTAGAAAGAAGTCGGTCTGTCTGTCGGCCTGTTCGACGAACTCGCGCGGTAATCTCGGAAACGGGTCGATGAAAAAATCTGAAATTTACAGGACTTTACAATCAAATGATGGGCATGAAAAATTTCCATGTCTTGTTTAATTTGAACTTCCGGTTCTACCGGAAATGAATCGATTTTCGCTGTTTTACCGACGAACCTATACTTTTTTCTCTGTATTACCTTTTTAAATGAAAGAATATATTCCTCCGAGTTGAGAATTTCATATATATAGGGTATTCCTTGCCAATGACACCAAAAAAATTGTAAATATACCCAAACCGAATTAGAATGAATAATGCACTGTATAAAATTGTTGTTTGTCAATATATAGGGCGATCCTTGCCAATGACAAGAAGAAATTGTAAGTGTACCCAGATCAAATTGGGATTAAACGCACTGTATGAAATTGTTGTTTGTCAATATATAGGGCATTTTTTGTTATGTGAAATTTTCAATTTTGATCTTTTTTTTCGGTTTTTCATTATTTTTTTATACTTTTTCTTACCCTGACAAACCCATCCTTTTTTTGATCTTTTGATGAAAAGTATTCCGAAAAACTGTTTTACCGGTCTATTTTTTTTATGATCATCTCTGTCTTTGGTCTATTTTTCTTACCTCATATAACGTTGTTATACGTTACTTGCTTTCAATTGCGCGTCTAAACTTTGGAATTTAATCGCAAACCCTTCAGACTATATCCCCAAGAAACTCAGTGAACTCGAGAAACTTTATTCGTGACTAAATTTCATTTGGTTTACTCAGATTTAGTCTCATATTCTTATTTCATATTCTATATATCTCGTTATTTCGTTTTATTCGTATACACCCGTACTGCATTTCCCTCGACATTTGCGGATACATTTTTCATTTAGTTGTGTATATTTTAAGATTATTTACTCCTCGGTTCTAAGGTATCCACGTGCAGGTATTATCCTCAGTATCTTATACCTTATATATACTCGCATGAAATTCTCATGAGATTCTCTTCTTGAAAATAAAATAAACCTACACTCCATTTCTATTTCTATTTTCATTCCTATCTTTCTCGTTTCTCTATCCAACTAGCTCACTCACTTCTCTCTCTATCCAGCCCCCACAGGGTACGGATAATCTTTATTGTCTTTAAAGTGCCTACTATACATTCTCGACGAACTACTGTGTAACAATTTTTGAAATCTCAATCTGTAGAAGATGGAGATGAAGATGAAGATCCAATTTTATTCTTATACTGAATAAAAATGTATCTTCAATTTAAAGGTAAGTAGTAAACAAGCCGGAAAAACAGTTTTTCGGAGTACTTTTCATCAAAAAGAAAAAAAAATGATGGATTTTTCAGGGGAAGAAAAAGTATGAAAACGTAATGAAAAACCGAAAAACAAAAGATCAAAATTGAAAATTTCACTTAAAAAAATGCCCTATATATTGATAAACAACAATTTCATAAAGTACGTTTAATCCCAATTCGATCTGGGTACACTTACAATTTTTTCTTGTCATTGGCAAGGAACGCCCTATATATTGACAAACAACAATTTTATACAGTGCATTCATTCTAATTCAGTCTGGGTATATTTACGATTTTTTTGGTGTCATTGGCAAGGAATGCCCTATATATATGAAATTCTGAACTCGGAGGAATATATTCTTTCATTTAGAAAGGTAATACAGAGAAAAAAGTATATATTTGTCAGTAAAACAGCGAAAACCGATTCATTTCCGGTAGAACCGGAAGTTTAAATTAAAAGGGACATGGAAATTTTTCATATCCATCATTTGGTTGTAAAGTCCTGTGAATTTCAGATTTTTTCATCGAGCCGTTTCCGAGATCACCGCGCGAGTTTGTCGAACAGGCCGACAGACAGACCGACATCTTTCTAAAAATCTGTCTTTCGGATTCTAGAGGGTCAAAAATGTAAAGATTCGTTGGAATTATCAAAAGTCACTTTTCTACCAAAACCAATACTTTTCTTATATCACCGTAGGCGATGAAAAGTAATAAATAAAATCTATCTATCTCACGTGTATTTAATTAACGTCGTCATTGCTAATGTACCTGTTTGCCAATTTCGCACGTCTAATTTGCCACTGGCACGATCCTATATCGCGGTCTAGTTATATTAGTTGTGCGTTTGCTGTTACGGAGATGCTAGTTTAGCAAAACGACGCACATCGTTGCCCAAACTCGTCGTCGACCCTAACGTTCTAATAATTATCGTTAGCGAACTGAGAGAAACGGGCTGATTTCACCACAGGAGAACGAACAGTACGGTTGATAGGCCGGGGGTCCCGTGCCTAGATTACATAGAAATTTGCTTATAGGTATAATAATGGTAATGAATTTTCGTCAAAATATATAATTTTTCTGTTACGTTCACTTAATTCCTTCGTATATTTTTTTAAAAATCTTGACACGTTAGTTCTCGTAAACTCCATGACGGGTAAATACGTGTAGTTAATTCCAACTATGCGGAAAGGCTCGTGGTTTGGAGATTCTACCTGCACCTGGGGGCGCTTTGGGATATCTTTTGGGGGATGCTGAACGATAAATTCTAAAGTCCCCTATTACGTTGCCAGAGACAAAGATAAAACTGGGCGACCGCGACCGTTTCTTCTATGTATATATAGTCAGGAGGGACTTCCGGGTGACCACGTGCCTAAAATTCAAGGCAGTTGTGAAAATTCCATTGGGAAAGTGAGACTACGTGGAAAATAGGAGATGAGGTGAATGGGAAATTATCTCGCATGGATGAATATTTATCTTGTATATATATTTTTTATTACGGAAATGAAAAAAATTTCTAGTAAATAGGGAATGGCGATGAGTTTGAAAATATATAAAAACAAGATAAAAGAGAGTAATGAAGAAATTAAAACATTATATAGGCAATGATATTAAATGGAGGAAAATTATGAGAATTTAACACGAGATGAGATTTTTTTTTCGTTTCAAACACTTTTTTTTTTTTACACTTTTTTTCTCTCAAATGCGAAATTTGCCATTCGTTGGAACAATAGCGATGCGAAACCGCGTTGAATAGAAACTCATGCAAATCTCGACTCCGCGCGTGATAACCCGCGAGCAATATAAAAGGGATGAGAATAGGTTCTGCTGCGGGAAAAGTTTTACATCCTATCTTTCCTTTTTTTTTTTTTTTATTTTTATTTTTATTTTTTTTTTATTTCTTCTTTTTTTTCGTGTTTTTCATGGAACAAACTCATCCTCGTCGCCGGTACCCAGGTGTTAATAAAATGTCATCACCCCGGCAAAACTTGTAAAATCTCTTTTCACCTTTTCTTTTCTTTGTTGTATTTTTTTTTTTTTTTTCTATTATTTTCTATACCTACTTTATTTCGATTTATTTTATCCCTCGTTCGATTTATTTTCTTAACTCATTTCTCCTATACCTTAAAGAAAACCTAGAAAAATTACAGATATAACCTTAACCTGGTGATAATTGTCAGATATTTTTATTTCCATGGTAAAGTTTCACCCAGTTTTCAATAGGGCTAAGTGGAGTTAGCCATGACTCAGCTCTCTAATATATATATATAGATATCTCGAAGTATACACGTAGTACATCGCGTTCTAGTAACCCAGTTACCGGATACTTTACCAAAAACTAAAAGATTACCCGGAAATTGTAGTTTTATACTAATAATAGAACCCTTAACTATGTAGGTAATACTTCTTTGTAATATTATATACATATAGGTATGATATATATATATATTTTTTTTTTTCTTTTTCTATGATTTTCTCAACAATGATCACGTATTAGCTTATAGTCATAAGTCGTAGCTAGACTAAGTCTCCGTTCTGACTTTGACTGACTACGAACCTTTTTACCACTCGAGAGTTATTATTATTATTATATCATTTTTTTCTTCTTCTTCTTCTTCTTCGATCGATAATGCCCACATCTTGTAATAAAATCACGTACATGCATGGTCTGCGACGTTTTGAACTTTCGTCGTTTTAAATCTCGCTTGAATAAGGTTGAGTAGATTTTTTTTTCTACGCTCGAAATTTTTTGAGGAATAAAAAAAAAAAAAATAAAAAACTAAACGTTCTCCTTCGAGACGAGTTTACTAACGTAAAATTGAAGGAATGGGTCTTCCTTCCTTCCTTCCTTCCTTCCTTCGTTATATCGATTAACCCATTTAAATTCACCTATAAATTCTCCGAGAAGCCAGATGGCTACTATCGAGTAATTGGTTCGGAATCATTCGCGGATTTACGTTACTAAAACGTACAGACGTACGGCGAATAGTAACGTAATTTCTAAATTAGAATTCCTACCAGAAGTTTTGAATACTTGCCAAGAAAACATCTTTAGTTATACAAGCCTATCCCTCTATCCAAAAATTAATTCTATCGATCAAATATCAATCGTAGATCAGTTGCCACGCGTTAACGACGTACGTACATACGTCTAGGGTGTGATTTAGTGATTATTTAATACCGAGGAACGAAGTAATCGTTGAATAATAATCGATGAGTGATCAGAAGATAAGAAATGGGAATAAATTCCTCTTTATTTATTTTTTTTTTTTTATTATATTTGTTCGAGTAAAAGTTTTGAGCAGACGTGTACCTACATAGTTTATCATCAGGGAGTGCATAAGACAAGTGAGAAAGTCAGAGGGTGTTAACGACCAAGATTTGAAGCTATTGTTTGTTATATAAACAATAGGGTAAACTTCTTGTTTCACTCACTCCTTCGAAACGGTGTAGTTATGGTTGGTTAGGGTTTATTCTCTGTACCTACAATTGGAATAGAGAGAATATGAAATGATCGTTATTATAATATAATAGGGTGCTTACAGTGGTAAACGTCGAGTTGAGATTGAGTTTAGAGCACTTAGTTTGCTGCAGTTACATCGGAAGAACAATTGCGGTACTGAAGGATTATCACGGTTGCCTGTAATGTAGAGAATTTTCATCAAGCCTGTATAACGGTTGTGGTATGGAGGTAGTACTGGTGTGGTAAAATTTACGACAAATGAACACGATTCGTTACGTTAAATCCAGATTTTTGGAACATGAACGTTTAAATTCCGGGTGTACAATTAAGATAATATATAGGAAATCGGTAAAACGATTATATACGAACAAATCAAGATTCTCTGCAATGCTGCTAATTACAAAACTACCATTTTCCGTCTACCTATTTGTTACCGGTGAGTTATATTAAATTAAACCGAGTTATTCCACCATCTTAAAAAATTTAAACAGATAGGATTCTAACTTTTTGGATTTTTTATTATTTAATTTTCATTCTATTTCTTAATTTTCTCTCCTCCGTAAATCCGGACCAATAATTCATACGTAGAGTAACGTTCGTAGGATAAACTTGATACAGTTTAGCCCTTAACTCTACAGGGTGAATGAGGGAGGGGCCGTGTGTTGCTAATTCGAAATTAGTCCAAGATTCTAACCGTCGTATAATTTGTAACGTGTAACGTGAGTGACGTTAATTTTACCCCTGTGCCAAGAAGGTAGGTAGGTAGGTAGGTAGGTAGGTACATACGTAGGTACGTCGAGCAAGCTATGAGGACGTTAATATCTCCTAGGTGTATACGGCTAGATGGTTGGCTACCAGATCGTCGTCGCATCGCGTCGCGTCGTCGTCATATCTATGCTAATAGAACCGTACCGCTTTTCCTCGGCCTATAGATATAGGAAGGGTAGTTTCATGACCGGTAGAGGTTTCGGGGTCGGTTCAGGGCGCAGGAATTTCGAAGGAGAATTATTAACGAGGGCAATTGGCACCGGGGACCAACCCGGTATAAACCCCCTTTCGTTCTCCTTCAATCTACCACCCCTCCTCTGTCTGCCTTTTCGGCGCTTTACCATCCACCTATACCTTCCCTCATATCAAACCGTATTATTACTATTACACGCATACTAGGTATGGCATGAATGCCTTCTGTGTATGAATAATGCATACATCAGCATCATCGATCGATGGGGGTTTCTAGCTGCAGATAAATATGGCCAATTCCGAAACGGTAGTCTAGGCTCTTTAAAATATTTCAAGCAATCGTTTCAATTCTAGAAAACGTATAGTCGCGGATAAATATAAATTTTTTTTAATCATATGATCGATCAGATTTATTTTCTTCATAGAATATATGAGAATTCGTTAGAAAATTGGAGAGAACATATATCAAATTAGATATAGTATATATGTATCAATCATTCGTTGATCTTCTCGTGCTCGTTCCAAACGTGTGTAAATGGAAAAGGGATAAGTAAGTAGCACGTGGGATCCGATGTTACCCATGTTTTGGATCCGGGGTTGATGGTACATCGGGGATTAGCCCGGACCTCGACGATGTTCTGGTTAACCCCGAAGACGTTTTCCCATGAAATTGGGAATTCTTGAAGAAGTCTTTTCTTTTTTTTTTTATCTCTTATTCTTTTTTTTCTTCTCTCTATTTCTCGGCAGCGATGAGGCAGAAAAACACCTTCTTTTCCTTCATTCGTCTTAGTTATCAAGTTTCTCCCCATCGTATACGTATATATATACTTGACCCACATCCAAAGAGTCTTAAATAAAATTCTTTTGATGAGCCAACTACACGTTATACTTCATTCCTCATTCTCATCATCTTCATACTCTGAAATTTTCTACTCTCTACACTGCGGTCAAAAGAAGAGGCGTATGAATATATGTATTATGTATTACCTTGACTCTGAGCACTTTGGTCTGAGCACTCTACTCTTTGATCAATCGTTTTTAGTCTCTTCAAAAATGGCCCCTACCAGATATACTCTAGATCCATAAGGTTGTGTAACTTCTTGTTGGAATAGCGATGGCAGATTTTCACGTACCTACCCAGTTTCGTGTCTAATCTGCATTGCAAATGGGTAGTTTAAACGCAATTAGTAGCCGTATCCTACATCCCTGGTAGGTGAAAAGGCCCCGTGTATGTGTGTGTTCATATATTTTACCATCTAGGTATATACAGACTCTTATACATACCACGTTTCGTAACGTGTACGTAACGCGTTACGGAACAAGAATATATACTCTCTAGTTTCTATCCTACATTCTACATTCTACATTCTACATTCTGGGTGACACCCTAGTTCAGACTTCTACGATGGTGTAAAGATCGTTGCTTCCGTAAACGAGGAGGAAGAAAATGCTTCAGATATCCAACTCCTTTACATCCAATACCCAAATCTCAACGTTTACCTTTACGATTTTGGTTAGAGAGGATGGTTAGATAGGGATCAAAGGATTGGCTATTCGAAATGGTCCAGTTTGTCAAACTTCTCTGACTATATACCGATACGATAAATGGAATATATTTATTCGTCTCTAACCCGTATGATCATAGAATCTCTAACATCATTTTCACCTCACGTGTAAAACCGTTGGACCTTTTTCATGCAAGATTCTCTCATCCGGTAAAACATTCAGAATAATTTTTTCCACATCCGTTTAATTGACCCTTGTCATTCTTTTTTTTTTGACACTAAAGTGTACCGTTTCACCTCCTCCAGACACATTCAATTTTCACAAAAATTTCTCGCGACTAACTCAAAGCCGATCTTTTTATTCATTTCATTACTTTTTTTTATTTCTCTGATTCTATATCACGTTTTTCTATATACTGACTGATGTTTATTTTCGGTCTAAGTCGCGCTGACATTAATGAGAACTCATCTCATCCGGCAGTTCCCTCACTACTAACTAGTCACGAAGTGTCTAATTATGTTGTTCTATTCCATAGATTACATACCTATTATATATCCAACGTATGCTATGTATATGTACAGTCGAGCTAAATTACATAGATGCAAAAGACAGACGGCTTCATGTAGTAAAACCTGATTAATTTACACGGACCAATTAGCGAGGGACGCGTTAGTTTAACGACCCATAAATTTCGTTTTGTTAATGTCGAGGTTTTGTTACTCTACATGAAGGGCGAAGCACCATACATTTAAATGTATAAAAACGATTTTCACTCCGAGGAAAGCGTCCATACATACATACAAAGTTTTGCCTCATGTGTTTTGGGAAATTTTTTAATCATAAATAAAGTTTAATTTATTTTTCTTATATTTTTCAGGTACGAGTTTATACGCCGTAGCAGCCCATGAGTTTGGTCATTCTTTGGGACTAGCTCACAGTTCGGTAAAGGGTGCACTTATGTATCCTTGGTATCAAGGGCTACCGGATGACGAATTACCGGAGGATGACAAGTGGGGAATCCAGCAAATGTATGGTGAGTGTCTTAAATTGAAATTTATTTACTCAATATCAAGAAATTTCTTAACACCTACGCCGTGACATGGAATATCTAACACCTAAAGCCAAACAGCGATGTAACCGTGGCTTTAATTAACTATTTGGAAGTCGGTTTTTCATCGGACCCCACGAACTCTGCATCGTACGACCCTCGCTCTTTCACTATGGCAAAATTGACTTCGGCACAGATTTACTCGTCATTATATGAAGACCTCCCTTTGTTAGAAACTTGAGAACTCGACCCTAGTACCTGCGTTTACCATGAATGTGTGTATCGGTGCGTAACTGACAGAATTCGTACAAACCAGATATTACAGTAAATTTAGGCATACATGTACCATCGTCTATACAACACATAGAATATTTATTTATACACTCGAATTCAGCAACGGTCGTAACTCGTCACGTATGTATATAGGTTGGTATATGGTTACTCGATCAATTCCCTAACACGACCAGTACGTATTGTATTTGTAAATAACACCGGGGTTTGCGGTGATGACATCCAGGGAGTAACTGGGTGCCACGGTACCGGTGAACCTGCGCATATATACCTATAGAAGCTCTATCTATTTCCGTCGATACTTATTATTCCCTTGACATGTGTGTATTCCCCAGTATCTGTATTTCAAAAATAATGATTTTTGTTGTTTTTTTTTTTTTTTTTTTTTGTTTCGTTTTACTCGGTTTTGTTCGATTTTGATGTTGGTTTTTCTGGTTATTCAATTTTTTCGTTTTTTATTTCTCTTCTATTCAACTATCTTCTATTCTTAACTTACTTTACTTACAATTTACACAAAATGTATAAATTTTAACCAAGGGATGAAAATTTCGCTTCGTTGAATTAAACGAAATTACTTTCACGTTAGCCTCCAGGCTGTTGCTTATATACTTGATGGTTTATCACAAAGTAACAGTTTTCCAAATTTATGTCATTATTTTAAATTCATAAATATCTACAATATACCTAATCGCTCTTATTGAGAGGTTAAAACTAGGGAATATTTATTGCAGTTTTTATTTCACTTAATTCGATTCTTTACAATGATCAGAGAAGTATGTTACATACCAACCAATAATCCAACCGCTGATACATGAAATTATTTCGGTCGTTGAGTTCGAGGATTGAAAACGAAGGGTAAAGGAAAAAAAAGAAAGAAAGAAAGATAGAAAGAAGAAAAAAAAAAAGAAGGAAAAGTGAAAAGGGAAAGGCAAAAAGCGAAAAGACTGACAAGAGGAAATTCTCTTCAATAGCATCGGCGCAGTTGAAGGGACAGAGGGGTATGGTAGTCGGTCGAGTGATCGATGTCGGGAGTCAAGAGATATTAGAGACTTCAAAATCCTGACACTTAGGGGGGAGTGAGAAACTCAAACTCACGTCACATTTATTATTCGCCTTTTATTCTCAGGAGGGGTTTATGTGTAAGAAAAAAAAAAAAAAAAAAAAAAAAAAAAAATGGGCTCAGATGAGCGTATGAATTCAAACTTTTTAACACCGTTCGTTCCTAACGTATGTATGTATGTACGTTGCGTCGTCGTTATTATCCTCCCTTATCAAATTTTTATACAATTTTCACTATCATCTTTCGTGAATGTTGAATAAAAAATGAAAAATATACTTTTTTTTTTTTTTTCTAAATCCCTCATCATATACGCACGACCTACAGTGCTTCTTCATTATCATGTATCGTAAGAAGAAATATATTGATCAATAATATTACTGACTAAAAGTTTAAATTAACCTTTTGTTCATTCTATAAGTAGAAAATTTTTTATTTTTAGAATTTAGGGGTTACCCAGCTATTTTCGTATTCATTCACTATAACGTTTTCTGGTTTACGTTATATACAACACTGCGTATATTTACGTCATCCAGTTACGATGAAATTGCGAAACTGAAATTCAGCTTTAACCCATGGACAAGGGTGGTTTGTTTGGTGGGGTACCTTGTCTTCGTTAGGTCGAGCGGACCTAACGAACAAAACGAGAATTAGGCTTCCGTGTTACTCCCAGAAATTCGGCTTAGATCTATATACATAGGTATATATATATATATATATATATATATATATATATATATATATATATATATATATATATATATATATACACGTATTTCCACATTTTGTATATAGTACGTATATGTATACACAATTATACCCTTTACCCCTATATACATTATATACAAATAAATATACCTATAGGTATTATATGTAAAAGAAAAGCATTGTAATTTTTTGGGATTTTCATGTCTTTTGAGTTATTGTTCGTTTGCGCCTTCTGTCACCGACTTCTTCTTGTATTTTTTTGTTTGTTTTTATTTTTGTTTTTGTGTGTTTACTGACACTGGTGAGGGTGAAAATGATTAATGTTGTAATATTTAGCTGTGGTTGTCACGGATGAGGTAAGAGATTGGGGTGTTTGGTCCTCAGTGAAAAATGAATAACGTAAAAAAGGCATAAAAAGAAGAGAAGAAAACAAAAAAAAAATAAAGGTATTAATATGATGTATATCACGTACGTGTATACGTTAGTCGACTTGAAGTCTATTTCTGAAAAAACTTTTACCTTTAGAGACGATCGTGAGTCGTAAACTTTTTCCACTTCTCCTAATTGTCGTAGTTGGTGTTCGACAAGGTATATTTCTCTACTCGTTCACATCTCTCTTGCCATAATCATACTTTAGCTTCTTTCGTTTGATCTTGAAGTCTAAAGTAAGTAGGTATTTATCTCTCCGTAGTATTTTCTTACTCTTACAAGTTGGTGTATAAATAAATGTATATTCATTTATGTACACATTTATACGTTTGATAACAAATTACTTAATACTTGGTAAAAGTTTGTCGATTTTAATCAATTTATTAACAAACGCTATAGAGCGATTAGTCCTTCAATAAGACTATAAATTCACTTGGGAAAACTTTATCGTCCGTAAATCTTGCCTCAAGAGTTTTGGTGAAAATTAAAAACTCCCACGGAACAAACTGGTGCTTTTTTTTTTTCATTATTATTATTATTATTTTGTTTTTATTTTATCATTTTTTTCTATTTTCTTACCTAAAAACAAAAATGAATAAATTTTTATTAAAGATTAGCATTGCAACTTCATATTAAATAATTTATGAAAGATGGATTTATCGAAGATAAGACAGATTTTTTTTATCTTCTCCGTTTTTTCTAGATCGTTAAAAAATAAATATATTTAGATTTTTTTAACTATGTGGGAAACATTATCGGGATTCAAATGAAACCATTCTAAATGATTCGTTTCCGGTACCGCATCACCACCCACGGAGAATCCAAAGGAAATAGGAAGTTGAAGAAGAAGAAGAAGAACTCTAAGAAATGGGACGTTTTGTTATTTAAATGAAAACGGGAACAGTAAAGGGCGGAAAACATGGAGTTGGTTGAACTCGGTTCGTTTTCATTAGCAGCACGGCGTGGTATAGCTCGGTAATTATTTAGCCCACGTCAACTGCTACAGAGTTTTATCGTTACATTTGCACTCGAGAGTTCTAGAGTTTCCGTTTTCAAACTCTATAACGTTCTACTATACTCCAATACCGGGTCTGCATTTAGTCGGTTTATTTTTACTGCTTCGTTTGTTTTCAGAGCTTCGCATTTTCCACCTAGTCACATATATATATATATATAACTATACATTTATACTCGTGCTGATATGTACCAAATACTCTACAAACCGTACCGAAACACGTAGGTATGTATGTACATACATATGTATGCATTATACACCACGGAAGTGTTGAAAGCCCGTATCTTTACAGCAATTATAATTGGAGAGAGAATCCGTTAAAAACAGAAAACAAAAGACGAAGAAGAATAAAGAAAAGAAAAGAAAAGAAAAAAAAAAAAACAGAAAAGTGCAGGTTAATTACTTTGAAATAGCTCGAATGCTCTTGATGTATAGGTATACGTATTACGTTAGATAAATTTCATCAGTTTATTTATTTATTTTTTTTCTGTATTATTGTTTTTTTTTTTTTCTTCTCAGTTAAACAAGAAACCTTATGTATATACTATATTATTATTCTTTTGAATAATATTTTCTCTCTTTATGTGAATTCAAAACAAATATAATTTCTAAAATTTTACATTTATTTTCTGTAAAAATAAAAAAAGAAAGAAAAAAACTCGCTACAGTACAAGTAGGGAAGATAATATTAAACATATACTATTCGATATTAGTATTCTAACCTCATATCTATCATTTGTCTTTTACCCTAAACTGGGTAAATTTTTGCACTGCAGTTTTAAACCACACGGTGAAGATATGGGGGCTTTGTATAACACTTTAACCCTCTTCTTCACCGTAACCGTGAAAATTTTAGCAATTCATCCACGGTTCACAGAATATCATATTTCTCGTCGTCTCACAGAGGTTTTATAACACTTTTATACCTCATTGCTGTCTTTATATATAAATCTATGTATAATATTTGATATTTTTTTATCTTCAAAAGTTGAATAAACTTCAGAGGTTATTATTTCACATTTTATAATAATTTTGACTCAAGTAAATTCGTCGGAATATCTGCAGCCCTTAAATTTGTCTTTTTGTCGTTTTTTTTTTTTCTTTTTTCTTTTATTTTTTTACTCATGCTCTCAAATCCAGTTTACTTTACTTATTCCCACGTGTGTAGATCTCAGGTACTATACCTACTCTATACATATACTAGCGTTGGACCCATTTCACATTCGTTTGTTTTACTGCTTAGTTCTCCCAGTTTTTTCTCTTTCTTCTTTTCCCTTTTCCTTTTTCCTGTCTTTTACTTTTTATTTTTTTATTTTTTTTTTTGTTATTTTTTTTTTTTTGTTCCTTCATTCCTTTATCATTCTGTGTTTACAAGGTTCGTTTGTTTTTACGGGTTAATCTCGGCTACGAACATACCTATATGAAGTAGGCGAACCTTGTCGGGTTTTGGTAAAACAACAGTCGTAATATATAACACGCTGGTTGGTTGGTTGGTTGGTTTGTACCAGAGCTCATACTGTGCACTGAGATATTTCCCCGGAGTAATAAGTCGTTACTAAAAAAAAAATAGAAAAAAAAAATACATAAAAATGATCCCAGAGCTCTATAAACATACGACTAAATCAATTTACAATATAGTAAAAAACATAATCAATAAGAAAACATTGGTATATGTGATTGTTTATCAAAATATACGAATTCGCAAACTGCAGGACTAAAATAACTATATGAGTCTATTCAATCCAATATTCGAAGGCCAATATATAATACCTACATATATTTATACTCTAAAAGAATTTTTGTCATTTACTTTTATACTTTTTTCGTAATGAAATTTAGAAGAGTCCCTTTTTTTCCTTCTTCTTCTTCTTTGCTTATTTTATTTACTTTTTGTGTGTGTGTGTGTGTTTTTTTTTTTTAAACTCTGTAGTATCTCCAACGGAGAAGAACGCTCGATAAACGACGTAGTACGGTATAGCTTTTTACTTGGATAAACCGTATACCAGGGACAATTTCATTTGCATTTTTTTGATTAACCTTAATTGTTACACGATTTAATTAAACTGTCTTGGAATTAGCAATCTTCATCCTCTTTTCATTTAAACGAGTACTGTGCAGTTACATCCTCGAATGTATATACCATATATATAAATACTCACAGCGATAAACATGTATATAGAACATATCTACCTTTTTTCCGCAAGATAATACTACACACACCACATCTCCTTTTCCCCATTCGCCAGATTATTCTGGATTCCTGGAGGTTCTTGTTACGACGTGTATACCTACTACAGTGTGTTCCGAAAATTCTAACTGCACCCCCTTTGTAACTGGTGAACACATTGTCTCGTAAATTCGTAATCATCGTGTGAATATTACCTCGAGTAAGGATTATACACGGTAGTTAATTAATTTGAAGTAGGATATGTAGGTATGCACTGTTATAGAAGCAGGTCCACTACTATACTATTACGTAGCTCTATTAGGACGTGCCTTGAAAAGTAAAAAAAAAAAAAAAGCGTATAATTTTTGCGTATTTTTAGACCATAAATCGATGCACTAGCTGTGCATAATGCATACCAACTAGATGAGACCCCGAGAATCGTGCTTTTTCGTTCAATACGATTTTTGGGGCAAGAGAAACGTACGTCCTAGATATACATATAGGTATATACCTGTTTCCAAGGATCTGTGAACCGGGGGCTTGAAATAATATATTTAGGGCAGTTTCCAGCTTCAGTTCTGTTATACGTGGATCCAATACGAATAACTTATACTGCTATATAGGTACATACATATACCTATTCGGGAAAGGTTGCGGTTAAAGAAATATAAAATAGAACTTCGAGGTTGCACTATAATACATTATACATATATATATGTAGGTATAACGTCGTGGACGTATTTTTGAACCGAAAATTAAAACATGATTCATTATACTGTTTCATGTAACGGGAGTTTAATTTTTTTTAATGGGTTTTTATCCGAGTTATGAGTTTTTCCAACACTGCACTGGCACTGCACTGCAGTGGAGATGCAACTGAACGAAATATTCCGTATTGCGAATAAAAAATAGATATTGCGGATTTCTATGCTCTGGGATGTATTTATCGACATTTGAATCGAATATTTTCTCACTTGAATATCGAACCTTAAAGCGAAATAACGGAAAATATTTTCATGGTATGAAAAAAAAAAAAAAAAAAAAAAAAAACTTGAAATTTGTTAGTAAATTTAATAATGGTGGACAAAAAATTTTTGCTTTTTTTTTTTTTTTTTTGTTTTTACTCTTTTTTTTTCTTTCGTGGTAGACAACTTAATTTCACTTTTAGAACCCAAATTATGTCAACGACGCTTAGCGCCGGTCTTACTTAAGCAAGAGCTTTTCGTCTGAATCTGTCAGCGAAAAAAAAAAAAAAAAAAAAAAAAAAAACCTAATTGGTGGTTTTAAATTGCTGTGTCAAATGGAGGGTGAAAGCAGCAACGAGTACTCGTTTTCTCTTTTTTAGTCTTTCCATCGCGTCGGTTCTTCAGAGAAAAATTTTATACCTCGGGTATAAAGGAAGTTATGCATATATAGTAGATATATGTATATATGTATCCGTGTATATGTATAATTATGACACAGGAATTTTCCTGCTTCGCTTTTTTCTCTCTCTTTTGTTTTATAATTTTTTTCCGTTTTTATTTTTCCGTTTTTTTTTTTTGGAGATATTTGTTTTCAATTTTACGTACAGTATCTATACACTCGACAGATCACATTTGCGAATCACAGATTTTGATATACGATTTTTAATAGTTTACTGCATGTAGGGGCTCATCGAGTTGAAAAAATTGCGTATAACTAAAATTAACAATCGAAATACAGGAAAAACGAACCTCGATGAGAAATAAAAAAATTCAAATAAAAAAAAGACTGCGGAATTATATTTAACAACGTATTGATCAATTTTCAAATGTAACTCGATGGAAATCAACGAACCTGACTCTTTTTTATTTTTATTTTTCTAACCGTGAGCTTGAAATAACCTTAATCCTGATTTTCAATTAGAAGAATATTTCAATGGCTTCCGGAATAATTATCGCGCCAATTAAGTTAACCCTTTTCCGTATAACGAAAACCCCTTCGTCCTTATAATATTATCGAGATATTATTTAATTATTCCCGTTGGAACTTTATGAATAAACTGAAAGTGGACGTGACTCTACAGCTTGCATTGCGTATGTATATACAGGTATAGGGAAAATGAGACAGTTGAAAGCTATTATAGCCTGCAGAAATCGTTCGAGGTTGGTATTAGAGTGTATTAAAATTCTGTACACGATTTTGAACGAATTTCGTTTATGGTGAAGCCGTAGAATTGAATGGGAGTCGGGTGCCGGCGTGGTATGATTCCAAAACTCACAACTGCCGACGAACGACCCATCTCGCACACGGTACACGCATCCATCTACCGCCCATTAATTAGCGCTAATTTCCGCAACGGGCTCGTTGCTGTTCTTGTTATTATTACTGTTGTTTGTAGCTATTATCATTATCATACAACGTCGTTATATACAATATACCACGTCCTAACGGTCTTTCCGGTTATACCCGTGTGCTACCGTTATAATATACGCAACCGATAACGCGTCGAACTTTATACGATAAACTTGTCAAGAATATTATATCATGAACCTAAGAATTATATGGACGGAGTGCAAGCTTTGCGGGGTAGTGTCGTAAGACGGAAGGGGTTGTACTGTGTTCTGATTAGTTACACTATGTTGGGGATCTCAATCGTAGTGTTAGCATATACACTTGTGATACTTCAAATGGTGGAATTCCCACGCATCCTCCTTACGCCGGAATGCACTACCAATCCCCGCCCGTATACTTAGCTTACACTTTGTCTTATTATTCTTAGATTAGGTTATATCTTTAATAATCATTATATACTTAAATAGTTCTATAATGTTTGAGGTTAATAAAGTTTCAACCATTCGAGAATTAGGAAGAAAAAAAGAAAGAGAGTGATTAAGAAAATTGTGTTAATTATTGTACATTTCATCTAATGCAAGTAATCAGTTTAAAATATGACGAGAAACTTTTCTGGGACAAAATTTTTTCAAGGGTATAAAAAAAATTTTTAATTTTTTTATTTTTTTTTTTTTTTTACAATAAGTTTAAAGTATTTTGTGATTGTGAAATTCTCCTCGAATACCTGAAGGGGAAATATTAAGTTTCTGTTGTAAGAATGAAAATTCGTTGTATAATAAAACGTATAAAATCATCCGAATTTTAAATTTCATTATAAATTTGAAAACCGAGTAAGGTACTTATTCGTATCTGTCGATATACAGCGATATTTAAACATCTATACGTACGTGACGTTAATCTCAATTATGAATTAAAATTGGATTTATACATAGCCAGGTATATCTGTATTTGAAAAAAAAAAATCGCAGTCAGAAGATATATAGAGTATGGAAATACCGATAGGTGTTTAGTTCCTTTGTGTTATTGATTAATGATTATTTTTCGTCGAACGATAGAGGGTGCATTCGATTAGGATGGACATCAATAAAATCTGCATTACTTTATAGGTATAGGTATATGTATATGGCGAGATCAATAAAATTTTATATACAATTATTATCCACGAGTGTAAACGATATCGCCGAATAAATCTGTTACACTAATTTTTGAATTCGGGATAGACAGGATTTATTTTTGAAATTAAAATTATTTTACGAAAATATACCGAGCCTGATGGATAATTGTCATATACTTGAATCATGTCCATAAGGCGGTTAATGAGCAATTGTGTGCTAAGTTTAAAGACTTAAATAAAAGAAATAAAAAAAAAATCCCTTTGTTTTATACAAGTTGCACGTAGGTAGCTATTATAGTGAAGGTATTTGATAAAATTGTTTATACGAGTAGGTATGTATACCTACAGTTCGTATTGCATTCGTGGAGTAGTAGCAGAATAATAAAAATAAAATCAGTAGAAATAGTACGTGCTCGTTGGGCATAAGCATATTCGCGATCAGTTTTACCGCTTTACTTTTTACCTATACGTAGGATAAGTATATATATCTATGTAGGTACATATACATATTATATTATACCAGAAGGGCGTCTTTGATCATTTTTTGAAATTTTTAACGTTGAAATAATACGTGTATACATACATAACTATACGAATATATTTTGCGATATTATGTATATGTAATGTATGAAAAAAAAAAAGAAAAAAAAAAAAAAAACTGCACGGGAGTAAAAAACAAATCGAGGTAAAAAAAAGTTGATAATATAAAGGAAAGCGACGGGAAGAAGAAGATGAAGGATAAGAATTTTCTTTCTCTTTATTTCTATATTTATTTTTTTTTCTACTTTTTTATTTTCAACTCACAAACAAATATGGAAACGAGGATATAAAATATTTTCAATACATCTCGTCAATGTGGAAATAGGTATATATGATAATAATGACCTCCTTTGAGAAATATTTTTATACCCAGACGGATATACGTTACGTTTATAAAAACCTTCGTATGTTTTTATATGTACGAAGAAGCTGAATGCATATATACATACTACATCTACGTGAGTAATATATACTCGATATAGATATATATTATACAATGAGTTTAAAAATTTTCATATATTTACTACATAACGTGTACATACTTAAATTCCTTTCTTTGAATCCTTCGAATTAAACGATCGTGAAACGTTTCAAGGGTTACTGCAGGAACTGAAATATACACTATCTTTTATTTGCTCGGTTGAAAAGAGCAGAAATCAGATATTTACGGAATGGCTAAGCTGTATACTGTTTCATCGAAGCGATAAATCAGACTACGTTTTGGTAATTGAGATATTCTGTTACTCTTTTCATCATTTATAGATTCTTCAATAATCAACTCACTCTCTCTCTCTCTCGCTCTCTCTCTTTTTCCTGTCAATAACTGTATATATGCTTATAATCTATATCGACAAAAACGTTATCAATAGAAAGTGACTTTGCGTCGTTCCCACGGATGATTCCCACCGCGCGCCCCGTACGGTATTGTATATCCACATTTATTCGTATACATATACATACAGATATGTATGTATACATATATCGTATCAATTTGTATACAGTTTCATCGTGAATGAAATGGCAAAATTTGTAAGGAAAGAGAATATTGAACGGGTTCCGAGCAGCGTCAAGCCCGGCATAAAGCAACTCAGTGTTTTCAACCGGTATGGTTCACGATCTATTCTCGCAAATCGTGTTCAACTTTACATACACATATATTATATCATCATACACACAGTCCAGAGTGTACATACAAAGCACTGACCTATATTTTAACACCAATCGTCTCAACCGTAGGTATGTATGTATGTATGTACCATTAGAATTTTCACTTCAGTATATTACTTTACCCCTGATGAGAGAGGGAGAGAGAGACCTTTGAACGTACGAGTATATATATTGCAGCAACCTTTGCAAACTGCGAACGGTAGCGAACTTCTACCTTTAATTACAAACATGTATAATTATACGAACTCAAAATTAAGATATGATAATTAAGAACCATGCTTTTAAAACTCGCTACTAAGCTTAGATATTATTAATTGAAACTCCAGTATAGTCTCCGAACGATAAAAATATACGTTGAATAGAATGGATATTGGCAATACTTCAGTAGCAAAATGACATTTTGTCGATATAATTTATGTTATCAGAGAGGACAATTTTCTTCCCATTACAGTAAACAACATAAGCATTTTCTGTTTTATATATTTTATTCCATATTCTATTCAATGCCCTCGATTTATTTTTAACTTGAATGTTACACGTTTGCGTGGTAAATTTTGCATCTCAACTCATTTCTAATCAATTATTTGTTATTTTATTTCTGATTATCTCAGGGTCTCCGCAAGAGAAACTTTGGGGTTCGTATCCTCCAAGGACTACGACGACAACGACAACGACAACCACAACTACGACGACGACGACGACTCGGAGGCCGTACTGGACGAGACCAACCCATCCAAATAGACATCCAAATGATCCTCGTTACCACGCAACTGCGAAACCGGATTACAGAACACGCAGACCATGGATTCCTGAACAAACCGTAAGACCCTGGTATAGACCAGCGACTCCTCCACCACCTCGAAGGTCTGATATACCAGATGCTTGTGACACAAGTTACGACGCGATCACTACCATCAGAAAAAGGGAGATATTTATTTTCAAAGGACGTGTAAGTGTCATGATTGATATTCTAGTTTGCATAATTTAAAGTATCTACTATAATATTAATCATTTTTTTTATTTTTAACGCAGTATTTGTGGAGGGTTGATGAAAATGGTCCTAAATCTGGATACCCATTCCTTATATCACGATTCTTTATCGGTATACCAGACGACATTGATCACGTTGACGCTGTATATGAAAGACATGACAAAAAGATCGTATTCTTCATTGGGAAGGAGTACTATCTATTTGATGCTAACAATAAAGTAGCTGGGTACCCGAGACCCATAACCGATCTTGGCCTACCATCAACATTGGAGAAAATTGACGGCGCTATGATATGGGGACATAACGGAAAGACCTACTTCTTCAGCGACCACTTGTATTGGAGGTAATCTATCAATATTTTTTCTTTCTTATCAACAAAGTTAAAAGTTTAGAAAATTTATTAACAGGCCACGGTTATGTTTAAGATTTGCAAATGCTGAAATAGATGCGGATATTATTTCCGCAAACGATTTATTATCACAGTTTTCTCGCGTATACAGGCCTGACCATACGCAGATTTACTCCTGACGTTATGCTCCATAATAAAATTTGTACTGTGGGACGTGTTACTACAGATTTCCTAAGGTTTAGACATTTTTTTCCAATATCTAATGGCATTATTCTATTATTTATGTAGATTTGACGAGACCGAGAGACGCGTGGAGTGGGGATACCCCTGGGACATGTCTATATTTGCAGGAGTTGGCTATAACATAGACGCTGTTTTCCAATGGACAAATGGTGAGTATTTCTCTATTGTTTAATCTTATCGAATGATTTAATTTTTGTTTCTCTAAATAATCATCTTTTTTTTTCTACTCGGGATGAACTTGATATATACACGCATCGCGAGTTTGGTCAAATAATTTTATCCCTAACTCTGTCACAACTGCAGAAATTTTCTGATGAAAAAACCAAAAAATTCTTCATTTTCTTTCAGGAAAAACGTACTTTTTCAAAGGCAAGGGTTTCTGGGAGTTTGACGATTCTCGGATGAAAGTATCCAGTCCAAAACGGAAGCCGTCAGGTCCGTTCTGGATGCGTTGTCCAGATGTACCCGATACCGTTGAAGATGAAGATAGCAACTTTCCAAAAAGGGCAAAGGTTATTTCTGCTGGTGAAAGATTACCCGTTATCAAATTATCAGGTTTACTTGTCACCGCAGTTATTCTTCTAAGGTTATAGTAGGAATTTTTATTCAATCTCACAATCGTACCTATAATATCATACCTATTAACGTATTTGGGAATAAACGATCTATTTTATAATCAACTCTGATTAACTCGCCGAATAAATAAATAATAATAAATCTTTCTTCCGTGGAAGTTATAAGAGACGCGTAAGAAACGATATACATATATACATATATTACTGCCAAATAATTATTCGCGATATTAAATATTAGGATTTATTATTATTATTAATATTATTATATTTTCATTATTGGAAGGAGATTTATTTTTATTTCTAATTTTTTTTTTAAACTTTTTACTTTGTATAACTCTATAATTAATCGCGAAGTAATAATTAGCAACTAACATCATAATATGCTAAAAATTACAGAGCTAAAGTTTATCGGCTCAAGATGATATCAAATGTCATATACATAATATTATATCATATAATAGTCCAAAAGAAAAAAAGAGAAAAATGTATGATTGATTGATTAATAATACCGGCTGAACATTATCGTATCCTTAAATAAGACACCAATACTCATAAAATAATTCAATTAGATTAAATTGTAACCGATTTCACTATACATACACCTTATACATACATAATATTAAATATATTGATATATATATATATATATATATATATATATATATATATATATATATATATATATATATATATATATATATATATATTTCATATATAGAAATTTTAGTATAATACACTAGTTGAAAAATTTAGCTTATATAGAAACCATCTAACACTTTTATTTTTTGTTAGCTAATATAGCTGTAATTATACAACAGCATGAACGAATAACAAATGTTTACTTTATATTCTTTATATTTCTTCTGTTTTTTTTTTTTAGTTCTTTCTCGATTATTTATATTTTTATACGTACTATACTTACGGTTTCGACAGCGCGCGACTTCATATATGGCAGTGCAATAATGTTATGAAAGATTAATAATAACTCCATCACAATAATCGGATCGAATATCATAATTAGTTTTAATTATTTTTTTATTTTTATTTTCTTCTTAATTTTCTTTTTTTTTTCCAAGTGAACTCTTGAATCAAATGTATACGTTTTTTCAATTGGAACCGTCAGTGATAATAATTTATTGAAATAAAAATTGAAATTGTAAAAATTTATTCATTTATTATACATAAATGCGGTCTTAATAAATCAAATTCATGGAACTTTCGTGTAAAAGTTACCATATTAATTGTAAATTTTTATTCTTATATACAAACGGGGATTTAGAATAATTTTTTCTTTTTTTTTTTCTAATAATTGATATAAATTTTTGATTTTTGAACCCTGTCCAGCGTATATCGAAGGGTGATAATATCTCCGTTGATTATATTATTTTAGTCACCGTATAATCGATATAACGAATTGAATTTATTTAAATGAAATTATTCTTATAATTATGACGTTTACTTATTACTATTATTATTATTATTATTTTTAATATTATTATTATTATTATTATATACTTCCAAAAACGATTATGGGAACACTTTTATAGTGCTATCAGTTTTATAACTGTGATATTTATATAACCCGAATGAATAGATTGAATATTTATGATTTAGATTATTTTTGAATTAATTGAAGTATAAAAAGATTTATCAGATCTTGCGAGAATCATATACCAATATACGATATTAAAATGTAAAATATAAAAATAATTTTATATTCAACAATGACTAATCCCGAATATTCGGAAACTTTTCTTTATTTTTTTCTATCTTTTCTTAGTTTTTTTAATAAACAGAACTAATATTCGTAATTCGAATTCTTGCAATTTTTATTTTATCGATACTTACGGCAAGACTTATCCCAATGCGGTATCGTCTGTTTTAAAAATTGAAGTAATCTTAAGCCGCCACCGTGATTTTTATACGAATACATTTTAACATGTAATACAATATTCAATATTTGATATATCTAATATTTTGAGAACATTTTAACAAAGGAGTTCTTGGGCGCTCGCTGATGACGTATAACGTTTATAATATATACATTATATATATATTTTTAATTTTACATTAATATAATATGAAACGTAGTGAATGGCACCGCTCGAGTATATCCTATATACATATTGAAAAAAAAAACAAAAAAAAAAAAAAAAAATGATAATCCCAAAGCCATAGATGCCTAAGCTGTTATAACCGTTCCGTCTGTAATGAATAATAAACAATATTTATTAACTATGTATTATGTGTAACAACTTTTCTTAAATTTATAATAAAAAAAAAACAGAAATTTAAGAAATTCATACGACGCAACGCGTTGTAAATAACGGTAATACCAAATCTATAAGTTTCTACATTATTATACATATTGTATTTTAATAATCTGATACGTGTATGTATATATAGAAAAATAAAGTGATTTCATGTAAAAAAAACAAAAAAAAAATCCTATTACAAATAATGCTTGTATCCAATTTGAAATTAATTTCCAATTAGTTGTGCCTCATCGTATGGAACCCCTAGATCATGTGATAATATACAATGAGGCAACTCTCCAAAACCCTGTTAGTGAACAATTAGAAACCAGTTTTGCCGCAACTCCCGAGTGAGATATATATATATATATTATGAAATGATTGTGCAGTTTGATTTATTACTTAAATACTTACCACTGTGTAATAATTAATTTTAATTCATAGAAATGTTTACAGAATCCTTCAGCACTAATTGCCATCAGCCATACTTCCACGAACTCATATCAGACGATGTTTTGCAATCCATTTCGAAGTCGAGAATTAAAGAGTAACTGTTTAAAAACTATCTCGGACGTGCTGCTAAAGTAAATAAGTAATTCAGTAGCCAAGTTTACTTGTGAAATAAGAGAAGATATGATATGTTATCGCAATCTATAAAATTATACGTGCTAGAATTCAAGTAGTAAAATTAATTCTTCAACGTTTTGGTAGATAATAAAATTTTCGAATATAATAGGGAAAGTAAAAAGTTCTCAGTATGATTCTGCACAGTTACTATCGACGTTAATTACAATCTATTTTAAATGTAGTGTTGCGAAGTCTGATAAGATCTTCAAATGATGTAGGATAGTTAGAAAATGTAGCTCTAATAAATTAATTTCATTTGATCTGTGCAGCATGCATTTATTACAAATACGTTCACATCTACTTATCATAACTTGGTCTACAATCTTTTTTTTTTTGCTTTTTATTTTTGTTTTATATAGGTATGTACAATATAGGTATGTAAAGGATAATAATATATTCTCAAATATTCACTTGTGAAATAATAATAAGAATAATATATTATATTTCTGAGCCTGAAGATTTCATCTAATCTATTATTAACGATAAAATTGTATAAGTAAAAATTTTTCGGCGATACCTGATCGCCATAAAAGAAGAATATTTTTTCAACAATGTTTATAGGTATATATCGTGACAATATAATATCAGTGACTTAGTGCATTTTGTTGCAGTTCATCTATAGGTGCAAAAGAATACAATATACGATAATTTTCTACCCTATTTAAAGATAAATTTAATGAAATTTCTCTCATTTAATATAACGACAAATTATCATCTTGTATTTTAATAACGATATCTTAAAATTCTACTTTTTGGTGTTCATAAGCATACAGACGATATTCACAATTTTGAATAACAATACTTTATCTATTTTACGGTATAACAGTTCTATTTAATATAACAATTCTTATTTACTTTTTAAGTGATTTAAAACTTTTATAATACGTACAAACGGTGCAATATTATCTTTCAAATATTAAAAAGAAACTCGTTATTATGTTTTGTTTTGTTTTATTTTGTTAATTTTGTTTTCTTATTATTCATATAATTTATAAATCAACAGTTAAAATACTCCAAATTTCAATCTATATATCATTTACTAATCCAGCTAATAATCTACGGATATAAATGATCCGACGGAGGGTATGGGTGCCAAGGATTCAAAGCTCTAAGTGTTGTCTGAACTATAGTATCGACTTCAGCCATTGCACCAAGTCCAGTATCCCCGCACATCAAAGTCTTTGATATGCATGGGATTTCCTTATAGCCCCAAGACTTTAGCATCGATATCTGTAAATATAATATAAAAATTGATATTGATTAGACAAATATAGGATTATCAGTTTATTGAATGGATAAATAAATTCACTAATTTTTTTATTATCGCCAGACATATTTGTATCCGTTGGTTCCCACCTGAGGAGCGGTAACCGGATGTTCCCACATGCTTGTATTCATAGCAGGACAAAAAAGCAGCGGTTTTGTTGGGTCCCAAGCTCTAGCTACGCAAGTTAATATATTATCGCACATTCCGCTTGCCATTTTACCAAGTGTATTTGCATCTAGCGGAGCAATAAGGTACAAATCTGCCCATTTTACTAAATCAATGTGTAGAATTGGATCTCCTCTGTCTTGCCAAGCTGCCCATTCGACTGTGTCCGACAATATTTGTGTACCGGGTGGTAGGTCGGATTCTTTGAAAAAATGCTTAGCTCTTTCTGTGACGACTACTCTTACTTCAAAGTTTTGTTCCCAGAATTTTTCGGCGAGAGTAGGAAGCTTGATGGTTGCAACGCTGCCTGTGCAGCCTATTAAAAGCTTCTTTCTTGAAACACTCGACATTTTTGTTTTTTAATGTTTTTTGTTTTTATATTTTAAGTCAGTCGTCTGTACTTTCGTAATTGATATTTAGATATTTTTTTTCTTCTAATATTGAGTCTTATGTTAGTTAAATTAGCTTTAAGTAGAATATCGTAATTTCAAGTCAACGGGTTAGTGTAGCACTTTATTTATTTATTTATTTATTTTTTTTATATATTTTAGAATAAACGGGAAGGACTTTGATAATAGCGTTAGTTTATATTTATGGAAGTGTGTATAATCGGCGATAGACTCTGTCCACTCTTAATCATTTATTATTCTTTATATTTTAAATAATTAGTGTGTATAACTTCGTAGGTATACTATGAGCAAGAGAGAGTGAGGTTATGTTTCCTTTTTGTTTTCATTACCGAATCCCAATTTAGACCATTCCTCTTTAGCCATGAGATCGTTGTCCATTCTACACCCGAGATACTCTTTAGCAACATCTCTGCACATCGTGTTGTTACCTTTGTTTTCTTTTAGGCAGCGCATGTAGCTTATCATAACCCCTTTACACTGGCCCTCGTGATCCAACGGAAAGCTACCCTTCTCGGGCGGTGTTGGGAGGAACCTTTTTTGCCCGAAAGTAAACGAAGACATCACCACTCTAATATAATGTCGATAACATCAATAGTCTAACGGAATTAATAAGCAATTTTATCACCATTTATTGAGCATATCTAAGTCTTTTTATTTATAGAAAACATACAAAATATGAGCAAGATATTTATCGCCTACGTAATGCGGCACGGGTTAACCGTGCAGCAAGAACAACTTATACTACACGACGCACAAGCACATGAACAGAAATATCAGGAATATAGCATTTAAGCCCGGTCCCCATTTGGACGCAGACGCAAACGCAGTCGCAGATGTTAGCGGGTTTGACCTCAATTTAGCTTCACTTCCAATGCGACATCGGAATAATTGTTTCTTAACACCTGTAATTTCTTAGTCTCGGGATAAAAATATATCAAATCATATGTGTAATCAATTTGTAAAACGATTTTCATGTATATACAGTGGTACATCTGATATTGCTCGAAATCCCTACGAATCTTTATTTAACATTTATCAGTGATAGATGATTAATTTAACAACGCAGAGAATTCATACGCATTGCCGCTCGCTGCTTGCGGCAAATGTAGTTCATGAATTCGTCACCAAGGTTACACAGACGCCATCCTACATCTTGAATAAACTACATGTCACACCATTGGTATAACCTCCATATACTTAGCCCCTCATCTGCTCGGAATTAATTAATTGTTTGCAATCGTTTGTCGGTGATTTGTTGGTGAATGATGGTCTAATCCAAACGTTTGACGGCAATCCGTTGATTGCAAAACAAATTTTTAAAATTAGCCCAGGGAATTTTTTTAGTTAGCCCCCCGATCGTATAACTTTTGATCCATTTTGACAATAATCCATGTAGAATCATTTGATGGATTGACTATTTTCACAAAGAAAATTTGAATATTTTCCCAATATAAGAACTTGTATAACAGTAAGCAAATAAAGATATAGGTATTCGATAATTTGCGTTACGCATACCTATATATACATATATTTATTTATGAGAAATAACTACATTTTATGTTACATACCATTGATAATGAGAAATATTGTACCGATGCTGCAGCAATAAATTCCCAGATATATCTATAATTAATTATTTCGTTATTTTCCACTCTCTCCTTCCTGCCACTCTTTATTTCAGGTACTGAGTAAGGTAAGTGAATTTTAATTATCGTAAAAAGACACTGCACAATTTTTCGACTCATCGGAATTTTGAATCGAAAAATTAGGTGCGCCAAATGATATGCAATCTCGAGTCAAATATTACATGAATTGCGTGCGGGTTACAGGTAGTAAAGCGCTCAATTTTTCCCGCCAAAAATTTCAGCACACCTCCTCGGGTCAGATGTTCTCCTGATACCAGGAGCAATTTTTCGACTTAAAATTACAAAAACTCTTAAATTTCGTAAGCGAATGAGACATGCACGCAGAGACACATCTATACGAATGTATGCTTGCTTAGACATACGCTCTCGATTTTTCCCGCCAAAAATTTCAGCACACCTCTTCGGGTCAGATGTTCTCCTGATACCAGGAGCAATTTTTCGACTTAAAATTTCAAAAATTCCAATTTTCATAAGCGAATGAGACATGCACGCAGAGACACACCTATACGAATGCATGCCTGCTTAGACATACGCTCCTGATTTTTCCCGCCGAAATTTTCAGCACACCTCTTCGGGTCAGATGTTCTCCTGATACCAGGAGCAATTTTTTGACTTAAAATTTCGAAAATTCTCAAATTTCGTAAGCGAATGAGACATGCACAGAGACACAACTATACAAACGCATGCTTGCTTAGACACATGCTCTCGATTTTCCCGCCAAAATTTTTCAGCACACCTCCTCGGTTAAGATGTTCTCCTGATACCTGCAGGAGCAATTTTTCGATTTACAGAAATGTTTAATCAAATACTGTCCTCTAGTATCAGGAGAACATCTGAGTCGAGGAGGTATACTAAAACTTTTGGCGGTGAAAATTGGGCGCCTTATGATATGCAGCCCGCACGCTATTCATGTAATATTCGACTCGAGATTGCATATCATTAGGCGCATTTAATTTTTTACAATTCACATACCTTATTCAATATCTGGAATAAAGAATCACAGGAAGGGGATAGTGGAAAATAACGAAGTAATTGATTATAGATATATCTAGGAATTTATTGCTGCAGCATCGATACAATATTTCTCATTGTCAATGTCATTGTACGAGATGTAGTTATTTCTTATAAGTGAATATACATGTATATTTATTTACTTACTGCCAGACTTATAAGTTCTTATAATATAAACTACATTGTGTCGGACAGAGATTTTTCTCTTGATTTTTGTCAGGCAGTCGCGTCAGTGGTTCGATTGCCGGACAAAAATAACCCAACTTTGAAAATTCACATACTGCTTGTTTAATACCTACGCGACAACTTTTCCGCATTCGGAATATTTCTCATTAGATGTCTGTCAAAGTCGTCCCAGAGCTCCTACGTGAACTCGTTGTGATCGCCTTCACTGGTACTGACACTATGAAAAGAACAAGCCCAACATCAAGAAACAGACATTTAATTTTGAATTTTTATAAATAAACCATCCCGAAAATATCTCTCGGTCAAACTGATAGAATAACTCTGCATATTAATAATGAATTAGGAAAAGATCGGATCCATCGTTGTATGTACTATCTCTATTTTTACGAAATGATAGAAAGTAGTAAGTACTAAGAATATCTACAGCTGATATTGTGTCGAGAATATTAAATCATTGGGGCAGTGGAAATTATGATTAAAAATATAAAACCTCTTTATCAGGAATGATCAAATAATTAAAAATAACAAAAAACATTATTTCTTCGCTTATATTTATTCGCAATTTTATTTTGTTCGAATTGTATAAATGTCATATAAATTACTTCGCTTTATTTTTCAGGATTCAAAATAGCCGTCATTGGATACTCGTGTGATTGATTCACTGCATCTTATCGTCAGAAAAGAGTCGGAATTTGAATGATCTATTTCACAATAATAATAATAATAATAATAATAATAAAGCTAAAATTGCAATATTCGCTCATTTTATCTTTACTCTGGAAAATCCACAGGGAAACAGTCTCAATATGATTGAAAGAAAGAATAAAGAAACAAAATTGGAGCACTCACTTCACCTTATTACTAAGATATTATACTGCATATTCGAAAAAGTTGGCTGTGTAATTAATCTCAAATTATAAAAATATCTGATATAATATAATATGATATGATATGAGTAGCGGTATCGTCACGAAATCTTATAATTAGTAGATCAGATCTACAGCTGAATGAATGTTAAATCGAGTTACGAAAGAGATTATGATTATCACACCCAAATGCTGAAAATTGATACATCTTATCAGTAATAGTATATGTATAGGTATACAGGGTGGCCCATTTTAATCAAACCAGGTTAATATTTTCGAAACTAAGCAAACTGGAGGAAAATACTTCAGAAAAAAGTTGTATGGTTCCGAGGGGGACACTTGGTAATGTTATGCGTTTTGAATTTTTAGATAGTTTTATGGTGTTTTTATGATATAAATTTTCTGTGTAGATTATGAATCTAAAATAAAAAAAATAAAGCTAAACATTTAAAGAACAAAAATTACCTCATAAAAAGCCCGTAAAACCTTATAAAAATTCAAAACCCATAGCACTATCAAATTTCCCCTTTGGAACCACACAAATTTTGTCTGAAGTATTTTCCTGTATCTTGTTTGGTTTGAAAAATGTTAGCCTGGATTTATTAAAAGGGACCACCACCCTGAATATCCAGTATTGAACAGAGAAAAGTTTTCGGACGACTCCAGCTTCAAATAACATTAGAAATTAATCATAATACAAAACTTAAGACTTAGAGATCACTAGCCAATATCACGAATTGGTTACAGGAAGTAATGATACTATATTATATGTATATTATCGATAGATATCTAGCTAAGACACATCTTTTTTCCGGCAAGAATTGTCAATTATTTATAATGGTATCCTCTTAATCACAGGTAATACTTTGCTTCTCTCCTTACTGACCGTAATCTGGATTATAAGGTGCTTGTTTGGTGTATCCTTCTTGTGTATATTGAGGAGGAGGATGCTGCGGCATTGCTGAATGGTGGAAAAAAGATAGTCGATCAGTAAATCGTTATTTGTATCATTTCATCCCATTAATATGAAAGAAATTATGTAAAAGATCATTTTATGATGGAAAAAATGTAATTTCTTCAATTTTACCTGGTGCAACTGTCGCATAAACTGGAGGTTGATTTTGTACATGATGAGCTGTGTATCCAGGATGTCCAGGAGATGGTTGGATTACATGGATAGCCGCTGGGCCTTGCAAATCTGAAAGATTTTTTTTAAGAGTATCAACATCTGTGTGCAGTCAGATTTTATATCTCATAACTTTTTCAAGTTTTTCTTATCTTTTCGCTTAAGTGTCATATCGTATGACGAAAAAAATTAATAATAATAAAAAATGATTAATCATAAGAATTTTGAAAATTGGGAATTGTATTGAGGTTTAATAATCAAATGTCAAATCATTTCTGTGAATAACCTGTTATAAAAATTCTCTTATAAAACCTGAGCCGGTATTAGTGTTATCACAAAATATTCAGTCTTAATAAAGCGATGACACAATCGTTGTGCGATAAAATAAAATAAAAAACAAAAGTGCCGTCAGAAATAATTATGAATTAAATTTCCTGATCAGACAAAGAAATAAATAATTATTTCGTAACGGAAATTAGCAGAACATACTCAATAAATTGATAAGATTTAATATAAAAATCAAATGTAGGATGAAAAGTTTTTCTACAACATCAGGATTATAAGGACATTTAATAAAAGTAATCATATGCCAATTGGTTATTTTTATTTGATTTTTATTTCACGACTAAGCACTTTTTATTTTATAATAATAGCTGCATATAATATACTTTTGGAAGCGTCTTAAGAGTATAATAACAAATTTGAAATTTGTTGTTGATTATTTGGTTTTTTTTTTTTTTTTGGATTTCTTGTTCGTTTATCTGCAACACTACAAACTACAGGAACAATGTATTTGTCATTAATACACATGTATATAGATAACTAGAAAAAGTATATGTATAAAAATATATTGTAGTGTTAAGACTTGTTTTTGAGTTTTCAACATTTTTGCAAAGATAAACGAAATTATGACTTACATAATTTACACCTTGTTAAAATACAATAATAGATTATCTATTATACATTATAAACGTTATACTGTAGAAAAGAATAACAAAAAGAAAACGAAAAAAAAAAAAAAAGTAGAAGATAAGAAATATCGATAAGAAATAGGCAGTAGAAAATTGTATGTTATATATAAAATATTATAAATCTAACTAACTGTCAATAATACTTTTCTTTTTTTCTCATGTTTTGCTAGTAGTCGAGCTCAAGACAATAATTCTTCATTTGGTTAGGAGTTAAAAAATTAAAGTGAGACGAAAAAAAATAATAAAAAAAAAAAAAAAAGAGATTACGTATTAGATACCAAGCATAACGATGTGTAAATATTATTATTTTTTTCAATAAGCTTGTTAATCAGCGGATATTCTTTGATCCGAAAAATAAAATTCATAATAATGGAAATCTTGATAAATTTCCTAGATGTCTAATTACGATACATTGACATACACAGTCATGGAGTATGTAAATTATTGTACATACAATGAATTAGTAATTACGCACGTATCCCAGACCATATTCTACGGATTGATTAAGCAATTATTTCAATGATATTTTCAACATATAAGCAATTATTGCTATAAGATATAGGATGCTTCAGAATTAGGCTTAAGCGCCATGAGTTTAAAGTTAAATATTAATATCTCAATCCGTTAGAATATAAAATGAAATAAATTAATGTTACTTAATTCTAAAGTGTATATAATATAGTATAGTGTATATATATATATTATATATATATACATATAAAAAAAATGCATTAAAAAAACAAACAAACAAAAATTTGGAATGTAATATTACGAGGAATGATAGATTTGAAAGAAAATTATTCCATTTCTTTCAAATTATAAATCAATTTGAGATGGGTTGGTTAGATTCAGGCAATGGGTGATCCTGAAAAAAAATATAATAATTGTAATATTCATTATGTTAAACTGTAACAATAATTCAATCGTTGAGTTAAACATTCATTTATAAATTAAAAAAAAAAAAAATTATTATAGTGAAAGAATAAATTCAATTATTCGAAAACTATGATATCAAAAAATCGTGTAAAAGATTATAAAATATCAATTTTCTGCAAATTGTATTATATAGAAGTAGAAGTGAGAAGAAAAAGAAATAAGGAAAGTAAAGATTCCTAAGAATATATTCATGTGTAATATTCTCATAGCATATTGAGCAAAGTAGTCGGCGAATATATAATATCTAAATATTTATACTGCTCCCTTACTGCCGTATACGGTGCCACGATGACGCCTACGGTACCACGGGCAACAAGTGCAGCAAAGACAGGAAATGCAGAGAACAACCAGTGATACAATAACAATGACAGCGATAATTGCAGGAACGATAATATTTAATCTGTAAAATATAAACATTGTTAAATAATTATGTAAAATTAAGTTAAATATTTAAAATTTTTTGTAAAGTATTGTTAGAATATGATATACTATCGGTTTAACTTGTTGTATTATTTCTTTACCCAGTTTTCAATGTAAATTCTTCCAAATCGCAACAGTAAGATGTTGAAGACTGCAGGTCAATGCAACAATAACTTTTTGCACTCGACTCATAGAATCTTGGACAATTATCAAATATTTTATCCATCGGATTGTTGTTCTTTCCAAATGAACATTCCATGCCTGTAGATGAACAATCAGTATTAAAATATTATATTTATCAATAAATAATAGTAATAATAAAAGTAATAAATCGACCTTTTTCCAAATTTCATATACACGATTTGATTAATATTTTAATATGACTCATCTGTATAAAGATAATGAATAATCTTGTTTACATTGTTTGTTTGATGAGAATTACTTTTATGGTATTCAATTTAAATACAGTTTCGTAGAATAGTTTAGTTTTAGGTTGTATAAAATATATTCATGTGTATATGCTTAAACCAGTGATAAGTATATTAAATTTGAACAAAATATTACGATAATTATGTACCTATGTAGTAAGTATGAAAAATAGTCGTTATGTTTGAATACGAAGAAAGATAAAGACGGAAAAAAAATTTAAAAAATAGAAAGAGAGAAAAAAAAGAAGCAAAAAAAAAAACCAGTTTCATAGTATGAAAGGCGTTTCTGTGCCTCGACAGCGATAATTCTCGGTAGAAACATTGAGTAAAGATAGTTACTCAATGGTACAGCTTTGAATCAACTTTAAACCGAATACACATAGACATATAGGATAGGTAAGTTTAAAGTGTGCCGTGTGTGAGATGTGTAGCACATTTATACATATGTATGTATATTAATACATAGGTATGATATATAGGTATATATCTATATGCAAGAGACAACTAGATCGTACATAATGACACCATTATACCTATACATACGTATATTACGTAGAATAATAATCATGAATTTTTCTGAAGGACATCGCCGAAAAAAAAAAAAAGTGAAAGATTCTATTTAAATAGAAATAAATATATGTCGACGCGTTGAAGCTGGGATGAATTTTTTTTCCACGTTAACAATAATATGAACGTATGTATGTGGGTAGGTATAAATATATTATAAATTAGTTGAAAATATAATTACGTGAA
The DNA here is from genome assembly GCA_963924015.1 of Macrophya annulata. NCBI lineage: Eukaryota > Metazoa > Arthropoda > Insecta > Hymenoptera > Tenthredinidae > Macrophya > Macrophya annulata. The sequence continues at coordinate 4,794,056 of OZ001262.1, forward strand.
TTATTAATAAGCGAACGAATGATTTTTGAAAGTTAACAATGCGTAATTATACAGTGTAACTTATTGTAATGTAATGTAATGTAATGATGTGAAATGGAATGGTCACTCCCAAATTAATAGACGACGCAGCGTGTCATAGTCTTATAGAGGTTTATTAATATTAACATGAATAACGTTCTATGTACTGTACTCACCGTACGCAGTAGTGGCTAGGCAGAATGCAGCGATGATTGAGAGTGTAATACGACCCATCTTCGGTTTTAGATTTTATAAAACGTATAAAACTGAAACGTATGAAATTATGTCAATATTATATCGGCCAACTATTTATCGCGTACGCAGTTCGCGTATCTCACAAAGAACAATGAATCGAGATTCACGAATGATTATCGTCTACAACCACTTGCTGATGATTCTCCTACAACGGCACTCACAATAACTACAGAATGGTATTCTATTCGGCAATTCAGCGGTCAGAGTCGTCAAGCTACGAAGATATACGGGAATAACCGAAAATCAACGCATGCGTATGTGGATACAGCATGTTATGACGATGCGGCGCGGGTGCGCTTCAAAAACCTGCGCGTTTTATTAGATGTATTATTACAGCTATACGATAGACGGATTAGAAAAACCAATGTGTTTATACCTTTGGTTTACATGTTGTGAAATTTCAACGTTATTATAGGTGGAATTTTTGTACGGTTTTACCCGAATTCTGCTTACGTATCGTAATTTATACAAAGTTTAAAGTATTTCTTGATATATTAGGTATTTATACTTGAGAATAACGTCAGCGTATATTTTACCCGCAATTATATGATATTTGTTCAAATTTTGTCAAAGATTATAAAATACGTCTTTCACATTGGACAACTTATTTAAAATTACCTACGCAGCAAATGGAAGTAGATAAAGCGCTGCAGATTATGCTGAATCGTTTATTTCAAGTTTATTTTATGTCTTTAATTCGTTTCAGATACAATTATCACATATCTATAATATGTGTATAAAATCCATATTTTTTTCTATTTGTTTTATCTCAAATATCGGTAAAAATAAATCTATGATATATTTACTGAAGTTTAACACGTTTTTAGGAAATATGTGTGATCATTATTTATTCCAGTAAAATTTATCGCAATTTTATTCAGCTGAGTTTTACTAATAAAAAAAAAAAAGTGAAGTTCAAGTACTGTACTAAAAATTACATCTATTCTATACAAATTGTTATAATTCCTGTTTAAAAAACGATATATAATTATAATAAGAAATATTTAATTGTTTCCTATAGTAAATGTCGCAAATGAAATTGGCAGACTTCAAACGGCTAAAATATCCAGACGAAATATGAGATGTCTGCATATATCTAATTACAGTAAGCTGGCGTGTTGCTAAAAATTTGTTAATACTTCTTCAACAAATGCATTGGATACCTATATACTGATTTTATTGATAGTTCCAACAGAAAAACATTAATGATATAAAGTTAGCCTACTTTGCTTGTTTTGCCGTAAAATATTACATGATTTTTATTCAAAGCCCTATCACCTTCGACAAAATTTCGAAATAAAGGTGTCGAATTTGTGAAATCAAAAATGACACTTGTTGAAAGTATCATTTGTATTAAGAAAGAAACCTCAACCACCAGAATATACCGAAAATTTCGGTAATTTTGCCTCTGTGACGTCACAACCGTGGATCCCAATAGATCACCTGTAACGGTTTTTTTTTATATATAGCTACTCATTGAAGTCAACGTTTAAGAATATGGGCAACGGTGATGAGGCGGGGATATTTCGAGAGCCCAAAGGATAAACATCGAGATTAGACATGTGACGAATCGATGCTACATAGCCATTGAATATTGTTTTGTATTTAAGACGATTGATATTATATCGCATCCAAATTATAGTTTCGTTTCTTATACCTATATTCACTACATCATACACACTTGCGATTCCCAGTTCGTTACCTCTGCTGCGTGGGATGAATGTGAGAGATTGCTATGGCCTTGGATATTCTTGTTCAGTAATCGCTGCGGTAACGGGCGATTAAGTGGACGAGATAAAAATCTTAAAAACAAAATACTTACGCACCGTTTATACACAGTTGTTATAAACGCTGATCTGTATACGCTTGCGTAAATTTTTGATATTATGTCACATGAATATTTTCATGTTGTTTGGAGAACCTCATCATATAAAGGTTAATTATTATTAATCTCATCGCGGGCTACACTAGTAAGGCATATAACACAGCTAACACGAATATATGTATACGTGACCATATTTTTTCGAAGAAGGAATGAACCTTAGTATTTTGTTGTTAATTTATCACTAGCCCCGGGTATGTGAAAAGTAAGCTCAAAGAAATACCGAGCAATAAATAAGACTGCGCCAAACAAGCGTAAAAAAATATTATTCATTGGTAAGATAGTTCAAGTACGAAAACCAGTATATTGGAGATGCAGCGGGTCATAGACTCGTATATTAAATTATATTTTGCAATAACGATATTGGCTTGAAGTCTAGGAGAATAAACTCTAGCTAGAAATAAACTTAAAAAAATGATCGAATATATTATGTCTATAGACACAAAAAAAAAAAAAACATAAGAAATTTGGGTGCAGTCTGGAAAGGGATTTCATGAAAGTAGAGGAGTGACTATACGGTTTGCATTGTTCATAGTATGTAGAAACTATTTATTAAACTAAAGTATCCTTATTTTTAATTTACTCAGAGTTAGTTTGAGAATTTTTTAAAGCGAAATCTATAAAAATACCTGAATTAGAAGTACGATTTATAAAATCTGATTTAGGTGTGCTGATCCCAAACCAAAATACTTTTCTTATAAAAGGATTTTTGGAAATTATGGAGAGTTAAATATTGTATAAAAAACGAATCAATATAAGGATAAATATTAGAAGATAAAAAAAATCGTGATAGGAATCCGCACGGTTTGGATTTTTTTTCTTTCTCAAATTTGTGATAAGGAGGAATACAGAGTTTATGGAGAGTCTGTAAATAAATAAAAATGATGATCCTGCTCTTCAGACTTCTCCCTACTATAATATATAAGATTCAATTGAGTTTCTTATTATTATTATTGGATTTATCTTACGATTTTATACGCTATACGAAATTTACTGTTTGATGAAGTTCGATTGCTGGTAGATAGACACACCGAAGAGGAAAGCACATATCTATATCATTCCTGTATCGACAAAAAATAATAATTAAAATTTACATACATCAAAAGTGATACCGTATTTATATTATTTTATAGGACGTAATAAATGCAGCAATGATTCTGCATTATTAATTAGCTATATAAGTTCTCAATGAAACGGGGAAGCGAATTTTGAAATAAATAATAATGTATAAATTTTAATGATATTAGTTTAAATGTTAACGATATGTAATCTGTAGTTAAATTAAAGCTAATCCAATTAACTATATACGTCTGACTTCTCCCTTACGGGTAAATCCTGCAGGTGCCCTAAGACGCCGGCCGTTATCAGAGCATGCATAGCAAAACATAATGGCAGTCACTAGAATAATTATGGCAGTAGCTATGGCCAAAGAAAGAATTAAAAGTGATCTGAAAATGAAAAATTTATTTTCTTTAATGGCAGAATGTTGAAAAGTTTTTGAGAAAAAAATTGATACAGGTATAATTATACATATTGTCAAGACAATTTTCTTTCAACGTGAATTGAATATTTTTATAATCATGAAGTAAATAATAGATATATAATCAATTTATACCATTCGAAATGAGGAAATCAAAATCACAAGAATTATATATTAATTATTATATATTTTACCGATGAAAACCAAGATATTCTGAAATTGAACAGCAGTCAGGTAAGTCGTTTTTCATGCAGCATTCTTGTAGGAGTGGGCAATCGGTGTGAGTAAACATGTCTTGCACCTCCGTAAGAAAACCCTTGTTTATGGTGATGGAGCACTTCATCCCTGCAGCGTAGAAGAATCGAAGTACATATAATATCTAACGTGATGAAATTGTAATATAGATTTAAAATGAAATTTATTGACATAATAATTGGCGATTGTATTAGATAAATTCTTATTTTCGTATGTCAAATATACGTGCAGCCTCTTCAGAATAAAATGCAACCATATTGTATAATAACGACGGATTATTTGTTGATTTAATATTTTAATGTATATTTTTCAGTATTAATGAAAAACCGTTTCAAACCACTTTTCCGGAAATAAAAATGGTAACAGGATGTGGTATATGATATGGGAGCATGATATAAGATTAATTGTGAGACTCGGTGGAGTTGGATGAATATAATTACGTCTCAGCATAATGAGAATAATAAACACGTTACATAGTTTCTTTCGAAAAGAAATTTTCGAATAATAAATTTAACTGTTTTAAAAATTAGTCCAATTTTTTTTTTACCCTCATAGATGTTGGATTCTAGATTTGAACAAATTTGGACATCCTACTCAATATAATATTTTATTTAAAATTGACTAGGATTTCGCTGTAATTAATTAACATCGACGAGAGAAAATGTATTGATTTAAATTTAATGTTGAGACACAAAATATGACAGCTCGATAAATAAAGTTGAGTGTGTGAATTCTTTCAAGTTTTTAAATATCAAACGGAATTTGATCGAATAATGAAAGGATTTTGTATTTTCGATATCAATCGTGATTTTTTCACTGCAGTTAGTTGATGTTACTCACCATACGTCGCACCGACGAAACAAATCAGTGAAAAAACTGATAGTGTAATGTGACCCATTTTTGTAGTTGATAATAAGAAGAAAAAACAGAAACCGTCGATATAATTTATAATATACAATCTACGATGCTAATTATTGTACAACGCAGTTTAAATCTTGTGGCAGTCTCGCGATCGCTAAGCGAATGGCCGAGACCAGCGCCGGTAACTTTAGTAAATTCCTTGTGGTACGAAAGGAACGTGCCTCAATCTGGAGGGAGGGAGAAGCCGAGGACAATTTTTTTTCTTTAATCCTGGTAAAATGATTTCCGTTAAGATATCAGCGCCAGGATATTATAACTCGAACAACGATAACGAGCAGGGCCGTGTTTAGAAAATTTCGAAACCTACATTTTTTCGTTAATTAAAAACACAATAATATTTGGGAATCACAAGCTCGTGAAAATTTGAATGTTAACCAGAAATCCCTCGCTTGAGAGTGAAGGTAACTTTTGAAGCCTCAATATTTTGTCAAACGACCTCCTAAATTACTTGGAAATTTAATATTTATTGATTAAATTTACATTGTTCGCGATAATTTATAGATCCTATTTCACGAATACTAAACCACGTTTCGCTATTCTTATAAATTGTTAGTACTGGTTACTTCAGCGGAGTTTAATTTTAAATCGCAACCCACTAATTCGTATGATGACATCATTTAAAACAAGTTTTGTCACAAGGATATGTAATTTATTTATTTACTTAAAATTTAACATTATTAAGGATGTTTGAATAATTATTTATTACTTTGACAAAGTATGTTTCGGTGTTTGTTGACGGCGAAGGATTCTCGATATCCTGTGAACTACAATACGATATATACGAAACGGTCGTAACAGCTCTTGACAATCATTTTTTTTTTCTCTTCCACCTTTCTCTCTCTCTGCAGTTCCCATTTCGTTCAATTTCTACTTTACATACGCGTGTTCCTGCACCCTTCGCTCTGCCTTTTCTGTTGGCAATGTTTCTTCCCCTTCCTCCTACTTGCTTTTTATCCCTTTCATTACCCCCACACCTTCTATTGTGGCTTTCCTATAGTCTCTTCTATTTCGTGCATTAGTTTAATTGTTTCTTCCTTTCCTCCTTTATAATTGTCCCTTACCATTTGCTCTATCATAGCTCTTGTCTTTTTTCCTTGGATCTCAGTTACGATAGTGAGATTCTCAATTTTTTCCATCAACGTCTGTATCATTTCTTTCACTTCCGCACATCCACCACTTTGACTTTCCTCACTGGTTTTCTTACCATCTTTCTCCTCGTCCTTTCTGGTGGCTGAAATAAAATCAACGTAGATATTATCATCTAGATTTACAATTTCAATTTTTATTTCAATAAGTTATTATCTCGATGGTTAAAACTGTAAAACTAATTACTTTGATTTCAAGATCTATTTAGCAAATTGAAATGAAAGAAACGATAGAAAAAATACTACCCCTTGTCCTATTCTCAGGAACTTACCATCGTCGTCTTCGCCAGTATCGGATTCTTTTGGACAGTGCATCCAGACCTGAGCTGACGGCTTTGGTTCCAGGCTGGAAACTGTCATCCGTTCATCGTCAAACTCCCAGAAACCCTTGCCTTTGAAAAAGTATGTTTTTCCTGAAAGAAAATGAGGAATTTTTTTTGTTGTTTTTTTTTTTATCAGTAAATTTCTGCAGTTGTGACAGAGTTAGGGATAAAATTATTTGACCAAACTCGCGATGCGTGTATATATCAAGTTCATCCCAAGTAGAAAAAAAAAAGATGATTATTTAGAGAAACAAAAATTAAATCATTCGATAAGATTAAACAATAGAGAAATACTCACCATTTGTCCATTGGAAAACAGTGTCTATGTTATAGCCAACTCCTGCAAACATAACCATGTCCAAGGGGTATCCCTGCTCCACGCGTCTCTCGGTCTCGTCAAATCTACATAAATAATAGAATAACGCCATTAGATACTGGAAAAAAATTTCTAAACCTTAGGAAATCTGTAGTAACAGGTCCCACAGTACAAATTATATCATCGAGCGTAATGCCAGGAGTAAATCTGCGTATGGTCAGGCCTGTATACGCGAGAAAACTGTGATAATAAATCGTTCGAAGAAATAATAACCGTATCTATTTCAGCATTTGCAAATTTCAAACATAACCATAGGTATAGAACTGTTAAAAAAATTCTCTCAATTTTTAACTTTGTCGATAAGAAATAAGAAAAAAAATTTGACAGATTACCTCCAGTAGAAATTGTCGCTGAAGAAGTAGGTCTTTCCGTTATGTCCCCATATCATAGCACCGTCAATTTTCTCCAATGCTGATGGTAGGCCGAGATCGGTAAGAGGTTTCGGGTACCCAGTTACTAATCGAGTTCCATCAAATAGATAGTACTCTTTCCCGATGAAAAATACGATCTTTTTGTCGGGTCTTTCGTAGACAGCGTCAACGTGGTCAATGTCTTCTGGGATGCCAAAGAAGAACCGTGATATAAAGATGGGGTATCCATATTTAGGTCCATTATCGACAACCCTCCAGAAATACTGCGATATAATTAATAATCGATTAATATCTTCGTCTTTTAATTATATGTAAATTAGAACATCATGATGACACTTACACGTCCTTTAAAAATAAATATCTCCTTTCTGATCAAAGTGATCGCGTCGTAGCTGGTGTTGCAAGCATCTGGTATATCGGATTTTTGAGGTCGTATAGGAGTCGCTGGTCTATGATGGGGTCTTACGGTGTGCCCAGAAATCCATGGTCTATATGTTCTGTACTCCGGTTTCGCAATTGCATGGTAACGAGGATTATTCGGATGTCTATTCGGATGGGTTGGTCGCGTCAAGTATCTGTTCAGAATCGTGGTTGGAGTTGACGGTTCCGGTGTCGTCGTAGTCTTTTCATGCGGAGATCCTGAGATAATCACAGATGGAGTAAAAAAAAAAAATTAAGAATGAGTAAAGGTGCGAAAATTTCACGCACACGCAATTATACATTCAAGATAATAATTAAACGAGATATTGAATAGAATATAACAGAATGTATGTACGTTCATTGCCCATTGCCCGATATAACATTTTATTCAAAATTCGCTAGGACTTCGCGTATTGCATAACGAGAAAAGCGTACAATACGTCAACGGCAATGCAGCAGGATGCGGTGTACGATAAGAAAGCATGATAAAACTGAGACTCGATGGCCTCAAATGAATATAATTACGCGTGTTAGTTCTGTTTTTTAGAAAAAAAAATCCGAACAATGAAGTTAACTATTTTTAAAATTGTTCCAAATTTTGTCTACCCTTTTAGATTTCTGATTTCGCATTTAAACAAATTCAGACAGCTTCATACATTTACGCATATTGCCGAATATAATATTTTATTCAAAACTTACTTCACGGTAATTTATATCGACGAAAGAAGATTTACTGATTTTAATTGAATGTTGAGATAAAAAATATGACAATGTAATAAATGAAGTTGAACGTGTAAATTTTCACAAATTTTTAAATAGAAAAGTAAATTCGATTGAATAATGAAAGGATTTTGTATTATCGATATCAATCGTGATTTTGTTCACAGTAATTGATGTTACTCACCATACGTCGCTGCACCGACGAAACAAATCAGTGAAAAAATTGACAGTGTAACGTGACCCATTTTCGAAGTTGATAAGAAGAAAAAAACAGAAACCGTCAATATAATTTATAATATACAAATCAACGAGGTTAATTATTGTACAACGAAGTTTAACTCTTGTTGCGGTCTCGCGATCGCTAAGCGAATGGCAGAGACGAGCATCTGTAACTTTAGGAAATTCCTTGTGGTACGAAAGGAACGTGCCTCAACCTGGAGGGAGGGAGAAGCCGAAGACAATTTTTTCTCTTTATTCCTGGTACAATGATTTCCGTTAGGATATCAGCCCCGGGATGTTATATCTCGAACAACGATAACGAGCAGGACCGTGTTTAGAAAATTTCGAAACCTACATTTTTTCGTTAATTAAAAACACGATAATATTTGGGAATCACAAGCTCGTGAAAATTTGAATGTTAATCAGAAATCTCCCGCTTGAGAGTAAAGGTAACTTTCGAAGCATCAATATTTTGTCAAACGACCTCCTAAATTACTTGAAAATTTAATATTCATCGATTAAATTTACATTGTTCGCGATAATTTATAGATCCTATTTCACGAATACTAAACCACGTTTCTCTGTTCTTATAAATTGTTAGTACTGGTTACTTCAGCGGAGTTTAATTTTAAATCACAACCTAACTTATTCGTATGATGACATCATTTGAAACAAGTTTTGTCACAATGATATGTAATTTATTTATTTACTTAAAATATAACATTATTAAGGATGTTTGAATAATTATTTATTACTTTGATAAAGTATGTTTCGGCGTTCGTTGATGGCGAAGGATTCTCGATATTCTGTCAACCACAATGCGATGAAATGAAAATTAAAGAAACTATAAAAATAAATAACAATACCCTTATACAAGTCGTCACCGAGGAAGTCCGGTGGTCTCCCATATTCATACGTTCTCACAAGACCGTTAATTTTCTTCAGCGTTGATGGCAGCCCAAAATCGGTAATGGGTCTGGCGTACCCAAATACTTTTTTGTTTCTGTCAAATACATGGTACTCATTACCGATGAAGAATACCAGATTTTTATCGGGTCTTTCATAGACGGCATCAACGTGGTCAATATCTTCTGGTATACCGATGAAGACCGTTGATATTAGCTTGGAATCTCCAGATTTAGGACCATTTCCATCAATCCTCCAAAAATACTGTGACAAAAATAAGAAACAGTCAACATCTCGGTTATTCAATTCTGAAAATTAGGATAATTCATAGTGACTGCTTACACGTCCTTTATAAATGAAAATCTCCTCCGTATTTTCAATAACCGTAATCACGTCGTAGCTCGTCTTGAAAGGATCTAGTATATCGGATTTATGAGGCGGTACAGCAGTCGGTTTATACCACGGTCTTACGGTTTGATCCGTAATCGATGGATGAATTGGTTGCGTCGGAGTGATGGTCGTCGGAGTAATTGGAGTCGTACGCGTCTGATACGTGTGCATAAGAGAATACGAACCCCAATGCTTCTCTTGCAAGAAGCCTGAGATAATAAGAGATAAGGAATGTAATAAAATATTCCCATAAAGAACTCCGTGATTTCAGCGATTTAAAATGACTGGAGAATATTAACTGATTGGAGAACGTATTTTTGATTTTTCATAATAATCCTAAGATTTTTCAGTAATTAATGTTACTCACCATTCGCAGCTCCAACGAAACAAATCAGTGGAAAAACTGACAGTGTAAGGTCACCCATTTTCGTCAAGTTGATAATAAGGAAGGAACAGCAACCATCAATGTAATGAAATATACAATAATTGATACTAATTATCACGAAATGCAGTTTAACCCTTATTTATGTTCCGCGTTCGCAAACCGAATGATGAGAATGATGATTTCCGTTGCAGTTCGCCAGCGCCTGGAGGATATGATAACTGCAATAACGATAACGAGCAGAGCTTCACCGCCCCCATAACTCGTTCCTTTTCTTATCTTTTATCTTTTTTTCAACTTGGAAATATTTAAAAACGTAAATAAAAGTGCTAAAAAATTTGTATGTCAAAATATAATCAACTTTTAATTTTTTTAGCTCTTCGGACTTATGTAATTTAAAATTTTCCAATCTGGTAAGCGTATACATATATGAATTTGAGCTTATTATATAAATATTACTACGCGCTCAATACCACGCAATTAATTAATATTAATCATAATTTGCACGAAGTTTGGTACTTGGAATTCACTATCTACATACACGTGAGTTCCGCGTGCAGGATAATAAAATCGCAGGAATAGAAATAAACTATAACGTGTATGTATAGTATTTTATTCAATGGTGCAGAATTATAAGACAACAATTTGTGGTTTTATAGAATAACTAAGTACAAATAAAGATATATGGTTTTTATTAATTTCTTTATTAATTTATAAATAAATATATTAATTTTTTTTGACGATCATAAACTGCTAGGTAATAGCTAAAAATGATAATCAGGACGATTGATACAGCAGAAAGATTTAGAGAAAGAATAAAACGTGATCTGGGAATAGAAAACAATAAATAAAAAAAAAAAAAACAATTTATCCTTGATGGTGATTATATAGCGATGTGCAATTACAAAACTAAGTTTCTAGGAAAATATCAACTACGTAACTTAAGAAATGATCGTGGTTAAAGATATATTTTTTCCTTTTCAATAGTAGCGTGCTGAGTTAAATTTTCAACTATCCATATTATGAATAAAATAAGTAATTTTTGCGATGTTATTTTCATCCTACCAAAGTGCAAGTAATCAGACAATATTCATTTGACTAAAAATGTGTATCATTTATTTACCCATCGCGATTGAAGTATTCGTCGATTGTACAACAGCCAAAAGTTTCGTTTTTCTTACAACAAAATGTTGTGAAAACTGCACAATCGGTTTCAGTAAAAATATCTACCACTTTGTCGAATAATTTATGACAAACACTTATCGAACATTCATCGCCAATCTGAACATCGCCGGCAGTCGAATTATACTTCAATTCTGTATAAAATATAAATTTTTCACTATCGCTTTAATTACGGTTTTCGAAAGTCTGAGTTAAATACTTGTATACTTATTTTAGTAATCTAAAACTGCTGATAAATTGCTTGGAAATAATAGAAAGAAAAGATAAAAACGCTTTAAGGCATCAATGTAATCTATAAAAAGTGTCATAATCACTGAATGGAAATAGGGATTATAAAGACTTCTGATAAACTCTGTCAAATCACGGATTTTTTTCTATTATAAAATTTACCAATAAATACATATAGTTATTACTCACCGGGTTCTTGCGCGGTGGCGATTGCACCAATAAAATATATCGTAGAAAAAAGCGATATTATAATAACACTATTCATTTTCGAATATGAATAAAGGAATAACCCGCTCAGCTTAAGCAATACACTACAATGATTTTTCCGTATACATTAATTCTCGCACGTCAATTGAACGAGTCTTTATATCAACTTGATGATTGCGGCACGAATGCATATGGGTTTGACGGAAAGTATATACTGTACGCGATATTTCTTGATGCTTTAACCGCAAATGTAGAATTGAAATATACAAAATAAAAAAAACCAGTCCTTTATTTTCCTCATGATTATATCTACGGATCCCCCTACTTTTAATATAATTATTCTTGGAATTTAGAGAAGCTATACATAGAGGATACAAAATTGGGTAATACTATAATGAATACAAATACTTAAGGCAAATTAATTAGCATTTATTATACGAACGTATTTAAATCATCGGTGAAATTATAAACATTGCTTATAAAGAAATAAAAAATAATACCAATTTTTTAAATTAGAAACTAAATATAAACGAATGATTTCGCTGTGTCGATATATTGAGGTAAGTCATCTCATCTTATCACTCGATATCCCGGCCGGATATTCTGGACGATGCGACAATTTCCGACTGAAATATTTATGGTTGATTGAATATTTGATTAGTGATGACCGTTCATTAAAAGTGTTTATAACAAATGAAACAAAAAGAATTAGTTTGGGAATTGAACTGCCAAATTTTTACTGACAATATTCGCACCTTGTTTAAGTTTAGGTTAGGTATGGGTGTAATGTAATAATTATTCACTTACAGCTACAACGGCAACACAGGAAGCAGCAACACATGAATACGACAGAGATAACCCCGAACAGACCAATAATTAGACGATTTCTTTAAGAAAAATTAATTAATGTTAATATGTGGAAATTGTTCCCCAAGATTCGAAAGAATTAAGTAAAAAACAAAAAAAGAAGCAAATTCGATAATTTTACTATGTGATTTTCTAAAATTATAATCTAATAAAGAAATCACAATGAGTTTTCATATTTTTATTTCCAATTTGATTTCTAACTTATCGAATTATGTTTAAATGCTTTGAAAATTTACTGATGCCCGTTTATCAATTTGAGATAATAGAAATGAAACAAAATCTAAAATACCAAAAGTTATTATTAATTACCCAGTAAATAACCAGCGCGTCAAATTGCAACAGGTATCGCTACAGCAATACGTTTCGTCCGGCGCATAGAGTTTCGGTATTGGACAATTCACCGAAATTGTTTTCGAATCGAGTCCCTGAAAAGAACACTCCATTCCTGTACAAAAAAATAGTCGAATTGTCTGTATTAATGTATTTTTATAAAGGATTAAAAGATTCTGTGATGTAATATAAAGACCGGCGTTTCTTAGTCACATAAAATTATATCAAAACCAATAATCTCGATCTATGTGGTTCGCATATTATCTTTCTGTTTATTATGATTTACGTAGTTGTAATGTACATGACGCTAGTAAGTATTTCTATAAGGCACTATCGTGGTCATCCTATTTCAAATGACCGCATAATCGCATGTAATAAGTCTAGAAAATAAATAAAAGAAAAACTCAATGCGTGGATATTAGTCATATATTTTCTAGTTTTTATATCATTCGTTTATACCTCATATTCCGAAACGTATCTATTAGAGATCATACAGATATGAATATATGATTATAAAAATTACGATAGATACACATTCTTTCATAAATACGTATTACTCACCGTAAGTCACCGCACCGATGAAGCAAATTGAAAAAACGATTGATAACGCGACGTGACCCATATTAATTCTTAAAGTCGAATGAGGACAAAGGGTCGACACAGTTAACGATTTATTAATTTTATTTTCTATTCCAATACTCCTATGAGACGATGCTTTGCGAATTGTTTAAACGATGACTTATATAAGTTACGTGAATCGGCAAAGTCCGGAAACGTTCAATCAAGCAATGATGTAAATTTAATATTATTTTGTTATTGCCCGGCTAGTCTGTACCTATACTAGAACTGCTGCAGATTACGAGAAAACCGATAGTAAGCTCCGCGAATACAGCCTACGAGACATAATATGAAATCTAAACTCGTGGGGACTCAATGCATCCGAATATACGGAGCAATACGGAAACACCCGAACACTCCTGATCGGCAGTGAGGGCGTCAGTCGAAGACAGACTCTCAGACGTGATACATGAAATCGTAATTGTCAGACATAGAGAAAGAGAGAGAGAGGAATAGACTCGCTGTTAGACAAACAGCGATCCTAATATTTGTCAGTATTATTGAGGATCAAGTAAGTAGTTTCTGTCGAAGACGAAATGAATAACAATTCAATAATTTTATAAACATTTTATTAAAACAACTAAAACTCTATTAAATATGTATAATTATGATAAATTATAATGAAATCTTGTGAAAACATTTTCCTATTTAATAATGGCAGATATGTATGTACATGTGTTGAGGAGAGAGTCGTTTGCGCACGGTAGTTAGTGTATATTTAATAGAACACTTACTATTTCTTTTTTTTTTTTGTTTGTTCTTTTAAATAAAATTAGCTAATTAATATAAATTTCGCCAATACATGGTATATACATATAATTTGTTAAACAAGAGTGGTCACACTATTATACCAACTCTTTTATTATACTAAATATAACTTTATCCAGAAGTTTCTTCTTTGGCATATATGTGAATATAATTTTATTCATTATAAATATATATTTATATTTTTGAATGTATCATTTCTCTTTTAAGTCGGTATTGATCTTATCTAGGCAGATATACCACGCAGAGTATCAGGATGTGGCATTATATGTCTTACGGAAATAAATGATGAGTAAATTATTACTCTTGTATCTCTTCGTATAGAATAATAATAAAATAATAATAAAAAAAAAAGGTATGCCATCGACTGGAAATTTTTATACCGCAATTAGAAACTTAATCATAAAACTTGACACGTATTATACCTACTCAGTATAATACTATATTATTTATCTTCCTCTCGCGCAACTAGTACGACATATGCAAATACAGCAACACGATATTAAGGAGACGAGTAACACGCCGGCAACAACCATAAGAATGATGAGACGGTATCTGTAAAGAAACAAAAAAAATTCATCGATATATATATATAAAAAATTGTAATATTATTTTTTCGAATCGTTAATTATTAATAATGATTAGGATTATTCTATTATTAAAAAAATATATTATTAGTCATTTATTTACCCGCTCGTTGAATATTTTAATAAAGTGCAACAGCCACCTTCACAGCAATAAGTTTCATCGGGTGTATTCAGTAATAATGTATTTGGACAAAATTTAGCCATTCTGTTTAGGAGGGCCTCGTCCCCATTAGAACAGTCGGTGATGCCTGTATTAACATAAAATCAAATCATTTAGATACAGTCACCCAGAGTTACGTAGGTATACTTTAAGATGACGATCGCGATGATTCATTCTGATTCATGAGATTCAAGGTTATAATAATGATAATAGCAACACCCAATGTCAATTCCACAACACAAACACGCACATGAAATATATATCTGAAAAACTTTTGTAAAAACTATCTAAAAATTCTTATAATTAGATCTGATTAATTTTTCTTTATTCTATTCCGAAACTATAAGATTCTCAAAATATTGAAACACATTTTCATGGGAATTATTAAGGATTAGAGAAACAAAACAAAAAATATCAGATCGTTTCAGAGTTTCACTAAAATTCAAATATAATCCCAAAAAAAAAAGATAATGTTCTTTTAGATCTTTTTGTAAGTTTTCTTGAAATTTTTATCAAAGATACGTGCATACATGTAGTTTTTTTTTTTTTTTTTTTCACAAAGTATTGCTATAATATAGATTTAGAGTAATTAGATCGATATAAAAATGAATTTCACGAACTTTATTTATCCATACACAATAATCACAGACACTATAATATTATTTGTTATATGTATATACATATATATTTATAATAACTATCGTTACTCACCATAACTGGCACCGATGAAGCAAATTGCGACAAGAAGTGATAACGTGATGTGACCCATCTTGGGAGTTGTATGAGACTGAGAGACACGATGTAACATCACGACTTTAATACTTTATGTATATAACCATGAAGCAGCTCCCCGTTGAGGGATATATTTTTCGCGGTAAAGAGTAGGTTCACTAATATGATTTCTGTTAATCATCAACGATGGGAAAACCAATCACAATGGCTTAAAAAGTCACATGGTCAATAGTAGGATGGAATATTCAACGACGCAAGGATACAAAGAAATATATTTCTCTTCACTATTCCAGAAAGAGATATATATGTGCGGATTGTGGCTTATAGCTCTGATGTACAGGATATGAGGAAATCACTTGCGGAAGTTTCCGGAGCTCTTTTACCATCGTGCATCTTTTTTTCAAGAAAATTAATTTTCTTTTTTTTTTTTAGAATAATATTACAGTTTTATTTAATGTATTATTATATCTATAGTTATTTAATCTACACGTGCTATATACGTGCAATTATTTCGGACTTGGTAAAAAATTTCAAATTTTCATATCAACGAATCACAATTTAAAAAAAAAAAAATGGGAATTTTTCTGAGAGTCTGCACGGAGCGTCGTGTCCCTTCAATAGATTTTCGTTTCTAGTTGTTTGATATCCTGAACCTATTAAAGTTTCTGAAAATTCAAAATCGTCTCATATGAATTCGTAATTTTTTCCTGACAAGAATTTATAAAAATTCGGAACTTTAACCTGGCCGCAATTATTTCATATACTTACAACCGCAGAAGTCCGAACACCGCGCTATAGGAAAATGTCAAAATTGTGTACAAAATGATCCAGAAGAATAATAACTATACAACAAATAATTATTCCCGTTCATTAAATTAATACAAGGACAATTTCAATATCCTAGAATATATAATTGTAATTATAATTAATTATAATCATCAGAATAATTAAAAGCTGGTATTTAATATAATACCGATTATTGCAACTGATGATCCATTTAAAGGATCAACTGACAATTGAGTTAAAGTACCATTATCATCAAAACTAAAAAATATATGATAGTTTACACGTATCTAGAATTTTTAAGTGATTTAAACTTTCATTAAAGAGTATGAAGTCAGATAATGGCCTATAATTATATTTATAAAAAAACATAAAAAAAAGAAACTTGCGATTAGGGAACTTACAGCCAATATTTTCACCTACGTTCTACATTATCAACTTTATAGGTAAAGTTTTTCTAAAACGTGGCATCTTTTGTTGAGTATAAGAATGCGGATTGAGTCATCATATCCCTGACTGGATTAGTAACTTGAATTAGAACGCACATCTTTCCTGTGGTTTTCTTGGGTACACTCATCGTGGATTGCGGGATATGAGATTAATCGTTGTATGAATACATGAATGGATATGCATAAGTAATTCGTTGTATCTAGACGCTTTGATCGATATATAAGATAAATATCTGAATTATTATAAATTAACTTTCATTGTGATCATCAATAAAAATCCTGATACCAATTATGAGTTTTATTAAATGATGGTATTGGTGTACGAATGATCCAATTTTTTCCACATCTTAGGCAAACTTGATTTTCGATATTCTGTAATCCTGGGTCATTGTTGTGAATGCAATTCTGGAATTATGGAATATAATTATAGTCAGCGAATCGTGTAATAAGAAAGAGTATAACATGACATGACAGATCGAAAATAAAAAGGGGTGAATAATGTTGATTCGTAGTACATATATCATGCGTACGATGTAACATCCGAAAGCTCAAAAAGGAGAAGAATGATGGAAAATGAAGAATTAAAAATAACTATGTCGTAAACATTTTGATAAAGCAGTTTTCTCAGTAAAATGAACCGTACCTAATATCCTCGGAAATAGAAGAGGAAAATGACGTGTAGACATATGTATGTATCACGTATAATTGGCCAGTCACTATTGTCTCTATAGTGATATTTGCTTTAGTCACCATTGCGGGATGGTTTTTGGAAGGTAAATTATTATACTCACCATGCGGCATGCGTGGTAGGTACTAATCAAGCGAATTACTAATAGAGCGATAGTGTGACTCACCATGCAGCTTCCGGAGTTATGATAATTCGTATAGGTCGAAAACCTTGGGGAAAAAAATCACGAATCTTAATGTTGATTAAATTTTATTCAATCTTTAATCACGTGAGAAATATAAATCGATCTAATTAATTATTCACTGTAATTGTAATCGCATTTTGAATTTTTGATTCACAAGAAATTCTATTAATTTTCATTTTCTTCAATTTCGATTTGTCTGTAATTTTTGCTATGGTTTATAAAATAAAAGCTAATTTGGGGCTGGTTCGTATATCATATATATCATGTGTAAAAGTAAGAACACATAAAAAAAAAATTGTAACAAAGTCAATTTATTATGATTTATTAAATAAATCAGAAAAATGTTATGATTTGAGAAAATAGGTACTTATGACAAACTAATTACAGAAGTCATGGTTTCATAGTATAATAAATAAATTCAATAAATTGTAGCCTGAAGATGGCTGGCTGGGTCCAGCCGAAACGTCGTAGAGAACAAAATCGAGAGTACATATTTAGTTTACTGACCTCCTTCCAACGATACCTACTCACTAATACAACTCTAAGATCACGAATCTACAACTATAATAGTATAAGGAATAAAGATGAACTAAAAATTACATAAGATACGAACTAAAATTAATATGAACGAAATAATAGTTCATTATTATAAACGAAATAAATTAACTCTATATATGTAAAAACATAATGCACCTCAAAATTCAATTATAAATATAATATGTATGTACCTTACCCTGTCTCTATGGTTTTATTATGATTATTATTATTATTTTTTTTTAACGACACCTGTATGAATCAGAAATAAGTAACGTATGAATCAGGTCTTTGGAATCACTATTATTTCTGACGAATAAATTTTCCTAAAGAAAATATTGTGTGAAAAAAAATTATTTTCCTGAGTCTATAATCAAGAAGCGAGTGAACGATAGTGCAGTGAAAAGCAAAAATATAATAAAACGTATAGA
This sequence comes from Macrophya annulata, assembly GCA_963924015.1. NCBI lineage: Eukaryota > Metazoa > Arthropoda > Insecta > Hymenoptera > Tenthredinidae > Macrophya > Macrophya annulata. The sequence goes on from OZ001262.1 coordinate 4,812,864, forward strand.
GTAAACGTAGAAAGAACCGTAACACGAAATGTCTATGATATTATATGTATAAGGAATGATGTAATGATAAGAACCACTATTTTATTAACGGAAACAAGTTCCGAGATGATATCATACTGCGTGTAGGTAACAGGTAGGTATATGTATATTTATAATAGTATTTCCCCAGATGATATCATCGATCAGGGTAAAAGTAATAAATAATGTAAATGAAATACTCTGATTTTTTAATCACTAGTCAATATAATCAATAATTATATAACTGTTGAATTATTTTGTTTAAAAAATATTCCATCTTGTGTTTGGAAAAAATTTTATAGTCTTGTTGTTGTTCTAGTTTCTTCCTATATAGTGATAGTCCCATACCTAGGATGAATGTAGCCTGATTCGTAATTAGGATCGTTCACTATTAGAGTGTACCCACTTTGGTTATACTGTGGTTGACGATTCTGGTTCATTCCTGTATAATAATAAATTATTTTATTTTTATAAAATAATTTTTAAAGAAGTTTCTATGTTTCTTTTTTATGAAGTTGATCCAAGTTACCTGACTCAGACGGATAGATAAGGCCAGAGTTATTCTGTCTGTTGTTACCCTGGTAGCCTACAGGAGGCTGGATAACGATACTATTCGTTGTTGGGAAATTCGTTCCTTTTCAAAAGTATTATAGAGAAAAATTAATAAATATATTATTCTGTGTGTAAATTAAAAAGAAAAATAATAATCGAAAATAATTTCCTTACTATTGTTAGAGGGGAATTTTTTGTAACCCGGACAACAGGAGCAATAATTACATGAGATAAGACAGATGAAAATCACTATTAAAGCCAGGACCATACGTCGATCCGGTCGAGAAAATGATTACAGCAAAAATTGATAACGTGAGGCGATTCATCTTCGTTGCGAACAATTTTACACAACGATTGTATGTAAAGCTTTTTGATTAACGTATGTATGGTTGTAATAATTAAACGAAAATAGGGTCACCTTTTGCAACTGCTTTAGTTCACGTTTGGGCAATGAATGGTGGTTTTGTTTTAAGTATATGACTTCCAGCATTCTGTATTTATCACCATTGGAATACCCAATCGTAGAAATTCTAAACATCACGTGATTTAGTAAAGAACGAAACATTCTTGCACAGATTATAAACCACATCCGATAAACATACGTTTAGATATGTGTAATATGTACGAATTTGCAATAGTATAAAAATAGTGTAGCTGGTAAAGATAATGAAAACCGTATTTGCTGAATGTTACAAGAAAAAAGAAAAAACGGTAAATCTTATAATACTCTGGTTTTTCCATATGCAAAGTCACGAGAGTGAATAATTAATTAGAAATTATCTGAGTAGGTAGTCTGCCTGATTTGCTTTCTCGTTTTATACCGACTCGTCAAACGTCGTCGACAAATATATGTAGGTATAATATAATATCTCGTCACCGATCTAAAACTTTTTTAAAACCCGGTATATCATGTAGAAGAACAGATGAAAAAATTGTGATGAAGTCAATTTATTGTCAATTAATAAATTAACTAACAAAATGTAAAAAAATGTAGTAAATAATTATAATCAACTAATTACATAATTCATATTATGAATGTAACAAAAAACAATAAACTAAAAATCACATAACATACGAATAAAAATTAATAAACCCTCAAAAAGCATAATGCGTTTCAAAATCAAATCGCTAATCGTTGATATGTATAATATTGGTACAGAATTAATTAAACTTTGTGTCTGCAGGTTTCTGTTCGATTTTATTTTTTAAAACTACACCTGCAGTATAAATCAAAAACAATATGAGCACAACGTATGAATTAATTCTTTGAAATCGTATAGGAACTACTATTTCTGATGAATGGATTTTTGTAAAACGAACAATATGTTTGAAAAAAAATCAGTCAAACGAAAAATTATTTACTGGAGTCTATATAAATACCCAAGTATGTACATACATGAAATATAGAATTAAAAGTAGAACAGAAGTAGAAAGAACTGTGACATGAAATGGCTATATGACTATACCTAGGTATAATTGTTTGATTATTCGCTAATCTAAATCTAATTATCGCTATTGTATTCACCAGGTAAAAGTAAAAAGTAATTTCGATGCAATACTTTGATTTTTTAATCACTAGCCAATGTCATCAATAATTATACCAAAATTGTTAAATAATTTCGTTAATAAAAAAAAACTCCTTCAATTGTGTTTTCAGAAATTCTACAATTTTCTAATTGTTGTAAAAGTTTCTTCTTCTTATAATGCTGGTTCTCATTTAGGCTGAGTGTAGCTTGATTTACAATCAGAAACTGGTACTTGTTTGGTGTACTCGCTCGGGTTATATGGCGGAGGAAGATCCTGGTGAATTTCTGTAAAATAACGAATTATATATTATTTTTGTATATTCATTTTTAGAGAAGTTTATTGATTACGTTAATCCAACTTACCTGGCTGTGACGTTTGGACAAAGCCTAAGTTATTCTGTCCGTTATTAATCACATGGACTACAGGAGTCTGGATAACGGTAACATCCGTTGCTAAAAAATTTATTCATTTTATCAAGTATCTACTGCAGAAAAACAATTGATAAATCTTGTTCTTTTCGTAATTATTAATAAAAGTATAATATAATGAAAAATATATACATAGAATGTAAATTTAGTATTAAATTTATTAATTTACTTACGACTGTCATCGCCACACATTGTATAACAGCATCGACGACAAGAGTCGATAATAATCCATCTAAGAATCAACGCGGCAACGGCGAGAGCGAGGATCAAGAAAATCGTACCTATCGTTAGTCTGTAAAAAAAAAAAAAATTATTTATGCTTATCAATTTTGGTAAATATCATAAATTTGGTAAATAAAGTGATGATAGATCATGTACGCATGATGTCGTTTCATCTTGGACTAGTAAAACTGTGTTTTTTTGTTTGTTTGTTTTTTTTTCATGTAATACGGTTTGCGAATAAAATTTAATGAGATCTTCTCATCTTTAGTATAATATTGAAATTACGATACTTAGATATAAGTCGTATGAAATACCCATTAGAATCACTCCTTGTTTCACGTCGTTGTCGGGATACCACGTGGTCATCATCCGCATAATCTCCTAGGAAATCAATTACATCGTAGTAATAAGTGTTAGTTATTATTTAACAGAAGATTTTGAGTGATAAAATGTGACCGTAGATGAAAAAAAACTAAAAGATTAAACAGCGTAATTCGCTTTGCCTTTATACAGCAGCTCGCAGGAAAATTATATCGCATTAATACGACAAAGGATGTGGCTTTGTATCTTGATCAGATCGTAGTTATCACATCATCTCTTATTGAGATGTATATCCCGAGCGTTAAAAACATGAGTTTATAAGTGCCAAGAAACTTATATCGATATACATTATAAACTTACCATACGTCGAACTCGTCAAGCAAATGATCGCAGTAATAATTGGTAACGTAATTACACGGTTCATCTTCTTTACATCGAAGGAGTATAAGAATAAAGAAATAACAATTTCACACGAATATTAATTAATATACAATTTTTTTATTAACCCACGTGGTTATAACAATTGCACAATATGGCGTCGCTCTTGTAACTGCACTAGTACCCGTTCAGATAACGAATAGTGGTTTTTGTTGCAAGTATAATGTGAGTTGTCGTGTATTCTTTATTCATCACAATTGGATTCATCCAATCATCGAAACTCTAGAAGTCACGTGATTTAGAAAATAAGGAAAAATACTTAGCATTGCAGATTGTAAACCACGTCAGAGAAACACTGTTCTGAAATAATATCTACGAGTATGTATACCAGGAATTCCTATCCAACTTGACCGGGCTTGAAACCGGGCGCGGATACAAGAGGAGAAGGGGACATCGCAGTGAATGGCCATCAAAGCTATCAAGGCCATTGAGGTGCGAATGGCCAGGTTGAGGAAAAATTTCTAAAAAAATATTTTCCGCATACATATGAATTGCATAATGTCTTATTAATGTAAAATCGAGAGCTAGAGTTGCGGTGTTTTTTATCATAAAAGATTTCAGAAAATATAGTCATAATAAATTAATTACAGAAGTCGTGATATATTATAGTAAGAAAAGAAAGATATAAACTTGAAATTACATAAGATACGAACTAAAATTAATAAACCGTATAAAAGCACAGTACATTTAAAAATCCAATTGTTAATTGTTAAGCACGCAATCAATTTAACGATAAGTCTAATTTCTCGTTGGTTTTATTTTTCGAAAACGACAAATTTTATAGAAACAATATAAGCAACGTATGAATTAGTTCTTTGGAATATGGTATAGGGAACTATATATATTGTTTCTGATAAATGGGATTTTTCTAACGCAAGATTTGTGGAAAAAAATGATCAGAATGAAAACTTGTATTCTAAAATCTATATCAATACCCAAGTGTATGCGATAGTGAAGAAAAAAAAAAAAAAAAAAAACAAACAAACAAATATAGAATAAAATGTAGGGTAAAATTAAAAATAATCATAAATTGTTGAATTATTTCACTGCAAGACTCCCATCTTGTATTTGGCAGAAATTCTATAGTAAGTCTTCTTGTTGTCAAAGTTTCTTCCTATAATGATCATCCTTACTTAGGTAGAGTGTAGCCTGATTTACAATCAAAAAACTTCTATCTATATAAAGGCGGGTTAACCGGGACACCTAGAGAAAGTTTCATTACCATTATTTATATTACAAGCTTAATGAAACAATATATAGACAATTTTAATCGGAAATATGTGTTCAATTCATAATAGACATAAGAGATAAAGTTTTAAGGCTAATCTGGAATAATCAATAATATCTACTGATGTAAAAAAGTGCATTTGACCCGTTTTGCCCGACAACGTATAGAATGGATTCCGATTAATTATCTACTTTGATTATACTATATGTATTTAAAAAAAAAAATAATAATTTTTAGAGAAGTTTATTGATCACGTTGATCCAAGTTTCCTGGCTGACAATAAGACGTAGGCTGCAGTATGACAGTAGTAACTGCATTCGCTTCTGAAAAATTCATTCATTTTAATTACAGAGAATAAATTGATAAATCTCGTTATGTGTATAAATTAAAAAAATAAATAAATAAATAAAAACATAATAATCAAAAATATATAACTTGTAAAGATAATATTAGATTTCTAGCATTTTCTTACTAGGTTTAGACTGACAACCATTGCAGATGCAACGCCAGAATGCACCGCTGCAACAGACGACCAATCCAAGAAAAGCAAGAAGCCATAAATACCAGTATTTCTCTAGACTGTAAAAAAATTGTTGGTGCTTATTAATTTTTATGTAATTTAATAGGGGAATCCGGAGCAAAATGAGACATCAAATTTTTTTTAAGTGTCAGGGGCAAAATGAGAGATCATTTTCCGCTGGATCAACGCTGGCAAGTATAGTGTTGTATATGTTGTCTACGACAACACACGGAATCCTAGTAGTGTGGAATTACAACACATGGAATTTGACCATTGCAATTAAAAATTCATGAATTTGCATGGCTGGCAACTATCGTGTGGTTATTGTGGAAACAACCACACTCGAAATGTACCGTGTGTGATTTGTTCATACACGAAATTCGATCACTGCAAACCAAAATTCAGATGAGTTTGACAGGCCACGCTAAAAAATTTGTTAAAATTCAGAACACGAGTCATATCTGTACGAGTTGTAAATGATTTCATAAGTAAAAATTCTATTAGGAGAAATACTTTTACCATTACTGAATAAAAGATCTGAAAACTGAAGAAAATTGTTATTACCCCCCTCCCCCCACCAAATCCATCACATACGGAAAATTCATAACTTGCTTGAAAAATGTGATGTCTCATTTTTCCCCGGGTTTACCTCTATAGATATAATATCGCTGGCTATCGTAAGAGTAAAAATTTCAGATCAAGTGATTAGATCACGTATGTCAATATATTTTGGACAAGTAAAATTGTTTTATTTTTTTGGAGATAGCCGATATTGGAAATTAATGTAATTATACTGTAATTTTTGAGTAAAATTTAACCTGCAGATTTTCTCATCTTCAGTATAATGAAATCACGATACTTAAATATACATATAAGTATAATTTATATGGAATACCTATCACCATCACTTCCTGAATGTATGCGCGGGATCCAGCGACCTGGGAAATAAATCATAACGTAGTAATGAGTAGGTATTGACAATTATTATTTAGAAAAAAAATACCTCAAGTAACTGTGATAGAACGAACTTTATTAGTGATAAAATGCAACCTCAATTCTGGATCTCAATAGCACAGATAGCACCGCTAACGCTAGGTAACATTACCGTTTGGCGAACTGGCTAAGGTCTCTATGTTATTTTAATGTTTGTTAACGCCTATCAACAACTGAATTCATAGTAATCCAGACTCTGTGATAATGTTGACTAGTGATCGGCCGTTAACGGAAAAAATTTTTAACACCTACCGTAACAATTGCCACAATTGTTATAATTTTTTATTCAAATTTGTCTCATTCATTTCGATATTTCGTATGCAGTGATAGGGAGCCCGAAAAATTTTGGAAAAAATATTAACCATTCCTAAGCCTAGGGCTATTACGCGATAAATTTATTCGATAATTGATAGGGGTCAAGGTTGGGGACCGTTTAAAATTTTCTAATATTCCATATACTTACTCCGACCATACGTTGGACCGATCAAGCAAATGATCGCAGCGAAACACAATAGCGTAACTCGGGTCATCTTATTTACGTTTATTGAATCAGAAGAAACACAATAATCTTACAACAAATAATGTATAACTTTTTGATTAACGCACGTAGCTCTTAATAATCGTACGATAGCCTCACTCTTGTAACTGCTGCAGTTCGCGTTCAGGGGTTGCAAGTATTAGACTCCCGGCATTCTCTCTATTCGTCACCATTAAAATACCCAATCGCAGAATCCCGAAAAGTCACATGATTTAGTAAAGAACGAAACATATGCGCACAGATTGTGAACCACTTCCGATAAAATAAAAAACATTATTCTGAAATAATATCTGCGAGTATAATGTATACGGTAAATTCCAGCCCAACCCGACCAGGCTTGAAACCGCACGTATACTATGTCATGTTATTTTTAATTTTTCTCTCTTATATGTAATGCTGATTAAATTATCACTCCACGATTCTTTTAGACTTTTCCGCACAAAGTTATAGCGGTTTTGAATTCTATAAATTCTGCTTTTTTTTTTTTTTGAATTTAATGTTTTTTCAAAAGACCAACTCCAAAACAATTTTTTTGTCCCTCTATAATAATAACGGCACAAAAGTCCACTTGGAAAGTGAATAATCAGCCTGACAAACTTTTTAACCCGATTGATTATTTGGAGAAAATTACACGTATATACGTGCATACGTATTCAAAGCCAAGAGTGCAGCGAATAATTGAGCAGAAATTATTTTACGTCTGATATAAAAGTATGTAAACTCTGTTTTAACTTTGTTGTAACTGCAGTTTTTGAGTCACTGTTCTTTCGGTACCTATGCCGGTACGTAATTCCATTCTGTACATTTTTCATTAAAAAATTGTACCTGTTTATTAAATCTTTATTGAACGACGATGTAGATATTTATGTACACTCAACGAATTTAAAACTTTCGCTCCTAATATAGACAACCGAGGTTACACCACGTTGTAAGTTGACATCGCCATATCAACTCACTCGTCACCTTTCTTCGGGGCAGCCCTCAAGATAAGCGTTGCCAACTAAAATCGTGGTGTAACTTCGGTTGCCTATTTTAAGTGCGACAGTTTCAAATTCGTTAACTGTACATACCTACATGCCTATCAGAAATAAATACACAATTTACCGTGATAACGGAGCTAAAGATTTTTAGTAAATTACCCGCAAGTTTTGCAAACTTTTTAGACTTTTGTTTAAAAAAAGAGATGAATCAAAAAACTTAATGTATTAGTATGTATTAGTACATGGATATAATAATCAATTTATTAGCCTTGATAAATATACATTAACCTACAGGGAAACATAAAGATTTTCAAATATAAAATTACAATTAAATTATTTTTACTTATTATAAAAGGATAAAAAATATGATAAAATTATAACTTTTTTTTTTTCTTAATTTAATGTAAAGTATTCAAAGTAAATGGGGGAGTATCATTATAATTAAAAGCCTCACTCCATTTTTGTTCGATAAGAGTGCATTCATAGGTGACTATTGTTGTAAAATTCTCTAATTCAGTGACGGTAGTCACTTATGCCTGAGTGTAACCTGTATGGGGTTGCATGGCCATTGCTGTGAAAAAAATAAATGTTAATTAAATCATTGCTGATTTTATTGTCACATATTTCTGATTTTTCAGAATTTTTTCAAATTTTTAGAAAAGTTTTTTAGGAGAAAAATGAAGAAAATAACATGAAAAATGAAGAAAATAACAAAGATATTTTTTGGCCATAAAACCGGTAGAAATGGATGCAATCGTCTTTTGTTATAATACAAAATATGAAAAATTGGGGATTCGAAATTCATTGGGGGGTAGAATCCCCATATCTATTCTGCTAGACGCTTTATCCTAATCTCTTATACTAATCATTTAAATTATGCAATTCACCCGTACTTTGATTATGTCCGTTGTTTCCTTGATAGCCAGAAGGATCGTGTACGATGATGGTTGTTGCTGAAACATTATCGCAGTTTAAGCATGTGAGAAAAATGATTTTAGGAATCCAATAGCGAGCGTGTAATTAAATTTAACCAAATTCTTGTTAATTGATTGAAATTATCATTTAGTGATAATATTTGTAATCTTGAATTTATATAGTTGCAGTAATTCAACTTACGGTTACGATGACAAAAGTGGTAACACGGGCAACAGGCACAGCAAAAACAGCAACCCCCGACGAATAGTGCAAAAACAAATATCGCACCGAATATTCTGTAAAATAGATATTTTTCATTTTTTTTTTTAATAATATTACGATGTCTATTATAGTGATTGAAATACATTTTTATCCATTTGATCATCTTACAATCCAAAGAATTCTCCTGCTTCACAGCATTCAAAGAAGATTCCATTTGGTCTTGGACAACAATAACTTGCGGTGCTTGAACCAAATATAGGGTTTGGGCAAGAGTTCAATAGTTCGCTCGCTAGTTTGCCAATAAAGCCAGGACTACCTCCAAAAGAACAATCCATACCTGTATTAAAAAATTCAGATTATTAGATTGAGGATTTTGCAATATTTTAGTGCACCAAATTATTTATTTCGAGTTCTTTTTTTCAATCATATAACGGATCTGTAAGTTATATTGGTACTGATTAAAAGAAAATAAAAAAATTTTCATCTCTAACAAAAAATCTGTCTATTCTTTCGTTTGTGCCAGAATTTTTATTCTCTGCGAGTCTTGCACTCCGCTGATTCACCGGATGTACATCATGAAATCATATCATTTAGATAAGGAACTTTCGTCATTTGAATGCCCATGAAATTATGTTAAACAATGATTACGTTGAAACTGATAGCTGATTTACATGAACGTCAAAAGTGAATGTATTTTTTATTATATTTAGAATTTCATACAATCTGAAGATAAAAACTCGATCGCCAGAATGATGATGAGGATATTTTTTACACAGCGTCAAATAACAAAGAATTAATGAATTTCATCATGCAGTTATAATGTTTTGGTGAAATTTTACGCGGTGAGAATAATTGTTAATCAGAGTTTTCATCACTGATTTAATAATTTTGTTAAATAAATTTCAAAAACATACGAAGATAAGTTTTTATTAATAAAACTGCATTTTTACTCAAGCAAATCATGTCAACCAGGATATCGCAATGTGCGGTCACTTTGAAATAAAATCTCGAAGCGCCCATCCAGGGTGACAAGAACTCTGCTGAAATGAAATTTTTTGACTTTTCCCAGACAAAAATTCGATGTTCCCTGACGTCTTCGGACAGAATCGAAATTAAGCTGAGCAAAGTCATGGTGGCTTTGCAGGGGAGGGATTAGTGGGATCTATTATCCTGTATTTACGCGATTATTTTCAAAGCTTCACCAAATGTGCGTTCACTGCCCAGTTTCGAAAGTAGCTCATTTAAAGAAAAAAAATACAAAAATAGAACAGGCATTTTCTCTGTGATTCGAAGTAATTCCTTGACTATTCCAGACTGATAAAATTCGCTAACTATTCCCGGTTTACTCAGTTTCTAGCCACCCGCAGATCGAGAATATCAATAATTCAAAATTCGTTTGAATTTTGGGACAGAATTATAGTAAAAATTGGAATAATAACTCAACTACAATATCAGATTAGACAAATCAATCTCAATCGATTTCTGTTGTTCCGGAAGATCAGTTTTTTGGAATTTTATCTAGCAAATTTATGGTCTTCAATTGTTTACCCTGACATATAAGCTATTTGGTTAATTATATTATTTGTACTCACCATACGTCACACCGATGAAACAAATCGCAACAAAAAGCGATATCGTTGTAATGCGACCCATTTTGTTAGTCGAATAAGTGAACAAAATTAAATCAATATAATGTATTTGAAAATTTTGTGATAATTATACGCTCTTATTATATATCTGGACCTCGTCTGCACAACGAATGGTGTATGTGGCGGAAGCTCAGCGAACAAGTAGGTATCAAAAGATACAGTACGCGTGTATATTTTTTGATAAAGCCCATTCGGTCCAGGAAAATCATTTAAAAATACTTATTTATGTTTGTCATCCACCACCAGTCGTTTATTTGAACAAACGTTAGGTTTGCTCGAAATAAAAATTTTTCGAGAATATTTAAACTGCGATCTAAAGAACCAAAAAAAAAAAACAAAACCAAAATCCTTGTATTTTATCCTGTAACAGAACTGTCTGGGTTTCAACTAAATCATCGTTAAAATAAATGTATTAGTATTTATTGAATCAACTATAGGACAATATTCAAGATCTTAATAGATAATAATTAAAAATAATTAATTGTAATATAAACAATCGTATATTAGCATCAAATTATTATACAATAGGTATATGAAATAACTAAATTATAATCTCACAAGAAAGCTACCAAATCAACATAGGTAGGAACAATTAAGCTAACAGGTAAAACTAAAAGTAGATAGAATTACTACGGTTGCCAAATGGCACCTGGAATTGAAGTAAAACGGTAAACGAGACATTCACAATAACGAAACAATATCCATCTATTAATGGACTAACTACAATTTTTTTTTTTTCATTTTTTTGTTTTGTTTTTGTATATATATATTTTTTTTTTATTGAACATGAAAGCTGATAATTAATATTATAGTAATAATTTTATGACCAGCAATCTGATAATCATTGAGGTGATAGTGTACAGTACGTTATAAGACAGAGTAATTTTTTTTTGTTGTTTTTATATTTAAATTGTATTTTTAGTTAACAGTATAAATAGTAATTATAATAGAATATATGTTAGCTTTGTGATCACTGTAGATGATATCACAAATTGAATTAAAAAAATAATTATTACAAAATAAAAAGTTATGGTATCATCCTTAATTATAATACACCTCTAATTCTTTCCTTGAATAATCGACGACTGATATACTTTTCTTACTGAATGTAGTTTGTGTCACGATCGGAAGGTGTTGATAGTCTAGTGTAATCTCCTTGAGCATACTGAGGAGGGGGATTCTGCGGCATTGCTGTATGAACATAACACATGGTACTCTGATAAAAACGATTTTTTCATTTTTACAATTACTATAAAAAATCTGATCGAAGATTCTTTTCTACAAAACTTGAATTATGCTAATTTGTACATTATGAAAGCTATGAAAGTGTAAGCGCAATTAATCTCCCACACTACCCTGCAGGATATATTCTACAAAGTTTCACTTAAGTCCCTTTTTAAGAATAATTCATGCTTGAAGAATGCCTGCAGTCATTGCAACCCTAGTCTTACTTCTCATGAAATAACTGGTGAGCATCCATCGTAAAAATTTCATCAACGTATGATAAAAGTTTGAAATAAAAAAGCTGTTTAATCTTAGCTTTGATCAAAATTGTTTGATTAATTTGATACGTTACCGCCAAAGTTGATTTGTCCATTGTTACCAGCTGGAGGATAGCCGCCCACGGATGGCTGGACTATAGTAACGTTTGTCGCTGAAACATCGATACGCATTCAAAGTAAAAAAAAAAAGAAGAAAACAATTAGTGATAAAATAGTTCAATGCTTTTACTCATATAGGACAGCTGAAAGTATCTCAAGTTATGGATTTTGATTTCTCAAAATGAAATGTGTTGAAGTTATGCATAGAAATTTTTTTTACTGTTCTCTTACAGCTATTAGGGTGACACCAGTGGTAACATGGACAACAGGCGCAACAACAACAGCAACAACAGATCAGACCCATTGGAATAATTGCGAGTAAACAAATACCTACTATCGCGCCTACACTGAGTCTGTAACAGAAATTGGTTGAAATTTATTAAAATTATTTCGAATCATGTTATTCATCTGAAATACTGTAATTAGTAATCATAGATTTACTCTGTAACTGTGGGGTCGTCCCAGTGGCTTATATATTCTCGTTTATAGCGAAGTGCGAGTGGCTTAGGTCCATCAGTGTTCTCTTCTTGGCGTGAAAATTCTTCCTCATTACAGCAGCGAAATGATCCGTTGATTTCACAGCAGTATTTTTTTGTCGAATCTAACAATCCTGGACAAGTTATTGGGAACCTGTAGCCGGGTCCAGAGGTACATTCAGTGCCTATATCAAACGATTCAAGTCCTTGATTTTAAACGAACAGGGTAACTTGAAATAGCGAGAAAAAAAATGGTGGGGATGTTAAATAATAATAATAATAATAACAATGAGATGTTATTTTCATTTCAATTGATTTTGCTGTAGCTTTCGATATACTTGTGGATAGTACACATTACAAATATAGAGGACAATGGTACATTATATCTACCCTAAAATCAGACCATACGAAAAATCTTTAAGAAGAAAAAAAATTTCAGAGTTCAAAGAATTTCTAAATGTTTATACATTGCCTGCTCTCAAGTCATATGCAACTCGAGATGCCTACCGTGCCTGCAGAGCAAAGCATATCCTATATACAAACAAACTCATACTAACGATAATCAGGACCTCGATAAGACTAGGCTGACGAAGAATTAGCCAAGAGCTCCGTTGGCTGGTTGGTCTGGCTTAGACCTTTGAATTCGTTTGTTATATAATTGATTACCGTCGTTTTTTTTTTTTATAAATCATAAATATTATCTATTTATATCGAAGTGTCCTGAATTTACAATTTTTCGTAATAAAATTGAAAAAATATAGTTCGCCGAAACTCCCAGCTACATTAATTCGGAACGAAATTTCTAAATTGAAACAATGAAATGTGTAAATAGCTAAGCTCAAACCAGCATTCCGAATTTCATTGGTGATCGGTTATAATAACACCGAACTAAGTATGTATAAGTCATGCTTATAATAACATGCGGTGGTGCGAGTTATAATAACAGTCGAATGAAAGGCGTTTTTGTTTGGATACTTGTATCGGGTAAGTGCGGAGAAAAATTATAAAAGTTAATTATCAATATTTTACATCATTATATTGAATACTATAATACATAGTAGGAAAAGTTTTGAATTGCTATTTGCGCTTGTGTTATTTTATTGTTAACCAAACGCCCTTAGTTTGTCTTACAATCAAAACATAGAGATAAACTTCCTAAAGCGTTACCCCCAACGATTTGTGTCAAATTTGTGGGTATCGTATCGGTGGGAAGTAACGCTTTCGGAAGTAAGGCTAACACAGTAACAATTATGATTGCAATTATAATATTATTTATTACTATGCACAGTGTCTAAATACAAGGGAATAAGAAAACACAAAACAGTTCAATGTATAATAGCTACTATTACCGTGAAAAATAGGAAATGATGATGATGAGATTGAATTTCAAGAATAAAATTCTATACAATTAGTATAAAACGCACTGTAGAGCTCGGCATAAGATAATCAGAAAAATCGGTAATCTACAGCGGCTATAAAATACGGCAAATTGAACTTAAATTTTGAAATAAGTAGGTACACATCAGTACCTACATACGTGAAAAAAATTAAATATGTCAATTTTTATAATTACATTATTAGTTTTAATAAAAGAATAATTAATCAGGGTGGATATACACGAGCTACATGATTTTAGTTTATTAATTATTATTACTCACCGTAAGCCACGCTGACGAAACAAATTCCTGCAGCTAAGAGTGAATATAATGTGATTCGAGACATTTTATTAAATGTTAATAATCAGGGATAATTAAAGATGTATCACGATTCGGTAACCACACTGACTTTGTATCTAGTCCACGTTCACCTAACGAATGGTCTCGCTCATTCGTCATTCACCACCTAGTCGGGGTTAAAGCCAATCACAAGAGCTGTATAAGACACGTGGTTTAGTCTACGGGGCCGAAATCTTTTTGAAAACATTGCGGGTCAGTACGTAGAACTATTATACAAAGTATATACGTGACACAGCTGCACAGGGTTTGACTATACGTATTTATACTAGTTATAGGTATATTATGCTCACATTTTGGGAACCTTATTTCCAAAGCTATGTTTTAATTCTTTTTTTGGCGTAAAATGAATACAATGATAATCATAAGAGACTCAATAGAATCTCTAATCTAATTTACAGACTCTCTATAATCTCTGCATTCTTTATTATCAGAAATTTGAAAAAAAATCAAAAATCCAAAACGTGCAGACTCCTATATTACAACTCTTTTTATCTTTTAATATTTACTCCTACATATTGATTCGTTTTTACACAATTTTTTACTTTCCATAACTCCTTTAAATCATTTCGTAAGAAAAGTATTTTAGTTTTGGATACTTTTAATAAGTCTCACCCTGTATATTATAATATTTGCTAGACCAGTATAAAAATATCATTGTGTCGCTTACAGAAAGTATATAGGTATGATTTATAATAAATCGTTCTAAATAAATAACTATACGCTACGGTACTCTATATTTTATTTCTAATGAATGTCGTAATTTTATTGTAAAACCGTTTCTCTTTGGGCTACAGGTACTCTTATTGTTGAAACCCGATTGTTGATGGATGTTGGGTATCACATGCTTGGGCATACGAAGGAGGAGCTGTTGTCTCTGGCATGGGCATGTGATCGACACCTGTAAAAATGGTCATTGACTGTATTATTTAGCCTACCATATATTATATAATCAATGTAGGTATATAAAAATAAACGAAATTAATTAATAAAATGAATATTTGTGAACAAGTTTTGCATTCGTATATAATTATCAATATATTCAAATTATACACCTACCTGTAGCAGGTTGATTCGGCATCATATTAACGCAGTAGTTATTTTGGGGGCTGATTCCTTGGTAGGGAACAGGTTGAATTATGGTACCCGCTAAAAAAAATTATATACGATCATGTAATTAAATTTCCAATTTTTTTGGTATTTCTTTGATATTTTTTTTATTTTTTATTTAAGGATTCATAAATAGTTTGTACTGATTCCTTACCGTTTCTGTTGCGCGCGTGATACAATGGGCAACCGGCGCAGCAACAGCAACAACACATAATGAACGGAACAAGAATCAGGGTAATAATCCCTAATATAGGAAGTGTACCCAGTTTCAAATGCCAATTTCTGTATTCAGCTCGGTAACTGTATGTACTCAGTGTGTTTACGCTTTCGATGGTGTCGCAGCACTCGCTCGATCTAACGGAAAATCTATAACCTGTGTTAAACAATCAAAGTTCATACTCTGTAGTTTAAATCACACAGACTAACATCCTATACCATTTGTTTAAGATAAAGATTACGAAGATTATTGAATAATAATGATAATAATAATAATAATCGTTCGAAAATTTATTCAGGTTTCTAAATTTTCCTCAAACTTTTCAATTTTTTTTGTTTGATTTGTTTGAAAACTTCCTCGTTATATGAGACTTAAAAATGTTGACGTTATCGTGAGCTATTTTCAGTTAATAAACGTTTAAAATACTAGTTTGAATCACTTGGCCAAGCCTGGAATTACATGAAACAGGATGCAGGGTACTGCAAGAATGTGATTAGATTTTTCAGATAAATGTTCTTGTCACTTTATGCGTAGAAGTTTGGGAAATAATTAAATTGCTTGATATGAAATTAATTATTACTAATATTATTTTATTAATAATACTTATTATTAGTTGGTTAGTTTTTTACATTTGACGATCAGCCCTCCCTAAATATAAACTGAATTAAAATTTTTTTAGAGGTCACTGAGAAATTTAAAAAATTTTTCATAATTTGCCAAGATATGTTTTACTGCTCGAGAAATCGTTTTCTGATATTCTTCGAGCTTTTTAAGCCCAACCGTTTCGGAGATTTACTTGTTTTTTTTTTTTATGTCACAGAAGTAAAGTTCAGAAGTTTTTTTCTTATGCAATTAAAGCTGTTATTTTATCAACATGTAGGATAGGTCGATTTTAGCCAAAAATTAGTAAAACAACTCCAATAATTCAAGCGATAAGGATAAACGGATGGAGTCTGAATTTATCCATTAATATTTACGCGAACATATAATAATTATGGACTAATTATTTTTATTTTACTTACCATACGCCACACTGATGAAGCAAATCGCAACAAAAATTGATAGTCCAATAGATCCCATTTTTGTATTTAAATAAAAAATAAAATTTAATGACAATTCGAAGTACAAACTAATATCTCACTTCTATGTTAATTATAAGTATGTATAGATACGATTATCACGTATAACCGCTAACCGTTGTTTCTCGTCCGCGATCGGCCAACGAATAAAAAGCCGAATGAACAATTGCCTCAGAACTAAAGGTCTTTCGAAGCATTGAAATGAGGATATCAAATACGTATTTCTCTGTTTTGTGATGAATAATCATTGCATGGGCGTAAAATTGCTAATTATAAAAAATGTAATATTTTTTTTCGCGGATATTTAACAACAGATTCCCCGTCCATGCGGTGATAATTTTCAATATCTTCAAAGCTTTAATTATCTATGTTTGTGTAAGAAACGAGACAGGATTAACGTAGGCTGTCGTTGGGTTGATAATTATAATGAGAAGATGATTGAATTGATGAAGAAATTTATATTCTTATTACTAAGAGATAGGAATCTTTGTTGGCCCTGTTTTAAAACTGCAATTTTATAAAACAATTCTAAATTCACGTATAACTTTTCTTATATACGAGGGTGGTCTGAAAAGTTTCCAACCTTAACATCATAAGAGCAGTATGTTTAAGAGGTCGGAAACTTTTCAGACCACCCATGTACGTATTTTTTAATTTTTAATTTTTAATTATTATTATTTTCATTGAAAACAGGATATTTCAAAACAGATAACGGACGCTGATGTGAGAATGTGTGATATCGCGTCTAAAATAAAAACAGAACTAAGAACATTGGTCCGCGTATTTATCTGACATATTTCCTTCAATATGCGAGTCTACAATCGTGAAAATTCATTCTACGGTTATTTTACATGTGAAATAAATAGAAATACATTAGGCACTAACCCGTTCAACTGAATGTATTTTGTACAGTACTTAGAATTCCGTATTTTTTATAGCAATACGCTGCAAGTAATCATTTGTATTTCTTAATTTTCGATAATTATCAACGGAAGGATTGAGAAAATTTTCGGGAATATCTGTCTGTGAATTTTTGAACGAATTTATACCAGCCAGACCACTTCGTGGTACGGTTGTCCACGAAATGGCAATTCGCATTTCTTATTACATCATGCTTATAATTAATACAACAATAACGTTATGGCCGGAACCACTGCAGCGACTATTTTTCAATGATGAATTGTTGAAAAATGTGCATTAATTTGTCAATTACCAAACTACGAGATCTTTAGAGTAAAAGTACCTACCATCTGAAAACTGGAAAAGGTAGGTAATATAAATTTCCATGAAAAATTACGGTCGAAAAAATTATTTATAACTGACTGTTAGTATTGAAAGAATCAGATTTTAGTAGCAGCTGTTTGGAAGCAACGTACAACTACCACGTATAACGTTGATCAATTCAGAGCTTTCTATTGCAGGTATCTTACCGGCTGCCAACAGCCAACAATGAAAACTTTCTTTCTAATTTCAGAAAATTTTTATCTTTGGTCTATTCAGTGTGATGTGATTAAATCTGTGCTTTGAAATTATTTAAAAAATAAAATTATAGAATTATGATAGATTTGAAGACGATTGATGTATTAGCATTACGTGTCGTTGAGAATAATAAACTCTTGACAAACATATTTACATACATAAACAAAATTTTCATTGCAAATAGCAAATGGGAGTTAGAAGAAAAATTATATACTAAAAGAAAAAAATGTAAAAATAAGATCACGGTTGATGGTTCGTGCGTACCTACGTAGCCTCAATTGGTACATGCGATAAACACGGAGTAAAATCGTATCTGAAATCCGTCGTGGAAACCCCTTAAAACTCGAGCTTGCGCGTAAGTTTGAAAGGCGCGTCTGAAGCTCGGCTCGTCCGAACTGGTGTATTCGTCTGTGAGCTTCCGAAGGGTATATCACGCGCGTACCCCGTCAGTTATCCAGTTTATCGCCGCAAGCTCCAGGAGCCTTTGCCCTTTAATATGAACCCGGGGCGTGCCCGAAAGCGTTAAAATGTGAAGAAAAAAAAATAATAATAAAAGAATAAAAAAATCCTCGATCACCATAATAAAAGGAAAGATTTTTTTGTTCTACTGTGTGTGTCGTGCGTGATCGAGTGACCTGTAAATCTGAGGTATTTACACCGAGTGAATTTCAGGGGGTTAGTAAGAAAAATCCCATGGCTTGAGGGGGCATCTATAGACTGCAGCTTTCGTTTAGTGATAACAACGAGAAAGCCATACTCAATTCAGGTAATTATACATATAAATATACATTAAATTTAGCTGTTCAATCAATATAGACACCGGTAGCCTCCCACTGATACGTTGCGTCGCAAAATCTGCTGTACCTTAATTTCGTCAGTTTAATGTCTGTCTCATCTATAACAATGCATAAAATGCTAATCAATTCATCATACATTTAAGAATCGTGTCTCACATGTAGACATGCATTGAATAAAAAGATGCAAAATAAAAAAATAAGGTTAGTTTTTGCCATCGAAGCAACGTCGGAGATATTATCCTCAATAATCAGGAATTATCAACACTTTTATGCGGTGATTTATTTCATAGAACAAATATGTGGTTAATTGAAATATGAATTGCTTGATAACTGTAATAAAAATTGGTTAATATTTACGAGATTGGATTGTTTACCGACACGGAATTCGCCACTTTTCTTATACGAATTATAGCAGCTATGATTTGGATGCCGACGGAAACGTGCAGTTGTTTAATACCTACCTGGGTTAGCAAAGCCCCGGCGTGTTTGCATTGCTGAAGGATCGTTAAGATTTAGAAATAGGAATTAGGTGTTTGGATAAATTTAATATTTAGCTTTTGTGGTTTTAAATATGAATTATTTCGTATATACTTACCTACCAAGATAATACGTGATCGATAACTATACTCTTCCGTAGACTCCATGTACATTCTATATGAAACTGTTTACAAAATAATTGACAATGCATTTCCATAGCTTTAAATCACATTTACATAAATAATATTGAATATGAACCACGTATTTAATATACCCATTCAACTCAAGTTGGAGAATTATAATATGTGTATATAAGTACACAGAGACGTCTGTAAACATCGCATATTAAATACCTGGCAAAGCTTACCATAGAATATCTCTTGATTGTGCCAACTATAATAGGAGTTATTATTATTAAGCTTTGATTAAAGATAGTTGTTTTATTTCTGAATTTATTTTGTAAATATTTGTTTTTGTAAATTTTTTTTTTTTTAAGGAAAATCATTACACGTATATAATACATACTGCGATACATGCATACATTTATACCAATACGCATTACAATATATAGGAATTTGAGGGTGGGTTAAAGCGCGTTCTATCGCATCTCTGCATAATATCATGGATTTTGGCAAAACGCCAATACTGCATGAAAAAACCAAAAAAAAAAAGGAAATAAATAAAAAATAAGTCGCAGATACGAAAGTTCGAGGGTTAAATTTACCGTGACGTCATATATTGGAACTATCTAAGTGTATTCTTATGTTGTTTCAATTTGCCAGATTTAAATATATACTTTAAACAACGAGAAATTATGACTTACGTTAGGCAGGGTCTATACAATTTTTTTTGTTTTTTATATTTTAGATTACAGTTTTAAACCCCGTGGAATTTATATCTCTGTGGGATTTTTAGAAGTACTTACGTCAATTTTCGTTATCAGATTTATCAAGTGCTTGTATAGAATCTCCAACAAAAGTTAAACAAAATCAAAAAATCAGCCCCTTTCAATTAATTCCAGAATTTCATCATACACTTTTCACCCGCATTACCCAACCACTGCAACAGCTGAAGAATAATGACCATTGGTTTAGGAAGTATAAACAAAAAACAAAGAAAATAAGAAGAAAAAATAAAATCAAAATGTTGTACATTCAATATAATCAATGAACTGACTCTTGCCAGGGGATAATTTACGGCTGATTAAATTGATCAAGAATTTTACTGGTCGGCTGATCAGAACTGGGCCATATGAATCAGTTTAAGATTTACTTTGATCTCGTAAACCAAGGCTATACCTTGTCCAGATACACCCGAGGCGTTTAAGATCAGACACCTGAATACGTTCTTCTTCTTCTCTCTCTTTCTTTCTCTTTTTTTTTTTTACAGCCTTTGAAGCTGAGGAATATGATCTCTCCTACACTAACATCAAAACTCTATCAATCTCTGGGGCTGGAATATATACTACTGGAAAAAAAATTAATGACTTTAAACTGCTGTGTATTTTTCTCATTCATTTACTCATTAACTTATTCATGATTTTGATTTGTTTTTTTCTCCTCTTTTATACAAAATTATCCGATTTTTTTTTCTTCAGAAATTTTGGGTCTAGGAATTACAGGATACAGATTAGTTTTTTTTTCGTTTTTAATTATCTCAAATCAAAGTCTGCATCAATACAACGTCATTTTTCTATCTCAAATTTTAACTCGGTTTATACGTAATATCAAAAAAAAAAAAATTTCCTATAAAGAAATTATCCAAATTTTCATTTTCTAATCTTCTTCGGACTATACTCACGATAAGTCGGAGTATAATGTGGAAATTTGAGTAATAGATTGTTCATCTCTTTTCTATCGCAGTTTAATACATCTAAGTCGTATAGTATAGTAAAAGGTATAAACGTATAGAGGTTATAATATGTAGCCTAGAACGTGAAATATTTATTTGTTTAACAAGCGCTGGTATTTCTCATCACGCAGCCTATATAACTTTGAGTAAGGAGCTATCGTAGGCATCTGTTACCTTAAGAGTAAACTTAAAGTATAATAAACATACGAATTGGTAAAGTTTATACCGAAAGTTGAACGAGTGTGGGTATTGAAGTAATTTTGAATTTTTTATTTCCTGGTTACGATCATATATTTCATATGTTCAGTCTTATCGTTGTGGAATTTAATTATTCCGTACCGCCTTTTGCAATCGCATACGTTTATTGTTTATTATACGTGGTATGAAATTGTTGTAATCTAGATATAGGGAAGCTGATCACGCCTACCGTGATTAAAAACGATATTTTACGTACGTTTCTAACCTAGTTTCTAAAATGAATAATCCACGTTAACGGTGAGAACCAATCGTCGCGAAATTTTATCGACCAATTTATGTAACGGATCTAGTTATGAACGTACACGGGTCAAACTTCGTATTTTTGAACGTGACACGCGCTAATTTACGTCATCCTGATACGTTATTTCAAAGTATAACGATCGTTCGTTTTCACGTTTTTTTTGTATAAACCATGATTTTCTCTTCTCTTTAATCTTATCTTTTTTCTTTTATAGTTAGCACAGTTCGGAGTAGTTTTTGAACAAACCTACTCTGTTTTCCAGCTCCACTTTTCTTCTTCTTCTTCTTATCCATTTTTTCCTAACCCTAAAGGCTGAGCCTTCGATACTGAAACAAATCGGAGCTTTAACTCACCATTAAGTTTCTAAGTCAAACTTGAAACAAAGAAAACATTTAGCGGTAATTTTGCAACAGTAATTAATTTCTGTCATATTTAATACCCGCTATAATCTGATGTCTGTAAAGGAATGATCGAGAAAAATTTACCTGCTAACGAACGACGATTGTTACCTATTTGTTCGAGTCGTTATATAATCGGATAAAATTGCGTACATACATATATTCATATACAGAAAAATTCCCTCGGGTTTTTTGTTTCACCGCTGAACAAGGTTTGGATCACATCATAACTATCCCAAGAAGAATGTTTACGAGGTCAGGTACACGAGCTTAGTAAAAAAAAAAAAAAAAAAATTAACAAAAAAGATAAGAAAAACCCGAAACAAAAAAGAGGCAAAAATTATCTCGAGGAAAAACAACACGTGCGATCTCACCCCGATCAGATTGTATATTGAAAATTAATTGTAAGAGGTTACTTTGTGCGATATTTGTTTAACAGAAAATGTATTACGTATACAGGAGAGATTAACTTGAAAGGTTCAGAATTAATTGAAATAATAATTTTATATGATTGATCTGTGAGCATCGATAACCGATTTAAAACAACGAGATATAAATTGAACCTGTTGCTTTAGTATAATTTTAGAATAAACTACGTATACATATACCTACAGATATAACTATACCTAGTTTGCAGAATCTTTATAGAACTTTTTTTACTTTTCATCACCTACGGTGGTATAAGAAGATCATTGGTTTTGGTCGAAAAGTGACTTTTGATAATTTCAACGAATCTTCACGTTTTCGACCCTCTGGAATCCGAAAAACAGGTTTTTAGAAAGATTTCGGTCTATCTGTCGGCCTGTTCGACAAACTCGCGCGGTGATCTCGGAAACGACTCGATGAAAAAATCTGAAATTCACAGGACTTTACGACCAAATGATAGGCATGAAAAATTTCCATGTCTCGTTTAATTTGAACTTGCGGTTCTACCGGAAATCAATCGATTTTCACAGTTTTACTGACAAACCTGTACTTTTTTCTCTATATTACCCTTCTAATGAAAGAATATATTCTTCCAAGTTGAGAATTTCATATATATAGAGCATTCGTTGCCAATGACACTAAAAAAATTGTAAATATACCCAGATCGAATTAGAATGAATGCACTGTATAAAATTGTTGTTTGTCAATATATAGGGCGATCCTTGCCAATGACAATAAGAAATTGTAAGTGTACCCAGATCGAATTGGGATTAAACGCACTGTATGAAATTGTTGTTTGTCAATATATGGGACATTTTTTTATGTGAAACTTTCAATTTTGATCTTTTTTTTTTCAGTTTTTCATTACTTTTTTATACTTTTTCTTCCCCTGACAAACCCATCCTATTGTTTCTTTTTGATGAAAAGTACTCCGAAAAATTGTTCTTCCGGCTTGTTGTATTTATATTTCTCGTTAGTTCAAAAACGTGGAAAAATAATAAAAACTGAAGACGTGTATTATTATGTTGTGTAGATGAAAACTGTTCATTTATGGTAATACGAAAACGACAAATTTTTACAAAAATATATATATATATAGAAATAAAAAATACATATTATGTACATCACGAAAATTCACAACGTCTAGAAACACGTATGTATGTATATACATACATACGTACCCCGTATCTGTAGTATAATTTTTGGCTATAACAGAGGTGATCACGTTAACGAAAGTTGTCACATTTCCAATTTGGCAAACTAATGAATATTGAACGGTTCATTAATAAATAATTAATTGATGTAGATGATATTCAAGAATGTATATACATGTACCTGTATAGCTGTATGTATATATAAGGTTTTATCAAAGGTGGAATACATCTACGAAAGACGCTACATTATACTATACGTTTAATCACGTTATTTATACATATATGCATTACTCGTATGTTCATACGTGTTACGATATATAGACTGTGAATATTTATCTTAGTAAATATATATCAGCAATTTTTTAGAATATTTGCACTATATAAATTTCCAGAAAAAAAATCCGATTCTATATATTTTAAGGTTAATTTTTTATTGAAATATTCGAAACTTGTCGAAAGCCTATCTACTCTGTAGGTATATTATACTTACCAAATTGTCATATACATAGTTCAAAATAATCCACAACTTAAATTCAACTATCAAAAATCACTGAGCATATATAATATATCACCTATTGTGATTTATTTTAATTAAAACAAAGATTCTCGGCCTAATCCACGTGTCTATTAAATGAAATTCTCGTCCTTGTCCCAGGATCAGCGTGAAGGATGCTATATAAGCTCGTAGCTAGCGATCGTTAAAACACTTAGTAATTTGTCATTTGACTTTCCTCCCTATTTTCTTTTTTTTTTTTTTGTGATCACTTTCCTGTAGCGTTGATCAATTTTTCTTTTACGATCCACAGCCGAAGGTTTAAGGATTTATCAATATATCACGTTACTTAAATATAATTTCGCGTGTAAGTATTGATATAAAACAAAATAATGCGTGAATTTAATGCAGAAGTTTTTTAGTTTTTTTTGCTAGTCATTTTATAAATTGACTCATGAAATTACAAACGAACAAAGAGAACCCGAGAAGAGTTTCGAGTGAAACGAGGCATGGATATTTTTTGGATAAATTTAGAGGCAAGGTAGAAAGACCAAAACGCGGTTTGAAACCCAGCCAAAAATGTACAATTTAAATATGTATGATTTCCACACATGGTAGCCAAATTATAATTTATTATTTATAAAGACAAACAGGCGTCAATTTCCCCTTCATGACCACTGTGTGAGTGAGACAATTAGGCAGTCTTAGAGTAGGTAGTACATACCTAGATATAGTTTGAAATGAAAAATTTACAGAAATGGAATAGACATTGAAGTAAAAAATAAAAAAAATTAAGAAATAATAATAATAATAAAAATACGTATTGTATCCTCGCTTACACTTCATTTTCTTACTTATTTTTTATCTTAAGATGGAAAATATTCATGCGGTTACATTATATCATGGAAATTCAATTCCGTTAGAAGCGAGCATAGTACATTTCCGGAATAAAGAAGAGGAAATAATATAACACTATTTGGAGATGTGGAACAAAAGGAAAATTTATAGGTTTCATAAACGTACGAGAAACGAAGAGTTAATTTACCAGAATTCAAGTGACTCGAGTTAGTTCACATGAAAAATGTCTACTTTGACGTATGTCATATTCGTTTGTGATTCAAAAAAAAAGGAATAAATCAAGACCGAAAAATATTCTGTATCATTTTATAAATTCTGAAAGATTGAATTTACTGAATTTAAAAAAAGGATTCTTTATTTCGTTGTTTAATTTCAATTAAACTCTATCGTTGTTCTTTAATTTTTCATTCTACATTTTGAAGTATATATAAGTATTCCTTATTTCAAATTTTATCTTCTTATCATAAATTTTCGTTAATAAATAAATAAACGAGACACGAGTGGTAGATATCTAGAGTTAAATACATACATACCTAAATACTTGAATAAAGTGATTTTTCCACCCACGTTAAGGTATGTTTTCTTATATAAAAAACTGCAGGGTACTTGATTTTTCTTGTACAAACGTCAAACAGCTGTCTTAAAAAAAAAGAAAAAGAAAAAGAAAAAAGAAAATGAAAAATGAGGGTAGGTATGTATGTACATACATATTCGAGTTGGTACGTAGGATTAAATTAGTTTTTCATTACAGGAAACCAGCTCCAACTCCTCTTACTTTTCTCGAGTACTTTTCCTCCTCGAAATCTGTACCTACCCTCGACCCGTATAACTTTTAAACCATTTCCTTCAGTCGACCAATCACTGAACCGAACTGTAACGTTTAACGGACTAAACTCTTGTCGAATACCATTTGATACGAGCGAATGACACATCCATAGTGCTTGAAAGGTAGCGAGTAAATATCCCGAATTTATTTGGTCCTGGCGATAGCAAACTGGATTTTTGCCAGATAATTTTTGGGATGGTTATTCGAGAGTGAACATTTTGCAGCCTCTCTCTCTCTCTCAGTCAGAAAGATGAACATATAATGTTTGCTTTTAATTTTCCAACGGCAATTAGATATCGTATTTTGACTGTAAGATTTTTTTGTCTTACTTTTTTTCTAATCTAATGTAAATGATATTCGGAAAAACATAGAAAAGCACTGTTGATATTGGTTTTTCTTTTTTCGATATTTTTTTTATTTTTTTGTAAAATACCTCTTCGTTTATAACTGTATAGAGAAAATCGAGTAAGTTTCAACGAAGAATCAGTCAGTTGGATAATTTATTTGTTTATAGATTCTAGAGACGTGAATTTTGGCTGTATGCCTAAAATCCCAAAACAAATTAGCGCCTTGTTGTTGTTCAATACTAAACAATACACCATCTTGTACATACATACATACCATGCGCAAGTATTATAACGATCGTAGGGTGTTTCGTATTCGTAAATAAATCACAAGACCGTAAAATATTTGGACAGTAATACGTGAAAGTTTATAGCTATCGTATCTACCAATCGATTATAAAAATTTGAAATAAACTTTTCTTCCATATATTCTTCACTCTCAACTATTGCCAGTCAAATCAATAATAATATACACACATTTATACGAATGTAAAATTTTTACATACTTTACCGACCTATATAAATTTTTGTTTATTTGTTTTGGTAATTTTTTGGGTGTGCCATACAACCCCAATTTTCTTTAATTATTAAGGGGCCCTTATTACCTCACTTTTCCCCATACGGTCAGGGAACTGTAATTCAAATCTCGGAATCAATCATGTCTATAACCCTTTCGTCAATTCGATTATTCAAACTGACAAGTGTATTTTTGTCGTTTCGTTTTATCCTGGAATCTGCGAAAGAAGAAGTGAGAGTGTGGAATCTCGGGTATTCGACGTACGTTCCCAAAGATCCAAAAACTTTATTTCGAAGGTTTGATATTATGCGTGCGTGAGAATTTCTTCTTCAACACGTCTTGTCGTTTTACAACCACTCCGTAGTTATCGAGCCTGCGGCTAGTCTAGTTTCTCGATTTAAAAAAAAAAAGAAGAAAAAAAAGAGTGAAAAATTCAGTCGAGATTACTTCCGGCCTTTCGATCGACGAAGCAGGGGTTTCGGATCCAAACGAATTGACTTGACGTTGACGGTTTTTTTTTTTTCTTTTTTTTTTTGTTCTTTTTCTTTTCTTTTTTTTTTTTCTTTCCAGAAGTGTGAACCCTAGCTTTGAAGGTCGTAAAATTGTTGGACGGATTCACCACTGTGTAGAAATCGATAACCGTGTATATACCCTAACTGCTTAGAAATTATATATTATGCGCGAATTTGTTTGATTCACGTTTATGCCCGCGCGAGATGCTTTGAGCTCGATTCTTCAAAGAGGCAATAAAAATTTATCTTACATAAAATCTATCAAACCGTGTGGGGTATGATAAGTCTGGTAAAAAAATCATCACTTTTCATGATCTTTGTCATTCCTGAACAGTAATGATTCACCCTTCCGGTTATCGTCATACCACCATAGCAGCTTTGTTCACTATTTTACGCGTTATATATTCTTCTATATTCTCTACTCATACTCTACTGTCTTCTTACTTCTATACATATAGCAGTCGAATCTCTTCTATATATACTTTCGTGACCCTCTAGGGAAAAGAAACTACCCTCCCATGAGATCAGAATATATGAGGCGAAAAATCACCAGTTTCTTTTTTATTTTTTATTTTTTGATTTTATTTTATTTTTTTTTACGACTTTTCAGACGCTTGCCTTCGCACTATTTTCAATTGTAAAATTCAACCTTTAGCTTGAAAACTTATTACAGCTTTAATAATAGAGATTTACATTGTCTCGCCACATTTAATTATACATAAGCACGATATTCCCACGAAATTAAACGCGGTGATGTAAAAAGAGGGATGATTTTTTCGTGCTCTAGGAATGCGTGAAATACCAATAGTTGATTTAAACACAGTTGATAGATGTATCAGAGAAAGGGTTTGGGAGTAAGAATAATTAAAAAAAAAGTGTAATGAAAAAGGGGGGAGATAAAGAAAAAAACAAAAAAAAAACAAAAAAAAAAATAATTTCAACGCACAAAGCGGGGCAAGAGAGGCAAGAATACATCAGCACGACTGCCCTCTATCAAAGGAAATGTATATATTGAATTTTGATACCTGCAGGTCCGTCAAACAAAACAAAATTAAAAAAAAAAAAAAAAAAAAATGAATCATTCTGCTTTGAAAATTCAAATAAATTGGTGAAACTATACCAGACGCGTGTATCATTCGTACGATATTTAACTGCAGGTATAACGAACGAAATATATCAACGGATTAGTTGTTTTAATCAACCACTGTCTTGATAATGATTAGTGAAAATTACATCAAGTTTAATTTGAAACAGAATCTCGCTTGTGTATACATATATATAGTTAAAGACTATATACGGAAATTTCTAAAGCCCTGATTGGGATAATTATTATGAATATATTATTATACCTGTGCCTGTATACCTAATATAGGTATGTATAAAAGTCTGTTGTTGGAAGAAACAGAGAACAGCATATAATATATATTATTTCTTTTTTTTTGAAAATGTACGATTTTTTTTTTTTTTTTCGAGGAAAAGAAAGAGAGTTTTATACTTCTGGAATTAATTCATTGTTACGAAAAAAAAAAGAAAAAAAAAACAAAAAAAATTCTTTAAATTATTTATACAGACTGAAATTTAATCAGCATCGTTAGCTCCTGTCAAATTCAGTTCCTACCTGCTAACTTAAACTCATTTGGCATTCATATTAAATGTTCATTTTCCTCATTTTTTAACAAGCGTATCTCTCTGCTTTGTTTTATTTTTTATTTTATTTTCTATTTTTATTTTTTTCACTCTTTTCTTTCATATTATATACATTATACCGAGTTAATATACGTAATGATTAAATAATTACCAACTCTGAAACTTGGCGATAAATATTTACATTTAAAAATGACATAAAACTGGATTTTAGTAAGTTAGTTTTTCGTCATTGTGTTATTATACGTATAGTTGCGATAACAATTATACAGGCTGAGTTTTCTTCGGGGTCTGATCTGGGAGGAGCTTTAACGTACTGAAGCTCCTCCCATTCATACTCATTCGCTTCAGAATAATCGTATGAATAGAAGAAGGCGGAGCTTCAACACGTTGAAGCTCCTCCCATATCAGACCCCGTAAAAAACTCACCATGTATATTATTTGATACCAAGTGTGTCAAGTCATCGTACATACAATAGCATGAATGATAATTCATTATCGGAACTAACGTGATCGAATAAAAAAATCGGTAAGTAATTATCATGAAACTGAAATAATGGCAAGCGAATACCGTCGTTTCAAGTTTCACGTTTAATATCGTAATTAATTAATAATCACATTTGAGGGCATGAGTTAAACCGATTTGCAAGCGACATGGCATGGGAAAATGTTGTTAACCGAAAATCATTGACCCGAAAAACGTGGGTTAAACGGTTTTGTAAAACCTCTGTATTAAAAGAAAAAGAAAAATAATGATAAAAAATTCAAACGGTTATAATACGTATATGCATGTATATATATATATATATATATACGTATATATATATATATGCAGAAACGAATGTACAGAATTGTTGATCTTCGTTAATTAACAATCGCTCGGTTAGTAGCTCCGTGAAAATCATTGAGATTACCTTTTCAACAAGCGCAACAGACCCGATCCAACCCGACCCTCCCTCCACTCAACGGACAGGTTCGCCTGTTGCCTCAAAATTCAAGAAAATTTACTACCTGAAAACTGTATACATGTATTATATCTCCTTTTGTTCGTTGATGTAGCCTCGTGCTTTTCATGCACATACATTATACCTGTACCTACCTACGTATGTACGTACGTACATACATACCTGCCTACGTATGTTCTGATAAAAATATTTTCTCTTTTATTTTTGTTAAAAGTAAGAAAAGTATCTGTAAATTATTTTCAAGCAATTCACGGACTCCCATTCTAACCAACATAAATAAAATGAAAAATTATCACTGAATAAAATTCTACTCCCACCATAGACCTTAAGGCCCTTCATATACCTACCCCTACCTCTCACAGCTAGATACACCGTGTAGAATACCGGCTGTAGACAGGGTTGGCGGCACGTATTGATCCACCAAGGCTGTTGGTCGTACCTCTGCCCGTCATGCTGGTTGTTGGTTGTGTTGGTGGTTTTACTGGTGGTGATGGTGGTGGTTGTCTACTGGTTTTGTTACTAGTATTAGTAAAGGTGATAAAGATAGGGGATCGTGTCTTGTGACCTAAGTATTGTATATACCTGTTTATATATACCATGCCCGTTTACCTATTACAAAAAAAAAAAATATATATATATATATAAACGATCTGAATAACCCGATATAGAATAATTGATAAGATTTAACGATCGTATACAATTCGATCTGCGTTTTATTCTAATTGCGAAAATATTCAAATTGCAGGCACTCATATAGATACAATAGACGTATATATAAGGTACTTGATTATCTATATGCTAGGGTATTCGTTGGCAGATTTTTATGACATTTGATGACGATATCATAAATCGGTGATTTGGAGTGTTTAGTTCGACAGAGAGGGATGGAGAGAGAGAGAGAGAGAGAGAGAGATCGTAACGAGAAGAGGAGTCAATCTGTCTTCTGATTACGGGTTATCGTTTTATCGCTTGACCCTTTCGTAGTGAGGTCGTCCCTTGATTGAAACGCGCAACAAAATAAGCGCCGATTAATGACAAATATTTACTTTTTCCTTTAATCAAATTTTACACACCAATCCGATATTTCATTGGTGGATAATATTTGTAAACAAATTATTAACAAGAGGTGGGGGAAAATGGTTTTGGTAATTTATAACTCAAAAAATTAAGACAATGTGATTTAGAGCGATGAGGTTTATAATAACTAGAATATAATTTTCTTGTCGCTAATTAATTCTGTTCCGTTTTTATATTCGATTTGTTTTTTTTTTTTTTTTTTCTTTATACCTGCAATAGCGAAATTTTCACTCTTGAAAAATGGATAAATAGAAAAAATTGAAGCCATCTTTTAATACTCGTTTCAATTTTCCTAGAGCGTAATTCAATTTCGTTAATTGCTTCGAAACGAGCCTCGTTGACCGAGAGTATGAGTACGAAACGCGCCAGTACGATGTAGTATAAAACTCTTAAGAGGCGCCGGTTCTAGTCTGATGACGGCGTCGTCGAGGCTCGCAAATACCTTCACCTTCCATTTAGTTATATGTATTTCCTCTCGTTTCTCTTGGACGAAGATGTGTTTCAATACTTTCCACCATCGTTGCCAGTAAGTAAGTGAATAAATGAGTAAGTAAGTAAATAAGTAAGTGAGTTAGTAAGTAAGTAAGTAAGTAAGTAAGTAAGCATCGTATATTCTAAAAGCTGATTACAGTACCTACTTACCATAAATGTGTACAACTCGATGAAATTATCATTTCAAATATGTAAGGGAGTGTTTTTTTTTTTTTTTTCATCGACTTTTCTTTTACTTTGCTTCTTTTTTTTTTATTTTTCTTTTTTGAATCCAGCTCGTATAAGAACACGTATCATAAAAACTAATCAGAGTTAATATCAACTGATGAAAATTTAATATTCTATCCGATTTATTTACACCAGTTTTTTCAATTTGCTGAATAAAAATACCATCATCCGAAAAAAAAAAAAAAAAAATATATATATTCATATATAAATTCTAAATATATAGGAGAAGAATAATCAATAGGAAAAATAATTTACAGTATTATTTTGTATACAGAATAGTTATTAGAAATTTGTAAAATTTTATAATGAAATTGACTATAATCGCATGTATAATCGAAGAATTTAAAATTTTTGAAAACTCACGATCGTAACTAAATACACGTTGTATAAAATTTGTATCGAATCTATACGCAGTACCTACCAGTTGCCCTTTAGAAAACTTGACTTTTTGCTGTGGCTGCAGCTTGGTATGAAGTGGATGAAACGCGTTGCTGCCATCTCAGCATTTAAAATGGCAAACAAGATATGAACAAGAAGACAAAAGATTTTTTACTATCAGCAATTATAATGTTCAATAAATTTTCAACACTTGTATAATTATTATAAGTCTATAAATATCCTCCAAAATTTAAAAAAAAAAAAAAAAAAAACATTCTCATCGTTAATCTCAGATTTTTAATCCACTTTTTTTAAAAATTATTTATGTAAAATTTCTCTAAAATTTTTGTCAACAAAATTTCAAATCAGATATTGTTACCATTTTTTCTTCTCTCCTTTATACTTATACAACATTCAATAAGAACTGATACTGTAAATCACTCCATTGTGTAACACATTTGGTAAAGTGTTGTAACATATATCCGATAACCGATACTATATACATATATAACTACGAGCAATCAAGAAGCTGATAGAAAAATATCGGAAAGAAATTCTCGAAACATTTGGTAAAACATTCGTCGCTATATTATTCTTCTGTCTACGACCATATTCTACAATTTTGCATAATGTCAATGATGGAAGTATTCGACGTTTATAAAAAAGGAAAAATTTTCAAGCTAAGGATTTCTATCCACAAATGAAAAAAAAAATGTCTGTTATGAATAAATAAATGAACTGTTTTTTTTTTTTTTTTTTTTTTTTTTTAACAAAGTTGGCTAGTCTGACCGTCGGGAAGTTCTATACCTACTTCACGAGGAGTTCAGTAAATGAACAACTATCCAACGCTGTAGGGTGAGGCACAATGAGGGTTGTGAAAGATATTCATCTTATCTGAGAGGAACCTCTCGCGTTGAAACCACGCCATGGCCTACATTTCCCGCGTCATATTACAGACCAACCGCTATATATACAAGCATATATATATATATATACCTACCTCCATAAGTATAAGCTTTATCTATAATATATAAGAAAGGTCTAATAATCCCTCTTCTGGTCCGTATATAACCACTGCAAGACATCAAAAGCATCAAGGATAACAAAAATGAGTTCTAGTGATAATATTATGGTTATTACTCAACGTCCTAACATAGTTTGTGCTTTTCTTGACAATAAAATGTTATTTTTTTTAACAATTTTTTCAACTCATAACGTTAGAATAATAACATAATTAACAACTCGACTTAAGACAACAGTTAAATGTCGTAATTATTATACATGAATCCCAATTTCAATTCAAAGTTTCTGTTAACAAGGGTGTAGTTTACTTCGTTGATGAGTGATGGTCTGCAATCTAATAATTGAGAGTAATGATAGAATTTTCCTTATGTATACTTGACTGACATATCGTTTTAATTGATCGATCTCGACTTTGCAAACTGCTAATATGAGTAGATGACTGAATATGGAATTCTAAAAGCAGTTGTCAATGGCGAGTGTATATAAGGAAAAAAGAAGTTTGGAAAAAAACATGTTAGTGTTTGTAGGTTAGGATATTTCGACAGTGGAAATTTTCCTGAAAGAAAAAAGTGCCGGATGTTGATTATTTGGATAAGAAATAAGAAAGACCAAACAATTTCGAGATCAGTTTTTATATATAGGTACTGTGTTAAACGTGAGCAGAATTAAACTGAGGATCGCGAATCGTTGGTCTGGATATATACTTTATCCGCGTCTGGAATTATTAATAGCAACTATTGCTGATTCTGATATAATAAAATCAAAATAAATAAAATGATAATTCATATTACATTTTTTTTATTTTTTTGTTTTTTATTAAATATTGTCGCATTATACTTCGATGATAAAATTCGACAGGAATATTAATACTTAGACATCTCGATCGCATGTCAATTATATTTAGATTCCATTAAACCCAATCAAAGAACGGTCAGATATAAACGACTGTACGTAGAGAAACAGAAAAAAGAAATAAAGAAACAAAAAAAAAAAAAAAAGGAACAAATTAAACGTCAATGGGACTAAGAGAAATTGGTTCACACCAGTTTCCGGCGGACGTATATTACGACGACAAATTACATATATGTACACCTACGTACGTACATATCTATAGCTGATGCTAGTTTGCCGCAATGTTTATGCCTCGGCCGCGTTTAGCTCGTTTTAGTTACGGTTATATACGAGAACAAGAGTAGGCAGCAGTTTCTGTTCTTCGTATAACAGGGTTGGGTTAGTTTATAAGTACACTTGATACGGAAGTTCACTCGAGTTCAAGTATATAGTCGACGGACGTAGGTACCCCGCTCATCGTTCAGAAAATGGCGGCCATCTTGTTGTAAAAAACGTTCATTGAGTTTCGGATTTTTATTCAGGGGAAGAAAAATTCATTCCTTACTCACCATTTTTTTTTTTCTTTTTCTCTGCTTTTGATTTTCTTTTCGCCTTAGATTTCTCAACAGCATACACTTGAACACGGTTTCACGTCTGTATATATTCTTCTTTAGTTCGTTACTTATACATATATACATAGGTATATATATATATATATATATATATATATATACCTTTACGTTTAATACTTTGATGTATATAAGTTATAAATTTTTTCAATTCTCAGAATCTTTTGTTCGTTACTTTTACTCCCTTCGGAAAGTAGGTACCTACCCTAGGATCAAAGTTCTGTACCTCTAAAACTTATAACAGTCTTCGGATCATAAGGACCATACCATAATAACGCGATATCACGATACCTACAAGTTACATTATAAGGAAAAAAGATCGCTAAAAGCTTCGGTTAAAATTTTTCATCAAAAATCGTACCTCTTATATATTTCCATAATTTAAACATATTTAGTATAAGGTGTGATGCATATTACTTGTAGCTGTAGTACTGCAAGTCGTTTGTCTTAATTACACAGCGAGGATCGACACGTATAACACCAGCTTTTCATGTTCAGACAATTCTGACTTTGAAAATGAATAATATCTACCTTTTTTGATATTTTAATTCTCATTGTCACTTTGGGTTCTCTTAACTCACTCAGTTATTTGGCAGCTGGATAAAATATCACTCGGTGAAATATATATATATATATATATACACCTACGCCTCGAGTATTTTTCTCTCTGAGTAAGATAAAGAATTTAATAGTAAAACGGTCGAAATAACTTCGGGCGTCGTTCAAGGATGGAAAAATTCCCACATTTTTTCTTTTTTTTCTTTTTTTTTCTTTCTTTCTTTTTTCTTCTTTTTCTCATTTTTCTTATTCTTTCAGTGAGAGTCAGAGTGCTGAAAGGAATTTATGACGCTCTCATCGAACAGATAGTATACGACAACTTTATATAACGGTGTATGATTTCTTTGACTTATTTCAAACACTATAATTTGGGAAAAAGTGCAGATCGAATACATATTATTTGAGAAAAATTTTTCAAACAGTTTAATTTTTACTATAACCGTATCTTACCACGCGATCAAACATAATGTAAATTAGATTTTTCGTTTACACGATGATTTAACTTAACCATTATAGATATTTATATGGAAAATTAATTGCCGAGCACGACCGTAGCCTTATACTGTTTGTCAGACTTCAGGTATATGGTATATATATATATACATATATACTACTTCAAAGAATTCATATCTTACAGAGTAAACTTTAATTCAAACTTTATTTACCAACCCTGTGCCTTAGGTCCCTAAGTAAAGGTGTAATTTTCTATTCAATTGTTAACCTTTCAAATGTAGCTATTCATTCTAAATTCTTATACAGGTCGTTATGATATTATGGATAATTCATACGACGAAAATAATTTAGTGAAATTTTCAAAGCTTTGACAAAGAAAATTTTGCATAAATTTCGACCAACGGTCCGTGAAATTTATACTTTTTATACTAAGGAACTTAGTTCTGTATTATTATAGTTATACTTTTCTCTCATGACTGTAAAATTCTGTATATCAGTATGAGTGACGTATTTTTAACCTATCTGCAGTCACTAAAACTTCGAAATACAAGTTCACAGTTATAGTTATACTGATATTTTTGTTTTTTTTTTAATTTGTTATCCCATCAAACTTTGGAAAAGCTTGAGAAGCAAAAAAAAAAAAAAAAAAAATTCTTAATGGTGGAAGTTCCTGTCCTACCAATGTTTTATATTTTTACTTATGAAGAAGCTAGGAAAAAAGCTGCGTTTAAGGTTATTCAGGATTATACACATTGCGTGAAAATGACAGGGCAAGTAATATAAACGTTTATGCTGCAGAGGGAGTTGAATAAACGATGTCGTTCAACTGTAATTTTGTAACTTTCGTACACACATACATACATGCCTATAATACTTAGCTGGTTTGATCTTTAAATAGAAACAGTATTTATTTCCAGATCGCATGTTAGATGCGTTTAAAACTTGATTCTCCCCTTTTCGGTTTGTATACAGTATTTAAACAGTTGACGCCAAGAATTGTTTCCCAAAAGCTTCTGTACGTATACATACCTACTGTATATACCCTATACATATTTTTTTCGCTGATCAGTTACCCAGATTCGATTCAAAGTACCTACCGACAGTTTTTCTTTTCGTTTTTTTTTTTTTTATCTTCGAATTATCGTATCAAAAATTTGTTGCTTATAAAATAAATAGAAAAAAAAAAAAGATTAGATTCTCTACATCTTGTATATGTAGTATCAAAGTACATTGATAAAATCTATCCTATACAACGTCGATTATCTCAATTGGAGTTATTATATCTGCATGATATCTTTACCAGAGAAGATTTGAAAGCTTTTCCACTTCAATAGCCAGTAGTACCTATACCCACCTACCTTCCTGAATTCCGGCTCATTTCTTTGAAACTTTATACGTACCTACTCCGAAAAATCGTTTGATATAGGAGAGACAGAAACAGTAGTCGAAAGCTCGACGATTGTAGAAAAAAAAAAATAGAAAAAACATTGAAAATTGAAAATTAACAAAAAATGTGAATACGAGATGACGTGTATGTATTTACCTGCCTACTTAATCAGTTGATATCTTATTCAGTTTATGATTTTTATTCAACGGGCTAAAAATCATATGTATGTATGTATGTACATATCATATTCGCCGCTTTTCATCCTTTTTTTCCTTCAAGGTCCAACTTCGGGTCTATATCTGGACCGGAAGTTGATCAAAATCGTTGGGCGATCCTTTAGACATCGTTTGTCATTTTTTGACACGAATATAATAAGTCCGAATATCTAAAGACGAGGTATTGTGATACGAGTTCGTATTATTCAGGTTGAATTTTGAACGTATATGATACACAGAAAACTGATGTAATTTTGAAAAATGTTATGAAATGTACTTATATATGTGCATTGCATTCTTTCCTTGTATTTTTTTGTGGGTCTGGTCGAAGCTTCAAACGTTTAAAAATAGAGAATTCATTTGAAACGATTTCGAATTTTAAATAAACGGTAAAATTCAGAATATTTTTTGATATTAAGTTTTTTAAATTGACTAATAAGACTTCCGAGGAAATATTCTGTCTAAAAACTGCAGTTCAGTAATATTTTTATTCGGAACTATCACCGTTCTAAACTCTTAAGATTTGGAACTTCAAACCCACCCCATTTTTGTTAATATCCCATTTCTCTTACGCGACAAACGACTCGCGACGCGGTACTAAAAGAGGAGAAAATTGGTTATAACTAAACTGAACACTAATTAATTACGAACCAACATTCTGTGTATTTCACTCGCGTGGTTTACAACCACGATGTATATACATATAGTAAATCAAAGCGAAGCCCTGCAGTAATGCACAAAGCTACTTAAAGAGTTTATCGTTTACTGAATAATTACACCGGAATGAAATGAAACCCTTTAAAGCTTTAACGTTGTGGATGCAAGTTTCGTGATAATATGATAGTAGAGTATATTATACAGGGTGAGTTTTCTCCGGGGTTTCATATGGGAGGAGCTTAACGTATTGAAGCTCCGCCTTCTTCTATTCATACTCGTTTGATTCAGAATTATTAGTGTGTGATTATCAAACAGATATCCTTATCTCCAAATTTGATATACATTCATACGTATCTATAGCATACCTCGTAAATACAGTCTACTCGCATCGGAAGCGAACGAGTATGAATAAAAGAAGGCGGAGCTTCAGCACGTTGAAACTCCTCCCATATCAGACCCCGGAGAAAACTCAATCTGTATAAAGACTGCCCTGTATACACACATACATACATAATATCTAAATACGTAACTATCTATTATACCTTTTTGCGACAAAGGTAAAAATTAAATTAATAATTAATTTATAACTGCGAGACCTTCTGCAGCGTGCATCCTGTAACTTCGATTCTGCTCTGTCGATGATGCAGGGAGATGAAGAAGATATTGAATAAAAAAAACAAAAAAAAAAATGACAGAATAAAATACGAGAAAAAAATAAAAAAATTCAAAAATCAAAAATCCAAAAAGAAAAAAAACCAAAAAGAAAATAGAAAAGAACAAATCAATTGACGGTATGTTTCTCCGGTGTTGCAGGATGCACGCGGTGGGCTTGCACTCGGCGTTGGCTATCAAACGTCAACGCAAGCGTCGGGACGAGCAACGTCGCGCACGCGAACGTCGTTACAGCGCGCAGAGTGGTGAAAGCGGTTTGACGTCACCTAGAGCATCAACAGGCTCCCTGGATCATCATCCGCGTCATCATCATGCGCCTCATGTGCATCGGGCAGCCGGTGAAGGTGTCCTCGATTCAAAAGTGGTAACCTCAATCGGGATGCTTCACATTGGTGTTGTATTCCTGGTTTTAGGTGGTTTTTTATTAGCCAGCGGATTACTTCCTGGCGATTTTGCAAGCTGGGGAACAAAGGCATCGGGTGGTTGGTGGAACGAGCTTGTTGCAACGGGAATTTTCGCAGGTGTAATGGGAATTTTTCTAATAGTATTGAACAAGATAATAGCGAAAAAGGAGGAGGATGACCTGGAGGAATACGTACAAAGACAACTGACCCGGTCACGGTCTGGTCATCGACTTGAAAGAGACGTTGAAACCGGTGGTTTAACCACCAGACATGCAAGACGTGCAAAACAAATGAAAGCCATGGTTTCATCGGGTACTTTGTCAGTTGAAGAAGAACCAAATCTTGGATCACCACCGAGAAGTCCACCGCCAGCTTATTCACCACCTCCCGTAAGCACTGGGGATGTTCAAAACCTGCAGCCGGCCCATCTTTTGGAACAAATAACCGAGGAAGAATTCGCTAGTGACAGAATTGAAACTTCGACAACTGCCAGTCTTAGTCCAGGAACTCCTAGCGAAACTCGAGAACTGATACATACCAATCCAAATTATTATAATTTGAATGGTAATCATCCGCAAGCTCATAGGCCTCTATACGTTCACGTTTCTAGAATTTAAAGAAGAAATAAATTTACGTTTACAGACGTTTCTCCATATTAGAGAATCGGGAATAAACATTCCGTGGAAACAAAAAAAAAAAAGAAAAAAATTCAGTCAAAACAAAAAGATAAAAACTAATCTCGTCTTCGTCTTCGTCGTCGTCATCGTTGTCGTAATTGTCGAACGGATTTTTCCATCTCATAATTGTCTCACATTTGTACCTATAATATATATACATGTAATATGTATATTAAATAGGTGTCGTACAATCGATGTTACGTATATATCGCAGCGATAAATAATAAATTGAATTATCGCTAATCGATGTAATGCAGGTAAACAAAAACAAATGAAAAATGAAGAAAAAAATTGTTCAAATCAAGAAATAAATTAAAAAAAAAAAAAAAAAAGCATCCGATAATCACCTGACGAGTCGAATCGCATACGTGTAGGCAATTACTAATATAATACGCGGTGCAGGAATTAAGTAAGCCTGTTATGTCGAACGAGCTTTTCATATAAATCAAACATACTTATGGTATATAGTATATATATATATATATATATATATATATATATATATGTATATTATATGTCTAAGTTTTTCGTCCAATACAGGAGCTTTTATCATAATACATATATTTAAATTGATACATTAATTATAGACTATTATTATACATACTATACGCTTTTTTCCCAATTAATTAGCATATGTATGTATATGTAGAATTTAGAATTGGTTGGACTCATATATTTTATCATTTTAGTGAATTATAAAACGCGTTTTCGATTCCTTGATTATAAATTTCGATTCTTTTAGTCGTCAATGTAAAATAAATAAATAAATAAATAAATAAATAAATAATAAAATTATGGCGGATGCCTGCAGCCTAAAATCTTCAAAACCGTATAAGTCGCCATGCTTCTAGGATGACTATATATACCTAATACTATACTAAATCTTCAACGAAATTTTTTTCACCAACTATTTATATATTTACTTTCAATCTAGTTGAATTTTATTTGATAAATACTCGATATTCTCGATGCACAATACATACACATACATACATGAGTTTACATACGAATATGTACATATTATATACGGAATTTAGGTACATATACGTATATAGAATAGATATATACGAATTTACACGTCCAATGCAAACATTCCAAAAGTAAATGACTATCTTCTTCTACTTCTTCTTTTTTTTTTTTTTTTTTTGATCAAATTTTTTCACATGATAATTTCACATGTATGTATATGTACCTATATAGCTTATGAATTTTTTGTTTATATTTTTATTTTTAATATATATATTTTTTTGTGAAGTGTAGAGGGTGAATATTGTAAGCGAGGTTTCGATACGTCAATAAAATGTCGAAAAATTGGATTCAGTATATATATATACATATATGCGTATATGTATTTACGTATGTATACCTATAGGTATAGCTACACCACGTATGTGAACCGTACATAGACGGTAACTAGGGATGGAGAATTCGTTCAGAGCCCGATGTTCAAAGGGAAGTAATTATTGAAAATAAAAGAGATAATAGAATTGAGAGAATTTAGTGGATATAATCTATATATCTATATATATATATATATATATATATATATATATATATATATATATATATATATATATATGTATAGTGGATTAAGATTAATTCAGCTACGTATAATATAAGGACCAAAAGTATAAGTATAATCCGAGGATATAAATAAATTAAAAAAATGGAAATGTATAAAGTTCGTCGAAAAGTTGAAAGGAAAATGGTGAAAGGGCGCAGATGATGAAGAACAAAATGATTAGGCTGATTCTATGATCGATTTTATATACATAAGCTGTATCGTTAATCTTTTAATCTAAATAATTGCATATAATTAGCTCGTTAAGAAAATACCTAGACACATTGCCAAATCGAGATATTATATTATAACTATCTAACTCATTTTTCTTAAAAAACAATAATTTACAGCAAATTATATAAATGTCCTGTCGTCAAAGTTTGAACAAATGTTATATAATACCATGAAATGTTAAACAATCGATATCTAATACTCATGTTATACATAAAATGTATATACATACTTATTATATCATTTTATTTTACTGGACTGTATTTTTGAGACTTGATTAAACACCGTAATTATGCCATAGCATGATAATGATCTTGATGTCATATACGGATGCTGATGAAAAGAGAAAAAAAAAAACGAAAAATTTCATTTACTTTTCTACCTCAAACTTATACCTGTCACTATCTATATCTATGTATTTTATTAATTCAAATGAAATGAGTACCTGTAATCAGTTTACACATTATAAAAGCATTGATAATCATCAATTTTCATTTCAATTTAAATTTCGCAAATTTTATTACTTATATGTGTGAATTAATCAGCATGTATATTTATGTGTGTTTTATTAGCAGTGGTTTTGCGAATTTTGAATATCAGTATAAAGGACAACGTAATTATTACACAGTATATACATATAGGTATATTTCACTTTTGAATAAATAATTGTCACTCACTCTCGTGGGTATAATATACAATATA
The DNA here is from genome assembly GCA_963924015.1 of Macrophya annulata. Lineage (NCBI taxonomy): Eukaryota > Metazoa > Arthropoda > Insecta > Hymenoptera > Tenthredinidae > Macrophya > Macrophya annulata. The sequence goes on from OZ001262.1 coordinate 4,855,046, forward strand.
AGTAAATAAAAGCTACTTTCAAATTTAAATAGTCATATAATTAAATAATTGGGTATAATTATTGATATCTAATTGCTAGATATATTAAGCTATAGTAATATATGTATACCTATAACTATATACTTGTATATTGTACTTAATTTTATATAACATCTTATATATATATATATATATATACACACATATATAATATAAAAAGACAAAAAAAAAAACGCTAGCTAATATTATAGAATATATAATATGAAGTTTTCAAAAACGCTGTATCAACTCATAAACGTATTATTATATTATGTATACCTATACCTATACCTACTAGGTATACTATACATATGCGAATATAATGAAGACGTATGTACTATTACCTATATATCATAAATATCTTGGATATGTATTTTTTCTCTTCTTCTTTTATCTCGTAAATAAGTAAATTTCTATATATCTTTCAGCTTTTCAAATCATGGGGATAAATTTTTTCTACATAATAATAATAGTATGATTTGAAAAAAAAAAAACCAAAAAAACAAAAAGAAATAATAAAACAGCATTTCGAAACTTATATCATATCAAAGGACCATCACTTCTGGGATTTAAATACAGATGTACCTATATATATTATAATTCGATAACTGCATCACCTATTTTTCCATATTAAGCGTTTTTGAGAATTTTCAAATTGCCATGCTCGGGCGCTACAATTCTGTGATCCAAAAATTGACTCACACCAAAAATGAAACAAAAAAACAAAAAAAAATTCAAAAAAATACAAAAAAAAAAATACAAAAAATCTTTAAATATGTAACTTATTCTATATTATTAACTTTTCAATTTTGACTCGAAAAAAACACACACAAAATAAAAAAAAATATGAAATAATGATATTATATTATAAGTAATATACTATAATATATGTATACTCATAGAACATAATTGTATATGGTTTAATCACGCATGATCTAGTCAAAATTGCTCATACGTTACGATATAACATACCTATATAATAGTATACATAGTATAACTTAATACTAATTGACATTCCATCGTTTTGCATTTATAAATATTTCGCAGGTTAATAATATACTTATATGCAATAATTTTTAAATAATTTATTTTATATACGTATAATGTATACCTATATTGACGTTTTTCATTAAATATTATAAGTGCCTTTTATATGGGTACATTTAATTACGTTTCTTTAAGAGACTTTTGTTTTTTTCTTTACTTTGTTTTGTTTTTTTTAATGCTTAAATTTATTGCAATGTCCACGAACGCACGCACGCACGCACGCAGGCACGCACCGAACACCTATCACAATATAGATTATCACCAGCTATACAATATAAAAATTAATTTAATCATTTTTACGAATCTTCTTATATAAATTATTCAAAAATGTTATTATAGACTATCTCTCCGACCACAATTAACTATAAAATGATATTATATACTTAATCTATTATACATTTTGGTAAATGGGATGAAGGAAGCAAAAAAAAAAAAATAACTAAATAAAAAACAATTGAGAACGAATAAAAAAAGAAAAAAGAAAAAAAAATAAAAAAAGATATTAAGAACGCAAAATGCTAACGCTGTAAGAAGCTTTCGGCATTTAGATCAATACTCTAGATCCTTAAAGTATCTATAAATATACAGGGTAAGTTTTCTCTGAGGTCTGATCTGGGAGGAGCTTCAACGTGCTGAAGCTCCGCCTTCTTCTATTCATACTCGTTCACTTACGAATAATAGTCAATGTTTATATCCCGCTGTCAAAACAATACCTTATACGAGTAGACTGTATTTCCGAGGTATGATATACGTGTGGATGTAGAAAAATTTGGAGATAAGGGTATCTGCTTGATAATCACACTACATTATTATTCTGAAGCGAACGGGTATGGATAGAAGAAGGCGGAGCTTCAGCACGTTGACGCTCCTCCCATATGAGACCCCGAAGAAAACTCATCCTGTATAATATCAGCATATTATATACATAAATGATGTAGTAAATTATGAGAAAGCTTCGATTTAAATACAAATCTTTAAAAACTAGCTAACGATAATACGCTTATTCGTTGAAAAGTTTGTAATAAATTTTTGTACGATGTGTCAGATTAATTTTGGCAAAATAGATTTTTGGCTAGATAAATTTGAGAAAAATTAAAATACATATTATAGTATATATATATGTATATCTATATATATATATTGTGTTAATTCGCATAACATTCCGAGTTCGAATTTACTATATCCTATAAAAATAATATAATACAGCCAAAAGACTATATTATTGAAAATTGTAATTTCTCACCATCTTAAAATGAATCAGGATATTATAATACCTTTCGAATAAACAAACTACGTGTATTAATTAGGTAAATAATTAAAATTAACGATTATAAATAAAAATAAATTATAAATCTTATCGCGAAGTTCTTCTATATTATTATATAGATGGGAAGATAAAAAAAAAACCCCAAAAACAAAAAATAAAAAAAATCCAAAAAAAAAAAAGAATTAAAAAAAAAAAAAAACTAAAAGTACTAGAAAATTAAATATCTTAAAGACAAGTTATATATAAAATACATAAAATTCAAGTAATAGAAATAATTATAAATATATATATATATACTTATACATATATAAATCCTCCATACATGGTATATATGTATATATGTTATATATATTATCATATAATTACTGACTTATTGTTAAGCTTTCTTATGCCATTTCTCTACCACTTATATACATTTGACGCACGAATTTTTCGAGAATAAAACTTTACGAAACGCTCTTATACTTGTACGTTACTTTATACCTAAACCCATACCCTGAATACTTCTTATAGATATGTAGTTGAAAAACAGAAAAAAAAATCCACCCCTATATGTAATTTTTCCTTTAAAAGTAATGAAAAACTTTTTATTTGTTTCTAACAATTTTTTATATTTACACTCATACATACTTGAGTTTTTTTTTTTTTTTTGTACTTCCAGTTTCATTATTCCCCTTCAATACTTTATCAACGGGAAAGGTCGTGGTACTACATACTGATTTCGCCAGTCGGGAATATGCTTGGGATAATTTAGTTAAACATTGCCCAGCCACACCCTTCTGACCTAACTATGTTATCAGTTATAATTGCCAGAGTCTTTTAACAGACCAAAGGTGCCAAGAGTCACATCGATTATTTTAACCAAAATTGACAATTATTTCATCGATATACATATGTATATATTTATATATAAATGTATATGTCCACAGAATTAATCGTCAGCCCTGTTGAAATATATTTAGAAATTGAAGGGTCAATTAAAACAGCATATTATAAAATAAAATAAAACGAAAAATAATTATTAGGTGTATAGAACCACCTTTATCATTACAACGGAAATTTTAGAATCACAATTTAGATATACACCCCACCAAAATATACCCCACACACACGTATATATATATATATATATATATATATATATATGTGTGTGATTCAAAAATTTGAAACTTTGTTTGCTGCCCCATTTTTATTTTTTTTTGTTATTTTTATTTTAATCTCAACTGAAGATGGTATCCCATTATACCTTTTTATGGAAAAAAACACATAAGCTATAGACGTAACTTGGGTGTACATTTCTATCGAATTTCACCTTTGAGACGTCGTGACGCCTAAGCTTCTCACGAGCGGAGACGTACTAGTTCGATAGGGTAGTTATAGTCCTCGTCGTTTTTGCACTCCCGTGACATTATTCTCTACTTTAAAAATTCTGCGGTGTATACAAACGCGCTTATCTCTTCTGGTTTTCGAAAAGGTTATACAATAAAATCCATTAGCTGAATTAATATACTGATAAATAAATACACGGTATGTATTCGAGTATAAGAATACGAATCGAAGGGATACCAATTTGCCATTGACTGATTAAAATTTAAAACATCTCCAAATCTGCATGAGATAGTCAGTGCAAGGGGTTGAAAACTCCTTTCCAAGTTATTTGACTACGTGATAAATTAGCCATGGTGTAAGCAAACTTGAGGTAACAAGTTTACAAGCCTGTACAAGTACATGTATACCGTATAGGTATATCAAATCCAAGTTCCACTTGAGTTTGTGCGAAGTGGTTCCCCTATACCTACATAAATCGTGACAATTATATCAGAGTGATATCATATTATGATCGAGTATAATGGTACTTTAATCACACCACACATCAGTGATCACAAGTGGTTGTAGGATCAAAACTGAATTTGTAACAAAGGTATTTCATAAATAAATAAATATTTGTACACTCGTTAGACACTTGAGTGTCTGTAATCTTTGACAGTTATAAATTATTTGAGTTATTACGATAGTTTATTATTCATAGAGAAAGAAAGCAAAAAAATAAATAAGTAAATAAATGATTTTGAACTTATACGACAACTGTATTTCTCCTAAACTTCTCGTATAGTATACTCTTTGTGTCTGATACCTTGAGCTAAGATCCTGTCAACGATTTTTCTTTCAGCTTCTCAAAAGCCTCAGAGAAATCCCTGTACCTACTCACTCGAGTGGTTGGCTTTCGGTTATATTATACTGTGAAGACAATAACGGGTCGATGTAGATATATTGTCGTCAAATATTGATAACACCGTAGGTAGCTCAGACTCCGTTATTCGTAAGATTTTATTTTATTTTTTTACTTTTCATCACCTGTAAGGTGATATAAGAAATGTATTGGTTTTGGTCGAAAAGTGGCTTTTGATAATTTCAACGAATCTTCACGTTTTCGACCCTCTAGAATCCGAAGAAACAGGTTCTCAGAAAGATTTCGGCCTGTCTGTCGGCCTGTTCGACAAACTCGCACGGTGATCTCGGAAACGGCTCGATGAAAAAATCTGAAATTCACAGGACTTTACGACCAAATGATGGGCATGAAAAATTTCCATGTCTCATTCAATTTGAACTTCCGGTTCTACCAGAAATGGATCGATTTTCGCTGTTTTACTGACAAACCTATACTTTTTTCTCTCTATTACCTTTCTGGATGAAAGAATATATTCTTCCGAGTTGAGAATTTCATATATATAGGGCATTCCTTCTTTACGTAAGTTCGATTTGCCGTGGGGATATACACGATAAGAGAGAACTTAACTCGTTAAAGCTGTTAAAATAAGTTCAAAGAAAAAAAAGTTTTTGGATTTTCGAGGGGTGACTTTAGTCAAAGTTTTAGTTCCAATTAAACTCGGTGTATATATATATATATATTATTCAATGTTTAAATTCGTAATTTTTCAATCCATTATTGAACAAAAAGGATTCCAGAGATTTTCGAAAATTTTCTAATAAAATATTGTGCAGAAAATAAAGAAAAAATATATCTATAACGTTAATTTTATTTTTTTTTTCTTTCTTTTAATAAAAATCTAGCAGTAATTTCTTCCCAATTTTCCCGCGAGACCTAATCACTTGAAAATGGTTTACTCGGTCATTAATTCGTAGACAAGCTGGATCGACGAGTAAATCATTTCCCCAGAGAGAAAAAGAGAGAGAAAGAGAGAGATAGAGAAATAAATGGATAGACAGGGGACAATTCCATCCGGGGCGATAATTCTGTCCTTCTTATCACTGCTGGATTTTCGGGTCAGGCAAAACGTGGAAGACGAGTTAATTAGCGATTTAATTTTTATCAAGAAAAAAATAAAATAAAAAAAAAAAAAAAGTCAAGAAAATGGAGTAAGGGCGTGTATTCATTAAATCAAAGGAGAAAACTGGCTGTTCTGTTTATCAAGGTATACTATACATACCTTTACTACCTACCTACTACTTTTAAAAATTAAAGTAACACAGGCGAATTAATATTATCCAGAGAGTTTCAGTTGTTAGTCATAATTATGGCTTAGGGTTTCGTAGCCGTCCCTTATACACCGAACCTAAGTAATTAGGTTTGACCTATATTTCAGCTTAATTACAAGCAACAACATTTACTGTTAAATATCTAACCAATTGGTAGATAATTTATGTTTACGGGGGTTAAATCATTTCCCGGGAGATGAGACTCGACCTCTTCGTTAAGCAGAGGCAATTTGTGTATCTGCTTGAGGCGAATTGGATCTTATAGCCGTTGTATATATACTTATACATACCTATAGTACATATCATTGAGAAATGGGCTTAGATTCGTATACTTGTTAATAAAAGTTATAGTAAACACGTCCATACCGTATGGTCTAAACATTCTGAAAGAATAGAGAAGGCCGGATTGAAATTCCGAATTTCAAAAGCTCCGAACGGTCAAAATGACGAATTTATTTCAAACGATATCGAATTTTCAGAAACGTTAAAATTCCTCCTCGTAAGGAAAATAAAAAAAAATTTTTATTAAAGTTTGTTTAGCATCGAATTCGATTTTTAAGAAATCCAGTAAAAATTCATGAAAATAAATTATTGCGATTGCATAGTTTGCAATTCACGAAACGGCGTCTCTATTGTAGATTAGTTTACCTCAAAATCTGTGAAAATATCTCGTCATCGTGACTAAATTAACGGACAATTTTAACCTCAGTTTGTAACTTTGAATAACAGTTTAAACCATTCTGTATATATTATTTTCACGTTTCGTAGAATTGGCATATTTTCAACTTAAATTTTCTAAACTTTTGAACATCCGGTTTATAACCGATAATCACATATGAATCATCCCCAAGCCTTGAAATTTCCAAGGACTTTCATTGCGTCAGCTTGCCTATATATATATATATATATATATATATATACGATAAAGCAAATTGAATTAAATCTAAAAAAGCTAAATTATATACATACGCCTAAACGACGCTTAAATATATCCGGCTCTTTTTAATCCGTGGATTACGATCTCATCCCTAAATACTTTTTTTTTTTTTTTTGGCCAAGGTTACAGGTCACTTCGCTTACTTAGTCTGCCCATAAAAGAAAAGAAACGAAACAAAAAAAAAAAAAAAAAAAAAAATCGCAACTTTTACCGCTTTTAAAAGTATCTCATTGTATACCTACGTACCTATATACTTACTTAGTTCTCAGTATCGATCATCTCCCTTCTCTATACCGTATCTACAAGATGCGGGTGAACTTCGCGGACTGAATCATAGGATATATAAATTTTAAGACTGTTTCACCTTTCGTGAAAACCGCTACAGGAATATGTCAAGATGAAAAGGTGTGGAGGTGCAGTAGGTAAAATTTTCAACGGTTTTAACCCGGTCAAACAATCGCTTATACTACTTTGGTAACTAATATAACTATATACGTACCTTTGTGTATTGTATCTAAGAAAATGTGAGGTCAATATTGGACGGGGAACTGATTGTGTCTATGCGGGGTCGTATATATAAACTTAAAGTCGTAAAACATATAGAAGCAATAAAATTAACTACTTAACCGCAATTGCACCCGTATGTAAGGATATACATACGTATGTACATGCACTTAAAATTTAATCCTTGATTAAAGCTGCAGGGTTTATACTGTATATGAGATTTATTGTTAGTTAGTTGGTAATAATGTTTTTATATGGTTGAAAGAAAGACGATGGTTCGATAATTCTGTGCAAAATTCTTGAAGTATTTATTCAACGAAATTTTTCTGAGTTTATAAACATAAAGGGAACAAAAAAAAAAAAAGAAAGAAAAATTTCAATTTTTACCCCATAAGAAAAATATATTCTGGATTAATAAGATCGCACATTCTTATATCTGCATCCAAATTCTAGAAGTTTAATTTTTTGTAAGATATTTATAATCGGCTGTATCTATTGGTCCTCGATTTTCGCTGGTGCAGCTGGGGTATGCCGGGTAGTATAAAGTGACGTATCGATCCACGCGGGTCAACTGAGGTCATGGAAGTTCAAAGCGCTCGGTGGTTCACCAACCCCGTAGAAAATGCAGGTTGTTGTATATATAGGCTCGAATGGGGTAGTAACAAGGTGTTTTAAAAATTTTGTGTAAAATTTCTTTTATTTATTTATTTATTTATTTAATTTCAAATTTCAGTCTTATATCCCCAAAGTTTTTTCTCTTTACTTTCACTTCGCGTTTCCTTTTCATTATTTGTTTTTTTTTATTAATAATTAAAATTTTAACCATTCCCCTATACAAGCAATGCCTTTTCCAGAATTTCGTCATCTGATAATATATTAAAACTCAGCCTAATTTTATACTCAGAGAATTTTTTAAGGTGAGAAACTCTCGAATTTTTACAAAAATATTTAATCCAAGAGTTTGCTCGATTTTGTTACGCAAATTTTAGTAACAGCTGGACCCGGGACCGCGGGGCGCGACGTATATCTACAGTACGCGGATCCGGGCGTGGGCAGCACGAATTCCACTTGAGAAAATTAAATCGAGGGTGGATCAACTTGATTCATCATTTGTTTATTTACCTTATATCGTATATCACTATCTCTCTTTTTTAGACCATTCGTTTTTTTTTATAACGAAGTGAGTAACGGGCAGTTCGCTTATATAATTCTCCACGTTAATTACGAAGTTGCAAATATGCAGTGCAGACATCTCGAAGAAATCTGAAAAAAAAAAAAAAAAATTTATAGCATCTAGAGGGTGTTTGATTTATTTTTTTATTTTTCTCATTTATTTATTTTTTTTTTTTTTTTATCACCGTTGACTTGTTTTTCGTTTCCTAAATCCGAAACATTTCTCGATATCTTTTTATAGGATGATCGGGGCTATGCCAGCGGTTGCTGTTCGCCACGAACGACGAAGACAGGAAAAAAGACTAAAACGTCCCAGCCAACTATATCTGGGTGGTCAATGGATGCCACCACCCCCAGGATCGCCACCTACCCCAAGCCCACATGGACCCAATAGTCACCTAGATCCTATGCCAGAATTATACTTATGTGGAAAGGTAGTTAAAAGTGGGACAATATTGCCTCATTCAAATATGAGGGATTATGGGATAGTAATATGGTCTCTCCGAAAATGAAAAAACAAAAAAAAATAAAATAAAATAATACGATATAATATTTTATCAAATGCATCGGATTCAATAAATGGATAATCAAATTGCTTGTCGATTTTAAAAAAAGACCATTTTACTCTACTTAATTAAATTTCTTTTTTGTTTGTCAAAATCTACCATATATCATTTCCTGATTAATATTACCTAAGGGAGGATAATATCGCCTTTATTTTCTTATAAGTATTTTTAATTTCTTTCATCAAATTATTATTTACACCTATATATAAAATATATAAAATATACTATTTATATATCTAACATTAGACAAATTTCATTCAATATTTATTTTTCAATTCAAGACCATTTACCTATATACATATAACTATAATAATATCTATATATATATATATATATATATACGTAGGTATATTTACTTATACAATTTTCAGATATCTGGCCTTCACGCCGTTGTTGTTTGTCTTCTATTGGGAGCCGTTGTTCTGGTTGTTGGTTTGGTCCAACTGGCACCTGGGGCAACCACAACAGATCACAGACTTGTTCTTCTCGTAGCTGGGGCTGCTCTTCTTTTACTGGGTAAGAAACGAGGGATTCTCAAACTCACTTCAAGGCAAATAATAATAATAATAATAATAATAATAATAATAATAATAATTTACAAAGAAACACAAAAGTTGTCGATACTCAGTAAAATATCAGTAAATCGTCACGTGCTACGAAACACTTCACGATTATCTCTGTATACTCGTGTTACTCAAAGTGATAGGTATTTCATTTTTTCAACACATGTATTCCATTTTGTTAAGGAGTCAAGTGTTAAAAAAATCATATTTCATGTGGTTATAATAATAATAATAATTATTATTATTATTAATGATGATCTTCTAAAGAAAATCGCGCTTTTATATAGTAGATTCATCAGGAAATTACACGCTTCACCTATACCCACCTACGTGTATCCACTATAAATTGAACGGTAATAAATTCGAGCTAATCCGTTAAACTAAATTCCTTGAGACTCTTTGACCCGATTTGTAAAAAAAAAAAAAAAGAAGATGAAGAAGAAAAAAAAAACAAAAAAAAAAAAAAACAGTGAGACAAAAAGGCGAGATGAAAGGTTCGGGGAGTATAATCTCATGGAATTAGAGAGGTTACACACATATAACTGTATGTGTGTAGATATTTGAACAAAAGAAATGAAAGAAAAGAAAGTAGAAAAGGAGATGAGTTTAAAAAATGTCCTGCGGTGTTATACTATGCCCTATAGTCTGTAACATTGACTTTTTATTTTTATTCTTTTATTTTTATTTTCATATATATTTTTTTGTTTTTTTTTTTTGATTCTTATAGGCATAGCCTTGGCTGGCGTCAGATGTTACGTTCTTCACTGTATGCCTTTGCCAGCAATTTCGCCTATGGCGACACCTGTACCACCAGTTGGAACGGATCCACCTGCCAGAGGGGGTACTCTGGATCTCCTCGTCGGGCATCAAAATCATCAAAACACACCAGAGCTTGACGCATTGATGCATTCCGAGCATCAGCAACATCATCATCATCATCATCATCATCACCATGGAAATCATAAGAAGAAGCGAAGTTCACAGGGTTCTCATACAGAGGAAGCTTAATTATAAAAAGAACCAAAAAAAAAAAAAACAAACCAAAACAAAATAAAATAAAATACTATAAAATAAAAAACACAGAGCTTTTTTTTTTTTGAGAGAGAGAGAAAGAGAGAGAGAGAGAGAGAGAGAGAGAGAGTCCGGGATAATTGGATAAAATCAATCTTAGGAAAGGAACGAAGTGTGTGAAAGAGAGATAGTTGTATAGAAGTAGAAAAGAAATCAGTAAAAAAAAAAAAAAAAAGAAAAAAAAAATTAGAATTTTCAAAAAAAAATATGAAAAAAATGATCAAAAAAAATATTAATTGAAATATAAACAAACAGAACAAAATGGGGATGTGCCTAATCTAAATTTATCTTAAAAATTATTCTGTTCACGTTAACGCAATGTTAAAAACCCCTCCAAAAGAAAAAAATATATATATATATATATATAAATATATATAATTATAAAAATTAAAAATACTAGCCTAAGCGAATTTGTGTTGCCTCCGTCTATATATATAATCTTCCAGGATAAAAAAAAGAGGTAAAAAATGGTAAAATAAATAAATAAATAAATAAATAATAATCAGTTGAGAATGATCGTTTCTGAGGGCTACTTTTTGCGCGTAAGTCAAAGGATGCTACTAAGGGTGGTAGGTACTTTAAAATCACTCGGGAATCAATATGGTAATAATTGGTGGTTTATTTGAATTTATTAGTTCAATTTATAGCGAGAAAATATTTTTTTTTATATCATTTTTTTTTTTTTATACCAAATTTTTGTCAGCTAGTCGAGTGAATATAATTCCATAAGGATATATTTACATATATACATATACATATAAACGCATAAAAGTTGGCAAGCAATATTTTGCCTTTTGAACGTTAAAGTTTTAAACGTTGAATATTTCATGAAAGTATAGAATGCAAAATTATGTATGTTATACCTGATATTGGGAAATTTTTTTATTTTCTTTTATCAAATAGAAAAGAAAAAAAAAATTTCGTCTCAGAGGGGAAATATTGTTGATTTAAAATTGAGTTGGCAAAAGTTTGTAAGGTTATATATATGTAGGTATTGTACCACATTTAGTAGTCTCGTTTCCCTTATGCTAATGATTATAACTTATATAGTATAATACAGGTATATAGTATATACATATATATATACATATATACCTGTATGCATACAACTACGCGAATGCCAAAAGAAAAATTCAAAAACAATAAATAAATAAATAAATAAATAACTAAATAAAAAAGAAAAAAGAAAAGATCTAAGCACTGATTATATTATATACCTATTTGTAATTACGGATTGCCATTGAACGTAGCTTATGTATGTACACAATTGTTTGAATATAGTATAAATGTAAGATTAGATAATCTAAAAGCTTTTTTCGCTTATCTTGGTCGTTATTCTTCGACGTTTTATAATTCAAAACTAAAATATACTTATATGTGTATATATAAACGTTACAATTATTTTTTAAACGAATATATGTATATTTTTTTTTTTTATTCTTTTTCTTTGTTTTTTTTTTTTTTTTTTTTTGTTTTCTGCTTGAGGCTGATGAATTTTTGGAGGAAAAAAAACTTTACCTACATTATATATATACGATGCAGTTTCGTAATCGAACTGATATACTTTCTTTTTACTATAATACGTTCTTTTTATATATCAATCTTTACAAGTCTATTCTTGCGATCCAGGATCAAAAATAATTCTCATAATATACAAACAGGCATACGGGGTATATATATATATACATATATATCGACCTAACAATTAAACAAATAAAAATAAATAAAACAAACAAACAATTTCAAATCAATAGCTATAGACGAAGAAAAAAAACCAAAATTGGAAACACTTATTAATATATATATATATATTACCTAAATAAAATGCACAAACAAAATATAGATCACAAAAACAAAACGAAGAAAATTCACAAATAAGTAAATAAATGAATAAATAAATAAATAAATAAAAGTAACAACAACTAAACAGATAATCAAACAAGAATTTCTCACGTCTCCGCGAATAATAAATAAATGAATTATATACCTGTATAATTATATTATATTATATATAATAATAATAATAATAATATAAATTATTGTATTCAAGGCGTGTTGTGTTTAAGCGAAAAAGCGCAAAAAAAAAGAAAAACAAAAAAAAAAAAAAACAAATAACAAATACTGTAAGCTTTATTTAATATCTCTAAGCGATTATTATAATATTATACGCAAGAGTGTGGAAATTTATTTATCACTCATTTACTATAACTATATGTATAGTTTACTATATAGAAAATAATAATAATAATAATAATAATAATAATAATAATAATAATAATAATAATAATAATAATATGTAAAACCTTTTCGACCAAAATGAAAATTAAGTTATGAATGATGATTATAGTGCGAATGACGTGTAAGATTAAGTGTGCCAATATACAGGAGATGATTACGAACAAACGTTATTTCGGATTTTTCAGAATTTTAGACAAACAAGATTTGTTCGCATCTCTTGCCTGATACTTTTATGCAGTCTTCTTACATGCTTAGAATTTGATATTATACACATATATAATATATATACATATATATATATAGAGTATAATATATACATATGTATATACTTATATATGATGTATAGAATAAGACTATAATATATACTGATAAAATATTATCATTTCTTATTGTACGTATTATATATATATATATATATATATATATATATATATATACTTGTATAAATTCTACGTACCTATTGATATATTTGAATTCAGTGTTCAATACCGTGAAACTATTAGCTTTTTTTAATATTATACCTACACATATATATATATATATATATGTATAATATTAATTTACTATTATTTGCTATATGTATATATATTTTTTTTAAGACAAGTTTTTTTTTTTTTTTTTTATATTGCATCTAATTTTTTATGATCTTATATATATTATCATAGTCAATTTGACGTGATAGCTTATATTAATAATAAAATTTATACGTCTATTACATTATCCTATGTTGTAGACGTATAGAGATAATTTTTTAATAATGAAAAATTTCAATAATAATTAGCAAGCTTTTTTAATTATTATATATTTTGAATAACTATATCGATCGTACTATCGATTGTGCTAAACACCAAAATCTAATTAACGCAAATATATTAGGCATGTATAATGTGTATCATATAATGAATTATTATAGATATATGTATATCTACATTATTATACATACATAATCTTTTTGCCGGTCGACGAATACGGCGCAAGAAGCTTTAACGTATTTTTTATTATTATTTTTATTCTTTTCAAAATCGCACATACGCCGATATCAATTTTTACGCAAAGTAAAAAAAACTAAAACAAATAAAGAAATAAATATATAAGCTAATAAGATAAATAATTAATGAACTGTACATACATAAACACGTCGATCTCGATTTCAACTTGATACTATATCTATAATGCAACAATATTGATAAAATGAATAAGTATATATATATATATAGGTATATACATAATATAATTAATAATTAACTATACCATATATTAATAATATATTCGCACTGTATCGCACGCGCACTGTTATATCAATGGTATTTCCTAATTCTAAAAGGAAAACAAATTATTCTGTACAGGGTGTTCCGGATATATATAAACAAAAAAAAATTACGAATTATTTCTATTGGGAATTGATTCCAAAGACAGATGAAGAAAAAAAAATCCAAAATTCATTCATCAGCTTAGTTTCATATTAAACGTGCTAAATAAGTAAGTTATACTGAATTAATTGTGTAAACGAAACATACATATGATGCGTGTATCTATATGTATTATAAATTCAGCTGAAACATCCTGTGCACCCGTATATAAATTAAATATATGTACATATAAATATATGTATAAATAAATGAATAGATAAATGAATTGCAGGATCTTTTTCAAGCAATGAGTCTCGAGAGAAAAATCTATTATAAACTTATAAAACTATACCTACATATGACTATACATACAGGGTGTTCATTTGAAAAGATTCCATCTTAATATCTTGAGAACCAAAAAAGATCTCACTTCCCTCTCGATGCTTTTTAACCTCCTGTAAACCGCGTTCGAAAATCTTTTCTGGTTCTCGATATATTAAGGTGCAAGACTTTTCAAATGAATTCACGACATGTATATTAAATAAACGGTACTTAAATTGTATATTTATATATACATACATACATACATACATACTATCTAAAAATTATCAATTTACTAATATATATGCAAAAAAGTATAATTGTGCGTTGAATTTGCGTGTCAAAATTATATCGATATATAGGTATAAAAAATTTTGAATGAAGAAAAAAAGTGCAAAATAAATTTTCGAGGAAATGAAGTTATACGGGAAATAATAACAACCATTAATATACATATATGTACAGGTACAGTTTTTTCGCTATTTATCATATAACGAAATTTTAATATTGATACACTATCGGTAGCTGATACAGATTTAAGTCGATATCTGAGCTACATGTTAGTTGTTATATATAAAATAACAATTCCAGGGATCAAGACATAAGAGAGATAGACTGGAATATTATAGCGTTGATATAAAATTGTCGGAAATATCATGTTTAGAGTCAGTAAATGTCATTTTGATTCGCTCATAAGAAATTCATAGCCATATAATATATCCGTGATGAATATAATTTAATCTCGACACGCAAGTTCCGCATATTTGACTTACCGCTGGGGTCCACTTATATTTATTAATATTTCCTATATATACCTAACCTGAAACACTTTACAACAATACACATATATGTATATGTATACATATAAGTATATATAATAAATATATACATATAATTGAAATATTAAAATCTAAGAATTTTAAATTGATAAATAATATATATTTACACATACATATTTATATGTATAGTCTGAACTTTTCCTTTTACGTATATAAATACATACATATACATACATACATACATATTATATACATATATATTTATTCCTGTTACAATTCTAAATAAATAAAATAAAAATTGAAAAAAAAAAGAAAAAAAAAAAAAATGAAACAAACAAAAATTATGAAAAATTAAAAATAAAAAAATTTAATAAAAAAAAAAAAATGCTTTTTTACGCCAATTAAACCAACATAAACATATATACATATATATGTACACGTATAATAAGATATGATATATGAAAAATAAAAGTCTTAAACAATTAAACATATAATATTTAATATTTTAAAGTGATTTAAAGCACGTGGAAAGTTGACTATACATATATATATATATATATACAAGGTATATACCTACTTCTTGTTCGAAGGATTTAAAGTTATATTAAAATAAATGAATAAACAATTAAAGTTGATGATGAATTCAATGAATATGTTTAAAAAAATGTATAAATAAATAAACATGAATACATATATATATATATATACATATAAATAATAAAAGAAGTCCTCCGATTGAAAGGACAATTTTTTTTCTATAAATTTACGTCAACTACACGACTTTATCCCTATATTCATATATATATATATACCTATTTACATCGCCGAGTGAGAACAATATGGAATATGGAATTTTTGAAAGATAAAAACGTTTAATTTTCCTATATATAAAATAAATAATAATGATACACAAAGCACTGCAGCCATCTGTGAATACATATACATACATATATATATATATATATATATATATATATATATATATATATATATATATATATATATATATATATATATATATATATATATATATATATATATATATATATATATATATCCTTTAACTTTACGACAACTGATACTTTTAATGTTAACCTAAGCCATGCAATTATTAATATTATAGGAAGAAAATATACAACATATGATATAATTGTATTTGTTGTAAAATGTGATCTAGTAGGCTCTTGAAACGTATCTTTTTATTTATTTTTGGCTTATTTTATTCATATTTTGTTTTCTTAAATCACCTAATTTTTGTTTGTTTTCCATTATATCTCATTCTTATCAAATAATTACAACGATTGCGTTCGATTTGTTGGATAAATATCGCCTATCCATTTAATTTCTGAATATACCTACACATATAAATCTACCGAATTACAATTTATAGAATATTTTTTAGTCATTCAAAATATAGGCTTTTTTTTTTTTTTATAAAAATTTATTTTCATTCTTTTTCATTCATTTTTTATTTTTTATTTCTCATTTATATTGCGTTATAATTGTAATAATATATCTATAATAATAAAATGAAAAAGAATAATATTAAATAAAATTGAACTGTGTGGTAATAAAGTATTGTAACCCCTATATGTGATTCTATTGTAAAACTCTACAACTATTGTAACTTTCAGAGTTTAATAAAGCGTTTTCACTAACAGTAAATCACTGATATCAAAATTTTATAAAATCCATTTCAATCAACCTGGTAGAAATCTTTTATTTTTATTTTCATCTTTTTCTAAGATGGTAAAAAATTTTTAAAAAATTTCTGTCAGTAAGTAAAAATTCTTTATTTTCATCATCTGCAGTTACCTGTAAAAGCTCTCTTACCCTCAGAGCACTGAATCTACAAAACCAACAGCCCCTATAATATTCTCGAAGCTTTAAATTTTTTTTATCAAAGTTTGTCATATTTTACCATGCGAGCTGCTTCTGCAAGCAGATATTTCGCAACAAAAACGAAACTTCGTAATCCCACGTGAGGGGTGCTTAAAGCTC
The DNA here is from genome assembly GCA_963924015.1 of Macrophya annulata. Lineage (NCBI taxonomy): Eukaryota > Metazoa > Arthropoda > Insecta > Hymenoptera > Tenthredinidae > Macrophya > Macrophya annulata. The sequence goes on from OZ001262.1 coordinate 4,872,378, forward strand.
AGAGGTTAAAAATACCCACCAATGACTTGATACTATACTAGACACCACCGACCAATCAGAGGTTTTGAATTTCATCCCCATGACTTGAGTTGGCGAATGAAAATTGAGATAAAATTTCGAATCAACAAATCGAAGGTGATTCTAGGGATGAACGAAAAGGACGTGAGCTGTTTACAGAAGGATTATTCATTCAGTAGTTTATACTGTTCAGAATATATACGCGCGCACGGAAAATTTTTCATATTAAATTATACATGAAAAAATTGAATAAGAATACCGATTCAATGTTTTTCAAAAATTTTTAATTTCGTAAATCGCTACTGAAATTTTGACCCAAATAATAATAATAATAATAATAATAAGATAAATAAATAAATAGAATTTTGAATCTGTTATAGGTTATACATTAATGCAGAAAAAATTATAACTGTTGTTTACGACACGATACATATATCGATCAGAGCTAACCACATATTTTCCGCAAGGCTATACAATACGGGGATATACATAATACAGGTAGAATATAGAAATGTATATATATATATATATATATATATATATATATATATATATATATATATATATATATATATATATATATATATATATATATATATATATATATATATATATATATATATATATGTATAAAGAAAGTATTGAAAGAAGCCTGAGAACTTTTCCCGTTTTATTCACTCTGGTTTAAATATATATCCTGTACACAATATAAAGCAACATTATATACGTATACACATGGTTCTAATAAAAGATTGACACGTTTCCATCGCTGAACGGTGTTAAAAATTTAATTTTATATTATAGTTTTGAAAAATTGTAAATTTAGTGGAAAATTTTCTAACTTTCAATTATACATGTATACATATATATATGTATAATGTATATACAGAAATGACGTCAGTAGATTATAATGGATAAAAATCTACGCTATATAAGAACAGTAAACAAAGCAATAAAAATTCTTCAACCCTTAACTCTGCGCAATCAGTTCCACGAATACTTTTCTTATAACTGATAATTATAATCTATATAGTGTGAAAATATTTCACGCGATTAAAGCAATTTCTTGGATAAAGGTGTAAAAAAAATTACAGGTAGATGAATGGATAATGAAAAAATCCCAATTTTTGACTCGTGGTTAGAGAAAAAAAAAAAAAAAAATTAAATAAACTAAAATAGAAAGAAAAAAATACTTTTACTGGCTCCTTTTCGTGCAGTAAAATTCCATCTAAGAATATATCTGTATATCTACACCACTGCCCACCAGGTCCTGTACCCAGGGATTCTCTCCTGCGTGTCGGGGGGTTGTGCCCGACTTTTGTGGAAGGGGATGAAGGTGTATCGACCGGACGAGAAACCCCGTAGACTGTCGCGCTACCCTCAGTTATCGCGGGACCAGCATCCTGACAAAACGTCAAAGATTGTTAGCCAGTAAGGTGTAACGCGGGTGCCACCGTTGATGATCATAGAAAGTAAAGAAATAAAGGAAATAAAATAAAAGAACAAAATTTAAGAACAAATGATAAACAAGGATTAATTCAGACTCAATAAATTTTATCTATAATTAGATATAGTCGATTTTAATCAACCCCTAAATTTTAAATACTAAAATACGTCAATGAGGCGAAGCTGATTCATTCAAGACTTATTCCACAATTGAAATCCAGTGTTAGAGGACGTATTAACACAAAATTGTTCGCGTATTAATTTGTGATAATTAATAAGTCGGAGATTTCTTTGGGAATAGAAGACGACATCCCGGGACAGAGTGAGTATAGAAATTTAAAATGACTAGATATACATAAACCGTGAATATCGTCGACGATATGGTATAATACGATCAACCCTCTTCCAAACCCTGTAAAAAAATTCTAACCAGAGTTTAATAAAGCTCAGAAAAACCCTTCGGTCTCACCGTTATCGTACTTATATAACATAAAATTTTCCAAAGCGTGGGACTGCTCCCAGATATATACCCCCAGGCGCCGTAAAACTGTCAGAAAAGGTCATCCGGCGTCGGGACGCAAAAGTTATATACATATATACATAGCATAAGTATATATTCTTCGTGATGTTAGGTATGAATGAAGCCGTATTAGTACATCGGCTTACCAACCAGGTGTTAAACAAAACAGGTACCTACATACAATTAGACGATTGCATAATGAACATTGATTAAGAAATTGCTAGAACAATAACGTATAGATACAGTCTACGTAATTTACTATTTAATGATATATTTTTTTCCTTATACATATATAAGCATATAGGTTTTTATATACATATATAAGGAAAGTGCATTGACCAGGGTAACATTACGACGAGGTAAACTGTTGCGGTACATATCTGTACTCTTCTACAAGCTTGGAACTATGCCAAATAGGTATAATTTTCACAGTATAAGATACATATATACATATTTTATTATACGGTTACGAATTATGCGATGTATGTGTTGTACTAAATGGTCATCAGTCTAAGTGTATTAGATCAAAGTCGTGTTATTAATTAAGAGATTTGTCACTGACCGTAATAATCACTGAATTCATATATATTTTTGTTTCATTTTATAAATGTTTTATTGCTGTGGAGTAGTTTTATACTTACCTCGGAATAGTGCAGTACGTATGGTACGTGTACATACGTACTGCACCTACGTTAATTAATTAAAACCACCTCTGGGGTACGTACTGAGAGAAATGTATGAAAAATAAAAAAAACTTCAACTTTGAACTTCAAATGGTCGTTATAACGCGACTGCAACCTATTACCCTGGATTATATACGGTTCTTAACAAACTTGGTATTATAAAGCTCGATAATTTGTTCTTTGATTTGCAATGGCTGCTGCTGGTGCTGGTGCTGGTTATACTAGGTACTTGATCCCATTACGGGATCAATAACGAAATTAATAACGACAAAACAAATTTTATAATCTTCTGCACTAGTGTCATACCTACACGTTTTATGTATATATTTTTTTTATTTTTCTTTTATGTAAATATATTTGTTCAATAGTGTTTCCAAATTTTGTCATTTCTTATACCTATTATTATAGTTTTGATTTTCCCTCGCGTGCACCCATACGGAGTAAGAAAAGAGTTTATTCAATACTCACCCTGTCCCTGAGGGTGGGGATAAGCGGAATAGCGAGTAAATAAGAGGTGAAATTTTCTACTTCAGGTGAACCACCTTTATATCGTGTCTCCAATAATAAACGAACATGAAATATGTGTAGATTCGTTATACCTTACATCACATCGTGATTAAATATAATAAATTTGTCTTATCGTTATTACATACGTAAATTTTCATATTAGTTTTATAAACATCTAATACAAATCGCGATAATAAATCTCTTAAATATTTCCTAAAACGTATTCCACGTGAACCAAAAGAAATTTTTTTTTTTTTTTTTTAACTCATTTCAGTTACAAACGAGATATGGTCATCCAATTTATGTAACCAAAAATTAATTAAAAAACGAAACATTCCGTTTTTCCTCAAACGGGATGTCCAAGCGAAGAGACTTAAGACTTAAGACTTATGACTCAGAACTTAGAACTTAAGACTTATGACTTAAAACTCAAGACATCAAAACCTAAGACTCAAGACTCAAGACTTAAGACTTAAGACTTAAGACTTAAGACTCAAGACTTAAGGTATGGTAGATAAGATGTGACCGTAATTACGTTTACTTCTTCCATTATTCCATTTTCTTGTCCGGTTTTAACGCTTACGGAACCGTAACGCGTATCCATTGTCATAAAATAAGTATTTACATAAAACAAAACGTTAATCTATGGATATTATAGAGTAAAGAAATCTCGTACCATTCTCCGTTGGTAGTTATACAGGGTAGGTATATACCGAGTTTAGTTTAATAGCTGCATTACGAGCTCAGTTTCGATTTGAAGAACAAGGTGCAGGGTGTTGCAGGGTGTAAATAAACACGCAATGGTCGGTACCTATAGGTATGTATATACCATGAATACCAAATATTGACGTTCGAACCTTAAACCTTCAACAAACGATTTTATCTACTCGAAAAAAAAAAGAAAAAATAAATAAGAAAATAAAAAAGAATACGAAACAAACTGCGAGGTATTTCGATTCTCATTTATCTTCCCCGAATCGTCCCTCTTATAAAAACACGAAGGGAGAGTTGAGAGCATCAAACCCTGTCGCGATAATATCTTATTGACAATATTCTTTTAGTTATTTAATCCTACTGTTATATTTATTATTCGCTGAGTATCATTCAGAATCGATTTCTTCCTCATTGATCGTTATCTCATTCACTCTTAGTCTCGGGTATTCTATTCTATACTTCTTCAACGATATATCCTCCACCCACATACATACCTACATGCATACCTATACCTAAAGTAAAATGCAGTCAAGTCAGACTCGAAACCTGCACCTCTTAATCTATAAAGATCTTTACGCCATACATAGCTATAGATAAATGCACACTATGTATATAGGTACATATATATATATATATGTATAGGTATATACAAAATACATATATCTATGTGTATGTGACTATAGGCTGGGTTTATTGCTTCGAAAGGTATAAAGTGGAACACTGGCCTGGATTGCCGGTGTCATGGCTCAATGTGCAACGACCGCAGTTCTGTTCTTCGATTCGATGTACATACATACATACGTACATACCCACCCACCCACCCGCCCACCTCAAACCCTCTTTCCTACTTCTGAGCTTTCAAGTTTCTCTCACTCCGTCTCTTTATTCTCTCAGCAGTTATATATCTGTCAATTTTTCTTGAAACTCGGCCAACTATGTCAGTGCACTTTTACTTATACCAAAAGACTCCTGCTGCACCGATCGTAACTATGCATCTATGTAAATGCATAGGAAGGAATTTTTTTAACTTTTGTTTTTACGAGGAAAAATACAAAAAATTTTAAAATTGGAAAAAATTTAGAGATACAAAATTCGCAAAGATGAAACGAAATTTTTATTTTTTTATTTTTTATTTTTTTTTTTATGGCATGTTTTAAGTGCTGCGAAGTTATTAGGGTAGTTCATCGTTCTAGTCTAGGGATATAAACCGTTGAAAACATAAGAAGAATAAAATAAAATAAAAAAATTGAAAACAGAAAAGAAATAAAAAAATGTTAGAAAAATGGCGAGAAAAAAAAAAAGGAATAAACATTCCCTATGTCATCCAGGAAAAAGTAGTACCTACTAGTAGATATATCTAGGTAGCTAGTATAGTAGGGTATGTAGTACGTTATGCAACGAATGCTTCGAAGTATATAGTTTCTCATTCGTTCGATAGCCCAACCGGGTTGCAGTGGTCGTCGGCCCCGTAGTCGTATCTAGGCCAACACCCTCTGCACTCTTCTACACCCTAGTTATACAGCGATTTTGCACCCCCTTCGAGCTAGTGTATATATTTCTATATATCTATATGCGCACAGCTGACAGAAAAACAAAATCTCTGTCTAGTAAGTATATATTGCAGAATGTGGAAAACTCGAGGCTCTAAGAGATTGAAGTATTCTATGTTTTATTCAGCAAATAAATAAATAAAATCGATTTTTTAATTATTTAGGTAAAATAATGTATTCTTATTTTTTTTTTTCTTCGCAGTTTATTTTCGGACCCGTTATTATAATTCAATATTAAATTAAGACGTTGAAATATGGCGTCGGTTATATATATGTATATATATGTTCATGAAAACTGTCTAATTGGATTTGTAAGTTAAGTCCGGCTAATTATAAGCGAATGTCATTTTTGAATAACGAAACTTGATGTTTTTTAAACGCGCATGAGAAAACCACCACGTAACTAGATTTTAAACAACGTTAGCTAGTTTATATTTATACAAGCTCATATCCTACGATATCGATCGAATTGGAACTGTACATCTATCATGCAGTACAAATTATAAGCCGTACATCTAGTTGTGTACCAAGCGTAAAGAGATTGTGCTTTTTTATAGTATGCATATATACCTATATGTATACATATATGTATTTTTTTTTTTTTACCGTTAAAGTAAAGGTTGAAAGCTCACACGGTATTCAATCTTTACATAGGTATGTATATCTATGTATGAGAAACAAAAAAAAAAGAGTGAAAACACCCCCGAGACTGTTTTCAAGAATTCTTTAAACACAACGATCATTGTACATACCTATCCAAGCAAATGTTTCAACCTGATATCCGCTGCGAGGTATGTATGTGGGATGATAGGTATGCTATAAGTAAAATTTGAAAGAAATAGTCGTTCGTCCAATATGTGACGTAGAAAGATCCGTGGGTGTTTGACGACGACGAGTAAACAAGTTTCTAAGAAGCAAAGTTCCGCAGTTTTCATCGCAGTTTATCGGGTTTTTTCTTTTTTTATGTTTTTTTTTTTTTGTTTTTCCTACCAGGGGTAAACCGTTTTTGCAAACCTGTCATTTCTGCTAGCAAATTATATATTTTTCTACATATGGAAAAATACATAACTGCAGAGATTGTATCAACTAAATCTATATTTTCTACGACTTTCCTTTTTACACTTTTTACATAATTTTGAAATACTATAACATGAAAGATACGTGATAATACAAAGCTGAAAAGAACAAGACTATATCACGGTTGTCTACGTATATTGTTCATAGAGAGAGTGAGAGAGAGAGAGAGAGAGAGAGAAAGAGAGTGAATAGGGAATAGGTTGACGTTCTAGTTTCTGTATTGAACGCCCTCAGCCTTCAGCATTCAGCATTCAGTCTCAGCCCTCTTCGAAGCTCAGAAATTTCGATCCTTTTACAGATAAAATCTTTTCTATAGTTTGTTTAATTTTGAAAACAAGAATTTCTCCATTTCGAAATTCGAAACTATAAGGGTAAAGTATATATCATTTAAAACAGAATTATTTCAATATAAATTAATTCCATTGATCCTGAAGTCTATGCAAGGCGCACGACTAACCTGTTGATTATATTCTCGTTCTTTTAAAATAAAAAAATCATTTAACAATTTTCAAAATTTACATCGTTTAGAGAATCAATATACCAAAACATGTGCAAATCATACAAAAATAACAAATTCACTATACATAGATTTTATAGACTCTCTATTATGCGTAGACTATGCAAGGTTAACCTTCTTCCGAATAAATCGATGGTCATTCTTTGTACCGTTGATTTACAGCGATTTTTATTTTGTACTAGCAAACTGTAGTATCAGAAAATTGGTTACTGATTGTTGGATATTCGGTGATAAAATTATTGCATATTTAGTCTGATTATATAGGATGTAAAAAAACGGATAATAAAGAGAAGGGAAAGACTATAATAAACGAAAAGTAAAAAATTTTTATTTTTATGATTCTAGAATGATTACGGCTTTGCCAGTACCCTCGGTTAAAGTATTCCACAAAACATACTACCAGGAAAAATGTCCACGAATTGGAAGTAGCCAACCTGGAAGTCCTCTTACGGAAAGTGAAGCAGTTTTGGCCCTACTTGACAAAGAACCACCGGAATATTACTTTTGTGGGAAGGTGAGTGAGGTTCTATCATCACTATATTTATATTCACATAATACATATATCTATATACATTTCTGTAATAAATGAGTAATGAATTCATGTGCGTGAATTTATACGTTTGAATAATTCAATCCTTTTTCGTCACGCCTTATATATGTAAAGTACACGTACCTATATTACATGCATATACCTACTCGCGAAATTCAAGTATACATTGTAGAGGTTCCGATAACGATGCGGAAATTTAATCGCAGGTTTATACGTAATCGAACGTTACACCATGTATCAGATTTTCAATTCATATTTATGGGTCTGATCTGGGAGGAGCCTCAACGTGCTGTAGCCCCGCCTTTTTCTATTCATACTCGTCCGATTCAGAGTGTGAGTAGAAGAAGGCGGAGCTTGAGGCTCCTCCCAGATCAGACCCCGGAGAAAACTCGCCCTGTATATCTGAAAATCCGCGTAAACTGACTGGGTATAGTAACGGAATTATTGTAGAGAGAAAAAGAGAAGAAATAGAAAATTTTGTGATTCGATAGGTTGTAAAAATATCATATCCGTCAAAGACTAAGACCGCAATTCTCATAGTTCTATACTTAGAAATAATTGGTATTTATTTTTGACATTCTCAAGGCTGTGTATGTCCATAGATTATATCTATACTGACCATTAAGGACTAGCAAACTAACAGACAATTACGGTCGATGAACGAAACTTGGCAGATACTAGAATAGACAGACGCATAGATTTTTTACGGTCATTTTACTTGGCTTGTAAAATCTAGGACTTGATTTTATTTTTCAAATATATTTTTTACTTTTTTTCGTCGGCACATCTCTGTAATTTGAAATTCAAAAATGCATTATCGATTATGGATTATGGGAATTTAAATCCACAGCTATTTGATTTCGAAAATAAGATTTCTTAATTTTATTAAGTATTTCACGTTTCCTTAATCCCACGCGTTTTGAATTGCCCGTGAATACCCAAAGTTGAATATTTACTATAATCTCGCACACAAACTTCGTGCGTAATTCCGTTAAATTAATATCTACGCTCCTGAAAATATAATATCGCAATCTGCAGAACTGTGTATTACCCACCAAGGGCGTACCTACATTATATCTATACATATACAGTAACAATTCGCCCACGCAAAATTCTTAATGCGTATAAATTTTCCTGAAATTGAAGCGTCACGAAACCTTCTACAAGCGTCTATACAAGCCGCATGGGATCGATCGATGAACCGTGAACAATTTTTCTGTGAATTTACCAACAAATTATTTTACTATTTGTATTACGCGGATAACGACTAATTTCGTACGTCACTTATATGAAAATGTAAAAATCAGCTGAAAAAAATCTACATCGATTTAAAATAAATAAATAAATTTAAAAAAAAAAAATTATTTTCAGGTAAACTCTCTGCACGTTGTAGTCGGCTCTTTACTCCTCGGTGCCGTAGTCCTAGTTGTAGGTCTTGTGCAGCTGGCCCCAGGTGCTGAAGCGGCGCAAAATTCAGCAGCCCTAATTGCAGCAGGTTGCGGTCTTCTTGTTGGTGGAGTTCTTTTAGCACCTCTTCGAGCTTTGTGTATCAGACGACAAAAGGCTGCTCACAAAGACGGGGCGCATCAGCGTAGCGTTACTAGCATAGACATGCTCTTGGCTCAGCACAGGTATAAAATGATGCGGAAATTGAACTTCATTTATAAAATAGGTATAGTTTGAAAAAAAAGAGATGTGGACATTTCTTTTTTCTTTTTTTTTACTTATTGGTCTTGTTTTTTTTTTTTTCTTTTTGTATGTAACATGCATGCATTTATAATTTTCACGTCGATAATTCAAAACCCGTATTAACGGTCTTGTTGTCAATTATTTACAGAGATTTCACGGTTCTGACGCCCGATGAACTGGAAGATCTGGTCGGCCGACCAACCGCTGCTTTGGAGAGCAAAATTCGTAAACAGGGTCACAACACCTAGGCCTCGGTTGTATCGACTGACTCATCGAAAAGCATAACACCCTCATCGCCACATCAGCCCTTATCATCACCACCCAAAATCACCCATGTCGTAAACGCGACTCAATACACCCACTCGCACAACATACGTAAACATAGTATAGTCTAATCTAGTTACGATTACATTTCCTTCATCATATACTATCAATTTGTATATTATTATATATTGTATAAATCTTAAAACATTTTTATTATCCTTATATTTTTTCTTATTCATTTTCTTTTTTTATTCTTTTTTTTTTTTTTCTATTGTTAATTATGCTTTTTATTTTTTGAGACAGGGAGATTGAGAGCGAGGGTTCGCTGGACCGGACAGCTTGAGATTTTTTGGACTTGGTACAGAAGAAACGGAACCGAATTTTTCCAACGAATTTAAATATCGATCTACCAGCGATCGTTGATTGTTTTTTCTTTTCTTTTCTTTTTTTTTTTTTTTTGTAATCGTAAGTCAATTTTTCATCAATTTCACTGTACTAAGTCTGAATTCGAATAGTTTGTCGTCGGTATGTATGTACCTATTTAAAAAAAACAAAAAAAATAAAAAATGCACAGCTTGATCAAGTATCTTTGGGTAAGTAGGTATATTAAAAATTAAAATTCATTACATATACATGCATACATACATACATACATACATAATGTAGGTTAATAATTATTTAAGGTATATATAGGTATAATATCGTAGTTGAGAGAAAGATGGAAAGAAAGAGAAAGAGAGAGCGAGAGAGAGAAAGAAAAAAAAAAGATAAAACAAAAAATCCAAAAAACACAAAGAAAATTTTCTAAGAATAAATTTACGGATAGAAACAAAAAGACGTGTACGTGTGATTGAAATATATTACTTTATACCTAACATGCGCGTGACATAATATGTGAGATATATAGAAAATAAATAAATTTTTTTTTTAAATAAAGTTTTCATTATCTAGTCATTTTTCTTTTTCTTTTTTTTTTTTTTTCTTTTTATCTATTAGTTCGAAACAGTTTTTTATCGCGATAAAACGATTCTAGCCAACGCCCATCTATACTTATGAAGGTATAGATGCGGGGTGTATAAAGCGGCGTTTGAAGTTTATAGTTTTTAGATTTTTGAAATGAAAAAAAAAAATAAATAAATAAATAAATTAAAATTAAAAAAATCAAATAAATAAATAAATGAAAACTTTCATTACAAAATTGTTGTAGAAATTGCTGGTCGATTTCATGTTTTACAAAAAACGAAATAACAAGAAAAGAAAATAAAAAACGAAAACAAAAAACAATTGAATAAATAAATTAAAAAAAAATAAGTAATTAAAAATTGATAATTAAACAACAAATAAATATAAATCGTTTTACTGTATACCTATGTATACTATATGTATAATAATATATATATATAAATATTATTATATCATTAATTAAAGTAATATGAAGTGATTTTCATTCGCGTTTCTGTGAATATACCGTATTAATAATAATTAATTAAATATTATATATGTATATACATACCTATAGGTATATACATATTTATATTAACTACTCGAATACGTTACGTTTTATTATCTTATTCGATTTAAAAATTATATCGACTTCCCCCTATGTACGACCCAATAATTAAAAAAACTAAAATTAAAATTAAAAAAAAAAAAAAAAGACGTTAAAATTTGAGAATACGAATCGAAATTGAGAGGAGAAAAAAAAAAGCATGAAAGAAAAATTCCGTACTACGAAAACGTCGACAGAAATATTTCAATATAGTTCTATACATATATGATTAAGGTCGGATATACTATTATATACATATATACATATTAAATAATATATAATTATATTTACCGCACACGCACATATCTCTATATGTCTGTCACTATTTTCCAAAAAAAAAAAAATACAAAAAAAAAAAAAAACATTTGAGCAAAGCTGAAAAAAATCTCTTGCCAAAGACAGTAAGAAGAAGAAAACAAAAAATTTTCAAAAATGGCAAAAAAAAAAAATAAAAATTAAATTAAATAAAATATCCTTCCCAAAAGTGTATTCAAAACGTCAAACTTTCGGATTGGCCAAACTTAGCTGCCAAAAAGAAGAAAGAAAAATAAGAAATAAAAAAAAAAAAAACAACAACAACAAAAAGTAAATAAGAAAAAAAAAAAAAAAATTTTTTTATTTTTTTTCTCACGATTTGAAAAGATCAAAGTTTCAGAAAAGTTTGTTAACACTTATTGGAGAGTTCTCACGCATGGTTACAAAAATTTCTGAAACGAATATTTTGAAATTGTCATTGACTGATATATTAATTATCGAATATGTGAATCTGAATAAAATTTGAACGAATTGCGAATTGATACCAAAACTCGATGAAAGTATTATCATTGTCAAGTGTTATTAAAAAATCACTTTTTAAAAAACGACGTAATATGTATTATAGAAGAAAAAAAAAAAATCAAGAAAAAAAAACAGAACGTGTGTATATGCCATTTTAATATAATTTATGGATATATATATGTCTACGTGATTGTTTTGATGAGAAATGTGATAAAGCGCCTATTATCATTATTATTATTATTATTAATAAAATTTTTATTTTAGCTATTATTGTAATATTATCGTTATTATTGATTATTATAATTTTTCTATCACAACGAGTCAAAAGCTCCCGAAATTTCATTACCGCGGTAAAACTGAAAAACCAAGAAAAGAAATAAAATAATAATAATAGTAATAATTATACGACGATTAATCGAAAAATAGATAATGAGACATAATATATCAACCGATATGTAATAAACGTATGTCTATACATGCATATATATATATGTATATATATGTATATATATATGTATACCCTACAAGCATAGAAACATAATGAAACAGAAATAGACGGTGAGTACCTACCTATAACATATGAAAAAATATAAAAAATACATAAATAAATAAATAATAAAAATAACATGCTTCAAAAAAAGAAACATAAATCGATGTTAGTCATATAGATTATTACACAAATTACATGCTTGCCATACAATCATATTATGCGTTACGATGAGGGAGGATCATTATATGTATTTAGTAAATCGACGCTAGAATAATTAGGTCAAAGAAGAATTTCAATATTCATTTAGATCATTTGAAAATAATTCAGAGAACAAAAATTAATACAAAACTGTGTCAAAAAAATTTGACGATGGAGGAAAAAAAATAATATCTGTAAAACGGAAAGAAGAATGAAAAAAAAAAAACAAGAAAAATAAAAAAGAAAGCATATACGTTACGCGAAGCGGAAATTTAGAAATTATTCAACAGCTGTTAAAAATTTAGAGAAATCACAAATTATATCGAACAATTATCGACAGAAGAATTTAAATATTTCTTCTAATTTTTTTTTCTTTTTTCGGGTTTTTTTTTTTTCTTTTTTTCTGATTTTGAATTTTTCTTCGTCACACCTCATTTTGATGAAGAATTTATTAATTCGAAGAGTGTAACGCATATATGATTTTAACGTCACTGCAATGTTGCTCCAAGTATAATATGAGAAATATTTTTTTATTCTCCGAACGAATAATTACACCTACATATAAATATATATATATATATATATATATATATATATATATATATATATATATATATATATATATATATATATATATATATATATATATATATATATCTAATATTATAGCAGAATGCAAATCGATTATAATTGATTTATATATACATAAATATATAATAATAACGTAATTAAGCGTAATGAATGCGAATAATTATTATATCTTAATAAATACCAATATATACATACATATATGTATAATATTATATATATATATATATATATATATATATATATATATATATATATATATATATATATATATATATATATATATATATATATATATATATATATATATATATATATATATATATATATATATATATATATATATATATATATATATATATATCATTGTAGCTAGAGGTCTGTTTTGTAAGATTTGTTAACGTTACTAAATGAAAATTGGTATACCTATTATAGCTATACCTATAATAAATATAAAATAATAATATAATAATATAATATAATATGATAAAAAATATTTTCAAGTTGGCTATAAATATATCATTACCAGACGCCTTTATAACAGACGATGAAATATGTGCAAAAGAAAAAAAAAAAAGTTGAAAAAAAAAACGACAACTTAGGTGAATCATAAAATCATAATTAATTGATATACTATAGGTAAATTCGATGTGATTTGTAGTTAATAAAAAATGAGCTATCCCAGACTTTAATAATATAATTAATTAATCAATTAATTAATTTAATTATGTATATCTTATAGATATACGTCATTCAGCGCACACGTTTAGCTTGTATAACGGTACTTATCATGGTGCTCTATGAAACACAAATTACACGCGTAATATGTAGTGTACAATGTATAACGCTTTTCACTTGTATATATATATATATATATATATATATATATATATATATATATATACATATATATTATATATACATATATACCTATTTAGATTATTATTCTAACGAAAAATGCAAATTCAACAGAAAATAATAAAAAAATATATAAATAAAACATATATCATTTTATTTCTTTTCAATAGTTATTTAAATTAATTTTTTCGTTCATTCGGTTTTTCTTTTTATCGCTAAAATTTAGTTCGAGCTTTATATATATATAAATATATACATCACGTATAATTTTAATAGTTAGAAAACGTGAAATATCTAGCGGGGGACCAAAATCAATTTGATATTGTCACATGAGGATGCATTATCTGCCCCTAGGATATCATGTAGTTATTGTTATAAATTATTACATATACACTTACATCATATTAGTGCAGTTCAAAATTTGAAATACCTGTCTAGAAGTGAAACGAAAAGAAAAGAAACGAATAAAAATAGAAATTGAGACTAGAGACTCGGGACTTAACACTTAACCTTAAGACCTAGGACTTAAGACTTAGGACTTACATGTACATGTATATTTTATACATACAGGCATATGTCAATCTTACAGTTTTTGTTGCACTTGAAAATTTTCGGTACCCTGCCAAAAGAAGTTTCACTTTAAAAATAACCGAAGTTTATTGTCTCTGTCTCTGATATATATATGTATACGTAAGTAAAAAGAAAAAGGAAAAGAGATAACAAAAAATTGAGAAAAAAAAGAGCCTCATAGAACACCATCATATACCTTCCGAGCCATGTATATATACATAATAAAATGAGAGTTTGTATAATGCCAAATGAAGTTTAAAAAAAAAAGTTATGATACAGAAATTGAAACATAAATGAAAATTATTTAAAAAGATAAAGAAAACAAAAAAAATATAATAATTAGAACTTTCGTATTATGATATAACTGCATTTTAGATTTTAAGGATCCCACTAATTCAACACTTAAGTATATATATATAAATATTATATGTATAATATTTATTATAAGTACCAATTAATAGTACCTATATCAAGTGATTTACGATTTTATCATAAATTTATTAATATTATTATATATCAATGGATTTTATCGAACTTTAAAATATCAATAATGTTTTTTTTTGTTCTCCCTTCCCCCTTCCCTCACCCCCTAAAAAAAAACCACAACGTAAATTCATCTCATGATACATAATATGTAATTAAAATTTAGGATAATTTTTCTAACAATATAAGAAAATGGAAAAGAAAAGAAAAGAATAGAAGAAAAAAAGAGAAAAAAAAAATCAACCGTCAAAAATAATAATCGATACGAGTTCTGAAATTATTCACAAATAATTTACTGATAAAACGCTATTATTTTGTATCTACAAAAAAAAATTAAAATAAAAATAAAATTATTTGAGTTCGCGACTATAAGGTAAGCAGGTTTTCTTTTTTTTTTTTTTTTTTTTTTTTTTCTCTTCGATAATTTATCGCAAAAATATATTGTAAAACAGCTGAAAGCATATACCCATATATGTATGGGATATAATAAATCATTGTGAAAAATTATTCCTTGATATAATTGGACGTTGAATTTGAAATTAAAATCTTTCATTTGCAAGAGTGTAAGATTTTCTATTACCTAATTGTATGGAAGAAACGAAAAAACAAAAAAAAGTAAAAATGGAAAACGAAACAGTAACAAGCAAAAAAATGTATATCTTATAGATATATTTGTGAGATATTATTGTAAATAATGAATCATTGCAATACGAGGTGAAAGAAAGGAAAATTAGAAAAAATAAAAAGTATAAAAACCCCTTGATATATATTATATTGAAAATCAGAAGAAATATATATTCCTCGTTTAATCAATTAATTAATCAATATTATTATTATTTATAAATGATGTATATCTTCGTATAGGTATATATTATATAAAAAACGCATGTATGTATGTACAAGCACGTCGAAAATATAAATATATATCTATACATATTATATATATTTATCAAATATAATAATTACTAAAAGTGATTATAAAAGGAATTGATGCTGGTAAATATGCTAAATTTTCAAAATTATATAGACAAGTTCTTCGATCTGATCAATTGAAGTATATAACATGTATACATATAAATACTATATGAAAAAAAAAAAAAAATTAATAATAATTTCTATTAATTGGGAATGAAGAAAGTTTGTCGATAATTATAATTATTATAATATATAACGTATATATACTTATTATATTAAATACCATACGACCATAATATTATATTACCGCGTATGATCATTATATAATATACATATACATATATATTTAGTATTTTACGTATATAAAAAAAAAAAAAAAACAAAAAAAACAAAAAAAAAAAAAACTTATTTCTTCGTCGCTTAAAATTGTGTTTTCCGTATATTTTGTAACCCGTTATAAATATTAAATAAATAAACTATAATTAAAAACAAAAAAATATATATTACAACAAAGTTTTGAAAATTAAATTTACAATTCACATACCATCAACCTAACAAAAAACGTCAGCCTGCAAATTTATTCACGTTTCATTTGTTTCAATGAGGGTTAACATATCTGTCAAAATTCTTATGGAGTTAGTAAGATTTTAAAAAAAGAAAGAAAATAGAAAATTAAAAATCTAAAAAAAGTAAAGAAGAAAAGCAAAAAAATTCATAACTTACGTTTTTACTAAGAAATGAAATAAACACGGTGGTAAAGATAAATGGATTTTCTAATATTCTTCAAGAAGTCTCTCTGATCCTTGATCGACCCTGAGTACATACATATATACCCTACCTACTCACATTAAAAAGTTCATAGCTTTTGTGAAGCCTTTTGAAAAGGAGTGGATTTCTCTCTGATACATATAATAGGAACCCTTATTGCAAATTCTTTATACTTGACCCTGTCCTCGGTTCTAAAGCCTGCAGTAAGTAGTTACAGACAAACCACTAGAGATAGGTCAGCCTTTTGTAACTACAAGGGTAAAAATTGTCAAGGCTAACAATAAGTTCTAGTATATAGGGTTGCAGAAAGTGTAACCCAGACTCCGACCACTTCTATCTTATACGAGTTTTCAAGTATTAACACCCTTTTTTCCCTTACCCTTTATCGTCAATATTTCGACTTATATATAGACATTTAATGTAACTTATACATATATGAATATATTTCAAGACAAAAATGGAACACGTATGTACAATGTACATACGTATATACATATAATTATTGGTAAATACAATCCACAACCTCTTTATACACTTCAGTTATAAATATATGTATATGCGATCATTTTTCTCGAAGCTTTTAGCTGATTTCAATTGAAACTGAGTCCAAGGACCTTCTGAAACGTATTAAATTTTTTAGTTCTTTGAATGTGAATTTCTACGACTTTTATTTCATCAGACTATAAGTATTTGATTTATTTTGAATTTATTTAAACCACGTTAATGCAATAATTTTAATTTTTTTCTCGTAAATAATTAATCGTCATTTTATTTGTCCGCAGAAAAAGCTCAAAAACAAAAAAATAAAGTAAACAAAAATCAGAAAATAGGGAGATTATTTCGACAAAATACACAATTGAATATGTTACAGTTGAAAAAGTAGAATTGCAAAAACGAGGATGTTGTACGTCGTTTTTAATTCGCACTAGTAACATCTACGATATCATGGGATCAAACAAACATAAACAATACTCGTTGTATTTAAATGTACTAAAGTGCCGATCTGGAGATAATACATCACGATTTTTATTAGATATAAAAAAAATTTTAATAAGAAATATTACCGTAAAAACTATTCTCAAATGTTTACGATTCACGTTCATTCGTCACCGTTCGGAGCTGTAGCTTTTTTATTATCATTGTCAACATGGTTGTGTGTTTGTCGTTGGGGTTTCAAATACGATATGAAAGACCAAGAGGTATAAATCCATAAATAATAATTCAATATATTTATAAAAATAAATTTCTAAACGATACACGTTTATTATAATTATTATTTCTTTTCTTTTATAGATCGTATACTATCTTGTGATGTACTTCTTCGTGATAACGATATTGAATATGTTCTTTCTTGGCCACTTGGAATTCTCATGTGATAAATCGATCAATTTATTGTCCTCAAAGTGATGAATATATAAACAATAAACCTGCATAATTCGCATAAAACAATTTTCAAAACAGAAACTGTAAATGTCGTGTAATAATTCAGTTTTAAATCGACGGTAATTATAGTTCCAAATTTTACCGTAAGTGTCGCTAGTCTTCGCTGCTGTAATAAAACTGTCTGCTGTTTCCTGCAAAATATACTCTTCGTTACTGAAATCTTTGATTTCAAATTTCTAACGATTAAGAGAAGAATAAAGACACAGAAGAAGCCTTTATCAAGGTATATGAAGTAGAATATTATTGCTTGTTATTATTTCGAAGAAATTTTATATCACTTTAAAGTTTCGTAGTCATAAAACGCAGAGGAGTCGCTTTCTAACCTATAAAACTTCTGTATTCTGTTGTTTCTGTTTTCTTCTTTTGATTTTTTTTTTTTTTCTATGTATGTACCGATTTTGAGTTTCAGATGGTTATCCGGCACGCACCGTTCATCGCTAGAACTGTTTTCGTCCGTGATAATAACATAGAAGAAGCCTGCGGGATACTTAATAGAATAATGGGGCGGGAAGGACTGTTTGAACAGTTCCGACGTACGAGATTTTACGAAAAACCATTTCAGACTAGACGACGTGTTAACTTTGAGAAATGTAAAGCTATCTACAACGAAGATATGAACCGAAAGATTCAATTTGTTATGAGAAAAAATAGAGAAGAACCGTTTCCAGGATGCTATTAGAACTTGTATCTCTTGCGTGTAATTAAATAAATATATATATCATCTATAACATCTCTAATGTCGATCGATCATTTTTTTGGTAATAACCTTACAGTGATGTAATAGATGTAACAAAAACAGTCAACAATATAAAATTTTATTCTCCATTCGCCCGAGAATAAGTAAAAAAATATATTTTTAAAACTTGAATCAAGTAAAAAAACGGATATTGAAAATGAAGATTACTTTTGTACCGACTTAATTCGAATCTTGTCCGTCGTGTTCTGCCATCTATATTCAACGGGAGTAAGTTGTATCTTTGAAATTTTATTAACAGATGGAAAACGTAGTTACAGCTACTAAAAAATAAATTCAAAATTGGTTTCTTTCTAAAGAGCGGTTAAAAACGAAAAGTTGATAACGTTTCGCAGATATTATAGTCGATAGAAAAGCTCCATGTTGATTATTAAAATTCTTTACATTTGAATAAAAAGTATCTAATTATGTTATACGATTTATAAATATATTATATGTTATTTTAATTATCTTGTTTTTATTATCATAAAACGGTTTATTATAATTGAATTTTATTTCATTATACAGACTAAGAGTAGTCTCAACATTACGAATGGTAATTAATAACGACAAAAGTACGATATAGCTTACTTCGTTATTATTTTCATAATATATAATTGAAAGGTCAATCGTGTATTGAGATCTGCATGCCAAGATTGTTCAAAAATATAAATACAATCGTAAATCTGTCGTGAAATCCTTTTCAGTTGAATAATAAAAAAAAGGAACAAAAAAAAAAGAAAAAAAAATCTTCAAATTCCCATATCACTGCGATGGTTTATGCTGTTTCTTTTATATCAAATTTTTTTCTAATCACTAGTCTAGACGTACTGGCTAGGATTTGAAGTCGATGTATCTACTACTAGAAAATCGTTAGTAAGCTAGGAAAACACTTTATTCAAAGTCTGATATAATTCGATGGTTTGGAACGACTTTTTTTTTCATTATTTTTGTTTTTTCGTATCCACACGCACGTTCAACGTCTTCTATTTTCTTGGCAGTGGTTATACGAGCTTGGCAGAAATTGAATATAGATACTAAGATCTGCAGTGAACGAAGGAACTGCCAAGAAGTCGATCTCGAGCTCGAGAAACTCGAGGATTCGTAGAAAGTTATATATCTACTTACCAAGCTTCTAACAATAACATTGTGTTTAGAGTTAAACCTGATACCGAACCACACCCTGGTTTTATATAACATATACTATAGTATCAGTATCAGCGACATGTTGTCTTTGTTAATCAGAAGTCAATCTTTCTCATCCCTCTTATCACAACCTACTTTTTTTTTTACCCTCCCCCTCTTTTCATCAAGCAGCAGCTGCTATTATACACGAACTAAATTACTCCGAGTCAATCTAACGAACGGTTTTCGATCCCCTAAGTTAACTGTATAAGAAAACATCTTTCGTCAATAATAAACAATATTGTCGAAATGATTATCCGACTCGTTGGTTTTCTGATTGTTCTCAAAAAATGTATTAAAATCTAAAAATAATATAAAAATAAATGAAAAAATTATACGTACACTTAAGTGATCCAGAAAATTTTTCGATCTAGTAAACTTCGAGCTTTTAAAGTACCCAACTGTATCTTGGACCCGATGAAGAAGACTATCGTCTTAATTCTTGGAAAGATCACCCTTCCAACTATAGACGTCCGAAACTTTTGAAGAAGAAAAAAGACAAAAATAGTAAAAAAAATAAAAAAATAAAACGAAAAACTGAGTAAAGTGTCGGAGATCTGATTGGTCGACTGAAGGTCATCTTGGATCGATATCACAAGCGTCATCGTCGACAAGGTCCTTTATATCTCCAAGGAGACGAGTGTGTAGTGTAGTATGCGTGTATTTGGGTATACCTAAGTATGGTTTTTACTTGTGAGAGTCTTAAGTCAACGTAAATACATGCACATGTTAGATTCGATTACATCTAGGTCATGATAAAACAGAAAGGGTTAGTAACTTACTTACTTACTTACTTCCTGCTTATTCCGCATCAGACGGCTATTGTCTGCCTGCAGACAAACCTCTACAAATGAGAAACGAAATACATACCATGATACTATATCCCATGGCTTATTATAATCTCAAACCAATTCGAACTATACATAGGTAAGCATTTTAGTATGTATGTATGTACATAGGTATAGGTATGTAAGCACATACTTAAGCTCCAACGTTTCGTATTGATACTGAATCTAACCACAAGATCAGGATTCGGAAGTTACCTCAAAGTACAACTCGAAGTATGACTATATCAGTTGAACGTAAGTCCTACGGTTCCGGGTATATCATTGATGATGGTTCATGCTTCTAGCCCTGACCATTATATCCAAAGTTACTTATTCTAAGTTTAGGGATAGTTTCACAAGCTTAGATGAATACCCCTTATTCTGGAATTTGGCAATTCTCTATATGGCTATAGAACCATTGAATAATTGGATGTGAGTAACGCGATAATGATTTACTTGAAGTCTTTTAAAAATATTTCTTCATTATATTATAAGTGTATATTTTATATTTTTACTTTTCGTCGCCTGCGGTGATATAAGAAAAGTATTGCTTTTGGTCGAAAAGTGACTTTTGATCATTTCAACGAATCTTCACGTTTTCGACCCTCTAGAATACGAAAAATAAGTTTTTAGAAAGATGTCGGCCTGTCTGTTGGCCTGTTCGACAAACTCGCGCGGTGATATCGGAAACGGTTCGATAACAAAATCTGAAATTCACAGGACTTTACGACCAAATGATGGGCTTGAAAAATTTCCATGTCTCGTTTAATTTGAACTTCCGGTTCTACCGGAAATGAATCGATTTTCATTGTTTTACTGACAAACCTATACTTTTTTCGCTGTATTACCTTTCTGAATGACAGAATGTATTCTTCCGAGTTGAGAATTTCATATATATAGGGCATTCCTTGCCAATGACACCAAAAAAATTGTAAATATACCCAGATCGAATTAGAATGAATACACTGTATGAAATTGTAGTTTGTCAATATATAGGGCGATTCTTGCCAATGACAATAAGAAATTGTAAGTGTACCCAGATCGAATTGGGATTGAACGCACTGTATGAAATTCTTGTTTGTCAATATACAGAGCATTTTTTTTATGTGAAATTTTCAATTTCGATCTTTTTGTTGCGGTTTTTCATTACTTTCTTATACTTTTTCTTTCCTTGACAAACCCATCCTTTTTTTTCTTTTTGATGAAAAGTACTTCGAAAAACTATTTTTCCGGCTTGTTTTAAATAATTTTTTAAGGGGTCATATTACCCCACTGCATTCCTTATTTTTTAAGGAAATTATGTATCTATAACTATATACTCAGATACGTGCAGAGAGATGGAATTAGAAGGTGTAATAAACGTTTCGCCGAGACATTCTTATAATTTTTTAATAACTAGTTTTTTTTTTTTTTCTTTCTTTTTTTTTTTTATTAGACTTTATTTAGGCGGTGAGAATATTTTAGCATCTATTGCGGTTTCTCATTGACGCAACACACCACGAGTTAAATGAATTAAAGATGAGTATTATGTAGGTATATACAAGCTAGTGTGTAGCTTTGAGATGGTCGGTGACCTCGGTTCATCATGCCTTTTTTTTTCTCAGTTCTAGGTACCTAGGTACGTACGTAAATACGTATGTAGGTAGATATAAGGTAGGTACATACGTATAATGTACGTACCAACATCTACCAGAAAGCCGCAGGATAGTATAGGCAGATTATTTAAAATGTAAAACCTGCGGGTTTCCCCAGAACAGCCATGAGCCATGGGATACAGTATTTCATTTGCGACTTTGCTGGTGCACAACCACATATTGTATACATAGAAAAAGTTCTTCCTTATTTTTTTTTTTCCCCTTCTCTTTCCTCTCAACCCCAAAATAAACACTTTTCTACGCAATCTTTCGCGGTTTTAAATTCTCGCAAAGAGGGGTAAAAAAAAGAAAAATGAAAAGAGGAGAAACACTTCTTGGCGCGTTTCGGTTTTCTTTCTTTCATTTTTTCTTCATTTTATCAAAAACAGGGGAAATAAAAAATAAGAAAAAGAACACACGATCTTCTATCTCTCGTACCTACCTACAAGTATGGAAAGTGATTTCAAGCTTAGAGCTACAAACTGATGTTTGGCTTATACCGATACCTATAAGCTTCAAAGACTGGGTCATGGTATTTTTGAAATCTTCAAACCGTGACGTGGAAACTATCCGTGAGATTAACGCTTTATACCAAACAAACCTTGGATCTACGGGACCAGACGGACCTGACAACAGAATTTCAATACCGTACAACATACACGTATGTACATACATACATACATACATACGTTACTTACACATCGATATGGATACCTACATGACGTACGAATGGGGCAGTCACAAGCCGGAAGTTACTTTATACGTTGTAATCAAGGCCCTGCACACATATTTGGTAGTTCCGGTACAACCACGTGTATTTATAACGGTGAATAGTTCCGTCTCACCATTGTCCTTGTCATTATTTAGGCAGCCGATGTATAGGTGATTTTATTTCATAAAATTCAGTTGTAAAAATCAGGAAACCGGTTGACTTGTGGGCCAACCCAAAAACTTCCCGCTGTGTTAAATTCGTTACAATTAATTGATACTATTGTGTTTATAATAAATTAAAGAAGGTTATAAGAATAATTAGTTTTCCGTATACAAATCTTTTCTTTTTCAATTTCGATTCTTCGAATAACTTTGAAACCACTCGACCGATCGATTCCAAAATCTAATCAGATCTAAGTCTTGATGAACCCTTTCGATCGCTGCAAGAATCATTCGAATCAGTTAATTCGTTCCAAAGGTATCGTACGAGAAAAAGAGAAATTTTTGTCGTGCGATATCTTCTAAACCAATCGTTCGATTTTGATGAATCTTACGGCGATCGAAAGGGCTATCCAAGACCTAAGTCTGATTAAGTTTTGA
Organism: Macrophya annulata; assembly: GCA_963924015.1. Classification (NCBI taxonomy): domain Eukaryota; kingdom Metazoa; phylum Arthropoda; class Insecta; order Hymenoptera; family Tenthredinidae; genus Macrophya; species Macrophya annulata. The sequence continues at coordinate 4,896,242 of OZ001262.1, forward strand.
GAATAATCGCATGAACAGTTTAGGAGTCATACGCTAAAAACACGAAAAAAAATTGTTTTTTAATTTTTAATTCTCAAATTACTTTTGAAACTACTCGATCGATCGACTCGAAAATCTAATCAGATCTAAGTCTTGATAAACCCTTTCGATCGCCATAAGAACCATTTCAATCGATCGATTCGTTCTAAAAATATCGTACGACATAAATTTATTTACACACACACACACACATACGGACGTCCATGGAAAAATAGTCGGAATAGCTTCCTGGGACCCTAAAACGTCGAGATCTGATGAAAACTCAATTTTCGAAAATCGGACCGAAGCCAATAACTTCCCATTTTTATCAAAAATTTTCAATTTTCATTGCAGGAAGTTAAAAATAAACGAATTTTTTGAAAATGGTGTAGTGAAATAGTTGAGAGTGATTATAGCGAATAGTTTAATTCACCTATGAGATCAATTTCGGAAGGTAATATTTAAGCTAACTCTGCAGCATAGTATAAGCCCAATCTTTACAGCTTTAATCTAATCTTATACGATTTGTTGGATAGGTAGGTATAGAACTGCAGGCCCATAGTCAGCTCAATTTAATCACGCGGCCTCAAAGGCCCGCCTCCCTGAGCTGCGGCTTCCATACCCACGGTCAATAATTACAACCCTTAATTATCCCTTTTTCTACTAACTGTTAACAATTTTCCATCTAAGAATTTTTTCTCTGTTTTTTTTTTTTTTTTTTTCCAAGTATACAGGGTGAGTCTTATCAAAATCAAAAGTACGAAAATTGGCCTGGATTAATTTTTCTAAAATGCAATTTTTTGGCATTTTTTTTTCCTACAGGTAATAGATGCTCTTTATTTAAGACGATTTTTATGCAGCCTGCACATTAACAATCAGTAACATATGACCTGTTTTTATTGTCTACTTTGGTTATACGTTGAAGCAAGATTTTGCTGCACTTTTTTTATGGTCAGAGGTTTTGTAACAACACCAACAACAGTGTGAACAAACGATATCAACGCTTTTGGACACACGAACGTGTAGATTATACAGTGCTTTGATAATCATCACTAGAACGGCGAGGATAACGAAAGTTGTTACTCTGTAACAAAAAAAAAAAATTCTTGGTGTTTAACAATTTTGGTAAAAATTATATATATGGCATTCCATGGGATTTTTATCAACATCGGACGATGAAACGATGTCGATATGCTCGGAAAAAAAATTTTCTATAAAACTACCAGCGTTCGAAAATCAAGGGGCATCAAATTTTTCTTTCGCTAAACTATTTATTAAAAAATCTGATAAAAATTTTGAATATTTTTGAAAATTATCAAAAAATTTTATACTTAATGCAAAATGGACCAGTAAAACTTTTAGTTGATATTAGAAATTTATGCAATACAATTTTCTAATGAAATATAACGAGATTTTTTCATCTTTTTAGTGTAATGAAATTACGGAACTTACCCAGTTCTGACACACTCAGCATTATTCGTTGTAGAAGTCGAATCTGCAGATGTTATTTCATCACCGTAATCACCTAAGAGACCAATCGTAACGGAGTAATACGTATTAGTTATTATTTAACAAAGAATACATCAAGTGATTGTAATATATCAAACGTTAAGTGATAGAATACAAAAAAGAAAAAGCATTTCGAAGTCTGCGTTCCGCTAATTCTTTTGCACGAGCCTATACTTTTGTAAACTGAATAATTAATTTTATTCAATTATTAAGAAATATAATATTAAACAGCTCAATTTGCTTTGTCCAGTTGCCTACAGACAAACTGCATCACATAATACAAAGGATGTGGCTTCATATCGTTTTCATATCGCAGTTATTACGTCATCTGCTGTTGAGATGTATCCCATGTTTAAAAAAAAAGGCATGAAGTCGTAAATAAATAGAAAAAAGCGAGTTTGGAATACCGTTAAGGTTGTGAAAATGTTGAAAACGTCTAAATAATTCAAAATTAGTCGAACAATAATATGTCGATTTCTGACTTCAACGTATTTGAACAAATTTTTCAGGATCTTCATTTTAATTGGACTAATATATTAATTGAAAAAAAGGGACTGAAAGATTCAAATTTGTCTCATTAAATTCGATATATCGAAAAATCAGTCCGTTAAATCGGTAGTTAATTTTAATTTATTTATATAGACGTCCCTTTTTGAGTGACACGAATTTTTTTTCTATAAATATTATAGATTGTAAATTATTGGCTAATTTTATCGATATACATGATATACTTACCGTACGTCGAATCGATCAAGAAAATAATCGTGGAAAGAATCGACAGCGTATTACGGTTCATCTTTGTTACGTTGATTGTGTTATGAGAAGAAACGAAACAATTTTACATAATTTAATTAATATTATAGCTTTTTGATTAACACACGTAGTTATAATAAATAATTGCACGATAACGTCGCTCTTGTAACTATTGGTTTACGTTTGGATAAAGAATAGTAAGTATAGTTTTGTTGCAAGTGTAATGTGACTCCCAGCATTCTGTATTCATCACCATTGGAATACCAAATCGTATGGATTTAAAAAGTCACGTGATTTAATAAAGAAGGAAACATTCTCGTACAGATTGTGAACCATATTCGATAAACACATGTTTGGAAATAATATATACGAGTATGTGTAATACGTATATGTATTATATTATATGTATACGTATTTACATTCCTATATCTTGAAAAGACGATGTCCAGTCGAACTCGAATTGCCAGAATATTCTCGTCCGCTGATTGGTCAACGAGAATTCTCGTAGTCATGAATTATGCGAGATCTCGTTTAAGTTTTCTAGTCGATCTCGAACTGCGAGATATTTTTATTCGTGCGCTGATTGGTCGACAATTATATCCCCCACCGTCTCGAAATTATGCGAGATCTCGCATGAATTGTTTACGATTTTAAATTTCAATAAATCGATATGTATATATAAAATTCAAAATTCATCCTTCATGTATACCTACATATTGTAAAAGTGAACGAGAAACGAAATCATAAGAAAATGATTAACAATTTTTTGAAATGCAATAATTTACATAAATGCAAAATGGAGGCTAAAAAATAACCTCATTCTGAACAGTTGATAGTTTTATATTATATTGTAAAAAGTATTATTTATATGAGGAAAATTTGATTAAACGAGAAAAGTTTATTGAATAAAAAACATTGGTAATTATTTTCATTTTATTATCTATAGTTTATTTACATAAATGTGGAGAGAAAAATAAAAAAAAAAAAAAAAAAAAAAAGAAAAGATAAAAAATATATGATACAGTTCTGCAGACAAAAACACTTCTTATATTTAAACTTTTTATGTCTGTAAGTTATTCTTGGGAATAATTACTTTGTAAAGACAAACAATAAAATAAAAACTGGAGCCAATCGTGCGGTACACTCATGACTTTATTAATTATAATTTGTATATTCTTAGTAATAAAAATCCGCAGAGATTGCAAGTTTTTTTGTTTTTTTATTCGGTTTTTTATTTAGGGGGGGGGGGGGGGAATTATTTTTATACTATAGAAAAATAGTCAATCGATAAAAGTTAAAAAACAAAAACCAACAAAAAAAGAAAAAGAAGAGCAACAAATTGCTAGTTATTAAAAGGAACGAGTTTTACAATCAGTTATTCTTTTTCTTTCTTCTCTCTCTCTCCCTATATCTTTTTGGCGAAGAATAAGCTCATGAAAATTGCAAAGAGTGATAGCAATACATCTTTAAAAGTAAGCGTATATTTCTTGCACCCCTCCCGAAAGTCCTTCCATTCATTATATTTTAATAAAATTTTATTAATGACAAAAATTTTAGTGATACATATTAGTTCGTCTTTTTTTTTTTTTTTCAAAATTATTATTCGATGTAGTCTAATTTTTTTTATTATTTATCAAAAAACTTCATACATGTATATAATATTATGTTTAATTAGAGATTATACATTCGATAATTTATATCAATAAACATATTCTAATGTTATTATTTCTATTCATAAAATTGATAGCCTCTTTAATTCTGATTACAATTTCAAATTTATAGTCACTTCTTATCGAAATTCCATAGGTACATACATACATATAATCTTAAAAGAACGTTCCTTTTTTTCGCTAAACACATAAGCATATGGTATTGTATGATTATATACATAAGTATGTATAATATACGTAGTGAAAAAAAGACGTGATATTTTTCAAACTCTCATAAGGATGAGAATTGAGGGGTTTAATAAAGAGATATAAACTAAGAAAAAGAAGAGGGCCCCGGGTGTAGATAGAAAGTATATATATATAGGTACTAAAGCACCCGTGGAGATATCAAAAAACTTTTGAAACAATATTTTTTATTTCATCCTAGCTTAAGAAGTGTCTAGAATTTTAGAAGGTGATTCTTATAGACGAATACCCTCACGGCTTTTATCTCTCAAAGAAGTTATCATGAGACTTATTGAGAGAAATAAAATTCATTTTATGAACTAAGTTTTTTTAATTATATATGCATTATAACTGTATCATAATGTATTATAGGTATAGTATATCCATATAGAGAAATATGGGGCAATATGACCCCCTTAGAAAAACGAGGGAATCTGATGTGACATAGGCCCCTTCAAAAATTAAATAAAAAAAAAAAAAATAATAATAATAATAATTTCTACTGATAATATGTAACATAATTAGTATACCGGTACGTAATTAGGTGTATTAATATTACCTTATCGTTTATAACAGATTTTTTTTTGTTTTTTTTTTCTCGTTTTTATCAAGTGAACAAGTTCAAGTATAATTTCACTTATATATACTTGCGTATATGTAGATATGTACAATTGTGTAAATATATATCCAACTACACACGTATACTCGCGTTTATTCCGCGAATGTATATATACATATATATAGACCACATCGTACGATACTAATTATAATACGTACATACATGCACACTTTGCGCCGTCATAAACACCCGATAAACCAATATCTATATATAACACAATTATATATAATCAGTGTTTAAATCTACACGAGGTGATTAGAATTAACATATATGTATGTATTATATAGGTAAATTATACATGATATCACAGGAAATGGGTATCCTTCATTGAAGAAAGTAATCGTATACGATTAAACTAATCCGAAATAATATATCAGGTTTGTGGTTAATTAGACCGATACCTTAAGGGACAAATAATACCATCCAGAAAAAAAAGCAACAAAAAACAAAACTAAAAGCACAGTAATAAAAAGAAAAAAAAAAAACGTAATATAAGAGAAAAATAGGAAAAGACACGCGGTATTAATTCCCAGACATATGGGATAGGCCCTAAAATGTCTCTGCTATACGTCGTGTAAATATATATATATACACCTATATAATATATGTATCTATACATATACATACCTGCGGTACATATGTATGTACATACATACATACTTATATACCTATAATGTGCGCAATAATACGCGAAAAGGCGTAGTACTAGGCCCGGAGCAATTCGCTCAGCAAGTTAACCGATTCAAACTTACGTTTACGATAGGGTAGGTATATTCGGCGTATAGAATAGGGGTTGGGGAGAGGAGGGAATGAGGTTCGAACACTGGTTGAAACTTGAGTTTGAAAATGATTTTCTTTTTCTTATTATTATACCAGATCGGATTGTCCACGCGGGTTGAGATTAACTCGTTAACTTTTGCTTTACTAAAATCAGTCTATAATATAATTAGTCTCCCTTAAATCTATACCGTAAATATATTTAAGTACGGAGTGAAATTCGTTTTTTTTTTTGTAAAATTCGGTGTACATTATATACATTTAACACCCCAACGCGATCACGTGATCGATCGATTAATTTAATTTAATTTAATTTAATTGATCGGTTTAAAACGATTAATTAATCATTGTTAGGGTATAAAATAACATCCGGGTTTTACTTTATATATCTCGCAACCATGTACATATACCTATATACATATATACATATACCTATAATTACACGCTTTGTGAAATGACACCATTACGCGATTACTTGACAAAGTATTTACATATACATATATGTATGTGTAAGTATATTATAGGTATAGCTTATAATCTGTGTGTGTGTGTGTGTGTGTGTCGTTGAATATCATTTGCGAGGAATAAAAGATCCGGTATATCTCGCTCCTCATTGTCACAGGGGAAAATTTTCAATCGCTTTTTATGGTAAAAACCACAGCTGTATGTATAACAATATGTATGTAGCTATATATATAGATAACCTCGTTATAACAATATAACAAGAGTAGGTGGGTTATGGGTATAGGTATGTACTACACCTTCCTTCCTTCCTTCCTTCCTACTGCACAACCTCGTATATGAGAGAATTTCTTTTATGTACATACATAGAACGAAAAATTTTTCTCCAAAGGAAGAAACGAAGCCATTTCTATACCTACCCATGTCTGCCCGTCTCGTACATACCTATATAATACATATACCTACCTACGTTATATATACTGCAATTTGTGGTCTAGTATAGAAAATTCTGAAGAATACCTTATATATGAAGAAAATTATTTCACATTACGTTGCATAGGTATGTTTTCTTTGTTTTATAATTTTTTTTTTTTTTTTTCAATTTTTTATTTATTTTATTTTTTCAAGGTTATTTATTTATTCTGTAATAATTCATATACCTATATCAATATGCTACTATTATTTCCTTATATATACATGTATAACATACATCGGTATATGTATACCTATATACGTATCTGCAATGTAAATTTAAAATTAAAAATAATCATCGAAAATTCAATTCCTAGCCGATGATAGCCTATCCGTCAAATGTTGTATCACCTTATCGAGAGAAAGAGAGAGAGAGTGTGAGGTTAGAATGCGAAGCTACAATCAGATATATGAAAACTCGAAGGTGTGAGAGAGAAAGATTGAATGAGCGAGAATGAGGGGATCAGGAAGGGGCAGGACTGGCGCCGTCTTGTATAGACTGTAGACTATAGACAATGTCAGACAGGATCGTACGACTTTTACGTAACTGACTATGTTCGCCGTTATGCGTATAGGTCATTGCTGTATAACAAAAACTATTCTATTATTACAGGATGACAATCTGCCCGGCTTATAAAGATATCGTATATATATGTTAAATATTCTTGCATATATGTATATTACATACATTTCTATGGTTTACATATATCTCGGAAATTTAAGCTCAACTTGACCTAGCTCTGAACCTCATCGCAGTCAGGATATTTAAATTTCTTTTTTTTTTTTTTTTTTATTACGTTGTACTACTCGACGTGCTCCGATTCTGTACATAATTTTTTGTTTTTTTTTTTTCCAAAATTTTTAAGACAATTTCGACCCGATTTACAAATTTTTGAAACATTCATAATTTTATTTTTTTTTTTTTACAACTGTACCTCCAAGATGAATAAATCAAAAAACTATTCTCGCTCCTTGACTCGGAGTATTAGAAAAACTTTACGAAGGATTTTTAGAGTTTCGAAAAAATTTAACCGTAAGAAAAAAAAAGTTTGAAAAAATTCCTCTTAGAAAAAATTTATTTATTAAAAAAAAAAAAAAGTTTTCTCAATATTCATAACTCTAGTGAAAAAAAAATTTCAAGATATTTTCGAAATCTTGTAAGATGAAACCATCCGTTCAGAAGCTATATGAATTATTCAATGACCAGGAGCTGGCTAGATGGCGAAAATATTTTTAATTATATTGCAGAGATGACAAAATGAGTTAAAATAGATTAATTTAACCATTTTAAACAAAAATACAAAACATCATTTTTTATAGAATCAGGAAATCGAGTGTTTTCGGTAATTACGTATACCTGAATACAATTTTCGTTATATTGATATAGTTTTTTGTTTTTCAATTTGTTTTTTCGTACGGATCTGAGATGAATATCATATGATATGTACCCCAAAAAAAACATCCGGGGATTTCCTGTTTTTAAAATAAATTTTAATATCCTTGTTAATACGGTGAAATAAATCTATTTTCATACTCATTACGTTTCCTTTACAATAATTAACGATATTATCACGATATTATATTTTCGATATTGAATAAATTATAAATTTTAAACAAATAGTTAATTTCAAGGTCTGCAATAAATCATAAAATTTTTTTTTGTTAATTCAGTCGCGAATGTTAAGGAGTACATTTTCAAAATAAAAAAAAATTTCCCGACTTCTTTCCTTTTAGCTCAATTTTTAAATTCCGTTTATAATTTTTTCCTTATTAATTTTACAGATAAAAAACAGATTCCAAAAGAAATCGTTATTTCATGAATTCAAAAACCGGACAGAGTTGTTTGTTAAATTCTGAATAAAAAAAAAAATAAAAAATCACAGAATGGTTATAGTTCATCGAGTAGATACATACAACGTATAACAAATAACTGAAAAATATTTCGTGGTTATTGAGGTTTACATATACCATAACTGGGTCGAGTTGAACCGGAATTCTCCATATATCTAATAGGTGAATAATACACGTTTGTATTTTATATGATTTCATAATCGACATTAATCTACATCAATACCTCAAATTTAACCTCAAACTATAAAACCGAAATAAAAATAGCACGCTCATTTTCTTATCACGATTTCAGCTTATGACGTCTCCGCAATTAAAACCCGCTTAAATTATTATAAAGCAATCAAAGAGAGCCACGTGTATCCAATTCGTACGTATATAATATCATATATCGTTTATTATATCAGTACGACAAATTTTAACGCTCTGAAAACTAATTACCAATCACCATATGTGTTGGTTTTCTTTCTTTCTTTTTTTTTTTTTCCTTTTTTTTTTCTTTTTTATTTATTTTATAATTGCTCTATTTCACGCCCGATGATTCTATCTATCCACATATGTATACATGTATGTATCATTCGTGATTAATCCCTTGTGCAGTTTGTTTTTCAAATTATTCTTGATTTGAAAATAAAGAAAAAATAATAATAATAATAATAAAAAATCGTTGAAATTGACACAGAATTACCTAAACGTATCAAAAAATTAATCTCTATGTATGTAGTACATACCTGTTTCAAATATTTTTGTATGTTCTCATCAGTTTTTTCATTTTTTTTTTTTCTTTATTTTTTCAAATTCGATAATATTCTTTTAATCACATAAGCCAATAATTAACCAAAATTTATTCTCTTGACAGGTACTCTTTTCACTAGTATAGCCTATAGCAAGTATATTATAGGTAAGTATCTGCGTCACGATTAAAATGTCATAATAAAATGGCACTTGACACAGTCAAATAAATTACGCAATATTATTTTACCTTGTACCCATACCAAACCATTACTTACCAAAGTACTTGTGTTAATTTACACAACTTATCCTTACATGTAGTACCTATATACACAGTCGAAACTTATGTATGATTTTCTTTCTATTTTTCTTTTTTTTTTTTTCTTCTAATTTTCTATCACGAATTTTGATATATTCACATAATAACGTACAGTGCTCTAGCTTGCAAGTGTCTCATAACTCCTGCAGTATACGTATACCGTTATAAAAAATTTATAGTTTGAGACTATTAGATGAATCTGAATAAGTGAAATCGATTTCTTAATTTTCTGTTGTATAATTCATGACAGGCATCGATAATCCATACTTACATTATTATTATAAAAAAAAGAGGAAAAAAGAAGAAAAAAAAACAGAAATAGAAATAGAAAAGGTCATATAATGACGATAATTATTGTAAATACATATAAAACAAGGTTTGAAATATTACAGTTTAACGATTTATAGCATATTGATCGTTAAAATTATATTCGATCAATTAAAAAAAAAATAACTCTATATTAACTTACGATCTTTAACAGTTTAAATGAATTCAACTGTTTTTTATTTATTTATTTATTTTTTCTGTTATTTTAATTCAAACTACAGGCCATGAACCGTCGTTGAGTATATGTATATGTATATTAGGTATATGGATTTTAGTTTGCCTCATACTTTCAGATGTAATCTATGTCCGAACCTTGACATTATGCGGTAATATTCCAGCTCAGAAATAATCCGATATACAAATACACACATACACATTATATATATATATATATATAATATATCGTTTGATCTGGAATGACTAATGAGTAAGGGCAATCAACTTATCGATATATCTACGAATGATGTTAGTTAATTGATGTAATAAACAGTAAATAGTTCATTAAATGTGTCAATGTCAACGCGGAAATAACCCTCTGAGATAGACTAGCCTCTAATCTCTGACACATATGTTGATACGTATTGTATGGGTAAGTAATATACGTATACGTCTTTGATCTCGCAATCAGCTCTCTTCTCTTTCACTTTGTTTTTCTACAAGTACATAGTAATAATAAAAAAAATTACATATATATAGATATGTATATATATACATATTATACACATGTATCGGCAGACTTTACGACTTTAGACTATACATATGTGTACGTACCAATGTATGAGAAAAAATGTTTGAATGACGTTTTCAATTCATTGATATTTATTATTCATTTAGATTATTGACGTAACTACGACTTCATAGAGTGCAAGTTTGCGTTATGTATTATCGGTATATATGTTTAATAATAATATTGCTTATATGTATTGTTTAATGTAATAAATATATTGTGTATGTTCGTCTAAAAATTTTTGCAGACTTAAGTGAGATAATTTATTTATTTATTTATTTGTTTATCTCTCTATCGTTTTGCAGATTCCACTTTATATACGTATACTATACTTGTACGATCTCCAGACGTATACATGGTAGGTATATAGATATATTAAACTATCAGAATAACGTAAGTTAAAACAAAAAGACGTAGTTACTCTCGGAATCTTTTTTTGCTATTAATGTTATTAGTTGATTCATTGTTTTTTTTTAGGAAGTTGATTTTACTCGAACAGCTTCTTATAGCCTCTGGACCAAAGAGAAACAAGATTTAAGGAATTGTGCCCAAGACAAAACAAGACTAGACAATAAACTCTAATTTTTATATACATCGCGAAAATAGAATTTACCTGATAACGTTTATAAAAAAAATTCAGTTATTTTATTTCTTTTTTCGAAAAAAGCGATTGAATATTTTTATTTTTATATATATTTTTTTTTATTTCTTTCTTTCTTTATTACCTTCACCAAAACGAACGTATGAAACTTCACTAAATTTCATCGATGGTGAATTTGTTACGATCACGCCTGAAGCTGTAGCTGTATACTTTCAGGGGTTGTTTTTTTTTCGTTTTTTTTTTTTTTCTTTTTTCGCTTCATAATTTTCGGACGCCAGGGAGGCGGTGAGGGCGGCCGAGCCCCATCACGTCGAAAAATTTGCATAAATTTGAATCTCAAAGATGGGCAAATTCGTTAATCTACATTTATAAGTGAAAGCTTGGGCTGATGGTAGTTCCATCCCTAAAAAGTAAAGATTCTGTACGAGGATCTCTGTACGTTCATCTATAGGTAGAAAACCGCGTAAAAAATATACCTTATAAGTATATAGGTATAGGTATATGTATTTTTCGTTCAACTATAACATCCTCATATATTCACATTAGTTATAGGTATCATATTTCCAAAATATAAATCGACAATTTGTTTTTAAATATTGGCTAAAATTCACGTCGTATACTAATTAGAAATTTTAAATTCTGTAAATGAATGACGAAGACCGATCCCCGATAAATTCAAATATTCACATTTATATAATAATAATTCTCGTTTATACCTATTCGCATGATATTAGAATGCAGTTTTTTTTATCTATACTATACATATAGGTTATAGGTATATATGTAATCGTCAAATTGTACGTCACAATTTTCAGTGTAATATACATGTAGGAAACCCGCTATGCAGTTTGAATTAATCGAACGAGAGTCAGGAAATGCAAATATATCGAGGAATGTGGAATTTTTTTATACGTGCGATATTATATTTTGATTTATTATATCCTTGTGACTATTTATATATATATATATACGACCAAAAATGAGAAAACAATAAATAACAGGATTTAACCGATGCTAAACGGAAATGTTGATGTTATACCCAAAAAGGAGAACAAAACTCAGCGCTGTTGAGTTTCTTCATTTATTATTTTTCTCTCTTTATATTATTGAATAACAAAATAAAATATAACACATCATTTTTTTTCACTGCGTTATGATTCAAACAAGATGTTCACTAGTTTTTTTTTTTATCTCTTGTTGTTATTTTAATTCTGAAATAATATCGAAACAACTATACCTTCCTAATATATAAGATTTTATATTGAAACGGATATATGAATCAGATGAAAAATTCCATTGAATATAAAACAAAACTGATAACCAGTTGGTTAATAATAATAATAATAATAAACACACAAAAAAAGATTATGACGTTAAACGAAACCGTAAGTTTTACCGGCGTGATCCTGACGTGGAGAAAGAGTGAGAGGTTTCAGGCCCCCCGCGCTATACAAATACTTGGATCGCCTGATCGTTATGAGCATGCGCAGTGAGCTGAGCCAAGCTTTGAGTGTTCGTACCGCGAAAAGTTCGAGTCTAGAGGAGTCAGTAGCAAGCGGCCAGTTGTCTGGGTTGTATGCGCGGCAAGTTTATTATCAACTTACGTCGACTCATCCTATTCATATCCCGAGACGCATATAATCGCGATACTACGCTGTGCCTGCTTTACCATTTTCGTTATAAATAAATAAATAAATAAATATATATAAATAAATAAATTAATAAATTAATATAAGTAAATAAATAGATAAATAAATAAAGTATATTAAGTCATCTTTAATAACGGGACAGAACAAATAAAAAAATAATAATTTACATCACTTGTATTAAATCGTACTTAAAAGAAAAGAGAAAAAAGAAAAAAAAAAAACTGGTAGCATCTGTAAACAAAAACTTTAACTTCACTTTATTATATATAATATACGTTGCGTTATATTATTGCATTGCATAAACAGTATATTAGATTATTTTAATAATTATTGTGCGTGATAAATAAACATACCTAAATATATATAAAAATATATGCTTGTATTATTTTGTGAAGGTTTTTTTTAATTATTGATAATAGTGATAATGAAAAACGTTATGGAAAATCAACTCTCCTGGTTTACTCTTTTGATGACAGCTTTTTATTCCCGTAAGTATAATAATAATAATAATAATAATCATATGATAAGATTATAAATGCAGTTTCTCGTATATTTAATGTATTTTTCCTTGTTTTAATCACTTCATTATAATTTTGTTGTTATCTTTTCATTCAATCGTTTTAAATCAAAGTATAAAAGAAAGCTTTCTCTTTAAAGAATTAAACTGCAGACTTCAAATGTGACATCCACGTGGTTCGGATTATAAGAATGAAAACAATACCAAAAATCGTCTTTTCAAATTCTCGAAAGTTCTGTTAAGGAATTATAGACGTTTATCCAAATCGTCGTTTCAGTGTTTGAAAATAATAAACTGGCTAAAATATCAACGTAAAGTTCTAAATCCTCGATGCTTTTGTTTTTTTTATTTTCTAATGCAGGTTTATCAAAGCTTCGAAAATAAATAAGTTTGATTACAAACAAACCCCGATGTATTGTATGAATAAAAAATTTTCGTATAATACCCATGCATAGTGACCTTGAATAAAATATACACGGATACATATCCGGAACGGTTAACATCGCGTAATTATGTTGTTAATAAACTATTAATAAATTGTTTGTTTTTGCCAAAACTTTGAATGAACTTTATACAATCGATAATTGAATGAGATGAAACTAAAAAGAACAAAAAAAAAAACTATCGAACAAGCAAGCGAACGAACAAACAAACTAACTAGTAAACACGTTGTTATTAAATCTCGTAATTATAGTTCTTGTTGAATAATTTTCTTGTTATTATTATACCGTCTAGACGTAGAATATTGCGTATATTGAAATATGCATGTATATACTCCGAAACACTTGTACAGTTATAGGATGATACAGATATACATTAACAGACTTAATATCTGACATGACGATACGGAAAGGGAGGAAGGAAGGAAGGAAGGAATACTTAGTATTTCAGTATCACACCACCTTTCGCCGAGCCAAGAATTGTCGGTATAGCTAGTTAGGTAGGTAGATAGGTATACGAATATACCTGCTCTACCTATACGATAGAGTAAGAAAGCACGTGGGTATAGCCGTCCGTTATATCGTACGACATGACGTCACGGTTACGCTGATTGGTCGAAAGGATGGGCGTGCGCGGCGACCAGTCTCTCGCACACATTCTATTATAGGTATATACCTGAATTCCTGATTCTCTCTCTCTCTTTCTCTCTTACTCTCTCTCTCATATACGACACATGTGAGAAAATACTTGCATCGGCGGGGCGATCCTGTTCATACGTCGTATTAATTTTTTCTTGAATTAATTTCTGTTTTTATTCAATTAATTTTTATTTATTTATTTTTTCTTATATGTATACGTTTATTAATTATTGACGATTGTCAATTCTTTTTTTTGTGGGATTTTTTTTGTTTTTTTTTTTTTGTTGCTTTCCTCGTTACGTATTCAAGATCCGCGATTTATCATTGCACATACAACAATATACATAACAGTTATGTATGACTGCTACCTTGAGGTGTGAAGATATTACTTATACGTATCTATATACATACATATATGTATTACATATGTATATATGGTATGTATAGGCTACCATATCCTATACATATACGTATATGTATCATATAAGAAAAGAAAAGCCGACTTCCGTGGAAAGGAAAGATATCGGAAAAATTTTTATTTTATATATATCAGTAAAATTTATCGTCGACCTGGGGAACCACCACCATCGCCACACTTTCGCGGACTTTTAGTACGAATTGTCCGTGAAAATTTATGAATATTTTTTATGGGTTTTAGGTGGTCGCGGTATATATGTATATAAAAATTGTATATATACATGTATACATAGGTCGACCTAACGTTGGTGTCCAGAAGGATGCAAATTGTGGTTTTTCTCCCGCATCTTTTCCTTTTTCTCTCGCGATGATATACTGACCGCGATATAATATAGACCTACGTGTGTACGTGTCGTTGATTCGTTTTTTTTTTTTTTATTCTATTCTTCATATTCCATCTTTTATTATTTATTTTGCAATATTTTTTGCGTAATTCATATTTGTGCACATCAATTGATAATTCAGTTATTGACAATATCATTTTTATGATGATTATTATTATTATTACCTATATCATAATAATAATAATAATAATATATAAAAGTAATAGAATTAAACTGTACTAAAT
This sequence comes from Macrophya annulata, assembly GCA_963924015.1. NCBI lineage: Eukaryota > Metazoa > Arthropoda > Insecta > Hymenoptera > Tenthredinidae > Macrophya > Macrophya annulata. The sequence goes on from OZ001262.1 coordinate 4,911,590, forward strand.
TGATCAAATAAATATTCATATATATATACATAATAATCGTACATATACATATATACTATATACATTGATTTTGTTTATTTGTACAGCGATTGCAATTTATTCATTAAATAAAATTAAACGGAATGGTGTATGGCGTGCAGTCGGACAGAAGTATTGTAACGTTATAACTATAATCAAAAATCTAGATATATTTACGTTATAAAATGAAATAACAATAAACTAAATGAACATGTATAATATCTTCTTATCTACCGTGAGCGTCTGGTGAACCGGGTCAGTGAAACGACGATGGCGCTAGTTTTCTTGAAATTTAAAGGGAGAGCCAATACACCAAGAATATCCCTAGTTCAGTTGCGATTTCATATGTTTACTCCATGGTCCGTGGAGGCGGCCATTGTATTTGGTTGACAGATATCAGGAGTGTTTTTAGGGTTATAGAGTATTGTAGAGTTGTACACGAGATAGTGAAAATACGTTATGAATGTTTTAGATCAAGACAATAGATCATCGAACTACAGCGTTTTGGTTAATCGTTAGTTATTGTAAACACATGTCTGGAAATTCTAAAAATTCTACTGCAAATCTTTGTGACCTGTGAAACATAACCTCGAAAAACATTTCGATAGCTGTCTAACATATTTAATGGCGGTCCGCATCTACGCTTCGAAAGGCCTAGGGATATTTTCGGGATGTGAGTTAGTTCCCCTTATAAATTTCAAGAAAGCTAGCGCCATCGTCGTTTCACTGACCCGGTTCACCTGACGCTCACGGTATATGGCTAGAATTTGAAAATCCCCTACGGTTGTTTTTTGATTTTTATTTCATATCACGCTTTATATTACGTGTTTCGAAACTCCTTAATCATTATGATACGAGCTCTATACTCATCTACATTGATTGATAACGCTTATCGCGACGCGGTTTACAAACCGTTGACACATACATTCTTCCATAACTGGGTAACAACACCCACGATCACAATATACATGCGTATATATGTCTCTCGTAGCCTTTTCGGTGCGGTATATACATATATTAAATCCAACTAGTTGAACGCGTTAGTTGGTACTTTACGTAGTACGTTTGTACGTTCGTACATTCGTTCGTTCGTTCGTTCATTTATTCGTTTATTCGTACGGCGTGCCGTGCACCGGAGCTGGCTTGGATATATTTATATCGCGCGTAGAGAACATCGTACGATGTATTTTCAACCAATGAGAAACGAGTATGTGGCCTGGCCTTGCTCTACGTGTCTGATATGTACGCGTGTGCGTGTCTCATGTTCCCCTCCTACTTCCCCGCTTCTCACTACGATTCTCTCACACAAGAGTAAAATCCAAACTTATACTATCTTAAACACCCGGCGCCGTGTCGCGTGAGGTACTGAGGGGACGGACGCCTCACCAAAATATATATTACATATATATGTTATATATTATACACGTGTAATGTCATTTGAAAAAATTGTTCTGATACAATTGTCTTAAATATTTTCTATTATAGAAACGTATACAAAATAAAAATTATCAATATTATTATTATTATTATTATTATTATTGTTTCGTCTGCGTCTAGTCTGATTATAGATATTTCATAATGATTGATTATAATTGATGTTGTTTACTTTTTCGTTATTATTCGATAATACGTAATATATATAATTTCGTTTATTATTATACGAATTTGAGAAGAGAATAGGAAAGATATATATTCATAATTAATATTCATATATCTATATTGTACAAATTATCCATAGTTTTAGAATATATTATATTTGAGTGATAAACATGTGTGTACGCGTATGTAAAGAAGAATCTTTTTATTTATTTTTTTTTTCTACATATATATTTACGACTTCTGCAGATTATGGCGAATGGCGTTTGACATGGGCTATAAGGCAAACTCTAAGTATATAGTTGCGTAAGAACGCGAGACCGGGGTTAGGAGACTCGAGTATAAACTACTAACGCGTCACACCACACGTACGAGTATCTATGTACATACTTATATGTAGTATACATATATACATGCGTTTTAGAGTTCGGCTATGTTACGCAACGTGTGTAAAATAAGTATTATTGAGAGAGAGAGAGAGAGAGAGAGAGAGAGAGAGAGAGAGAGAGAGAGAGAGAGAGAGAGAGAGAGAAAGAGAGGCGAGACATGAAAAGAGAAAATAAAATAAGATAAAATTTGCGACAGTGTTTTTCACGGTCATATTAAAGTCTGATAATATTTCTTTCTTTTTCTTCTTATTTCTCTACTTTTAATATTATTCTTATCGTTGTACGAATATTGAAATATATATTTAAAACGAAATGAATATATAGCTGTTGGTGTTTAAACTTCCGATAAGAAAAAAAAAAAAAAAAAAAAAACTCGACTTTGTATTCGGTCGGGCTTCGCAAGTTTTGTGTAGATAATTTGCATGGAATTTCATTTATATATTATCGTGCCCCTTTTCACATTTGTAAATTTCATTATAAAATGAGATATATACGAAAATGAAACGAAGATTGTTTTTTCATATCTTTCGTCATCGTAATCATCTTCTTCGGTCTTCAGATCATATAAATACAAATATTCTTCATTTATTTCAGAATTCTTTTATATTTTTTTTATAATTATCCGTCTCGGATATTAAATCGAAAATTTTTAGACTTCACTCTTCAATTATACAAAATATGATAATTTAACTAATATATAAAATATATAATTCCTGAACGACTTTTATGAAACAATTATTATTACAACGGTGCAATAATTGTCACCCATATATAAGTGGATGTAAATTATTTACACGAGTTTAGTATAAAATAATTTCAAACTAAATAACACAAGATAGGTTGGATGTTATTCGGAGAGTGATTAATCTACGTAACCCCTATATATCAAATACTACAACACCCACTTTGAAATATTTAGATAACGCGTGCGTTATGATTAAATTTAACGAGGTCATATTTGTGTGACGAGAGGTTTGTAGAATCAGAAAATAAAATAAAATATGGCTATAATAACGATTGTCGGATAATACGATAACTGTAGTGAATATTCGTTAAAAAAAAAAAATAAAAAAAAAACTACAGAATATCTATTATTTTTTTTTTTTTCTTTTTATCGCCAGAAATGTCAATTTTGGACGAATATTTAAATGGATTAATAATTTTGTTAATTTCGTTAGGAATATTATTTTGAATTGAAAGAAGAACATTGCGAAGGAAATTTTATGTAGGGACGGATTGTTAACGAGAGTTTTGATTGCACCTTTAATAATGATAAAAAAAAAAAAAAAAAATAGAAAATAATAGAATTTCGTTCGATTCAATTGTGCGAATGTGTTGTCTTGTTTTTACGTTTCGATACAACCAAACATACGGGTTTCAGTTCCGCAACGTCCGCGATCGGTGCAAAGATTTCCTTTAATTATTTTTTTCCCTTTCGGAAAACCAAGCGGAAAACACATTTCCAATTATTGTTTTTGTCTATACGTATACGTGTACCTGTATCGACTATACCAGAACGTAACGAACAATTCTCAAATGCAGAGTTCGGGTTGTGCATATGAAATGAAAGAAAACAAATAAATAAAAACAATCTTTTGTATTCTACGTTATATAAAATTATTTTTTTTCAATATTTTATTACACATCTCGTATATTTCTCTTTGTTTGTAATTATAATTCATATTTTATTAAATTATATTTCATATTCGTTATACAATAAATTTAAATTAAAATATAAAAAATAAATAAAACAAGTGAAAAAAAAAACACTTACACGTTAAAGTTTTATCGCGATGTTAAGTAAACTTTGACTATTTTCAATATATTATAAAAATGTTTTCAAATGACGTAATCTCATCATATAATTAAAACGCGATACTGTGTAAGGACGATTTTCTTTATTTATTTTTTTCTTTTCTTCTTTCTTTTTATTTGTCAGGACATTAATTTGTATTGTTTTTAGAAAAGTTATTGCATAGATGCTAGAGTATGAAGTCTCTACTATAATAATTTAATAAAACAATAGACAGGATATATTTTCCTGAGATTAAATAACCTAGGCAGGTATATTATAAGTTAAAGTTAAAGGCGAGTGAAGTTTATTCGGAATTAAAGGTAGCAACTCTCTTCATCGTCTTATTCAACTTCTTCTTCTTCTTCTACTACTTCTACTTCTACTTCTACCTTTAACTTGAACTTCTTCTTATTGTTAACATATAGAACTTGAGGCGCCAACTCTTTCATCTTATCCGTGGAAAGTACACTCCATAACGGTTTACTCTAAAGCTGAGAGTTTCAACTTTATAATTCACATCCCTTATGACTTTTAAAATAATATTGAAACAGTTAATATAAACTCTTGACTCCACGCTGTTTGTTGCTTTTCGGAATGTTTTTTTTTTTTTTTCTCTTTTGAAAAATATAGCTTCTTCGTATAATCCGTATAATAATTAACTGAATTAAGAACGATACTTCTGTGTAACTTTCTCAACTATTTTTTATTTATTTATTTATTTTTATTTTTTTTTTTCTGCAAACTACGATATATAATAATACATATAACAGAGCGTTATACTATATATTATGTAGATATATAAACGGTATAAATAAACATATAATATTGAATTTCGATAATAATATCTAATTTTGCTTTTGAATTTAATTGCTCTTTAGCCAAAACGTTGAAAGGCGGCATATTACGAACGAACAAAACTGCAGGGGATGAGAGAGAGAGAGAGAGAGAGAGTGAGTGAGAGTTTGGGGTGTTTGGTGTGTTATATGCGAGAGAAGTAGACGCCGTTATAAACAAAAGCCATTAAATCCGAATCAACTTCTTAATTTAAACGAATGGTTTTTACGTTTACCTCGTACAGGAGAGCTAAATATTGTGCAATATCATATTCATACGTCATCATTAGTACAGAGTAAATGCAGTTTCTATGTTTTATGCCAAACTTTTGAATCTCTGAGTTAAAATAATTTATTACATCCGATTAATTATCACCACAATGATGATGATGATGGTGATGGTGATGGTATCGTCGATGTATGTATACATTTCCAAGTAGGAGATTCTTTGCTTTTCCTTTATTTAATTTTTTTTCTCCCATTTTCTTTTCCTTTTTTTTTCTAGAACCTTTTAAAAATTCGGTGTACAGCAATTATTTATATATACCAAAGCGATGACTTAATTGCTTTTACAAACTCCTCGTTTTTTTTTTATCATTATATCTTATTTGTAAGGTTTATTTTCTTTTCTTTTCTTTTTTCTTTCATTCATTAATTTTCTTTTTTTTTTTAATTCTTTTGACTAAATTTTTACAACATGAATAATAAATAAAACTTTGACATTCGTCAACTACGAATAAACAACATATTTGAATCAAACAAGAAATTTATATCGTTATACTTTATTTTTTCTCTCTTACGTTCGTTTTTTTTTCTGTTTTTTACTTTTTCTTTATCTTTTTTTGTTTTATTTATTTGCATGTGTCTGTGTGTTTTGTTCTTTCGTTTGTTCTTTCGGGTTTTTTTTTTTTTTTTTCGCTTTTACTACAAAGGGGTTAAAATTGTTTGCAAAGAGTGACAAAGGCAACGCCTCATTCCCCGGGGCTACGCGTGACTGCTTCCCATTGTTTTATTCGGGTCCTGATTTGCCCCACATATGTGTCGAGTGCAAAATTATAGCTATAGGACTATATATAGATAAATTATCAGATACCACATAAGAGGACCGCGCGAAGCTCTCCAAATTCGAAATATATGTATTAAAAAATTGAAGAATTTTTAATGAAATTTTTTTTAGCCATATTATCAGAATTTCGTTTCGTTTCGTTTTTTTTTTTGTTTTTTCCCTTCTCCATAAAATTTAATTTGTTACAAGGGTTGATTTTTTTTGTCGTCTATTTTATATTAAAAATCTTTATATAATTATTAATTTCATCCCTTTCATCTTTCGAATAAGAACAAGAACAAAATGAAAAAAGAAAATAAAAAGTATACCAATAAAAATTATGATAAAAAAAAATAAATAAATGTTTATAATAAAAGTTTATTTTCTCATGCAGAACAAAAAACTGAAAAAAAAAAATATATATATAGGTTTCCATTTGAAAAACCAACACTGTCTTTTCTCCCCCTTGAAACCATGAAACTATTGTTTGGAATATTTTTTCATATCTCTATTCGTTTGGAAGAAAATTTCTCGGGTCACTATAAATTCCTCAACCTATAAGGAACGTTTAATAATTATTTTACGATTAGATAACTGACGGGGATTAAAATTTGATGATTAATAAGTGATTAAAAAAGTTTTTTTGATTTTCTTGACTATACCGGACTTAACGTGAGTATAATTAAACGCTTGAATGAAACTTGACATATATATTATATAAAATTTAATATACCTACGTCTTTCAAAGAGCAATTTAATTTTCCGAAAATATAAAGCCACGAATGACTACATATATAGGTTTTACCACATAACAATATCAGGGATTCCTTATTTTATTTCATGTATTTTATTTTGTTTCAATTATACATATATAGGGATTTATAGGTAGATAGGTATATAACACTACAGGACATTGTTATATACCTACATACATAACTACGGACGCGAATTATTCGCTGTTCCGCAAGTATAATAAATCCTGACAAATCCTAGGGAAAACTGAAATTCCTTTTATATGCATATGCTGCAGTTCTACTAGATTAAACGTTGAAATGTGTATATGTGTATCTAGCTAGAGCTAGAGCTAGAGCTAGTGTCAACGTGCATCAAGTCCATGCGGTATATATATAACAACTTCCAGACAACGGATTAGAAAATTTAACACAAAAAATACGCGTAGGTATAATATAAGGAGAAGATTATTCAGTATTTACACTTTTTGTCATTAATTATATAGTTTCAACAATTAGGGTAAAAAAAGTAAATCGATTAATTCGTTTACGATTTGTGATTAAAATTTTTATTCAAGTTTCGAACGGTAAAAAATTTGTAATTTTTATATTATCGACTCACTTTTTTTCCGAAAAAGTCTGTAGCATACTTAAATCTGAATTTTGACTCTTTCGGAAATGAAATTTTGATTTTTTTTCGTAAATTTTGAAAATTCGTAACTTTCATCCCGGAAAAAAATAAAACAAAATGAAAAAAGATCGAAAATAGGGTAAACGACAAACTTACCTCTCATACAGTATCGGTTTACTATTAGATATTTTTTTGGTATATAAGTATAGCATAAAGCTTACGTTAAATATATAAGCTTTAAAAATGGTCTCAGACGTCAACAATTCGACGACGGGGTTTTCTATAAATATATTTAGCGAGACTGATGAAGGTCGAATCTAAACTTCTAGAGATAATATATCTTCGTTTCCATCGATATTTCAACCTTAATTTTCTGTTTCACGAATTTCACTGTTTTACGGAACGCATACAATTAATGAATCATTTTCGCAATACTGTTAAATCATTATCGTGATTATTAGATTAACATACAATTATTATTATATTTATCTGATTTTCATTTTTTTTTTTTTTTTTTTTTTTCATAATTTATTTATTTATTTATTTATTTCTTTTTTCTTTTTTCAGTATTAGCAAGCTGTCGAGGCGAAGACTGTGGCCATGAAGAACTACACCGATGTGCAAGACCGTTACAACAGATCGCCAACACTCCCGCAGATTATGTCAAGTCGAAAGCAGCCCTCGAAGAACTTTGCCCGTGAGTATAATCAGGCTTACCTCTTTTTTCTCTTTCGTTTTATTTTGATTTTTCTTCTTATTTCAAATAATAACAAGCCGGAAAAAAAACAGTTTTTCGGAGTACTTTTCATCAAAAAGAAAATGAAAGGATTGGTTTGTCAGGGGAAGAAAAAGTATAAAAAAGTAATGAAAAACCGCAACAATAAGATCAAAATTGAAAATTTCACATAAAAAAAAAATATGCCCTATATATTGACAAACAACAATTTCATACAGTGCGTTTAATCCCAATTCGATCTGGGTACACTTACAATTTCTTCTTGTCATTGGCAAGGATCGCCCTATATATTGACAAACGATAATTTTATACAGTGCATTCATTCTGATTCGATCTGGGTATATTTACAATTTTTTTGGTGTCATCGGCAAGGAATGCCCTATATATACGAAATTCTCAACTCGGAAGAATATATTCTTTCATTTATAAAGGTAATACAGAGAAAAAAGTATAGGTTTGTCAGTAAAACAGCGAAAATTGATTCATTTCCGGTAGAACCGGAAGTTCAAATTAAACGAGACATGGAAATTTTTCATGCCCATCATTTGGTTGTAAAGTCCTGTGAATTTCAGATTTTTTCATCGAGCCGTTTCCGAGATCACCGCGCGAGTTTGTCGAACAGACCGACAGACAGACCGACATCTTTGCTAAAAACCTGTTTTTCGTATTCTAAATGGTCGAAAATGTGAAGATTCGTTGAAATTATCAAAATTCACTTTTCGACCAAAACCAATACTTTTTTTTCTTACATCACCGTAGGTGATGAAAAGTAAAAAAAATAAAAAAACTAAGAACTTGGAATTATCCTAAGTCTTTCCTTTACTGGGGCCTAGGTATCTGAAATCGGTAAAAGTTTTGACAAATTTGTAATTATTTAACTAGTTTAAAATAAAAAAAAAAACTTTTTTTGTGTGTGTTTTTTTGTAGTATTCCAAATGTTTAAAAAACTCTTATCATTATATGGTAGGTTATATATGTATACATTAACTTAGGCGTAAGAAGTTCCGTCCTTCGAAAACTTTCAAGTTCTCGAGTGGACTGACGCTTCTCCTCTCTTCTCGTCTCATCTCATCTCATCTCAGCTAGGTCTGATAATAACATTATGAATAAAGTTCTAACCACTTGCCGTTTACGTAGAAGATATGGGGTTTCAGGCTGCAGGTTCTCGTTCTCGCGCAGACGGGCAGCCAGCCAGTCAGCCAGCCAGTCAGTCAGGCAGGCAGGCTTGTGCTTTTCATATTACTGCGTTAGTATAAGAGAAATAGTCAGCTTGAGCTTGAGTCTCTCTCTCTCTCTCTCTCTCTCTCCCTCTCTCTTCTCCTTTCGTCTTCTCTCATCGTCGTCTCATCATATCAAAGGAGATGTGAGCGAAGAGAGGAGGCGGATGGATAGTAAACGAGAGTATCAGACTAGTAGGTAGGTAGGTATGTATCTCTCTCTCTCTATATATATAGGTATACATATATAGATATATAGAGACGGCATTTAGCAAGCGACTGGCATTAACTGAATGCTCGAATTATTCTAATACCCGGTCCATTAGACGAAATTACAATGAGGAATCAGTTTGGCTCTGTGTTCAATGATTGCGTCGTATCAATTCTGTCACGCTGCTACTACCCTGCCTCTCCGCTTCCGTCTACTACTCCTACTCCTGCGCTAACCCATCAGTTGACATATCCGGAAATTACGGTCTTCCATTCCTGACGTCAGGCCTTTTCAAATGAAGATAGGGAGACCCCCCCTTTCTTTCGACGACGACCCTAAGTTACATATATTATGTACATATATACTTTCGATTATTAAAATCTTTTATATTTTCATCCCGATCGTGAAATTTTGCTTTTTCTTATTATATTTATTATATACCTACCCACACTCATAATATACAATATAAATATGTACATATACATTATATGTGTATATACACTGAGAAACAAAAATGATTTAGTTAATAATGGAGATATGGAGATACGGTCGTTTCAATTCACGAGAGGTACCTAAATTATTCTTCTTCATTTTCTTTATCGAAAATGAAAGAAAGAAAAAGAGAAATGAATGAACTAAATATAATTTTTCTTTTCATTTTATTATTATTATAATAATATCGAATAGATTGGAATAATTTTGGTCGTCATATAATATGAAGCGAATTAACGAATGTGGATGCAGCAGTGGTGGATATAGGATTGGAAAGGATAAGATAGGATTGAATTTTAAAATCAGACCGATGAGACTATCTATAAGAGAAAATGAACTAATATATAGTCAGACGTATTATTTAAATTCATATTAAGATTTCATAAGATCCTGAACATTTTCTCAAGATTAAGATCCCTTATGGGGATTTTACGTTCTATCATCATCATGAAATATTCTTTAATCTATTTAAATTCGGTCAAAACAATTTCCAATATCCCATATGACGTCTGCACATATCCAAATGTTCTTTTTCTCTTTTTTGAAAAAAATAAATATACATTTTTTTAATCTGTCGTTTATTTATTGAACGAAAATTTTTACTTATCAAGTTAAAATAAAAATAAAAAATACAATAATAATAAAAACAATCTTTCCTTATTATGTTACAGAGAACTAGAAGCGGGAATGCAATGCATACATCGTTACACAATGCGATGTATGAACGATCGTCAGCGTCAACATTTCATCGAACTATACAGTGGTACAAATAAAGCAGTAATGGAACTTTGCCAGGATGGACTTTACCAAGACAGTAAGATAAAAAATTTTCTTTCTTTTTTTTATTTTTAAATCAAATTCTACCACATGAAACGTATGACATATCTTTTTTTAAGATTTTATTATCTATTCGTTATCTGTGGTATTAGGTATATTATGTTACACCTCCGAGGTTGTAATACACTGCGCCTCTTAATGGTTCCAAATTCGAGTTGTACCTATAACGTATGTTTTGGATTAGCAATTGCTCTGTTAGAATTATAGATAGGATAGGAATATGTATATATGTGTAAAGTAGGTACACGTTGAGAAATGACAATGTCAATAATAACAATCACAATTATAATAACAATAATAATAGTAATGATAATGATGATGATAATGATGATTATGATTATGATGATTATGATGATAGTATAGCTTGACTCGCTTCACGCGACCGATTCCCTCTCTCTATACTTCAATGTGAGTAGATATAATGTATTTGACAACCGCGGGCGTGTTGAAGCGGTGATTTTGTTCAGTGGTACCAAAGTATATAATTATAATCTATCACGGTTCGATAACGATGACTTTTGACACCACACGTTTTTTTTTTTTTTCTGTAATTTTTAAATTAATTTTTTTCTTTTTTTTTTCTTTAATATCGGTTTTACTTCCAAGTGAAATCTATATGTATATACATATATATAAACCCTCGTGTAGGGATTGGATTTTTATATCTCTTTGAACGCGTACCATGGGCTTGAATTTCATTTTTAATACCAAAAACGATGCGCGAGATTTACCGCGTATGTATAATCTGTGCGGTTTAGGGATCGTTGAAAATTCTGTAAAGAAATAGGCTTGAAGTAAAAGATAAAGAAAGAAAAAAAATAAAAATAAAAATAAGGTAGAAAAATTGAGACTTAGTATGTACACATATAATATACGTTATTATATCGTAGATATATATATATATATAGGAATGTATATACATCGTGAATGAATTTACTTAATTAATATATTTTTCCCTTCATTTTTGATTTGTTTTAGAATTTCTTCTGTACTCACCGTGTATGCAGAAAGTAAAACAAGAATTTGACAGTTGTTCGCAAAATTATGCGGCCGCAATGCAGGTTATTTCTACTGAAAAACAACCTAACCAAGTGAAATCAATTTGCTGGTAAGTAAAATAAAAAATAAAAAAATATAACAAAAAAAAAATCTATATAACAAGTAAAATAATTGATTAATATTTTATATATATATATATATATATATATATATATATATATATATATATATATATATATATATATATATATATATATATATATATATATATATATATATTCGTTAGCTTCGCGCTATCACAACCTTTCCGAATTTATTTGGTTATTTATTTATTTATTTATTTATTTTGAAAATTCACTGAGTTTTGATTTTTTTTTTGTTTTTATTTTTTAATCAGTTAATTATTCCACACGCTTCGTCGTTTCAAAAGTTCGCGGACTTTTAATGAAATAAAGTTATATTTACGCGTATGGTTATTTGAGCTTGAACAAATTGCGTCTAAATTTATATACAAATATATATATATATATATATATATATATATATATATATATATATATATATATATATATATATATATATATATATATATATATATATATATATATATATATATATTTTCTAAAATTAACTCAATTCGAATATGGTCGAAATATTAATTAAAAATGTACATAGATATATGTGTATATATATACATTACGTATATATATATACATATTATCTACTCGTGTACTCATATATGTGTGTGAAATGTGATCTCTTAATGCGCGTTACATGTCCTCGTTAAAATTTCAACTCCGACGTTTAGTTTAATCGCGTTGTTACGCTGACAAAGGTCAAAATGATTGAAAAAAAAAGAAGAAAAACAAAATAAAAAAACAATCACAAAATTTCGTAGATTATTTTGCATCCCATCGTTCTTAATAATGTTCATTAAAAGTGTCATAAAAAAACACGAAAAAAACAACTTTTCAATTTAATTACATAAAATTTTTTTCAATTTCTGTTTTTTTTTTTTTTTTTCTCAATATCGCATCAACAAAAAAACATCGAACATTTCAAAACTCGTGGGGTATGATTTTTATTTTTTTTTTTTACTTGCTAAAAGTTGGGGAACTGTTTTTATTTTTATTTTTATTTTTATTTTTCGTTTCAATCATCATTATTTTATTTTAAACGCTTTTATCTAAGGCTAGTATACCCTAAACATAGTTAGAGACCACTAGAGTTGTTATTTAAAACTAAAATAGCCATCCAATGACGTCATACACCAACCACAGCGTTTTAAAGAGCTTATAATTTAGCTTCAGATTTCAAAACCCACATAAAAATTCCATTCCTTCACACGTAATTTCGCGCGTTATTTTTATTTATTTTGTAAATTTTAATTGATATATATTCTCGTTTAATTATTATCCTTATGGGTATAATACCGTATATCCAATCGGAAAATACATATATTCACATCGATGTATAAAAAACTTTGAAAGAATAATTGCTTTTTACAATAATTCGAACTATTTTATTTATTTATTTATTTTTTGTATATTTAAATTCATTTTACGATTTTTTTTTTTTTTTTTTTGTAAATTCGGTACCCAATTTTAAAATTGAAAAATCGTGAGTAAAGAATCATTTTCAAAATTGCGTATCTATCGTTTGCAAAACAAAATAATAATGAAAAATAAACAATTGATATAAATTGAAAAAAAAAAAAAAATCACCAACATGAAACTGGATTTGCCCATTTCAAAACACCGTTTAATAAATTGATTTACGATTTTTTTCGACCGAGATATAATACAACTTAATTTTATTCCATCATATTTTTTAACCGAACGAACCGCTGTGGGTATAGGGTGAAGGTACTTACTACTACCTTCAACTCCTATCAGTAATCCGCAGTCATTAGTTCGAGCATCGAAACTAAGTCGCTAGGTCGACTTTAATCGACTAAAAGTTGGGAAATTAAGCCTCGATTCATCGCTGTTTCACCCTTCGCGTGTACGCCCTCGAGATAACATTAATTTTGTTCATTAAATTTTCGTTTCTATATATATTATAAGTATTATACATGGGTATATGTATGTATATATTATATATTTTATATTTTATAGTTATATATTAAAAAATATTAAAATAAAAAAAAATAAAACAAAATAATAATCATTTTTGTTTCCATTTCTGTTACAGTTCGTTCCAAGAGTATATCAACTGTTCGCATAATGCGGTGTTGAAAACATGTGGCAACGAAGCGGCTAAATTTACAAAAGAATTCCTCGATCGGATGTCTGGGTCTCTGATAAAGGTAAGAAAATAAGAATAAAAATAAGAAGTATAATAATCAGAATTTATTAAAAATTTTTACCAAATCCTTTGAGCAATCAATTCTCATTCTTTGAATATATTATTATCGTTAAAGAATTGTGCTTTAATTAATAAATTCCCAATTATCAGACTTCTTTTATTTTTTTATTTTTTTTTTTTTTAAATAATAAATTTTAGAAACTGAAAAAAAAAAAAAAAAAGAAAAGTGATCAAAAAAAAATTTGTTTTTGATAAAATTTGTTTATTTTGACGAATTGCAGATGCATTGTCAATCCTATTCGTCTGATAAATGTACAACGTCACATACTCCGGCGTCTGTCAGAGACCCTGCTAATCGTAAAAATGCTGGTAAATCAGGGGCTGTTAAGTCATCAACAACAACGGGAGGAGGTCTCATCTTAACGTTCGTTATCTTTACGGCGAGTAGATATTATTTATTTTAATTTTAAATGTTATATTATATTTATATGTATATGGAAATATATAGAATTTCCATCAACGTGACCATAAATGAAGAAAATGAAGTTAAATGGTAAAGAAAAATTGAGAAAAATAGTAAAAAATATTAAAAATAAAAGAAAATTAAACAAAAATGATACAATAAAAAATAAACAAAATATAAAAATAAAAAAAAAAACACCAGAACAGAAAGAAAGAGAGAGAGAGAGAGAGAGAAGTACCTATACAGAGAGAACTTACATCGCTGCGTTTAAAAGTTACGCCTTCCGCCTTAATCATACCTATACTTTTTTAGATTAATGTATGTACGTAAATAGTCCGCAGACACCTTATAGACGTCTGTTTTAGTGACGTATATCGTAGGAAGAAGAAAATTCGTCCCAGCTGCCGTTGCGCCCTTTTTTTTTTTTTTTTTTTTTGTTTTTTTTTCTCTTTATTAATTATTTATTTATTTTTATTTTTTGGTTCAGTCACTATTTTAATTTTTCAAAAAGGATAAAAAAAAGAAAGGAGTAAATAAATTGATTGGAAAAAGGAAAAGAGAAAAAAAAAAAAAAAAAAAAATGGCGTTCGGGTAGTTTGTACAAGAGATCGCATTTTGAAAGTATTTTTGTGAAAGATCGTATATAAATATAGGTCGTTCGTTAGTCAGAAAAAAATGAATTGAAAAAGCAAAAAAAAAGGACCCTCCCCCCCAAAAAGAAACAAAAAAAACCGAAAAAAACAAAAAAAGAAAGGCATATTTATTACTGTGTGTGTTAATCCGTAGTTTGCGATAACAACGACGACGACGCATACGGTTAAATCGCTATATTATATTATATATATTATATGCATAAATCGCCCGTATAAACAGCTTTGATAAAACGAGAATCAAATGTAAATCTCGATGTATAAAAATTGTTTTCCTTTTTTTTTTTTTTTTGTTTTTTTTGTTTTTTTTTTGTTTTCTTTCTGTTTTATTAAATTCTCTCAACAAATTTTACTTTTTTAATCAACACCGTGGGATTTTCTTTTTTTTTTTCCCCCCGTTCTTCGAAAAAGATCGAAGACAAAAAAATTTCTGCGAACGAAAACAAAAAAAAAAACAAAATAATAATATATAACGTCCGTTCGTCTCGTTCATTTGATTGTTGATTAAATTCAAAAAAAATAAATAAATAAAAATAATAATAATACAACCGGGTACGAATAAAACAAAGAAAAAAAAAGAAAGTAATAGAACAAGGAAACAATAACTCGCGTTGGAATCTCTACGACTGCTAATGACGCGGTCATACCTATAATATACCATACATAAAATACCTATATATATATATATATATATATATATATATACATATATGCACTGACTGACATTTATTCCTGTCTAAAACGCTTTAGTTAAATAATAATTGGAAGCTTGTTGTAAACGAAATCGGGGCTTGATTTGTTTTTTTTTTTTTTTTTTCTTTCTTTCTTTTTTTTCTCACCTCATTTCCCTCGTTTTTCAGTTTCCTTCGACAATATTTTGCCATTATTCTTTTTATTTTTATTTTTCATACAGTATCGTGTCACATACGATTTATTTTATTCAATTATTATTATTATTATTATTATTATTGCATCCCCCCCCCCCCCCCAAGAGTTATAGCAGTAAAATTAAAGAAAAAACAAAAAAATAAAAAATTAATTAACCCTCTATTTACAAAAAGCTTCGTACAAGGTAGAATTACTGTAAATTAAAAATACATATAACTGTTGTTATTATTATTATTATTATTATCATTATTATTATTACTATTACTATTATTATTATTATTATTATTATCATTTATTATCATTCTTACTATGATCATTTTGTAATTTTAGCAATTAGGGACTATTCAACAAACGGAATTGCAAACTCTGATGATATATTTCTTATTTCTTTATTCTTTTTATTTTTATAGATCTATGCGATCTGAGCACTCCGTAATAATTAATCAATTGTAGTAAATAATAAAAGATGACAAAAATAACTAAAACTATGTATAAAATTAAAGATTTTAATTATACCTATAATACAAAAAAAAAAAAAAAAAAAAAACGTAATTTTTCAATTACGCATTTAAATAGTAAAATACTTTACTATAAATTTTAGGAATCTGCAGCTTAAGGGTGATAACAGTAGTTGTTTGTTTGTTTCTTTGTTGAATGGTTCCCCCGTAGTGTAGCTTATTTTTCGCTTGTATTATATTAATTAAGTAATTTGAATTCACCGATAATTGGAAAAGAAATTTTTTTTTACCCTTTTTTTTTTTAAATATAATAATAATAATAATAATAATAATAATAATAATAATAATAATAATAATAATAATAATGAGAAGAAGATTAATAATAATTATTATTATTATTATCATTATGATTAATGCGGTTGAAATAATTTTTCTACGGCGAATTTCAGTACCAATTATTATCATCATCTTCATCATTATTATTATTATTATTATTATTATTATTATTATTATTATTATTATTATTATTCTCACGATTACAGCGAGACTTTGTAAATAATATGAAAACTAGTGCATCTAGGTATATGAATTCAGAATCGTTAGTTTAGAGGTATGTAAAATTCAAATATATATATATATATATATATATATATATATATATATATATATATATATATATATATATATATATATATAGAAATCATATGTCGTTCATTCATCTCTCTTCATCATAATCATTGTACATTGAACAATTTTGTTTTATTTTGTTTTCATTTTATATTTTCTATTATTTACAATCAAAAAAAAAAAAATGTGTTGCGCACAATGTTTTGAATACCTATAATACACTTATATACCTATACTATACATATAGCAGGTATACCTATATATGTATATATATATAATACCTATAAATATATATGTGAAATAGAAAAATCGAATAGTATAAATAAAATTGTTCAATGGTATGAGAAAAAAAAAAAAAATCGAAAAATAAAAAATGATATATAAAAAAAAAAAAAAAAAAAAAAAAAACAACCGCTATCGTATTTAGATATACGACGGTTAATTATAATCGTCGCACGATATACATAGCGATTTATTTATTTATTTTGTACTATGTACATGAATTGTATACATACATATAAAACGTAAATATAAATACGTGCAGGGATTATTATTTTCTCGGATGATCGAAATTCGCCCAAGTTTCGATAACGTACGTACGTATGTACATAAGTAAGCATATACATACATACATACATACATATGTACGTACGTACATATCGAAGCTAAATTATTTATCATACGGGTGAAAAGATCGTCCGGGTGATATCGCACCTCATACATTTCACTATTTTCATTCTAAAATCTAACGATATTTAGTATAATATTATATAAATTAATATAAACATTTAAATAAGTTTGTAATGATCATTATTATTATTATTATTATTATTATTATTGTTTTAAATCCATAGTTTTGTTACCTCAACAATAACAAGCAAATAAATTAAAAAAAAAAAAAAAGAAATAGGAAAGGAATAAAATAATGCTAGTATTATGCCGGTTTTTCGTAAAATGTATACATATACCCACATTTTTTATCATTATAATTATAATTATTATTTTTGTTATCATTCGAATACCCGATAAAAATAAAATGAAATAAAATAATATAAATGAATTACCAATTTATTTTGCACGTTGAAAACTTTTTATTTTTCCATTTGTAATTATTTTTTTTTTTTTTTTCATTATTTCTCTTCACAATTATTAATACATCTTTTCGTTAATTTCACCTTAGTTTACTCTATTTAATATATAACAATACATTTATCAAATCATTTTACCTATCCTACTTAATTTTCCGTTCAATTTTGTCAACGGTTTAAAATAAATCCGGTAATTTTACAATAATATTTATTTATGAATATAAAATACATATATACATGTATATATAATTATATATATATATATATATACATATACATATATATCCTGCATATATTGTCGGTTTCGAAAAGACTATGTAATAACCTCAAGTGTTTTACAATAAATCGATTATTTTTCTTTAAATATTTATCGATCTTATTTCTGTTATACCAACACCCTTTTAATCACCATCTCCCCCCCAACCCCCGCCCTCAAAAAAACAAAAAAATATTAAAATAAATAAATCACACGACAAAGAAAAAAAAGAAGAAAAAAAAATGCCATTTCTGGACTATTTTTACTGCCGGCTTACTTCCACTACGAAAGAACGGACCCTGTTCGGTGAAAAGCGCCACATCTCAGCCGCCTTTTGGTATTGAAGCAAATTACACTTATCTTCTGTAAAATAACAATTTGAATTTTTTTGTTTCTTCTTATTTCATTGGATCAGTATTTTTAGAAGAGAAACACTGCTTCAATATATTTTTGATATATAATAGAAATTTCTATAAACAGTTTCTTTACCATAAAAAAAAAAAAAAAAAATCAAAAACTAAATGTTTTCTGACCCTCTTGTGAAAGTAGAATATTATTCGATCTTTTATTACATCATGAACATATACGATTTTAATACATACTGTAACTCGGCAGAATTAGTATATAGCCATCATATATAATTAACGCTGATGATCTGAGTCCTGCAGATTCTATTAAAGTTTCACTCATCTGGAAACTATGTAAGTTGTAAAAGAAATTGACCTTAATCTATATACTATATTCATGAATATATAATTAACGAACATGATATTATATGGATATATGTATATATGTATATACATATAATGGTAACTACGTAGGTAGGTATACATACGTATATACGATAGAAATGTTCCCGCCGCGGTAAAGCCGTAATTCAAATAACTAGGACAGATATAGTCACATATAAGACATGTACGTGAATGTATGTACTTAACACGTCTCTAAATCAATGAATATGTGTGCAACGACGTAGCGTCAGACGCTATCCTATATAATTCTATCCTATATCCTAACCTAACCCTATCCTAGAATATAGTAATATATTCCTATATAGCATAACTCGCGGTCTATAGCTATGCCGATAAAGCCTCTCGGAGAGGGTAAAGTTGGTTAAGTTAATCATCGGGCAACTGGACTCTCACGGGAGTGTTCCACAAATTATCGGAAATATGTTACGTGGACATACCTATACCCTCGTTGCACCTCCCTTTCGTCCAATTTTCGGGCCTCTGCTAGATACGTACGTATGTATCTATACATACATATGTATGTACATATATGTAGTAACGAACGAGCCGTGAATAGGTATATAGATGCAGAATTTAAGCCAATGCCAAAAAATCGAATTGAGTAAAATTTTGTCGACTTTTAATGAAAATTAATTGTCGACCAGGGGGGCGGTTTACAAATCGTGAAAATATTACTGAGGTAGGTAGTTATGGTATAGGATGTATAGAATTTTGCATATTAATTCTGATATGATACAAGTGCTCTTGATAATTTAAACGAATTTATATACATACGTTACTTTATCATTATTATTATTATTATTATTTCGTTTTTTTTTTTTTACATAAAGTCGGTGTAGGGAATTATAAAATGATATTAAAAGTATATCACGAGACTTGAAGATTGTTATATAGACAAGAAGAAAATTAATAACAAAATATTTGAGCTACAATGATTTAAGAATACAAAATTTATATTCATATTTTAAAATACTCCAGTTTACGTTAGTATCAAAATAATAATAATAATAATAAATAAATAAATAAATAAATAAATAAAAAGAACATAAGAAAAATTATCATTCTGTGATCAAAGGTATAAAATATAAGGTAGATATGTCTTGCCAAGTATCTCTTTATTAATATCGTACGGTTCAATTTTCAAGACTGTTTAGCAATAGAGGTTTGTCGTCTCTGAGATAAAGACGGTTTTACTTAGTGTAAAGAAAAGCACAAAAAGAGACTAAGAAAAAGAAGAAAATAAAAAAGAGTCGTTTTGTTTCATACGGAAGCCTGCAGATAATGGAAGCTTGACGCCGCATGCATGACTTGGCACAAGGGCGACAGTACCTATTCTTGTGTTGTTTCTCTTCCTTTTTTTCTTTTTCTTCACATTCTTATTATACCTCTTTTTTTATCTTATACTTTTTTTTTATTTTTTTGTTTTTTGGGTCAGAAAACGAATTGTTTGAACTCACATTTGAAAAAGTGTGTTTCGTAAGTATATACCCAAGTACGTATGATATATATACAAAAAGTAAATGTTGAAACGTTTTCTTTTCGGTCGCCAAAACTCTTATTCAGGACTATCGGTTGTATGGCTCATATCTTGTACATAAAATAAAATAAAATAAAAGTAAAATGAAATGAAATGAAATAAAATTTCAAAAGAGAACCAAAGTTTTCAAGTCAATTTGGCAAAACTTCAAAAGGCGGATCGAATGTACAGTACTTACAATTTAATTCTTATCAAAACTAATAGTTATATATATCAAACATTTTAGCATCGCGTTAATTGAATTCGATTTTATTTTTTTTTAGTCTTATAGGATGTAGATTTTTGATCCCTAATTCCGGTAAAATAAAAAAAAGTTGATAATTTGAAATATATATTGAAAAATAATTGGGACGCCGGATTGAAGTTCCAGTTGGTTTCAAAAAAAAAAAATCGAACTCCTTTGAGACGATTTCGAATTTTCAGACAATTAAGAACGCGGAAAGTCCAAGAATATAGGAATCCGAAAATTTAATGGAGAGGTCCCATGCGTAAATTTCAAGCTTTGAAGTTTTGGCTTTACAGATTTTTAGCTTCTGGAATTTTTCGATTTGATCAAATTTTCTAAATCGACTATGAGGGTCTAGAAAAATGAATAACCTTCAAGATTTTTTGACAATCTTTGTGAAATTTGTCACAAATAGTCAGAGTTTTTATCGTTGGCATAAACTATGTTTAATTAATTCGTAAATAATTAAACAAAAATAATATTTAAAGTTAATTTGAACGTTCCTTTCATACATACATATAATATATGTATAGTATATGACGTATACGGTATATAAATGCAGAACTTTAAGTTAAAGTTTTTGTTAATTCAGCTGTGCGTGGATAGAAACATATCAACGGTAGAGGCCTGCGGCACGCACGTTGGTACAATGATATAGGTTATATATACATAGATATATATATAAATATAATGTAGGTATACATATACATATTCACCTGCCTTTATACCTTGAAAATCGTATCTCTAGGCAAGGGCCGAGAGTTGTATGTAGGTACCTAACTCAATTTGAGTATATGATAGGATTTACAAGTAAAGTTAGATTGGAAAACATTGTAGCAGCTTAAATGCCCGCTTGGTAGTTATATGGTATTGCTTACACTTCGTATTTCAGGAGACTTGCAGCAAGCTTTTTCCTATACATCCAATATTGGAGTTTTAAACATTTTTCCCTCTATTTTCTCCATGGTATATATACATATATATAAAATAAAAACAATATTGAGTAGAGAAATTTTCAAAGCTTTTGTCTTTACTATTAATTCAAACCGAAGATAAATATATTTATATAGGTATAATAATATGAAATAATAAAACAAAAAAATATGTATGTATATTCAGATATACACGTTTAGAGGTAATACGCGTGTGACACTCAATTATCCCACTTTCGAAATTAAAATCTGAATTTTCACAGTGCCATGGTGTCATCCCCGTGATCTACTATACCGCAGAAAATCCGGATTCGGAAACTGTTATCGGTATTTCGCACGCACGAATGAACAAATTGTGTGATAAAATGGTGAATAAATAATAAAAAAAAAAAAAAAAAAAAAGGTATGTGTATGTATATACAGTAACCAAAATGAAACGAAGTATGGAAACGACGATGATTAGATCGGAAATACAAATATATAAAAAAACTATAATAGAGAGAAGATTTAAGCAGATTTGCGAAAAACACGTGTGCGTTTTATAAACGACATAACTCCCGCCCTCCTAAAAAAAAAAAGAAAATCACAAAAAATACTAAAATTATAAAAAGAGAGGAAAAAATTTAGTTTCAAGTTTCAAGGTAAATTGACATTTGATAAATTCAAACCTCTGTTATATGATAAAAAATGAAAAAACAAAAAACGAATCCAAAAAAAAGAAAAAAAAAAAACAAACAAAACTGTATAAAATTAGCCCATTGCAAGTTGTATAAGCGCGTGCGAGTGTATATAGGGTACTTAAAAACTTTTGGAATCAGGCAGGTAGGTATATAGGTAGGTATATAAAAGGTATATGTATAGTCAGTATAAGATCCCTACAGGCCTTAGCGAGGAATTGGTAAAGTCTTTACGATCCGAGTCGGAAAACTAAACTGCGTGTTTCAATCCGTTATCGATGTGAATCTTATACGCCTATATTGAAGTAGGATAAACTAGAATAGGAACTTTTTAATCGTATATGCGTGTTAAATGAGTAAAAAATTTAAGGATAAATTTTTAACCGTATGTAAAACTTTATATACCTACCCTAAATTTATATACCTTATACATACAGTTTTGCGAAATCCTTGCTGACCAGTAAATGTCACTCTTAATTATTTCTATTTACCTATCTCAACGGGGTAGCGAAATTCATTAACAACTATAATCGTGCAGTATCGATCCCCGTCCGAGTCCAACGTCTGTTAGTGACAGTCGAGGAGAGAGAAAATCAGAAAATCTATAGCTACGTGTATGTATGTATATATGTATATGTATATGTATATGTAGTATAACATATACACCTATAGACATTATACTTTGTGATTAAAAGCTAGGAATCGAAGAGAGACGAATTCGATCCCTTTTTTATTTTATTTCTTTTTTTTTTTTTTTTCTCCAATTAAATTACTTCCGGTCATTGCGGATTTTACCTTTTTATTATACATATATACCTACCTATGTATGTACATACATACATACATACGTACGTATATCTACTATGTCCAAAAAATATAATTTGCTTCACATATTTTTCGAGTTAATTAACTTTGTATGTTTTTTTTTTTTTTTTTTTATATTTCAAACAATTTTCATCATACATCATGTTTTAACCGTTTTTTTTTTGTTTTTCTTTTATTCGAAAAATTTTAAACGTAAACAAAACGTGGTGGTTTACCTAACTGGGTAGAATATCAATTCGTATATCCATCGACTGTTTTATCGTATATATTAATTTTTATATCCATATATCTGTATAGGAATCTGTCGAATTGTTATTTCTATATTCCCACAATGTGTTAGAATTATTCGGCTGTTATATTTCCGTCATTGCATAATAATTACGTATTGTAACCAATCGTGATATTCGGATTAAATGATATTCAATTATACGTACGTATATCCGTTGAACGGTCATTTTTTCATAATATAGAATATACGTTTTATGAAAAAATTCTGATATTGAATAGTATCTTTTGTATATATATATACATACCTACCTTATATAGGGTTAATTTTATTTACATAATAATTGAAATAAATTGACCAACTGCAGATAACAAACAATGTCTCGCGTACGTATTAATTAACTTTTCATCTCTTTATTTAACTAAAGAAATTTAATCACAGAGGTCCAGCAGCCTCAATGGATTTGCGTATATATATACGGGTTACTGTTCACACAGCTGTTATTTTATTTTTAAATATATCATTCGTGGATTACTGATGCGAATTTTTTTTTCGATAAAATTTCATACAGCTATACATATTATAGTATAACATGTGTGTATAAAATAAATGCATATCTATAACATGTATATATTTGTCCAATATGTATAACGTATACGAATTTTTATTGAAGTGATGAAATCCTCTCCCGTTGGATAATCGATGACCGTAGATTTGTTCGAAAGTCAAATTTAGGGCAGCCAAAAACGTGGACAAAGGTCAAAGCGTATTTCCTCAATTCTAAAACCGCTGCGGTTTCAGATCCCGAGTTCCTACAACGTAGGTATCAATCAAAGCTGGAAACTATCCAAAAGTTAGCACAACAAAGCTTCGCCAAGAGCTTTTAGCGAAAGTCACGTCACTTCGGTTTGGTTCGGTAAATAAATACTAAAATCTTTTTAAATCTTCTTAAATTTCGATAAAATTTACTTTTCTATAGTATTATACTTTAAATGAACTGTTTAATTATCTTCGTCTAAATAACCAAGGTCCTTAGAATAATAGAAAAAAAAAAAACAAAAAAAAAAGCTATGCAAGTAATCGATAAACTATCGTGGTTTAGTCTCCCGTCATTATATGTATTGCTTTTGCAGTTGCATTAGCCTGATCAGTACGAAAAGCTCACTCACTGGATTGAAGTATCGCTATAGTACCGTACCTATACATATATAAACAATCTATTTGTGTACTTGTGCGTTTTATGTTACTTAACTAAATTACATAAAAATAAATTTGGGCTGAATAAAGATAAATAAATGAATAAAATGATTAATTTTTCTCAATGGAGTTTAATCATTTCTAAAAGGCAGAAACTTTTTCTTTTTACTTTTCATCACCTACGGTGATATTATAAGTATTGGTTTTGGTCGAAAAGTGACTTTTGCTAATTTCAACGAATCTTCACGTTTTCGACCCTCGAGAATCCGAAGAAATAGGTTTTTAGAAAGATGTCGGTTTGTCTGTCGGCCGTTCGACAAACTCGCCCGGTGATCTCGGAAACGGCTCGATGAAAAAATCTGAAATTCACAGGACTTTACGACCAAATGATGGGTATGAAAAATTTCCATGTCTCGTTTAATTTGAACTTCCGGTTCTACCGGAAATGAATCGATTTTCGCTGTTTTACCGACAAACCTATACTTTTTTCTCTGTATTACCTTTCTAAATGAAAGAATATATTCTTCCGAGTTGAGAATTTCATATACATAGGGCATTCCTTGCCAATGACACCAAAAAAATTGTAAATATACCCAGATCGAATTACAATGAATGCACTGTATAAAATTGTCGTTTGTCAATATATAGGGCGATCCTTGCCAATGACAAGAAGAAATTGTAAGTGTACCCAGATCGAACTGGGATTAAACGCACTATATAAAATTGTTGTTTGTCAATATATAGGGCAATTTTTTTTAGTAAAATTTTCAATTTTGATTTTTTTTTTCGGTTTTTCATTACTTTTTTATACTTTTTCTTCCTCTGACAAACCCATCCTTTTTTTTTGCTTTTTGATGAAAAGTACTCCGAAAAACTGTTTCTCCGGCTTGTTTTTGTTTTTTTTTTGTTTTTAGTTTAATTTTTTAATCGTAATATAAAGCTGAAAAAATTTTCTCTTCTTTACGAAAGAAATTTTCTTTATTTTTCTTTTTTAAATGTAGTATTTATGTTGAGTAAACTGGATAGGGTACATATTACAACGTTGAAAGTAAAAAAAAAAAAAAAAAAATGAAGAAAAAAACCGAGAGATCCCTACGTCGATTTTGAGAATCTCTTAGTTCATCTCGAAGATTCGCAACTATACATCTGCAAATATTTTCCAACGCAATCTTGGTAATTGTGTGTTCTCTCCAGGCTATATCTATAATACTTAGGTAGGTATTAGGTTAGGTAGGAATATAAACTGGAATATTAAGTAAAACGGTTGAGGCTGATGGATGGTAAACTGTGAACGACTGTTATATACATATATATAGTTATACATACATTGTACATACGATCCTATACTAATAATATATAAATTTGTTATTAAATTGAGCTTAAAAGCTGAGATTATCTCCTGATTAATCAGCTCAATATAGAATATTAAAAGCTGTTCGAGTAAGAATAGAATAAGCTTTTCAGTTCGACGTTTATATCGTTAATATACGTATACCGTTAAGTTCTTCTTTCTATTCCCTTCTTTTTTTTTTTTTCTTTTTGCGTGTGTTTTTTCTTGCAATTTTTATTCTTTTTTTCTTTTTGGTTTTTTTCTCTCTTTTTATCAAGCTTTATACACACATAAAAGAAGAAGACTTATAAAGTGCCGCGCATCTTAGCTGCTTCATACCCAGGCCTCGCTCTTTGTATTCAAACTTTTTCTTTACTTTTCTTTTCTTTTCCTAGCGTCGTCGTCCTCGTATAGGTATAAGATACATACCTACTGTAGTACATATACATACTTACACGTTATTTTATATTGCACTGTTTATATTCATTATAAAAAAAAAAAAAGGTGGAGGATTTTATTCAAATAAACGTTGATTTTTATATCAATTAGCTTTATAACTGTGCATTGTATTATTTCTTTGCAGGAATTCATATCGAATAGGAGATTATAATAAGAAATAAAAGGGCGTACAGCTCGGGAAAATCAATTCAGTAATTTTCTATATCGAGTTTGGTATAAAAACTAATAGAAAAGGTAAGAAACACTATGATTATTTGAAACCACGGTATATAGCTCATATATATATATATACCGTTTCTATACTCATAATAAGGGGATGGATCAGAAAAAGAACGACTCCCAACGCCAGCTACTACAATAATTTATCTTGTTCGAACGATTTTTCTTCGGGGGCCCTTGTTTTTTCTGGATCCTTTTTTTTTTTTTTTTTGATTTTTATATATACCTCGAGTCGTTTTCCATTGTGCTTTACACGCGATATATGTCTGTATATATATATACACGAAAAAGGATATTTGAAATAACGTCCGTTGTGTGGTAATCCACAATTTTTTTTTTCTACATCGCTATACACGACAAATGAATTTCTATGTTATACATATATCGTCCTGTGGAATACCGCTACTATCCTTTCGTTTTCTATTCTTTTTATTTTTATTTTTTTCACCCCTCCCTATTTACCCCAAATAACATGAAACATGCTTAAACTTTTCTTATTCTCATTTTTAATCAGTCTTTTAATTTATTGTTTTAACTTTCAAGGGAAATTGTTAATTTATAAAACTTAACCATGAGTTATTCTGTAAACTTGTTGCTTGTATGTATACAGAGGGATCCGAAAAAATCGAGGCTTGTGTACGATTGTAATATAAAAAATTCATTAATTTCTATATCACTTAATGCAGATTTATAATTTATATTCTGGCTTCAGGAAGCAGCAACCTTATATATATCGTTAAGGGAGAAATAATTGCTAAAGAGATTTTCAGCCTAATGTCTTAATATTGTTTTGTATAGTTATAATTAGTGAAAGAAAATTGTTAATCAACACTTTGCCTTTTAGAAATAATAATTTTATTACAAAAGTATATATACGGTACAAAAGTTTACGAATTGATAAACAAAAATATGTATATATGTATACATATATATATAATTATAATTCTACTACATAATCAAATTTTGTGGTAATTCAACGTACCTTCCTTCCTTCCTTTCTTCCTTCCTTCCTTCCTTTAAGATTACAAAAGTTTTTGTTCTTAATAATTAACTAAGATATCCACAATAATTATGAATTCTCAATTAAAATTGTATAATTTTTATATTCCGCAAATTATACTCGACATTTTAATAGCCAAGACTCTTCGAGCGTAATACTTCGATATTGGTAAGAATCAACTTGTCAATTAGTTTCGTTAATTAGCCATATCGGATGGATTCAATTTTAAATTATTCCATTCCTTGATTGATTTTATCTTCATTTTTATCGTATTATTAGATTTTTATTTTTTATTTTTTGTTTTATCTCCATTTCTATATACATCAGAAATCACTCGAATCCCAAGACCACCGTGGAACTTATAATATATAGAAGAAGACGACATCCTCTGCTAGATGACGGATGAGTGGCGTACATCATCTCCAACCGCAGAACTGACGATACCCTGGACGATGGCCAGATCTCACAAAGCCCTGGAGTCCTTTGTTCACCTCAAAGAAAGCCCGTACCCCCTGCAACCGTACGTCCTACAACTATGCTTCGTTTCAGGTTTACAGTCTAGGAATTTCTCACTATTTTCGAGACAAAAGGTTGAAACTTTTTAGAAAATATATTTCCCACCTTTTGATACCTTATATTGGTATATAGGATTTGAACTTTGAGAAGCAATTTTCCTCGTCCCTTTTTCAGACTATATATTGCAGATAACATATTCTATGTATGGGTTGTAATCCATTTATATATATATTCGACGTATTTGACTACGGAATTAAACCTTAAATCGAAAAAATTGTTCAGAGTTCAATACTTATATATATATTCTTTTTTTTTGAAGTTACTATAGCAGCGAAATCTTCGGTTGTAAATCATAACATGTTAAGTTTTCATTCGGGATCTTGGCAAAACTGCGTAGAAAATCCTCCTCTCTTATATGGACGCCTGCCTTCTTTCCTCGATTTCTACTTCTGCCCTCCTTCTTTTCGATTCACAACCCCGCGGGACTATGATTTATCGCCACTCGTGATACCGGAGCCTCCCTCTCTCCCCCTTACTTCCTCAATTCTTTCCATCCATCCTTCCTTCCTTCTTTCCTTTTCGCTTCCTTTCTTACACGAAAACATCGACCCCTACCAGTTTTTCTATCTCTTTTACAAGCCTGTTTCTTCACTTTCGTACAAATTTTCTATATATAAGATCGCGCGCTTGTCCAATCTCAACAAATTCAAATATATATAACCGAAAGACAGAACGGATGTAGTTTTCACTATACAGTTTCGAATTTCTTTTTCGTTTTTTTGTTTCCGAACGCAACATTTCCGGGCCGTGGTTTTTTTTTTTTTTGAATTATTGTCGAAGAATTGAAGACAGGAAATGTTCAAAATGACGGAAAATTAACGCGTCCAATTCTAATTTTCTTTTAAGAAAAAGAAAATTCAAAAAGTTTAATCATTAAGAGAAAATAAATTCGGGTCTCGAATGTACATATATGTACATACATACATACATACATACATACATAAGAAGGTAGCCGTATTGTTCAGGGATCGTACTATTGCTGCACGGTTCGCAAACCAGGGCAATAAAACTAACCAGAGTTTCCGTAGTTAGTAAACTTTTGTTAAGTAGGGCCATACGAGAAAACGGAGACGCATCTTGGCAGTCGATACTCTCATCCGCAGGGCTTTTACCACTTATGCTTCGCCCTTGTGCCTTATCCACTTATATCTATGTATCTAACATACATATAATAATATCCACCACCGTCTACTACACCACTTATATCATTATACGCACATATGTACACCTATCCCCGCATATATATACCTATATACATGGTATATATGCGTATGTATACTATATATATACAGGCATAACGTGTGCAGAATATTCGCTGAGAATTTTCCGCCCATATATACGGAGAGAAGGTGATTTCGAGTTTACAATACGATGATAGGATATAGGCTTTCGCGCAAAGTTCTTATCGATTATATAACAAGAGGGTCGCTTATACATATATATATAACTTCATACAAATAACAAATTTGTTTTATCTAATAATAAATGCAAAATTACTTTCAATTCAGGACGTTTATACAGGATGCAGAGTTTTCTCCGGTGTCTAATCTGGGAGGAGCGTCAAAGTGTTGAAGCTCCGCCTTCTTTTGTTCATACTCGTTCACTTTAGAATAATAGTGTAGTGTGATTATCAAGCAGATATCCTTATCTCATAATTTGTTTACATGAACACGTATAAGCACACCTCGGAAATATAGTCTACTCGCATAAGATTTAAGCATTGACTATTATTCGTAAGTGAATGAGTATGAATAGAAGAAGGCGGAGCTTCGGCACGTTGAAGCTCCTCCCAGATCGAACTCCGGAGAAAACTCATCCTGTATATTCACGATTCTTACATTTATCGGAAGATTAAACGATTGAACATATTTAGGTAGGTATATACAAGATATTTCAGACTCGCTGATGTAACCTACGTAATATATTATCACCGATTTATTTATACGTGTAGACAATTTAATGGTTATTGATTCAATTTATTTTGTAAATTCAAGATTATGATTACGTTATAGATTATTTATAAATTCAAATTACAATTTTTTTTTAAATTTCGAAATCGAAATATTTAGTCGTAGAATTAGATGAGAATATTTGGTACGTACATCGTGGGAGGTTGGGGTAGGACTGTAGGAGTTTCAAAGATACTTGAGGAAATACCCTACTGAAATTTCTACATTCCCCAATATGAAATTGACCAACGTGAAGGCGTATACGTTAGGTGGATATAACTAAATGAAAAGAAATAAAATATTTCATGTCTAGAAATTGATTTCCAATGGTCAAAAAATTCAAAAAACGTGGAATTTCACATTCAAAAATTTCCTCGATCCTCAATTCTTAATAAATCGGCATTAAATTTGGATATATTTTTCTTGAATATATAAGTAACAAAATTTAGTATCCTCAATTCAATTGGCCTCGTTGTTCTGATAATATTAAAGATTTTTAAATATTGAACATATTCAAGAAAAAAATATCCAAATATAATACCGATTCATCAAGAATTGACGATCGAGGGAATTTTTGAATGTGAAATTCCGATTTTTCATATTTTTCGAATTTTTCAGCGATTCCAAATCAATTTCCATACATGAAATATTGTTTTCTTTCATGTAGTTATATCCAGCTAACACGTCTCACGATGGTCAGTTTCATATTGAGTAAAGTAAAAATTTGAGAAGAAATTATCGCTAATTAATTACACAGAAAATTATCTGAATAATTTTCATTTATGTCCTTTAAAAAATACTCTGAGAAATAGAATCTGATATCAAAATTATTAATTATTGGTTAATTAATGTTTGGAGTTAGCGTTAAATTAGCTGAGCATATAGCTTACCTATATCGTGGGTGGTTCTCGTGGGATTGTAGTTGCTGCGAATTAGGTAGGTACTTGTAAATATGCGTACTGTAATTAATTATCACTAATTAATGACACAGTAAAGTAACTGAATAATTTTCATTTATGTCCAAATAAAGAATAAAAAATAAAAAAAAAATACTTTAAGAAGAGGATCTGATATCGAAATCTTTAGTTATTGTTTAATTGACGCTTCAAGTTGACGGAAAATTTTTATCTTTGTATACATGCGGGGGTGGTTATATATTATATGTTCGAAGGTCGATAATACCCACGCGGCGCAATCTCATTTCTTAATATTCAAAAATTCATGTACATATACCAAAAGTAAGAGGCTTGATCATGGCTGCTTAGGTTTAATGGCATTGTTTGCCAATATATTTGCGAACAATCTAAATTACAATCTTGTTGGTGTAGATTTTTCTGTACCTTATACATATATATAATTCTATGTATACATATTTGACATTTTTTTTTAAATTTTTTTTTCAATTTTCTAGAAAAATTATGCATAATGTATATATAATTAACGTCGGAACTGGAATAGAGATTAACAGTGTGACGTTAATTAATTACATTATATCTACTACTACTACAACGTACGTATATAATACGACATTGTTACCTGTTACTGTATGTTATTTATTATGAGTAAAGAGGAAGAAATTAAAGGGTTCCAAAAATAACAGAAATGTAAATATCGTTGTCGGATTATGTTAAATTAATTAATTAATTAATTAATTAATTAATATTATAAAAAAGAATTCGATTAAATATACAAAATAGCGAAATGATTCGAATAGAATTACAATTTGAATGAAGAGGATCGTGGTTGAGGATCGTCGGGACGATTTTATAACAAAATTTTCGTCACTGTATACGGTGTTATAATTAGGGTTTCTAAGAGCCAATAAAATGATGAAATTTCACCTTAAGATTCTTCCGGAAATGAAAATTGCCCACCCTTTTCTAATTACGTTAACAGCTGATATGAATTCTAAAGGGTAAGACGTAAATGAACATTTAAGACTTTTGGAGTTGTATAACGGTGTGTATACAGCCAATTATCTGCAACACCCAAAACAACAATAAATTAAATTCATTATTTTAACCGGAGAATTTTCTCTGTCGAAAAACTTCTTATATATGCAATGAATTGAAAAAGAATTAGGCTTTCACTGCATCGTCATTGACACAATGATAAAGAAATAAGAAAGAAAAAAATAAAATATACAGATAAAGTATAAAATACGACTCGATTTTTTTTTTCACCCTCGTGAAAGTAATTGAAGAAAGGGGTTGAGCCGAATCCAAGGGTATAAGATGGAGTATTATTTCGAGGATCGAATCATGAGTTATTGACTTTCGGAGTATATGTGGAGGAGTGAATAATCCTTGAAAATTTACGAGAGCTGACTTATTTAAATGATTGAAGAATCGATAAAAGAAAAAATAAAAAATAAAAAAGTATAATAAAATAAAGCAAAAGAAATATAAAAAGTTTACGCAAATTTTAGTAGGCGTACATTTACGAGACGATTTACTCCCGCAATTGTTATGTGTATATACGCGCATTTGTATGTATATGAATATCGTATGTAAACGAGTTAAAATAAAACGTTTACGATTTATTTTTTACTCGATTTTTGATTTTCGGATCGTTGTTGTTGTTTTTTTTTTTTTTTTCTTCCCTCCTTTTTATATACTCTGAAGTAAATACCTGGACCTTATATATGTATAAAACACGATTATTTAATCCAGAGGTAATTACCAGATCAGATGAAATTAAGACGGTATAATTATATGAAGATAATCATATGGGGAGAAAATGGAACAATGTATGGTCCCCATATGTCGTATAATGTTTTCTGTGGCAAAATTCGATGAACAAAAAATATTGTATTACATATTTTTCTTAATTTTTTAGGGTACTATGATATCCTATTTTCTATCATAATTTAAGGGGTCGATATTGCCCCAATTTTCTCTATATATCATTATACAGTATACAGTTCTATAATTTAACACCTTAGAGAATTTATATGATATTTTCATATATTATTTAAGTAAAAAAGCTCGAAAAAATTCAAGACATGAAAAGACAATACATCCAGGTATGGCTTTGATATGCGGAAAATTAAATATTTATGGGAAAATGGCAAACGCACGGTTGACGCCTTGGAATAATGCACAGCTTCTTGTTTCTATTTATGCGGGGGTGCTTTCCTCCCCTTTTTCTTCTTCTTATTCTTCTTCTTCTTATTCTTTTTCCATCCATAATGTGTATGTGTGTGTATATGTCCAAATACATTTACGCAGGGATCAAGAGTCTCCACATACGATACGAGAAACGAAAACGAAAATAAAAGAAAACGAAATAAAATAAATAAATAAATATATAAAAAGTGCATAAAAGCTACTCGAAACAGACTAGTGAGCTTTGCCACATGGACTCTGACATGTGAAAGGTTTACAGCATCGAAAGCGTTTACAGCATCGAAAGCGTTTACAGACGAATACTGTACTGAACTATAAGTGCAAGACTTTGAATAACGAAAACGAAATGAACGTGCAGAGAAATGGACAAAAAATAACAAAATCAAAGAAAAAAAAAAAAAATTAGTGAAACTATTGTTCAGCAACGGTTAAATTTTTTTTTTTTTTTTAAATAGGTAATGTAGATTCACGATCGGTTATGTACATACGTAATATACGTATATTATATGTGTATGTGTGTGTGTCTACGTTTGGCCTGCAGATGTCGAGGTGGGGTAATTGAAAAGAGATCTGACAGTGACGTGCAGGGTTGCCAGGAAGGTGGATTTAAAACAGGAGGTATATAACTGAGAAGAGAAGGTAAAAAATAAAAAATAAAAAAATAAAGTAAAATACCAAAAAATAATAATAATAATAATAATAATAATAAAAAAAGAACGGAAAGAAAATGGAAAAAAATAAGTCTCGAATGGAAGAAATAATCATCCCTTGGCTCTGTGCCTTGCTTGAAATTCAATTAATTTCAATTTAATTAGAACACTTTGTAAGCGGATTATTGCGCCACGTTCACCGGTCCAAAGACCAAGGAGAAAAAGAAAGAGAAAGAGAGAAAGAGAGAAAGAGAGAGGGAGAGAGAGAGAAGGATAGGAAGATAGAGAAGGAGAGCTGGTACTTAACGATATTGTTATTAATTTCATTCTACGTTAAACCGCAGATAAAAGAAAAAAAAAAGTTTTCAGTTTTTCTTCCGGTTTTGTTTTTTCTCTCTCTCTCTCTCTTTCTGTACAATAAGAGTAAAAAAAAAAATAATTTTTTTTTAGTGATTATACAAAACTCGTATATAAAAACTATACTGTATATGGTTTTCTTTTAACTAATTATATACGCATATACATACATATATTATGTATTAAATATATATAACGTGAATTAGAAACAAGAGTAAAGTGAATTACAACAAATATAAATATTATACGAGTATGTATGTATGTACGTACATAGGTATAGGTATACATGAAATTTGTTTAAAAGATGAAATGAGTTTGACAAATGTTACCCTGCACGCTGCTTATCGCCGTTCATCAATCAACCCAAAAAGTTAAATCCTTGACTTTCTACTGATGCATATTCCACAGCAGAAATAAAGCTGATTACAAAAAATAAAAAAATAAATAAAAAAAATAAAAATCAAAAACAAAAAGATCAAAAAATGATTCAACGAACTTGTTATACCTGTACTCACAAATCAATGTAGGTACATATATTCGAATTGATCGTAATCTTTTAATCCTATACCTATTTTAACTATGGTGTAGCAAATGGACAAGTAGTGAGAGTTGCACAGTTTTGAATGAAGAAAAATGATTAAAAAAATTTGGAAATACTATTTCTTTACTGATTTTAGTATTCAGTAGTAACACCAAAAATTTGTCTAACATTCATAAAACTGGTTAACACAAGGGAATGATATTTGAAACTCATTGACTGACACAGTTAAAGAAAATTCTCATAGGATACAGTTTTTTAATCTTTTTATTATTTTTTTTAATTTTTTTGTTGTAACTACTTTGCAATCAGCTGGATTTTTATGGAGAAGCAATAAAAATTTTTATCAACTGTTATAAAATACATATTTTATTGTGAATATAAGATTCCAGTTCAATTTTGAGAATATTTAATACAAGGGATTCGTTTTTTAGTAAAACTTGGAGTAATAAATCGGATAATAAAATACATAAGAAAGTTGGAAATAATGTCTAGCGATACTACGCGTGTCACTGCCGGTCAAAAGTTTGGGTACCACCCGTCGAGTTTTCCAACCCGGAAAAAAAATTGTACATCTCAGTTGAGAAAAAGTTAAGATCATAAAAACAAATTTTGTAAACGGTGTTTTAAAGCGGACAGATCCGGCTTTATTTTGTTTTTTTTTTTAATTATGTAATCTTTTTTTCTTTACACCCGGTACGCAATTTTGAAAATGGCTATTCTCTCGCGATTTTTTTCACTTTGTAGGATTGAATACCTCCCAGGCTTTTGAACGATGATAAAATGAATTTTTTATTGAACAGCATCAAAAAGGAGATCTGCAGCTTCAATTTGGTTGCAAAATACAATTCTTTACTCGTTGGACGTATTATTTTAAACCCCATCATTTTCGAGTTGCACCGTATTTTTCGAAACCTGTATTTTTATTTTTTTTTTTTTTTATAAAAGATTAAATATCTCTGCAAAAAATAAAAAAAAAATCGCAGCATTGTTTCTCGGCAGCCAAATTGAAGCTGCAGATCTCCGTTTTGATATTGTTGAATAAAAAATTCATTTAACCATTGTTCAAAAGCCCGGTACGAAATTTTACGAAGTGAAAAAATCACGAAAAAACTGTCATTTTAAAAATTGCGTACCGGGTGTAAAAAAAAATTGCATAATTTGAAAAAAAATAACCAAAATTAAGCTGGATCTATCCACTTCAAAACACCGTTTACCAAATTCGTTTATGATTTTTTTTTTACCGAGATATACAACTTTTTGTTCAGGTGGAAAACTCGATGGGTATACCCAAACTTTTGACCGACAGTGTACAAATAAGTACTACCTACACAATCCAGGATGAAAATAGTACATTTCGATACAAGTGCAAGGGTGACAATCACACGACTCGAGAATCATCTTTCGCACGTGTATTGGACTTTCTTTTACAACACAACGTGCGGAAAGTTGAATTTTGTGCTCACGAAGCGGGCGGAAAATCGAACTTTGCGCCCGGCGTATCGAAAAAATAGAATTTCGAAATTCTAGAATATCTACTAGGTTGAAAATTCCAAAATTTTGAATTTCCCGGGTCTGCGGTCGAGTAGGAGATTTTTTTGAAACGATACAAATGTCTGAACGGCTATAGTTACATACGTATAACCATACACATGCATATTCAAATGTTTAGTATATGAGTGTAAGCCGTACCTTATATACATACATATACATACATATTTAATATATCTTACGCTTGTCTGAAACAGCTTTTCACATAGTTTTTCATAGGACTTCAGCCTCTCTGTTAGTCTTGCCGTTCCAACGTTTCAACGTTTCAACGTTATAACGTTACACCGTCACACCCTTACAAGTTACAACGTTCCACCGTTTCGTAACGTGGTGGTCCGCCAGTCCGTGCTCTTTAATAACCGTATAACAAGGGCGCCTAGATATTCAACTCACCCCCATGACCCCATAGCACAGGTCGGTTGTAGAACGAGACTGTGGCAACAAATCAAGCGGACTTAAGCCTGATTTAGATGAAAACTTCCTCTATATCTACCTAAAATTGCACCAATTCATTTACCACGTTTTATTTATCCTTCGCAATGTGAGGGGGGTGGGGTTCAATTTAAACCCAGGCAATTGTTGTTTTGACTTATAATCGATAAAGGAATAGATTTTTCATCTTTTATTATTCTATTTTTTTTTTTTTTTTTTCTATTCTTTATTCATTGGTCAGATTTATCGTTCATTTTAATTTTCTTTTTTTTTTCCTTTATATTTTTACGATATAATTACGACTTAACGATAAAGCAAAGCAAAGCGAAAGAAAAAGAGAAGAAGAAAAAAAAAAATAATAAAAAAATGAAGAACCTCCACGTTTTGATATTGCCTAAAAACGGAGGGAGTATATTCCAGACTGGATAAGGCACGTTCTAAAACTGATCCCAAATAATCTCTCGTAGCTTAAGGGCGGTTTGTACCTACCCCTTATACAAACGAGCCTTGAATTTTAAAGTTTTCCGAATCGCCACACCAATTACCTCAACGATTAAATTCCGAATCACCGTCTCGTTGAAATATGAAAAGTTCACTCTACCGTGTATAACTATACATATATATAGGTATATTCAATACAAGCTGAGGGAGTCGGATATCCGTGCTTCTCACAAAGTTAGTATACACATAGGCTGACGTGCTACTGGAAAGACGTAGTAGGATCAAAGGGATCTGGTAGATGTTTGAATTTTTTTATTTTTCATTTTACTTTTTCTTCTTAATTTTTTTTTTTTAACAAAACTTTGTTTGCCTTAGGTATTTACGTACAAAGCAAAATTTTTTTTTTTTAGGGGGGGGGGGGGGGGGACGAAGAGCCCTTTATTAATCAGTAACGTAAGAGCAATTATCGTTCAGTCAATTTTTTATTATATAGGGATCATTTTTAAGGCGTTATCAATACATACAAATTCTATATTAAATAACGATAATTTTTCATACTATGTATATAACGATAACGGGATTCCGGGTTTGTCTATATTTATCAAAGGAATTTTACCATTTGATTTCAATAATTTGAACAAAAATTAAAACATTTTATTTCAGGCAAATATTATTTTCTCTTATTTTTTCAAACATTTTCAAATTCGAGAAATAAATTTAGCGCACAAATTTTTATTTTTATTGAAATCATGGATATTAAGTATTGAAAAAACCGGAATCCCATTACCGTTTCGATCTCAAAATCATCGTTTCTTATCATACAATTTAAGTAATTTTTTTTCAAAAATTAAAAAAATTGCGTTTTTGAGCTAGGTATTTTTTTCCTTTTTACTTTCATGGTGGGGTTTTGGGCGAAAATTATATCATATAATGAAATATGATCGAATGTCCCATATATATGTGTAAGTAAAAACCATACGAACATATGATTTTGCAAATTGAAACCCGGATGTATATTAAATGACGTATAACAATTCCATGGCCTAAATATAAAACTTTTCAAAACATATATTTATGTATATACCTACACATGTGCATATAACATAGAGAAATTTTCTTATATACCTCGTATCTGCAATACGAGTACAAAATGCCCCGCAGGTCTACTTAAACTATCTGAAGATATTCAGAGTTTTGGTAGAGAACTCGAAGTACGTTGCAAGATTGAAGTTGTAAACCGTGTCCTGAACAGTGAGGGAAATTCATCACTTTGTCAGTTCAAATTGCAGCCGGAAATCTGTCGGTCATGTCTCAGTTTCCAACTTACTATAATATGACCAATCCCAATATTGACTCGGGTTTAAAATGCAAACCGGATCAATTTTTATAATACAAAAACTATTGAACATGGACTTAAATTTACTAGCGCCGCCACGCGTCCATAGTCGACGTTTAGAAGACCGAGCTCGCTCCAAGACAGATCAACAATGTTGTTTGAACGATTTGAAGTTGTAAGCGCATACGGGTATTTCTCGAACGAAGCGTTCTGCTCATGGTTGATTGGTTGATTGAGTCCACGTTCACGATTCGAAAATCCAAGCGTAGCTACGTTCATGTTCAAACCATTAATGTGTAGGTCTGTACATACATACATAGATACTGACATTTCAGCTTTAACCAGAAAACGTAGAATTTGAACCGCAAATACTCCCACGAGGATGTCTCGTACACTCCCCAAGGGTAAAAAAGGACTTTGTCCCAAACGTTTCGGAAAATTAAACTGAAATAAAATCTGATGTAATATATAGGTTAGAGGGAAGCTAAAGTTCTTCAAATAGAGATGCAGTGTATTAGTTTTTTGGTAAAGTTTTTGTATCTATAAGAAACAGGTATTATAGACAAACTTGCTTATCGTTACCCTTTACGATAGGGGGATATTATACCTCATTTACGTGATACGATATGTTTGGTGTATGTGACGAAGCTGTTAGGTATAATGATCATTTGTTGACGGTTAGATGTGGGGTGTAGGCGTATGATTGTGTACGTGTAGGTATATACACACGATAAGAACCCCCTTTTGCAACCTATACTGTTATTTTCGTTGGTATTATTCCATATCACGAAGCATTTGTTTGACAAGGTTCTTGTTATTGTTTACCGAGAATATCTAACGTTGTATCATTATAATTCAATGGGGATTTAACGATGATTAAGTTAACGGGTTTTGCACTCGGATCATCCCTTCGGGAAGTAATTAGTCTTGATCGTAGATATGTTCAAGTATATTTATTGTCAAACGTTGGTAAAAATGTTTAATAAAATAGAATTAATGTAACGTATTCCTTTTCTTGTTTAAAATAAAAAAATTTTTATTCAATAATGTTATTTTTTATCACAGTTTTAATACTACACACTTTATTTGTCTAAAGCTTGTACATACATACATACCCTTCCCGTTTTCTATGTTTCGGTTATATGCTCTGTTATACCTACCTACTCCATGCTTCGAGGTAATGAAATTAAAGTAAAAGACACTAAGGCCTGAAGAGCGTAGCAAATAAAAGTGAGGTTACTACCTCCTACGCCAAGCAGAATGCCGATTTGGTTAGCATAAAATTATCTTCTTGTATTTTGGAGCCAGAAAATCGAGAGCGGAAGTTTAAAGTAGAAAAGTAGCCGTAATGTACATGCATATATTAAATTCCGTGGAGAGGCGATCTTTCAGGAAATAAATTCGACAGGATTTATCATTGAGCTTTCAAAAGATATAAAAATAATATAAAAATTCTAAAAATTTATAAAATAATTTTTACACCAGAGGCGATGAAAGTGTCGAGTGGAATATACCAATTGACATACATATAAGATATTGAATTAAGGTGTGAAAAGTAGTTGAGTAAAATCTCGGTAAAAGTTCTTCTTGTAATGGGAAGTACCGACTTAGATATGACAGCATGGATTTTAGGTATACGTTGGACGAATAATGTTAAAGAGAAAGTAGAGACAGATAAAGGAGAGTAACGTTGAGTATAAGGTTTGCTCGCGTGTAACTAAGTTGAGAAAATCTTCCCATGAAACTATAACCTCTCCCCCCCTCCTTCTCCCTTTTCCTACTCCTTACCAAGAAAGAAAGAAAAATAAAAATGAAATAAAATAAAATAAAATAAAATAAAATAAAGAAAGACAGAAAGAAAAAAGAAAATTTTTCCTTTGGAAAAAGTTTACTTTCTGGATCTCGGTTAACTTTTTTAGTCGTTCTGTCGCCGCCGACGCCCTATACCCGTATACCTACCGCAAAACCGTGAAAAACTTTCTTTTTTTTTTTTTGGTTTCCTATCCCGCTTGTTTTCCCAAACTCCAACTTCTACTTCCTCCAATTTACCTCATACCGTGTTTCAATTGTTTTCAGGTAATCCCTTATACTGGCCACCTTCTAGCTTTTTCAGCTTTCGGATTACCTAGTTTCTCACTTAAATTCACACATGTGTGTGGCGTGCAGTAGGATATTGTATTCGTACAGAGATATAGGTACAGGTGAGAAAATAGGATATACAAGATTTTTTATTTTTTTTTTTTTTCTAAGCAATCCAGCTCCGTTTCACCTGCAAATTATTATTCATTTCCAAAGGATTCACAATGAGGTGAGATTTTTTACTTTGTTTAAATTCATATCATCGTGGTAAAGTTAAAAATTCGGAAAATATAGAAACTTATATGAAAAAGATTTTTTTACCTTTGAAGTAAGGAAACAAAACCAACTGATTGAAGGCAACGTCGTTTTCTTCGATTGATGTAGGATTTGGGCTGGATTTAAATCCGAGTTTTTTTTTTTTTTTTCTTGATTGACATACATACGAGTAACAAGCATCAGGGTTACAATAAACATTCGTTTGACAGTCATATAGATATAATATGTTACATAAATACAAATCAAAGGGATTAATTAAAACAAAATTGTGTTTTTCATTCGTTTTTTATTTATTTATTTATTATTATTATTTATTTTTATTTTTTGGTTTCATTCAACATCCGTATACAGATCGTGCCCAAATTTTGTCTGTAGATTACTTTAAAAGTTTAGAAAATTGAGAAGATTGAAAACAAAAATATAAAAAATAAAAGAATAAAAAAA
This sequence comes from Macrophya annulata, assembly GCA_963924015.1. Classification (NCBI taxonomy): domain Eukaryota; kingdom Metazoa; phylum Arthropoda; class Insecta; order Hymenoptera; family Tenthredinidae; genus Macrophya; species Macrophya annulata. The sequence continues at coordinate 4,952,994 of OZ001262.1, forward strand.
TCCTTTTGAATTCATGCCTCGACTTATACCGCGATTTAATTACGTAAAAAAAATAAAAAAAAAAAAAAAACTTTCAAAACTTTCATAACTTTAATTTCAATTAATTTCATATTTTTTGAACCGGGATATAGCGAAAACTTTCGCACATTTATATACGTATATATAGGTAAAAGAAAATTTTGTCTTGCGTCTAAAAAAAGAAAAAAAAAAAATGATTTTCTATTCTGTAAAAAGTCGTAATGAAACTTTGAAATTTTTCTTTTAATTTTATTATTTATTCCCGCGTGTTTTTTTTTTTTTTTTTGCTATCTATACACTTTTTTCAAACCATGTTTTCACTTCGCTATATACCTATAATGTGTACGTATATATACCTATATAACTGTATACGAGAGTTAAGGAAAACTTGGAGTAGGTATACGAGTGTAAAAGTTTCATTCTAAAAGCTCAAAAGCAACAGTCACTTTAGATTATTCGCCCTAGGCGTAAGACGTGGCTTTTCAAAGGTACGGAGGGGAGGAGATGGTGAAATTACTTACCTACTACTATACTACGAGTCTCGAAGTATAAAGACGAACGTTCGACTCTCGAGTAAAACTTTAGACAATCAAAACTCGCCCTTAATTCTAAACGTCGCTGTATACATGAATATTTAACAAACATAAAAAAAATAAAAAATAAAATAAAATAAAATAACGGAACAAAAAAGGAAAAATACTAATTGACATTCCTCGATTAAATTCTTCTGTCTTTTTAATTCTCTTCCGCGTAACACAGCACCAGATGGCAATTAACGAAAACACGTTTGTACATTCTGCACTGTAATTTTGCAATTAGGAAGTCCGTCAGTCTCGCTATACATATACACCCTCATAAGTATATTATACACATACATAGGTATTACACACATACATATATATGTATGTATGTATATATATATGTTTAAATCTTTCTCAGCATGAAATCATAGAATAGATTTTAGAATGCAGACGGCAGAAGCGAAATTTAAATTACTTTACAGTTAGCTACAAATGAGGACCATTCATTGCGCTCTGACGTAGTGAATCGTAGAAATACCTAGTTGGCTCTGAGGCAACTAGAAATATATTATAGTATAACGTACCTACCTTATAGGTACTTGGGTTACATCGTATTCCAAAGACTTATTTCCTCCGTTTCCTTAAAATTTTTTTTATTTTTTAAATATTTTAACACATTAGGTACCCCATTTTTTTTTCTTCAGAATTTCATATTTCGAGTCAATACCTCGACTATTCTCTCGTATTTTTAATAATTGATAATTTTTCTTTCAAGAAAAGAAGAGATTTTAGGTCTGAAGAAAAAAATTTCTAATTGTAGGTAGTTGTGATTATTTATTGAAATTTGATGAAATTTAATTGACCCATGCCTGCAGCTGTTACGAATAGAATTTATTTATTTATTTAATTTTTGCAAGCTCGTAGCAAATTAATTATTTTTCAGATTTCAAATTTGAATAAATCTTACTTATTTCTTTTCTCGTATTCAATTTCATCCCACAAGAAATGCGCTTTAACATCACATCGCAGCCTTTATAGTAAAGTAAAAATTCATTGTCAAGCGGCATACAATATTGTACGATAAATTGTGAGAGAGTAAAGCTCGAGGCTCGAGAGCGCGTTATGAGTTGTGCTTTGCATATTTTAATATCCGTACCAAATGTTAAAGATGTGACGTATCTCCGTTATGGAAGACCACCATCAGCCATACGGATGGCCTCGAGGCGGTTATATATATATTTTGTACGAGTTTTGGTGGGTAAGTATATGGGGAAATAATAAACCAATATAACAGAATGTGATACCTATATAAATATAATTTGATATAAAAAAGGGTAAAAAAAATTTTTATTTTATTTTGTCTTAATCCAAAAAAAAAAAATAAAAATACGGGAAACCGGTTGACCTGTGGGCCAACCCGAAAACTTCCCGCTGTGTTAAATACGTTACAATTAATTCATACTATTGTGTTTATAATAAATTAAAGAAGGTTATAAGTATAATTAGTTTTCCCTATTCAAATCTTTTTTTCTTCAATTTCTATTCTTCAAATAACTTTGAAACTACTCGACCGATCGACTCCCAAATCTAATCAGATCTAAGTCTTGATAAACTCTTTCGATCGCCATAAAAACCATTTCAATCGGTCGATTCGTTCTAAAGATATCGTACGACAAAAATTTGCTTTACACACACACACACACACACACACATACGGATGTCCATGGAAAAATAGTCGGAATAGCTTCCCAGGACCCCAAAACGTCGAGATCTGATGAAAACTCGATTTTCGAAAATCGGACCGAAACCAATAACTTCCCTTTTTTATAAAAATTTTCAATTTTCATTGCGGGAAATTAAAAAAAAAAAAAAATGGAAGTGCTGTAAAGTTTTTAGATAATAAAATTAGCCCGATAAGAATGCAGTAGTTTGCATAATCCACATCGCGTTATATGTATACATAGTTTTAATGAATGTAAAAAATTAGTTTCTGCAAGAGTGAAGAAAAATTTTCGTGTAAAATATAAGAACTTTGAAAAAAAAAGCGAGAAAGAGAAAGAGAAAAAGAATAGTATGAGGTAAAAGTCTCCGCACAGCTTCTTCCCGAGTTTTGGTAACCGGCCAAAATTTCGTTGCACGCGGGGGTTGGGGTGGGGATGGAGGGACTTTGTTCTCGGTGTTTAAAAAATCCCTAAATCACACTTATCAGAGTGTAATTAATATCAAGCTTCGGTACCTATACCTATACATATACAGGGTGCGATCTTGGCACACGAAACTCCCACTTGTAATTACCAATTTCCCTGAGTCCCTGTATCGAGGTTGACGAGGCGTTGTATACACGTCGACGATGTGAAAGCCTCCGCCTACGTATACGGGTGAAAATTATGGAATTAAGGACAGGCGATGATAAAGGGAGGACGAAATCTACATAGGTATATATACATATAAGTTTTCGTTACGTTGCAGTATCACACATTAAACATACACATACATACATACATACACATACACAACTAAGTAACCTTTGACCTGTATAAAAAAGTTCGCACGTTATTTCTAAGTGCCAGTGCAACCGAGTACCTACCTTATACCTCGCACATGGTTATAGTTACTATATAGATTCCCGCCCGTGCTCTCTAGAATAGAACATCCAGGGTAGAAAGTGCCAAGAGTTCTTTTTTTTTTTTTCTTCTTTTCGTTTTTAGTTTTTCGTTTTTATTTTTATTTTTTTTTTTTTTTATAGATAAAGTGGCCACTAGCCAAGTTAACGTGAAGGCAGAGTTAGAGGTTTCACCGATGGATTTTAGCGGCTTTTTTTCTATTTCCCTTAAACTCTAGGTATAACTAAGATTTTTCTTTACTTCTCTTTTCTTTTTTTCTTTTTTTTTTCCTTTCTTTTAATCGAGATACGAGTTAATGACGGAATTTTTCTGACTTAGACAGACCGGAGGGAGAGGACCCTATCTCAAAGAACCTAGAAGTTAAAAGGTATATCAATGTGATCTTATACCTTGGCTGAGAAGTCGTTAAACTGCAGACAGTTGTCAATTTGATCTTTTCCTTCTCCTTCTCCTTCTCCTTCTCCTTCTCCTTATTCTTACTTCTTACTTCTTCTTCTTCTTCTTCTTATTCTTCTTCTTCTTTTTCTATAGCGCGTAACTTCGGTTGCAGACACCTAAAGACCTTTTTTTTTTATACTGTTTTATATCACACCGTTGGGAATCGTATGGTACTAAAATTTTTCAAGCTTGCTGATCTCGCCCACTTTTACGTATAAGGTAACGTACATACATACATATACATACATATCTTCGCGGGTCGATTCACGGAACAACCGGACCTACGTCTGAAACTGCAATACTATAAGATCACTTACGGAAATACAATAAAGAAGAAGAAGAAATAACAATTTAAAAGAAGACTATAAGAGCTTCTGTGTATAATAGACAAACTTAATTTAACTTATACCATACAATTTCTAAATCCTGTCACTCCAGGCGATATTTAAATCCTTAAACTTAAAGTGTCCAAGATTATTTTCACTCGTATACAATAAATCCTAATTCAATATTAATTATTAACATTTATAAATCCATTAATTAATTATCTATCAATTCTTAAATTGGTGGGTGTAAGATTAGTCGTGACATTATATTATTGTGATGAGAGAGAGAGAGGTAAAGTTCATGACTTCCACGATGGTTTAAGTTTGTGGAATCCAGTGGGCTCAACTTGACTATATATATAGGATACGTATACCTAATTCAGTAACGTCAAAGTTCGTTGTAATTGGTTTCACTGTACAAATTCTATCGTGACCAAACCCAATATCAGTTGGCAGTTGGCATTCATTAAGGTGAACTCTAGCAATCTAGGTAGGGAACTGATTTACTACCATGAAGAAGTACGAATTAAGAAGCATTGAAAAAAAACTGACACGCGATGGATACGAGGATCTCTAGCTAAGTTCGTATATAAAGCAAGAATTATTTGAAATTTCGAATTTACATTTTGGGAGAAAGATTTAGGACGTGAAATAGTACATTTTGATACAAGTGCGAAAGGGTTGATTTTCGGACGAGTGTGAAATTTTTAGCCCGAGCAAAGCGAGGGTGACAATCACACGAGTCTAGAGAATCATCTTTCGCACATGTATCGAACTTTGTTTTTTAACACAACGTGCGGAAAGTTGAATTTTATGCTCGCGAAGCGGGCGCAAAATCGAACTTTGCGCCCGAGGTGTAGAAAATATCCTTTACGTGGATTCAAAATTTAATCCTCGAATTTCTTTCTCCTTACGAATCCTCTTGTACGCTTTTTCTCTTTCTTTTCTTTTTCTTTTTAATATCCGCGGACCTCCTTCGTCTTATGTTTACTAAGATAAAGGGTAACTGTTGCACCGTTCAAAAGAGCGATTCAACCGAGAATACGAGTTATATAAGATTGTACTTTTGTTAGCTACAAAATACCAGGATGAAGTAAAAATTTTTCTTTACTTTTAGGGGTGAAAAAAAGAAAAACAAATTGAGCTTTGATAGCCTATTTTATAAATCAAGTTGACTGCATTGCAGGACTCAGCGTTATAGTAAAGTGCAATAATTTTCTTACGGACTAGTTCAGAACGAGGTTAATATACCTATAGACATATATACTTATATATCTGTAACGATCGTTTACTCAATTTTGATATAGATATAAAATTATCGAGAGGAACGATTAATGGCCCAGCTATTAGTATGAGCAATCGATAAAAGCGTATTGGGTTTGAGAAACTGATTTATCGGATTTGCATGTAGAAGAAGAGAAAAAAGATGAAGATTTTTTTTTTTTTTATTTTTTTGCTATTTTTTATTTTATAAGAAATAAAATTTATCGATTGCGATGGAATGGAATAGCACGTTGCAGAAAAATCGTACAAATTTTATACTTTTTATCGTGAAATATGAAACCAATTTTTTTTTTTTTTTTGATTCAGTTGAAAATGAATGAAAAGTTAGAAATATAAGAAGTGACGATAAAATCAAGAGACATTTTTCATTCTTTTTTGAAAAATCACGCCTCGATATATCTTCGAGTTATTTTTTTTTTTTCTTTTTTTTTATTACTTTATATTACGTCACGTGCCAAGTCAAATCAAATATAGGCACATAGGTATGTATATTAGATATACTATATACAATATACCTATAGTATACGTACGTGTGACAATAAAAATGAAAATAAAAGAGGAATAACGACCATCATTATTTATTTTTCAACGAAAATGAGGAGCATTGAAGATTTTAAAGTGCCAAAGATTCGAGTAAAGTTGAAACACTTTTTTACCTTTATCCTATTCAAAATGAGGACCCACTTACATACAATACATACATATACGAAAAGAAATATCTCACAAATTGACGGAATGAAATTTACTATTGTCACAGTGAAAAAATAAAAGTGAAAGAACATGAATTTGTAAATTTATTTAACACAATTTTTTTTTTTTTTTTTTTGTCTTACATATTTATGTGAAAAATATTTTCAAGAAATGCGAAAAATGCTCAGATAAGAAAAAAAAATCTTACAAACAAAAAAAATAAATAACAAAATTAAAAAATCAAAAAAATATATAGTATTTGTTATTATTCGATTCATATTCTCGAAATCTGAATTCGTATACCGAATATATTCTCATTTTCATGACTTGCAGATATTTCAATAAATGAAATTCTAATGTCTATATATCAATAAGATGTAGGTATAAGGCATTCAGACTGTGAGGAAGTGCAGTGAGGAGCGAAAGCAATAATCAAGAAACCGCACGAGTGAGTTTTCCAATTCTCTCGCGATAACACGGTATTGAATTTATCCAAATGAAAATATAAATTATGCATTACCAAAACTATAATGAATGGGGAAAAAAATAAAAATAAATAAAAATCAAAAAAGACAAGATATCAGAAATAAAATAAAATATAAATAATAATAGTATAGATTTTTACAGTAGTAAATTTTTTTCAAAATTTATTATACCGCGTTTATCATGCGTTTATAACGTTTTTATTAAAATCCTGTATTATACCTACGGAGAAAATATTCACCTTTTTTTTTTATTACAAATCTACTTGGTTTAACTCGAATACTTTCTTGAGTTAGGATTTCGTATTTGAACGACGAATTTTCAGTAGCGAATTTTTTTATTCTTCTTTGAATTTTTTTTTTTGTTTTTGTCTCACTATTTTTCTGGATAAATCGAACGGAGAATTTTATTTCTTTCAAATATAGCCATCCTGGGTATATATATACTTCGTGAAGTCTAGACGCTATAGAGTAGATATTGAGACGTGTGTAAATAGACAGATACCTTGTATATAACTTTTGATTTTTTTTTTTTTTTTAATTAATCAAATCTAAAAAAATGTAATTATTTATCCTCTTAGAGGAAATTAAAAACCGTTCTTTTTACTACCATGGTCGGTCATTATTGTATATGCACTTCGTATATATACTGAAGTTCGCCAGTTGCACTGAAGAGCTGCAACTGCAATGGGTATTATAAACTTATACCCTTGATAGAAAAAAACAAAAAAATAAAATAGAAACTTATCGCTGAAAATAAGAGCTTGAATATAAAATTGGAAATGGTATGTGTACGATATAATTATAATTATAACCCTATCAAGAGACTCGGTAGAGTCTCGCGCCAAGTACATTAAAAAGAATTTTTAACGCACGGCGTGAGACTCGACCGAGTCTCTATACCCGCATGAGAGCTCTACGGCCTATACGGCGACTGTGTTATCCTTAATAACTTCCGACTCGAGTTATACACGAGATTCAAATATTTATCTCAGAATATGGCTTCAAATAGCTTTCATTTAAGCCCAATTTTTATGCAATCGGTGCACGGAGAGCTGAGATATAATATTTCCGAATTACAGACACCCTCAGTTCGACCAACAAAAATTCTCCTTCTCCGTTTCCTTCGTCGTCGCCCACCGGCTATGTTGCCATTGTCAGTTCCTTTCGGAACGAGGTAGTCGTCCACCAGCAATGTTGCCATTTTCTTTCGGTCTGCATGTCATATGCTTCTACGACACTTTACACGACGTGAAAATTATAGACGTATCTCCGTGATAAAAGAGCTAATATAAGACATTAAAAAATAGTAATATTTCTCATCTTTCATGCTAAAGATTATGAGATCGATATAAATGAAGTAGGTATACTAATTCAATAAGAATTTTAATAATACATTATAATAATATATAATATAATTAAAATTAAAATTTCAAGTCGTTTCTATAATGCCTGAAAATTAAAATGCACAATTTCTGCCAAGTGGCGTTTTGATTTTTTAGGTCATGGAAATAGTCACTGTCAAATTGTCAGATGCATATTTCTGGATCTAGATGAATGAGGAAAGTACGAGCGTCGTGGCACGAGTTTTGGTCAAGTATAACACGAAAACTATACATCATACAAAAAAATGTTGAGAATAAAAAAGTTTCAATTTAAAGTAGACGTCCAAATGATTATGTACGAAAAAATTTGTCGGTTCCGGAAAGTTGGAAAAAAATTATTATAAAGTTAGTTTTTGAAATTTCTCACAAGTCATACGTCTTTTGGGGCTAAGACTTTCAGAGAATATTCCTCTATAGTGTGAAAAGAACGTGCATGAATTTTATTGTGGACTCAGATTTAGTTTAGAAAATATGAATTTTTTACTGAATTTATTTCGAAACAAAAACAACAAAAATTTTGTATCGCAAAGCCCGTATCGACTCAAAAAATCTTTAAAAACCGTTAAATAAACAAAACTTTCAACTTCGCAGTGCTAAAAAAGTTGTACTTTTGGTTCGCAATAAATTCGGTACAAAATTCATATATCTCCTAACTGAAATCTGGCTCCACGATAAAATTTGTACTCATTCTTTTGAATATCCTCTATAATTTTTGGATGGTAAAAAACGTATGGTTGTTGAGAAATATTAAAAACCAATTTTATAATAATTTTCTTTCAACTTTTCGGAACCGTCGTATTTTTTTGTACATCATCACTTTGAAGTTTACTTCGAACTGAAATTTTTTTTCACTTAACATTTTTCGTACGATGTGTAGTTTTCGAATTATACTCAATTAAAACACGGATATTATCAATTATCGTATATATCGTATCAGCTGCTAACATCTGAACGTTGTTTAAATACAATTCTATAGAAATTCATACACACTCTTATCAACTGCCACTAACATTTCTGAAAACTTGAACCAATTTTCAGAGGACATAATTTATACAATTCGTTATGAACAAGACTAATTAGTCTGAATCGAGATGGTACAAAAAGTAATGAAATCCCCCCAAAAAGCACCTCTGGTGCAAAAACCTTTCGCCAAGTACATTAATGTGATATTTCCCACAAATATAGTGTTGCAGCCATTCAATCTACAAAAGTATTGAAATCAATGGACATTGCCAAGTACAATTAAATTTTCCCAATTAATTTCTGAATGTGACCTGATCCTACTTTTCGGTAGGTATTTACATTTCGATGTACACAACTTACGTCACACGTACTAACATGCAATATATGCACTTATCAGAGAAGATCAATTGAGAGTAAAATTAAGAAAAAGAAAAAAAAAATTTGGAGGTAGTGGTACTTGGCGGGCATTTTTGGCTGATGTCTAAATTATTACAAAAATGCCCGCCAAGTACCACTACCTCCAAATTTTTTTTTTCTTTTTCTTAATTTTACTCTCAATTGATCTTCTCTGATAAGTGCATATATTGCATGTTAGTACGTGTGACGTAAGTTGTGTACATCGAAATGTAAATACCTACCGAAAAGTAGGATCAGGTCACATTCAGAAATTAATTGGGAAAATTTAATTGTACTTGGCAATGTCCATTGATTTCAATACTTTTGTAGATTGAATGGCTGCAACACTATATTTGTGGGAAATATCACATTAATGTACTTGGCGAAAGGTTTTTGCACCAGAGGTGCTTTTTGGGGGGATATGTATATACACTTCATAGAATGTCAAATATTGCGTTTCATAATTTTTTCGACTATAGGACTACTCTGCAGTTGGACGATCCAAAATATTCTTATATATATATATTTTAAGCAACAACACAACATGTTGTGGCAACATTTGGCACATTCGTAGTTTTATCTAATATTACAAAATATTGTGAATTGATTAGAAATTTGAACAAAAAATAAACCAAAAAAATCTGAACATATATATATGATTAATTTTTAATTTATCTCTATTTTACGAATAATATTTTTTATTATAAATATAAGCAAAGTGTAAATAGATCAGTGGCACATGATTATCTATTTACCTAATCTACATAGCTAAAACGTGTATATAACGACATCGGCAAAGCTTAGTGGCGCCGTTGGATTGGAGTTAACAAAGTGAGGGCTCGACTTTGAAGCTACGTCTAATTTTGGAACAGCTAAAACCGACTTTACTTTGAAATTCCACCACGCACAGGTAGGTATATAGATAATATACATATATATGTATGTATAATGTATATACATAATAATATATATTATACCTGCAGGGTGACTCATCTTCTTCAAAATTTACAGGAGTAACGATAACCGAAAACCTACTAAAGGCCGAAACTTATCTTCGTTTTACGGTCCACTAAATTCTAAGGTTTCTCTTTCTCTTTTTCTTATTCTTATTATTCTTATTCTTCTTCTTTCTCTGGGTCGTGAAAAAATTTATTGTCATTCTCAGTATAATCCTATAGGTCCTTTCGAAACGTCGGATATAACTGTGCAGTCCATTTGAAATGGCTGACCTTTTATTCCCTTCCACTAATTTTGAAGATTAAAAAAAAAAAAAAAAAAAAAATGGGCAAATAATCGTTTGAAAAATCTGCAATCGTTATGGCGTGCTAAATGTCCATCGATAAGCGGAGAGTGCGGGGTACGTATGTTGATGGTCAGCGACGCTTTAAATTATATATCAAAACCATACACGAAGTGGTCTACCTACTGCCCATAATTGTTGAACTCAATTTGATCGGGTAAATAAATGGACGCGTTGTTCCCACGTCTAGAGTCTTTTTAATTGTCAATTGTCTGTCAATTGGTGTCAACTGACTTTGAGATCGTACGAGTTCGCGCCAGCCAATCTTATACGCGAGATTTGGTCGAGCCTCCAAGAGCGTCGCGACGTCGTTTAGTTTTCTTGTTATAGAGTATGGTAGATATATATATACTATACATGATGCGCAATGTAGAATAGCGATTTACTATTTAAAGCCACTCTCTAATTTTAACAGACGTTTGCGAACGGTGAATCATTTTGTTTTTGCAATCTCCAACGTAGCTGAACATTTATATAAGATATGTACTTGTATATACGTATACATAAGATCGTAGTAAACAAAATTATATATACTTAGTACAATTTTATACAGTTTTTACATACACGAGTTGATTAAATAACGTTCAGTTATTTAATAAAAAGAATTTTTCATTTATTTAAATAAAATGGACACATTTTCGTTTTTTCAAAATCACTTTCCAATTCAAATAATCAACTCTTTGTTTTATATATATATATATATATATATATACATACATATACAATATAACTAAAGCTGTGGATTGAAACGCGTGTATTATTTACCGAAGAATATTTTTTCTAGTTTCAACATTTTTATCAATCGTCAATATTATTTTAGTTTCAAATCATACCTATTACAGTAATTAATATATACATACATACATACGTAGTGCAGTTTTTTTTTTTTTTTTCGTTAATCAAAGTATCTTTTCGTTCATTATCAATTAATGAACGAAATATATTGCTCTATAAAAATATTAAAATATGTTGAAAATTTTGATCTTTTTAAAAAGCGTTTAGTTTTTTAAATAGCAATGAATATATTTTCAACGATATTGATCACTTGCTAATTGTTTTACATTTTCAAATTGTCTACTTTTTTTATTCGGGAAAATATTTTTATAAGGTAAAAAATTGCTGTTCTTCTTAATACCAGGTAAATATTTTAGTGAAGACAAGAGACATATGTATAGGATTTAATTTTAGAACTCGATTCCGTCAAGTGTTTCAATCCCGAAATGCTTTTGTCGAATTAAATAATTCTTTACCACTTTCCCTACATATGTATACATACATATATATATACGTATACATAAAGGCTTATTCATGTAGTATGTATAATCTATATCCCTTGGGATATATTATATCTGTTATAATATCGCTATACCAAATATTATTCGCAGGTATTAGAACCGCAGAATTTCAAGCAAAGGGATTCCACTCGTGTACACCACGTCACTAACCACAATTAATACCGCCATTCGATATATCTCCTAATACTCGAAAACACCATTATTGTACAATTTCGCTAATCCCTTAAGAAATTCTATGAATTATTTGTCGCGAAAAAACGAAAAAAAAAAAAAAAAAAAAATTCCTTAAAATAATAAGTTTTATTAAAATAAAAAAAGGAAAACTTTATTGCTTATCATTATTATTATTTTTATTTCCAATTGTTTGGACACAAGTCACGCTTCCATCCATCGGTACATACGAAACGGTTTGAAGCTAGTATTTGGTGAGGCACACAACCCTCTTGGGAGGTCGGTGGTTCGAGTTAGAGTAAAAGGGGTAGTTGGGGTGTGGTCGACCCTGGTTGCGAGGGAACTGGCCACCGTGTTCTAAGAGATATGCTAAATCTTGCTAATGCCCGGTATGTAGGTATGCATATACATATATCTACAGTAACGTACCCACATTAACTCATCTACGATCTTCTCCTGCGCGGGCCATACCGAACCGAATACTGATTGCAATTCAAAGAAACATGCAAATTTATAGATTTGCAACTGCAGCAACCACGGGATGTAAATTTTGTACTTGCAGTAACAAGAGTTACTGCAATTATATATGCGATAGCCAATTGTTATTGACTAATCAAGAAATTCAATGAATTCATATATAACGTCCTAGGTCACGAAATTTCAAAATCGATACACGATATAAATCTCCGGTCTGATCACGTGGACGTGTATCATTTATTGATCATTTTTTATGCATATATATGCCTCTGAGAAATGAGAATATCAAATGCGTAAGTAGCGTATTAGGTATATTCAATGAAATATAGAACAGCAACTTCATAGCATGTGAAAATCCCATTCTGAAGGATTAACGAGATACTTCACGTCCTTCGACGCTCTGGCTTTTCGCTCCTACTCGTCCCGTAGGACGCTGATTAGTCGACGTTAATTCCCAACGGATTTGTAACTTCGATGGTACCAAAAAATTGTAATGATCTTTAAAGGGGTACGTGATTTCATACAGTAACGGTTTGTTACAACCGGATATTTTTCTACGTTTATATTTACTACATAAGATTACGTAATTAAGTTTTTTTTGTTTTTTTTTTTTTTTTTTTTTTTTTTTAGGATTTTACAGATTTCAGAATATCGTATAAACGAGAATAACCACAGGTTTTATCAATGCAAAAATATATATCATACTTCAAGAATAAAATTTTAATAACTAATTGTAAGCTCTTTCCAGACGTGACTAATTAGACTTAACTAATTGGCGTATAATCCTGTAGAAAGAGAGAGAGAGAGAGAGAGAGAGCTTACGATGGTCATGAGCGACGTCATCCTTGGTCATAAATGTTGCATTGCCATTATAAGCTATGCCTGCAGAAACACCTTTGAGAGACGCGTCGACAAAGTAAAGCAGAAATTTTCAGGAATTGATATAACTACAAAAAAAAACAAAAAACAATTTAATTATACTTAGTAATGAAAACGACCTAATTTTTCAGACGACCTTCAACAAGTCATGAACAAAGCTTATGTATAGTCGTGAAAATATTCAAAATTGATTACAAGGTGTGGCTGCAGTAACACGCACCTATTGTGCGAAGAGTTAATTAAGTTACGTATAGTATGTATGTATAACATATATATACTTAGTCGAAAAAAACACACTTTTGTAGGTTATTTTGAATAGAAGGATTTTTTTTTCTTCATCTTTTTATCAATGCGATTTCTATTATAGTATTTCTAGGCGTAGCTGATACAGCATAATATATGATATGAGATTGGATTTATGAAGATTTATATATAGAGATCGGTTCTGGACTATTATTTAAAAAAAAAAAAAAACAATTCAAGAATATTGGAAGAATATATACATGCCTATATAAGGAATTGAGAATAATAAAACTACAAAAACAAATTAGTACACGTTTCTATGTATTACCAATAACAAGGGGATGCAGTACATAGTAGTTCCAGGCGAAGGATATTGGATGTCCTTTGCGACAGGGGTATAAAAAAGGGGTGATAAAGGGTGAATAGAGAAAAAAAAAGAAAAGAGTAAAAAAAAAAAAAAATAAAAAAAAATGTAAAGAATAAAAATCAAAGGGTATCAGAGAGGATGACTTTGCCTTTACTCGATGCATCGGAACAGGAGGGGGTTTCATTTCGTTCAAGTGAGTATATACTGGCGTGGGGTATTCTATAGTGACTCTACAGGGATATAGGGGTAAAGTGTAAACATTATCGATGTAAACTTCGCCGTGGAGTATGAGTGTATGTATTGTATACATCCATATAAAGTGAGTTTCTTGTTACTTTTGTTACATGTAATCCAGACTTTAGTTCAAACACGTTATATACCCAATGTGTGTTCGTATGTAACATCCTTTACTTTCCTATCCTAGAATAGATATATATGTATATATATATATATATATACAATGCATGTCGGTACAGTTGATAAAACTTCGTGTAGAAAGGCTTTCTTTCCTTTGTATATGCAGTTTTCCTTCCAAACATCATTATATACGATGTGCATCGACTGTTACACTCATCTCGAGTGCTACAGGTATATATCTTTTTGAAGAAAAATCCACGGATTACGGGAATAAAAATTTAATTTGAGTATCTAAAATTGTTTGAAATTGAGAAAACTGAAGCTCAGAACTTTTGTATCGGTTACAATTTTTTTTTATTTTTTATTTTTGCGGATACACATTTTTCAAATAATTACTTCACCCTGCAATGTGGCCATCGAAGTAGGTAAATAGTAAATATTTTTCATGAAAAGGATACACGTTATATTTTAGCTTTTTTTTTTTTGTAATTACTGTTCACTGACAACGACGTATATTTCAACAGAATTTTTCAATTCAAGTATCTCTATTACTGCCGGTGAAAAACTCGCGGAAAAATGTAATAGAAAAAAAAAAAAAAAAAAAAAAAAATAGACAAATCTCTTGTGTCAAAGGGCTGCCTTTGCACAAAGGGCGAATATGATACTGCGGTCTGCTAGTACATTCTGAGTATTAAATTATTATCGCAGTGAATATTGCCGAGAATATTGAAATTATTTTTAATAGTGAGATTTATGAAGAAGTTAGACGTTAGAAAATCGAACGAAACTTAAAAGAAGTTTATACCTAGTTTTAACTTTAATATTAAATTTACTGATCAAACTTAAGAAGCGAAATATTAAAAATAAAATAGCCAGATTTAGTTGGTTAAAATTTTACTTTAATTTATACTCAAAGCGTACAGGTGAAGAATAAATCGGCTTAAGAGACAACGACAAGGAAAGAAAATAAAGGAAGAGCAAACGAAGACAGAGACTAAACATGAAGTGTCAACTTTGCATGAGACTGTAAAAGAGAAGCTGGTTGTGATGCGGTGACTCTGCTTTAACCTACGCCGTAGAACCTTGTCAACCCCGAATCCTTTCCAGGCAAGGGCTGTGGCTTCGGTCAAAGGCTTTCAGACATTTGTATCGCAAATTTTACCCTTACCGGTCGGTGCCCCGGGGTCTATACATATAAAGGAATCAATTTTGGTAGAGTCCTTTCAAATGCTCAGTTTCTGTCCTTAAACTTGTTGTTTTAAGCTCCTCGACATTGAATTAAAATATATTTAGACGCTGTAATTTATCTACAGGTTGTATCTCCGTATAGATGGAAGGATCTGCAGAAGCGAAAGAACAGACATTGGGACAGGATTTAATCGCCATAAATTTAGTTTCCAGCCTTTGAGTAGACTATGGTAGGTATTTAAAAGAACAAAAAATAAAAAATAAAACAAAAAAGAAATATCTGTTTGTATTGAATTGTCAAATTATTAATGTTATTTTGTTTTATCCTGTTTGACCAGTATTCGATATGAAGCTTAAAAATAATGAGCTATCGAGAAATATAAGTATTTTTCTTATAATTCAATGGATATAGAAAGAGAATAAAACTTATGAATAATCCTCTTTTTGAATCGTTCGGTTCGTTTGTACGAGTAATTAAAAGTTTTACTTTCAAAATTCCTCACGATCGTTCTTTATCGAAGTTAAGGGGTTTGGGTTATAAGTAGGTATATATACATTCGATTGATTTTCACCCTATTTTAGACTGCAGGAAAAAATTTGAATAGAGTTCAAATTATGTATGAAAAAAATTTTTAAAAAATAAAGAAAAATAAGTTTCTGAAGCTAGTTTTACAGTCGGGTATAAAAAAAAAAAAAAAAATGGAACGAAAGCAAATAAAAATAGAAATAAAAATTTGTGAAAAAAATTAATACTTGAGGAATAAAATGATTGAGTGTAAAATTCTATTACTATGCGTTTCGCTCTGCAAACTCCACGTTCTCATTTTCGCAATTGTTTATTCAATGATTTGCTGTGGGAGAGACGAGATAAAGTTTGAAATATATATGTATATGTATATATGTATAATATATGTATATACAACCCGAAGTAAAGTATCCATTAAAAGTTGCCCGGGCTCTTTTGCATCCACCACGTTATACAAATTTTTTGGTTTTTTTTATTTTATTTTTTATATTTATTTTTTATTTTTTTATTTTTCTATTGCGCTCTGCAGGGCTCACTTTGTTTCCCTTCTATATATATATATATATATATATATATATATATATATATATATATATATATATATATATATATATTTTGTTAAATTTTTATTTTTCTCTTCAAGCTGCTCTATAAATTAGATCCTCTTCACCCTGTGCGGCTAGTTTTGCTTCCACCGTTAAATAAGGCCATATTTCAAACGAAGGGTATACCCAGCCTCGTATCTTCTTATATACTAGCCCATAGATGTATATATATGTACATATATATCTATATATCTACCTACATACATATTATATGGCGTATTAAGTGTAACGTTCTCATACGGCAATCTATGGCGGTTGTCTTACTTATCGACCTGGAGAGCTGAACGGAAAACCTTCCTCGAACGAATCATCAATAAATTACCTATCCAGGAAAAAATCCCTGAAGGTATCTTTTATTTTTTATTTTTTATTTTTTTTTCTTCTTCTTCTTAAAGAAAAATTGTTGGTTCAATTTTATGGCTAAAATCCGCGTAAACCTAAATTCAAAATTTATGTGATCAACGAGGCTCACAGTAAAATAGAAGTAAAAAAAAAAGAGTGAGGAAAAAAAAAGTAAAAAAAAGACAAAATTTGATTTCGTACATACATATGTACAAACCTGCAACTATATATATGTATATAATGTTCAATGAATTAATTATGAACACTGCAGAGAGTGCCTTTTCATGGTATACATACATATAAGGTATCTTGTAATCGGGAGGCTTACGACGCTCTAAGAATCGAGGGTTGAAAACATGGGAAAAGGCATCAGCCGGGTTGCGAAGGGGTTTTTGAAAGCGGGGTATATGGTTACACGAACGCATGAGAGTCAAATCGTGAATTATATATTGTTTTGCGAAAGCTCCTAAGCGCCTTACAACTTCCAGAAGAGTAGACCAGCTCGTTCGACATAGCGAAAACACTTCACCCTTCTTCACTGATCTCCTTACACCTCGACTAGGTATATATATATATATATATATATACGTATAATAAGTATAAGTATATATACCACTTCTATGGTTAATTAAAAATTAAATTATGAGCTAGTGCTGTCCATGTATATCATAGCTATGTAAGAACCTTATTAGTTTGTCGATTAATCTAGACAGTGGATGTAAAAAAAAAAGAAAATAATAAAAATGAAATTAAACTATAATTTTTTAGTGAATTACAGATTTTTTTTTTTGTATAGGTGAAGGTCTTTTCAAGATATCGAAATTTTACTCGAAGAATTCTGAGTTATTGTATCGCCCAGGCGGCGTTGGTGTTATTATTTATTATTCGCCAAGGAAAGAACAGGAACAAATCGTTGATACCCGAAATTGCAAAAATGGGAAAATCTATCGTTTATATATTCTCTTTCATTTGTATTTATGAATTTTCGACCTAGACTCGACTCACAGCTATTTATATATACGAAAACAGAAGTACAATAAATAAAATGAGATAAGTATACAAAAAATAAAAAATAGAGAAAAAAAATTACCTTTTTTTTCTCTTGTTTCCTTTCTTTTCATATTATTTGATACCGTTTTTATACCCGAAACATTTGGTTCGAAGATTAGTGTCATTCTTGTAGTTTTTTGTTTTTTCATTATTTTTTTGTTTTTTTTTTTCATCATTTTTCTGTTCAACACATTATTTTTTGATGGAAAATATTTCGAGATAAAATTTTCCGTCTTTCACGTAGTAAGCCTTGATCCATTTCACGCCTGTCCGGTAAGAGATTTAAGCCTGACTGAGATGATCGACTATTTTCTTTCGGGTTATATTAAAACATGCATCAGTCACTACACAGACTTGTGTTAAAATAAAATTTTCACCGAAAATCCTGGATTTCCACTATATACGTTTAATGAAAAGAGAGAGAGAGAGAGAGAGAGAGAGAGAGAGGGGGGAAAAAAAGGAAAAAAGTTAACCGATACAAGAATGCTTTCATTATTTTGTCAGCCTTTAAAAAAAATTTTAATTTACATTTCAATACTCATATAAATTCTATTCAAGATCTATTCATTCCAGACTATATAATAAAATTGCGTGGAAATGATTAAGCAAATCATTTTGACTGTCAAGTCATTTTCACTTTTGTTCTCCTTTTTTATTTTTCACTTTTGTTCTCTTCAACCTCGGCACTGTTTCATTTCCTTAAGAAGTTCCTGTGTTTCTTGTATAACTTCAAAGTAACTATAATATACAAGTCACTAGATACGCGAATGGAGGAAGTAAAAACTTTAGATTGGACTACCTTTTAAACCAATTCACTCTCAAAAAGTCTTGGATAAGTTCTGCTTATGGTATAAATAATATTCGATATCTAAGTGGCTTCTGAAATATATCAGATTATTGAGAACGTCAGGTAGACTTTTGTTACTTCAATTCTCGTACCTACCTACTACGATCAACTCTAATTAACGGCGTTCCAATTAATGCTCTAATTGCACCCCAAGCTCACATTGGAAATGACTATAACTTCTATTATAACGAATTATAAAATGGTCAAGAATTATTCTTACAGAAAAAACAAGCCGGAAAAATAGTTTTTCGGAGTACTTTTTATCAAGAAAAAAAAATAGGATGGGTTTGTCAGGGGAAGAAAGGGTATAAAAAAGTCATGAAAAATCGAAAAAAAAGATCAAAATTGAAAATTTCACATAAAAAAAAACGCCCTATATATTGACAAACAACAATGTCTGACAATGCGTTTAATTCCAATTCGATCTGGGTACACTTACAATTTCTTCGTGTCATTGGCAAAGATCGCCTTATATATTGACAAACGATAATTTTATACAGTGTATTCATTCTAATTCGATCTGGGTATATTTACAATTTTTTTGGTGTCATCGGCAAAGAATGCCCTATATATATGAAATTCTCATCTCGGAAGAATATATTCTTTCATTTAGAAAGGTAATGCAGAGAAAAAAGTATAGGTTTGTCAGTAAAACAGCGAAAATCGATTCATTTCCGGTAGAACCGGAAGTTCAAATTAAACGAGAGATGAAAATTTTTCATGCCCATCATTTGGTTGTAAAGTCCTGTGAATTTCAGATTTTTTCATCGAGCCGTTTCCGAGATCACCGGGCGAGTTTGTCGAACAGGCCGACAGACAGACCCAAATCTTTCTAAAAACCTGTTTTTCGCATTCTCGAGGGTCGAAAACGTGAAGATTCGTTGAAATGAGCAAAAATCACTTTTCGACCAAAACCAATACTTTTCTTACATCACCGTAGGTGATGAAAAGTAAAAAGAAAATAAATTTAATAATTCATCCACTGAAAGTGGATTAACTTTATTGAGTATTGATGTAATAAGTTTTTGAAGTGTATATGTATAATATACAGGATTGGTTATTGTCACGTGAAAATTTATAAACTATTTTAATTTTGTATAAATAAATATTGTTATTTGTTTTTTTCCTGGAGGTGGTATTCCGACATGAAAAAGTTTTATCCAATTGTTTTATGTTGTAACGAGACACGGCAGAATGGTGCATAGCTGCAGTTGCAGTCCAACAAACATTTTCGTCGAGTAACACGAACAAGGAACACAGCACCATGGACCACACCACGTTCGCCAGACGGAATTCGTTTTCGTCTTCTTGTGCAAACACCAAACTCGACTTTCCGTTCTGACCGCAACGTTTCGCGTAATGAACTGACCTTTCGCAATATACTTTCCAACAGCGACCATTTTACTCTGAGTAACAAAAAAAAAAAAAAAAAACAAAAGAAGAAAGAAAAAAATGAAGAAGAAGAAACCAAAGGAAACAAAAATCCGAAAAAGGGATGAAGTAGAGTTGCGGAAGACAAATCTTGCTTAGGATTCCAGCTAAGCCAACTTGAGCTATAAGACTTTTTCGTTCGAGAATTTTTGTCCTTCAACTTTCAGCCTTGAAAATTTGGACTTAAACCACGTACGTATGTTAGACATCGATAAGAATGTGAATTGAATATTTATAGGCTTAGGAATGTCTTGAACAGCTATAGTAGATACAAACGATTGGCCAACTATATTCCCATCACGAAAATTTCGTGCTAAAATCTCATTCCTTATGGAATGAAATTTTCGTCTATTTTATAACTTTCAAATTTTTTTTTTTACTTATACCTACCGTTATTACAATGCTAAATTTCCCACCAAGTTTTGCTGTAGACTACACGTTCACAATTCTCTTGTATAAATCTACTCGCAGTAGGTATAATGGACTCAGTCCCACAACTAGCCCACAATGAGTTTGACAGTTAATTATTAATCTCAAGTTGAGAATGGAATTAGGAGTAAATAAAGTCCGGCATACATAGAGAATGTATTTAGCTAGGTAGGAATACTTTGGTCTGATAAAACATAAATAAATAAATAAATAAAACTTAAGCTTTCAAAAACTTATGACAAATATATTTCAAATGGTTAAAAAACTAAAATAAAAAACACAGAAAATCGTTAAATTAAAAGTTAGTGGGAAGGGCTCTCCGAACTCATTTTCATTGTTATACCATAGTTTGGATCCCCGCATAGGTAAAATAATTCCCCTCGTTAGTTGGTTATTCATTTAATCAAACCCTGTAGCATATGAGAGACACGAATCATGTTCACTGCAGTTCTCCGTAAATACAATTTCTAGTTTGAATTCTGTAGGAATTATTTACAACCCCCTATATCCTTCATGCAATATCACTCATACCGGAGCTTGCAATTCCAATGGAATAGAATGTACGAAAATTAATCTGAATATTGTCGATACGTTTCGAGGCATTACAGAGGGATAAAAATTTAATGATATTTATGAAAAAAAGAAGCAAAAAAATTTCGAAAACATGGATATATGTATATTCGCATATACTCATCTAAAAAAAAAACAATAATATGACAAAGAAACGTTGGATCTTGAACTTCCATAATTGGCATGAACACATCTGAGCACACAGCGACGTAGAGCGGAAGTTCTGGGGGTTATTAATGCTCAGGAAATGTGCCCGAGTCTCGAGATTCTGGTAAACTTTGTAATAATTAAATAACAAAGAGCCGTTGAGTTTATTAGCTCTGCATGACCCCCATTATTGTACGCCTCAAAGGCTCTCTTGCGTCGAGCCCAATTCTCTTATTCCCTTTCTTGTTTATAGATGCTGGACTAGGGTTTACCCAGAATTGTTTATCTTCATATTTCAAGACACCTGTAGCCCAGATTTAGTGGTAATAATTAGTCATTTAAGTTACGGTATATCAATCATAATTGGGAAAAAATATATCGCAAAGTGTTTTTGTTCTTGTTCCAATATCAACACCGGGAATCTCTGAGACAGTTTACAGTTAGCACACAGAAACGAAAAGAGGTAAATTTTCTGAAAGAAATAATCCCTCCGTGAAAAATTATCGCTGTTCTTTTATATCTTATTTTTATTTTTTATTTCATTTTTCGTCTCTTTCGTACACTTTTGTATTTCTAAAGAATGGAATTAATTGGAATAAAAATGGCCGAGAAGCCTCCGGGTTTTGAAATTCGATAGAAGGTTCTTCGGTGAGGGTATATAACCTCGGATATATTCATCTAATAAAGCAATAATTGCAGTTTCTGCTTTTTGTCTACCTCTCTCTCTCTCTTTTTTTTTTCTTCGTTTTTGCCTAAGCGAGAACGCAACGACCGCAACACTTTTCCACCCCTAGGGTCCATTTAGAAAATGAAAAACAAAAGCTCGCTTACTACATTGCTTCGTATGTAATGGCCTCACCATTTTACCTAAGTACGTGTATGTATGTATGTATGTAAGTACATATAACTATATATGTGAGAGTTACTGCATGTATATGTATAGATAGATATGGTGCAGAGAAGGAGTTCACTTAAACTTAATTCCTCGCAAAGCTAAAGTGCTTGACAAATTGATATAATTAACCTAATCTAACTTCGATATGGATTTTCAATAAAGTGTTTATTGATACGAATGCTAATTTCTACTCGTTTATAGACTGTTGAAAAAAAAAAAAAAATGGGAATGTTAAGTGAGCAAAGCAACAAAAGGAAATTAAAAAAAATTGCTTTTAATTCTTGCTCTCAGAGTTGTTATATAAAATCTTATAAATATTTGAATGATTGAAAAACTTGAATCGATTGGGGTTTTGAAAAGTGAAAAAATAAAAATAAATAAATATATAAACTAACCACGTGCGCGGATAGGCTACATTATAGGTATACAAATTCAAGGAACAAATTTAAACTCGGTTTTCGAAACTCCCAGTAAAATAACCTGAAAAGTCTGGAACGGACGTTTCACGACGACTGACCGACTACTGATACGATACAAGTAAACAGTTCGTGGTCTACGATACATACAAAACTTTTTCACAGTATTCGTCGAAAAATACATCTAAGACTGCAGTAGGACGTAAAACGTGTGTTTGCTAAAGGCACGTATTGCTTGTTACCAATTGTTTATCCACTGTTATCCACCCTGAGGAATCGGGTACTTGGTCGAATACCGGAAAGTCTAGACGACGGAACAAGGTCCTGCATACGTCTTTTTCCCTACTTCTATATACCTAAATACGCTAAATCATCAGCCTCCAAATCGGGAGTCGATTTTGATAAAATACCATATCCAAAAGTCATCTAGTTTTCAATAATGAACTGAAAATAAATGCCCTTTGAGGGTAATTTAATTATAAATTAATTTTAACTAACACTTTTCGCTCTATCTACGGTACAGAACGATATGTCATTCGATAGTGTATTTAAAACTGACATTAAATCGATTTTATCCTCACTACGAACTTTGGCTATTAGAATATTTACGCTCATCGGAAGGATTCGCTTTAATGTAGAGTTTGAATAATATTAATCATAGAAATTTGTTAGCCAGATTTCTTTCAATACGTCCATTTCAAACGAGTCAAATATATATTATATTGATTTGATGAAAAGTTTTAACAGAGTAAAATTGAAGAGATATATGATATGGGACGAAAATATGTATTTATATATATTCTTAATTTAATCCCAAACGAATCAGCCAAGTTCGCGTCTTATAACTAAATATCGCTTATACATCCACCTATATAACCTAAACATTTTGATATTATCCCAAAAAGCATGACATCGCATATAACAATATACTTGGTCGTCTTGTGTTATGGTAGCATCTTCTCGTAGCGTTGCACATCTCAGTATGAAGGCATTACTCTTAGCTTTCCATACAATATTCAATGTATAATATTACGTACGTGACACCAACACCTGCACTTTGATGGATTGATGGACTGGCACTTTTGTATATTCGATGCAGTGAGTGGAAGTTACTCACTTTATATAATATTGAATGTCGTGCACAGTATACATTAGATAGTATAGCAATGGTAATTCAAGAAAGAGCTGAAACCAGTCAAGATAAGACGTCATACCTTAGGCCAATAACGTATGAGGTGTAGGTAGGTACTAGATGCAATGTACAACAAGAACCCTTCAATTTTATACCGGTGACTTTAATAGAAGGGACCATTTCGTTTTAGACTTTTTCCTTTGCGGCTTTTCACTCTTTCCTTTTATCTTTGCCTTTTCCCTTTTACGTTATCCTTTTTCTACGCTATTTCTTCCTAGTTTTGCGGATCCCGAGGTCAGAAATAAGGAGTAAAAAATTTTCGAACCAAGTATATGTATATATAGTGCAACGTGGCACTACGTCGAACACCCGTACTTCAATTTTAATGCGATTCAGATCAAAGGACAAGGCACGAAAGATGTCCCTCGAGTTATAAGAAGGAGGAAAAGGAGGAGTAAAAACGTTAGGCAAGGAGATATTTGAGAACCTTTTATCCTACCTACCAATACATGAGGTCCTTCTTTTCAGACAATCCGTTAAAGTAGGATTTCAACTTGAATTTGAAGTAGTCCTTTAACAGAGAACGTTGATCACGTATGTGTGGTAGGTACGTAAATACTTTGGTATAACACAGATTTGACCTTTATGATTTTATTCCTTCGAAGGTTAGGTTAGAAATATACGGAATAAAACTAACGATCGATTGGTACGGCATGGCGTGGCGTGGTGTAGCGTGGTGTGGCTCGTACTCTTTCCCCCAATATTTCAACCTAACGATAAATAAATAATAAGGGAAAGATATATGTGTACGAGAAATCCTACCAATTACGGGTCGACCATATCCGCGGGTCGCAATTTTTCTCTGTCTCTAATTTTTACCCCTCTCATAGTGACCACTAGGAACTAAAATTAGAAGACATTGATGTTTTTTTTTTTTATTCTTGTTTTCTTTTTTATTATCAATGATTCATTCACGATACGATAGTCTCTCCATCAACGTCAGATGATATTATTACCACAATATCCTCGTTTTATCCTTGGGAGGAAAATAAAGAAAAATAAAAAACAATTGCAATTTAGTCGATCAAACTTTACTATGTTATAGTAGGTATGTATATAAATACATTTCGGGTTTATTATAGCTGACAACCTCTCGCCGTTGAGCAACACACTTAAGATTTAACGAACTTTGTGTTTATCTGTGTATATATACGTGTATGTGTTTTCTTTTTGAGAACCGAACCAACCGGAATGAAAGTGACACCGTGGATTTCCTGATCCCCTTTGGACGCAAGCCTCGGGGTCGTGGGTCAGGTCACGAAGGCAATCCCAGTAGAAGATTCACATGTCATGAGGGATACTCGTCAAGGGACTAAAATAGCCACCTGTTATAAAATGGCTAACGTTTCCTTCACCTTTATATATCACAACCTTTTCTACGACACAAAAATATCAACTTTAAGTTTTCCAAATTATAATGGATTAAATATTATTACGTCATGTACATAATTTGAACATGAACATAGCTGCGCTCGGATTTTCGAATCGTGAACGTGGACTCAATCCGCTTCCAACTTTAAGTCGTTCAAACAACATTGTTGATCTGTCTTGACGCGAACTCTGTCTGCTCAAACGTTGACGGTGGGCGCATGGCGATGCTAGTAGATTTAAGTTCATGTTCAATGACGGTGATTTTTTGGGTAAACCATTAATATGCAGGTCTGTATATATTTGGTATTTGACGTGAGGGTAAAATTATATAGGTTCGTCCTAAGCCTTCTGCGAAAATCCGTCCGATAATAATTCATTATAATCTCACGGTGAATTCTTGACGAACCGGAAGTACCTCGATGCCTACGCATCATCTTTGGTTGTTCAGTGTAGCGAAAATACCGGAAGTACAATACTGATTTTGAAATTTTAGGATCTAATTAGCGTTGCAGGGCATGACCTTTGACCAAATGAGTTTGCGGAAGTAATAATACGAAAGGTATTACGTTTGAAGTGAATATTATGATGTTTTGTGCGCTGATTGGATGTTTTAAAATTGAAATAATTAAACGGTGATGAATATTGTCCTTCCGAAAGAGTAACTTGGAAAATAATCAAAACAATTTTCATGACCCCTTTAGAGTTTAAGGTAAAATGTACACCGTGAACTTTCTTCCCAGTTATCTTGATGGTGTGAGAGGAAACACAGTCAGAATACAAAACGGGGTGTATATCTACAGTCTGAAGAGTTTTCCTCTTATTCCGTGGATGAATTACAGTTGAACATTTCATGGAGGGGTATTTCCTTAAGTATAGCAAAAGAATTCCTTCGAATTACATATATATGTATATATTTTTTTTTTTTGTAGCGCTTTGTAGCTGCGAGGATAAGATATATAAATTAGAAAAAAGAAAAGGAATAAAAAAAGTATATGTATATAGTTTTTGTGATATTCAAAGGTAATGGAATATTTTCAGGACGAATTACTTAAACGGTTTTTTCTTTTTTTTTTTCGTTTCTTTTGCTCGAAAGTACAGCTTTTTATCACTAAACATGGAAAGAGCTGTTATACATATACCTTAAAGTGAGAGGTAACTCAGTTTTTCAAGTAAACGTCAGTCTCCAAACTGAATTTTATTACCTTAAGAAACTGACAACAAATTTAAAAACATCTGATGGTGTATATGCTTTGAAATTCAAAAAACGTCTTCGACTGAAATGTTTCGGGTAAAATTGAATTTGAGATAAAAATTATTGTTTAAAAGACTTCTTTTTTTTTTTCGTCGTTATATTTAGATTCAATAATCGTATAAATCAACGCATATTAGGTCAATGTTAAAATAATTAAACTCTTACAGATATTAAACAAGAGTTTCGGATAGAAAAAAATAAATAAACTTTTTAAAAATATGTATAAAATTTTAATGATAATATTCATACCTATAACGATATACGCTAAAACTCAACAGTGAACATGTTATTTCAACTTACGAAACGTTTTTTCACGAATCAGACATTGTGAATTGCTTTTTGGACATCCCGTTGCTCTGTAGAGACAGCTTCAGGCTGAGTGCAGCGACTAGATCTGCCAGGTTTTAATTGCAATCAGATTTTAACGACGTTTTTAAAAAAAATTTTTTCACCAACCCCTACACGATGACAACTGATACATATCTCTACGTATGTAAAATAATTGTATAGCTTCAACGACCGGAGAATAGGTATAAAAAAAAAAAGAAACGGAAATAAATAAAAATCAAGTTTTTTCATTCGTATTTATATATATACAATATAGGTAGGTATATGTATAAAATCATATCATATATGTATAAAATAATTTCAGTCCATGAATTCTCGACTCCTTTTCAAAAAAAAAAACAAAAAACAAATACGATTGAATAAAATGTTCATTTATTAGGAATATATTTCATAAACTTTATAGACCACTACCACTTCACATTTTATAATGATATATAATGGTACCTAATTTAAAACTAAATGCAAACGATAAAGCGTGTGAAGTATTAATTTATATTTTAAAAAATGAATGAAAAAAAAAATATATATTTTTAGTAATGATTGAAGGAGCTAATTAGAGCGTTTCAAGCAACAGACATATATACATCATTCGGACCACAAACCATACACACGTCCTACTCAATATTTCTAGTTAATTACTTAATGCGAGAATTTATCAGAGTTTAGCGAAAATTCAAATGAAGAGCTTAAATGGCCGGTAATTAATTCGGGTCATTCTATGGGCCACATGTATAGAGATACCAACGTACCAGATGATACACCAGCGAAATTCCATGAATTTTATTTGCGTGCAGCTATTCAAAATCCACCGCAACCCGATGACTATCACTAAATTATCGTATAACCATCTGCGGAGCTAAAATTGATTTAACCAATTCGTAGGCAGAAAATTATTGAGAGAAAAAAAAAAAAAAAAAAAAAACAATTGGTCTAGTCAATTAATCTGATAACAGTTATTCAAAAATTTCAGAAGCGTGTAATTTCTAACAATGTATAGAATTTTGTTCAAGGAAATCGCGTGTTGAAAGCTCGTTACTCAACGCCAAAGGATGCAAAGTTTCGTTACAATGAGAAGATCGCTTATCTAGAACGCCTGTATCTTATATATAATCAGAATTCTTAAAGCTACCAGCAAATCTACAGGTCCTTGAGTAAAAAAAAAAAAAAAAAAAAAAACAAGAAAAAAAAAAACAAAATCCATTACAACAGATCAGTCGATCCTTTATCAAATAATTTTTTAATAATGTATATTTATTCACCTAATATAATATAATTATTTTTTACACCTTTGACTAAATTTTTATCACCTCTATATTTTTAACCGTCAAAAAATCGACGTTCATTACCATCATTAAATGCTGTCTAACCGAATCAAACACACGCCAAAAAAATAAAATAGAACGAAATAAAAAAAAAAAAAAAATGATTAAATAGAATTAAACGTCGCCAACGAGTGCCAGTAGAACCGCCTTTGTGGACCAGACGAGGTTGTCCGCCCATTACACGGTTCGACTACTTGCGATTAGTAGTCAGAGCCTCTCGCGGCACTGGGCAGGCAGGCATCGGCTGACTCTTGAGCACCGCTACTACTGCGAGTCTCTCATGTTGGTGATGTGGTTCACCGCATGAAGAGATATAATCAATTTTCGGTTATTTTCTTGTTAATAAAAAATGAAAACATTTATCGTTACATTAACGAATGATAAATTATTACAGTTTTAATCAGCTTGTGTAATTTGCGAGATTGTATAAAAAAGTGTTATAAAATTAATTTTTTTATTTATTTTTATTTGTAAAATGTGTTTAAATAAAAAGACCCTCGTATGTATACATATAGTTGGAAAACGTGCGGTTTAATTTAGGAAAGATTTTTTGCATACCTACCAAGCTGCGCCATTTCTTGAAACAGGTATAACTTGCTCTAGTCCTGTTTACAATTCCGTACGGGAAATCCTGGGCAAAGATTCCATTCCACGATTCTATTTGAGTGTTGCATTTGTAGCGGCCACGTGAGAGCAGTACTATTTGAATAATACTACGTGCAGTCGCGACGTCAAGGCTCCAAGGGAAACATTGAAACTACTCAATTTCAATAAGTTCGTTCTTGACCCGTTTCCTCTGAGCTTGTAGTCTCGAGTATTATTATCTCGCATTGATTTCTCGGACTAAAAAATGAACACTCTTATATTTATCATTCATAATTCTGATTAAACTTTTCCACGAACAATCTGTATGTATAAGTATGATAATATAGAAACGAAAGATGATAAAGGGCTCGTAGCTATAGATCGTTAAAAAAAAACTCCCAAACTCATGAATACATTTGTTTGCCGATGCTCATAAGCCTCCCTGTGTATATATACAAATACCTATATACCAATAAGTACATATATAAATAAACATCGGTAGACCATACGACCTTTCGTCTGGTTGGAGTAAAGCCCATTGAGATGAAACTCGTATATATGGTAGCGTTTTTATAGCCAAGAAAACTTGACTTTCAAGGCTGAATATTACGTTTGATAAAGACAGCTCAAGTGAATGAGTAGATAGGTAAAACATAATCAACTCTTCGATTTTCGTTAAAATTTAGTCAGTTTTATTCACGGCTCGGAGGTAGGTATAATGTCTAGACTGTTCGGATTTCATTCCGTCAAATCCGTTTAAGAGTAGCTATGTGGTGGATCTATTTCAATTAGTTTAATTATCTTAATTTAATTGTCCAATCGTCGAAATATACAATAACCCAATAATACGGGATAGGGTATTAAGGTATGTACATGTATGTATGACGTTGGTTTTTCAACCCAGGATTTTCTCTTAATCTGGGTTCATTTTAGTGATGAGAATTTATTTATTTGATAATAATTGACTAAAAGTTGAATTAGTAACTGTAATCTAGTGAGAAAGTGCATTAATTTCGCAAAGCGATTTTTCGAAAAGTAAACAGAAACTAAACCAAAAAAAAAAAAAAAAACAAGCCGGAAAAACAGTTTTTCGGAGTACTTTTCATCAAACTGAAAAAAAGTGTGCGTTTATTAGGAGGAGAAAGGGTATAAAAAAGTAATGAAAAACCGAAAAAAAAGATCAAAATTGAAAATTTCACATTAAAAAAATTCCCTATATATTGACAAACAACAATTTCATACAGTGCGTTTAATCCCAATTCGATCTGGGTACACTTACAATTTCTTCTTGTCATTGGCAAGGATCGCCCTATATATTGACAAACGACAATTTTATATAGTGCATTTATTCTAATTCGATCTGGGTATATTTACAATTTTTTTGGTGTCATTGGCAAGGAATGCCCTATATATACGAAATTCTCAACTCGGAAGAATATATTCTTTCATTTATAAAGGTAATACAGAGAAAAAAGTATAGGTTTGTCAGTAAAACAGCGAAAATTGATTCATTGCCGGTAGAACCGGAAGTTCAAATTAAACGAGACATGGAAATTTTTCATGCCCATCATTTGGTTGTAAAGTCCTGTGAATTTCAGATTTTTTCATCGAGCCGTTTCCGAGATCACCGGGCGAGTTTGTCGACCAGGCCGACAGACAGACCGAAATCTTTCTAAAAACCTGTTTTTCGGATTCTAGAGGGTCGAAAACGTGAAGAATCGTTGAAATTAGCAAAATTCACTTTTCGACCAAAACCAATAATTTTTTTATAACATCGTAGGTGATGAAAAGTAAAAAAAAAAAACAATAATAATAATTCGTGGTCAATTGTTTGAACAGTGTAAAACAAAAAAGGATAGAAAAAAAAAAATGGTATAAACGATGGATTGATATACCTACACTATATCTGTACGTATGTAAATTTCGCGCCAACTAACCAATGGATGGAATTCAATTGAATGTGGATTTTGGAAGGTGTCCAGGTAGGGTGACACAAGGGGACTCGACAAATGACTCGTCTATCAAAAACTGCCAATACCAGATATAAAAAAAAAAAAAAAAAAAAACAAAATCGAACTGTAAACGAAGCTAAATGATCGCATGAGTTGAACGATAATTGACAGATAAGGGCAGGTAGTTTATTTTCTAAAATCTATAAATTTAGAAGAAAAAATAGAAAAAATCAAATTTTACATACGTTTCATTTTTCCTCAATCTAGAGCAAAATCGCAATTTTATTTAAAATCGACTTTAAACAATAACCAACTTTCGACACGATCTTTTGACTCTTGTCTCTCGCCTATACAACTCGCTATGAAATAAGGTATATAAAAATAAAATTGTGTTAGTCGGCTGATATGATGCGCGAGGTAATTCTTTAGTCGACTAAGCTAGAGCTCGCTTCCCCCCCACCCCCCTATACTGGCGATAAACTTGTATACGGTACATGAATCCAGCTCGATCCTTTGCCACCACTCTCTCATCTCTGTGACCCTGCGTCAAACCCCATGCGAAAGGGCGAAGAGAGGAGAAGATTTTAGCACGCGAAATGTTACTCTCTCGCTCTCAAAGGGGCGTAACCTTGTTTTCAACGTTTGACTCGAGGGTGAATTTTCTCATACTTTTCCCTCAAAAAAGAAAAGGAAAAAAAAAAAAAATAATAAAAAATAATAAAAAATGGAAAAAAGAAAATAATAAAAAATGAGCTAAGGCACTTTTCTCGAATATATACCTACGTAAACCATTATTATATACGAAAGAACAATAAAAACTTATACCTATACCATATTCTCTTCGCTGTATTATAATCTGTCCGTATATATATATTTTACTTCACAGCTGCTAGAATTACTAGAGATTATTACATAATTCTTATTACTCTTAGTGCGATACATATACCTTGATATAGGATTTCTTTAACCGTTTTAGCAATCCTTTCTGCAAACAGCAATAAAAAATTTTTCTATATAAAGATATTTCACCGTATATTATCACAGAAAGAAATTTGACGAATATTTACATGATATACAGATTGAAGCTCGCTGGATTTTGATTAAATTGTAATAAACCGCAGGATTTATGGACAGAATTTTATCTTCCTATAAGTATACACAATTTTTATTTATTTATATATGTATAATTTTTTTTTCATTTTTCTCGTTTCTTTAAATTAAATTTTTAGGAAATTAATACACGTATAATAATATAACAGACATTATCAATAAATCAAGTCGATTTTTATATCTCCGAGAAATTTATTCAAATTTTCATAATATTAAAAAAAAAAAAAAAAAAACGATAAAAATATTATAAGGACTGACTGTCTAATTAAACCCGAAGCTAATTATTTATTAATAAAATTTTACCGCTTTGATAAAAAAAAAAAATATTTATATTCTATACTTTGATTTTCATTCCGATGATGATAGACGTCGATATTTATATTCAATATTCATAAATTTTATATCGAATTTAAACTGACGAATAAGACAGGTATTAGATGGTATTATTTTGAAGATTTTTATATAGATATAGATATAGATACTTATTATTAAAAAAGTATAAAGATCGAATAAAAATAAATGCGTGTATAGGGTATGGATATCCGTTTTGTTTTTTATTTTCTGACTGAGAAAAATTTGAACTGCTGACGCAACTTTAAATCCGCTAGCACTGCCTCATTCTTGTTTCTCAAGTTTTATTCTTCGCACTCTTCGAAATGCTATTTCCGTAAGATATACGACCTAACCCGTCGAAATATATATCGAATATATACCAGTAGCTACGTATCGCAGCTGTATAGCAATATTTTCCACCTTGTCAAAGAATTTCTTTACACTCGATTGACCGAAAAATTATTACAATTTACACCCACGAAAAGAGTGAAAGAGAAAGAGAGAGAGAGAAGATAAAAAAAAAAAAAAAATACAAAAATAAGTAAAGAAGTTTTACCGTCTTATCGATATATTGAAGCTAATAAAAAAGCTCTGCTTGCATAGATCTCCCCTTTACTGGAACAGTTTTAAAGGTCATTCGGTTACGTACCCTGTGTATTTCACCCAGGTTCGAGCCGCGGCCCACATTTACTCTTACTTTGCCGTTTAGGATCAGTGAAATCACAACTTCTGCCGCTTTCTCGAAATCGGCTAAAAACCAATGACCCGAGTCAAAAAGTGTTCCGATACCTTCACGGTTCTCAGATTGGCGTACTTTTTCAAGCTTTAATTGATAACGAGGCAATCGACCCTCCTGGCTCTCTTTTTCTCTCTCACTCTCTCTTTCTCTCTCTGTCGGGTTGTTCGACCTCTACCTATATAGACAGTTAATTGCTCTCGAAAGTACTTTTCGCTCAGAGTTTATTTATTTTATTTTTTTCTGATTAATAGCTTTTTCTACCGCGATTTTCCCCCGTCCTGCACCAAAATCGAGGATATATCTTCACCTCTGGCAGGTATTATACCTGCGGCAGACTCAACTTAGGATTCCGCTAATATACTAGCGATATCAAGGGGTAGATTATGAGGGATATTAATCGAGACTTTCATATACTAACGTAAGGCAGTATTTATACGTTGACAAATTTAGTAATTTGAAAAAAAAGACTGATATGAAAACTGACATTATTAAAAATCTTATAGGAATAAAAAATTTTCGAAAAAGATTGGCTTTTGTT
Source organism: Macrophya annulata (assembly GCA_963924015.1). Classification (NCBI taxonomy): domain Eukaryota; kingdom Metazoa; phylum Arthropoda; class Insecta; order Hymenoptera; family Tenthredinidae; genus Macrophya; species Macrophya annulata. The sequence continues at coordinate 4,986,398 of OZ001262.1, forward strand.
TTCTATATAAACGTAATATTATTAGGTATTTGAAAAATTTCTGGTTATAATTCTACTTGAATAAATGGCCGGATACATCAACGCCACATACATGTCTGCAGTAGTTCGTTAATTAGCAAATTAGGTACAGAGGAAGCTATTCGAAAGGCAAAGGGGTTCGGGGTTAATTGGATTTATTAATTATCGATTACTTATAATTAGATTCCAACGAGCCTCCGATATATATATAAGCAGATTTCCGAACCACCTTCACGATGTAAAAGGCAGGGCAATCTATATACACGCGTATAGGTTACCCCATGGTATAGGTAGGTAGGTATACATACGTACCCACGAACCCTCCGACCTAGCTACCTACCTACTGCTTTAGTGATAACGACCAATTAACAATTATCGAGACAATTTAGTTTGCCGATGAGAATATGTCGTGTAGATTTTACTCGGTGTGATCATATAATGATAATAATAAATCGAAAATTTAATTAAATGTTAATATAGTTTCAGACATTTGTATTATTTATATATGACTAAGATATGGCAGTTTTATTTATTTATTTGTTTTTTTCGATAAAAATTTGTCAGATAATATAATAAAGAGTTAGATAAAAATATTAAAATCGTTTTTATATGAAAAAATATAATAAAAAAATAAAATAAAATGAAATAATGGGATCAGAAAATTGCGAACGTGACGTCTGATAGATCGTAACTCTCTGGTTCAAGTTACGAATAATAAAATAGAAAATTCCGTAGTTTCATAGGAAGCATTTATTTGATATTGGCATGGCTAGTAGAACGGAGAAACGTACCATCACGTTTCTATATGGGAAACATATATATTTCCGTTACGCAATTTGACGGAAGACTTCAATATTCTTCGATAGATCAACGGTCCTACCGTTGCAGCCGTTACTACTACATCTTATGCTTATACTTATGCTTATGCTGGCACATGCGAGAAAGCTAACTATATTTTCTATGATGTATCTATAACTATAAGGTAAAGAGAAATGAAGCAAATTCAAAGTTATTTTAACACGATCACAAAAGCTTTTTTCTCCTTCTTTTTCATTCTTTCTTTCTTTTTTGTTTTTTTTTTTATTATTCACTGCTTTTTACTTTTACAATAAGATAGCAGTCTTTCGTTACTAAAGGATCGAAAACAAGATTCAGAGAAAAAAAAAACAAAAAAAAAAAAAATAAATAAAACGACGCTCTTTTTGCTGTCGAGGGCGCACCTTGTAGAAACCTGCAGCAATCCCATAGAAGAAAAACAAGGGGAAAAGTACGAGTGATAAGCACGTATACCTGCGTGTAATTCTACTTATAACACATGAATTGTGATGCATTAAAGTTCCACACGGAGGTATGTATGTATGTATTTATTACTTAGGGTATATACATGTTACTATGCCACATCACGTTCTGCGTGAGAAAATTGTTGGGGATGTAAAAGAAAATAATAATAATAATAATAATAATAATAATTATATTATATTATATGTATATACATACCTATGACGTATGTATGGGGAAAAATGTTATTCTCATTTTGTACATATTTCAGTGAATTAATTAATTAGAATATTGCATGAATATTACGACATACGATATAATAATAATAATAATAATAATTATATTATATTATATGTATATACATACCTATGACGTATGTATGGGGAAAAATGTTATTCTCATTTTGTACATATTTCAGTGAATTAATTAATTAGAATATTGCATGAATATTACGACAATTTAACTATATATATATATATTTATATATTAAAAAATGTAAAAAAAAGTATATGTATGTATAATTGTATTTAACATCAGTTAAATAAATTTTCAATGATTTTAATCCCTTATAATTTGCATAGTTTTATTTTTAGTATTATATTTAATTACTACACGAGTTATTAACATTAAAATGTAATGAAATTTGACTAAAAAATCGCGTAAACTATAACTGCTGATGATAATATGTTTCGTGAAAATATAAATAAATTTAATAACGAATAAAGTATTAAAAATTTGTTTAATATATATGATGAATATCTGAATGAAAAATTTTTAATTTTTTTTTCATTCAACTCATTTTGACAAATATGGATATTACATTATAGAATGATTAGCAAATTAATGAATACAGCTATACGTATATCGTATTACGAGAACGGTTATTAATTGTATCAGTCGAGTAAAATTTGAAACAAAACGAAACCATATATGTATACATAGAATGGTATTTCGTCCGTATTCTATTGACATTTTTATTTCAATCAGTTGGAAAAAGCTGCAGAAAATATGAAATCCAATTCTCAGTCAATGCAGTTAGCTATTGGTTCAAATTGGATTTTAATTTAACTCCGTTATAAGCCTCTGGCAGCTGTACGCAACGTTATGGAGCTGTATATGGTACATACATATACACACGCATACAAATATATATAAATTTATATGTATATAGGGATGTATGTATGTACGTGACTGTATATCCACACGTATATAGGTATAGATATATACATTCGATGTGGTTTGAAACAAAACAGGGAAAATCGTCGAGGGACAATTTTTTTGTAAATTCGTTGAGCCGACTCGAGCCTATATCACATTGGTACAATATCAGTTTCGATTTGATCGCTTTATATCTGCTATTTCTTTTTTCACATCAAAACTTCATAGCTCTTCCAATACACGATACACGATACACGATACACACATACATATACATATACATATATATATATATATATATATACAAATGTAATTTACCTACTTACGGAACCCCAACCAGGACCGTACAGAGTAAAGAGGCAAACACCCACGAAGGAAAAAATAAAAATAAAAAAAAAAGTTTACATCATAAAAAAAATTCTTTTTATTTTTATTTTTATTGTCATATCGTTTCATCCCACGCAGCTAATACCAGGACACGATGTATTATTTAGTCATCTCTTCCCATATATTACATTGATTAAAATGTACATACATATACGTATAAATATTAAACCTCTACAGATTAAACGAAAAAGAGTCACGATATTTTTCGATTTTTATCTAATTCACTCTACGTTTCATGGACGAAAATTTCCAAAGAAATAATGTAAAATTGTCGGAAATGATTTTACGATCAATCTTTATTTTATTATTTATTTTTTTAACTGATCTAAAAAATGATTTAGTGCTGTAGGTATTGTAAAATTAACAAATCCATCAACTCTATATAAATATTGTAGGTACTCGTATATACATAAATAATATAGATTTTATAAGCATATTATATGTATATGTTATTTACGTATATTACAACTACCCACTTCTAACAAGTGTTTAATTAATTGAATAAAGGGTTGATTAAAGTTATTTATAAGGCTCTGTACTCTGTATACACAATTAAGGGGTGTGTATCGGCACGTCGTTAGGATTGCTAAGATAACAGACCTGAAATCTCACCCAAATGGGTTTGGGTGAACCGCGCAGTAGTTCTCATCCGAAAGACAACGGGCTTAAAGAGCATATTGTATCCATATTATTAAAAAACAGTATATATCATCCTCAAAAACAAAAAAAAAAGGAGTTTTGAATTTTTTCACATTTCCAATCCATATTTTCCATCAGATTATTCGTTTATGTAAATTTATTTATTAATTTTATTATTTTATTTAAGCAAAATATTTTACACAAAAGGTAATTTTTCATGTTAAAGTAACTACTCTGATACCTACTATACCTGCATACTCGACTAGAAACTGTGGCTCACGCTTCCGCTGGTTGTTATCGGATTCGTAGAGTTGGAGTAGAGAAATTCCGTCACAGTCAGACGTGTCGGCGCTTGGCTCGTTAAAGTAATTGTAGCAGCGTCGTCTGCGATGAGAGAGGTAAAAAGAAAAAAAAAAAAAAAAGAAAAAATAAATAAATAAAAAGTATAACAGGTACTGTAAGTACCTATATGATATAAAACTGTGAAAAAAAAGGTATGTAACAAAATTGCGAAATTCTCCTGCACACGTAATAATCATCTATTAATATTTCTAATGAAGTTACTATACATTTGAAATAAGAAAATAATTTAAAGCTTATTAACTTTCAATACGGATTAATTAATAGTTTAATATAAGCACGGACGCGGTAGTTTAGTACGAAAACCGCTAGCCAATTTAATCGCGAACAAGGTGGAGAGATCGCTAAAAAGGTTTACAGCATAAAAGGTGCTTTGAACTTTTTATCTCCTTGAATGTAGATAGTTGGGTACCATCGAGAGGATTATCTCGACACATAGTGGGTGTGAAAACGTTGTGTTAAACAATCGGGAATAAAGGCGAGACTAATTATCCGCAATTCTTATCTTTAATAGTAAGAAAAATAAAATAGTTTTATTTAAATTTATTGTATTTTCAAATCTAGATTATACGAGACAGAGAACCTCTAAAAACCCCTAACCCTAACCCGTCAGCTCTGTCAGCAAGGGCCATAGGCGTATTCGAAACTCAATGCTTCGTCGAATATCTTCTTTTTCACCACGATAGAGTCACTAAACCAAGGTGAAATGGTCTTCTAACGTTATACTAAAGGCGACTTCTCTTTTGGGAACTCGTGAGTGCGCATTTATATCGACAATTTAACCCTTAACATTCCTTAGCCTCGAGCTTGTACAAATGTAAAGGAAAAAAAATAGGGAGCCGATTGAGACGCAAAAAAATTGGGTGGCAAAAGACCCCGAGGATAATTTCTTACCTATTTGTCCACGACGTATATATATATATTTTTTTTTAAACTACCTACCACTTTTATTAGTTCATTACAAAAATAAAATTTGTATTTGAATAAAAAATTAGACCGATTTCAAATTTTTTTTTTTTTTTTCTGTTTTTCTAAATATTATTGTATAATGGAGACATGTATTCTCAAAAAAATTTGAAAATTATTTAAAAAAAAAAACACACAGAATTACTATTTAGAAGTAGAATTATTCGAAATTTTAACATTAAAGGTCCGGATTTTATGAGACAATTAATCGACACAAGGGACAAGAGAAAAACCATTCTATATGATACGATCTTTCGCAATTAGCATATAAAACTCCTGTAGATAGGTATATGTATATACAACTATATGTTGGATGTTTAATTTCCATAAGAAATGCCTTGAAATTTTATCATTGCTCACGGAATATTATACATACTGTGTATATATTCAAGTTTGCTATATATATATAAATGCATAAATATACACGTATCTGTATATGTATAGTAGTATATAACGAGCAGATCTCACGGTAAAGTAATAATAAAGAAAATTATATGAACAGATGTGTATATCGCATATATATATATATATATATATAGAGGCTGGTGGCTCGTTTTAATTAACATATTCAACCTACTTCTGGAATGATATGACAATATGAAAAAAAATTTCTACGAATAAAAATTCTATGGCTTGACATACACGGTATAGCTAATTAAATTATATCCTTTCTAGAAAGTTAGCGAGATATTTGAATAATTCGAAATGGATTTTGCTCTGATTTTTTTTTTTTTTTTCTCGAAGATAGAAATGTTCGAAAAAAAAAAATAGAAAGAAACTATTCAACGTTTAGAAGATAGCACAAGATGTTTTTTCTACTTCATAATATAAGTAACAGCGTTTTTTTTTGTTCTATTTTCTTTTATTTTTTTGTTTCTTTCGAAAATATTTACGAGAATTTTAGTCGGTAATGAAACCCCCATCCCATGCCTAATTTTTGTTTGCGTAATTTTTTATTTTTTTTTTTTTTCTTCTTATTATTATTTAAAATGTAGATTTCAAGTTTAGATAAAAATTCGTCTGCCCGATGTACTTACAGTTATTTTACCTGTACCTGAATCTGTAAGATGAAAATTTATTTGCCTTGGAAAATTTCGTTTCATCTTAAAGAGTGAGGGGGTATAATAAACTATAAACAACTAACTGACTATTACTTGTTGTTGTGGGCAGGGGTAGATATAAAAAGCTAAAAAAAAAATACACACACAAGGAGTATAGCCTAAACAGCTAGCACACCTTTGGGAGTGCTTGTTTAGTATCGTAATCGTAAGAAGTAACAACCCCCAAAAGCTGAGGCCTCAGTTCTCTTATGCCCTTGCGAAAGAGGCTGAGGACCGAACCTCTGCCGCAGAAGAATTTGCATAATTAGGGAAAGAATTTATTATTGCTTTCACTTTCCGCCAACCTGCCTCACTTCTCGCTATACAGTCTGCCCATCTCTATCCCCTCCCATCCCTGTACAAGCGCAATTTGGCCAAACTTTTTTCTGTTTGTTTTTTTGTTTTTTTTTCTTTCGTTCTTTTTATTTCACTCAAAAACAAGAAAATATTTGTCTCATTTACAAATGCCCTTCTCTTTAATTTACTTACCTAATGCTCCCCTAATTTACATTTCTCAAGTCGCGATTACCTCAGACGTTTATCATTTATATTTTTAAATAAATTTGTATATTCAAAGTCTTATTGTCTTTTAGTTTCTTTTATTTCTCTCATTTAATTTCAATTAAAACAAAAATTTGTCAATTTAAATAAGCTAATACATTTTTATTGATTAATTGATGATTAAAAAATGATTCAGTTGTTGTGAATTTTAGTGGATATTCTCTTGTAAATAATTTGGGGAAATTATAATCCTGTTCTACGTGATAAGGATTTAGGATAATTATCGAGTGTTTCAAATTATGGGATATAATGTGATTATATATAAGCAATAGAAAATTTTATTATTTCTGATAGATATTTTATTTTATTTTATTTCATTTTTTTTTTTTTTTTTTTTTTTTATTGTTGGCCAAATATTCTATTGACAGAAATAAACAGTATGGTTGTGTTAGTTCGCGACTGGTAAAGTATTTATGTATATCGAGAGGTTAATCCATTAACTAATCGATAATTATTAATTCAATTTCATTAATTAACATTAAGAGTTAAGACAATGATAGATAATAACTATTTATGCCGACTGGTTCTCTATATAAGCATAATACGTGAAATGTGATCAACTTCTTAATTAAGTATAATGAAATCTTAACATTAGTTACCCCTTCAATTATTTACACAGAATTGAGGTACGTGTATAATCTATATTATAATAATATGTTTTTTTTTTTGTTTGTTTTATTGTTTCATTTTTGTCCTTCTCTTTCTTTTATTCTTTCTTTCTCTTAAAGATTGATAAAAATTCATTACCAATTTATTTTCTCATCACAATTAGGTATATATATAGATATATCTATGTATTTCCTCGGAATTTAGAAGTTTTTGTATATTTACACGTCTTAAATACAATATCCAAAATGTCAATTTTTTATTCATCTTATATCTTTAATTCATCTCAGTATCGCCTTATAGTTTTTTTTTCTTTTCTTTTTCTTCTTCTTCTTCTTTTTTTTTTTTTTTTTTTATATAAATCGCATAGGAAAATATAAACCAAATAACCTTTCTTCAGACTTTTGGGTTCAAACAGTCGCGTTTTAACTTTTACTTGTTCATCCATTATTAAGATATAAAATAATTTCGATTTTTTTTTTTTTTTTCTTCTTCTACAATACGCACAATTTTAAAATATATATTTATATAATAATATATTGTATATTTATATAATCGCTTTCGTGACTAAATTTTTTTTTTTTTTTATCTCTAGGTAGACAATAATTCAGTTTATTTTTATTTTTATTTTTTTTTTTTTCATTATTTTAAATCTTTTCATACATCGATCGTCAAAATTTCTCTTAGAATTTATTCTTACAAATCTTAAGCTGCCAATCAAAAGGTAATTTTCGAAAAGGTAATTCGTACATAAAATCGCGTAAAAGAACACCTTTTGATTAATTATCAATTATATCATTCTCTTTATCCACCACCTTAAAAACTACCCTTACGATTCAACTAGACTAGGAGTAGTACTGGTATACTTTTCAATTCATCGACATTCCTAAATGTTAATTTTTAAAAACAGTTCATCCCTACAGGATTATCTCTCTTTTCATTTCTTTTTTTTTTTTTTTTTTGTTTTATTTATTTATTTTTCATTTCTTTATAAAGTCGCCTCAATTCCATGTAAATTCTAAAAGTCGCGTTTTATCTGAATATTGCGATATCTCTCAGAAATCATTCTACAACACGAAATGAGAGTAAAACATTAATAATAATAATAATAATAATAATAGTAATAATAATAATAATAATAATAATAATAATAATAATAATAATAATGATAATAATATCATAATAATAAAGTGAAACCTTTAACAGAATAATTATTTCCATATTGATATACATATATGTATAATTTTATTTTATTTGAATTCTTATTTAATTATTGAATTGTCAACGGTTGCATGAAATATTGTGCCTGTAGTGTAATAATTTAGAGTAATTGTCCAAGAGATATCATAATTTTCCAATCTACTCATATTATTTACAAATCTACAAGCGATTTTTATTTATTTATTTATTTATTTATTTATTCACTTTTTTTTGTTTGTTTTTTATTTTCTTACATTTTTAAAACTGTTTTCCATTTTCCTCTCTCTATATCTCTCTCTCTTATTTTACTCCAAATATCTAAATATCTTGTTTCTTATGTTAGTCCTAGATCTATTACTAAATAATTACTCGTTCTTTTTCTTTCATGTTACTATTTTTATTTATTTTTATTTTATGGAAAAATACTATATCCTAACTACTTATTCGTTTTATATTTATTATATTAAACCGTTATGGACAGATTAATGAAAATATTTCCAATTACTTCTTGAGTTGTTTCTTTGCTATATTAATTCAATTAAGTGCATCTTAAGTATTATTTTTAATTATTATATATGTATATATATATATATATATATATATATATCTATGTATATATATTTATGTATAATGCGTGTGTGTGTGTGTGTGTGTATATAATTGTTATATTTAATTAATATACTATAGTGTGTGTATCTATATTTACATAGAAAATTACAATGGCTATAAGTACTGTTTTATTATTTTTTTTTTTTGTTTTTTTTTTGTTTTTGTTTCTCTCTAACATTTTTTTCATATTTCGTATTTCATATTTATTGTTTTTTATTTTGTACTAGATTGTACCTTAATATGCTCAAGTACTAAATACCAAACGTGTGTATGTATGTAAATTTCATTCAATTGATACCTCGTAAGCCTTAGAATCGATTAAAAAAAAACGAAAAGCTAAAAAGAGAATAATAAACAAAACAAAAACAACAAAAACTGTCATGAATAATGTATAATGATATATGAATCAATCGGTAATTAGTATGAGAAAATTTGGTATTTACCGAGATACAAAGATATATTAAATATAATGATCAATGATATTTATATTTATTTCACCTGTTTTTGCAAATATTCGCGAAATGCAATCGTCAATTTTCTTCTCTTTTCTTCTTCTATATCTTATCTTAAATCAAATATAATATAGGCGTACAACTGATGCATATTTTTAATCGATTGATTATAGTGTTTCTTTTTTTTTTTTTATCTTTTTTTTTCCTTTTTTTTTAAATAGAATATGAAAGATATCTCATAGAAAAAGTTTATCTAAATCTAACATCTTGCACAGTAGATTATAGCGACCATATACAATATATATGTATGTATAATATATTATATATATATATATATATATATATATATATATATATATATATATATATATATATATATATATATATATATATATATATATATATATATATATATATATATATATATATATATATATATATATATATATATATATATATATATATATATATATATATATATATATATATATATATATATATATATATATATATATATATATATATATATATATAAAGATAACTATAAAATATCTGCCAAGTTCAACTTAAACAGAATATTATAATGTATATCCGCTACTTAACACGCACCTCCCAAATGAATCAAGAAAAAAACCAAAAAAAAAGAAAAAAACAACAGACTACATAGCACCGTGTCTCGTATCACTAATAATTTTCATTTTATTTTTTTCCTTTTTTTTTTTTTAAATTATTTCTATTTTTTAGTGTTTGTTTTTTCAACAATTCAGGGGCGTAGTTGCAGTAATTAATACATATATGTATGTATAATACCTAGGCATATATATATATATATATATATATTTTTTTTTTTTTTTTACGTACATAATGATATAATATAGGTATATACAATTGGAAAAAAAAGAGTTACTTTTTTTTATTTCTTGTTTTTTTTTTTTTTTTTTTCATGAGAAACAGGGAAAAAAATGAAATTAGCAAAACATAATAGAATTTAAACAAAATAAAATAAATAAATAAAGAAAATGAAATCCCGAAACACTTACATTTTTCGTAATAATATTTCATTATGAAATGTTATTTACACAAATCACACGACAATCTTCAGGAGCAGTTATTATATTTGTGTGTTTCGAAAAGGCCGCCTTTTTAATTTCTCTTATATATTTTTTTTTTATTTTTTTTTTTCTGTTTTCTTTCTTTTATTTCTTAGATACGTATGAAATTCAATTCACCATTCTCAACTTGAATTATCTTTTATTTATTTATTTATTTACTTAATAATTAATAAATTTATTTATTCATTTACTTATTATCATTATAGTCATGTGTTTAATCGTTAATCGTTCATACAAATTGAGAAAATCACAGATTAACACAAACAATTCGTATACTGAATATATTTATAGCTACTATTATTATACAGCTGTGAGACTCGAAGCATGTATGCGTATACATATTATACAATTATGATCTATTGATTTCACTCATTAATTATTCGTAGTAATTATTAATTTTTATTTTCTTTTTCTTTCATTTTTCTGTTTTATATAAGCATTTGAATTCACCGGGAACAGTGCGAAAGGAATTTCTAACTTGATAAGCTTATTGTGAATAATATTATCTGCAATCATAATAAATTTATATATTTTATCATTTTCATGAAAACGACGAACTGTTTTTATTATTCTGTGTATTTCCTGTCTGTTTATACCGATATTTTCCAACGTAATCCTATAAGTTGAATATAGGCCTTCGTTATAATTTTCACAGATTAATCTTTTATCATTATTAATATTATCATTATTATTATAACTATTAATTATTTATTTATATTTATATGTATATTTGTGTACAACTTATTAATGATTGATAAAAATCCAAATGTACAATATTTACAAAATCTTTAGCCACCATTGTTTGCATTTAATGCCTCTCGGTGCAGTTTTATTGCATTTTTTCCGATTTTAGCTGCACTATTCCAATCCCCATTTACGGCTGGAACCAAATGGAAAACATGAAAGTCTCAATTTCTTTTCTTTATTTTTTCGTTTCATTTATTTCTTACTTTTTCATAACGATTTATCAAACCTCGTGGATATAACACATCTGTATAATATAATAATGTGCGTATCGATGACCTCCGGGATTTGTATCCTCATATTTAAATTCATCATCATCGAATAGCTTATTTGTTCCATTACTTGGTTTTATATAGTTTCAAAGTCTGCTATAAAAACAGACAATTAAATATCACCATAACAAAACTGATTGTACTTTTTAAAACTTCATTCGTATATGACAAGACAAAGTAATAAAAAAAAAGTAAATGTTCCTTTGACGACAATATCAATAATTTTTCAACATCAAAAATCCGCACTCACTCATCTAGTAACAGTCTTTATACTAATAGTTTGTTAACACGATGTTCATTAACTTCATTCGTTTTGTCAATTCAATGTTATGTCATATTATTCAGCTCAAGATAATGAATGGTTTGTTCATTATTCTTTATATTTATATTTTTTATATCCTTTTTTTTTTAAAACGTTTTGCACCATTTGACACACTTTTAAATCCCCATTTGGGGGAAAAGAGGGGTCTTTGATTGTTGTCATCATTATCATCATTAAATTAGCAATGTTTCAGCTGAAACTCGATCAAGTCACCCCAGTTAACTTAATCGTCAGCTTAAGCTGCTCTCAAACAACACCCGGTTGCATATTCAAAAGGTACGTTGTTGGGTCGTAGTAACCGGCTAAATAGTAAATATCATTGTTGTCATATATTGTCAAATATCTGTGAGGTTCTTTGCTCAATTTATCAACGTATTGTTCCAAAGGCAGTACTTCACATTTGTGTGATATTGTTTGCACGTCGTTTTCATCAGTGTGAGGGGATTCGAAAAGAGCACCCTGAAAAAGAGACATTATTTTTAAAATACTAACTTTTGTGAAAATGATCAGCTTTTCACTAAATTTGGCAACAACAAAATAATTGATAAATAAATAAAACAAACAAAGAAATTAAAATTTTCAGTTTTTCTTTTTCTCGATTTATTACATCGAAAAAAACGTTAAAAAAATTGTTTAATCATCACTCACCGGATATTTTAGGTTTGTCGGACATCCAACAGTTTCCTCGGGATGATAGAACCACTTCACTTTAACGATCATATTTGAGCTAGTAGTTTCCCACATTGATTTTATCCTCCCGATATAAGGTCTGTCCGGTCTTCCGGTTGACAGAAACACAGCGCTGTCTCCAATCTCTATAGTTTCACTGCCTCGTTTTATTGCCTTGAAAAACTGTTTCTTGGCTCTTCCTTTAGCTCCTGGTCTTCGATATCCTTTACCTGCCCAACCCCAGAGTTGTCTGGCTGGTAAAAACGCTGCCATTTTACTACGACTTTCAACAGATTCCTGCCTTTCACGAGACTTTGCTTTCTTATCACCCTTTTTAGACTTTTCTTGCTTTTCTTGCTTTTCTTCTTTCGTTTCTTTCAATTCGACCTCTTCTTTGTCTGTTTTATCCGGCTCTGATTTAGGCTCCGGATTTTCTACTTGGACAAGTTTTTCATCCAATTTTATCTCAGTTTCCGGTTCTTTTAATTTAGTCACCGGTGAAGATTCTTCCTCGCTTTTTTGACCCGAACAACTTTCTCCGCCACTGTAAATTAGACAAATTAGTTAAAAAGATACGAAATTAGCAAATTTCGTTATTTCACATAAATTTTTTTATTATTACCTGTGATGACTTGCTTCGCTGTGGCTGCTGTGACTGCTATGATGGCTGTGCCTGTGTCGATGTTTCCTGTGTTTCCTGTGTTTATGTTTTCTGTGTTCTTCGCAGCACTTGTGTTTTTTATGTCTCTTTTTTCCTTCCTGAGTTTCGTTCAGTCTTTTCAACTTGTCTCTTCTTCGTTTCTTCATTCTTTTTCTCTCTCGATGATCCTCCGATACTTTTGAATCTCCATCTTCAGTTTTTGACGACTCGCTAGACTTTACTTCGTGACTTCCATTTGCCGTGTTTATCATCGGCGGTTGACTTCCATTCGAAGAACGTTTCTCTTCTGTCGATAACGATGTCTGTCTTCGACGTTTTCCCAGAGTGAGCAGAGGGTTTGGATCGTATTCTGAATAAAAAATTTCCACACAAAATTAAACCAATTTTTTTTATCACCTAAAATATCAAAAAACTGTATATTTCGTACTGTAAGTCATAATTAATGATCCAACGGTATTGATTCTACATACCAACAACCGGATAGTCAGGCTGCAGCAGTCTGATATCATCAAGAGCAATTCTCCCGCTGTCTCCATCGTCGAATTCAACGCTAACAAATTTTTCATCTAATTCTGGATCTGGTTCAGATGGTTCAACCGATGTTCCAGGATAAAGACATCGGTACTGCTGACTCCAGTAGGCACATAGCCTTGTACCAGGCGGTATTTCGGATGTGGAAGTAGGACAGACTTCCACAATCTGAGAGATAAAAGGATGATGAACTATTCACTCTGCACTTGCGATATACATCGTTAATAAAAATTTCCTTAATAAATGATAACCAGAATAATAAGTGAAACAACTTACAGCATCTCGTAGTATTTCTTCCCTTGGATGAATGTGCGGTCGATTTCCTCTTTCTCCGTCCAAAGTTATCGCGTATACATCCGGTGCTTGAACAGCACTGAGCCTTCCAGCGTAAAACAAGCCTCCCATAGCAGTCAGCACTCGCAATTGATCAATAGCCAAATGTGCAGCAGTAAGTTTGCATCTGTTGACAATATTGTCTGTTTTATCAGACTTATCAGTTTTAGCCACCTTAGCACACTCCTTGCACTCTTTGCATTCTGTGGATTTCCGTCTTTTAGAATCCTTCAAGTCCCGTTCTCCAGACTTTCTTCTCTTCGGCGAGGAGGAGCATGATTTTCGTTTTTTCTTCTTGGATTTTTCGTGCTTCTCAGTGTCCTTGTCTTCCTTCTCGTCTGGGACCACCACGGGCTCTTTAACAGGATCTGAAGCAGGGGGTGTCATTTCTTTAGGTGGAATATTTTCAGCCACGTTATTCCACTCGTTATTCTCATCGTCTTCCCAGGTTTTAAGCTTCGCCTCCGCCTTCAGTTTTGGCTTTACTTTGCTCGCCTGTTTCTCGAGTTTTGCATTACTGCTGAATTTTTCCTTTTCAGCAATTATTGAACTGATAACGCTCTTATTATGCAACGGGGTTTGCTTAGCTGGTTTCGATTTACCTTTACCCAAATGCTTTGAATTCTTGTGCACCTTTGACTGGCCAACTTTTGACCCGGTAATACCAGTCTTGAAAGGCAGAGGTGTGTACCCCGTCTTGTTAGCGAACTGAAAAAGAAAATAAAATAGTATAATAAGAATTGTACAATTTTCTTCCACAAACTTGAGCCAAATATGATGATAATAATCCCAACCTTATTTTGGAGATGTCGATTTTTATTCGCCAGCAAATATCCGACCAGTGAACCTTTGCTCTTTGGTTTTTTGGCCACTATAGTTTCCGTGAGATGTCTTATGCTGCCGGAAGCACACATGAGCTTTCTCGGCCGTCCGACTTTTCTTTTCTTAGATGCAGAACTGAGTCCTGTCACAGTTGGGGCAGGTGACGATGTGTCGTATTCGAGCTGAAAAGTTACAATGTCAAGTCAGTACCACAGTGTCAGCTGCTGACTTTCAATACTTTGAAACCTTCTTACGTACATCATTTTCTCATAATTGGTAAGCGTTAAACAAACACAGAGAGTTTTGATTACGCGATAATTATAAATCAGAGAACCCTACCCTTGTGACACTCTTCTCGTCGTCATCCTGCAGCAATGTATTAGATGGAAGAACTGTGATTGGGGATGCGACCGGGGGAACTGGTATTGGAATACTCGGAATGCTGTCCAATAACTTTATGTGACTTCTTGGCTCCCCAAGTTTAACCAAATTCACATTACATCGGGGCATTCCTACAACGCCAGATGTTAATGGTGGTGGTACCACTTCCGGTGAACGAACTGGAGACTTTTGTGGAGTGTCTAATATCATTGGTTCCAAAATTGGCGGTGAAGAGAACGTTCCGCCGCATTCAGAGCTGGTTTTTAAAAGTGGTTTCAAAATTAGAGAAATTTTATACTTCAGGGTATTGAGGAGACACAATTTTGTCAAATGCACAATATTTCCACATTGTATCTAAGGTTGAAACAATATCTCGATACATGTGAGCAAATACAGTGATTGAAGTCATGTCTGTGGTGTATACACGTTAACTGAAAAACCATTTCATCTATAAAAATCGGTTGGAGTAGCTGTGACGTTTGTAAACGACAAATACATAACTAGACAATTTTCCCAGCTCCTAAGACCCAATGTTCAAATTTGTGCCCCTTAATTATGGATGTAAAATAAGTGAGAGTGGATCGACTTACCTCGAAGAGTGGCTTTTCTTTCTTGGTCTACCGGGTCCCTTTTTGTCGTCCTTTTTAGGCGTGAGTTTGGACAATTCCTTTTGTTTTTCTCTGTACTTCCTTTGTATGTCTGCAAGTTTGACGCGCATATCTAATTCCATCGCGTCCATATTTGGCCATTCGGTTTCACCATCAGCCTGACCTTTTCTCGCAATAAATTTTTTCGCCTCGTCTTCGGCCTGCTGACTTCTATACCTGTGATGAGAATCTCGACAGTCTTCAATCGAGGTGTTTAAGCTAGTTAAACTACCATTTTCTGACAACGATGATCTCTTCGGGATTTCTGTACTGGTTCTTATATACCCGTCAGTTTCAATCGCGTTGTGTTCAGTTTCCGAATCAGTAAATTCATTCTCGCGATAACTCTCGTCAAAATATTCTTTACAATTTCGAATGTAGTACTCATACTTTTTTTTATATTCACTGTGAACCCTTCCGTTTTCTAATTTCAAATTAGTAACAGGTTGAAGACATCGATTTTGGTCGGTCTTTTCATCGGACTTAAATTCCTCCTTATCAATATCTTTCTGATCGACTTTTATCGGAAAATTTAAACCAGTCCCATTTCTATCCGAAAAATCAATCTGCCATCTAGTTTTCTCTTTCAATTCACTCAATTGTTCATTTTTCTCAGGCAATTTTTTCGCCACCACAGTTTCTTCGTAAGTTTGAAAACCGCTTTTCAGATCCTCAACTGGCACAACGTTATCTTTCGACCTTAATTTTTTACTATTCTCATAATCATCTTTAGAGTATTTTCTCTTCTCACCACGAATCGCCGCTCTCTCAACGTTCGCCTTTCCCAAATTCAACAGCAGTCTTCCAGCCTGTGATATCTCCTCAGAATTATCAAAATTTAACGACTTTTTAGCCTCCTCATATTCCTCTACGACATTTTTGGCGTCCTTTTCAACTTTGCCTCCAACTTCTTCCATGAATCTCTGTTCCGCCAATGCGCACAACAATCCCAAAGGACTGTCAACGTTATTGTTATTACTCTCGCTCTGCGGTGTTATACAGGACTTCAATTTCGTCGGTGATTTTAAAAAATCAGTCGGTGTTTCCGTTCCCGTTAATCTACCACTTTGTAAATCTGGTTTTAAATGTTCAAGCTGTTCTATACTATTCGACAATAATTCAAGCCCGCTTAGATCAACGACTGGCTTAGGTCTCACTACGTTTAATTTCGCGTTTGTATTAACCGTTGAATTCTGTTTCAAACAAACGTCGTCTGTTTTTATCAAAGCGCTATTTTTTAAAGCCGTTATTTTCGAAACGTACCCCTTTTCCCTGTTAGGGTAAATTTCCGTCGTTGGAATGATCGCCGGGTTTTTATCATTCGATAAAATTTCAATACTGTCTTGTTTAATGACGGGTGGTTTTTCGTCCACATTATTATTCAGTATATAATTATTGAAGACGTAATTTTTCTTGGGTGAATTATAGCTGTTCTTTTCCGGTCTTTTGACGCACTTTTTTACAGGATTCACCAGATTTTCCGGTTCCTCGATTTTTTCTATGTGATTATTTTCCTTCTCGGATTTTAAATTGTTGTTTAAAGATTTATCGACGTTATCATTGGAGATATTTTCTACCTTCAAAAAATGATTATCGCTATTATAAACCCGGTTTACATCGTCCTCGGCTTTACGAATGTCTTGCAAAGCTGCCGCGGCATTTTTCTTCAATTTTTCAACGACATTTTCTATACCAGGATGATACTTCTCTAAAGAATGTCGTTTCGCAGGTTCAACAAGTCTCTCAAGGCACTTAGACCTCTCGTTAGTTACCTGGTACTGAGTCTGTGCCTGAATTCGAGTTTCTGATTTCTGTGAATAAATACAGTCGTTAAATTTCTCATCTTTTTCAAGCTTAACAACAACTTGATCGCAATTTTGTTCCTCATAATCAATCGACGGCATATCAAAAGACTTCTTCACATTCTCAAGTGGGTTATCACGATTTTGATAACAATTCAAACAATCCCGAGGACTCGTTACTCCCTTGGTAAAAGGTTCTAATATTTTTTTATCAAAATCTTCGATCTTAGGTTCGTCAATTGGTTTCAGATCCTCAAATTGTTCAATCTTAGTTTGAACCTCGGCGCAAATCGGTGCAGGAATTCGTTCCTTTTTTTCATCGTCAAAATGCCTGAGATTAACATCGCAGACTTTAACGATATGATCGTCTCTCCGTCTGCTAAAGAATTCTAAATTTTCATGAAAACTGTCGCAATTTTCTTCAGTTATTTCAATTATTTTTGGACCTGATCTAATTTCGGGTATCCTTTCTTCTTGGGCATGACAATTAACGACATGTTCGATAGTTCTATCTACTGAAGTGATGCTTCTACATTCAGCTTTTACAGGACTTGTAGGATACCTGATAGGACAATCAGGAACACTTACAGCTATTGTGCTTTCGGTTTTTTCAACCTTTCCAACAACGTTGCAAACACTGCTACTATTAACGTTTGTTATTCTAACAATATTGCATAATTTTTCAGGCGACGATACTATCTCAAAATTTGTTACGTTTGTGCTACTGTGCAATTGACAAGGGCTTAAATTTTGCTCTTGTTTAACAATTGTCTCCACTGCGGTTGGAAGTTCGTCTTCAACTTCGGGAGCGTCGGTTTGATTTGAGGCATCTTGTACACCGATAGGAGTTATCTCTGGTGGTTCGATAGCGTGAATAGTTGTAGATTCGGGAGGTGGTGTTAGACAGGAAACTGGCGATGTTGCCTTGAAAAAAGAGAGAGAGAGAAAAAATAAAGGATAAAGAAAAATGATGTATAACGAAAAATGTTGAACGTCGTATCTGCTTTTATAACAACAAGTTAAAACTTCACGGAATGAGGATTACCTGCGACCTGCAATGAGTAGGTTCCGCTTGGCTGATCTGGACCAACGCTGGTGCATGTGGATAATAATGGAGCGTAGTAACTAGTGGCGAGTCAGGAATCAATGCGCCGGACATAGACGTCACCGTTTGTAGAGCTTTCGTTGATTCGGTGGAGGCTGAAATTATCGTGAAACCATTTTTTAGTTCACTAAATCGCGGAAAAATTATTTCAACTATTCACAGTATCTTTCGGGCTAAACTATTTCGTTCCCCCAAAATAATCTCAGTTAAGAAATAAACGTGAAGAATATCTAATCTTTTTTTTTGTCTTATTGAAAACAACATTTTCCTATCATATTGTTTTAAGTATAAGCCAAGTATGACAAGCAATTATAAATAGAAAAAGGAACATTTTTCATGTAACGGACAAAATTTATACTTCACTTACTTATGATGGTCGTTGGACTGTTGCTACAATCAGCTTCGATTTTAACAATCGGTAAATTGTTTTGTTGTTTCCTTTTATTATCTGTAAGTACGAGACGTGCTCCACCAATATCGCTAAGAAGTTGAAGTGACGGTGGTGGTGGTGGTGGTAGTAAAAGAGGTGGTGGACCAACATTTCCTCCACTATTACCAGGATAGTTTGGCCATACGACAGCCTGCTGTACTTGTTCTGCTGACAAAGTACAGCCATTTATTATCAATTACGATGAACTATAATTTATTACCGTTACAAGATATAGTATTCTTTCATTCCCTCTTTATATTTTTCAATTATCGAAAGAAATTTTTCAACACAAAATTTATCAAAATATTTATCGATCGTTTTAACAGTCACGTAATCAAATATCAAGGTGTCCTATAATTATAAACGATCTCGTATAATCTGATGGAAAGAAAAGAGCATTTTTTTTTCTTGTTTTTGTTTTATCGCGCGAAGGGGACAGGAAAATTTCTTCTAGTGGTTGTAGTATCTGACATAAAACTTCCAAAATCAGTCTTTTTGGTGAATACCTAATAAAATTCTTATGTGCCAAGTAGTATAATATATGTATAATTAATATTATTATCCAGAGTGGATTATCCCATTCTATTTTTTCAACCCAAGGTAAGTAAAGAGACACATGAGAATAAATTCTCTCGATCACGTGTTAAAAAATGTAAGAAAAAAAAAAAATATATATATATATATACTATATTCATATACGCGGATATAAAATTTAAAACTAGAAGGAAGAGAAGGAGAGAAAGAAAGAGAGTATATCCCGCTATCCATCCCTGAGACACCTGCCAGTTAATTTTTTAATTATCAATCGATCTTCACTTGAGAGAGCAGCTGCTTGCCTCCTATAGATATGTAAGTATGTATGTACATACTACATGGTACATACATTCTGTAGTAAGTACAAAGTTGTGCATTATTATACTTTGAAAATTATATACACTTTGGTATATATGAATAGAATATGTGCATATAGGTATACGCTAGTTAGCTCATAGTGCCATATATTCCCTATATACCTTAAGCTACATTTATAAACGAAGAAAGATAATGGTGGTGGTGCTGGTGCTGGTCTAGTCTAGTCTAGTCTAGTCCACCGTGCGATGCGATGCGATGCGATGCGATGCGATGCGATGCGATGCGATGCCCCTATAGGTATATGTATGTACCTTAAACATCATGGCTCAGCATATTATATGGCGGTCATAAATGTGATAATAAATGAAAGGCTGACGAAAGTACCTACATAAGAAAAATAAGAGAAACACAAGCGATGAAACTGAGGCTAACCTATCGGTCAGACAGATCTAGTCGGCCGTTTAAAACCACCGCGTAGGTAGAGTACCTATACATTTATACATACATATACATATATATTTACATATATAACTAAAGCTGTTCTAGGCCTCGAGGTGTTCAAAGTACAAAAAAAAAAAAGGGTGGGACAAAAATTCTTGGCAACTTTTTTCACGGTGGACATAGTTTTTTTTTCTTATTCTGTTTTTTGTTTCTTTTGTCATTTCATTTCGAGTTACGACGACTCGCTAAGATAAATCCAAAGGAAAAAAGATACCGATTTGGGAATAATTTGACACAATTATTAATCAATATTTGTTATAAAAACGATTTAAAATTGACATAATCTTACCTGCCGCATGTATAAGGAGTAAATGCCCGGTGGTTGGGTCTCTGACGAGTTGAAGACCGCCTTGAAGACCTCCAATTCCCATTTGCGGAAAACCCACAGGATCCATCGGCATTGCTATAGTGATAAAATATGGTGATAAGTCCGACTTGGTCTCCGGTCTCAATGAATCTGATATTTCAGTTGTCAGACTCAGATATCCAATCGATCCATAGATTTATATCACATATGATTTTTTTTTTTACCTACAGTGATACTAACGGTTTTGAAAGTCAATCCAGTAGGACAAAACTATAGTCACCATGTTTTCAAAAAAACAAAACAAAAAAAAAAAAAAAAATTGCTTGATACTTGAGTGTAAATTTTCTCTCTCTCTCTCTCTCTGTCTCTGGAGTTAATTCCAAAACCCGAAATCGACTAGACTACATATTATTCCAGATTACTGTAATGATAGTGTTTCTTTTTTTTTTTTTTTTGTTTTTTTTTTTCAAACTCTACGAATGTGAAATCGAGAAGGGGAAATTGGATCAACGAACTATGGTCTGTCTGTGGGTAAAGTACCTACGATTACGTTAAGTAAGTAGCTGTTAAAATAATTATAAATTTCACAATATATATATGTAATCGAACAACAAGTGTTTTTCAAACCGAGTTATGCACACGTGTTATTGCACGCGTTGCTTTGCTGCAAGTAGGTATACATATATGTATACATGAGTGTAAATGGTATAAATAAATACTTTGTTTGTAAAGTATATACTATACCACATCACACTAACACTAAACCATACCATACTGCATAATATAGATACCTATACTATATATATACGTATTTACTTTAGAGTATAAGGTATTAGAAAATGAACACACGTTCTCACGCATGTATAATGCATTATATAAAAGTCAAATGGCAGCTTCACAGCATAAAATTACTTCACTACAAGTTCCATAGTTGGGTATGGTACCTTGGTATATATATATATATATATATATATATATATATATATATATATATATACACAGACAACAGAACGGAACGGATAATCTAGGTATCCGAAAGGTCGGTATATTAAAGCAATACGATATTCTAAGAGTAGGATATCCACTGCATTGTATATATATCACAGAAACAAGAAGGTAAAGTAGTCAAAGATTGAAACTACTATTGAAATATACAAAACGAAAATATAGAACGGATTCTGTTTAACATTTCATGAAACTGAAATGTCACTAGGTCACGTGTCACGCCTATAACTACAGAGAAAATCTCACTGCATGCATCCGTTAAAAGAGATCCAAATCTCTCACGAACAAAAAAAAAAAAAAAAAAAAAAAAAAAAAAAAAAAACAGGACAATAATTTACCCGGAAAAATTTCATCATTGTCATCATCATCATCATCGGACCATCAACATTATACTCAATGGTCATTTGAAAAAGTCGTTATATCTTTGCTGATAAGTTACCGTTCGGATTTTGAAACGGTTGAAAAAATTTAAAATGGGGCCTTGACCTCGAGGACATGTTGATCATGATCGGTGCAAGTACTGACGATAAAAAATATATTTCCTCACCTGCGGTTGGATACTGCCAAAACGTGTGCGGCCAAGTCGTGGCCTGCGTTGCAGCAGCCCCTAAGCTACCGAGGGTTGAATTAAGGGTTGAATTAAGGGCGGCGTTCAACCCTGGTGGTAGTGTGGTTGAGGGTATGGTCAGGTGGGCTGGTCGATCTTCCCCTGGTCCCCCGCAATGTACAAGAGTAGCTCCGCCTACTGTCATGGCCGCTGTACCTCCTGGACGCCCCCAGAAACAAACACACAAAGACCCCTTCTTAACAGCCTTCATGGTTGGGAAACATGGCCGAACCTTCTAGACCGACCGGCCACAGATATGTATTATATACATATAAAACCGGGCCGTAGAAGTACGGAGGATATATATATATATATTTTTTTTTTTCTTCTTCTATACTCTTTATATATAATACACACTGTACTGCACCGGTTAAAACACGATTAAGGTGTACCTATAACCTATAAGTTGATACTTAGATCTTCAAATATGCATAAAAAATGATAAAAAATGATCATCGTATATACGATCAACATTGAACAGGTTCATCGACTGGAGCATTTCATCTGTTCATACTTCCGAACATCACGGTATTGATAGATTTGCATTTTAGAGTTTTTCTCGTCTTTCTATATCAACCCCCCTGTGACATTTTCGACGTGGTTTTAACGATTCGTAAGATCGCGAGATCTGCAGATATGCAAAGTCCGATTCTTTGGTATCTTTATGTAACAACGACGTGGAGAAGTTCGCGGTTTTTTAGTTTTTTTTTTCAAACCATAAACGTCATCATGCATCTAATGAATGCAGCATCATATATGTATACATTTAGTGTATAACGTACGCGGTGGTATTGGTATGCAGATATATCTGTATACTTGTTATATGCATACGTTCCAATGGCAGTGGAAATGGCAGTACTGATATCAAACGTGTGTATCGTTGAAAATTTTCTATAAACGAGAAATAGAGGTTCTTTTTTTTTATTCCTGTATTTTTTATATTTTTCAACACGAGTTTTGTGCATGAAACATCGCATGTATCAAAAGCTGGACATGTGTTGATAACCGGGAGGCCATATACACATATATGTACGCAGGATATCGTATACACCTCTTCGTTTTAGAGGATTGCTAGTGTGTGCAGTATAAAAGTGTTGAGTTTTGTTGCAGGTATAGGTACTCGTATACAACACAGCTTCGACTCGCGACCCCTTGTTAATATTCTAGTCCGATATTTGAAACATTCCACCCCCCCCCCCCCCCCTCCCTCCCTCATGGCGCTGTTGGAATTTCGATAAATAACGCGGGTTGCGGGGATCGGGACGGGGGGGGGGGGAGCGGAGGTTAAATGAAAATCGCCATTTCCTGAATATCGACGTACCTATACGCATGTATGCACCTACTGTAGTAAACTCATGCTCTACTACCAGGTACAACAATTATTTCACCTATGCACAAACATACATATGTATGTATGTATGTATGTATGTAAATACATATATTGTCGTTCGATGCACAGAATCGAGTTAAACAATTCCCTTTTCCTCAACGGGATCGATCGATGATGAATATTAAATGAAATATAGGGGAAAAATAATCATTCTGTTCGATATATATATATATATACGTTCTGTTGTTTATTCTATTTATTATTATTATTTTTCAGTATGATAAAGAAGGAAAGAAGATTTGAAAAAAAAAACAAAGATTTTTTTACCCGATAAGATAAAACGATCAACGAATCGACAAAAAAAAAACAAAAAAATCATACCTGCAGAAAGTTCTACGAAACAGGTAAAAACATTCTCTTTTAGTGTTGCAAGAAAGTGGGACACTTTATAAATTTGCTTATTAAACTAACTTTCAAACGAGTCGAACGATCTTAATGAAATCATTTCGTATATCACGGGGATATATTGTATAATTTTTAAATCACGGTATTGAATTTTAGAAAAACCAAAAAACAAAGTTAGACTTTATATATATACCTAGTCTAAAAATGTCTAAAAATGTATAACTCCGAGTACCTCCTAATTCGTCTACGTCGTTTACGTTTATACTAAATATATTATCATTATTATAGATCGAAAAATTCTATTTCAATATCGCATCGCGTCTCCTCTCGTCTCGTTTCGTATATATATCTACAAGTTATATTATACCCTATACCCTATATATACATTATAAACCTATACCATCTACCTATCATACACGTTTCTTGACAGTGATGGTTTTCTCGCGAAGCTTTTAGCCGGAAGAGAATTAAGGCTAGCCTAACAACAGTTAAAATAATAATCAACACGCAGGTATATGGTTATAGGTATGTTATAATGGCTTACCCATAGTGTCTGGTTGAAAGTGATGATAGCTGGCGTGGTGAGACGTGTGGTGACTCAAGGACACGTTACGCGTAGACGACGACGACGACGATGTTTCTTGATGCTGTAGCCTTTGACGAGCAACTGCTATTCCAACCGGAATACCACCCCCGGAATTTGATACAACAATACCTTAAACGAGACAACGACAAAACTAAACGAATTTAGAAATAATAAAATAAGATACAATTTTATTACTTTTCGCAAAATAAAATAAATAAAATGAAAAAAAAAATATATATATATATATATATATATATATTGCATTTCATTTAACAAGGTAATATTATTTTTCAATTTATTCGAAAGATTTTTTCTTCTTTTTTTTTTTTTTTTCTTTTTTTCAATTTTGTCAAATAATTTTTAATTATTTTAAATGACGGTTAGGTATATATACGAGATCTCATATAGTACAAATTTCTTTACAAGTTAGGTTATACACATAGAGTGTCCGGGAATCGAGCCCCGCCTTGTGTTTGGTTCGCCATGCGTGTCACCGCACCTTCTGCACAGCATGAACATTTTTTACTCTTCATTTTATATTATTTTCTTTCATTACGTTTTTTTTTTTTTGTATTTTTTGTATTTTTTGTATTTTTTGTTTTTTTTTTTTCATTATTTTTTATTTTATTTATTTTTTATTTTAAACTCGCAGGTCTTGCGTGGCCTCCCCCGTCATTCCTATTGCGGTTCTGTAATGAGGGGGTTGGCTTCTGCAAGAGGGTGCCTGGCTGACTTCGTGCACGCGAAGTCTCATTGGTTCTACTCCGGCTCCCTGAACAGCCACGGCTATCGAAGAACCCCGCGGTTTATACGCTGTTCCCTCATCGCAAATTTTTTTTCTTTTTTTTTTTGTTTTTTTTTGTTTTATTTCACCCTCTTCACACCCTTCCTCTTCTCGGCAACAACCCTTGATCTACACGGGTTCACCGACGTTCACAAATGAACGAGCTATACCGCACGAACGAACGAACGACCAACCCTTTTATTTTTTTATTTATTTTTTATTTTTCTTCACGCAAGATATGTCTGCAGAGCTTTTCATCATTTCGTTTTAATTTTAATCAAAATTACAAACGTATATACTATAAGATTATTTTGAGAAAATTTTGTATACAAATATATTATTATTATTATTATTATTATTATTATTTTACTTTTTCAATTTACGTGTAGGTTATAAGAGAAAGTTTGAAATTTTCTCTACTGTTATAAATTAGGTAGTTTCGTCGGTTAGAAGAACGCGCATTTGCTAAAGGCCAAATCCTGATTAACGAAGCTGCGGTTTCGAACTTTTCCACAGTTTTATTCAGTTTTTTTATTTTTTGTTAATTATTATTATTGTTTTTTTCTCAGTATACGTGTAAGGTTTTAAAGGTGTATAAATTGAAAAAAGTATAATAAGATGTAAGAAGAATAAAGTTTTTGCTTCATTTTTACTGGGGGGGAGGGTTTAAAGAACGAGAATTATATGAGGTATATATATATATCAACGATCGAGAAGTTGGAAGCTGTATAATAAACAGAGATTCTTTTCAAAACACATCATCAAGTATAGCGAGATAGATTATAGACGGTATATATAATTAACTGTTAATAGATTCATCCATTATACGAAATAAATAAAAATAAAAAAAAATTCTTTTCACTTTATATCTATAGGTACCACATTATATCATATATGTGATGGTTCGATTAGAAAATAAAAAAATAAAAAAAAACACATAACGATATCTAATTATTGCACATCTTTGCTGTAATAGTATAAACAATCAAATATAGTATAAGTATATAGTTGAAAGTAACTGCAGATAAACATATTACATAAATTTTAATATTTCGAAAAAGCTACATGGTTATATAGGTATAGATTTCAATTTCAACATTTATAACAGATATGAGTATTACACCCCGATCGATTGATTCGTTCATTATTTCTGTTATTTTTTTTCATTCATACACCATGTATAAATATATGCTCTTAGATCTTAAAAAAAAAAAAAAAGAAAAAAAAAACAAAAAGTCATTTTTTTTTTTTATTTTATGCTCGATAAAATTTTACAGATTTATCCGTTTCAATTGTCTATTTTTAATTATACCTAATTAATTGTAATATATTATACATATATGTATAAAAGTATAAAATCTTCGTCGAAGAACGTTAATTCGAGTTCGTAATTCGTCCGTCCGTCTGTACGTACGTAGGTCTTAGCTCCCGTCCTTATATCCCTCTCTATCCGCGGCTATATACCCCGTTATAAACTCAGGCGCCACGCTATGTTGGCTAATCTGTAGTAATTAATATCCGTATGCGCCAGCAAGCTCGCCTGTCCGGTCGCTCAGCGCGGCAGTCCGCTACCTCGCGGACCTTGCCTTGCCTTGCCTTGCCTTGCCTTCGCTCGTCGCGTCGAATCGAACGAATAAGAAAATATCCCCATACTCAAACGATATATAGGTATACATATATGTATATCTATATGTATATATATATATAGAATTTATATAGATATATAGATATAGATATAAATTGGACATGCAACTGTATAGGTATAATATCTATGCATGTGTGAAGTGCATATGTGTTCGTAAATCTTGAAGTTTAAGGCCGCGTTTGAGACTTTTGTTAAAAATAAAAAAAAAAACAAGGTTAAAAAGTATACAGTAAAAAGTATTTTTCTATTTTTTTTTCTTTTTCATTATCATTAGTTTATTGTTAAAAATTTTCGTTAAATTCTTGTGATACATATATATACCCGATAGCTATATCATAGATGTAAAAAATTGCAATTAAAGACCGTTTTTATATTTATTTCTATTTTTTTTTTTTTTCTTCTATTTAATGACGATTACGAGACTCCACCTGATTACGAGACTCCATGATCGTGGTATGATACAGACGTATATATAAACTAGACATCTATACCAAATTTCAGGCAATGAGTGTCGATTAACGTATAATCGAAAAAGCATCGGAGACTACAGCATGAAAGTACAGAGTACTAGTAGCTGTAATCCTACTATAATCCAGGCATCAGGATTTTAATTGCCTAATGTTCCACTCTGAGCTTAAAGTATCGCGCTGTGCAGTATCGGCTTTTCGTTTTTACTTTTCTACTATGTTTTTTTTTTTTCACGATTTCTTTTTTCTTTGTTTTCTTTTAGCATCAATTTTAGGTATTACGGCTTAAATCCATACAACGAGCGATTCAAGCTTTTCAAATACAGAGAATTCTAGAGTCTATATAAAAATTCGCAGTATACGAAAATATGAAACTGCAAATTTAAGTAACACTTCACAGATTTCTTTATCCAATTATTATACATTTCTAGTCTTTTTGTTTGCTGTGTTTTTTGTTTTGTTTTTTAGTTATAATTTTTAGCAACTATATACACAGCAAGACCACAACTATGATAATACATTGCAAAAATTAAAAACAAAATTTACGATATAATAATTATCTCGTTTTCTCGGATGTATAAATCGTTATGAAAGATTATATATACCTATTTATGTTGGTATACATACATATATGTATATTAATTTTCTATAAAAATGCCATCGGCAATACAACCGCCATCTTATTACCCAAATCGTTTCACATTATACTAGAATGTTTATTTCGGTCGACACTAATCGTTAATAATAATTATCATAAAATATTTAAGTATATGAGTATTGCAATGTTGCACATTAATATACGTAATGGTGTAAAATATTGTTGAATCTTTTTTAAACGGTTAAAATTGTTCGATTTTTGTTAGCGAATAAATAAAATTAATAAAATGATAATTTTGTAAATTATTTGAAGAAAACAAGAAAAAAAAAAAAAAAAAAAATGAATAACGATCGCGTATTTTAAATATATATATATATATATAATTATTTTATATTTTACTTACCGTTTTCTGACTTCGTAGGTACTGGCTCTATTTTAACGGCTGTAGTTGTGGCGTGCAAAGACGTCGAGACTTCGGCGACCTGGCACGGCACTGAGGTCAAAGGTTCTCTCTTCACGAGACTAGTCGCCGAGTTCATCGTGCTGCTACCATTACAGTTCGATGTTATATCCTGTCCATTCCATGAAGATACTACTGGCAGAGTTCTGCTACATCCAGCATCCGAATGAACGATTTTTGTCTTGCCTGAAAAAAAACGAAAAATAAACAAATAAATGAATAAATAAATAAAAAATAGAAGGATGATGTATTTTAGATAAAATAAAAAATTAAGGGGTGAAAAGAAGTCCGTTTAATGATTTGAAATTTGAAAATCACTCGACCGATCCCGCTCCACATTGTGTATAACATACAATGAGAGATATGTATGTACATATATGAGATGATGATCGTAAGAACGTAAGGCGCGGTAACTCTTTACGAGGTAAACCGTCCGTATTACGCGCGCTGTAGCGTCGATCATCTCGATGGAATCTGACACACCCCGTAGGCGTAGGAAAGACCTTCCTGAATTGTAACGCTATATAGCCAGATGCAATTTTAACCTTTATACTTCAAAGAACGCAAACTCGGAGATTGAGTTACACGTAGCTTCCACGTATCTGAGATTTTCTGTTTTTTTTTTTTTTTCTTTCTTTCTATCTTTTTTTCATTTTATTTTCACGATACGATATGGCACGTATCTAACTGCACAGATAATTGAAAATCCATGAATTTCACTTTTCTTTACTTTTATTTTATAATATCTCGAAAAGTAACAATTGAAAAGATTTTAAAACCCTGATAAAACAAAATAACCGCTTTTCGTATAAGCCGAAACTTTGATTCATCTCACGAGATGTGATATGTTTTATTTCTGTTCATTTCGAGTCTCGGAAAAGAGAAGATGATGAAGATGAATAAGAGAAAGTAGAAGACGTAGGGTTAGGATCTCATTTCTGGCTTCTGTGTTAATTAGTATTTATAATTACTGACCGTTAGTACTTCTGCAGACGCAAGGTTGCCTGCTTTTGTTTTCGAGTTTAATCGGTTGTCCTTGGCTCGGTAGGAAGGCCTCTCTCCTCTTGGTGATACCTTGATAGGTAGTTCCTTGAATTAACATCGCACTAGTGCTTGTCGTTGCCCCATTAGCTACTGACGAAGAACTTAGAGACGTTGGACAGCTGGTGTTTGAAGAAATTGGAGACTGATACTCCTGCAGAACTACTCCTGTCGTTGGTACTACGTTACCCGTTGAATTTGGCGATGAAAAACTATTTATTGTTAACGTTGGTGCGTTACCCGTAACAAGAGATAACTGCGGCGAAAATGTACTCTGATGAAGACCTCCTGGATAAAAAAAAATAAAAGAAAATAAAAAGAAAATCAAAATAGTCAAGAACAACGTTTGTTAAAAAGTTCAAGCAAGTTTTAAAAGTTTTTAGATAATCAGGAGATGTAAATTGATAGAAACTTTTTTTTGTTAAGCTTGTATTGGTCATAGTTTATATATTTCAATATTTTATTGCATCGAACCCTGAACCAAAACGAATAGAAAATTGAAAACGAAGAAAATCTATATCAATTTTTTTTTTTGATTTTCTTTTTTTGCTGAATTTCAAGATTTTTTGATATTTAAACATTTTTACCGTGATGAAGATGGTGAAGTCCGGCAAGGTTTAGGGTGTGTTGAGTGTGCTGAGTATGTTGAGCATGATGAAGGCTGCCCACATTAACCCCTACACCCTGAAGACTCAAAGCTTGTTGTGCCGGAGGTGGTAGATTGGCAAAATTCTTAGCCAAAAGTTCTAACTGTGTAACGGGTACAGGACTATAAGGTGAACCTGGAGGAGGCGTGGGAGCACCCCAGGTGTACCCACCGACACCGACGCCGACGCCGACGGCTGCTGAAAACACGCTCTCTGAAACTAGCGTAATAAAAAAAAAATAAATAAAATAAAAAAATAACGTTAAAAAATGAGAAAATGGTAAAAAAAAAATGTACAAAAAAAAAAAAACAATTAAATATATTTTCAGCTATTGCTATACATTCACGTTTTCGAATGTATGTATAAACGATTTTGTTTTTTCAATTTTTCTTTTGTTTTTTTTTTTTTTTTTCATTAAACGCAATCAGAATTTCACGGTTTAATTATTATTTCAGAATTCTTCATTTAATTTTGTACAATTAACATACGAAATTCCTATATTTATATCGTAATATTGGATTCTGAATTTCCGTATTTGATGTTTCAAAGCGAATATTTTTTATACATCTAATTAATTTTATTATAAATATCTGTGTCATATATATACTCACTATAATGTATATTATATACCGACCGCCGTTTTTGCGGCATGAAAATAATAACGATAATGAGAATGTAAAATTTTTTTTTATATTTATGTGATTTTTTTGTATTTTTTTCTTTTTAAATTGTTTTTGATTTTTTATTTTGCCGGAAACAAAAATCGCGTTACCCAAATAGAATAACCGGGGGTACCCCATAAGTATAGACTACTGTAGTTATATATACCTATACATATACATATATACCTATTTCCGACATTCAACATATACGCGAAAAGTTTTTCCCGTGATAAGAGAAAAAAGCTCCTAGAATATCGGTTTACATTCAATTTCCTACAAGTTTCCCATCGCTTTCGAGGTCGACTAGAGTATATAAGTAGGTAGGTAGTTGCGGTACCGATCCATTTGGAATAGTAGGTATGAGAGAAAAAGAAGGAAGAGAGAGATAAGAAAAAAATTTTTTTTTAAGGAATTGCTTCATTCCGTTCCATTCTATTCCGTTTCATTCATTTCATTTCACTTCACTTCATTTCGCGTGATGCTATGGCTAATTGAAAAGAAAAGAGAGAAAAAATGGAAGAATAAAAAAACAAAAACAGACCAAAAACCAAAAAACTAAAAAAAAAAGAAGATAAAAAAAAAAAACCAAATGGCAGAACGAAAGATAGAGAAGAACGAACATGAAAAAAGGACGAAAAAAAAAGACAGAGAGAAAAAAAAAAAAAGAAAAAGAAGAAGTTGAGAACAAACTAAGGACGAACTGCTATATAAGAGTAATTCCCTGGTTCACTCCTTTTTTCTTTTATTGGATATTCCCTCCGCCCTCTAAAGGCACCAGGCACCGGAACCCGGGACTCCGAAGAGTCCGAAATGTGAAGGGCGTTTAGAATTACGCCTTGGACAATAGCGAATCTTTAAAGGAGTCCATCCTACTCCATGCTATCTACATATAATATGTATATGTATTTACATACATGCATATAGTATAACTACATGCGTGTATAAATGTGCATTGCATTGCTGTTGCGACGCTATATAACTATAAGAGAAGTTATACGTATACAGGTATAAATACACACATCTTTACACCTATCCACACTCTGAAGTATAGTCAATTCTATTTAGGTATATTTCAGAGCCTGAGCATTCATATGTATAATTGAATAATTGCTCTATTGTGTGTGTGTGTTTGGAACGTACCCCCGGTGTAAGAAAAAGACGAAAATAAAATCGGCAAAAAAAGAAAAAAAAAAAAAAAAAAAAAACAGAAAAAATTCTATATATACTACATATGAAAAGAATGGTACAATAAAGTTGATCCTTAAACCTAAGGTGGCTGGTTTAGCACTGATCATATCCCTCCACGTAAATAAAATAAAAAATAAAATTAAAATTAGGTAAAATTAAGTTTAATTAATTATTAATCATATAGTACTTTTCGTTTCTGTATACAATATTCTATATATTCTATTTAAATTGTCATTACATTTTTTTAACTATATAATTTCAAAGCTTTAAACTTACCCTTGTGAGTTGTAGCGTGATAAGCTCTTGTAGATTGTGGTCCAGGGGTTGCCGGTGTTGTTGCAACATAACCTCCAGGATTACTCCCAGGAAATAACGAGTACAATCCATAACGATTAACACCTAGAAAAAAAACAGAAGAATAAGAAGAAGAAGAAGAAGAATTGAAATAATTTCACATTGTTTATCTTCGTTCAGCATTATCAGCGATTTACTTTGAATTTTTTTAACACAAAGAATAATTGAGGATATTTTATTTTTAATTTTTTATCTTTTAGAGATTTGGTTGGTACTGTATATACCGTTGCAAGGAAATCGGTAGGTATGTACACTTGACTTTGTTAGATTCTGAAACACATGAAGTTGCACCAAATTCTCTTGTTTTTATTTCCCTGTGCTTATTATGCTAGAAAAAAAGAAGACAATCGAATTTAGGAGTAACTTCATGTGTTTCAGAATCTAACAAAGTCAAGCGTACATAAATGTATATTATTTAAAAATAAACCTATGTGTATAAATTTCTTTATTTATTTATTTTTGTTTTTCATTAAAACGCATCCCGCCGAAGTCGAACAGACGGATGTGTTAATGGAAATTCCACAATTCTTATACGTCTTGAGGATTTCCTTTAAACGATAAGAAAAAAAAGCCACACAGGATGCCTTGCACGTTATAAAAATAGATAAAACGCAGTATTTGAAATTAAAAAGCAAAACTTTATATAAAATCACTTGAATTATATTATATCTTATATTATATTATTAAAGTCACAATCTACACTCAATTAAAAATTTCACATTAAATTTGCTGATATTATTACACCGCCTGAATATACACACATCCATATATCATATCGAATATATAAACTGTTATGTACCTAAATGGGCTAAAAAATTGCCGAAAATTATTATTTTATAAAATACAAAAAAAAAAGAACCTTCCCCCTTCGAATTTTTCTCGATCCCCATTTTCGAAGACTCTGAATTTTCCTTTGAAACAAATTAAAATGTATATATAATTACCTTGACTATGAGCCGGCGCAGGGGTGGTTGATAGTGGCGGCGTGCCCTGAGACTGTCCGGCGGGTGAACCCGAGGATTGGGTCGGGGTCAGAGGCCAAAGTGCAGCCGTAGGTCCGACGGACTGTT
The DNA here is from genome assembly GCA_963924015.1 of Macrophya annulata. Classification (NCBI taxonomy): domain Eukaryota; kingdom Metazoa; phylum Arthropoda; class Insecta; order Hymenoptera; family Tenthredinidae; genus Macrophya; species Macrophya annulata. The sequence goes on from OZ001262.1 coordinate 5,020,072, forward strand.
GTCCACGATTTCCCAGACCTCCTGAAACTCCACTTGCACCACCAACAGGCCGCCCTCCTGCACCCTGGGCCACGGGAGGGGCCAACATTGGACCACCCCCTCCCGAGGCTGAAATCAAACGAAACAAAGAAAAAGGAAAAAATTAGTTTATTCGAAACGGTAGATAAAGTCTAAAATAAAAGTAAAAGAAAAACGAATAATTATATTGTGTTATAGAAGGTCGTTTTCTATACAATTTTATCAAAAATTTTCATATATCAGAAAAAAAGTAGACTGAAATTGAAATTCTTTTTGTTTTTTTTTTTGAATTTTTTTCAACGGTTATGAATCAAAGAGGTTAAAATTTTCTTTATCAATTCTTCAGGATAAGGAAAAAAACACGAACCAATTCTATGATCAATAAATATCGTATCGTAAATTTTCAATTTTTTTATATTCCTAATTCCACCCCTCTCAAAATACCAACGAGAATCATAGAGAAAGAAAATTCTTTTAGTACTCGAGAGACTTAGGGTCTATAGGGCATTATATCTATAGGTATACAGACGAAAGTTGAGAATGATGATTCCTACGACTAGTATAGAGATGAGCGGGGGTGAGGTATCTACGTGAATTGGATAAAGATGGGAAAAGATCCTTAGAACAAGGATACACAGTTCTTTAAGCGGCTCAAGGAGCGTTAGAAAAGGAAAGAAAAAAATTTAGTATATATGACGGTCCTACGAACGTACGACCGAACTACAACCGCAACGAAGGGGGGGGGGGGGAAGAAGATGGGACATAGAAACTGCTGCGAAGGGGGATAGCAACAGGTCGACCAGCATAATGTAGTCTTAGATGGGTATATATATATACTATATACTATACACACATAGGATAAATATGTATATATCTATATATTTATATACATTTGAACGGGCGTAGGTGTAAGACACATGTATATTCCGTATCGTATACAAATATATATATGTATATACTCTTGTCTGTGCAGCGCAAGGATGTGTCTCAAGTACTCACCCACCCACCCACCCACATATATACGTATGTATATAGATATGTACATATGTATATGCAGATGAATGAATTTAGAAATATTTTAGTCCTGAGTAAACCATAGATGGAAATCCGAGGAGAGTATAAATCCTGCATATGTATATACTTATGTATATAACGTATGTATGTATACATGTGTACATACATCGATACGATTTTTGATCATATAAATTTCAATTTGTTTTTTTTTTTTTTTTTTGAATTTATACTCTTAAGATAATAAATTTTAATGATAGATCGTGCTCGATTTTTATCAGAGACAAATTAGGAGTAACTGGATAAGGGGATGAAAAAAATAATACACTTTAGGTATACTGTCAATTTTTCTTCAAATTATATATGTATAAGCTTTGAAATTTGAGAAAATAAAGAAATAAAAAAGGATTTCAAAGATTAATTATAAAATTTATTGAACTTTATGATTCTAAAATGAAAATATATCTATGTGTGTGTCTGTAAGTGTGATAGAAATTTGTTTAAAGATTCTTTGAAGTAGGTACGTTAATAAATATATAAGCCAAGAAAGTTTGGTATTTGTGTGTGTGTGTGTGTGTGTTTTTTTTTTGTCTGTATATCTACTCGTATATATGTGTGTATGTGTGTGTGTGAAATGGGGGAACCGCGTGTGTAACCCAGGCCGCCCGTATTTACGAGATAAGCGAAGTTACAGTCGACGACGTTCTCTACATAGGTGCCTACAGCCTCCTCCTCCTCCTTCTCCTCTTCGCCACCATGGTTCTCTTCCTTCTCTTATATGTACTATCTTACGTTAGGTTTTTCGTTCAAAGACATGTGTGGGTGCGCGTCACGTGCGTAGGTATATGTACCTACGTGATCTGATATATGGGCGACCACCCCAAGCGGCGAGGGCTTCGAAAGAGAAAGAGAAAGAGAAAAGGATAAAAAGATGAGAAGAGAAGAGAAATATATATACGTATCATATACATATACGTATATATATATATATATATATATATATATATATATATATATATATATATATATATATATATATATATATATATATATATATATACATATAACTACGTATGTATGTATTGTATATATCGATGTAGGCAGATCCATATATATTATATACCTATACCGATATAATATGCGATATATCGTTCCGCGGGGGTAATCCCCTTGATGACGTAATTATCGTCATTTCATTGGACAAGTTTTTACGTAACTATAATAACCAAAAGGTCGTACCAAAAGGAGTAGCCGTTGTGCATATATACATATATACATACATGTATAAACTTAAAATACGTATCTGTATATACATATATACTTATATACATATATTATAAAACCACACGTTCAACCGTTGCCTGATAACGGATGGATTTTTCTCCTGCTGTAACATCAGCATCAGAATCACTGCACATATGTGTACCGCGCGTCCACCACGCCGGTCGAAAGTGCAACGGTATCACAAATATCTCCATTTATTTTATTTTTTTTATCTAATTTTTTTATGTTCTTTTTTTCTTTAACCGTTATGCAAAATTTTTTACCTGTTTTCTTTCCTTTAAATTGCCATTTATCGATAATTTTTAGTTTATTTTTCGTTACAATTTTTCATTTATTTCTTTCTTTTTGTAATACAGGAAGATAAAAAATCGTTTATAAATATACATACATATGTTACATGTAGTCGTATAGGTATATAGGTGTATATATGCAAACGTTTTAATAGGAGAATGCCATACGGTTTCGATCAGACTCAACACACCCTTGAGTATAGGTAAATGTATATTTCTCGGTCAAGGTTCGTTCGAAAGAGATAGGTATATAACCATGTATATATGTATATATACATACATATATACAAAAGACTTGTCTCTTTTAGCCGTAATAAACTTAACCAATAGATATATATATGTATATAGCAATGCTATTTATTTATAGAGAGAAATGAAAAGAGTATGTTATAGTCATGGGTATACGTATTATACTCGAAGCATGTCGTTTATATAGTTCGAATGATAAATTGAGTATCGCGCTATGTGAGTATCGATGATAATCGTTATAATCATTTATATTTACCATTACACCATATACTCACACACACACACACACACGTATATAACTATGTATACATATTTTCACTATAAATAGATGAAACTTACTATTAGTTAGTTATAGAGGCGTGGAGGGATAGATGAATAAATGTAAACACACTAGGTATACGTATAAGCTCAAGATCAAGGGTTTTCGGACGAGGTATAATCGTAAGGCGAAAGATACCAGAACTTAGGACTATTATAGTAGATAAAGGAAAATGTGAAAACGTGTTATAGTCCGAACGAAGGCGTGAAAGTATTTTTCTATTTTTCTATTTATTTAAATTTATGGTTTCAAAGTGAAAAATCGATATTTTTTTTTTTTTTTTATTACAGATGAAAAAGATCTAGAGAATTAACAAAAATTAGGTATATAAATCTGAAATATACCGAACGTCTGGTGGGATATTCCTTTTTGTTTTTTTCCTTTTTTCTTTTTTCTTTTTTTTTTCATCACTCAATTATCGAAACAAAGGGCCCGCTAATTGCGCGAACAAAACGAATAAATTATAATGATTATTTCTTACTCCCCCTACTCTATAGACTCATTTAGTATTCAGTGAGAAAGATTGAGAGGGAGAAAGGGAGATTTAGATTCGGGGTTGGTATAGTTGGATTTTTTGAAGCACCTGTTCACCATTTTTCCACCCCAGAGATCCCCTGGCACAGGTAGTTCTCTCGTCCGTGAGTTCTGAGGCCTGACCTAACTCGAAAACCTGTTTCTTTACGAGGGCCGCCCTTGCGCCGAGATGAAACTCAGAAATTAGGTCGCTGTTGCGACCGTGGTCAAAAGTTGAAGCGGTCTTTTAGTCCCAGGATTTCCTTTTTTCTTTCTCATTATCATTATTATTATTTTTGTTTTTTTTTGTTTAAGTACGAGTCGAAAAATAGGTGATTAAAAAATGGATTTGGAAAATTATTTTTCTGTGTTGTGGGTTTCTGATATTTTTAAATGAGGAGAAATTCTTCGTGGTGAAAAACTTAAATAAAAAAAAATAAAAAAATAGAACTAAACCCCATGTTGTATTCTAAAAGTTTAGATTATTACCGATTTCAGAAAATGTATCTTTGAATAGTTAAAAGTAGAAATAAAATCGATCGTATATCGAATTTGCTTTATTTTTAACGGTTCTATATATACAGGAATACATACATATCTCTATCCTTTTCGAACACACAATTTCGTCTAATGGATTTTTGCGTTCGCCAAACTACTATACTTGCCCTGAAATTCCCTAGAATTATAGTCTGGTGGCACGTGAGTTACCTGGCCCAGGGATGACTCGAAAATATTTGATGCCCGAAGGGCTTGGGCTGCCTAGTTGACTGATACAGGTATAGATAAAAAAAGAATAATAAAAATACATACGATCATTCTTAGTACTGTATAAAATTTACTGTGTTAAAAGAATTACTGTATAAAATTTTATATTTCTTTAAAAATAAAATGGAAGCTGTAGTGAAATTCCGAATTTTTAAAAATGAAAATACCGAAATCATTTCAGACGATTTTGAATTTTTAGAAACGTTAAAATTCGGATTATTAAATGCATTCAGCTAAACACTCGGAAAGATCAAGAATCTAAAAATTTAATCGAGAGACACGACACTTCATGCGTGAATTTCAGGATCTTAAGCTTTCGTAATTTTGAATCGTGGTTGTATATAGATTGAAATTTTTTTAAAACGATTATGCAGACTCTCGGGGGAATAGTTTTCTTAAAAACTGTAATACGCTAATATTGAAATTCGTGATTTTGACCGTTTGGAGGTTTTAAAATTCGTAACTTTAACCCGACTCAGTTGGTAGGCATACATGTATAAGTAAACAGTTGTTTCTGAATGGACTTTATATGTTTTCCTCGCAAACGCAGCGTGTCAGAAACTCGCGTAACTATCCATTTACATGTTGAATGGCGTATACCTTATACTGCACACGTCTACTTTTACCTAGGTGCTGTATTTCTCGTAAATAAATTTATAAAGAAAATACATAAACGGTATATTTCTATGTATGTGTATACATTCATCTTTTACGTGTAAGGTAGGTAAGGTATATACTTAATGTTAGGTACGCCCTAGTGTAGCCTATTCTAAGGCACTTACTGTTTTAAACGTTCTCGTACTACACGCAGACTGTGTAGATTTTAGAGTGCAGCATATATATAAACACATGCATTAATTTACTTGAAAACAAAACGTTAGGGTATTGGCTATGAATTTTTTTTCTTCTATACTTTTCGGTTTTCCCCCCAATTTAAAAAATAAAAAATAAAAAAAATCGTAGATATTGTCTTAAAATTTTCACGAACAAGATTGAAAATCACGGCTAATTATTTAACAAATTAGCCAAATTTTGATTGATTATAAAAAATTTCGATAATCCTATGGGAAATAAAAATTCTTTATGTCTGCTGCTGCTGCTGCTGCTGCTGCTGCTGCTGCGATGACGAAGACGCGGAATTCTGACGTGTCGTACTATCCAACCCCGGTCGATAGACATTCAACATGCGTCGCGGCTCTAAGGTATTATGTATATAGAAAGAGCCAAAATTCTACCCTTGAAAAACTAACCAAGCTTCATCTTTTTAATTTTAATCCATAAAAAATGACGAGATTTTGATTACTTCCATGTTTAAAATGATAAAAAAAAAAAAAAAATAGTCTTCAAATTTCTGATGGTGTAATCAGTTTTTAAAACTTACAAAATTTTTATAGGCTGAGGAAGAAAATGACGAAAATTTTAATTTTACAAATTTTTATGGAAATTGAAAACATTTCGTAGTTTCTCATTAAAAAAAAAAAATGATTTTTTTATGATTTTCGCAGTTATTAAAAAAAAAAAGTTCATTATTCAAACTAAAAAAGGCTGCAAAAAATATCTCACGAAAAAAAACCTGTTCTACGAAATGTATAAAATTTCATTAAAAATTCGTTTGAAATTTGTTGAAATATTTTTATCATCACTACAGAGAAGTGATATTGCAAAACTGATGTATTTTCTGAATTCCTTTTTCGATTTTCGAAATAATTGATTTAATTATTATGATAAAAAATGTGAAAGATGTTGAGGAACAAAAAAATTAAAATCAAAGTAAGAAAAAATATGAAAAAATTTTTTCCCAAAAAAATCTTCCGCTTTCGTTTGAACGCAAAATTTGTATATATATGTATTATATGTATATACTATATTCTACTTATGTATATATATATATATATATATATATATATATATATATCTACCTAAGCGGCTTTCAAGTTCGCGGGTCGATATAGGCGGGACACCAACCCCGTGCAGGCTAAGGGGGTATGCAGGGGTGTCTGAACGTTTCGGGGTAGCAAACTGCCTGTCATTTCCATCCACCCATCGTGCAGTGCAGCAATAGCAGAAGCAGAAGTAGTGATATTATGTTTATCAAACATCGCGTAGGTAGAGTTTAACAAAATTGCATCCCGTTTGAGTTCCGCATGTGCTTTAATTTCACATATATACGTTTATGAAATTCGTATTTGAACAAAATCCGAAAAGAAAAATTGAATTGGTAAATTTTTTATATCTGGAACGATGATTGAGTTAAAAAAAAAAAAAAAAAAACAAAAACAAAAAAGAAAGAAAATTTCGTGTACTCAGAGACACGGACGTGAGCAGAAGCTTTGGAGATATTCAAGACGTGGTGATGTTTTAAAATGATACTATTGTCAACAATTGATACTAATTGTAATAGTAGGATATATGTTTAAGGGGCTGAAAGTTGTCGCGTGTCTTTTGGTAGTTCGCAGTGATATTTTTTTATTTTTATTTTTTTTTTCGACAGGTTATAGTGTTCGCGCAGGAGACTGACAAGTGATTGTTAGCGGTAAACCGAGGCGACCTTTAATTACCAATTATGAACCGGAAGCGTAAGAAAGAAAAAAAACAACAAAAAAAAAAAAGAAAAAGTAATAAAAAAGAAAAGAAAAGAATAGAATAGAAAATGAAAAGAATAGAAAAAAAAATGAAATACTTATATAGCAACATGTATATAACGTGAAACTCTTGAAAGTATAAGGTAGTTTGTACTATTTTCTCTCGTCACGCTGCGTAACTCGACTGCCGTGCCCATAATTTCGTCTAAACGCGTCCAAAGGATGATTTGTGAACGAATTTACGAAATATCATTGCGCCTTATCATGCGACCTCGCGTTTATACGTATTCTACTATTTCTTGTATTTTTATTTTATTTTTATTCGGTTTCTACGATTATTCTATCCAGGTACAGGTATGTATGTATATATGTACAAGCATAGCGAAGGCACGCGTGGTTTTCGCACCGTTTTAAAATTATTCTAAACCTTAAATTTGATTGGCCAATATTAAAAAAGCCAAAAATGAAGACATATCTCTCGTGTTACAGTCAGTACCTAGTGAATTCTTCGATATTTCATTTACACCGTGATTGTAAAATACGAATTGCATAATATGCCATGTCAGGCACTTTTGAACATTTCATATCATTTACACCTTCGAGGATTAAGCATTTTATAATATTTATAGATATTTATTTAATAATTCTTTATTTGTATAATGAATTAAATTTTTATTTGGTATAATATTAAGATCTGCTTCGAAGTTTACAAAAGCGGTTTATATATTATTTTTCATTTTGTTTAAATAGGGATAAAGATAAGTCGATTGACGTATATATCTTGAAGAAATTATTATTGCATGTTCTCTTGGTTAATAAAACAAAACAACAAAAAAAAAAAAACTAAAATAAGAAAATAATAATTAAATAAATAAGAAAATCAAGAAAACCGCATATACATATATACGCATCGAAGCTGCGCGTGATAATGTCGTAAAAATGTATTATAGAAAATTTTTTCTATTTTTTTTCTATTTTTATTCAGAAAATATCGGCGCACGTTATCGTGGCCAGAACTCACGCGGTTTCAGATAATATCGCCGGGAAATGAGATAATAATATCAAAACAAACAACGTGTTTAAAACACTTTCCACGTTATATACTCAATATTCCGCAAACTTCCCATATATATAACTTTTAAGCCTGAAGCTTATTATTATCGGTGTGCTTTTCCCATCAGTACAAAAAAAAAAAAAAAACAAAAAAAATCTCTTCGAGTGACCGATCACTTCGTGAAAAACAAAAAAGAATTAAAAAAATATCGCCTTTTCCAATATGTTTTATAATAATTTTCAGATTTTCAAAAAAAATTAGAAAAATTTTGACCAATCATTAATTTTTTTGTACCTACTACAACATAATGTGATTTTTCTTTTTTCAGAAGGGATGGTTCACAGTCAGCTAATAAATACAAGGGAAAAGAAGTACCAAAAAAGAAGAAGAAGAGTAAAATAAAAACACACACATACTGTACTCGTTGAGAAAACTTTGAGCTTTTAATTCCGTTCGAAAAAGTTATTCGACGAAAAAGTTTCTTCACTGTACACCTAGGTACTTACTTGCTTTAGAAGACTAGTAGTAGGTAAAGTAAATCAACAGCTTAAGACGACTACGACAACTTTATTCAAGATGAAGAAGAAGAAGAAAAAGAAATAAAAAATAATAAAAATACATATAAAAATCGTCTAAAATACTGAGATTTCTGCAGAAATTATCTCTTAACGTATGCAAGATTATTATTTTTTAATTTTTTATTTATTTTTTTATTTATTTTTTTTTTTTCTTTTAAGCAAGTATTTTTATAGTTCTATAGATTCTGTGGATTTATTTGTACAATATATATACAGTATATTATCGAAATTGACCACGGGAAGGAAAATGAAATAAAATATCTGAGTATATAATTTCCTCATTAATTTATATGAGAAATACCGCAGTGTGTTAATTATAAATAAAAACCGTGTCGCAAAACGATCTGATATACCGATTACAACGATAAATAATTTTCAAAAAACTAGTATAAAATATCTGTGACTACTATAACAGCTTTTGCAAAATAAAGCAAAATTCAAAAAAGAAATGCATCGCTGATTTATTATTCTGATCGTTTATAATTTATATCCAAGCGAGTGATATCTGAGTTGAAATTTTACCGGAAGTTGACCGACTGCAGATTTGATATCGGTAAAATTTATTTAATAATCGAATAAAAAATAATAAAGATAGAAAAATTACGTCAAGAAAATCGCTTATTCGTGATACTCCCGGGTTAAACCTCCCGATTCAGTATTTTAAGATATCTTAAAGTATCTGCAGGCTTTCTCGCTCCTGGCAACGGGACAAAGAATCGTCAGAAACGCCTGCAAGCCGAAGCCGAGTCCGGATCAATGATGTTGGCTTCGAGTGCTTTCGTCCTACGCTGGCCCACGCCAAGCTGGACTCTATCCATCTTTATTGCAAGGGCAGCAGCAGCAGCAGCAGCAGCAGCAGCAGGAGCAGGAGCAGCAGAAATGGCAAGACAGCGAGGAAAACCCTAACCCTCGAGTAACGAAGTGTAATAATTCCCAAGGGGGCGTCTAGCTACGTTCTAAGATTCGAAAAACCCCTATTTCAGGAATAGATTCTGTGTTACAGTTACGTCTATGACTTTCCGGCCTTTAAACCCCGAAAATTATAACCTCAGTTTAGGAAAATTGTCGGATTTCTTTCCCCCCCCCCCCCTCTCTTAGGTTAATCGGTTCTCGCCTTTACGTGAAGATTTTATTCAAGTACCAAAATGTGTGCTTATACGAGTGTTGTTAACAATATTTAAATAATAAACAGTTTGCACACATAAAGTTCGCCTAAAAAATGTTATTCGAGTAGTTACCACACTGACAATCAACTTGTTTTGCAAGGCGTAGCATAAAACTGCGGTAAACCTACACTGGCCATATCCGGTTTCCTCACTTTCCTCTTTACGGTAAGATTTTCCTTAAGTTAAGTTAGCCGTTTAACTCACGAGCTATAACAACAAGTTTTTAGTACGTTGAAGATTAACGGTGTTAAAAGTATTGAAAAAGTAATTAAACCTGTTCCCTATCTGTCTCTGCGTTTATCTCCTATGCATTTTTTATAAAGAATAAAAATTTTATCCAGATACATTTTGTTGGTTAGGAACTGATTTTTCTTTTCTTTTATTTCTTTTACCTCTCTTTCTCTCAATCGCTTTACTGTACATATCTATAGTATGTATCGTTATGAGAGACGGAAAAAAGATTGACAAATATTTAAATGTCTATTTCGATCATAGTTTGATATTATTTGAAGAAATTCAACCACCCTATCTCTCGAGTGTCAATCAAAATATGTCGCCAGTGGATGGACTATCTGAAATCAAACAACCCTATCAAACAGCTCTACTCTGACCGCTCTCCACTTTCCGCTGTTCGTACTTCAACTGTTACTAGTTTTTAAATCTTTCGATTATTTTTATTATATATATATATATTTTATTTTTATCGTTAGTTTAGTTTATTTCATTTCATTCCATTTTAGTTTATTTTATTTTATTTTAGTTTCATTCTTTGGGTAGATATATGGTAAAACACACCCAGAAATCTTACGCGTATAATACGTACGAGTATACGGGCTTATACATACGTAGTTTAATAAGCTTACGCACGCACGTACGCACGCACGCGCGGTGAACCAACTATCCTACGGAAACATGGTTAAAGTCTTATCAATTGTCACTGGAAGTGGCAAGCTCTGCGTCTGGGTGATAATACCTACATATACGCTCGCGTGTCCGATGGCAAAGTGAAGGCTTTTGATTATACATATATATATGAAATGAAAAATTTCAAAGTGGAAGAAATTCTTATTGTAAAAAACAATAATAGTTGAAGTTAAAAAATTAATAGGTCATTAATCGAACAATTTAAAGACTTTGAAAAACTGAGGCTATATACATTATTCCATAAAATAAATTTATCATTTCTGTACACACAAAATTCATCCATTTAGCGATGAATTTGGCCAAATTAAAAATTTTCTTCGTTCTTAGCCTTTCGTTTTCTTAATTCAATGACGTTATGATATCCTTGTTGTCTTTCTTAGATCTTTATAAATATGGTATACCTACGTATTTTTAGGGTACTTTTTAGTCTTTGAATTACGATGTTAGATAAAAGACGAGAAAACACGGGGCTTGGTTGAAGTTCCGAATTTCATAACTTCCAAACGGTCTAAATTTCGAATTTTAATAGTATCGACTGACAGTTTTTAGGAAGAGTATTTCCCCGAATTTTTAATCTAAAAACATGAAAGGTTTAAAATTCCGAAAGGTCAAAACTCAAGAAGTTGAAATTCACACCCAGAGCGTCGTCGTGTCCGTTCATTAAATTTTCGGATTCTTGGATATTTCGTAGTGTTGGACTTTCCCAGTTTGTCAACTATCTGCATTCCGATCTTTCCAAATTTTGAGATTCCGAATTTTAACCTTTCCGAAAATTCTAAATCGTTCTAAACGAATTCGTTGTTTATAAACCGTTTGAAATATTTCAAAATTCTAAACTTATATCCCGGCATAAAAATGACCGCAATTTTTTCTCCATTCGGTTATTACGTTAACAGTATTTTAAATGAACATACCTACCTCTTCGATCATTAGCGCTTGCAGCCTGCGCTTCGCTGCGCCTTGAAATACACGCGTTTATTAACGCTCTAAATTACACGTAGAAGAGGCGCGTAACCTACAGTGCGAAGGATCGAGGTGTGTTCTCGCGCAATTAGGAAAGGTGATAAATTCAAGTCGAATATATATATACCGGGCATACGCGATGCTGCCGCCTAGGTATACATATATTCGTACGTTACATTCAACCAACTCTTAGATTATACCAACGGAACTTTTTTACGTCTAGTTTAATCCCCAAATTTTATTTTATTTTATTTAATTTATTTTTTCTTAACAAAAATTCAAATTCTGTATAAAATCCAATTCCTCGACTATAACAATTCATGTACAAATTCTCATATCCCTGGAACATGAACCGGGAATCACAATTAGTCTTATTAAGGGTGGCACCGACCATTACTACAAGAAGTAGTTGTTCAAGAGTTCAATTTGTCTTGAGAGATCAACTCGAACGATCTGATCGAATCCGATGCGATGCGGTGCCGTAGTGCATTGCGGTTAGGTACATACATAGCGTAGACCAGGCGTCGTTCAGTGGGGACAAAAACTTGTTTCCCAGTCTTAGGTAAAAGGCGGGCGTAGGCTGTTGCAGGTTTACTATACGGCGTGTGCCGCAAGCGTGCAGCAGTGTGAACTTTCGAAGTTAATCCGCATCGGACAAATATGGCGTCGATTCCCTGCTGCTGCTGCTGCTGCTGCTGTTCTTCCTGCAACTGAGCTGCAACGTTGCAGCAACCAACGCTGCTGATCCTTTCCGTCGCTTAATTTACAAATATTCTTATCATTCGATTTTAGCCGCAAAAATAAGAAAAACAAAAGAGAAAAGAAAAGAGAAGCGGACTTCGTTGTATATAGAATTTCATTCATCATCTTTTGTTTTCTTTTGTTTTTTATTCTTGAGAAAGTTTGATCAAACACGTTGACGAAAATTGACGATAATCTCGACGATTACAAGTCAATGATTATTTTCTTTTTGGATAAATTATATAGGTAAACTGATTGACTGATTGACTAGGTTTGATGATGAGCCTAAGCCAAAAGTAAGTAAGTTAAGACCTAATCTATCCATAACGAAGTTTGACTTAAGTTTAGGTTAAGTTAGCCTAACCTAAGGCAACCAAGTCTTATCCAGTCTGGTAGTCTCCGTAACCCTTGGATGTACGTCTTCTTGGGTGTGAGCCCATTCAAATATAGAACTTTTGAAGTCGAGCTTTTAGGCCAGCGGGAGTTTCGTGTGTGTATTTTAGTTTGAGAAACTCGATAATAATCGAGAGTGATATAGAAGTCAGTCGAGTAGGTATAAGGCTAGCTCTAGATTGCAGCATTAGAATTACTTGCGAGCCCCGTCTAACACCCCATTCAATCTCCACCCCAGATATACAGTTTTTTTCTTTCGTTTTCATTTTCCTTTCTCTTTTTCTTCTTCTTTTTATTTTACCTCTATTTATTACCGAGAAATAATCGTGCGACTGACACTTTACGCGTCTAATTAACTGCCAATTGGTTTTGATGTATAGAATTAAAAATTTTATATATATATATATATATATATAGGGTACGTAATATTTTTATGAAACTGCAAAGTTTATCGCCATTTTTAATTTAGAGATATAAAAAAAAAATATATCGTACACGTTCTATGATCGATGAATTATTGTTATTGACCTAGAGTGGAATAAAGGATCTACGTGTAATTACATTTCTACATGAATTTAGGGTATATATTACCTACTAACGAGAATTTTTTTCATACCTATATTATAAATTCAAACCTTCGATATAACGAGATTAAATTTTCCATTTTAGTTAGCTTGAGGCTTCGTAAACGAGGAGAATTAAATAGAAGTAAGTAATAAGTACCCAAAGTCTTAAAGGGTGGCTACAACCCTGTAATTTGTTTATTTTCTTTTTATTTTTTCTTATTTATTAATATGTTAAACTGTGCTTTTAATTATATCGTATATTTCATATTTATTTTTAGTTTATTTCTAAATTCAAGTACAACGTCAAATATATTATAATATTATTGTTCGGGGGATGGTGGAGCGGGGGGATGGGGGGGGGGGGGGGGGAGTGTAGGTTAAGGCTGTATACACTTTTATCTCTGCGTAACGAGGCGTAAGTAGAAATGGTTTTTTCCCCAATTAAATTCAGACTCTCGAGGATTAAGCGGCGATTTTCTGAACCGTAATGAAAAGAAAAAAAAGAATCCGAAAACGAAAAAAACAAAAAAAGAACGAAAACATTTTTTTAGAAAAGATTATAATTAAGGACTATAATGTATAATAAGAGTTGTTTAACTTTTTTGTGATTTAGGTGTTTAAGTTGGGTATAATAGACACGATTTAGGGGATGTGAGAAACGAATATAGAATCACTCTAAAATAGTATAAATAAAAAGGAAGAGAAAGATAAAAACAGACATTAATAAATAAATAAATAAATAAAAAAATAGAATCGTTTGACATTTAAGTTAAATCTCGCACCGTCGGGTTAAGAAATAAAATTTGCCACACCACCCACTAGTGTGTTATAGCGTACGAGGAGACGAGGAGAGAAGATCGGGGTTAAAATAAATCTTTTGAAAAATGTCGCTTTAGAAAAATAAATAAATAAATAAATAAAAATAAAATTTACTTTTTTATTTTTGTTTTTTATTCACCGAATCTACCGTTTTTTTTTTTTTTTTTCGTATCTTAATTTAGTTATTTTTTTTTTTTTCTTCTTCATCGTCGTCTCCTTCTTCTTTTTCTTCATCTTCTTTTACGTTTTTCTTTATTTAATATATAGAAACAGATTTTTTTTTTTTTTTCTAACGCTATAGACCGCAGGAATTAAACCCCGCGGATAATAAGTTTTTCTCAATATTAAATCGAATAGCCTTATAAATCATGTTTATTAAGTTATTTTCAAAATTTACCTATAACCTCAAAATATATCTACCTATCATACAGCCAGAAAACATCGCGTGAACGTCAGCTGCTAGCTGCCGCCAACTTAGGCCTAGCCGTGGTTGCTTTATGCCCAGATTCGAGCCTCTCTTCTAACGTAAAAATTTTCAAAAATAAATCAAACAACGTGTTATTTAATAAATAAATTTAAAAAAAAAAAAATAAAAAAATCAACACCTTGTAACAACCCTCGTTACTCATGAAAAACATACAAAAAATAAACATAATATTTCCTTGAGAATTTTTTAACACACAATTTTTTTCCGTGGTAGATGCAACTCGCCGAGCGACGGCAATACAACGTACGGGGTAGAAATTCTCTGCACTAACGTATGTACGTTAATACGTATAAAGGAGAATATAATTATACACAATATTTATATTCTTTCGAAGAAAATATCCGTTAAATATAATATCAATTATATTAATAATGAAATTTGATACGTTAGAGAGTTTAAAATAAAAAAGAAACAAAACAAACAAATAATAACGACGGTAAAATTTTGTTACGAATATATTTTGTAAAAAATTTACTTATGTTATGTTATATTTAGGTTTTATAATTGAAATAATTTATACCAACCCGTTGCAAAAAAAAAAAAAAAAAACAAAAACAAACAATCGAAATAAATAAATAAAAAATAGAAGAAAAAAATAATGAAGAAGAATTTATCAGAAAAAAAAATTTAATGGATCTAGTTGAAAAGTTTGAACGTTGTAAAACAGTGAGATACTAGGGAAGTAGGTGACAGTAGACAGACCGTTACAGTTTGAAAATAGAACGTGTACTATAACGCGAATGTCTCCGGTGAAGGTTACTCTGGGGTATATAATAGACCTTGAAAAATTATCCTGCAAATATTTTACCTCATCTCACTCCATGCTATACGATTTACAATCATCTACTCTCGCTCTCTCTCTCTCTCTCTCTCTCTCTTTATCGTTGATACACGATTTCTTTTTAAACTGCACTTTTCGACACGAAATTGGGTTTTTAATCTTCTTTTATTTTTATTCTTCGATTAATTAATCTAACTCTTATCCATTCTTTCTACTCTTTTAATATTACAGACTCGTTTCACCGTCGTATAATTCACTTCCCATATCGTGAAGTTCGTAACACAAGTATTTCCCGCTAATGTAATAAAATCAATCTCTAATTTCAATTCTTGTTTAGATTTGAGGTAAAAAATATCGATTTTTATTAAGTATTTCTCTATAATTCGATGATCTGATGATTCGTTGCTCGGAGTTCGTCGACGACTAAACTCTAAACTCTAAACTCAAACTAAACCTAGAGTCTAATATTTCTGTCCATTTCTAAGGCTTCGTCTTCTACGGCTACCTGGGTTTTAGAAGCGGTCATTTAACAGTTACCTCTCTACCCCTTAGAGTGGAGAAGGTTAGAAAAACTAGGAAAGGCAAGAGGGTTTGAAAGACCAGCCGAGAAAAATTTTCAAACTAAAACCATCGGGAATTTGAGCGATCCTAAAACTATCATCGAGGAGTAAAATTGCGTAAAAATTTAATGAAATGAATCGCAAAAATTTCATCCGAAATTTCTTATTATTAATAATAAAAGAAAAATAAAAATCTCCGATTTGTAAGAAGGTGTTTTAAAAATTTTCAACGATTGGCGCGTAGTGGGTAAAGAGAGAAAAAGTTTTCTGTCCATTTTAAAATGTTGGTAAGACTTTGGTAAACGAGACGAGAGACTTTGGAGATCTTAGAGTAAGGGGCCCGAAGGAATATCCTCGGTCAGAATGAACTGACAGGCCCCATTACCCACCGTGACGTGACCATTTTAGTTAGAAAACTTTTTCGTATTATTATACCCAAGGCGTTTTTCCTCCCCTAAATCCTGCGGACTTATAGTTAGTCCTTCGGAGTACTAGAAGATATTATTATTCCTAGTTTCTATGTCTCTTAGTATGTATAACCGTAGCCGAATGAATGCAACGACATACGTACATACGTCTCGCGCTTTAGCAACTTGAACGGATGATAATTTCTTTCTTCAGAGTTAGTTAGCGCGGGTAGGTACCTATACGCTTAGCAAAGGTAAAAGACGCGTGTTTAAACGTATGCACTTCAGGTATGTAAGAAAAAAGAATAAAGAAAGAAAGAATGAAGGGAAAAAAAAGAAATAAAATGAAAAAAAAAAAAAAAAAAAAAAGAAAAGCCTCGCGATCTACCGACAAAGTAACTTAACTCCAAGCACTTCGTTGCACGGGGCCCCCCCGACTAACCAGTCGAGGGATAGTCGTTTTCCGGTACCCCGCGGTACTATCAATTATTTCAAACCTGTTGCTGTTGCAGTTGGTAGAGGAAGAAGACTTCTTCGAGAGAAGTTAAAAAAAAAAAGAAACAAAAAAAAAAAGATATTGCCGAGGTAAAGATTATCGAAGATAAAATTGTCCTCTTTATTGTATCAAGGAAAAAATTAAAGGTTT
The DNA here is from genome assembly GCA_963924015.1 of Macrophya annulata. Lineage (NCBI taxonomy): Eukaryota > Metazoa > Arthropoda > Insecta > Hymenoptera > Tenthredinidae > Macrophya > Macrophya annulata. Next base: position 5,037,188 of record OZ001262.1, read on the forward strand.
CAGAATAATTTTTTTATTTTTAATCTTTGGCGTAAAATTAAAAAAAAAACGTGTCTAAAATTAATGTCTTATAAATTCAAGTTCAATTTTTTAGAAACAGAATTTTTCTAGAACAAAAGTTTCAGAGTTTTATTTTTTCTTCTTCTTCTTTTCTTTTTTGAATGATTGTACATTTTTTTGTACAAACAAAATTTACGGGAACGTCGAAGATAAAATAACGACGATAAGAATTCGAGAGTCTTTTCATATACCTCGTAGTTTTGAGGTTCACCATGGATATGCTGTGTATTAATGATTATACATGCTGGATTTTGTGTTATAGATTATGTACGTACTTTATACGTACGGATGTTTAAGTTTAATTTCTTCTTTTTGTTTTAATCTTTTTCTATCGCGATATCGACTAGCTACCAGCTGAATCGTAACTCGATCGTTGGCAGGCACGAAATTGCGCAATCCCCAAGACGCTTAATTAGCGGGTAACAGTACCTGAGGGGTACTTCGGCCTACGTTGACGAGGACGGAAGACGGCTGGTTCTATGTATAGCCACTCTTCGGGTTGAAGACGGTAGAAGGTAAGAGAGAGATAGAAGGAAAAGAGTAAAAGAGAGAAAAAGAGATGGAATGAAAAAGGGAGGGAGTGTGAGTGAGTGACAGAGATGAAAATAAACGAAGAAAGAGAGGGAACGAAACGAGGCAATGAAACTATGATGGAAGAGGATAAAAGAGGACGGAAAATTGAACCCAGCGGGGGCGCCTCCAGGGTTTTACTGCACGGGGTACCGTTGCCAGGGTACCGCCTTCTTCACTGTTCAGGTCATTTCAGGGGTGAAAATAAGAAAACCAGGGAAGAACAACCGCGACTACTCGATTATTTTTACAAATTTCTTCTTCTTTTTTTTTCTTTTTTTTTCTTTCTTTTTTCTTCTTGTTTAGAAGGATAATAGACTATACATTATACAGATTACAGTCAGAGACATTTATTCAAGAGAATCGTTGTCAGTTCGTCGAAAATCATTATCAGAGTATCATTTTCTAGCCAGAACAAATAACCAAACACATTTGACATTTTCTTGGAGTTTAAAATCAGATTTTTAGTTCCATAGGTAAGAAACTTATACGTATACAACTTCCTTTTCTTCTTTTATCTTCTTTTCTGTTTCGTCTAGAGTAAATTTTCGAATATATGTATAGAAAATAACTAGCGAGGCGATATAGAATTAGAAAAGGTTCATGGTAAGGTATCGATCACTATACCTAGTAAGAAGCCTTTCGTCGCCAAAACGGAAGCGTATATAGAGGATCATGGGTCTAGATAGTTACCTACAATACACGCAGTGTCGTGATGAACGAAGAAATAAAAAAAAACGAAATAAAATTTTATACATGATTATACAGTTGAATATACTTTTTACAAGTTTTAGGTAAAATTATAATTATTTATTATAGCCATGATTTATTTTAATCCTAATTTTCTTTTTTTTTTTCTTTGTTTCACTGTCACAATTCACGAAGAATAATGAATTAGGAATTCCTTAAAACTGGGAGAGTTTTGATCAACATCTAATTAGAAAATGCTTGAAAAGTTTTCAATTTATTTATATATATATACCTGTAATGTCTATAAAAATGTATATATATATATATACGAATATATTTTTTCTTCTTATTCTTCTTCGTCTTCTTTTATATCTCCTCGATTTTTATACTATTCTTTTCGTATAATAGGTATACCAATACCTATATATATATATACATGTATCTATATATATACCTACGTACTTCGTTGAAGAGAATTTCTTTTCCCTATCTTCAATGAATTTTCTTTTTCGAGTTATTCTCGACGACCATTCAGTCAGTCCACCGTGAACCGTGATATTCTCTTACTGCTATACAGAATCGTTGCAGACGCTCGTTAAGGAATAAAGTATAAGATTTTCTTCGTTATTTGTTTCTTGAAATTAATTGTTGCTTCAAGTAGCCGACGACTGATTGGTATCAATATCTCAAAGATCAACAGAGGAAAAAATAATAAAAAAAAAAGAAGAAGAATAATAATAAGACGAATAATAATAATAAGAAATACGAAGAACTTATCGACGAATTGATATCAACTGATATCAACGATCGTACAGTACAACAAATTACCATAAATTTATCCCTTCAATTTCGTAGAAAGTTGAATCTTTGTGATATATAAAAAATAAAAATTATACTTTTTCAATATTTTCAAAAAAAAAAAGTCAAAAATATCTAGACAATTAAGTATAACGTATAAGGAAAATCAGTGTTGAAGAAGACCTCCCCGAAGAATACCGTTAAGTCCCGTGTCAAAAATTGAAAAAGAAAGAAAAAGAGTAAGAAACAAAAAAAAAAAGGGGGAAAGAGAAAGAGAGGGAGAGAAGAAAAATGAAAAAAAATAAAAGAAATAGAAAAGCGAGAATGGGTTAACGAAAAGGTATAAAAATAAAGCAGAACTAAATGTAAAAAAAAAAAAAATTAAGTAAACTATAGGAAAAAAGGGAGAAAATAAAAAAATAAAAAGTCGTATTGTCGGTTGTACTATTTCGACTATATAATATCCCCGGAGTCCCGCGTTCCTCGCGAGTCCCATGAGACGAGTATTACATACATACATACATACATACATACATACATACAGTCAGCATCGACGCAGCAATTGCGCAAAAACAACGCAAAAACTATAGCGAGACTCTGAAAGCGAGGCAAAAACGCACCACATGTGGCCTACTCGTGACCCAACGCGGTCCTGAAGTCCCTTTTTACTTCTCCTCCTTCTTTTTCTTCTTCATCTTCTTATTCCTTCTCCTCTTCTTCTTATTATTCTTATTTTTTTGATATAACAGGTTATTCATACGGATGGACGGACACAGAGAGTCTTAACGTATCGGGCGAGTGAACGCGAGTTTAGCAAAGATGCTTTCCAGTCCCAAGACCAAAGTCCCAACTTCCAAGTCCCAAGTTTAAACTTCAAATACCAAAGTTTCCTCCAAGCGTAGGAGGGCTCCGATCTGAGTACCTCCCACAAACAACACGGTTACATATTTTATCTCCCTCTTTTTCTCGTTCTCAATGCTATACATATAGCCACTGTTGCCTCCGCTCCGCATCCGTCTATTCCGTTCCTCATCGTCAGCTATCGCGTCCTACCAACCAACAGTTATTCGTATATATCTTTCCGCATCGTATCGCATCGCATCACATCGCGTCGCGTCTCGTCTCGTCTCGTCTCGTCTCGTCTCGTCGACTGACTGACTTACTGACTTCTCTAGTCCAAAGAATCTAAGAGTCTAACCAGACGCGTCTATTCTAATCTACCAATCGTGAGAAATACTACTTAACGACGTTATATAAGCGACGGATCTATCGTCTAATTAATAATTTTTCAATTTTCGAACAATAAATTTACAACATTTTATTAAATTATTATAATTTTTGGTTTTTGTTTTTTTTTTTTTTTTTTTGTAAACTTAACAAAATCTTTCGATAACTCAGAAAATTTTTTTTCGTTACATCGAAAGTCATTTTTATGTCACTGTAATAAATTCGTTACAAGATCAATTATTCGATCGACTAATCTTTTGTATAAAAGAAAAAAATGTTAATTTTGAATCTTTAATTTTATTCAAAAATCAGATATATACGCAGGTAAAATTCAAAAGTTAGATTTTTGAGTTAAAAATTTCTTATTTTTCGTTTAAATAAAAATATATATATATTTCAACGAAGTGAATATCTATCTACCTACGTATAGATGTGTAATTTCAGTATGAAATCACTCCACCCACGTATATATATATATATATATATATATATACAGTTATATAGCGTAGAGATTGAATCTGAAAGAAAGAGATAGATAATGAGAGAGAAAATGTAGGAAAGAGTAAAGGATTTCTTTACCCTACTCAGTCTCACGTTATTTTCTATAACGACCAACGCACGATCAACCATCAATCTGCCCTCTGCCTCCGACAACTAGATGCGGTATGGTTTTCTTATTTTATTATAGATCATCTCGGTACGGTATATCTTATAGCTGATTGTGAGAAGTGGGTAGGTATTAGATACACACATTTTACATCTTGGGTACTATGCAATATATAGAATCTATATATGAAATACGCAAATACTTATATATACAAGAATCGATTGAAAATTTGTATTTATAAATTTTTTTGTTATTTGTTTTTTTTTTTTTTCTTCCAATATTTTCTTTTAAAAAAATCATCTATTTATCGTGATTTAATATATTTGCCAATCTTAATGTAAAAATAATTGATTTTTATGTATTTTATATATGTATATACGTGTATATAGATTAATGGCCGACGGGAAGGTCGAGGAAACAACATATGCAGCCTTTATTCTGAGAATAGAAAATTACGTTTCGTAGAAACTGACCTAATCTATAAGAAACCAAGGGATCAGCCATCACGGTCGGTTGTAGACTTGCTATATCCTCGGTCTATGGGTATATACCTTTATAAACTAGTATCTTTATGGTGTTTACGTGTATACGTGTATGTCTATATGCGGTTTTATGTGTGCGTCGGTTTACCCCGACCACAAATTATGTATTAATGAATTCCGTGATACAACGTCAAACCTGAATCTGAATCTGAATCTGAATCTGGTAGTTGGTTAAAATCTATAATGCATAAATCGATTTTGCTGCACGTAGGTATGTATGTATGTATGTACATACCATATATTTATAAAAAGTTTTATTTACTGCGTTTTTTTTTTTGCTTCTTTTATTCTTTTTTTTTTTAATACTCGATAATATTGCATATTGATACACGTTTTATAATTGGAATAATGAATTGGCTGAAAATCAATCGGATAATTGCAGAAATTCCAATTTCAAAATGAAACAAACATAAAAACAAAAAAAAAAAATAAATAAATAAATAAACTTAAAAAAGAAAATCTCTCCAATTTCTATCATCGGAAATTAACTCATTAATTCTACTCTCGATTCTAAATCCTCTCTATTGCAATTCCTGCAGGATAATCAATACTAAATACCTGATATACTATAAACCTTATAGCAAACCCGTTATACAATCATTAAATACAGGGAAATAAGTAACGCAGATTCATTTATTTACACGTTATTAATATATCTACATTCGTTTTTATACTAAATTGAAAAACTTTATTATGGATATCGTGGAACATAACCTAACGTTGTCCTCTGCCGTGTATAGGATTTGAAATCGATTTCCATGTATACCTATAGTTAAAATTTATCATTATTTATTAACTGTCTATGTCGTGATTTTTATTAAACGATTTCCATATCAGTTTAAGACAGAAATTTTAGTACTAAAAATCCAGTTATCGCTTATTTTCAACGGCGATTATGTGTACATAGTTTATACCGTATAAGATTATCTTACGAAAATTTCTTTCGCGAATGAATTTTTTTACTCAGAATATTATACCGCGAAAGAAATTGATTATAAAATCAACGAAATCATTAACCATATTCGGTTATTCAAGGGGGGGGGGGGGGGGGGGGTTAGTCGTATTGGGAAGTTCGTTGGTGAAGTGATGCGAAAAACGTGTTTGAGAAATATTGTGGGGAAGTGGTTACCTACGCCGGGGAATTAGCTGTAACGCGAAACAGAAGCAAAACACGTCCGTCCGGCGCTCGGACGCTTCCAGGCCGCTTGGCCGTTCTGGTCAGCATGATAAAAAACGAGAAGTTAAATTTTTGCCGAGGTAGATGTAGGTAGGTAGGTAGGTATAGGTATAGGTATAGGATATGAGATGTAGGATATAATGGGTATAGAAAAAGTAGAACGATTGCGAAAAAATTTAACCCTTTTCTAAACCCGATGAAGGGGTTTTTAAACTGAGACTCTAAATTCCGAGCAGAGTTTTAAATTCGTTAACTTTTTTATGCCAAATCCTAATCATAATTGTCTCGAAATTTTTTTTCTGTTTTTTTTTATTTTTTTTATTTTTTTATCTTGTCATTATTTTTCGCTTATATATCATAAATACACTGAAAACGTGCATGAAACTTTGCTAAAAGTTTTAAATCCAATCCAACAATTTCGACTTCAAAGTTAAAAATTGCAAAGTTTAAAAATGAATTTGTCTCACACGTGTCGACAATCTTCGTACGTTATCGAAAGATTATTCAATCTTATATAGTGCGAAGTAACTGACTGACTGACTTATATCAATCTTGAATCAGGGTTTATAGGTAGTTATCTAAAATCCATATATATAAAATCCTACGAGCTGATCAACCGTGTGAAAATAAATTTAGAAAAAAAAATAAAAAATAAAAATTTCTTTTCAAATTCTAACGTATATACATAAACCACAATTAGGTACATGCGTATATTGAACAGCTTAAGCTTATATACAGTTAATTTATATAATAGTTTTAAAAAAAATAAATAATAAGTATATTTTAATTAGTAACAGAAATAAGTACACGATGTAAAAGAAGGGTTAATGGACTCTGCAGAAGACTAGATCGTTTTTTACTTAGGGTGTATGTGTACCTATACTACCCACGAATATCCGCTAATTTTGAGTTAACTTGATCTGCATTTACGAAGTTTTTACAGTGAAAATAGAATATTAGAATATTTTTTTCACTCACAAAACAGACAACGATATCTACTGCTTCTTATTTCTTCTTTTTCTTCTTCTTTTTCTTCTAGGTCTAGTAAAAATTTCGAACCATCTGCAGGTATTCTGCACATATTGATGTTGCACACCGTGACAAAATAAACTTTAGAAAATATATAACCGCAGTCAAGTTATAGACGCGTAAAGTTGACAAGTTTTATTCACCGTTGGGATGAATATAGTGAATAGTTTAGTTTTCAATTTCTATATACCTACATATATATATATATACAATGAGAAAGATACAACTACCAGAGTAAATATTTTTTTTTTTCAAAAATGTATAACAAAAAAGTTCAATTTTATATATATATATAAATAAAAATGGCATAATTTGAATAAAAATTCACCCATTATATATATTACAGTGAAAATATATCGGTCATGTCAAAAAGATCGTCCTGGACAAAATGATATTGTATATTTTAACATTATAGAATGAAATTTTTCTATGTATATATATAATGTGATATCGTGTTAGTTTCAGTCCCAAAATTGCGTGCGGTTAAAATCGACCCGTATATATATATATATATGCTATAACCTAGTCTTTATATCATTTTATACCCTAATTCGTTCTGTCCCGTCAGAACCTCTAACGATCATATACATACATGTATAAGTAGGTATATAGAATATGCATAGAAATTTTTTTTTTTATTTCGGACACCAAACGCGTCTGAACCATATAAAATGACATAAACTATTCAAAGTATACCTAAAATTTGACTATACCTATAAAAGACGAAAAAAAAAAATAAAGATACTGAAAAGTTTATCCAAATCGTATAGTAAAATTTACAGAAATTGACGAATGGATGAATCGAAAAGAAAAATACCTTATCTACGTATTCATTTTGGCTTTTTATATATTACGAAGATCTTTAATTATTCCATAACGTACTATTGGTACATGCATTGAATTTGGGATTAATTTGTTGAAAAAAAGATTTTCTTTTTTACTTTTATTCAATTTTAGTCATTCGTATAGGTATAATACACTTTGTCGTATTGTGGCGAGATAATAACCTGCACAACGAAACGAGCATTCCGGAAGTAGCGCCTTTTGACCCTTCTATCTTCTTGGAAAGGGTAGGTTTGAGCTTATCAGATCCTGATGAAACAAAACACGAAGGAACGACAAAGGGGACCGCGAGTAAGTAGATGGTTAAAGACTTCAGGAATACGGTTCAAGTGGTTCATTTAACCAATAATATTAAGTTATAATTCGGTATACGAGGTATACTGTATTTATTATTTGTATTTTTATTTCCTAATCTTTTGTTTATAGTTTATTTAAAAGATAATATCCTGTTCATTTTATTTCATACTAATTCTTTTTTTTTTTTTGTTACTCATTTTTTCTTTTTCTTTTTTCTTCGTTTTTTGTTCACAAAGAAGAAAAAATAATTCGCACGCTATGCAAGATTTTAGATAACCGCACATATATAACTGGGTTACACCAACGGGTTATAACATCAGACGTGAGGATAGCGCATGCCTAATTATAATCTGACTAAAGGTGTGTAACACGGGTATACCTATCATGTATATGTCTCTACATTACCTACATACGTATTATAATAATAAAATGATAATTTGTGTCTGTATAAAACGAGATATAAAAATGTGCATTATTAAAATTCTCATGCACACTGGAGAACGATATATAAAACAATTTTTTATTTAATTTTTTTTTTTTTTTAAGAATTCAAAAAATTTTCATTCAATTTTATTAAATCGAATTTTACAACCTCGTTTCGTTATTTTATATTGTCTACAAGGGGCTGATAATTCCGGGTGATTAATACTCGAAATTATTTTAGAAACTCTGTTATAACAGTTTGAGAAAACTGTAATTTCCGGTTCAACGTAGTACCTTACTCTACCTTCAATCTCTATACATTATAGGTAAGTATGTACATATACATATATACATAGAAAACTAAGTTATGTGGAAACAGCTATCGCAGGCGGAATGCGGACTATAATAATTACGATGTGATATATCCACTAAATGTGATATCAGAAATAGAGGCAGATTTATACAAAGATGGCTGTTAGACCAACCGAAATTATATTAACTATCAACCTAACTACCTATATCTATCTTCTGTATGAATTTTTATATAATAATTTATGATTATTTTTATTTATTTATTTACTTTTTTTTTTTAAGAAAATGTCGAAGACGACAAACGGAATAACAAATATGCAGCTACTATTAGATATAATATGTATCTTATAGGCGTATGTATAGGTATAATAATATGATTTAAATCAGGAATCTCTCTGTACGAAGGCATGAGATTACTCAAGATAACCGGGGACGCCTCATTACCGGTATTACGTCAACTAATTAGCAATTACTTGGCCGCCCTAATTAATCAGGAAGAGTTTTAATTGTGGTTAGGTACTGCAGCACGCTGCGTTCAGTTTTATGGGTTCGGGTTCGGGTACTGGTAACGGGTACGGGGTAGCTCTATAAGGAAGGAAATTAAAACCAAGATATACATTTGGCTCGTCGATATGGGTGTCCTACGACAGTTTCATGTCACTTAGACTGTTTTAATCAAAAGATGTTAAGCACCGTACTACAGTAAACGTTGCTTCATTAATTAACGCGAGGAAACAAAAAAATATCATTCCCCGAAAATCGTCGAAATTTTATTATAAACTTTTTATTCGATTTTTATTTTGTATTTTTTTTTTTTTTTGTATTTTTTTTTCTATTTCATCCTCGTCAAATTCTCTGAATTATATTACACAACATATTTTTCAGACTCGGTATAATTAGGTATTCGTAAATGATTAATTAATAAGTAAACCAAAAATTTCGACCAAATATATTATATACCTCTAGGTGTATATTTTGACGATTTCCTCGAACATCTTATAAGAATGAAATTTTATTACGAATTTCAATTAACCCAAACTGAAGATATTTACTAAGGTAATTTATAGGTATAAGAATATTTGATATATCCTCGTGACGTAAATCCGAATTGCAAAGACATGCATAGGTACAAGTTATATAGTTTTCCTGTTTTTCTAATTATTTACTTATTTATTTTTTTTGTTATTCACTCAACTGCGGTTTTCTATATCCGCATGGTTGAAATTTTATTACTATTTTTTTTTTTTTTTATTCTTTTTATCTTTGGGAAAGGGTTTGTTCATGTAAAAATTTTTATTCATTTTTTATCACTCTATCTTTCTTTTATTTTCGTACGTTTTATATCGCTGCAGTATAATTTACATTCTCGATCCTATGTGTATATGTATATGCGGTATTAGCAATCGATTGCGTTATAATTCAGACTTGTATTTTATTTTTATTTTATTTTTTAATACAGAGATAAAAAAATCCTATAAAATATTTTCAAAAAGTCGCCACAATTTTTGTTTCTTTTTCCTTTCTTTAATCATTCGTTACAAGGTATATAATATACGCTCGTCAAATATCCCCGCACGAGCCTATTTTTTCTGATTCTATCCGTTTTTTTTATAATTTTTATTTTTTTTTGTATTTTTTTTTTTTTTTTTACTGCATTATTATTATTTATTTTTTTTTTTTCTGTCTTCTTTTTTTCTATACATATAATAAGGAATAAATTATGCGAGGCACGCGTGCGCACCACCGAACGTCCGCAGCGGCTGACTTGTCAAAGATGAAGAAAAACTCGTCAATTGTCTCGATCCCGTTTACATTCAATCCGTCGTTCTCAGCTCTCCCCTTTTCTCCCTCTGTCTGATCGTTTAACTTTTATTCAACAATTTATTATATTTATTCATATACAAAATTACATTTTATTATATACTCGCGTATATATAGAATAAATTATTTCTTATTTATATACCATATGAAGTTTAAATAAATTAATCGCAAATACTCAAGAAATATGATTGATGTATGAATTTACGTATGTGCCTACATATGTACATACTTATATAATAATTACAGGTATATACCTATGTAAGCTGTTCATACGCTTCAGAAACTCAATATACTTGTGAAAAAAAAAAAAAACTAACTGATTACAATAACGTTTTAACTGTATTCGTATAAAATTTTTTGTTTTTTGTTTGAAATATTTTTGATATTAAGTAAAGAAAAAAAAAACTTATTTTTTTCATACCAAAAAATTATATACTTTTAGTTTTTTCAACATAATTCTATCTAGTTCGTAGGTATATGTATACTCGTACGATCGTATCCATCACGACGACTTAGGATTTAGAACTAAGAGAGTCGAGAGACGAAGCAAGTTCGGAGTTCTATACCTATACCGGCGTAAGACAGTTGACAAGTGGTCGTCCTTCGGCACGCCCGAGTAGAGAGAACCCCCAGGATCTCTTTTTTCCCCCTTCTTCTGTCCCGTACCCCCTTCTCTAAGCTTTTACAATCATTTTATCTCTATTTTCTGTATACATATATATATATTTCTCTTTATTTCTTCTCCGAACCTATATATACATATATATGTATAGAGGTTTGAAGCGTAATAATATAACAGCGTACATGTATGTACATACATACATACGTACATATATACCTAAATATGTGTTTATATTTTCGTGTGTGTGTGTACGTAGTTATATTTATATAGTCACAATTATTGTACACACATACAAACTTTGATATTATTTCGAGATTTGTAGGTTATATTCGGCATTTCGAGATATATCTGCATATATAGCTATATGACATGTACATATTTATATCTATATATATCCAGTGGATTGTTATAATCACTCGCTCTGTACCCTACCTATTCTATCTACCTGCCTATAGATATATACGAGGTCCGAGGAGGAAGTCTATATGAGATAAGTTAAGAGAGGGAAAAACCGAGTCGATGAATATAATAAAGTGTAGTATATCGTGGTGGGAAAAAAAGGAGGGACTTAAAATACTGAGTGAACAGTAAAGAGTGGTTCAAGTATAAAGCTAGAGGAGCTAACTCGCGGGCCAAATTACGTAAGAAGTTATACAGCTCTATACCTATACATAAATGCGTTAGTGTACATACGTATTACATATATATACATATACACATAAAGAGTGTGCAGGAGTTAAAAATACGATAATAATTAAAAAAAAAAAGGACAAAAAAAACAAAACAAAATAATAATAATAATAATAATAATAAAAAATGAAAAGAAAAAAAAAACATGTGAATTACGAATAGGGTAAAAGGGAAAAAGAAAGAATTGTCGGCGTCATATCGAAGTAGCGATGTTGAATATCAATTGGTCTTACGAGCGGTTCAGCCTGTCTTTCTACTCCTTCTTCTTATTCTTATTTCTTATTCTTCTTATTTTTATTTTTCTTATTGAGAAATTTTCACCAGGTGCAACTGACGACAATCGAATGAATTCAATTGCGATAGAAATTCTAACGAATCGGCGGTTTAGGCTAAATGCAGATCAATTTCGCAGATAATATAGGTACTATTTCACGTTATTATAATAGTCGGAAAACAAAAATTGCGGAAAATATATTCGATCACAATTAAGTCACATGCGAGAGTTATGTACATGAATATTTGAAGAATTGTACTGTTTACTTCAAATAAATAAACATATATAATTTAGAAAAAAAAATAGACAGTTTTCATTAAATCTCCTAATTCTACAAAGAATTACAGTATAATTTTGTAGTCTGAAATTGTTCGGAGAACAAATGATCACTCTGTCATGTTGTAACTGATGAGTACTTAATAAGTGTTGCAGCTATTTGAATAACTAGACTTATAAGTATAAGAAGAAATCTTGACAATCAACCTTTGATTTTATCAAATTGAAAAAAAAATCTTATATCTTACATAATTAATACATGCAGAGAAAATTAAATGTTGGTACATACATAGGTATTAGGATATACAACCTAGATACCTACACCCTCATGTAATCACGAACGAACGCGATGATAAACGGATCACACTGCACCTACATATTGATTATTATAGTAATGATTATTTCCGTGAAAAAGGTGCATATATATTCACGTGCGTATTAATATTATATATAAATAAAGAATGAAAATGATCGTTTATTTAAATAATATACTTTCGAGAGGTTAACGACTCACGAAACGTAGACGCCGCACTTTGGCTCATTGGCTGGTCAACAATACATGACGTTTAAATATAACAGAATGTGTGTAATATATTATATTACATATATCTATAATTGAATTATGAAAATTAACATGTGTAGATATGTATATGTATACCTATAAGGACGCGGGAATATTTATAGTCGTTGTTATAAGATTGCACATGTGATCTCCTCTGATGAAAGTCAGAAAGAGTAGAGTAGAGTAGAGTAGAGAGAGAGAGAGAGAGAGAGAAGATCGCTAGAGTTTAATGAAATTATTGCAACAACGCGTTCCTCGATTTTTTCCTTACATTCAGACAGGTGGTGGCGCATTATAACGAGAGAAAAGAGAGAGAGAGAGAGAGAGAGAGAGAAAGAGAAATTTATCGGATGATCGCTGATGCAATTGTTTTGTCTATATAGGCACCTATATATCGTACGTTTCTACATGTAGGTATATGTATACCTATGTATATAATGGGAAGAAATAAACTAAGGAAAAAGTATATTATAGTTAATAAATAGTATCCAATTTCATTCATTCATTCGTTCGTTTATTCAGTGAATAAATTCACTCCGTATCGTGTATCTATATAAGAGAAATTCTCTATATCAACAAACGAGAAAAACAATTCCGCATATGTAGGCTTGAGTTATTATTTTTCAGCCAAAATATACGTAAGTATCTTACGATATTACTTTCATTAACGACTCGGACCGGACCGACGACCGAGTGCGGTAGGTAGGTACTCGTGTTATCACACGCTCGATTTATATTCGGTATATTTACGTTATATCTATCAGTTTATTTGTCATAACTCGCCGGTGCGGTGATACGATTATAAACAATCGTTAATAGTATAAGTTTATAATGATGTTCAACGAATAAGTAATACACACATACATATATATGTATATAGGTGTATATTATTATTCTTCTAAATATTGTTTTTTTTTTGTTTTTTTTTGTTTCTTACAATATTCTTTTTCAATGAATATATCATACGAAAACAAGAGTTAAAATAAAGTACACCTACAGTAATACAGTAAGCGAATCTTTATATAAAACGAAAAACAAAAACAATAAAAAACAAAACACAAATTAAGAAGTTGTGAAAAAAAAATATCGATGTATTTCGAATTTTTTTGTTTTTCCGTTCTCTGTTCTATTCTTTCTTCTCGTTTTTACTCGCACATGCGCGCGCGCACACACACACACACACACACACATATTTTACTTCTAGGCCTGCAATTAATATACTTTCTTATCGCGGATTAAACTATACGTATAAGACAACGTTTATTACACTATAGAAATAAATAATACATATATGTGTATATATTTATATATATATATACCTTACCTACATACGTATATTAAATACAAATGCATACAAATATTCCTGCGGGTATACCTAACACTGAACGAGTATCGGATCGCAACTGACCTGGCTCAAACTGACGTCCGACGCCTGACGTCTGACCCATCCCACGCCACTCAATAATTCAACTTATGTATATACGTGTATATATCTCTTTCCTTCTTTCTTTCTCCCCTTCTCTCTGTCTATATATTATATATATATAAATAGTATATATACTCATATGAGAAAAGATTAAACCCCCCCTCACCCTCTTTCTCTCTCTCTCTTTGCGTCATTTATACTTACACACACACACACACTCATTTCCCTCTCTATCGCTCCTCTCGTTCTCTGCAGCTTATCACTATTCTCAATTCAAATTATACATATTATATATATATATATATATATATATATATATATATATATATATATATATATATATATATATATATATATATATATATATATGTATATATATATATGTATATATATATATATATATATATATATATATATATATATATATATATATATATATATATATATATATATATATATATATATATATATATATATATATATATATATATATATATATATATATATATATATATATATATATATATATATATATATATATATATATATATATATATATATATATATATATATATATATATATATATATATATATATATATATATATATATGTATATACAACATATACAACGTGATCAAGGAACCGCTTTTATCAGTCACAATTGTCAGTATAACGGATTGAATTGTAATGCCTGTACAACTATATATTTATACGTATATGTATACCGTTACTTTTTATATTTCGTTTAATTTTTTTGTTTGTTTTTATTTCTTCTCTTTTCTTCTATTTCTAGTTTTACCGTCTATTTATTTAATTTATTTATTTATTTATTCATTCATGTTACATACATACATACATAATTAATCCGTAATAATAGAAACATGTTAAAATCCTGATGCAAAAAAAAAAAAAAAAAACATCAAATAAAAAATAAATTTTTTTTTTAAATATTTTATACACGTGTATGTTATAATGAAATTCTTGGATTTTAAGACTTCTGTTATATAATTACATATACCTGCCTATGTAGTGTAAAAATAAGAAGAAAAAAAAGAAAATAAACAAATACGCAAATAAAAACAGAAAATTGATATTTATAGTAGTGTTATTCGGTGTAGGTATATGTATGTATATTATGTATAATTTATATGTAGATTATATAAGTGTTTGAAAACGTGTGGTTGAATAAACCACGTGCTACTACGTTTCCGAAGAGGTTATCGTATGTATGTACATACATGCATACATACATACATACCTATAGGTATAATATACGCACGAGAATAAAGAAAATAAAATTAAATAAAATAAAACACAATAATAAAAACCAAATGAAGAAAGAAAAAAAAAAAAAGAAAGAAGAAGAAGCACTGGAAACCAAAGAAAAGAGAGAAAAAACAAAAAAAGGTGAGGGAGAAGAAGGAACAGAAAAAACAAAAAAAAAAAAAAAAATAGTAAAAATACAAGAACCGAAACATATGTAGTAGATATATACATACACACTTATTATACATTATACGTATAAGTGTGTGCGCACGTGTGTGTACGCGTAAAAATTCGAAAAGAAAAGAAAAGACCACGAGTACCTACTGTAGCGGACGCGGACGGCAGCAACAGCAGCCTCGAACTGACGATGAGAACCTTGTTCAAGGGGATAGGCCACTCTCTCTCTACGCTTTACGGGATGACATCGCACATCCGTATACACTAGCGCGTTTTAAATTTGTATTAGTAAATTGTGTACGTATATATCGACGCGCCACACTCTACACGCCTCTATCCTCTTTACTGGAGTCCGCGGGTCTCTCTTCTCTCGCTTTATTATACATATATCCATCTCTTTCACTCATATGCTGTACATACATATATATTTCCCTACACAATCGAAAATATAAGAGGAAAGAGATGAAAAGAGAAGAGAGATACGTTGCAGTTTTCACTCATCTGCTATAATACCGCAAAACAACCCCCCCCCCCCCCCCCCCCCGGCAAGTATTGTATGTATCTGGGTTTTAAAAATCCACTTACATATATATATTTATAATTTCTAATTAAATATCTGAAACATGTTTTTTTGAAATCTCATTGATGTGTATATAAATTAAAGTAAATAAAGATTAATTATGGATATAATTTAACGCATTCTAGTATATAGGTACAGCGGTATACATATATGTATGTGTAATAAGGAATAAGGGATCGAGAGGTGAGTTATATTTAATGATATTTCGTATATAAAAATGAGACGTGACATTATTTTAATGAGACAACTTGCGATTTGTTGGCTTCCGGGATTCATGCGGGTTTTATATTTAGTATGTTTTACGGCTCCGGTCTTATCTTTCACCTCAACCCGACGAAGGAGCAGGATTCTTATGTACCTGATCTCCTGCCGCTGCGGCTGTTACTGCTGCTGCTATGTATGTACCTACATAAATTGCAAAGCGAGTATATACGTACGCAATGTACGGACTGTGGAGGCTGTTTTTCGTAACTTTGAGTCACGACAGCCTCTTCTTCTTCTTCTTCTTCTTATTCTGATTCTTCTTCTTCACGCCTCGGACCTCAACCGTGTCTCGTGATTAAGATGAAAGAAAAGAACGTTCTTTAAACTATCAGAAACAGAAGCATAAGCAGAAGCAAGAGGCAAAGCAGTAGCACAAGGCAGTAAGGTAAAACGTCTCGCGCTGACGCAGACGTGAGAGAAGCAACGGATCAAGTCAGCCGCGACAACCTTTGGCTTCCGGAAATGAGATGAAAGTTTTATTTATATAGAAAAATTTATATACTTTATATAAAGCATATACTCTATATACACATGTATATAATATATAAACTTGTGCACACGTATATGACTGCAATTTGTAACAATTATAAATATGCACAAGCTTATTATAATTGAAAAAGTGCAGGTATAACAACTTTTATTTATATGTATAAATATATATTTAGTTTTATAAATATGCAATAATCATATATAGTTCAGCCTATTTTCTATTCATTTTAATAATTTATTTAAACCCTTTTTTTTTTTTATTGTTCATCATTTTTCTTCAACCTTTAAAATTAGTTGGTTATATCGACTGTATACATACAGTTTCTACGTTTCAACTATAGATAGCGGTTTACACGGACGAGTGATTTATCCAAGAGAAAAGAAATCGAAAAAAAAAAAACAATTTGAAAAAGTGCAGGTATTAAACCTGTAGTCCTTTCTAAAAAAATAAAAAACTTTAACGTTGATAATATAATTTATCGACTATCATTATTTTCAAACTTAGTCCGTTTTTGTTTTACGTATATTCGCCTACATACCTACCCCCAGAAATTATCTCTATTATGGACAATGCTGTGTCTTATTTTAAAAAAGATAAAAAAAAAAAAAAAAAATGTTAAACAAAAGGCTTCTAGAACGGATTAAACGAATTGCTGCTGCTGCTACTGCTGCACAGTTCAGTCCTTTACTTACTTACTTACTTACTCACTCACTCACTTACTTATTTACTTATTTACTGCTACAGCAGCTAGCAAAGTGAAATTCAACACCATAGACGGTGCCTGTGGAGCATATATACAGCCCAGCGCTATATGTATATCCTACGTTGTAGATATGAAACCGTATATAAGCGAAGAGCTTGTATACTTTGATAATGGTCAATAGTTAATGGTTTACCGGGTATGGAGACTAGATCTATACCTACACAACTGGGTGGATGATTTTCGAATTAAAAATTTAAAACAAGAATAAAAATAACAACAACAACAACAACAAAAGAACAAGAAGAAGAATGAAATTAAAACCTAAAAATTCTACCGCTGATAATATAAAGAATAAAGCGCGATTATTTTGATTAGAGAAAAAAAGGAAAAAAAAAATAAAAAAGAAACCTCTATTATACCATAATAGGTATTTGTTCAGAACATAACACACCTATAAGTACTATGTACATTTAAATAAGGATATGTATATGTCGTGTATGAGTATGTGTTATAACTGCAGAAACAAGTGAAGGCGAAAAGGTTATACATTATGCCTGTAGCTAAAACTTAAGGTGATGGTGTTTTGGCTGGTGACGTCGTCGGGTCAGAGGACCGAAACAACATCACGTAGGTATACCTTACACATATAGGTATACGGATATACAGATATACCTATACACAGGTATAAAAAACAAAGAACGTATTATATAGCTTTGAACTTGCGATAGCAGAATTAAAATTCAAATACATATACATATACGTCGTTAACATAAAGTCCGCAATTGAACTTCCAAGAATTATCAAAAGTCTTTTGATTATCAGTATAACAATTATATACCATGAGGATTTTTTTTTTCGTGATAATTATTTAGTGAATAGCCGTATAGGTAAGGTTGAAAGAATTTTTGACGATTTGTTTATTTATTTATTTTTGTTTATACACGAAAAAAAGTACCAAAAAAAAAAAAAAAAAACAGATAAAAAAATTATTTTTGTTGTCAAATATTGTAGATTTTGAAAAATTTTCCTGTACTATCTAGCACGTTGTATATATGCGTGCGTATAATCGTATAGTATACGTTATCATTGACGAAACCTACGCGCCCGTAGCTTACCTACTATAAGTATACATATAGAGGATGCACTCTGGTCTAGAGGGGCGCCAGTTGCCTAGCGACCGCTGGGGCAAGGATGTACCTCGCCGTATCCCGCTGCCACCCCCGTACAGCCAAAACCCCGGGGGTTGGCGTTGAGCCGCGCGGGAGTCTCTTTGTTTGCAAGAGGCGGCGAAGAGGTAGATAGGTAGGTACGTATATATACCTACCTAGCTACCTATCCTATAACGTACCTACGTACGGTGATAAATTTCACTGGTGAATATCGTCGTATATATAATATATATGGTATTATATGTATATACCTACCTACAATAAAATTTTTTACAAAATTACACTTTAAATTTTTGTGAAAACCAAAAAATGATCAAAAAATAAAAATAAATAAATGAAATAAAAGAAGATATAAACGTTTTTTATGTATATATATATATAAGTATGTATAATGGACTTATTACACACGTACACGTATCAGTATGTTATAGACTGCAACTATATATGACTTATAATGTACTTGACTACGTTCACGTAATTCGTATAAGTACGTATAATGCGGTATAGGTTAGTTACGTAGGCATATGTGGTATAATGTATGTACCTACTATAAATTCAGCTATTTCCGATACGATAAGCGACAGGTAATATAGAGGTAAGATAGATAGGTGCATCTCTATTATTCTATTCGGTATTAAAACCGAGTTAAAATAATTACGTTTATTAATTCATTTATTTTTAGTAAAAGATTGAAGTTTTTATTCTATAGATTATCAACAAATATATGTATCCATTTAATATCTGCAGTATATACGCGTTATGCGATTACGTCATAATTTATATCATATACATATAATATGTGATAGTTATTGTATGTAAGATATAAATTGATTTTTGTCAATTTCAAATACAATATTCAGGTAATCCGTATAGATAATGCAGACAAAAAACAAAATAAATAAATAAAATAAAATAAAACAAAAATTAAAAAAAAAAACGAAAAGGAAAGGACAGAAAAGAAAAACGTGACTTTTATTAATATGTATTACATGTGTATGCATATATATGTGTAGGTGTAATACATCGTGACGTAATTTACCAGCTGCAACCGTGAAACGGGATAACGGAAGAGGATTTTCACTTCTATTATTTTTACTCAGTCTCTTGAACTGTTCAGTCTTCTTATATGTATATATATATATATATACATATACATATATGTATACATACGTATATACATAATATATAACACCATAGCTCGCGCGGTGCACTTAAGGACGACCGGATCTCTCCTTGTTCGAGAGATTGGAATTACACATTTTTTTTTTTGTTTTCTTCTTACAATTTTTTATTTTTTTATTTTTTTTGTATTTTTTACTACCAAGAAAACGTCATCCGCCCTCATATACCTACACAGGTATATAGATAGATATACCGTATATAGATACCTACCCGTATTATATAGGTATATATACATATATACAAAAGATCAAGAAAATAAACTTGTATCTTGTCTCGGTTATTATTTTTTACATATGTAGGATACAGTTTGAATAGTTTACACAAACTAACTAACCTTAAAAATTGTTTTTCGTTTTATTTTTTTTTTCTTGTTTTTTAATTACAAAAATTTGACACATATCTGACACCGTGTACAATTAAAATCGATGAGTGAATTGATTGAATTTTTTTGTTTTTCTTTCTTTCTTTCTTTTTCTTTTTTTGTTAATATAAATATATGTATAATTATACATCGAGTTCTATATTTCGTATTTTCTGTTGCACAACACCGCGTTGCAGCACGACAAAGAATAGAGAATGTAGATGTAAAAAGAAGACTAAGAAGAAATTAAGAAAACGCGAATAGTGTATAGTGGCGAGCTTGGTAAAACCTTGGACGGTTATAACGGAGAATAAAAAAAAAGAAAAAAAAAAAAAACAATGAAATTAAAAAAAAAAAAAAAAAAAACAATAAGGATAAAAGGATAAGGAAGAAAAATAAAAGGGAAAATAAAACAAAAAAACAAAACCGCGATCTCAAACCCGCGAAAAATGCAATTCGCCGCGCATACTTGACGTATCAGGTGAAGTTGGGGCCGCGTTACATCGTCATTCGTTACCACCCGACCTAGAGGGTTTGAAATCGCGAAGTTATACAGGCGTAACAAATACGAGGCAGCGAATAGTGTAACGTGGCCTAAGCTACGCTTGCCGCTATCTCTTCAGTCAGTCTTTCCTCCCGCAGGGGCCAGGGATTTTTTGTCAGCGATTCTCAACCCACCCTGAAGTATTTCATTTTTATTTTCATCTATTTTTTGTTTTCTTTTTCTTCTTTTTATATTATTTCTGATTTTGAAGAACCAAATGTTAAAATTCTCAAAAGAAATTAATAACCAAACCATATAATAATATTATATGGAAAATTTTTCTCTTCTTTTCTTCTTATATTGATATTCATTTATGGCTCTATACACAATAAGATCATCATTTTGTTCGAACTATGTATTAGCTCTGTTTATATCAACGAAGTCGCTAAAAACTTGTATATATGTAGGTATAATATCATATACATATACATTATACTTGTAATACGAAGGTTTCGGTTATCTCCACTAACTATACGGCACATATATACATACCTATATATATATATATATATATATATATATATATATATATATATATATATATATAATATATCACCGCACATCGCTTCGTAATAGACGGACGAGAGTAACCGCAATATCCGCATATACCTATACATATACATATAATAATATAATATATACATATGACTCTCGTTGAAAGTTTAATTGTATATTTATTAATTATTATTATATCATTTGTAATTGCAAAGCTTGTTAAATATTTTTTGTTTTTTATAAAATAAAGTAAACCCTCAACAATTAAATACATTAATTTTTATTTACATTTTGACTTCTGCTGTATGGTTTGTATTTTATTTTTTCAAAATTTGTAAGAAATAAAAATTTCTCTAAATTTTATACATATATATATATCCCTGAAAGTAAAGAGAGAGAGAGAGAGAGAGAGAGAGAGAGAGAGAGAGAGAAGAAAGAGTTGAAAATAAGGATAAAAATCAGATGAGATCCACTGCGGGGCACACACATACAATCTAGGGAGAGAAAAAGAGATAGCGATAAATAGAGAGAGAGAGAGAGAGAGAGAGAGAGAGAGAGAGAGAGAGAGAGAAATTTGAAAGAAGGGAAAGGGAACATGAGATGGCCGAGTAGAAGAAGATGCCGATAATTCTCTCCTCTGCACAGACTGTGGGTAGAGAACTGAACATCGGGTTCTCGTAAGGCCTCTCTCGCTTCTCTACCCTCTTAACTATACATATACCTATATAACTAAGCCTTAAGGACCTTACGGCGAAGCCGATCATCGAAAATTTCTGGTCATGAATTTCCACGGTCCTTTTAACATCTGCAATCGTAAACATCTATACATAAAATTTTCCATTTTACAGCAAAGATGCAAAGTTATAAACCTCTGAACCGGATAAGACAAAAGTCCAATCTATCCTTCTATTCACGTACATTTTATACGTACTATATATGATAATATATTACCAAAGAAGAAAAACGACGACTTTTATATATTGAAACCTTTTTTTTTTTTATTTTTTTTTTCTTCTTCTTGGTTGTTTTTTGCGGCGAAGATTTTCTAGAATCTAAGAAAAAGGATTCGATCGTTGGTTTATGTAATATATAGTACATAGGTGAAATATTTAATATATGTGTTAGTTCGTATACCAAGCTTGAACCGTTTATATGGGTATATATATATTATATAAGTAAAGAAAAAAAAAAAAAAGAGTAAAAAGAGAAGAAAAAAAAGAATCCAATAAAAAGTAAATAAATAAAACGAAAAAGAGAGTAAAAAAGAAAAAAAAAAAAAAAATTAGGATCGACTCACGCTCTCGTCAAAGTACATCACGTAGCGGTTACAGGTTCCAACTACCGAAGAGAGAAAATACCATTAGGTATACCAGTCCACCTGTAGACAGCTCGGAGACACGAGCCAGCGCACGAGACGTATAACTCTGGAGCTGTTAGGGTACCATACATACGTAGTACAAGACGTATAGAGACGAAATGAGGAAGAGAATCGACGTGTCCCGTTGACCGCTGCATTGCGTTCTTACAAAACTTGATTGTTAAGGTATAATGTAGAAGAACAGAACAGAGTTTTATAGCTTTGTAGACTCGTGTATCGTATATTATTGACCTAAGGTACTTCACGCACATCAGGGGGAGATAAATAATTGATATCTTCAAATTTAGATTTTCTTGAATCAAAAAAAGAAAAAGAAAATTGGTCATTTTATTATTCATTTTTATTTTTTTATTTTTTGTAATTTATTTTGTTTTTACATCACTTTTAGCGATTTGATAGAAAATTTCAACTAACGTATGTCGTATCCGCATATGTACATAACGTCGTTTATATACAACGAGTGACTTAACATTTAAAAAGAAATTAAGTCATATAATTAGAATTGTATTATATATAATTATTTATCCGATATTGTATATTTTAGATTATTGACAATATGTAAGAATAATTGATCATTCGGTTCAGGTATCGGAATGCTTATAGAATTTTTTTTTATCTTGGCATATTTCAGTATCGGGAATTAGCCCCCCTTGTAAGTAGAGAGAGAGAGAGAGAAAGAGAGTGGGTATATATAAAAAGTA
This sequence comes from Macrophya annulata, assembly GCA_963924015.1. Taxonomy (NCBI): domain Eukaryota; kingdom Metazoa; phylum Arthropoda; class Insecta; order Hymenoptera; family Tenthredinidae; genus Macrophya; species Macrophya annulata. Next base: position 5,060,745 of record OZ001262.1, read on the forward strand.
AAACGAGAGAATCTATTATTTATATATATATGCAGAATTTTTGAAAAATTATTTATACAATAGAAAGAATATAATTACCTTTCGAAATAGATTAAAAATAATAATTAAATGAAAAAAAAAGAAGGAAAAAAAATCTATCTCTAATATACAATCCTATACATTAATTAATTAATTAACTAATTAATTAAACTTTATTATATACAAATTGGAAATACGATGCTCCTCTTCTCTCCTCTCACTCCTCTCCTTTCTTCTCTTCGACAAATTCCAACACCCCTTATCGCTTCAGCGGTTATAAAAGATAACACGGTACGTGTATATATGCTGTACGAGAATGTATATGATACAGTTTTATGTATGTGGGTATGCGTGTAGCGTGTGTGTGTGTGTATTGTCACCCCACTTCGAAAACCACGAAATTCCTCACCTTTTTTAATTTTTTTTTAATTTTGTTTTTTTTTTTCTGTTTCTTTTTTCTTCTATATTTTACGTGGCACGAGTCTCGAACGGGTTGGTTGTGTAGAGCGTGTGAAATATGCAAATATTAAAGAGAAAGAAGGTAAAAAGGAAAAGAAAAAAGAAAACCAAAGGACAAGGAATAAAAAAAAGAAAATAGAAAGGAACAACAAAATATATACCTACATATGTGTACGGTAGTTATATACAAAAGGATAAACTTTTTTTTCCTCTTTCGTAACATATATTATACATATATGTATATAAGAGAGTCTCGAATCAGTTTTCCCCATTCGTATATACCGTGAGCGTCTGGTGAACCGGGTCAGTGAAACGACGATGGCGCTAGTTTTCTTGAAATTTAAAGGGAGAGCCAATACACCAAGAATATCCCTAGTTCAGTTGCGATTTCATATGTTTACTCCATGGTCCGTGGAGGCGGCCATTGTATTTGGTTGACAGATATCAGGAGTGTTTTTAGGGTTATAGAGTATTGTAGAGTTGTACACGAGATAGTGAAAATACGTTATGAATGTTTTAGATCAAGAAAATAGATCAGCGAACTACAGCGTTTTGGTTAATCGTTAGTTATTGTAAACACGTGTCTGGAAATTCTAAAAATTCTACTGCAAATCTTTGTAACCTGTGAAACATAACCTCGAAAAACATTATGATAGCTGTCTAACATATTTAATGGCGGTCCGCATCTACGCTTCGAAAGGCCTAGGGATATTTTCGGGATGTGAGTTAGTTCCCCTTATAAATTTCAAGAAAGCTAGCGCCATCGTCGTTTCACTGACCCGGTTCACCTGACGCTCACGGTATATTCATTTAAGGATTTTCTTATCGTTGATGTAATATTATAACTTTTTAGAAAAGTTGAACGATAATTTACTAAAATAATATATCTGCGGGATTCTATACATATAATATAGTATGTAAGCTAGATTTATTATTTATGATGGAAATAGATAGACATTTTCAAGTAGTCAACATCATCATCATCAACATCATCCCCTGCAATGTATCTATATTAGTACAAAAATTAAACCCTTGTCGTAAGAAACTCCAAATTTGTTCAAAAAGACCGCTTTAATGTAGCTGTATATATATACCTATACCTATCTTTCAAAGAGTTTGTTTAATGACCAAAAACCTTGGTAACCTCAAGTTTAGCGAGCTCTAAAACTGAGTAAAGGATTTTTCTTAAGTCAAATATTACGGATGATAAAATGAGGATATTATACCTTGAATAAAATAATTCGTTAATTTTTTGATACTGATTTGTTATTTCCATTTTCAAAACACTTAAAACACCCAAAATTAAAATCTTCGGTTTGTCGAGACTGCACATTTAAAAGTTCCGAAAGATCAAAACTACGAATTTATTCAATACGATTTAAAATCTTCAGAAACGTTGAAATTTGAAATATTAAAATTCGGAAATACCGAAAGGTAAAAACTCGGAAAGTCTAAAAATCCGGAAATTTATTCAAGAGACAAGACGTACGCTCCGTGTGTGCAAATTTAAAGTTCCGGAGTATTAGCCTTTCGGATTTTTATACCATTCGGAATTTTAAACCCTCAGTAATGTTTGGTTTGAAAATATTTTTCAATTAACAATATATACAGACTCTTCTGTAATTCGGTAATATTAAAATTCGCAATTTTAACCGTTCGTAACGTTTCAAAATTCGACACTCCAATCCGGTCCCGGTACGTCCTGTAATCTCCCTAATACATCAAAAAATCTTTCATGTACTTATATATAGGTATAGGTATATATAACTACGTCACTTGCGAACTGTTGAACTAACTAACTAACTAACGAACGAACTAACGGACGGACGGGCCTAGGTCAACGAGCATTGTTCTGCAGTGCGAGGGTGGTTTTGGGTGGGGTCCGTCCATCCGTCCATTCCGTCTGCTGTCTATCTATCCGTCGGAACGGGTGTTTAAGCAGGCACCCTTGCGCCCTTGTCGAACGCCCTTCTCTTTTCCCCCCTCATACCCCGGTCCCTTTTACCCTCAGACCCCTTACCCTCCTCCCTTGCTATGGGCACATTTTTCTCTCCCTTCTACCCTAGAGCAATCGCCGCTGCCGCCCGCTGCCAACAACAGGAACCCCGCAAGGGGAAATTCGTCTTTCTCTGTTTGAGTATGTACGCACTATACGCGCGCGGAATGCCTACATCCATTGAATGATTGACGGCGGGCGACTTTACCTCTCTCTTTCCCTATTTCTTTCTTTCTTACGATTTCCCTGATATTCCCCTACAACAAATATAACCCCTATTCCCATTTTCGAGCTAAACCTATCTCTTGCTCGGAATTGAACTGCCGCAGTGACGGTGCTCGATAAAATCGGTAGAAATTCCATAGCTATATAATACGTCGTATTCGTGGAAGTATAAGGTAGATATATAAGGAAATCAGGGAAATCGTAAATCTAAGCTACGACATTTATATTCCGTATAGAAAAAACAAAAAAATTATTTAAAAAGAAAAGAAAAGGATTTAAAAACTAAAAATTTCAGACGAAAAATTTTTCATGTGGGTATTATAGATTTCACGTCACATCATAACGATAGAAATGATTATTTTTTAATAAAATCCACAGAAAAAATTTCAGCCTGCAGCACTTAGAGAATTCGCTGAGGTAACAACATATTTTAAGTATAATTTTACAGCAAATATGAAAAAAGAAATAAAAAAAAAAAAAAATCAAATAAACAACAAATTAAAAACCTCAAGTACCAACACGTGGAGGAAAGAAGATCCGGAGCAGCAGCAGGAGAGAATAGTTTCCAAAGACGCGCGACTTTAAAGATTCCGACTTCCGATGTGCACGAGTCCGCGAGGTTTGAGTCGGTGTACTTTCTTACACTATACCTATAACCTAACTATCTACCTACATACCTACATGCATCGCGTGTACCATTTAAATCTGCTTAAAGTTAGATGGTTACAAATATATACACAATATACCTATAGCTTGGATATCCCCGATATGCAAATTATCATCGGCTAGCTAGACATTCGCGGTCCTTTTCTTTCGCCCCAAAATTTAACTCTAGGGCGGGTGACTTTCTCTTAAATATAAGATATATACTCAGATATTGAAAAAAGAAATGATATTATGTACCTGTTATAAGTCTCCTAAAAATATTTGCACACTACATACAGACGTGTGTTCCAATTTCTAATCTTTTGTCATACATTTTTACGTGTGTCTAAATTTATATATTTATTTTTTAATTATTGTTTTTTTTTTTTACCAGTTTTTACATATGTAGGTATAAGAATAAAAATTGTTACAATTTTTAATCCCCAAACTGTAAATCTGGCTTGATATATGAGCGTCGTGATTATAACAACTAAAATTAACATCGTGGTCTAAATTTCAGTTCTATATCCACGTTGACTTAAATATTATATACCTACATAATATATAGAAATGAAATTTCATACAGCTCACTGTGTACGGTGATCAGTGAAACTCATACGATATGCATATAGTATACACGTTCGTTATTTTCTAAGCCTCTAAAAATGTCATTAACTCTTATAGGCCTCGCGCTGAGCCACGTAAATAAATAAATCATTTAGCCGACAGCGACGAGTTTCGAGTTAGCTAGCTAGCTAGGTAGGTAGGTATAAGATATAGTTAGGTATACGAGCAACATGTAACGATTATATATATATATATATATATATATATATATATATATATATATATATATATATATATATATATATATATATATATATATATATATATATATATATATATATATATATATATATATATATAATATATACCTGTATGTAAGAGAGCAAGAAGATTATTCTCCTGACCGGATGATGCGCGAGCGTGGCGTCACGAAGTTATGGATTACGGAGTTTTCTGATTGGTGCGAATATCGGCAAAGAAACTCGTCGACGATTCACCGGTTTAGTTTTTAGTCAAAAAATAAAAGAGTTTTGCCGTGGTCCAGGCCAAAATAGTTCAGAATATATATATATACGTATATAATGGCTATACGAACCCTGCAGGTATTATGTACATACATACACCCACTGCACATATACATACATACATACATACACATTACACATAGCAATTGAGGTAGGAAAATGTGTTGTTTTATGTTATATATACATATCCATATGTATACCTGCTGCACCAGGAGCTGCGGTATTGCCAAAATGAAAAATGCTTCTGGGAAATACGAGCCTTTTCGAAGTTTCGACTAACGCTAACACTAACCCTAACCACTATCCTTATACTAGCCATACACACCCATATATGCACTTAATGTTTCCTCCGACGGATATATTGGCCTACAAAATAGCCAATACATGATATTTGTTTTTTTCGTTTTTTTGTTTATACTTTAGTCGATGATCGTTTACGTTCTGTCTATGTTAATTAATCAGTAAAAATTAGTAAAAATTTATGCTATCTTATTGCGTATCTATGTCGTATCGATCTCTATTATTTTATTTTTTCATCCTAGTTATAAATGCCTCTGCATTTATAGAATTACCTACCACCTACCTATCCTCCAACCCGTCAAATTTAAGCTACCAACGTAATCTAGAAGTTGGTATATAATTGAGGAGGTATGTGATGGATCATTTCTGTGTACAATACCTTAAGTGACTTATAATCTTCCTTTATTCATTTTTTTTTCTTTTATTTTTATTTTTTTTTTGATATTATTATTTATTACACTTGTTCGTTTTTTCCCGGATGTAGATAACGTCAGGGATATATGATAGATTTTTCATTCGTTCGAATGTAGAAATTATTATTCAGAGAAAATTAGCGATTTTACTTTCTCTATAATCTCTGAGCGAGCAAACCACTACCAAGATCACCATAACTTCCTGTTTTTGTTAAAACTCCGAAACTTTATACTATGCACATCCTGTTTTATAAATTCTGAAGAAAATTCTAACCCCACGATAGTAACACGACACGTGGTACATATAATATTATTCAGATAATAAATTTATTCTAATAGAAATAAATGTTGTGGTTTTGGTAAACATGAAAAAAAAAAAAAAAAAAATTAAAGGGAGAAAGTAAAACAAAGAAGTTTATAATACTCTTGTTAATTCTTCACTTTTAGAAGCTAGCTATTCAACAGGTATTATCCCTGCTTCTGCGCTAACTCTCATACGTAAGACTATAGTCCATTAATATACTACTCGTGTTAAATATACATCTGTATATAAAAGTATGATAAAAAATTGTAAAAACAATAGATTAATAAAACAGAACAAAAAATAAAAAAATGGTCAAGCTTAAATTCCATTCCTGCAATTCTATTACTGTCTAGGAAATTACCTAGTCGAGAAAATAAACCAAAGTGTGCTGGGATAAAAATAATTTCAACTATAAAAATAAGATCTGCAGCCATCAATGCAAGTATATATGCACATATATACATTTACGTATGTAATACGCAATTGTGGAGTTGGGTATAAATTTATATTTATTCAAATGCATCTAAATAGATCGTCTGTACAAATTATATAGGCGTATTATACCTATGTGTGACATGTTCCAGTGGTCAGTATAACAGAGGCTAGATATTATATTCAAATTTTTGTGTGGGAGTTGGAATAGACCGACCACAGAGACGCAGATGCCTACAAACGCCTACGTCCTTGCAATCCACGATCTAGCTATAATATGCGATCACGTATTTGTATAGCGACGTATTAACTCTAAGGTACTTACGTGTGTGCGTTGCACCTATACAAAGTTTATAGTTATAGACGGGGTGTATGGTAAGTAGGTAGGTAGGTAGGTAGATAGGTAGGTACATGGGAGTAGGTACGTGTCTTTCCTTAGAAAATTCATTTTTTGCTATCTATATGTGCACTTGTGGGTATTACATTGACCACAGTAAAACGCGTTGCATCCAAAGCGAAAGAGAGATAGAGAGAAGGATTTTACATTTTAAATTAGTGTCGTATGTGTGTAGAGAAGAAAAAGAAGAAGAAGAAGAAGAAGAAGAAGAAGAAGAGGGAAATGCCAACGCGAAGCGAATCAATTAAATATTTCGAAAGATAATTGATGAGAAATATGAGTAGGAATTGCGCCATGTATAAAAATGCGAAATAGTTAAGCCCCTGGAGATTGCAGAGATATTGCGAGTTCGTAACACTCGATTTATGGTTTCCACCGGAAAAGGTGAAAAAAAAAAAAATGAAAATGAATTTTCATACTTCGATATTTCTAACACAACGTCAATTGTACTCTGGTAACATTATCGTCACTGTCGTTATACTCGAGCTGTATTATATACCCATATATACATTATATATATACGAACACGGAAACTACTATTGATTTGTGTTGCAGTTCGTGCTAGAATTCCCTTAAACCTAATTTTGTTTTAGTAAGTAGGATTTCGAGGATTTTGGGGGTCATGAAACTATCTCAGAGTATGAATACATACATACGTATACATAACCCAACGATTTAAACACTGCATCATATATGTATGTACATATACAAACGATTTAAAGTATAATTTTTCAGCTGCAGATAAACGATACTGCAGTAATAACAATTCGTAAAAAGATATACGTAAGTATATTTATAATACATATATTTCTTATTTAATAGATTCTTTCGAACCTCTGGTTATGAATTTTGTAAACAATAACTAACGAAAGTATATGAGAGTCCATATAAACTCAACGAATCTATCACGTTTTTAACGCCTGGAAAAACGACCTTCTTTTTACTCCTACGTTGTATGTGTATGTATATCTATTCGTGACTCACCTTACGATTGTTCTATGAACATGGTTTGCGATTCACTATACATATTATAGTCGACGAGATTTGCTTGTTGAAAGAAAATTCAAGGGAACTAAAAGGTAATATAGTTCTAGGAATAGTTTGAACCGTACCGTATATACCTACATTATATAGATATTTAAATGTATTTTTTTGTATCTGTAGACATGCATTATACTTAGACATAATAGTTTAAGGAAATGATAATTATTCTACTTTTATTTAAATAATCTTTACCTGTGATGAAACAAAACTCCAGGGTGGCGACTACGCGCACGTACCCTCCAAGCAGCTGGATCTTTTCATCCCCGTCGAATATAATATCCAAATTTACTGTAACATGTTTGTTCGTCGTTTTTGTTTTTCCGTTTATTTATTTATTTTTTTTTATTTCTTTCTCCACCGTCTCTTTTTTTTTTTTTATTTCTTAAACGCTTAAAAAATTCTCACATACAAGTAGGTATGGGAATGATCAGTACCGGTACACTACCTAGCCTTGGAGAAAACACTATCTCCGCGGCGCACTTTGCGGTCACTGTTCGCACGGCACTATAATATATATTTTACTTCTATATAATGAGAGGAAAATTATCGAAAATTTGATTTCCTCTTCTTTATTCTTCAATTACTTATTATACTTTATCACGATATTATTTCCCACAGTTTTTTTATTTTTTCTTTTTCTTTTTCTTCTTCTTCTTTTCCTTCACCTGTTATCGTCATTCACAGTATATAATTAATATTATAACGGTGAAGATGTAGATAGATTATAACGACGACGACGACGACGATTATGATAAGAAATAATAAGTTCAAAAGTAATTAACATACGAAGAGAGTAAAGGAGTGTTTAATGTTTCATTCAAAAAAATCTCCCTTCTTTCTTATTACTTTCCTTCAATACGATATAAACGTTATTTATTTATTTTTATTTATTCTATTCAGTGTACGGCATAAATATTACCTCCGAGGCGTGTACGTATATGTAAGTACAATACCTATATCAGAGTGTAATTATAACTTCTATTTATGCCAAAATACGCGATCACTTCACTGTTATACGTTTCAATATGAATCCACTTATTTTTTTCTTTATATATTCGAAGTATAATAACACGATATAATATATATATAATAAATCCTGCAGGGTTGAACTTCGATTAAAGATGTTATCTCACAAATTGGGGATACAGCACTACAGTACATCAATATAACAGCTTTGCACTGCACTTGTCACTGTATAAACGATATAACAACACGCTGCACAGTTTTTTCGTAGAAAAATTCTTTCGAGGCAAACTTTCGTTCCCATAATTATTAGAAGATATCGTAAATCAAAATGAATAGAAAAACGAACGAAAAAAAAAAATATCCAAATTTTTCAACGAAAAATCTACATCTTGATACTAATTTTGCTTGTATATATCCGGAGTTTTTTTTTATATATTATTCGCAAGGTTTTTTTTAAATTCACAAAGTTCAGTTTATATGATCTTTCACTTTGTCGTTCGTATATATCTGTATATATATATAGATATATGTTTCTTTTCGTTTTACAATAACGATACAAAATTAGAGGATAGAATTAAACCAGATATGAAATTTTTGAAAACGCATATTTTATATTCGTTGTATCGATCAGCTCCGACCGCATATAGATATATAGAAGAGGTCGTAATACTGCAGCAGCAGGGACAGCAGCAGCAGCAGCAGCAGCGGCAGCGTCGTCGTCGCGGTCGTAGTCTTTGCGTAGAATTTATTAAACTGCTAAACCCCGAATTAAGTATCTTTCGATATTATAATAATATCAATGTATTAAACAGCTCGTTAACGTATCTACGATCGTATAGTAAAAATGTATAATTTTAGTATTTATTTTGGACGTTTAAACCAGTCTCAGTACCAGCTTTGGATATATTCCCTTTAACTCGGGTGGAGAAAGAGAGTAGGTATAGTAATACAGAGCTTCTCGACAGCTCCGGCAGCTCTACTCGTCGGTCGAAACTCTTTAAGGGTAGTAAGCGGAGTGTGGAGAAAATAAAACAACGAAAAACCGAAAAAAAATAAAACAAAAAAAAAAATTAAAAAAAGTAGAAAAACAAACAAACAAACAATAGAAAACGTTAACTTCAACCCAATGACAGAGCTTCACATGATTTACATCATTAAAATGTTATTAATGAAATCAGCACTTATTTATCATTCGTAACACTATAATAAATCGATGCACAATATTTTTATACATCGATACAGGTATATGGATTCATATATAATATATGTGTATATATGTATTTATATATAGATTTGCGAATTATAAATTTTAGTATTGTAATTCCGAATTTAGGGGTAGTGTATATACCTATACATAAAAGTTCTTGGTATTATTATCAATAAAAGGTGCAGATTTCGTCTCTGTATTATTTAAGGCCGTATTTTAGTTTCTTTATTATAAGATATATCTTGAAATACGTATTAACGCGTTGACTACATGTTTATTTCCGGTAAAAATTACAACACTTTTATTTTATATACCGATGAAGTAACGTCTTCACTACCCGACGGCTCGCTTGTGACTGCAGGTTGATGAGCTTGCAAGTGCCTTTACCCCCCACTACTATTTATTTACTCAAACGTTTGGTAACGCCCAGAAGGTGGTTCCACAATATGCCGACACCCACAGCCCCGGGAAACGTATACATAGACGTTTATATACATATATATCTAGATAGTACTCATATATATATACTTGCCTCGCCTCTTCGTCGCGGGAACGGTTCCACACGGTCATTTATTTTTCGTGCATTTCCGGTCGTGCGCTTAGATCATTTATCGGTTATTTAAGCCATCGATTCGGCTTATTATTTCGTGTACGTTATACTTAAGCATGTAGCGTAATTATTTTTTATTTATAGATATTTAAGGGACTATTTATACATATATATGTAATTGCCACTTATTTCATTATTTATAGAAAACATATATTGCGAATTAATTCGCAGCTTAGAGCTTTTTAATTATTGAATACGTTAAGCTCTCCTTCTCGCTTCATATGACGCCGTTTAGTATCCTGCGTGCACTTACATATACACGTTATTATTCCGTTCTCTATATAAGTATGTATATATGTATGTATATAAATGCGTCCTCCAGCAAGGAGAAACGAACTGCGGCTGCTGCACCTGCTCTGTCAAATTAATCGTAAAATTTTTTTTTTTAAATGGCGTTCTAAGTTCTCGAATGGTGCAGGTTTAATATATATGAAGAAAAAAACATTCATTAAGAACAATTTATTTCATAATTATAATCATACTTAAATTTCACGTAAATTTTTGTCCTCGCGCAAAATTATGCCGACTGCTGCAGTATATATCTATAGAAGAGATAATTAGAGACTTAGCGATTTCACATGTACCCACATGCCATACACACGCGCATTTGCATGTATAGATGCGTTCTGTTCATGTCGTCGGCTAAAATATTATCATCTAGATTATATTCCATCATGTTCCGGTGCATATCCTGCATTTGGTTATGCATATAACGTTGCGGCGCTGCATTCCGTAGAGAAATCGACCCGGTCGAGTTCAGGATTAGATTTATAAAATCTATATGATAGTTGGATAATTATACTCCGCAAAAATTTCTTACGAAATAATCAATAAATTATATAGAAATGTAGAAATTCTCATATACATCGCTTTGAGAATCAAATAATAAACGTTAATCGCAAGCTCCGCGGTATTAACGTTTATATCAATATTTTAATGGATAAAAATATAGCTAATCAATTAATACACATACAATGATTAGAGTAAAATATTGTTTTCTATATTTATAACAAATTACGATAATCATTATACATATATTACACGTGCATAATCGTTCTTCGCGATAGTCTTCTTCCGGGTTATAAACGAACGAGATTTTCTCCGCGCAAGATGCGTCATGGCGTACATTCGGAACGTTCGTTCGTTCGTTCCCGCGCGGCGTGTTGTTCGAGAGCTGCTGTTAGACTTTTTGTTTTTTAACCGTCAGCAGGGATATACCTAGCGCGGAGTGAGTGGATGCCTGGATGGTGGAGCTAATAGGCAGCAACGGCAGTGGAGTGGAGTGGTGGTGGTTGTTAGACGACGGTGAACCACCGTTCTCGACACAACTACCCAGTCGAGTTCTTCATACCGAGCTTATGCTCCGCCCAGGTTCACTTGTGGACACGGACTCATGGGCGGGATATTTTAACAATCTGACGACCGTCATCAGACAGTTGAGTCGAGTTGCTACGGACTTGCGGGCGCGTCGCTGTATAATCATTATTCGCACGCCGAACCAAAAGCAAAATCCTCTATCCCTCTCATTCTCTCTATTTCTTTCCTTCTTTCACACAGGACACTCTCGAGACTCAACGACTGCAATTTGTTCTAAACATTCTAAGAGCCGAAATAACCGAGAGGGACCAAAATGGCGTACGTAACTTTTAAGCTTGCAATTAGTTACAACTGTCTTACGATCGTGACGTAGATATATATATAACTTAGCTTTTGAATTACTGCCCATGATCTGTTGTAAAGAGTTAATGTCTAGAATGTAAAGAGAGTTTTGCGCATTTTCCATTTCCGGTTTAAGTGAAGGTGAAGGTATACCGACGCTCGGTTAGTTTGAGATCCAGCTTATCTTCAAATTTAGAATTTCATACCTAAAAATCGCTCGAACCTTCGCTGTTGATGCTTATAGAATATTTAACGGATATACATATACGTGACGTTTTGTTCAATTACATAAATCACTACGAATTCGGATTGTTTAAAGTCTTATCTTGATCGCGGAGGGACAATGCGCATCGCGCCATCAACCACGTATGATTTATACGGCCATATTGGTACACATAGAAGCATCAATTAAAGGCCTGAACCTCGCGGTGTGTAAAGAATGTTAATGAGCGAATGTACAGCTATTGCATATGTTATCCTGTGTAATATTCGCCTTGTTTTATTTTCCTGCAGTGATCGCACTATGCGAAGTTACGAAAAATATAAATAAATAGGAAATGTATAACGTATAAAAAAAAACTATCGTATAATATATTATACGAAGACTAAATGCAGACGTAGTGCTGAAAATTTTATCGGAATTATAAATTCTCACGAGCTTTACTACTGCAGATTCTTATAACGATATTATATATGTATATACATATTATAGATAAATATATTTATATATGTATAACTGTAAATGCAATGCAGTATGTATGTTCGTACACATATATTTTTCAATGATAGGTAGTATATCTGTATAGCAATACATAATATATATAGTATACGTATGTGCATGCGTAGGCAGTACTGTAATCTATACCAGAATTATTATCTATAATTTTATAGATAGCCGCTAATTGGGCCTTTGGGAATCTTGTAACTCAGAAATCAACGTGATAAACTCTACCGATTAGTTGGAATTCAAGTTTGAAATACTTTCTTTTTGATTAATTTATAGATATAATTTTTTTCATTCGGGGGCTGAATCAATGACAAAATTATAACATAATGTAGGTATTAAAAAACAATACGTAATGTATATTCACGCGATCTATAGATATAAGTATAGCTACTTCCAAACGTATCTTATAGATTATCCGGATAACTTTAAAACTAAATATTTTGCACACGATCTCAATAATATATTGTATACATGCTATACTATAACATCGTTTAAAAAAATCTGATATGTATACACAGTTGTACTTATAAATGTATATTAATGGGCGATTAAATAAAATTTCCTATAATATGAAAGTTGGTAAATAAATCTAAGACAAAAATCGGCGTATTTTTAACTAGTAATTCGTTCATTAGTCATACACGAAGAAACGAAAAAGAACTAAACAAAAAATTAACACACTGCCGAAACCCGGGATTGAACCGGGGACATTTAGATCTTCAGTCTAACGCTCTCCCAACTGAGCTATTTCGGCGGATACAATGTGTGTCTTTAAACTATGATTTACCCAAACAAAAGGATCTTTATTATCAGTTAATTCTCATTTTTGTTCTATCAATTAAATTCCGATAATTTAAACTAGCCGTAAACATTCCATAGCTAATATACCAAAAGTTGCTAACAAGCCGGTATAAACCGGCTTGACAGTTCACCTCACATACATAACCTTAAATTTAGTAAAAGGACTACGTGAATCAGCTGATTTGTCATCGTAGCGTTTACAGCGTTGGCAACCGTCGGTTAAACTCGCTAATATTGAATATAAATAAAAAAAAATCTCTTAATAATAAACTCAGTTATTAACAATCCTCATTTTCTTTACTGCATACATCATCAATTCCGGTAAGAATATCACATTTTGTATAGGTTATAATAACAATCAAACCTTATGCTTATTTAATTTTCTTTATTTCGATACGTAATGATTATTCAGATTTTTATTTTTACTATCAAATAGAAACCAGAATCTTGTTCATTACAACAATTGGAACATTTATTTTCCTCAATTATCGTCAGAATAGTCCGAAAATCAAATTCTATTTATATCTATAAATTAATCCTGTCTTAATTTATTTTATATTCTTTTTTCATCAATAATCAGACAAATAATAATAATAATGACAGTAAATTGTAGTCCGAAAAATGCAGGAAGCATTTTTAGACCTTAACGGTGTTCCAACGCATGTAACGTCGGAAGGTCGTTGGGTAGAAGCTGGCCTAGCAGCGGATGGTCGTAAAGATGTGGTAGTAATAATCCCGGGTAATCCTGGCCTGCCAAGTTTTTATAACGGATTTATAAAGGCTTTGAATTCAAAATTACCAACAGAAACCCCGGTTTGGTTGGTCGGTCATGCAGGGCATGTTCAACCTGGCAAAACGAGCCTAAGAACTTTGCCTAAATTTGATACTAACAGAGATTTGTATAATCTAGATGGACAACTGAAGCATAAAGTATGTTACAAAGGCTTTTGTGTTTATTGTTAAATTAATTTATCGTGAAATATAAATAATACTTATTGTTTTAGGCTGAATTTATAAAGAAATACGTTCCTAAAGATGCGAGAATTCATTTAGTGGCTCATTCAATTGGTAGTTGGCTTGTTTTGAATCTACTAAAGGATAAGGAAATAAAAAATCAAGTTGTTAAATGCTACTTGTTATTTCCCACCATCGAACGCATGGCTGATAGTCCAAATGGGAAATTCTTAACACGATTTGTAAGCCTGGGAATTTTACTGAGTAATTAAACTGCCTTTTTCTTGACCTTTCAACTCGCATTACTAATTTCACATGTTTCAGGTTACACCTCTTACTTCGATACTGATATTCCTATCATGGATATTCACACTGCTTCCATTGATCATTCAGATCTTGCTGATAGAAATATTTGGCTTCTTTAACGGCATTCCAAGAAAATGTAGAAGCTCTGTTCTGCAGCTTGTTAACCCGGAAGTTTTGACACGAGTATTTTCTCTTGCGAAAGAGGAGATGGCTGTTGTTAAAGATCTAGATCATCAATTGGTGGCACAAAACGAAGATAAGCTTTGGCTGTATTATGGCTCTAAGGACGGTTGGACTCCTGTTAAATATTACGAAGAAATCAGAGCTAGTCATCCTAATCTAAACGCTGTTTTATGCAAGAGAGGAATTTTACACTCTTTCGTTTTAAATAGCGAAATTGAAATGGGACACATAGTTGCTGATGTTATCAATGAAACTATTCTATAACACTTGGTTTAAACTTTTAAACTAGGTATGGATAAAAGTAGCCGAAAAAAATATTCAAAGAAATAATCAACGAATTACATTCCAATAATTCACATAGAATAGAATAGGTATTGATATTCAGTAGTATCTTAGCTAATTCCGCGGACTTTGTATCATGCATGGAATTAATGCAAATGAAGAATTCTTTGTACTAGATAAAGTTAATAATAAATGAATTTTGGTAAATGTTTGTTTTCAGTAAATGCCTAAGGACTTGGGAGATTTAATTCCTCCTATGTCTAATTGCGATTTATTTCTAGTCATGAAATTTATGGATAAAATGATATTATCATTGTTCAAAGATCTTAGTTATGTCGATATTTATATTCTGCGGTTTTCCTCCCTCTTCGGTATTTTTTGAAGGTCTAACTTCCGATTGATCAGACTTATCAGTTGTAGATCCAACCGGTTTACTGGCTGTTTGTGAGACTGCTGTTGGGTAAAGCTCTGATTCCGAGACACCATTCTAGCAAAAAATAATAGTTTGTAATTGATAAAACAGCTCATAAATCTCTTAACAATTCATAAAAACAACTAAATTCGATTCTAATCATTTCCAAGGGCTGATTGACCATTACCTTCTTTAACTGTTGATAAGCAGCTATGAATTTCTGCGTTTGAGTCAAGTACGAATTATTGTCCAAACGTATAAAAGGCAGAGTGCGATGATCTTTGTGATATTTTCTGGAATAAATAAGTAAATAGATGAATAAAGGGGTGTCGTCAAGTTTTCACTATGTATTGTGTAATAATAAAATAAACATTATTACGCTCTGATAATATCTTCTTCGTAGAAAATTTCTCTTATAGGTATCTGTGATTCTGGACGATCGTAACGGGGTTCATCCTTAGGTGGAAAAGCTTCATAAATATCAAGCCACAAAGGTTTGTCCTCTTCTTTCATAGCGCCGGCTCTTAGAAGACCGGTAGTTCTGAAATATCGTAGTGAGCGATGAAATTGGTTAAGAATAACCGGATTGATCACGATTTGGATACACTGCGATTTACAGTTTTTAAATTCTCAAATAAAGAATTGGAATCTGACCTCGAATAAATCGTCCCAATTTTTGATAACCTATTACGTGCCATTTTTTGCCTTTTTATTACCACAAATACGATGGGTTTTTAAGTTATTGTATATCTTAGCTTTTAGGTTATGTCTTATGTGTTATTCTAGGTTAGGTTTTAGCCGAAACGTCATGCGCATATCGTTGTTCTTTTTAACCTAAAAAAATACCATCAAGTTATCGCGGTACGACTCTGTCTCTTGCACCTAAATATAATCAGAATAAAACTGAATAAACGACTAAAAAATGGTCAACATTGAAGAAGATAAAATAATCCGCATAGGCCATGTTCTAAATGACGATACGAGGCCGTTGAAGGAAAGATTCCGAGCGCTTTTTACGTTGAAAAATATTGGAGGTTATACAGCCATCGATCAAATAAATAACTGCTTTAAAGATTCGTCAGCATTATTAAAACACGAACTGGCATATTGTCTCGGACAAATGCAAGACACACGTGCTTTACCAATTCTCGAAAATGTCCTAAGAGATGAATCCCAAGAGCCTATGGTCCGTCATGAGGCAGGTGCGTTTAACTTCTATCTAAAATTTTTTCAATTTTTCAAACTTAATTCAATAATATTGACGCGTTTTAACAGGCGAGGCTCTAGGTGCGATCGGCGACGCTTCTGTCATACCAATACTCGAAGAATATAGCAAAGATCCGATCGTTGAGGTAGCAGAGACTTGCCAGCTGGCTTTAAGCCGATTGAAATGGCTTTCGGACTCTAAAAACACTACTCAAGATCTTTCAGCTAATCCATTCGCTTCTGTTGATCCTGCGCCACCTGCTCCTATAGAAAATATTCCCAAATTGAAAGAGACATTACTCAACGAAGATGCGTCACTCTTCGATAGATATCGGGCAATGTTTTCTTTGCGAAATTTGAGGACCGATGAAAGTGTTAGAGCTTTGGGAGAGGGTGAGAGATTGTTTCTGTTTATGAACCTGCATGGAAATTTTAACTGATTAACAAAAATTGTGGATAATTTTTGCAGAAAAAGTCTTGGATTAAGATTGTTCAAGTGACTTTTTGATCATAAAAATGATTAATTGTTGTTTTATTTGGATTTCTAGGGCTGAAATCTGGTAGCGCTTTGTTCAGACATGAGATAGCTTTTGTGCTTGGTCAACTACAGGAAGAAATATCAGTACCTTATCTATGTGCTTCATTGGAAGATACTGAAGAGAATGAAATGGTGAGACACGAATGTGCCGAAGCTTTGGGCTCGATTGCTAATGAGGAATGCCTAAAAGCTTTGAAAAAATATCTTGGTGATAGTAAACGTGTTGTTCATGAAAGTTGTGTTATTGCATTAGATATGTGCGAGTATGAAAATAGTCCGGAATTTCAATATGCAGATACGCTTGCCAGAATTTCATCCTAAAGGTTCCATCAAGTAATTTTGTTATGAAACGGCACTGGTATTACATGAATAAACCTGATATTCAGTTTTTAAATTATACATATTGTACAAATAAAATTATGCAACATTAATTTATCTCGCATTTTTAGTCAAGCAAACAAATTGTCAGAGATTAGGAATACGCAAATTGGGTTGTAAATTAGGTACATGTGTTATTACTCTTAAATGTAAAAAAAAAAAAAAATTCATT
The DNA here is from genome assembly GCA_963924015.1 of Macrophya annulata. Lineage (NCBI taxonomy): Eukaryota > Metazoa > Arthropoda > Insecta > Hymenoptera > Tenthredinidae > Macrophya > Macrophya annulata. Next base: position 5,078,470 of record OZ001262.1, read on the forward strand.
CATTTTATTATAAATAAAGAAATATATCAGTATTTTTATTTCATAGAATTTTTAAATGTCTTGCATTATAGATTTATCCGTGTATATTCTAGATGCATTGATCTAAGGTATTATATTTAGATTATTTAATCGCAAACGAACAGTTTGTTGAAATTTTTGAAAAGTTACTTACGTCCTGATTAAAATTGTAGATATAGCTTTTTAGAGAAAATATATCAAAATCGTATAGAATTTGATACTTTTGTTACATATCTATCGCGGCTCGTTGCTAAACGCAACTTACCGACGCATGATAAGCAGCGAGGGATCATGTGTAGCATTTCACTGTTGCTTTACAGTGTTCTACAGCTTCTGTCTCTATCAATAAAATAGCAAAGGTAAGACGTCCACGCCTGACTGCTATTACCGACCGATCGTGCTTTTCGTTTTCATCAGCACCCGAAGATTTGAATATAAAATATCGATTGTGTGTTATTTTCGCACAAAATTCATTCTCATATGTCAATAGTCCGTAAATTGAGATTAAAAATAGTTGACAAAGATAAATTTCACGTATGTGTATAATCAGGCTGTTTTATAAGATTTCGAAGAGTTTGAAAGAAGAAGTTGAATGCAGATCTACCCAGTAAATTAACAATAAAATATATTTAGCGATTTGTTTTCAAAAGATTTCGGGTTTAAATCAAACATGACATGAATTCTCTTCAACACATTTTTATCCGAATTTTTTTTTCTAAATTGACTACCAATTCGCTTTAGCTTAAAGTCATTGTGACTCGAATAACTTCTAAATTTCAGCGAAGTTAAGCTTAAGAGTATCGGAATGGGCAACCATGAAAATAAAGCGGTGGATGGCAGTCAAGAATTTTATTGCCTGAAGCAAACCGAAGTTCGTATTATGAGCGAAATTTGGAAATCTCTAGAAACGGACCTTCCCCACTACGGGAGTCAGTTTTATTCTATGTAATTCTCTGGTCAAAGTTCATATCAAATTTAAATCCATTTCACTCTACCGTTAAAAATAAAAAGTGCTGTTGCCTTTTTTTAGTTTAGTAAAATTATAGATGAAGCATTTTCCAATCTGGACGATAATCGACAATCTGATATTAAAATATTCGGAAAAAAAATTTTTCCAGACTCTTTCACAATCATCCCCAGTACTTTAAGTACTTTCAAGAAAAAAAACTGCACGAGTTTCAGGTCGATTTTCCAACAATGCGTACGAAATTTTCACTTACTTGCAGCACTCTTGCTGCTCTATTTGTTGAATATTCTCATAAATATCAGGCACGTGAACATCTATTAGGATACGTCGCAATGGTTCACAAGGACATGAACCTGACAAGAAAAGATATGAAAGTTCGTATAGCGGATAATGAAATAAAAAACAGATCTCATTACCCTCCAATTAATTTTCTAATTTACCCTCAAATTTCCCCTTTCATATCCGCACCCTGAATAAATTTACCAGAATTTCATGATGGACATGATGGAATTGCTGATGAAACAGTTTCCTAAACTGATGACTGCTGACTGTTGTTTGGCGTATATGAGATACACAGCATCCCTTACGTCTCGGATACACATCCTGATGAAAAAACAGCGAGAAGTTGCCAGGAGGAATAAAGGATTTGGTCAAACGCCAAAAGTTTGTTATTAAATTCGTAGATGTCTCAGAGTTCAGAAAATGTATTTCCAAAATTGTAAAATAAATATTTCGATAATGAATATGCAGAAAGATCTAACGGTAGGATGTTTTCGCTCAGCATATTGCGATTGTCTACCGAGCCGTAATCAGGAACTTATTTACGGTCGTCCTGCGGAATATTGGAACAAAAAGAGTCGCTATTGGATAGTGAAACGTGCAGTATGGGCTACTATGAATGAAAAAAAGGGCACTGATTCATTTCGCAAAGAGATAATCTTGAAGCACAGTGTCGTAAACCCTTCGGAGTTGTCCATCAGCGAGGACAGTGCTTCTAGTCAGTTTGGACAAAAAATTTGCAGGATTTTTGAGACTAATAAACGCGTTATTGCACAATCAGGTTTCCCGATTCACGAAGAAATTGAAAGCGATCGAGCGATCCAAAACCAGACCATTATGCAAAAGAGGCAGTTTCGAAAATCGACGAATTCCTTTATTGACTCGAATGACGATGTCAGTGATGTCGACGTAGATATTTCTCCAAAATCAAGTGACGTATATAGTGCCGATGTGAAGGTTCAAAATTGACGAAATTTTAACTAATTTAGATGAATGTCGGCTTAAAGAAGTTAATCATGGAAGACTTTGCCGTGTTTCGATCATCAATTCTACAGCTAGAGAAAGAAGACGAAGAAATTTTCGGGAAGAAGACAATGCCGGAGGGGAGTATCCAGTAGGTTGATGAATTTTCCTGTAGGATATGGATGTGTCGTTAACGGATTAGATGAGTTACAGCGTGTCGTGAAAATTCAGAACGATATTGGTTATACCGGAAAAAAAATAGACGATTCTTTTTATTCGATGAAGGAAACTGGAGAGAGGGATATTCCATCGAGTTCACTGAAATTCTTGAACGTAGCAAACGGGATGAAAGACCGAGGAACATCCATCAGGTTAGAAATTTAGGAATCTGGTCAGATTTTATAAATTTAGTTCATCTGATTTTCTATATTTCAGCAATGTGCCAGTTAAAAATACATTTAAAACCTTTCCTACGGTTAAAAAAGATCCTCGTAGTAGCATCTTCGGGTCAGGTACATCGACGGTAAGTAGATAAAATATTATTATTAAGTCTTGTAGTGAAAAAAAAAAACTTGGTATTTCAGAATCGAAATGTAAAGACTAACAAGCGAGTCTCTATATCAAATGCCCCCCAGATCGCGCCTGCAGAGGATTAAATAAATAGAACAATGTGCTGCAGTATGGATGTGACATTGAACGAAGATAATTAACCTTCGAGACTAGTGTATGAATAAATTGATTCATTCAATATGTGTCAATGAATTTTCACCTTATCTTTACCATACAACCTCCAGGTATATCAATAGTTGCTATGGAAGGTGTTGAATTATTTATGCCAATGCTTGACGTTGAAAATTCTTGTAACTTCAACCTCGACTCTGAACGTCCCTGAAGTATATCTTGGATAGCGTCTAATGATTTCCCTTTAGTTTCGGGCACGTAATAAAATGTAAAAATCATACAGAAGATAGTGCCAATTGCGAACACGTAGAATGCGATATGAATACCGTAGGTATTTGATACCATTGGATAAAATTGTGAAACACAGCTTGCGGCTAAAGAGAGGTAAATGCTGTTGACCATTGTCGCATAGGCTTTCACATTGCACGGGAAAATTTCTGATATAAGGGCCATAGGTAACGTGCCTAAGCCTAATGTGTAACCGCACAGATATCCGACTATCGCTGTCACAGGTAGCCAAGAGATTCCAGATACGTCAATCTCGTTGATTTTCAAATGAAAGTATACAGCTTCACCTAAGGCAATGAAATGACATTGTTTAATAATAATTTTTATATTCAGTGCTTCGTAAGATGTGAACGTACCTATCAAAAATATAACGCTAAAGAACATGGATAAGAGTAGAAATGTTCTTCGGCCTGCCTTGTCAGCCACAAAGACAAACAAGATCGCTACAACGAGTTGAACGACTCCAGTTATAATGACAGAAACGCTGGAGCTGATGCCGGATGAAACTTCATTGAATATGACCGTAGTGTAAGACAATATTGCTGCAATGCCAGAAATTTGTTGTGCTGTTAGTAGTCCAATGCCGATGAGTAGCGCCTAAAATTGAACAAAGTATAAATGAGATAATTTTGTAAACTGATTGTGAATAAATTGTTAAAAACTTTGACGAACCTTTTGATTTCCTTTATCGGTGAACAATTCTCTCAAAGTTCCTGCATTTTTTAGATCAAATTCTACAGCTTCCTTAATTCTTTTCATCTCTTGGTCAACGTTGGTTGTTCCTCTTAACCATTGAAGACTTTTTTTAGCTTTTTCTGGCTCGTTCTTCATTATGCAATAATGTGGAGCTTCTGGCATCCAGACAAACGTTATAATGAAAATTATTGGAATTAATGCCCCTATTGCTGTGAGTAGAGACGTGCTGACCCAGGGCCCTGCGCATGTGGCTAAAAGATATCCTGTGTTCATCATAACCGATATCAGGATACCCAAACCACCGCGTATCTTGTTAGATGCAATTTCGCCCAAGTATATTGGGACTATTGTGAATACGGCTCCTAGACCCATCCCGCCAATGAACCTTGTAGAAATAGGAATATGATATGTTGTTACAGTTCTCAGTGTTGCAATTAGGGAATAAATGAAATTTAAAAATTCACCTTCCAACGTAATACCACCAGTAATTTTGAGCGAAGGCAATTAAGATGCAAGATATTAAAAATGGTATCGATATTAGTAACATTGATGTCTTTCTACCCCATCTGTCAACTATTGCAACACTGATAAGCGGTCCGATTACACTTCCAAAACTCATCAGACTTACGATCCAAGAAGATTGATTAACTGTTACTGGTATCGAAGTATCTTCTAATAATTTTGGTAACGTAGGCGATGCCCAACCAAACTGGAATCCAACCGCTATCAGTATGGTAGTGCCTGAGAAACGATTAGGAGAATGATGAAAACTTATTGAGATCTACTTAATCTGTTGAAGGAGAATTTGGAACTAATTATTAAAGAAAATTCGTGATTTTGTACTTTTTTCAAATTTTACGAACGTTGGAATGAAACGTATCGGAATTCTTTCAGTAAGAATCGTTAAGAAATTTATCAGTAAATTACCGAACAAGGCTGCACACATTTGCGGGGCTATCTTCACCTCCTCCATATTTTTTTCTTCCATAATGAGACACGGCTGACTTCAGATTCTGTTGGTGTAAAAATGTCTAAAAAGAGCCTGAAATCTTACAACTTTTTACATCGGCTATGAATTATAACACGTCAAATAGGAATTAATGAATGATTGCTATCAAAATCCATGGGGATTGAACTTCATGTCTTATCCCGATGACTTCAGAAAGTATGGCACATTATGTGTTAATTGAAAATATCCCCAAATTGGTGGAATGTTTAATAAATAATTAGCAATGTTTAATAAGCAATTAGCAGTCTTCTGTTTTTTCATGGCTATGATTATTGGCTATTGTTTAGTCAATAATTATGATAAAGGGTTTAGATATTTCGCAAGGTATAACACAGTGCCCGTGGTGTAACAAGACCTCATAAATTCACAAAATATAAAAGTGCTCGTCTCACAAAAATGACGGTAATATTTTAACCCGGATGTCGTTACTGCGTAATTCGTGATAATAACGATCAGTGAAAGGATGACATAAGTTACGTATAACAGGATGAGATTAGTACAACAAGGCGCTAATATTAGGTATAACGCAATACATAATCGTGGTTTGAATCCTATTTTACGATTTCGTGAAACCTCTCTGAAAATTCTAAAAGATATTAAATTGGAATAAAATTGATTAGTAATTCGCGTTAACAATAAACCAGTGTTTTATTATTAGACTAATTATGAAAATGTTATCATCAATTCGATGAACTTTAACCAACGTCTTGGTTAATGATGTCAAGATTCATTATATATAATTCGTAGACCTATAAAGATGAATAAATATATACAAGCTAATAAAAGTTTCGATGTAGAGAACTTTGCTTGCACAATATTGTCATACGAATGCAACGAAGACGTATACATCGTACCTCAGTTTAAGATACAGTTTATCATTTATTAATGAGCTCTTTACAACGCTCATTATAGAGCTATGATAAAAACTACTTATAACAAGCTTTTCGCAAGGTTATTTAATATAGTTAATATTATTTCAATTCCAAGGATGGATCATCAAAATAATAAATAGTCCAACTTGAATCGACGGCTTTCACTGTTCTTGCTATTTCAAAAATCTACCATTCGCATATTATCGAACATTCTAGCCTGTGGCTAAACACTCAAGATAGCATCAACTTTGCGCTAATACTTTTTATATAATAATTTAAATATAATTATAAAAATTTATTATTAAGTATGTTGTACAGTTTTTATATACAGTTAATGTATTTCCAAGCTCAAAAAGATGACATAAAATATAATTATGATTAGATATCGTCAATTATACATTTTCGTTTGGCAAAATTATTTAAGAATTTCTAATTTTCGATTCTATTTCCAGGATTAAAATGAGTAAAACATTTACTATATGTATATATTTATGAAAATATATTAAGTCAAGTGTGTATACTCACTATTGAATGAATTTTGATGTAACACAATCATATAATAATATTTAGTTTTATTATATATAAAATTAGTTTTATTATATAAAAAATGAGCTAAAAACTAACAACATATAAAGACTGCGCAAACCGTGACTGGAGCTGGTTTGGTAACAGTGCGAAGTGACTGACGGCAATCTCTAGAGAGGCTCTTCATTCGAGATGACTGTAGTGACCGTATAGGTGAAAAACTCGTTTTTCAATGAAATAATACAGGTGGGAGACGTTATCAGAATCAAACGAATGAGTGCGAAGAATTAGAGTCCGATGACGTGTGTCTATATGTATATCGTTCTCAGTTTGTTATTGTAGGATTGATATTTTATTATGCGTATATGGTTCCTGCAGTTTAGAGGTTTGCATTTATTTAACCTACTTTCACGTGTCAGCTGTTTTAATCATTACAATTCAAATTCGTATATGTATGTATGTATACATAGAAGTATTAGTGATCATTCAACACTTGAAAAAATTGTCCGGAACGGGCGTTCACGCGGGGACCGTTATTTACGGTTAGACTTGTGACCTGGAATACTCTCTTTATTGTAGTTCTTTCATTGTGTCGTTTAAAAGCCTTGAATGTATGGTATTGAAGTTGTTGATTGAAGAATACTACCATGCGTAATAGATTTACAGCATGCGTCAGTCAATTTTGAAAACGAAGACTATAATTTAAGGTATCGTAAAAAGTGCCAAAAACATGTATTAACGATCTTCTGTAAGATTTTAATAGCGGCATAGCGATGTTGTCATGCCAAAAGTTTCTACCTCTTGCGATATAACTACGTAAATTAACGTGTGCGTCAATCGAGTTTTAAAAAAGTACACAAAAATATACGAAAAATTAAAGTTGATTTTTTTTTATTTTTATTATTTTTACAATTATTTGTGATCTACAGTACATGTCATATTCATAGATTAAAAAAGTATCATTCGAATATTTATGTTACAAAGTTAATGAAAATAATTTTCTCTTGGTGTATCTACCAGTGTAATTAGTTTCTACCTAGTAAAAAACTATTTAAAAATTGATGATGAAAACGAAATGATTTTATAAGAAGAAAACATGTCGATCGAATCGGTTGGATCTCAGTCCGATATCAAAAATGGTTTTCCGGGGTACTTTTCATCAAAATGAAAACCGAGATCGCAATTCGATCTGGATACATTTACAATTTCTTCTTGTCATTGGCAAGAAATGCCCTATATATATGAAATTCTCAACTCGGAGGAATATATTCTTTCATTTAGAAAGGTACAACAGAGAAAAAAGTATAGGTTTGTCAGTAACAAAGCGAAAATCGATTCTTTCCGGTAGAACCGGAAGTTCAAATTAAACGAGACATGGAAATTTTTCATGCCCATCATTTGGTAGTAAAGTCTTGTGAATTTCAGATTTTTTCATCAAGCCGTTTCCGAGATCACCGCGCGAGTTTGTCGAACAGGCCGACAGACAGACCGACATCTTTCCAAAAACTTGTTTTTCAGATTCTAGAGGGTCGAAAACGTGAAGATTCGTTGAAATTATCGAAAGTCATTTTTTGACCAAAACCAATACTGTTCTTATATCACCGTAGGTGATGAAAAGTAAAAATATGTAAAATAACCTAAGAACAATCTGGTTGGACGGACTCTGTATTGAAATTAGTCACAAACGATAAATCGGGACAGATAATGAAATAATATAGTGTATTTACATTTACGGCCCCATGATATAAGAGATATTAAAATTTTATTCATGATCCGATGTTGACAACATTGGGTTAATGGTATTTCCTTGAAAATCATCTTGTATATCACTTAGCGATCGTTTTTTAGTTTCAGGTACACAGAAGTATATAAAAAAAGTAGAGACGACACTGCAAGCTGAGAAAATGAAAAATGCTACATGAGCACCAAGAGCATCGGTCATTATTTGATAAGTTTTTGTAACGGCTATTCCAGTCGAACAAAAATAAAAACCAAGAAGGGTCATAGCGAAAGCCTTAACTTCACATGGAAAAAATTCACCGGCCATAACATTTGGTAGGGTTCCTATCCCACCAGCATGTACAATGAAAAATCCGAGCATAGATATCACTGGAAGCCATGCGATATTCGTAACATCATCTCCGTTTGCTCGTAGTTGAAAATACACAGCTTGACCTAATAGGCAAATGATTGATCATATTTACACGTGATATTATCATTTTATTAATATTATTCATTTCATTAACTTACCCAATACGAAAATTGTACAGAATGTCATTGAACCAAGAAGCAATGGTCTCCTGCCTAATTTGTCAGCTAAAAATATAACTATAATTGAACTTGCAAGCTGTACCACTCCAATTATGATAACAACGGCACTAGAACTTAATCCAGCCTCAACTTCGTTCATAATAATCGTTGAATAAGTGACAAGAGCTAAGTAACCGGAAAGTTGGTTACAGGTCGTCAAACCGATGATAATGCCCATTGCCTGTGACAATGAAAGAAATATCAGCAATCGTGTTCGTTCATTTGATTTATATGATTCAGAGGTACTGTGATAATAACACCTACCTTTCGATTACCCGGAACTGTAAAAAGCTCGGTAATTGACGCTTTATGCTTTCGTTTGAAATCCACATTCTTTTGGACTTTGGCTACCTCCTCATCAACGTCGGGTGACCCTCTCAGCCATATGAGACTCTCCTCCGTCTTGTATTGAGTGTTTTTCATAGCGTAATAGTACGGCGTCTCAGGTACCCAGACAAAAGCCACGCTGAATACGATTGGAATAACAGCCCCCACTGTTGCAAGAACATCTACGCTTACCCATGGACCAATTGAGGATGGTATAAGATTTCCGAGGTTCATCATAACGCCCATGAGAGTGGCAAGACCTCCGCGAATTCTATCTTCTGCAATCTCACCCAAATACATTGGCATTACGCTGTGAACACTCCCTACGGCAGTGCCGGCAATGAAGCTAAAACGGGAAGAGTTTGAATTTGAATAAGAGTTTGAGTTTTATTTTATTTTATTTTTTTCTTAATTTACTAACCGAGCAACGTAAAACCACCAATGATTAGTTGCCACAGCAATAAGTACACACGAAATAAACAGGGGAACTGCCATGAACAGTAATGTTAATTTTCTACCACATCTATCGACTAAAAAGAATGATATCGTCGAACCAAACATGCTACCGATCATGACAAAACTTGCGATCCAAGCACCCTGACCGGAGGTTATTAACACGTCAGAATCTACAGCCTGCAATTTTGCTAATGATGGAGATGTCCATCCTGTATGATATCCAACTGCCAGTAGGATCAATGATGCTGTTAACACAGAAAATAAAGTTTTGCGTTTATTTTAATTCATCATTGATTGGTAAACGTATTTATAAATAAAAGTATAATTATTGAATTCTCACCAGCTCCAGCTGCGTATATTTGCCGATGAATTTTGTGTTTCGGCATAGCTGTAAGATTTTTTAAACAATTTCTAATCGAATAGAATCAAATTTTCATTTAAACAATAGAAATTTAAACACGACAATGTAATACGATGTACCGTGCGTTATTTACACGTGAATCATTCAGATAGATAATTAAGCCACTTGATAAGAATTTGAAATTTATTTTCCTCTATGGAATAATATACTAAGAAGATTTTTTCAATTTGGGATTAAACGGGTTAAATATAATGATTTAAAAACACGTTTGTTTAATTCTGTGATAGGATATTTGTCAATCGACTTGTAGTCAAGAAAGGTAAATGTGGTACTGGCATCCCGCGCTTTCCCGTTGTTAAGTTTCGATTGTAGGTATAGGTAATCTTAATTCGCTTAATGCGATACCTTATCGATGGTGTTAAAGATTAGAATTCAATTCTTCATGGCTGAGAATGACCTAATATTTCGTTGAATTTTATCAGGAATAAAACATGACGTGATAATTTTGTGAAAAAATTCTTACACAGTCTTTTTTGGTTTCATACTTATTTCCTTCCAAAAAGAAAAAAAAAGCTAGGAGACAATTTTTCAGAAACGATCTTGAGTAGGTATCAATTTTTATTAACACTTTTCGTGAAAGGTCACATAAGGTGTGTACAGAATGTATGTACAGTCAGAGAAATGGTATCTGTCGTTGCCTAACTTGATGCAACTGAACATACAAGTGGTTTTAATTTCCTTTAAGTTGGCACTAAATAAAATGCAGTACACTGATTCGACGAAGGAACAAAAAGGATTCTTTTGTTTCGTGCCAACTTGAAGGAAATTAAAACCACGTGTATGTTCAGTTGCATCAAGTTAGGCGGCGACAGATACCAATTCCCTATACATACATACACGACTTAAATACAAAATTTCGCAACGATTAGATAACCTTTCGTAAACCTATTTACTCACTCGAATATCGATAAGATCTTCTTTATCGTCCCGAACAAACATCATCAATTTAAACTGCTAAAAATATTAGTCAGTCTTCGGAGATTGGGTTATTATAGTTATTCCTCGATATTTTCTTCACGAGGTATATCGGGCATCAGTGTTATAATTAAATATTATATATACTCCAGACTGATTTGAACATTGCTGAAGAACCTTTCTATATGATAATTACTCCAGAACAATAAGAAACCTCGTATTCGGCCCATACGTTTCCAATGTTTGATTATATTGGTGTTCTTTAAGAGTCAAATTTCAAATCTACTCATAATTTTTCAACGATAATAATGAAAATCCTCTGCAAAAATAGTTATGAATTTACAACATAGGTTTGGTAACTCCATGAAGTTCATTTTGTATTTCACTTAAGGAACGATTTTTCGTTTCAGGTATAATAAAGTATATAACAGGTATAGACACTGCGCTGCATATTGTAAAAATATGAAATGCTACGTGGATACCATAAGCATCTGCTACGATTTGGTAAAATTTTGTAACGCATATTCCAGCCAGACTGAGATATATAGTTCCAAAAACCATTCCGAAGGCCTTGACATCGCATGAATAAATTTCTGAAGCTATTAGCAAAGGTACGCTTCCCATTCCCATAACGTAACTGATAAAATATCCGATCATTGATACCAATGGTAACCATGAAACTGAGGTTACGTCAATTCCGTTGTTTTTTAGATGGAAGTACAAACCTACGCCTGTTTTGAAAAAGAGTAAAGTCCCGAATTAAAACTGCCTAATTTATTGAAAAATATTTATTATTTAGTACAAGTAGGGTACTCACCAAATAGGAAAACTGTACAGAGTGACATAGACGCAAGAAGTAAAATTCTTCTACCAGCTTTGTCGGCTAAGAAAATAACTATAGTAGAAGAGACAAGTTTAATAATTCCAATTACGATTACACAAGCACTAGAACTTAGTGAAGTTTTTCCCTCGTTGAAGATGATGGTAGAGTAAGCCAAAATTGGTATCGTACCAGAAAATTGTTGGCAAGTTAATAGACCGAACGCGATTACCAATGCCTGTAAAAAAAATGATATTATATTAGGAAGATTTCCTTATGTTCTACCCGATAATTACTGACCTTTCGATTTCCCTTGACTATGAATAGCTTCATCATGGTTCCCGTATTCTTTCGTTTGAAATCAACAGCGATTTGAATTTTTTTTACCTCCTCCTGTACATTTGATGTTCCTCTAAGCCAAATGAGACTTTTTTCTATCCTACGCGGAGCTTTTTTAATCGCGTAATAATATGGGGTCTCAGGTACCCAGATGAAAGTCACAACGGAAATAAACTGGATAATAGCCCCTACTGCTGCAAGGGTATGTCTATTTACCCAGGGACCAACTGAGAACGATATTAGTACACCCACGTTTACCATAACGGTTATCAAGATGCCAAATCCTCCGCGAACTCTGTCCTCTGCAATCTCACTTGTGTACATTGGGATTGCTGTCATAGTACCCCCATTGCCAAGACCTGCGATTAACCTAAACATTGATGTGTATAGAAAATGCTATGGAGATGGTCTTTTTGGAATTGAATTGTACATACTAACCGTGCCAGGTAAAACCACCAGTAATTTTTTGCCATAGATATTAATAGGCATGAAATACTGAGGGGTATTGCTGAGATGAGTAGTAATGTCTTTCTTCCCCATCTGTCTACCAGATAAAAACTTACTACAGAACCACATATGGTACCAATAAGTAGAAAACTAACGATCCAAGAACCTTGACTTGGCGTTATCAAAATGTCCGAGTCTTTAGCCAGCAATTTTGCCAATGTCGGTGATGCCCAACCGATGTGAAATCCAGTTCCAATAAGGATCAGTGTAGCTATGATATCGTGTTATATTAAATTAGGTGATGACTAGCTTGAACTATATAAATAAAAATCTGATCAAAAACTGCAGTGTAATTCTTAATTTTAATTATAATCTTACCAGATAAAACTGCGAATATTTGTGGGCAGATCTTTGATTCTTTCATGATTATTGTTCCGTAATAAAAGTCCAAAATTTGAAGATAAAAAATCTCTATGGCTCGTGATCATTGAACATATATTAATTTTGTTATATCTCTTTTTCTTTTTCAAAAGCTTTTTTTATCTCTAAAAATTTCCAGAAAGTATTACATAATATTGTTATTAATAAAGACAAAAACTGATTTATGATACACTTTCATAGAATCGAATTTGTCAGACAAGACGAACTCTTATGAATATATTTATCAAAAATTTACACTATAATTAATGATAATTAATCAGATTTGTGAATCCTAAAAACTCACCTGGTCGAATTGGAGCCTAACCTGTTACAGCTTTTATTTCCAAATGTAGACTATCATACTACGAGTATAGTCTCGTCTACAATAATGATAAGATATGCTTTATTTATCCTTCTTATTGACTACGCAGCAATCCAAATTAGATAATCTATTACAATCGAATAATTATCAATCTAATTTTGATAGTCTAAAGTGATTTTATGATGCTGCATAACAAATGAAACCACGAAATCGGGCAACATGAAAAAATATGATGTAGATATGAAATTAAATATTCTAATCTCTAATATGTGACGATCTTCAGTAAATTGAATGAACGTATTAGATAATGCTTATTGCATACGATCAACTTGGATTAAATATAATTAAATACGGACAAACATCGAATTTGCAAAGTGGTTTAGGTTATGGAGTTCATACACTATCCTACTAAGCAAGTATCTCAGTTTTTATTCAGCATCATTTATTACACAAAATATTTTAGATTTTTATTTTTTACAATTAGATATCCAGTTCAAACCATTGACATTGAAAATTTTATTCTCATTCTCTAAAACCTGAATCTCATGGAATTGGAGGAATTCGTCTTTTGAATTGCGTAAATGCGAATTGCGAAATGATTATTCAGCATATGATGAATTACAGAATAGATTTAGATGATCTGTTTAGTAAATCTTGAATTTCACTTAGCGAGTGTCCTTTAGTTTCAGGAATAAAAAAGTATATAAGTAACGTAGACACGATGCTACAAGTTCCAAAAGTGTAAAATGCAGCATGAACATCGTAAGCATCGGTTATAATTTGGTAGAATTTTGTTACGCATACACCAGCCGCGCATAAGTAAACGGCACCAATTGTTATTGCAAGAGCCTTAATTTCGCATGGGAAAATTTCTGCAGACATTGCCATTGGTACAGTTCCTATTCCAATTGAGAAGCTTATTAAATATCCGATCATTGCAACTACTGGAATCCATGAGACTGACGTGACGTTAGTTCCGTTAGCCCGTAGTTGAAAGTACAAAGCTTCACCTATAACACAAGATATATGTGATGAAAAACTGTGTATTGGTATTTATTTGAAATTCAATTGATCGTAATACACTTTGTCGATTTTCGTTTACTTACTGAATAAAAAAACGGCACAGAGTGACATTGATATGAGAAGTAATGGTCTTCTTCCAACTTTGTCAGCTATAAATACAACCGAAATGCAAGTTAAAACTTGAACGACTCCGGTTATGATAACGGAAACACTGGAACTTATTCCAGAATCAACTTCGTCAAATATTATCGTGGAGTAAGCTAAAACTGCTGAATGTCCAGATACTTGTTGACAAGTCAGTAAGCCAAGAATAATGGCCAATGCCTGTCTACGAGGAAAAAACAAAACAAAACAAAAAAGGATGTAGTAAATTTTTTTCTAATAATTATAATGGACATCAGTGTTATTAAATTTGGACAGATTACAACGACTGACCTTTAGATTACCCTTTACTTTAAACAGATCCGTTATTGTTCCTCTATTGTCATATCTTACTGTCACGTTCTTCTGGATATTTTCTAATTCTTCAGCAACGTTGGATGTTCCTCTTAGCCATACGAGACTCTTTTCCATATTGTAGGGAACACGTTTCATAGCATAATAGTAAGGGGACTCGGGTACCCAAACAAAAGTCACAACAAACAAAATTGGAATAACAGCTCCTACTGCTGCGAGGGTAGCTCTGTTAACCCAGGGACCAATTGAGTACGGTATGAGATAGCCTATGTTTTGCATTACGGTTATCAGGATTCCAAAACCACCACGTACTCTGTCTTCAGCAATTTCACCTATGTACATAGGGATACCTGTGTAAACAGTCCCGATACCAATTCCGGCGATAAACCTATATACAAAAAAATGTTTTACGTTATTCATTGGCATGTGGATGATAAGTGTTTTTATTTTCAAATGAAATTACTAACCGTGCTAGGTAAAACCACCAGTAATTTGTTGCAAAAGCTATCAGTAGACATGAGATGAACAGGGGAGCTGACATGACAAGTAGTGTGGTTTTTCTTCCCCATTTGTCAACCAAAGGAATACCAAGAATCGCGCCACAAACGCTACCGATTAATATAAAACTAGCTATCCAAGATCCCTGATCTGATGTTATCAAAATATCTGAGTCTTCAGACTGCAGTTTAGCTAACGATGGGGATATCCAGCCAAAGTGATATCCGTTACCGATCAAGATCAACGAGGCTGTTTACAGAGAACAAAAATCCGGACGATCATGATCATGTAAAAATTATAATAGGAAATCATTCAACAAAAATAATTAGCATTTTTTCTTTCTTGGAAACATGTTCAATACACTGGGATACCATTATCAATCTAATACGATTGAATTTAGTATTGATTCCGGCTGCTTATTTACGTAAAAATATAGAGACATGCCCTCGATGCAAATATACAAGTAACAAACCGGAAAAACAGTTTTTCGGAGTACTTTTCATCCGAAAGAAAAAAAAGGATGGGTTTGTCAGGGGAAGAAAAAGTATAAAATAGTAATGAAAAATCGAAAAAAAAGATCAAAATTGAAAATTTCACATAAAAAAAATCCCTTATATATTGACAAACAACAATTTCATACGGTGCGTTTCATCCCAATTCGATCTTGGTACACTTACAATTTCTTCTTGTCATTGGCAAGGATTGCCCTATATATTGACAAACAACAATTCTATACAGTGCATTCATTCTAATTCGATCTGGGTATATTTACAATTTTTTTGGTGTCATTGGCAAGGAATGTCCTATATATATGAAATTCTCAACTCGGAAGAATATATTCATTCATTTAGAAAGGTAATACAGAGAAAAAAGTATAGGTTTGTCAGTAAAACAGTGAAAATTGATTCATATCCGGTAGAATCGGAAGTTCAAATTAAACGAGACATGGAAATTTTTCATGCCCATCATTTGGTTGTAAAGTCCTGTGAATTTCAGATTTTTTCATCGAGCCGTTTCCCAGATCACCGCGCGAGTTTGTCGAACAGGCCGACAGACAGACCGACATCTTTCCAAAAATCTGTTTTTCGGATTCTAAGGATCGAAAACGTGAAAATTCGTTGAAATTAGCAAAAGTCACTTTCCGACCAAAACCAATACTTTTCTTATATCACCTTATAGGTGATGAAGAGTAAAAAGCAAATAAATTATGATAACTTGATCCTCTTGTATTAAATTGATATTGTTTTTTCTATAATAAAATAATTAGTAGTGGTTGTAATTTTACCACATACAGCTGCCGATATTTGTGGAGAGAGTTTTGATTGCAGCATGATTATTATAAAATGAAAATTACTCGCGTTTTAGACTTGCAAATTAGTTGGTAAAAATGTTCAATTTTACTCAATTCACCGAGTGTTTAACGTGTCACTGCAAATCGTTTCAAAACGCGTTGCACACTGCCTCAGATAGGATTGAACTATGATTCTTTGCAGGACCTAGATAATGCATATAAATACATCAAAGCTAACATTTAATTGGTTGCAGGTTATCTTGAATCTTTATTGTCCAGAAATTGATAATGAATTATCAGATCTTACTGAGAATAACAGATTATCTTATACGAATCTCAATTAATAAGAAAGATATCCTTAATTTTATATAAATGAATTCAGACTTTACTATATTATCATTTATCGATCATGCAGATAAATCGGGCCACTCGTAAAGGTCATGACTTTCGATCATAACGGTATCTCATATTTTGTTGTTGTGCAATTCTACATGCAGTAGATAATAAATCATGATTCATGTCAAGATCACACATTTAATCAATCCTTATGTACGATTGTGAGTGATAAATTGATACAGCTGCAATTGAATTATAAAGTTATCGTTTTCACCAGCTAGGTATAAGTATCAAGAATAAAATTACTCAATGAGTTTTCTGACTATATTTTCAATAAGTTTCTATCATATCAGATAGTTTTTATTTAGTAAAATATATTGTCTATCAATTCTCAGTAGACTGCGTACACCTGTTTATCAATCAGCAAGATTAGCGTCTTATTTTTGAAATCCAAAATTTTTAGACAGATATTTTGTGATTACTTAAATTTTGTTTATTCAGAAATTTGATTTACCGAATGACTAAAATAAAGTTGATGCTTTTATCAGTGACTATAACACAAAAAAAAAATTTCAAATCTGTTCTCGTATATTATTAAATTAATATATAGGTAGTACATAGATATCTTGAGTTTTTAATCACGCTAGACTGATACCAGACTTTTTAAATTGAATAAATTTTGACAACATCGAAATTCGCTGTAATTATATCGCCTGATAATGAAGCTGGTACTTGATAAATTATCTACGTTTCCTTCATACGAGCATGAAATGAACTCGTGCAAATAGATGCATGAGAGTTTCACATAATACTTTCGATAAGGTAACTGATTATTTTTTATCAACAATTTCTAAATGCAAAAACGACGGTTGAGATGGATGAAATAATATTTAGAAATTAAAACACGAGGTGCAAATTGAATTGTAATGATGAATCACCTACTTTAGATAAGACTTGATGCATATATCCTTACCTCTCAAGATTAAATAGATCATGAATAGCATCACCACGAAAAAACCTAAATTATATTAAAAAGAAAGATGCTTGAACTTGTGTTAAAAATTTTATTTCAAGGATCCCCTTATATGTATACATATTTTTATCAGAGTACATTAAATTATAGGAATGAGAATATCTGTCGTGCATCCTACAGCCAAAGTGTGAAGAAAAGCAAAAAACCTTATCAAAAATTGTTACCCATTTAAACCGCAATTTTAGGATCTGTTGAGCTCCCCAATTCGTCTTGAATAACACGAAAAGATTTTTGTTTAGTCTCGGGTAGGATAAAGTATACACAAAATGCTAGAAGTACAGAACAGCCAGCGAATACATAGAAGGAAACATGAATCCCATAGGCATCGGCGATAACTTGATAAAGTTTTGTTACAGCCATACCACTAAACGCGATTATAAAAATGGCATACATCACGGCTGGAGCCTTGAAATTACATGGCAATATCTCCGAGAGTACAACGAATGGAATAGATCCTAAACCAATTGAATAAAAAATTACATAACCGACTATCGCTGTCATTGGAAGCCAAGATATTGAACTAACGTCAGTTCCAATGGCTTGGAATTGGAAGTATAAAGCCTCTGCTGTAAATGAAAAACAAAATCATCTCTTTTAAGTCTGATTATTCTTCATTCATTAATTTTAGAGATTTTCATGATATTATTTCACCGTTATTTTACCTATGAGAAATATTATAGAACCGCAAAAAGACAACATCAGTAAGGGTCTTCGTCCAACTAAATCCACCGTAAATATACTCAGTCCTCCACTAACGAATTGAACCACTCCGATAATGATTACGGAAATACTTGAACTCAGTTCGGATCCAGATGCCTCAAATATGAGGCCAGTGTATGCGAGAATCGCATTTATACCACTTAATTGAGGTGCCAACATTACCACAGTGATAATCACCAAGGCCTGTACATATAAAAAATTTTTTGGCCATTTGACGAACATCGTAAGTCAAGTTACAATTTCAGTTAAAAAATGTACAACGTGTGAAGTTATCATAATTTTACAAACCTTACGATTTCCTGGTGTCATAATTAGCTCTTTGAAAGTTCCTGTCTGTTCATTGCCAACATTTTCTTCAACCTTTTTAAGTTCTTCTTTTACATTTTTAGTTCCTCTTAGCCAAATCAAACTTTTCTCCGCATCTAGCGTTCTGCCTTTAATTACTAGAAGATAAGGCGATTCTGGCATCCAAAAAAAAAGTAATGCGAAAATTATAGGCAAAGAGAATCCTACACTGGCAAGAGCTACACGATTCACCCATGGGCCGATAGAATAGGCTAACAGAACACCAATGCTTGACATTTGATTGAAGAGTACTCCAAGAGCACCCCGGACTCTGTCACCAGCGATCTCCCCCAAATACATCGGCAAGATTGTAGTTGACCCGCCGAAACCAAGACCGGCAATAAATCTGAAGATAATAAATCATGAACTATACGTTTAAAGTTTCACTTTGGATATTTTATACATTGTGATAAGGCACAGTTGAAATACGAGGGTAACGTATACCTTGCGATAATTAACCACCAGTAATTCTGCGCTGTAGCAATGAGAACACATGCTAAAGCGTAAGGAATTGCTGATGAAAGAAGTGACCATTTTCTACCCCATTTATTGGCTGTGAAACCGGTGATTAACGCACCAAATGCACATGCGACAGAGAAGATACTTGCAATCCAGGAACCTTGATCTGATGTAACGGAAAGGTCAGAATCTACAGCCTGCAATTTTACCAGGGATGGCGATGCCCATCCGCTGTGAAACCCTCCGTTTAATGAGGCCAAAGATGCTGAAATCCAGGTATGGTTAACACGATTAAAAATTCACAAAAGTCAAATGTATAGTATGATAAGGATCATCTCACCTATAATCGCGGCGATTATTTGAGTAGTGATTTTTGATTTATCCATGATTGTTGAAGTTCAGAAAAGGGATGTGATTACGAATAAGAACTGTCAAATTTTACCATTAGCTCAAGAGAAATGTTTATACTCAATAACGCCATTAGGATTGCGAAATGCTTGTAGCTTAGATAAGTTTGAATATCAATTTAGAACTAATGATATCAGGTCCCAATACCAGTAGCTGAATATCTCGAGATAACTCCCACTGTTAAAAATATTAATCACAGATTACCGAGTCAAATTGAATCGAGATTAGGTGTGAATGAAAACAGGAAGGAAGAGTGTTAGTAATTTTATTTATTTATTCTCATTTATAATTATCCACTTTGATTTATCTAAAGTGGGTGTGAACAGTGTTATCTAATAAAAATTCTTGCTACTCATTGACATTGATTCTCTATTAGATATCAACTTATATTACTGAAAAAGTGCTTACTTCAAGTTAACATTAGATCATATGGCGATAAAATTAAAACCAAATTGAAAACAGACTATTAACTTTTGTTCATCACTAATTTGAAGATTTAAAATACATCCGTTCAGATCGAACCCAAATACGTAGATATTGTCATCCTAATCAATCCTCAAATTTTTTAAGTTCAATCTTGAATTCTGAAGAGTTCCGAAGTTCGTCCTGAATTTCTTGCAACGATCTCTGCTTAGTTTCCGGTAGAATAAAGTAGATGAAAATAGCCGATAATACTGTAACTCCTGCAAATCCCCAAAAAGAAGTATGGATCCCGTAAGAATCGGCAATTATTTGGTAGAGTTTTGTTACAACAACTGCTGATAATGAACCGGCTATATTCACAACCATTGTCGCTAAGGCCTTTACATTGCAGGGGAATATCTCCGAGAGTACAACATACGGTAAAGTTCCCAAACCGATTGTGAAAATTAGTATAAAACCGATCAAGGCAGTCACCGGAAGCAGGGAAATTGAACTGATGTCATACCCAACGGCTTGTAATTGAAAGTATACAGCCACTCCTGTAGATAAAAAAAAATACTTATGTATTATATTGCATATTACAGTGTGAGATCGTTAAAAAAATCGATGATAAGCTACTGGCTCGTACAAATGATAACTAAAGAGATTCTCGCTTCAGCATATGCAACGACAGATGTAAGGTTTTGACTGTAATCTGTGTAGGACATTGTTTTAATATCTTATAACGATAGAGTAGATATTAGATGAGACAATTGATAACTTACCAACAAGAAACAGGACCGAACCGATGGTCGAAATTAAGAGTAGTAACCTTCGACCTGCCAAATCTACTATGACGACGGTTAACAGTCCGGCAAGGATCTGGACCACTCCGACAATTATGACACAAAAGCTTGAATCTGAGGCGGATCCTGATGCCTCAAAGATCAGGCTACTGTATGCAACTACTGCTGATATACCGCTAAGCTGTTGAGCTGCCATTAATCCAACGACGATAACCAACGCCTGGATAATTCGATTAGTAAAGATTGATAAGTAGTAATTAGTATCGTATACGAAGTGAGGAAAAATTAAAAAATAATCATTACGGACTTTGCGATTTCCTGGTATAGTTATTAGCTCTTTTACTGTTCCCGTATTTTCTCGTCCAGATTCTACGCTCTCTTGAATCATCTTGAGTTCGTCAGTTACGTTACTATTTCCTCTAAGCCATATCAAACTTTTCTCTGCTTGATATAATTTTCCTTTCATTATTAAAAAGTAGGGTGTCTCTGGCATCCAGAAGAATATCAGACCGAAAATTAGTGGCAATAATCCACCAACGGTAGCAAGAGTTGCACGGCTAACCCATGGACCAATACAATAAATTAGCACAACTGACACGTTCACTACGGGATCAAGCATCCCGCTTATAGCACCTCGGATTCTATCGTCTGCAATTTCACCCGCGTACATTGGGACAACTGCAAATGCGATGCCAGTTCCAAGGCCTGCAATAATCCTTTGGGATATAGAAAATTGGATTATATATTTGAACTCGCAATTTTCAAGCATGCCATCATAATGATTTTCAAAATTTTTGAAGATCTGTGTATCAAGAAACCATTAAAAAAAGAAGTTTGTCATATAGTCTCCGCGCTTCAAACATTGAAATTCTCAGTTTTCTTTATACGGTCTAGATAACGATGAATGTTGCAATGTCGAATGGAATCTTCTCATTCGAACTTAGATATATACAAATCATATAGGCCTTCACAAATATAACAATATTTTTTACAATTTTTGACCCACAGTGCAGAATCGACGTCAATGTTAAATTAAAATACGTTTTATATAATATCGAACTTTGAAACTTTATACACATCGAAGCAAAAATTTGTTAAATTTGTTACTAAAACTTTCGTCATTGAAATTATTCAAATTTTATTATTTCTTGTAAAAAATAACGTATTTAAAGTATAACGATCATAAAATATATACACGTGTATCGTTTCTGCAACATATGTTATCATCCAGCGAAAAATTTGCGAAAAATTCATATGCCAATAACGACGAAATAATATCTACCTTGCGAAAATGAACCACCAAACATTTTGCGCTGCACCGATTAAGACACTGGCTATTAGGTGAGGAATTACTGTGAAAAGAAGCAGCCACCTTCTACCCCATCGATCGAGTAATCCAGCCCCGAAAAGTGAACCAAATGCACATCCTATCGTAAAGACACTAACGATCCAAGATCCTTCGTCCGGTGTTATGGGAATGTCAGAGTCTTTAGCTAGAAGTTTGGGCAGAGACGGAGAGGGCCATCCAAAATCGAAGCCTGCACCCGTCAGAGACATCGTTGCTAAAATATATGAGAAATTTGTTTTTTTAATTATTTGATTCAAACAATTTATCACTTTTGTGCAACATATGCTTGACACTTAAATCTCTCACCTGCGAGTCCAGCGATTATTTGATTAGTGATTTTTGATTTTGCCATATTTCTTCTACGAGATACACTGATCGGTACACTTGGACAGAAATTAGAAAATCACTGAGCACTGGGATAGGATTTTTTATGAATGAAATATTTGATCTAGTTTAGAGAATCTTAGGACAACGATTGGGCAAACTATCGATAACGATTACTATAGCATCGTAATTTGCATTTATTAATCCCGTATATCACGAATGATTATAAAGACGAAATGCAAGTGGATAAAACCATCTAACCACTGCTGATTATACTATACTGACACTACCACCTACATAGGAAATGTTTATCTTGATTTGAGGCTCACAGACCACGAAGATTACACATATTATATATTTAAATACGTGATAGTTAAATATTTCAAGGTTTAACTCAGTCTTCTAATACGCCTACGTATTAATAGAATAATTTGCACACAGCGATTTCGTGCATTTCATCTTAATACTTCAATCTGAGATCTAGCATGCGGACGTCAGACACGCGAATGACACAGTTCACGTAAATGCAGAACTATCAACTTCGACCTCGCGTTCTGTGATAAGAATTTTTTTCACCAAGTTTCTACACTGCAGTTTATTGATAATTGACAGTCTATCGAATATCTGTTTCGAAGTAATTGAAATGTGTATCTTTTCATAGAAAAATGTAGAAGTTCCTCGGTTGTAGATTCACAATATAATTAACCGATTTTTAACCCAATTATGATAAATATTGAGAAAATATGAAAAGTGAATTGAGAAAATTTTTCAATGAGAAATAATGTAACAAGTTTATAATATATATTTGTTGAAAAAATATCTTATACATAATATTTATCTACATAGGTTTTTAACTTATTGTCTTGTAACTATTCATATATAGCCGTCTGAAAATAAATTACATTATAATTAAACGATTATTATGCATGACATAGGCACCGAATCTAATTAACTAACATTTTGGTTTATTTGTCGCACATAATATTATATATCTACTTATATACTGAATGGTAAGACAGTAAAATATTTACTGCACTTCTAAGGACTCGTAGATATGTTAATTTCGATCAAAGCTGTAGGCTATGAGATTATCACAGATGTGTGATAAGGAGCGAAAGACCGCCGCAATATTATTACGACTTTCTATTTTACCCGGTGATTCATTTTATTCACCTCAAGCCGATTTTTCCGAGTCTAAACAAGATGCGAAATAAATATTGGTATCAAATATTCAGGGTTCAGAAGGAGACGAAACTTGGTGGTATCAGTATTTCCGTAAATGGAGCCGGCAAGGTCAGGTAAAGGTCAACTTTGTTTTTTTTTTTAATGGAAACTCATATTTTTCATTACGTAATTTTAATCTACTTAAAAAATCAAATGACTTTCATATGAAACATTTTTTTGTGAGACATCAAGTCTTTATGATATTCAAAAGAACGACTAGAGATTTCTGAACTTTTAAGAACATTTCACCTCTAAACTATCAAGTTTGGAGAAATATTGCATTAACACAAAGTACGTAATTTCATGTCAAGATTCTTGGAGAATAATTGCAGATTTTTTTTTTTAACAATTTCCGCTGTTTTTCAGGCAATTAAATAATCTACAATAAAAAGTTATTGGAAAAAATTCTTCAATCATTTTCCAAGAATGTTTGCATGAAACTACTCACTTTTTGTCTCTTGCAATTTTTCTCCAAACTTGATAGTTTAGATGTGAAATGTTCTCAAAAGTTCAAAAATCTCTAGTTGTTCAGTTGAATATCATAAAAACTTGATGTCTCACAAAAAAATGTTTCATACGAAAGTTGTTTGATTTTTCAAGTA
Source organism: Macrophya annulata (assembly GCA_963924015.1). Classification (NCBI taxonomy): domain Eukaryota; kingdom Metazoa; phylum Arthropoda; class Insecta; order Hymenoptera; family Tenthredinidae; genus Macrophya; species Macrophya annulata. The sequence continues at coordinate 5,102,820 of OZ001262.1, forward strand.
AAACAAAATTATGCTATGAAAAATGTCGGTTTCCATTAAAAAAAAACAAAGTTAACCTTCACCTGACCTCGGCAGCTCCATTACCGGAAATACTGATACCACCAAATTTCGTTCCTCTCTGAACCCTGAATATTTTATATCAAAACTTTTTTTCGTATCTTGCTTAATTTCGGAAAAATCGGCTTGGGTTGATTAAAATTAATCACCCAGTATAGTAATTGATTGAAATTAATACCATCGAGTAGTTGACACAATAAGTTTATGGTCAACCCTCGCATTTATCTAACGCAACTTTAGACTCTGTAATCTTGTGTAGTTCGTCGTGAATGTCTTGTAATGATCTCTGCTTTGTTTCAGGTAGTATAAAGTAGATAAAAATAGCCGAGAATACTGTAACCCCTGCAAATCCCCAGAAGGAAGCATGAATCCCATAGGAATCGGCAATAATTTGGTAAAGTTTTGTTACAACAACTGCGAGTAATGAGCCAGTTATATTAGCGACCATCGTGGCTAAGGCTTTCACATTGCAGGGAAATATCTCCGATAGTATAACATATGGAAGCGTTCCCAAACCGATTGTGAAAATTAGTATGAAACCGATCATGGAAGTCACCGGAAGCCAGGTAATCAAATGTACGTCAGTACCGTTCGCTTGCATTTGGTAATACAGAGCCACTCCTGTAAAACAAAAAGATTAAAATCATGTTACAGATTTCATCCATCATGAACTTTAACCATATTAATATCACAGCAATAATCTACTGGCTGTTATCATAAGGATCATTCCTTATGATAGTGACCTGCTTTTACGATAAACGATGATTGAGAATTTGATAGGTAGATATGAATGATAGAGGATTGTAATTTCATCATATGCAGGTCAGTTTTCAAGTATCTACTGTTATCTGCGTAAAGACATTGTTTGACTAAGGTGGGTAAGGAATAAAAAAATAAAATTGATATCTTACCTACAAGAAAGATAACCGAACCGCAGGTCGAAACTAACAGCAATAACCTTCGACCGACCAAGTCTACTATAAATACAGTCAATACACCGGCAAGAATTTGAACAACTCCAACTATGATTACGGAAATACTTGAATCCAACGTTGAACCAGACGCGCTAAATATCAGACTACTGTATGCTAGGCATGAAATACCGCTAAATTGTTGAGCAGCCATTAATCCAACGATGATAATCAGTGCCTGAAAAATATTTCATTTGTCTATTAAGAAAATAGTTAAATTTTAATTTGAATAAGAAAAATCATATACCCTACGAACCTTCCGATTTCCTGGTATCGTTACCAGTTCTCTGACTGATCCTTTATTGTTTCGTCCGGTATCTACATTCTCTTTAATCATCCTGAGTTCATCACTTACATCATTTGTTCCTCTAAGCCATACCAAATTTTTTTCTGCTTGATCTGGTTTATCATTAATTATAGAAAAATATGGTGACTCTGGCATCCAAATGAACATCAATCCGAAAACAAGTGGCAATATTCCTCCCACACCAGCAAGAGCTTCAGGACTGACCCATGGCCCGACAGAATAAGTTATCACTACTGAGACGTTTACCACAGGATCGAGCATGCCGCTTATAGCACCCCGTATCTTGTCGTCAGCAATTTCACCCGCATACATCGGTACAATTGCAAACGCGATTCCAGTTCCAAGACCGGCAATTATCCTTTGGGATATTAGAAAAAAACCGGATTAATACTCGACAAGATTTGAACTTTTTGATATGTATGATGAAATTTTTTAATATATGTGCATAATTATAATAAATTTTTATCGTTTTTTTGTTTTTTAGGATCAGGATTACGATTAAGATTATGTAACATTGAACTTTTGATATAAAAAATTAATTGATCGTAATTCAAAAATAACGATACCAATTATATTTAAAAAAAAAAAATTAAAAAAAAAAACTCTCATTCCATTCTCGTACAAAGAATTTGGCCTTGAGTGTGCGAGGAAGATACATAAAAGCAAAGTTGCATAGACTAACCGATTATATAACATGTGATTGAAACGTTTGTGATGATAGGTGAAGTAGAATTGTATGAAGTAATACTAGTTGATAAAAATAAAGTAAGAGAGACACGTTTTAATAGATTGAAAATGAATTTTATTTTCGATTATGCAAAGGTATATTCAATATTTTCCGTCTGAAAATCTCGGTATGGTCACGTAATGTATTTTTTTTCTGTTTTTTTTTTTCTTATTTTTTTTTTTACAAGAGTGGACACGATTTGCTAATAGACGAGTCTAAAATTGGAAAAAAAAAAAAAACAGCGTTATGTAATGCTCGAACAATAAGCAATGTTTCATCCATTGCATCCTTAATAATGATATTATTTTTTATGCAGTGAATATGTTGATTGTATCAAACAGTTAAAATATTAGTATAATCTCTATTATTCGATGAGTAATAAATTTGTTAAAATATTTCAACAAATTTGATTCAAATCAATTTGATTTATATAAATTTACACGGTATACACAAAGTGCGATTATATTTGTAATAAATTTACAGATTACATATGTGAATTTATGACTTTTGAGTGATTTACTTCAATTTCATTTATCTTTAATACAGGGGGGTTTATTATTGATCAATAAAAGAATTGTCTTTATAAAGAATGCCTCCTACTTGGATGAACGTGATTTTTATTATTGCTGAAAAAATAAATAAATAAATAAATAAAATATTCACTACCCATGGGGTATATCGTCTGAATTATATGCACTTGACTTTTCGAGATTGCAACGTGCTTTTGATAAAGCAGTGTATAATCATGCTCACTACGTGTTGGGAAAAAAACCGAGTTAAATAATACACATATTATTATTTATGATACTTTTGCGTTCTAGGCAATACATTAATGCACAATTTTAACGACAACGCAGCGATTATTCACGGTTGTAATTTTACTATCAGCTTCAGCTGCAAATCTTACGTATATCTTGTAACTGCGTTGCACCGTGCCATAATATAATTTGAAACAAATTTCTAATCAGCATATTATATTAACGAAATGATTTTTCAAAATCTTGTATAATTATAATTTATAATAGATAAAAATTTGATTCAAAATTATTGATATTCAATAGTTAAAAATTTTCTTTCCAATTTAACACAAAGGCTATTATGACTCTTATTCATACATGTATTCATCAAGCTTCTGACTCAGATTTATCTCACTGAGATATGAGACAATGTCACTCACGTCGATATCAATCGTAATTCTGTTATTAATTATTTACAACGGAAATGAATGCCTCGCTGTATTTTTTTCACATTAGTATACGTATAAATTCGTTCATAATGAAATCTGCAAATTTATTTATTTTATTACACTTTCGTCTGGTGTCTGGTCTGGATATTATCGTTATCGCACAATACTGCTACGATTACAACGATAATTACATTTTAATTCCAAACAGGGCAGTTTTTTTTATTTGAATAATATTTAGATATAAAACAAATGGCCTTGCAAAACTGACAAAATTATTGTCTCACACTTTCCATCGACATTGAACAATACGATGTCGATTTTACATTGAAAATGAATTTTAGATAACATCTATAAAATTACATTTGATCCGTGATTCACATAAAATTTTTTTTACAAGTCATAATCCAAACGGAATTACTCATTCTTATTTAAATCATTCGGAAATTTATATACCTGAAGAAAAAATAATACCTTGCCAAGATGAACCACCAGACATTTTGCGCTGCACCGATTAGAACGCTGGCTATAAGATGAGGAATCATTGTGGAAAGAAGCATCCACTTTCTACCACATTTATCTACAAGTGCAGCACCGATAAATGAACCAAATGCACATCCAATCGTGAATACACTAACGATCCAAGATCCTTCATCGGATGTAACGTGAATGCTGGAATCAGGCGCTAAAAGTTTGGGTAAAGAAGGCGAGGGCCATCCAAATTCGAACCCTGCACCCGCCAGGGACATGGTCGCTAAAAAAAAGAAGTCCAAATTTTTTTTTTTGCTGTAACATTTTATGAATTTTACGCAACACTTGAACCGTACAGTTAGACACTAATATCTCACCTGCAAACCCAGCTATTACTTGGGTAGTAATTCTGGACTTTGACATATTTTTGTATTTTCTTAATTTTTACACTTCAATAAAAAATGAATATCACTGAACACTAGGAAGCAAACTTTTTCGCTGATAATAAAGCAAGTAATTTAATTTTCTATCGTAGATGGTCTAAGAAAAAATTGATTAAACTATATAATTGTCAAAAATTTTTATCATCGTTTCATCGTCGCACTTTATAGTCCCTGTACATCAGGATTGATAGTGCAGACCAACAGCCATCAGTCTCGTTGTTTAAGCCACTGCTCATACTACACTGACGCTGTGGTCAGCAGAGGAAGTGTCCATTCAGATTTGTGACCACCAAGACTATAACATGTACATGCATTAGAGTTCGTAATGTATTGAACTTCGCGCAAGACTTTAAGGCTTCATATTTTCAGGGTTACGGTTTACCAGAAAACTTTTACATGCTGCTTTTGGTAGTACTTCATCATAATATTACGATTATAGATACTACTCACGTCCTTTATCAGACGCACGAATTATATGATCACACACATGCAGCAACCGATTACTTTCGACCTCACATTCAATGTTAAAAATGTTTACCAATGGCCTGCGGTACTATTGACCGAATTTTATCCAAAGGTCGAGATTGTCCATTCCAATTTCTAAATGTCTATATTGTTTTCTAAAAAAAGTCATAGATCGAGTAAAAATATTATTTGAAAAAATGATTCACGAATTAATTGTATTCAATTGAGCAAAATTTTAATCGATTTTTTTTTGTATCTTGGGAATTTGTAATCGATTTTATATCTTACGATAGATCGTTGAAAAAATAACGAATAAATTTGATTTGGGAATGCTTAGGTCGATAGGAAAATTAATTATTTAATATTGAGTATTAATAAAACTAAAAGTAGGCCTGTCTGTACTCCAGATTTCACGATGTCAAGGTAATTACGAGAGATTTAAATATATCTCATGACATTTCATGGAATGGTGAACAACAGATTTCACGTCTCGTTATCGTGACCTTATATTTTTAACGTATCTTTAAAATCGATTGACATATATCCTTATATTAATATTGAGGCCATATGAATTTCAAAATTGAAATTAAACATCAGTCGAGTGTTTACGTTTTTGTAAAAGAAATTAAAAAAAAAAAAAAATTCATTTATAATCAGTAATTTTATTGGACATCAGATCGTAAGACTTAAGCAATAAAATACAATCGAGATAAAAAAAATTGTTAAACGTGTATGTTTTTTTACGATATTATTTTAAAATATTAGTTAATGTAGGTTAATCAATTGTTATCATATCCAGCCGGTCGAACCTGTTGAATCTAAATGATAAAGTGTATAAATACTTGTCATACATGCACGATGAACTGGATCTTAATCATATATTGACATTTAAGTCTCATTATTATGAATATATGCACGATAAGTTTAAATATATGAACATTGATAATGAATCTTACAAAATTTCAGTCAGACTATTTTGTTTTTTTTTTTTTTTTGAATTGTTATATCTAATTGTACGTATTATATTTTGATCGCAAAAACAATCAATGTTTAGGTAATCGCGTAAAACGATGATATTCTGTTTATTGATTTTAGTCTTTTTCGATAGATATTTAGGTGAAGTTTTTTATTTTCAATTAAAAGCATTATTACCTTTTATCACCTACGGTGATGTAAGAAATTATACTGGTTTTGGTCGAAACGTGATTTTTGCTAATTTTAACGAATCTGCACGTTTTCGACCTTTTCTAAAAGGCTGTTCTTCGTTATCCGAAGAACAGGTCTTTAGAAAAATGTCGGTCTGTTCGACAAACTCGCGTGGTGATCTCGGAAACGGCTCGATAAAAAAATCTGAAATTCACAGGACTTTACAACCAAATGATGGGCATGAAAAATTGCCATGTCTCGTTGAATTTGAACTTCCGGTTATACCGGAAATGAATCGATTTTTGCTGTTCTACCGACAAACCTATACTTTTTTCTCTGTATTACCTTTCTGAATGAAAGAATATATTCTTCCGAGTTGAGAATTTCATATATATAGGGCATTCCTTGCCAATGACACCAAAAAAATTGTAAATATATCCAGATCGAATTAGAATGAATGCACTGTATAAAATTGTTGTTTGTCAATATATAGGCCGATTCTGCCAATTACAAGAAGAAATTGCAAGTGTACCCGGATCGAATTGGGATTAAACGCACCGTATGAAATTGTTGTTTGTCAATATATAGGGCATTTTTTTTATGTGTAATTTTCAATTTTGATTTTTTTACCCGTTTTTCATTACTTTTTTATACTCTTTCTTCCCTTAACAAACCAATCCTTTTTTTTCTTTTTGATGAAAAGTACTTCGAAAAACTGTTTCCCGGCTTGTTGTTTTTTTTTTTTTTTGGTTATATCTTTCTTTTAATCTCTAATATTGCAGCATTGTTAAAGATTAATCTAATCGAGTATGACAACTACTTAAAAGATAAACTGAAAGGTTTTGGAGCTTTGAGTGAGAATACAAAATCTTGAAATGGAAAATAAAATTGAATACATAGAAGATAAAATATTTCTGCGTACGTTATTTTATTCACCCTAGAGAACACAAAATAAGGTTGAAGGAACTTCAGTAATTATTACGTATTACTACATATCATTTCTGTTTTTTTATTTTTTTTTTATTACAAAAAACGCTTTTATAATAAAACGAATTTTCAACGACGTTGGATTTCCAATTTTGGATTCTTACACATCAGTCAAGGACCTTCTTAATCTATAAAACATTTCTTTCAGTAATTTAAACGAAATACTAGGAACGATCAAGTTATTGCTACAGATTAGTCATAGCCAACAGACATTTACAATCATCAAGTCTACAATTCGTCTAACGTCATTCTGGATTCGGTAGTTTTGTGAAATTCGTCCTGAATGTCCTGCAAAGATCTCTGCTTCGTCTCAGGCAGTCTAAAGTAAATAAAAATAGCCGAAAGTATAGATAACCCTGAAAATCCCCAGAAAGAAACATGGACCCCATAGGCATCGGCAATAACTTGATGGAGTTTAGTGACAACCATTGAAAGTAAAAAGGGGACCATATTGGCAATCATTGTAGCCGAAGCTTTAACATTGCACGGAAATATCTCCGAGAGTATGACGTATGGAAGAGCCGATAAACCGATTGAACAAATCAGTATGAATCCGATCATGAATATCGCCGGAAGCCAGGATATTGAACTGACATCAGTCCCGTTTGCTTGCAGCTGGAAATATATAGCCAACCCTGTGGATGAGAGACGAATTGTGTTATTTATGAATTATATTACCCAACGTATTAGGAGATCGCTAAACAGTATCCTAATTCGAGTAATAATTTACTGACTGGCTATGAAATTAACCAAATAATTAATACCTCACCTGCAAGACAGAGGATCGATCCGAATGTGGAAAGTAACATCAATATTCTTCGCCCAGCAAAGTCTACTATAAATACAGTCAGTATGCCGGATATGGTTTGAACCAGTCCAAAGACGATAACGGATATGCTTGAATTCAGCCCGGAACCAGAAGCCTCAAAGATCAGGCTACTGTAGGCAATGACTGCTGATAAACCGCTCATTTGTTGGGCTATCATCAATCCAAGCATGATAATCAGCGCCTGAATAAAACAATGAGTAACGTCTGATGATATTCTAGTGAGGGTGGTTAACTTAAATATAAGAATTCGAAATAGAGAGAAATTTATTACACCGTCACCATTCCACCGTTACTACCAATTGACTCGTAATACGGAGAGAAAATAAATCAGACTTATCGCAGATTGATTACAAAAAAAAAAAAAATAAAAAATAATGGTGAAAGTAAGGGAATAGAAAAATTGTACACACCTTACGATTTCCTGGTATGAATAATAGATCTTTGATTGTCCCAGCATTTTTTCGTTCAGACTCTACGTTCTCTTGAATCAATTTAAGTTCCTCGGTTACGTCTTTCGTTCCTCTGAGCCACGATAAACTTTTCTCAGCTTGATCTGGTCTCTTCTTCATTATCAAGAAGTAGGGTGACTCTGGCATCCAGATGAATATCAGACCAAAAATTAGTGGCAAAGCTCCACCCACTATAGCGAGAACCTGAACGCTAACCCATGGACCGGTGCTATATGTTATTACAGCTGCCACGTTCACCATAGGATCAAGCATCCCACTCACAGCACCTCGTATCCGGTGGTTTGCAACTTCTCCTGTATACATGGGCAGAACAACATACGCCATACCAGTACCAATCCCACCAATTGTCCTTTGAGATACAGAAAATTATATAAGTAACAGGGACGACTTGAACTCAAAAAAACCTGTCATGGAATTGATTTTTTAATTTTTTAAAATCTCTGCGTGGATTATTGATAGAAAAAGTTTAATTATCCGAATGGCCAGCGCCAGATATGGGTCTTGCATTGAATATACGAGGGTGATATTTATGCATGTGCTCTTTTGAATACAGAGCAATCTGTACTGATTCGTAGTAAGTGAGCCACAAATGATATCAATTGAGTTTATTTACGTCGCCAATCATGACCGTAGTATTCACTGACCCAGGAAGTAATAAGAAGCAGACGAATTAGTGAATTTCAATGATGTGGATCTACCGTCGTAAAAAACATTTCAAGATTGAATACCGTTATGATTGGTGGGTGTCCCGTGTTAGTAATTACAAAAAACTATAGAACAAAAATAGCAGAAAAAGCTACCTTCGTCGAAATGAAAGTCTTTTATATTTTTCAATTTTTCATCGATATTGGAAATCTCGAGTCTAGTATTCGATCAAAATACATTTCAGCTAATGAGCTTGAGCTTTCTGTCTATTCGATATTCCTGTGTGTGTGTGTATGTGAACAAATTTTTGTCGTACGATATCTTTAGAACGAATCGACCGATTGGAATGGTTCTTATGGCGATCGAAAGGGTTTATCAAGACTTAGATCTGATTAGATTTTGGAGTCGATCGGTCGAGTAGTTTCAAATTTATTTCAGAAATAAAAATTAAAGAACAATTTTTTTTAATGTTTTTAGCGCATAACTCCTGAATTGTTCGTGCGATTAGTCTCAAAACTTGATCAGCCTTAGCTCTTGGATAGCCCTTTCGATCGCCGTAAGATTCATAAAAATCGAACGATTGGTTTAAAAGATATTGCACGACAAAAATTTCTCTTTTTGTCGGACGGTACCTTTGGAACGAATTAACCGATTTGAATGATTCTTGCGGCGATCGAAAGGGTTCATCAAGACTTAGATCTGATTAGATTTTGGAATCGATCGGTCGAGTAGTTTCAAAGTTATTCGAAGAATAGAAATTGAAGAAAAAAATATTTGTATAGGGAAAACTAATTATAATTATAACCTTCTTTAATTTATTACAAACACAATAGTATCAATTAATTGCAACGTATTTAACACAGCGGGAAGTTTTCGGGTTGGCCCACAGGTTAACCGGTTTCCTGATTTTTCGTTATACAAAAAATGGAGATCAAATTTGAAATTCTAATTTACAAGAAACTAAAAGCCCGTAAAACGAGGTTTGATATAAGCGACATTAAAGTGGTCAGAAATGGCTAAAAAATGCGTAACATACAGTGTTCACTTCCCAATATCTTCTTTTGGTAGTTCCTTCTGTCTCTCAATCGGAGAAACAGGAGTCCCCCCACTTTGATCCGGTTGTTCAATATTACGTAATTAACCATTTCACACATGTGACCTAGTCATGTGATAAAACTATACGTATATACAACTAGTATAATTATACAGTTATCTTTTTCTAAGCTCCGTTGCCTATAGTCTATGGTATTACTCAGAATCGATGCCCCGAGGCGTACAAATTAGCACTGTATGGTTTAATAACCAATAAAATTGCACGTGTCAAGAAAGCACTAGTATATTATATACCTTGCGATAATAAACCACCAAACATTCTTCGCTACACCGATGAGTATACATGATATGATATAAGGAATAATTGTGGAAATAAGCAACAATTTTCTTCCAAATTTATCAACAGTCAAAGCTCCGGTAAGTGTACCGATTGCACCTCCGATATTAAATATACTGACGATCCAGGAAACTTCACTCGACGTCATGGGAATGTCGGATTGTTTCGCCAGAAGTTTGGGCAGTGAAGGTGAGGACCATCCAAAACCGAAGCCTCCACCGGCCAGAGACATTGTTGCTAAAATATTTAACAAATTATATTTTTTTCTGTAGATATTGGACAATTCGTTTCTTTGCAACACATGAATCTCGGCTAACTACTCGATCTGTTACCTGCAAGTCCAGCGATTATTTGAGGTATGTTTTTTTTCCACGTTGTCATATTTATTGTACGAAACACACAGCACGACAGTTAAATAGAGACTGGATGAAACTTAAATGATGGGGAAAAAACTTTCTTGTTGAAATATCTGAACTCAGTTTGGAGAAACACTAACCGTGGCTTTACGAGTCTCTATTTATAATGTTTCATACACAGAGTTGCGATGATCTTTAACCACATGCTGAGATATGATATTGTTTAGTTAAATTCTGAGATACAATATGTTGTTGAGTCCAAAATCCTGAGATACGATGCCGTCGACGTTTCGTATTTGAGAAATGTTATAGTACCTTGATGCTGACCACTGAACAGCTCTATGTATTCAATAAATGAGTAAGTCAGGTGGGAGAACTGTCTGCGTATGTATGTACGTTATTCCGTGTAATAAGGAAAACGACTTTGCCTAGTAAATAAAAATCGACTCCTCCTCGGACGCAGGTCAATCAGGAAAGTTCGAAAAAATTCTGTATAATTTTTATTCATGAATGCCGAGTGAAATTTCGATGTCATTGAGCTATTAGTAAGTAATTCCCTAATCATTGACATGCGAAGGTTGTTCGACTGAGATAGTTTGTGATAAAATAAAAAGATTATATTAATTGTAAAAAAAAAGATATATTTTTCTAAATGAAAGTATACTGACTGTGATTATTAAACTATATACTATATTTATGTATACATACTTAATACTATACATATCTGAACACATAGAAAGTATACGACTATCTTAAAATGATAGAAATTTATCTGATTGAACTATCCTTTCATATCAGTCTAATTTTTTATAATTTTTCAAAAAAGTAAAAAGATATGATACCGTAGCACAGATAAATACATTCAATATTTTTTTTCTATTAATACACTCATCAAACAATGGGTATACCCATATCCATGTTGGATCTCGAATATACCGACTACGAAATGGTGTACCGATTTTTGTACTTACCTACGTGTCTCGTAATTACGCGATCTATATAGCAGATTTTTTTACGGAGCACACTTCAGCATTTAAACTATTATACCTAGTAGAACGAACAACGAGAATGGTCGAACATTTGTGACAGATCAGTTACAGCCGATTTTCGTTTATAGACACGACTATAATTCGTTTAACGTAGTTTTGGATTCTGTAGTTTTGTGAAGTTCGTTTTGGATGTCCTGCAATGATCTCTGCTTTGTTTCGGGAAGCATGAAGTAGATAAAAATAACTGAAATTACAGATAGCCCTGCAAATCCCCAGAATGAAACGTGGACTCCGTAAGCATCGGCAACAACTTGGTAGAGTTTGGTGACAGCTACTGATGATAAAAAGGGAGCTATGTTGGCAATCATCGTGGCCAAGGCTTTAACGTTGCAAGGAAATATCTCCGAAAGTACGACGTATGGAAGAGCCCCCAAACCGATTGTACAAATCAGTATAAAACCGATCATGAAAATCACCGGGAGCCAGGAAACCGAACTGACGTCAGTCCCGTTTGCTTGCAGCTGGTAGTATATAGCCAACCCTGTATGTGAAAAATAAATACTGTCATTTGTGCATATCATGTATTGAAGTGAATATACCTACTTTGACGTAAAGTATATTCAGATACAAATAATGTGAATTTTTTAAAACTGTCATTTTTACGATTATTCTCAAAATACAAAGCGAACGAAATAATTAATATCTCACCCACGAGACAAAGAATCGATCCGATAGTAGAAATTAACATCAATATTCTCCGTCCAGCAAAGTCTACCATGAAGGCAGCCAACGCTCCAGCTAGCATTTGAACCACTCCGAAGATGATTACGGATACGCTTGAATTCAATCCGGATCCAGAAGCCTCGAAGATCAAACTACTGTAAGCAACGACTGCTGAAATCCCACTTAGCTGTTGAGCTACCATCAAACCAACGATGATAATCAGCGCCTGAATAAAACAATGAGTAACGTTTGATGATATTCTAGTGAGGGTGGTTAACTTAAATATAAGAATTCGAAATAGAGAGAAATTTATTACACCGTCACCATTCCACCGTTACTACCAATTGACTCGTAATACGGAGAGAAAATAAATCAGACTTATCGCAGATTGATTACAAAAAAAAAAAAATAAAAAATAATGGTGAAAGTAAGGGAATAGAAAAATTGTACACACCTTACGATTTCCTGGTATGAATAATAGATCTTTGATTGTCCCAGCATTTTTTCGTTCAGACTCTACGTTCTCTTGAATCAATTTAAGTTCCTCGGTTACGTCTTTCGTTCCTCTGAGCCACGATAAACTTTTCTCAGCTTGATCTGGTCTCTTCTTCATAATCAAGAAGTAGGGTGACTCTGGCATCCAGATGAATATCAGACCGAAGATTAGTGGCAAAGTTCCACCTACTAGAACGAGAGCCCGAACGCTAACCCATGGACCAATACTATAAGTTATTACAACTGCCACGTTCACCACAGGATCAAGCATACCACTTATAGCACCTCGGATTCGGTCGCTCGCAATTTCTCCTGTATACATCGGAAGTACTGCATACCCCATACCAGTACCGATCCCGGAAATTATCCTTCAAGATACAGAAAATTGTATCAGTATTTGTGAAGAGTTGATATATAAAAGAAAAACAGTTGTCATTGCGTTGATTCTCGACATCGTTTGAGATCTCTGCGCAAATTGATAATCGTAAAGAATGGAAGGCTAAGTTAATGCTCACGACATGAACGTGTCTTCCATTCAATACACGAGGCTGATATTTATACATGCCCTCTTCTAAATATAAAGCAATCTGTACTAACACGTAGTAAGTGGTCCACAAATGGTATAAAGTGCGATTATTTGCATCACAAATCATACCATGTATGTACGTAGTGAACACTGACCCACGACGTAATAAGAAGAAGAGGAATCAGCATACCTCGTTGATGTTGGTTAACGATCGTCAAAAAATTTCAAGATTGAATATCGATACGATTGACCGATGGCTTGTACTAGTAGTTCCAAAAAACTAAAGAAACGAGGTGGTAAAAAGAACTTGTAAGTTCTGTAACAACATATTCTTTCATTAACCCACTATTTCGAATCCCGATATCCAAAATTCCGCAATAAAACAGACATCATTCTTTTTTTTCTTAGTAATTGAGTGTCTCTAAATTTTTGATAGCGCGAAAAACTTTAGGCATACCGGTGCGAAATGATATTATGGTCAAAGTTGCATCTGAAATGTGAGTTTCAGTGATCAATGCAAACATTCCATGTCGAAAATGTTGCGTAAGAATGTTTGTGCTCTGTGATACCAGATTAAATATCATTTCAAGGTGATCTGAGGTAAGTACCTTATTATCAGTTTTATATAAGTTTACACCCTACCCGTAACCAAACATTTGAGATACTTATCTTAAAGATGACTTATATAAACGGCTTCAATTCTACGTATCAAGTTTTTGAATTTACGACACCGTCTTGGAAAGAGATTAAATCGGCCATGATTGCCGTGTTTAATTAATCCAAAACATTATTAGTTTTCCTCATAAAGTTTCTTTTGCGGCAAGATCTTCTTCAAATAACAATTTGTACCTATAAAATTATGCCGTTCACTCTAGAGTTCTATACATGTTGATAAGAAAATAGTCTCGAAGGCTTAACCGTGAATCTAATATAATTCAATAATCTAGGATTTGGATTTTTTTATACGTCTTTCCGCCCCGAAATAGGAGATGTAAAATATCAAATGTGGAGAGCAACGGTATATACCTACCTTCCGATGATAAACCACCAAAAATTCTGCGCAAAACCGATTAGAGTACATGCAACGAGATGAGGAATTATCGTGGAAAGAAGCAATCTCTTTCTTCCAAATCTATCGACGACTGTAGCTCCAAGAAATACACCGATTGCACAACCAATTGTGAAGACACTAACGATCCAAGAAACTTCACCAGATGACATGGGAATGTCTGCATCATCTGCTAAAAGCTTTGGCAGTGATGGCGATGGCCATCCAAAACCAAATCCTGCGCCCGCCAGAGACATGGTTGCTAAAATATGTAGAAAATTTATTACAAACGAGCTGATATTGAAATCAATTTGTAATTGTTTTCTATTTTTTGTGACTTATGAACAAGAGTTGGATTCTTGATATCTCACCTGCAAGTCCAGCTATTATTTGCATAGTGATTTTCGGTTTAGCCATTTTTTTTTTTTTTTTTTGTGACACACAAAACACACTTGAAGAGAAACTGAGTATAACTGAATAACTCGAAAGAAATATCTTTGTTCAATTATGTTTAAAGATCACTGAGCGTTATACCGTGTAAGTTTATAAATCTCTTTTATCACTAGAGATTCTAGGATAAAAGTCAATTAAAATAGCGATAACGATTATCGTCAGCTGATTCCATGTCATTCATTCTGTACGTTGAAAATACTGAGACTTAATAGCCATCACAATCATGAGAAGAATTGCGAATGATATTATACTTTCAGAATGATTCTACCTAGACTGAATTCTTGTAAGTCTTTTGTAAATGATCTACGTCGAAAAAATTGTTATTTTAAGTGGGAGAATAAGCTACGTACATAACTCATACATTTGTTACGTAAGTTTAACTAATGTTTTAGAATTGCTATTGCTTACCGTATATAGGTATATATATATACATATACGACACCTATATACATATTTATTGAATTTTGCATATAAATGGCTTATTGTATATACTATACTTATTATAGTCCATCATGCTTTACGTATAATAGTGAATTCTGGCTGAGTCTGAGTGTGAATCCACGTGAGTCGATTTGCCATATAATTAAAATGCAAAAAATCAACCGGACCATGAAACACACGAATACAGACAAATTTAAAAATTTTTTTTTCTATTTTTTCTATAATAGTGAATTCTGGCTGAGTCTGAGTGTGAATCCACGTGAGTCGATTTGCCATATAATTAAAATGCAAAAAATTAACCGGACCATGAAACACACGAATACAGACAAATTTAAAAAAAAAATTTTCTATTTTTAATACAACTATACGCTTATAATTAAACAGATGCTTATCCGGGTTCGATTTTTAAAGTTCAAACTATAGTTTTTTATCATGATTTTTTTACTTCTTAGACAATTTTTGAATCCGGATATATACAACACATTTTTTTTTTACAGAACGCATACTAAATCTAAACCAATAGTAGAATAATCACGCTTCAAATTGCCAAGGCACAAGGTCACAGTTACAGCCAACATATGCTTATATAGTCATATGTCTGTAATCTGTGTCTGACGTTTATAGTCTAGGAATTCTTAATGCACGGGATCCTTAAACGATGAACAGATTGAGCTAATATTAAAAAAAATTTCTTGCTTTTGAGCAACGTATTAATCTTGGTTAAACACTCGAATTCTCAACTGCAAATCCAGCGATTATTTGCGAAGTGATTTTGGACGTTGACATATTTCTTGTACGGTAAAAACGACATAAAAACTTGAATAAAAAGTGAATATTTTAGAATGAAAATTAATCCAATTAGTGACAGTAATTATATTGTTTGATTGTTCCACCTCATTAACTTCGTATATTAATGACGTAGGTGTAATGTGTATATACTGGCAAAAGTATAATACTTTTTGTATCAAATGAGTGTAATATGCTGCTTTTATATAGAGAATACAAGTCTGCTTTATGTATATAAATACGAGCAAGTATAAGTCAAGTAGAAGAAATAGTTGTTTAAATATTTTATACATAGTTTTATTAGTTCCTTATATAGCTTGTAATATCATGCTAAATATTGTACAATAATTTTTTGTTCCCACATATTACCTGAATGATAAGACAGTGAAGACAGAGCTTGTAAAAAAAGGAATAAAAAGATCATACTGAGTTTAAAAAAATACATTTTTCTTAGCAAAACAACTCATTGTGATCATAAACTGTTGGTAGTCAATACTAGACAGTTGTGACCGCGTAACAAGTATGTAAAGATCGTAACTTATATATCTATGTATACATTTATTAGGTTAAGATGTTTTGTTCCTACATATTACCTGAATGATAAGACAGTGAAGACAGAGCTTGTAAAAAAAAAGGAATAAAAAGATCATACTGAGTTTAAAAAAATACATTTTTCTTAGCAAAACAACTCATTGTGATCATAAACTGTTGGTAGTCAATACTGGACAGTTGTGACCGCGTAACAAGTATGTAAAGATCGTAACTTATATATCTATATATACATTTATTAGGTTAAACTTATTTTTTTACATCCGTACAATTGTTCAAATTTTTTTTTTTTTTTTCTACCCGCGATTTTATGTATATAAAAGAATGGCAGGTCATCTGCATTGGATTTGGAATATGCCTGTTTGGAATGTACTGAAAACACATTTTTCTACGAGGTATCATAATCTGAACCACTGACAGAACAAACAAAGACTGTTGACATGTTGCACTTGCGATAGATCAGCTCCAGGTCTATTTGACACACGTTTTTAGTGATATCTAAAATTTGTTTAGCATAGTCTTTGATTCGGAAGGTTTGTGAAGTTCATTTTGGATGTCCTGTAATGATCTTTGTTTCGTCTCAGGTAGCATGATATAAATAAAAATGATCGAAAATACGGATAACCCTGCGAATCCCCAAAAGGAAACGTGGACCCCCCAAGAGTCGGAAATAATTTGGTAGAGTTTGGTGACAATCACTGAAAATATAGCGCCAGTTACGTTTGCAGCCATCATAGCCAAGGCCTTAACGTTGCAGGGAAATATCTCGGCCAGTACGACATACGGAAGAGCGCCCAGTCCGATTGTGCATGTTACTACGAAACCGAACATAGCAGTAACTGGTAGCCAAAAAATAGAACTTATGTCATACCCGAGAGCTTGAAGTTGAAAATACAAAGCCAATCCTGTGGATGATAAATAAATTCTATTACTTATACATGTATGAGATTATTAAGAATTTTATCATTCGCAGCAATTATCTATGGGTGTAATATAAAAGCAAGGGATTTATTGATATCTTACCTACAAGGAAGAGGGTTGAACCCATTGTGGAAATTAAAAGTAATGTCCTTCGCCCAGCCAAGTCTACTATGAAGACAATTAACACTCCGGCTAGGGTTTGAAGCACTCCAAATACTATGACGGAAATACTCGAATCCAATGAGGTTCCAGAAGCCTCAAATATCAGGGTACTGTAGGATACGACTGCTGATAAGCCACTAGCTTGTTGAGCTACCATCAACCCGAGCATGATAATTAACGCCTGAAAATGTGAATAGATAATGTTTGATGATATTCTAAAAATATGTACATACATACATACTTTGTGTATTTTAGCATAATGGATCTACTGACGTTGAGGTGATTGATGTAAAAATTAGATTGTGTAAATGTGGTTGTAGAAATCAGCAGATTAATCATTTTTATCAAAGATAAACAGATTATCAGTGAAAAAGGTATGTTATAAGAATGGTTAAAATTTTTTTACATACCTTACGATTTCCTGGTATCATTATCAGATCCTTTATTGTTCCAGTATTTTTACGTTCAGATTCTACATTCTCTTGAATCATTTTTAGTTCTTCACTTACGTCACTACCTCCTCTGAACCACGATAAACTTTTCTCAGCTTGATTTGGTTTTTTTTTCATCATCAAGAAGTAGGGTGACTCTGGCATCCAGATGAACATCAAACCGAAAATAAGTGGTAAGATTCCACCAACGATAGTGAGATTTCGAAGGCTGACCCATGGGCCGATAGAATAAGTTATCACAACTGCAATGTTCACCACAGGATCGAGCATACCACTTACAGCACCTCGGATACGGTCTTCTGCAATTTCTCCTGTGTACATGGGTACTACTGCATACCCCATACCAGTACCAATCCCGGAAATTATCCTTCGAGACACAGAAAATTGTATCAGTATTTGTGAAGACTTGATATAAAATAAAAAAACAGTTGTCATTGCATTGATTCTCGAGATCGTTTAAGATCTCTGCGTGAATTGATAATCGTAAAGAATGGAAGACTAAGCTAATGCTTGCGACATGGATGTATCTTCCATTCAATACACGAGGCTAATATTTATACATGTGCTCTTCTAAATATAGAGCAATCTGTACTAATACGTAGTAAGTGGTCCACAAATGGTATAAAGTGCGATTATTTGCATCGCCAATCATACCATATATGTAGTGCACACTGACCCACACAGCGTAATAAGAAGAAGAGGAATCAGCATACCGGGTTGACTTGGGTCAACGGTCGTCTAAAAATTTCTAGATTGAATAACGTTATGATAGGCGGATGTCATTGTACAAAAAAAAAAAAGACTGAAAATCGGAGCTGGTGTACTTTTTGTGCCACTAATTCGAATCCTGATTTATAAATTTTCGCAATAGTAGATAAGACAGACTGATCAAAGAATTAACAGTCTCTACTTGAGTATAAACTGTTTTTTTATTATTAAGTCAACAAATTTGATTTTTTGTTTCGTGTTTTGTTTTTTTTTGGTTAGTGACAAGAAAAGAAGTTTCTGTAGGGTTTAAATTTTAAATTTTAAACAAGTATTTAGATATCCATTCTATTTTTCACATTTTTAATCTACATTCAAACTTGATGGTTGAATGCGTCTCAGAAATTAATGCAAAGTGAACCACAGTAATAAAAAAAACGGAGGTCAAATTCGAAACGCGGTTTTGGTACACGAAAAGAAAGTTTATATTTATAAGAAGTTCTGATGAGATGCCATTTTAATTGTATAGTTTTGATTTTTTTTTTTTTGAATGTCTGATAAAATTTAGATTCGAATAGCTTTGTTATACCCATGATGCCATTTTTATTGTATAGTTTTTGCCATTGCCATTTTTGCCATTTTTATTGTATAGTAGATGCCATTTTAATTGTATAGTTTTGATTTTTTTTTTTTTGAATGTCTGATAAAATTTAGATTCGAATAGCTTTGTTATACCTTCCGATCATGTACCACCAAACATTCTGCGCGAAACCAAGAAGTAAACAAGAGATTAGATGAGGTATTATCGTGGAAATAAGCAACCATTTTCTTCCGCATATATCGGCGGCTGTGGCACCGATAATTGAACCGAATGCACTACCGATTGTGAAGACACTGACAATCCATGAAACTTCACCAGATGTCAAGTAAATTTCAGCATCATCCGCCAAAAGTTTCGGCAGTGATGGCGAAGGCCATCCAAAACCGAAGCCTGCCCCCGCCAGTGACATAGTAGCTGAAAAAATATAAGAATTTTGTTTGTTACGAATATATGAAGAGACTGTTATTTATAAACTTTGTAATTCTTACCTGCAAATCCACCGATCATTTGCGTAATCATTTTCAACTTTCCCATGTTTTCTTCTATACGAAACACACAGCACAACACTTGGATAGAGACTAAGTATAACTCCTTAAATAACGGGTAATGGGCTTTCTTGTTGAAATATTTGACCCAATTTGGAAGATCGTTATCGGGGGTTTTCGAGTATCTAATATCACTGCAGGTAATCTATAAATGAAAATTAATTTAACTCAGCGAAAATAATTACATCTTACAGTTTCCGCAAGTTGTAACGACAGTATGTCGTCATTATCATCAGAATGGTAAAAGAATGCGAATCTAATTCGAGGAATGATATACTACTTTGATGCTGAACAGAAATTGGTCTTATATATACAACGAGGGAGAAGGTAAAAAAGGTGGGAGAACTGGCTGAGTAAATATCTTACAATTTTATCGCTTCATTTCGACTAATCTTTTACAATCACTCCAGCTGATCCTATATTTATATTATATTGTACGTAACAGCTGTTGTACATATATTATCCATAAATATAAATTTATATTAGTCTAGTTCTGGTTTGGCTTATGTGTTTACTAACCGGAATCTTCACGCTAATGAATTAAAGGCAGCATATGTGTCTCAAAATATATATGGTAAAATTAATCGCAGGATTCTCATTGGCCATGAGCTTGTACACTGAACTAGTTACAAAACTGTAGTTATAGTTAGTCTGGAATTGCACACATTGCGATAGTCTATCGTTTTGAATACAGGTTATTATCTGTTATTTTTATTAATAGGACAGGTATCGCAAGTAAACACTTGTCGAACATTAGATACCGAATATGAAAAATAAACATTGCCATTTCTTTGTTGTATGTAACATTCCTGATATATAAAACAGTATGGAAGATCATCCATACCAGTAGACAGTAGACAGTCGACAGACTTTTAACAAATTACTACTTACGTATTTATATTATGTTACAATCAATGGGCGATAGTGCCTATTTTATTGACCGAGATTCTTCCAATTTGCATTAGAATTGTTTGTACAAATTTCAGAGTCAATATACCGGGTGATTCATTTTAATCATCCCAGATCGATTTTTCCGAAACTGAACAAGATACAAAAAAAAGTTTGATATAAAATATTCAGAGTTCAGAGGGGGACGAAACTTGGTGGTATCAGTATTTTCGTTAATGGAGCCGCCGAGGTCGGGTGAAGGTTAACTTTGTTTTTTTTTTTTAATGGAAATCGACATTTTTCATAACATAATTTTGTTTTACTTGAAAAATCAAACAACTTTCGTATGAAACATTTTTTTGTGAGACATCAATTTTTTGTGATATTCAACTGAACAACTAGAGATTTTTAAACTTTTGAGAACATTTCACATCTAAAATATCAAGTTTGGAGAAAAATTGCAAAAGACAAAAAGTGCGTAATTTCATGCAAACATTCTTGGAAAATGATTGAAGAATTTTTTCCAATAACTTTTTATTGTAGCTTCTTTAATTGCCTGAAAAACAACAGAAATTGTTAATAATAAAAATCTTCAATTATTCTCCAAGAATCTTTACATGAAACTACGCACTTTTTGTTAATGCAATCTTTCTCCCAACTTGATAGTTTAGAGGTGAAATGTTTTTGAAAGTTCAAAAATCTCTAGTCGTTCTTTTGAATATCGTAAAGACTTGATGTCTCACAAAAAAATGTTTCATACGAAAGTCATTTGATTTTTCAAGTAGAACAAAATTACGTAATGAAAAATATGAGTTCCCATTAAAAAAAAAAAAAGTTGACCTTCACCTGACCTCGGCGGCTCCATTTACGGAAATACTGATACCACCAAGTTTCGTCTCTCTCTGAACCCTGAATATTTTATACCAATATTTTTGTCGTACCTTGCTTAGTTTCGGAAAAATCGACCTGGGACGATTAAAATGAATCACCCGATATAGCTCGAATTATCGCCTTGTCCTCTCGTAAGTATTATGGCGATACGGAATATGTCTGGTGATGCTGGCAGCAACGAAATTTGTAATTGCCACTCAAACCATGAGACATCTATTTATAATTAAATCCATGAGTTTTCCACGTCAGTGATGGATCTCTGATGGACCTGTGATGGACAGTTGCAGGGCGTTCAAGTATCCATAGCTTGACTGTATAGTTTTTTGACATCACGTCAGCACACAAATTTTTTGCCATCATGAATTTCGAATGGATTTTCAGCCTTTTAATTTGTCAATATTTCTTTTACACTTACCCTTATTCATAATTGTTCAATATTCGAATTTTTTGTTAATTATTTTACGCAAATTGGGATGTGAATAAATAGTTAACGAAATTATTTCGCATGAATAAAACATTCGGAATAAAATACGTTACAATTTGAATTTATTATTTGTTACACATACTATTCTCTGTTCATAGCTTACAATTAACAATCTTTTTCAAGTGATTAATACAAGTCTGGATCAACAGCGTTCAAAATTAAAAAAAAAAAAAAAAGACGTTATCGCGAAATCTATAGATAATATTTTTCAATTGCCACTTCAAATGCCACGCATACTTACACAAAGATATGCTTATCAGCATCCGGATTTCAATATGAAAAAAGACTACAAAGCACAGTTTTAAATAAAGGTTTTCCACATTTTGGACGTCACATTTACATCCTAAAATTATAAATTATTTTTCAATACATATACAGAGTTGTAATTATCAGTGTGACGACGAGCTGCTGAAAGGCTGCTTCGCCTTTCCACATCAGTATTTAAAATACGATGTTAAGTCTAACATCGATAAAATTTAATAGAATAATTTTTACCCCGTTCGTTGTTAAATCTAAAATCATTTCGTTCGAAAGGCTCACCAGAGGATGGTGTGAATTTTAATCGCTAACGATAAACGGTGTTAAATTTATCATCGCACGGGGTGGGCTCGGATGGTTATTGTGAAATTGCTCAACAGTGCAAAATACATTATCGTTTAATATTCACCGAAGTATAAAGCTCGGTTATTTTCACCACTTATTCAGTATCGTCACGCGCATCAAGTGGCGGTCAACGAGTGTATGATTTCTCCAATTCCATAGTGGACTCTGTAGTTTTATGAAGTTCGTCCTGAATGCTCCGAAATGATCTTTGCTTAGTCTCAGGTAATATGAAGTAAATGAATATCGCCGAAAATATTGTTAAGCCAGTGAATCCCCAGAATGAAATATGGATCCCAAAAGCATCAGCTACAACTTGATAAAGTTTTGTGACAGCCATCCCACTTATGGCACCAGAAATCGCAGTAGCCATCGAAGCCAAAGCCTTAACGTTGCCAGGAAATATCTCCGATAGTACAACGTATGGAAGACATCCCAAACCAATTGAATAGGCAATCATGTAACCAACAATAGAAGTCACAGGAAGCCACGATATACCATCGACATCAACGTCAACGTCTTGTAACTGGAAGTACAAAGCTTCTCCTGCGAATCGAAAACGAATTCTGTTAGCTGTAAGCTAAGTTTTTTAATATTTTATTATTTAATCCGAAGATATCATTTCCCTAATATTTCTGTATTAATCAACACAATTAGCCAGTGTAGCGGATTACTACAAAGATATACAAAACCGTATCGATGATCAACCGGCAAAAAAAAAAAATAAAAAATTCTATATCAAAGCAATCATTTATGATTGGGGAACGATAATCATCGATAATTTGTATTGTTCATGGGTGATTATTACATAACATGAGAAGTTAATATGTCGCTGAAATTCTGATCTATATAAACACATGATAAGATTTTTTTTAAATTCAGTATAGGTATATAAAATTTAGAAGAGTATCAATATTGTATCTTGCAGATCATAGGTTATGAGAATTTATACTTTATATGGTATGACTTGGTGCATCACCTGCTAAAAATACTATCGAACCACAAGCAGAAATAAGCAGCAATGGCCGACGTCCAGCCAAATCTACGGTAAAGATAGTCAGTACTCCACTAAGAAGTTGAACAACTCCGATTATTATTACGGAAATACTTGAATCCATCGTTGATCCAGATGCTTCAAATATCAAACTACTGTAGGCAAGAACTGCACCTATACCACTGACCTGTTGGGCTATTGTCAATCCAAGTACGATGATAAGAGCCTGTTAAAATAAATTTATAACATGTTTAAGTATGGCTTTGAACTTTGAAGATGAACTTGGTAAAGATGAATACAGAGATTGTCATTTTTTTTTCTTGTAAAGGAGAAATCATGCGTACCTTACGGTTTCCTGATACCATTACCAGCTCTTTTATAGTCCCAGCATTTTTCCTGTCAAATTCAACATTCTCTCGAATCTTTTTTAGCTCCTCGGTTACCTGTCCCGTTCCTCTGAACCATAATAAACATTTTTCAGCACGATCAGGCTTCTGTTTCATTAAAAGAAAGTAGGGTGACTCTGGCATCCAGATGAACAATAGTCCGAAAACGACAGGTATGACTCCTCCGAATATAGCGAGAGCCACACGGCTCACCCATGGACCGATACAATAAGTCAACAAAATACCAGTATTGAGCATAATACCGATCGTTACACCTAAAGCACCTCGGATATTGTCATCCGCAATTTCCCCCAAATACATGGGCACAATTGAATACGTCATTCCAGAACCAAGACCAGCTATGAACCTTGAGAGTGGATAAAAATGTATTTAAAAGATACGTAATGATCTGATTGAGTGATTAAATGTCCATAGTGGAGATTTGGGGGTGAATTCGTACCTTGCGACCACAAACCACCAGTAACTTTGTCCTACACCGATAAGAATGCAGGAAGTTAAATAAGGAATTACTGTGAAAAGAAGAGACAATTTTCTGCCACATATGTCGACCAATCCAGCGCCAATTAATGGACCAAATGCGCATCCAAATGTGAAAAAACTTGCAATCCAAGAACCTTCATCCGGTGTTATGGGAATGTCAGAATCATCAGCCTGAAGTTTGGGAAGAGATGGTGAGGACCATCCAAAATGATATCCCGCACACATTATAGATAATGTAGCTGAAAATTGTGATGAACACAAATGATTGTTTGCTATTTTTTGTGATGAATAACGAATGATCATCTGTCACTTACTCAAATACATTTTCTTACCTGCAAACGCAGCGATTAATTGCGTAGTTATTTTAGATTTTTCCATATTTATTTGACGAATTGAGTTACTACACGGAGCTCATATGATCACGAACTGAAGATCACTGACCACTGGGAAACATACGTTATCGTTAGAATATATCTATTCGAGTATAGTGGATTATGTATACCACCGCGAGTTCACCAATCCCCTGTTTTTTTTTTTTTTTTTTTATCACATTTGGTCAAGGTTGTAGATCGATCAAAAATTCTGATAACGATCAGTTCAATCAATCCACCTTTGATCCTCCACGTATCCGAGCCCAAGTTCTATCACTTCATTGCTTTTACCGCTGCTCATACTGTACTGACACTGTCGCTCAAAGAAGAAGAGAGATAACCTTCCATGTGACTAGACCGAATTTGTAATAAGTAGACTCCGGTCCCTTTAGTTGCTAGTTAGGACGTCACCAACTCGGACTTTTGCTTTAGAAATTTGAATTTTAAATGGCGGAATTTCGAATAATCTTTTGGTCGACAGTTTTTATCTATTGATGTATTGGTGAGTTATAACGGTGCTAATCCGAAGCTAAGCTACCTGGAACGCTAAACCAACATGTTATCGGTGTTTTCGATTATTTGAATTTGCGATTCGTGACTGGAGAGAAGCCTTGCAATTAACCGAGCCCCCCTAATCAATGAAAACTGATTAGCGTTATCGATCTTACTGTTATTCATTGACCTGTGGTATAGTATAATCTATCTTAATACTATATTCGACCACATGAAATTTCTGTACAGGAATTGCAATTCGCGAATTAAAATTTTCGGATAATTATCGCTGGTCTTGAATGACAATCGAAAGTAAGCCGTGAAAATTGAAGGCAAAATTTTAATTGTAATCTTTCATTCTAGTCGAATGAGAAAAGATCGTTATCATGGAACGTGATCAATAAAATGTTGAAATATAGAAGCTGATGACACATTACTGATGTTTATTTTAATCATACAGATTGGTTAATGGGCGCCTACCATTCGCTGATTCCAGTTAGTCACTTAAATTGACATTCTCAACACGTGTTCAGATTAGTGTAAAGTGTCGCATAATTTTCTTGGACGCACTCACGTTCTTCATTCACGTGCTAGGACTACAGACATTGTGTGTTTAGATTTTTATCAAGAATTTAGAATCCGATTCATACATCATTTGTATGTGGACACGAAATGAAATTCATCAGCAATTTCAATTTATTTTTGTGTTTGTTTTTTATATACGTCATAATTATGTTACAAGTGTTATAATTGATATTGTTCATATGGAACTGGATAAAGAATTTTTTTTATATTGATATAGATTATATTCAAGGTGAAGATGATACTTCAAAAGGCGATAACACGACCTGATATAAGTGGTCGAGTATATCTACGATCGAGGTAATATAGACGGTGATACAAACGATCGAAACTTTATTATTATTTCTCATATTGCTATAGGATGGCAGCACCAGGCGGAGTAACGCCTTTAGTGTATAGCACTTTATAAAGTAGGTATCTACTGTAAAATTTTTCTTGCAATTTGCCTAAGCTTAAGTTATACACCTGTCAAGTGATATAATACCTAATCGATTAGAAATGTTGACTTATATAATAATTGTGTATGGAATTCCTTTATTAAATACATTATTTTCTTTACTGTATACATATTTATGTGTCAGTTCAATCAGTTTCATCAATTGTCAAGTATCACAACGTGCCCGAAGTGGTGCTCAAACTACCTCTGACTTATTCAGCTTGGTCTTGGACTTGGTAGTCTTATGAAGTTCGTCCTGAATGCTCTGTAATGATCGTTGCTTGGTTTCAGGGACCATGAAGTAAATGAAAGTTCCCGAAAATATGGTGATCACTGCGAATCCCCAGAAAGAAACATGGATCCCAAACTCGTCAGCAACAACTTGATAAAGTTTTGACACAGCCACACCACTCAGGCCGGCGGAGACGAGGGAAACCACCATAGCCAGGGCCTTAACGTCGCAGGGAAACACCTCCGATACTATAACGTGAAGAAGAGATCCCAAGCCAACCGAGTAGCAGACTATGTAACCGATAATAGCGGCCATGGGTAGCCACGAAATTGCATTGACATCGGTGCCGATGGCTTGTAATTGGAAGTATAGAGCCTCTCCTGAAAATGTATGACCAATTTCGTGGTTTTTACACTAGCTATTCATCTACATCGTATTTATACAGATCATTCTAATCTACAGATCTCACTTGTGAGAAACACATACTACTACGTTACACAAGTAAGGCCATCGGTTCGCGATAAATTGAAACGATTCGTTCGTAATAATTATCTAGCTTCTTCAGACTATCGGAGCAAAAAGTATCCAACCGATAATTTTCCATTCAGTCAATGATGATAGAATCAATCAATTCAGGAATGTACTCCCAAGTATAACAGGTGACAGTCGCTGAATATAAAATTTGGAAAAAAGCATCAATTGCATTTTCCAGTCATCGTTCACGGTCTACGGTACAACTTAATACTTCACCTCCTAGAAACAGGATCGAGCCACCAGCGGAAAACAGTAGCAAGGGACGTCGCCCGGCCAAGTCTACGATGAACACAGCCAGAATCACGCTGAAGAGTTGAACCAGTCCGATTATAATGACAGAAATGCTAGAATCTAGTGTAGATCCAGACGCGTCAAAGATCAAGCTACTGTACGCCAGAACGGCACCTATTCCGCTTAGCTGTTGCGCCATCGCCAATCCGACAACGATTATCAGAGCCTGTTAGAAATGATGTCGTTAAAACAGACCAGCCGGCAAATTCTGCAGCTGATCGCTATGTAGTTTGAGCACTGGCCTCTTTGTTTGATAATTCACAGTGTAAGGTTTGCGATAATTTAATATGAAAGACTTCCATATTAGAACTTGGAAACATTCAACCGAAATATGATTCGGTTCGACAAGGAAATATCATGCTTACCATACGATTTCCCGGTATCATTATTAGATCACGTATGCTCCCAACATTTTTCTGGTCGAATTCGACATTCTCTTGTAAGTTTTTGAGCTCCTCGCTGACGTTTACCTTCCCTCTAAACCACTGCAGACTCTTCTCGGCGCGATCCAGCTCTTTCTTCATGATCAAGAAGTAAGGTGACTCTGGCATCCAGATGAATATCAGCCCAAAGGCGAGCGGCAAGACTCCCCCCACGGCAGCAAGAACTATACGGCTGACCCACGGGCCGACACAATAAGATAGTAAGATACCGGCATTCAACATGAGGGTTATCATGGCAGTCAGAGCGCCTCGGATTCTATCATCCGCGATTTCCCCCAAATACATAGGTGCAGCTGTATACGCCATTGCCGTGCCGAGTCCAGCCAGAAACCTTGGAAATGTATCGATCTGTATGACGCGGCTCAGCTTGGTATAACTATGTACTATCAAAAGATGATAGGGATCAACTCAAAAAAGGCGATTTTACCTCGCGACGACGAACCACAAGTAACTCTGTGCTAGACCGATAAGTATACAGGAGCTGAGGGAAGGAATTATTGAGATAAGAAGCGACAATTTTCTGCCATATCTGTCGACCAGTGGATTGGCAATGAATGGACCAAATAATAATCCAAATGTGAAAAGGCTGACAATCCAAGAACTTTCGTCCGGTGTTATGGGAATATCAGAATCCTCCGCCAAAAGTTTGGGTAGAGCCGGTGACGGCCATCCAAAATGGAAGCCCGCACCAGCCAAAGCCATGGTTACTGAAAAATTCACGCAAAGATTGTTTGCTATTAAATGTGAAGCACTGACTGGTCAAAGAACAGTAGTGCCCATATTGAGATGATGCACTACATCTTGGTGAACTGCAATAGCTCACCTGCCAATGCGGCGAATATTTGCGTAGTGATCTTCGATTTTTCCATATTTATTAGCTATAAGACACAGATGCGCAGCACACTTCGCAATGAACTGAAGATGATTAACCTTCGGAAGAAAAGCTTTGTCACTGTCGCCCCTAGTTGAACATAATAGATAATAAGTTTTATGGTCAAAATCCCTAAACTATCCGTTTTTATCACTGCAGTTGCTCAAGATTAAAAAATTGATTTAACGAAACCATCTTGGATCCTACCAGTGTCCCAGACTCAGTGTTCCGCCACTTCAGTGATTCAACTGTTGTTTATACTATACTGTTATGACGTTGTCAGTCAGCTTCCAACTTCTGATAAAACTAATGAATTATTTCCTGTTTTAAACCGGAATTAAAAATTTTATGACAGACCTCTGCTAAAGGATCACGAACGGATTAATCCAGATAACAAACGTGCGCTCGCTCGTAACCGTCACGACGTGATCATCATGCTTGAGTGCGAAAATGCTGCGTTATTTCCATCACGAAATGATTGTCAGCCACGTGCATTTACGGTGATTGCAGTGCGAATTCATAAAGTTTTAACACACAGAGTAAACACTGTGCAATCACACATGATTTTTTTCTTTAAAGTATTTTCCAGCTAGAAAGCGGAGTTGTAAAAAGGCTGTGATTATAAGCCTCCTTATATTAGTTGTAATTTATACTTAAGCTTAACCCTATAGTTCCTAACATTATATACATGTAATATGCCTTCTGAGATCTTCCAAAAATTAACATTTTCATTTTACATATATAATCGAACATGGTATCAGTGTGTCCCAGGGTGACAAAACACAAAATTACTGAAAAAAATCTTATCAAAAATTCCTTCCAGCAAGATTTAGATCATGGTGGTATGCGTATTAGAAAATAAAATTTAATCTTTTACGATGAACGTGTATGCGCAAGGAATGTTTTGCAACGGTGCGCAGGAAATCTTCTGCGAAAGGTTTCTTGTTTTACACATAATACCATAATCTAAATCTTACTGGATGGGAATTTTTGATTAGATTTTTATTTGTGACTTTTAAAAACGAAAAAATAGTTTTTATCAAAATTTCACCGAAGCCTACCCATAGGAGATGTCAAAGATCAATTTAGAAATGAAATTGTACCCTTGCGGCGATAAACCACCAGTAACTTTGCGCTAGACCGATAAGAATACAGGAGCCAAGCTGAGGAATCGCTGTGATCAAAAGAACCAATTTCCTGCCATATCTATCGACCGTTGAAGCGGCCAGAAATGGACCAAATAAACATCCGAATAAGAAAGAACTGACAATCCAAGAACTTTCATCGGATGTTATGGGAATATCAGAATCCGCCGCCAGAAGCTTGGGCAGAGACGGCGAGGACCATCCTTGTTGGAAGCCCATGGAAGTCCCGGACATGGTCACTGAAGAAAAATTTATGCAAATATCGTTTGCTGTCTAATGTAAAAAATGAACAATCAGATAAAACAATTTTAAAATTACGTGATATTTATTTCGCAACATTCCCTCACCTACGAACCCGGCAAATAATTGCGTCGTTATTCTCGATGTTTTTATATTTATTAGCCGCAACACACACGTGTAGCACACTTGACTACGAACTGAAGATCACTCACTATCGGGAATCAAACTTCATATCTGATATACATAGTCGTATATTACAGCGATTTGTCTACTACTCCCGTCTACCACAGTAGCTGATTTACAAATCGATCAAAAATTCTGATAATTATCACTCCACTCAATCTATCTCTGATGCTACAAGCATCTTCAGGATCTAGTTCCATTACCTTATCGATTCTGCAGCCGGTGGCGGTGTCGTCGCGGTATTCCACTCAAGAGAACGATGTCTTTCACGTGTCCCCGGTCATGTAATGACCAAATTTAGCATCTATTTGTTGGTTGGATTACAAATTGAGGTTCTAAGTAGCCAAATTGCAAAATAACCCATACATCGAATTTTTTTTATTTTGATATTATTCCGTGATTTTAAATGAAAGAATCATAAATTTTAATTAAACAGATTGGCTGATGGCTTACTAATTCACTACTTCCACTTTGTCGCGTTCTATACCCCATGAAGGTAAGTATATTTCTATTAGTCTAAAGTGCCAATTCGTTTGCTAAGACGCGGTGCTCATGTTCTTCATTCCTGGACTCAGACTAGAGAAATTATATAATATGTTAAATATACGGAATTATTATGAGAAGAAGACAAATTTCTGCCACATATTTCGACCAGTAGAGCGCCGATTAATGAATCGAAAGCGCATCCGATTGTGAAAAAACTGGCAATCCAAAAACTTTCGTCCGGTATTATGGGAATGTCAGAATCAACGGGTTGAAGTTTGGGTAGAGATGGTAAGGACTATCCAAAATGATATTCTGCACACATCACAGATAATATGGCTGAAAATTACGCACAAAAATTGTTTGGTATATCTGTTGTAAATAACGAATGAACGAAGAATGCTGTGCTAAGGTTAAGATACATGTGTGTGTAATTGTGTATGAAATTCATTTATTAAATACATTATTTTCTCTACTGTATACATATTTATGTGTCAGTTCAATCAGTTTCATCAATTGTCAAGTATCACAACGTGCCCAAAGTGGTGGTCAAGCTACCTCCGACTTATTCAGTTTGGTCTTGGATTCGGTAGTCTTATGAAGTTCGTCCTGAATGCTCTGTAATGATCGTTGCTTGGTTTCAGGCACCATGAAGTAAATGAAAGTTCCCGAAAATATGGTGATCACTGCGAACCCCCAGAAAGAAACATGGATCCCAAACTCGTCAGCTACAACTTGATAAAGTTTTGACACAGCCATACCACTCAGGCCGGCGAAAATGATAGAAATCACCATGGCCGGGGCTTTAACGTCGCAGGGAAATACCTCCGATGTTATAACGTGAAGAAGAGATCCTAAGCCAACCGAGTAGCAGACTATGTAACCGATAATAGCGGCCATGGGTAGCCACGAAATTGCATTGACATCGGTGCCGATGGCTTGCAATTGAAAGTATAGAGCCTCTCCTGAAAATGTATGACCAATTTCGTAGTTTTTATACTAGCTATTTATCTACATCGTATTTATACAGATCATTTTAATCTACAGATCTCACTTGTGAGATACACATACTACTACGTCATACAAGTAAGGTCATCGGTTCGCGATAAATTGAAACGATTCGTTCGTAATAATTATCTAGCTTCTTCAGACTATCGGAGCAAAAAGTATCCAACCGATAATTTTCCATTCAGTTAATGATGATAGAATCAATCAATTCAGGAATGTACTCCCAAGTATAACAGGTGACAGTCGCTGAATATAAAATTTGGAAAAAAGCATCAATTGCATTTTCCAGTCATCGTTCACGGTCTACGGTACAACTTAATACTTCACCTCCTAGAAACAGGATCGAGCCACCAGCGGAAAACAGTAGCAAGGGACGTCTCCCGGCCAAGTCTACGATGAACACAGCCAGAATCACGCTGAAGAGTTGAACCAGTCCGATTATAATGACAGAAATGCTAGAATCTAGTGTAGATCCAGACGCGTCAAAGATCAAGCTACTGTACGCCAGAACGGCACCTATTCCGCTTAGCTGTTGCGCCATCGCCAATCCGACAACGATTATCAGAGCCTGTTAGAAATGATGTCGTTAAAACAGACCAGCCGGCAAATTCTGCAGCTGATCGCTATGTAGTTTGAGCACTGGCCTCTTTGTTTGATAATTCACAGTGTAAGGTTTGCGATAATTTAATATGAAAGACTTCCATATTAGAACTTGGAAACATTCAACCGAAATATGATTCGGTTCGACAAGGAAATATCATGCTTACCATACGATTTCCCGGTATCATTATTAGATCACGTATGCTCCCAACATTTTTCTGGTCGAATTCGACATTCTCTTGTAAGTTTTTGAGCTCCTCGCTGACGTTTACCTTCCCTCTAAACCACTGCAGACTCTTCTCGGCGCGATCCAGCTCTTTCTTCATGATCAAGAAGTAAGGTGACTCTGGCATCCAGATGAATATCAGCCCAAAGACAAGCGGCAAGACTCCCCCCACGGCAGCAAGAACTATACGGCTGACCCACGGGCCGACACAATAAGATAGTAAGATACCGGCATTCAACATGAGGCTTATCATGGTAGTCAGAGCGCCTCGGATTCTATCATCCGCGATTTCCCCCAAATACATAGGTGCAGCTGTATACGCCATTGCCGTGCCGAGTCCAGCCAGAAACCTTGGAAATGTATCGATCTGTATGACGCAGCTCAGCTTGACATAACTATGTACTATGAAGAGATGATAGGGATCAACTCAAAAAAGGCAATTTTACCTGGCGACGATGAACCACCAGTAACTCTGTGCTAGACCGATAAGTATACAGGAGCTGAGGGAAGGAATTATTGAGATAAGAAGAGACGATTTTCTGCCACATCTGTCGACCAGTGGATTGGCAATGAATGGACCAAATAAAGTTCCAAATGTCAAAAAGCTGACAATCCAAGAACCTTCGTCCGATGTTATGGGAATATCAGAATCCTCCGCCAAAAGTTTGGGCAAGGACGGTGACGGCCATCCAAAATGGAAGCCCGCACCAGCCAAAGCCATGGACACTAAAAAATCCACGCAAAGAATGTTTGCTACTTAATGTGAAGAATGACTGGACCAAGAACAGTAGTGCCCATATTGAGATGATGCACTACATCTTGGTGAACTGCAATAGCTCACCTGCCAATGCGGCGAATATTTGCGTAGTGACCTTTGACTTTTCCATATTTATTAGCTAAGACACAGAAGCACAGCACACTTCACCATGAACTGAAGATGACACCTTCGGGAGAAAAGCTTTGTCACTGACACACCTAGTCGAACGCAGTCGATGATAAGTTTTATCGTGAGTTTCTCTCAACTATTCGTTCTTATCACTGCAGTTGCTCGAGATTTAAAAATTGATTCAACGTAACCATCTTGGATTTTACAAGTGCTCTTAAGGCCATGTTTCACCACTTCAGTGGTTCAACTGTCCTTCATACCATACTGCTATGGCCTTATCATTCAGCTTTCAACTTCCAATAACGCTAATGAGTTATTACCTGTTTTAACCCGGAATTAAAAATGTTATGACAGACCACTGCTAAAGGATCTCGAACGGAATGAGTAAGTCATGTAAATCGAACGCAAAATATCCACTGCAAGTATAGGTAAGCGACATGCATCTCAGGTGCGTTAGAGTTTAGAGTACAATGATTATCTGGAAAACTGTGTCAACCATACTGTAGATTGATACCCATACTCAGACTGTGAATTCAAACACTCACATCACTCAATTTACGTATGCAGGAAACATTTGCATTTGCATTTTCTATGAACTCCCTTTGAAACAGGACGTATCATGTGCTATTCCGCGGTTTGTCTCAGAATTATCTTACGATGTGCGATTTCTTACTATCAATTTCCATCCTAGCCCGACGATTAAACGATAACAATCAATTAATCGATATCAATTGATTGATTATTTAACTTATTATACTATAATAGATTAAATATAATGCAAGTAAATAATTTATTATTATATATCACGTGAGTAATGCCATGAGGCCGTACGTGCCGAAAATGCTAAGAAGTCGAATAATTTTTAATTTCCCGCAATGAAAATTGAAAATTTTCATAAAAAAGGGAAGTTATTGGTTTCGGTCCGATTTTCGAAAATCGAGGTTTCATCAGATCTCGACGTTTTGGGGTCCGAAGAAACTATTCTGACTATTTTTGGATGGACGTCCGTATGTGTGTGTGTGTGTGTGTGTGTGTAAACAAATTTTTGTCGTACGATATCTTTAGAACGAATCGACCGATTGGAATGATTCTTGCGGCGATCGAAAGGGTTTATCAAGACTTTGATCTGATTAGATTTTGGAATCGATCGGTCGAGTAGTTTCAAAGTTATTCGAAGAATAGAAATTGAAGAAAAAAGGATTTGTATTCGGAAAACTAATTACACTTATAACTTTCTTTAATTTATTATAAACACAATATTATCAATTAATTGTAACGTATTTAACACAGCGAGAAGTTTTATGGTTGGCCCACAGGTCAACCGGTTTTCTGATTTTTTTTGTACTGGCATTTGTTCAGAAAATATTTAATACATTTGAATATCTTAATGTAAAAAGTCCTATGTATATGTTCCGCTGTGATTTTCGAAAATTTCACATTTGCACTGATACCAAAAAATTGCATATGCAAAAAGTCATCGATGATGAATTAATCATTCATAACTTACCATAGTATTTTTCTTTATGAATACTTTCAAAATTTCAAAGTGTCCGAAAAACATCAAACACTTTATGATAATTAAAATAATTGAATTTGTGGTCAAGCTACCTCAGATTTCCTCAACTCGCCCGTGGACTTAGTAGCCTTGTGAAATTCGTCCTGAATGCTCTGTAGTGATCTTTGCTTCGTCTCAGGTAGCATAAAGTAAATAAAGATGCCCGTAAATATGGTAATCACTGTGAATCCCCAAAAGGGAACGTAGATTCCGTACGCATCAGCGACAACTTGATAAAGTTTTCCAACCACAAATCCACCTAAACTACCAGCAAAAATGGTAACCATTGCGGCCAAGGCCTTCACACTGTAGGGAAATATCTCAGATAGTACAACGTGTGGAAGGGTACCGAGGCCAACCGTATAGCAAATTATGTAACCGATCATAGCAGTCACCGGAAACCACGAAACTGGACTGACATCAACTTCGAAGGCTTGCAGGTGAAAGTATAGAGCCTCTCCTGTAAACGAAGAAGAAATTCTGTTACATGGTTGTTATTCACGAGCTATCTTCCTGTTTTGCTTTCATAATATGTATTGGCATGATTAATTTGCAGATTTAACTCGTTGGATATAAAGATTTGGGGTAACGAATCACCGGAAAATACCTTTAGCAGATTACGATTAATACAGATGATCCTTTAGCGATTATTAACCAGCTTACAACTCATCTCAAAGAAAAATCTCTCGCACCCATAAGGTCAATGCCATTATAGGTATAGATAGTGATAATCCATCAACAAATCAACGAATAGTTATTTCTATGATCTAGCTAATATCAGGTAGACAACATTATGATAAGAGTCGGGCCTGAAGCACGTGAATGACAGACGAAATAAAATTTTGATAAATGTATATCGATTGTATTTTGCACGCCACTGCTTACGGTATACAGTATAGGTATAAGTTGATATACTGTACCTCCTAGAAATAGGATCGAACCACTAACTGAAAACAATAGCAATGGCCTACGCCCAGCTAAGTCCACGGTAAAAGTAGCCATCAATCCACCAGCGAGTTGAATCACTCCGAGTATTATCACGGAAATGTTTGAATCCAACGTTGATCCAGACGCCTCAAAGATTAAGCTACCGTACGCTAGAATGGCACTTATTCCGCTTAGCTGTTGGCCGACTATTAATCCGATGATGATAATCAGAGCCTGTTTAAATTGATTCATAAATAAAATGGTTAATGATAACTTTGAAATGACTTTGAAAATATAAAGACTGATGATAAAATGTTCACACGATCTCATTCGAACTTGGAAATGTTCAATACAGAAATTATATTTATATTTTTACAAGCTAAAAATATATATACCTTCCGATTTCCTGGGACCATTACTAGTTCCTTTATACCTGCGATATTTTTACGGTCGAACTCTACATTCGCTTGTAACGTCTTCAGTTCCTCGGTTACGTTTCCGTTTCCTCTCAACCACAGTAGACTTTTCTCAGCACGATCCGTTCTCTCTTTCATTATCGAGTAGTAGGGTGACTCTGGCACCCAAATGAACATTAGTCCAAAGACAATAGGCACGGTGCCTCCGATAGCAGCCAGAACCTCACGACTGACCCATGGGCCGACACAATAAGTTAGTAAAATACCAACGTTCATCATCAGGCTTAACATGGTACCCAGAACACCTCGGATCGTATCGTCTGCAATTTCTCCCAAGTACATGGGCGCAACTGTATACGATATTCCTGTTCCGATACCAGCAACAACCCTTAAAGGTGAGAAAACTTGTATTATCCGAGACTGAATTGAACTGAATGGTTTAATATTCCTAACCGTTCAAGGGGAGACTTCGGTGAAATTTTTACAAAAACGATTATTTCGTTTTTTGAAATTACTGAAAAAAATCTTATCAAAAATTCCTTCCAGCAAGATTTAGATCATGATAGTATGTGTATTGATAAATAAAATCAATCTTCTGTGATGAAAGTGCATGCGTGAGGAATGTTTAGCGGCGGTGCGCAGGAAATCTTCTGCGACAGGTTTCTCGTTTTACACATACTAACATAATCTAAATCTTACTGGATGGGAATTTTTGATTAGATTTTTATTTGTGACTTTTAAAAACGAAAAAATAGTTTTTATCAAAATTTCACCGAAGCCTACTCATAGGAGATGTCAAAGATCAATTCAGAAATGAAATTGTACCTTGCGGCGATAAACCACCAGTAACTTTGCGCTAAACCGATAAGAATGCAGGAACCAAGCTGAGGAATCGCTGCGATAAAAAGAATCAATTTCCTGCCATATCTATCGACCGTTAAAGCGGCCAGAAATGGACCAAATAAACATCCGAATAAGAAAGAACTGACAATCCAAGAACTTTCATCGGATGTTATGGGAATATCAGAATCCGCCGCCAGAAGCTTGGGCAGAGACGGTGAGGACCATCCTTGTTGGAAGCCCATGGAAGTCGCGGACATGGTCACTGAAAAAAAATTTATGCAAATGACGTTTGCTGTCTAATGTAAAAAATGAACAATCAAATAAAACAATTTTAAAATCACGTGATATTTATTTCGCAATATTCCCTCACCTACGAACCCGGCAAATAATTGCGTCGTTATTCTCGATTTTTTCATATTTATTAGCCGCAACACACACGTGAAGTACACTTGAACACGAACTGCAGATCACTCACTATCGGGAATCAAATTTCATATTTGAAATACAGATTCGTATATTATCGTGGCTCTGTCTACTACTCCCTTCTACCACCGTAGCGGATTTACGAATCAATCAAAAATTCTGATATCATTCCAATCAATCGACCTCTGATGCAACAAGCATTCCAGGATATAATTCCATTACCTTATCAATTCTGTCATCACTGATTGCGTCGTCACGATAAACCATTCAAGAGAGCGATGTAGACTTCCACGTGTCCTCGGTCATGTCATGTAATGACAAAATTTAACAACTATTAATTACTTAATCGCGATGTAACTTTCGGACAATAGTTTTTGTCTTATGCTGATATATTCGTGAGAATTATTGCGGTGTTAATTCTAAATTAATCTCCACTGTTATACCCATACATCAATTTTTTTTTTTTTTTTTTTTTGTGTTTGATATTATTTTGTTACTTTAAATGAAAGAATCAAAAATTATAAACTGGCACACGATTGGTGTAAATTTTAATCAAACAGATTGGTTAATGGCTTCCTAACTCACTAATTCCACTTTGTCACGTTCTATACCCCATATATATTTCGATTAGTCTAAAGTGCCATTTCATTTGCTCAGACTCGGCGCTCACGTTCTTCATTCACGTGCTCGGACTAGAGAAATTATATAATATGTTATTGTGCAGCGATACCTACATCCAGTACCATCATGAAGAGGTTGTATAGCTTTCTTAGGTACCCTACCCCACGCGCAAATTTTTTCTTTGAATAATAATCAGTTTCGTTGATATGGTTCCAACTCAATTAAATATTATTGACGATAATCTTTTACTGTCTATAAATATTATATTTCAGGTAAAAACGAACGTTATATAAAATACAGTGAGTGATGATATACAGTTCGTAAATTTAAGACATCGATTAAAAAAAAAAAAAAATAATGTCTGTGATCAAGTTTGCAATACGGAAGGATACTCCCAAATAATGACGTCGTATTCATTTAATCCTGTTTCTTTTTCTTTCGCTTTGTGATATATGTTACATCGATGTCTCGTCGAATGTCTGAACCTACGTCGTCGAAATTCTTTAAGACGCTACTGAATAATCCAAGGTTAATATCGACTGTTAATAATTACCGGAAGATTCGACTCACGTTCTCAATATGCGTAGCAAAATAAAACACGTTCAAGGAAGTTAATTTTCATGAAAAACTTTAGCACGAACTCTAAAACGTTTCATTCTTCGTGGATAATAAATCCTGAAAAACCGCGTGTGAATGGGTATTTATATGTATACAAACGAAACGTTAGCTCACCTTTAATCCGGATTGGTATATCACGCAAATGGATATTTACTAGATTTATTTTATTTACCGCTTGACTGCTTAAAATTTACAGCCTAGGGAGAGAAAAAGGGAGTAAGTAAGTAAGGAAGGAAGAATTTGAAATTGGACGTTTAATCTACGTTAAACAGACATTTGCAAGTCACAAGGTAGCCGTTGCAGAGATGCAACGCTTCAGAAACAGCAAAAAAAAAAATACTTGATTGAATTTTTTTAATTTTTTTTTTATTTTTTTTTTTTTTCAACGAAAAGTGCGCGAAGACTCGCACTGGTTTTAATTAATTAATTTATTTATATTTTTTGCTTGTCGTTCAGTGTTCAGCTTCTGATTTAAATAATTAAAGAAATTATTATTATACCTGTGCCAACCACTGCTGAAGAAAAGAGAAACTCGGGAATTATTTTCCCCAACCTTTTTCATTGCAGTCAAAGAATTTCATACTTCGTTGAGTAAAATCAAAAGTTTTAAATTCTATTCAACAGCAATACGTTTCTTTTGTTTTTGCAGAGTCAGAGCACGGTCTCCGCAATTTATATGCATACGGTATAATACGAGATTAACATCAACGAAAATTTATAAAGTTAAATTATTTAATCTTCTATTGGCTGATCTATTAATTCTTATTTTTAATAATTTTTAATTATATTCAGTAATTTTTTTTTTACAACTAAACTTATGCTAATTATTTTGTATAAATTACCTACACTGAATACTAATTAAACGACTAAAACATTTTCGTTCAGACTTTATAATCTTTTAGTCGTTTGAAAATACGTTACCTTCAAAAATTTATTTTCAAACGCTTGTTTCGGTCGTAACTCTCGTGTATATACAATTATACCTCATCCTAAAATACATACGTTTACTTTTCTAATTCTCAATATGTTATAGTGGATACCTATATGAAAATAAATTCTATGAAACCTTTTTAATTCTAAAAAAAATAGAAAAATATATACA
Source organism: Macrophya annulata (assembly GCA_963924015.1). Taxonomy (NCBI): domain Eukaryota; kingdom Metazoa; phylum Arthropoda; class Insecta; order Hymenoptera; family Tenthredinidae; genus Macrophya; species Macrophya annulata. The sequence goes on from OZ001262.1 coordinate 5,142,935, forward strand.
TATATACATGAAGACGTTATATTATCAGTATCGTAATTACAAGTTGCAACGCAATAATTCTAAGTTGATGCAATCAATGTTGGAAGTTGTAGAAGGCGTCGAGGGCGTACCGAGAGTCATGAGCGTCGTTGTTCTGCTGTTGATCAGGCGCAGGGCAAAACGAGAAGCGGTGGAGTCGGTGGCGTTGGTATTTATGTAACAGTCCTGGCGCGCTGGTTCCAAATACAAGCCCAGTGAAAGCATCGTCGTCAGTCGTAGCAGCAGCTAGAGTCACGTAGTCCGGTCAACAGATGACGCTTTTTATTTTATAATCAACTATCAATTGTGTATAATAGACTCGACAAAAGAGTTAATACAATAAAAAAAAAAAATTAAAAAAATTTATTATATCTTTATCAGAAACTATTTGAGATAATAAAATTAAAATTATAGTGAATTGTGTGATAAATTTTAGTTTAGATATCTGACGAGGAATAAATAATTTGTTTATTATTTAACGTAAGTATAATTCAAATATTACATTTTTTTTCGTATAATCGTACATAACCCGGAAATGAAATGAATAATTTGTAATGAAATTAGCGAATGGATAATAATTTCTTTTAATATTCATCTCGTAATTATCAAGTTTCAAAAACTTATTCCCCCTGCGCGATTGCTTTAGCAAAGTGGTATTAATTTTATCACTTGAGTTTCAAACCTATAGCTTATATATATAAATCGTATAATGTCATTACAGATATGATTATAGAGATTATCCAATTTACTAATTGAACAAAAATAGATTCGTTTAAATTGTTCTCAAAAACGACATATATACCTACATGTATGCATATAATATTTTCACGAAACATGTATAATAATCGTTATCGACCATCTGACCTGATTGCTTCAACCTTGCACGTGGGTTCCTTGCGTTTTTATACTCTAGATCTTTACTACCGATATGGAAAATCAACTCAAGACCCAGCTCTGCAATTATTTGATTCTTTATCTTCTTTCTTTCTTATTATCATTATTTTTATATTTTATTATTTTTTTTTTTTTTTTGTTGCTTTTTCTAGCAATATGGGAGGTTTGTTGTCTTCATATTGGGGATACCCTGGTGACGACGAAATAGATCCAGCCAGTGGTCTAACCGGAAAAGAAAAACGTCTCGTAACAGAAACTTGGGCAATTATGCGACAAGAACCTACGAAATTAGGAGTAACCATTATGATGAAGTGAGTATAACATGTTTTCTTTTTTATTTCGCATTTATAACGATCATCTTGTGTACAATTTCGCAAACAGTAATAAGAATGCAGAATTTTTTGATATCAATAGTCGTATGAGATGCCTCGTTATCGGTTTTATCGATATATAAGCGTATGTGTGTGTGTGTGTGTGGGGGGGGGGGGGGGGGGGGTCACGTTTTATATACATACTCATGTGAATCTAACCTTGTTTATATTTATTTTGTATGAAAAGACTTCTGCGATTCAATCTAAAAATGTTAATAATTGAGACTATAGATATTCGGGTTATATTATGATGTGCTAACTTGTTTCTAACCTCATTTCTCACTTACTATACTAATTATCTTCAAATCTTGTTATACTTTTTTCGAAAGTCGAAGTCTCACTCTGAATAAATTCACCGAGATAACAAATTAAACTGTAATCCACGCAAATTGATATCCCCGCTTGAATTTTTCCACTCTCGTGCTTTATACTCTCTTTTTTTTTTTCTTTTATAGCATCTTGTTTTTAACATTATTCTCTCTTATTACATACATATACCCTCATATTTCCCTAGCGTGAAATTGTAGATATAATATACGAAGTATATATATTCGTCCCCATATAAAAACAACGCGCGGAAATCTTTCCATCTTATTAGTTACGGTGCAGGTATGTATATCCGTGAGGTAAATAGGAAAAGCAGTCTTGGACATAGCGCGGTTTTATCAAAAGTTTTTCAACAAACTTTTCTTTTCTTTAAAACATATTTTCAACCTCCCCACCGTTTTCCCCCAGCTCACACTACCACCACGCAAATAGCATGAGCCAACGAAAGTGCAAAGTTTTTACTGTCCGTAATGAAGACGCAGAGTTTTATCTAAAAAGCTTTATTTTTCTTGTTTTTGTTTTTTTGTGGTTTTATATCTACTTACTACTGTATATATCTGATATAAATAATTTTAATCAAGTAACGAAACTACTGGCCAACTACAGTACTTCGTTGTTAAAATTCTCAACGCACATCATGGTGTATTATCATTCGGCATCACAGGTGCAACGAATAATATTAACAATTGAATGCAACGTGCAGCATTATGAATATCAATATACACATTAGAATTTTGGTCACTAAGCTATTGAATCTATAATTGATAATTTTCAATACCTTGCATGTAAAAGTTCTCCTCATGTTATACGATAACAAAAGATTGTAATTTAAATATAATTTTATTATTGCTGTACAGTCTCTTCACGAAACATCCTGATTACCAAAATGAGTTTAACGCGTTCAAAGACGTACCCTTAAAAGATCTACCGAAGAACAAGAGGTTTCAAGCCCACTGTACGGGTGTTGTTAATGCGATTAGTGCCACCATAGATTCACTTAACGATCCAGGACTTTTGGAAGCTACCTTATTGACACTTGGGGAGAGACATCAGAGACGTGGACAAACCAAAGAACAATTTAACGTAAGTTTAATTATAACTTAATGATACTCATTACAGGGCTAATAAAATCATAATTCACAATACATTAATATATTAGTGCAATAATAATCAACATGTATCAGTTTAATTGCATCTAAATTAGACCGTTTCAAAAAAATCGATTATTTTTCATTTTCAAAGAGTTAGTCAAAAATATTGTTCCAAATGATGAAAAAAAATGTTGTCAAAGTTTGAGCTCTTAATAATGATATTAAGAGGTGCCTCATCGCGATTTTCTATTTCCCATTTAAATAACATGGGAAGTGGTCTTGTGGAACTTTTCGATTTTTATATCTTGAAAATTAATCTACTTAGAAAGATTCTGCATGAATGCTGTTGTTCAAAATTGTACGCTCTACAAAAGAGGTCTCTTGGTCTTTTTCGATGAATCCAACTGTTTCCAAGTTCGTCATGATTAATTACCATTAATAACCAATACACCAACTTGGAAATAGCTAGATTTATCGAAAAAGAACAAGAGACCTTTTTTTTAGAGCGTTCAATTCACTACAAAAATATGTTCTGGTCTTATCAGTACACTAATGCGTTGACGAGTTATAGAATTCCAAAGTTTAAAAAAAAATTTCCCCATGTTATTTAGATTGGAAATAGAAAATCGCGATGAGGCACCTCTTAATATTAATATTAAGAGTTCAAACTTTGACAGCATTTTTTTTTCGTCATTTGGAACAATATTTTTGAGTTACTCTTTGAAAATAAAAAATAGTCGATTTTTTTGAAACGGTCTAGTCTACATGTATAACACACAAACATACCTAACCGCTATTTCCAATGTTTGTGTAAATAAGATCATTGCGTAGTTTTATGATTCACGTTTATCAATCGTGTCGAAATATTTTCTTAGAATCAGTAAACTCACAAACAAACTGATCAAAAATAATATCACATGTTTTTCAGATGCGCAAAAATATTTATATATTGTTATTGCGTTTTTAAATGATGACGTTATGTGTACTAGCTATATAAATAATATGGTTAGTTAGAGAGTCGGTCGTGTATATCTAGTTCTGTTAATTAAAAGTTAAATGTTCTATTAACCCCCCTCCCAACGCCGTGGTAATAGTATAGGTTTAACAGTCCGCGCGAGTCGACTAACAATGGCAGTATTGATTAATATTCAGTTTGCGTCTGATTAGAAATTCTCAATTGCCAAGGTGAAGAGCAAGAGCAAGAGCTTCAAGAGTTGCGATGCTCCGGAGATAAGTGTGCCTTTGTTCTATAGATATATTCATTTCAATTGACAATGAGAGACTTGGAGATATTATTCATATAATTGTTCGTTAAAGAGTACAGATGAAATGAAAATTTTCATTTCGAAATATCGTTATTAGAATATTAAATTAACTTACTTTTTATACAATGTTTAAAAAGAATCTTTCAGTTATTGTACCTCGCGAGCATATTTTCGACTTATCTTCAACTCCCGCGCGGTGAAGAAGATTACGAAGAAAAAAAAATAAATAAATAAATATAGATAAACTTCTTCTACATATTTAAGGCAAAAGACACTGTTTTCATTATTCCAGAATCTCAAATTGGTTTTATTGTCAATCACTTTCAAAGAATATTTGGGCTCAAGATGGACACCAGAGGTGAACAATGCGTGGACAAACACCCTGGACACAGCTTACAGCATCATCTTTAAGGCATACGCGTAATAATTAACACCAATAATAAATAATAATAAAAAAAAAGGTTATAATGTCTGGACAGAATTATATTCAGGCAAACGTAATTGCGGATCGACCGATGTTGCCAGTGTATAATTATACATGTATGTACACTTGAAAAATTTTAAGGCAATATCTGATCAGTAAGAAGGACAGAAGATCCTGCAAAGAGTTACGAGTGAAAAAAAAAAAAAAAAAAAAAAAAACGTAAAGAAAGGAAAATAATATTTCAGATGTATATCATATATCTATAAGTATAAAAAAAAAAAATTAACGGTGTAACATGTTCGTCTTTATAGATATATATATTTAACAACAAATACTCATTACTAATCATTTAATATACAATTATGCTAACACATTGCGGGTTTATTAAACAGGACAACTGTTACAGCCTGCAGACGATAAGACATACCTATACAAAAAAACGAAACATTTATATTGTTTATTAATTATGTGTCTATTAAATACGCTAAAAATCATACTGTACGTTATTACTCATTATAAATATACACTTTATCGACTGTATACGTTATTTCAATTATTTGATCGTTTACAAACCGTTGAATTTACTCTATACTGAAATCCTGCAACATCTATTCTACCTATAATGCATATGTTGACCTCTTGATTAGCTATAAATAAGTTTAAACATATTTAGCCGCTTCGTCATGGAGAGGACGGACATTATCTCATTTAAATGACCCTCCGACCTGCATATCACCAACTTTTATAGCTACGTGGATAAATGATTTCGCAAAATGAGGTAAATTAATAATGTCAATATTAATGTGTGCTGATTACAAAATAGGAAAGTCCAGGAATAACATCCGAATACTAAATGGTGATTTATTCAGTTGAATTACTAAATTCGATTCTACTTAGTGAACGAAAAGGTAGGTAAGGTAGGACTAATACTGCGTAATGAATCAGATTAGTTTTGTCAAAGAGAAGAGAAACCAGGGTATAACCAAATATTCGATAATAATTATAATCCCAAGGGAACAGTGAATAGCTAGCAACCCACTGCGACAGGTAGTTCGGTCAATTTAAACCTCGAGATAAATATATTCAAACTAATTGATTAATTAATATAAACTTCTCAATTCAAGGCTATCATTAATTTCACTCAATTTAATTGCGATGTTGGTTTAATTAAATTTTTGAGGTCATCGATTGTCGAATTGTGTACTACTACAAAGCACGTCTTAATTCGTGTCACACGATAATAATGACAGTCGTATTATTTTTGGGTAATTAAAAATTAAAAATTAAGAATTAAATTAAATTAAAAATTGATTAAAAATGTCTTATAGATAAAAATGAAAATGAAAATAAATGTCAGCTGTCGGTCATTATCCATATAGTTCATTTATCACAATGAAGAACAAAATCGAAATAAAATCAATGATTGATAATAGTGTAGAATGATCGTTAAATAAGCCTCAGACCATTATTCATAAATTATAAAAAATTTCAAGTGGCAGACAAACTTTGATCGAAATTTATTAATTGAATCACTTCACTAGCCACAAAAAAAAATTTTCATAACAAATTTAAGATAAAATCTCTTCACTTCAATTATTTAGTCAAATCATTCTATTTGATGACATTTGAATAATCAACTAAAGACATTAGACTGTCAGGTTTATTTCAGACACTGTATCCAAAATACCTGCAGGAGTGAGAATCTATTATTAGACAGTATCTTTAATGGATACTATCAATATTAAATCTTCTTATCTGCATAAGCCAGTTTTGGCAGATAAGATATCAAAACAGAAATCATTAATGTTATATTCCAATCAGTTATGCATGTTAAAACCAATTAGAAAAAGCACGCGGTATTAATTTATAATTGCAAAACATAATTCATACGATGAACTTTTATTGACGTAGTTCTGGTTGTCTTGAATTGAATGAAACACATGGAGTGAGTATTTTTAAACTGATAATCCAAGAGTTAATTATATCGATATTTTATTCTATATCTAATACGAGAGCTTAAAATATACTTCATTATCTTACAGCTGAAAACATTACACATACATACATAATGCCTATGGAAATCATAATATATTACAGGCTGCAGTGCCACAGCAACCTGTCTTCTTTTTCGCTTGTATAAGCAAATTTTTGTCTTGTGATTCTTCTTTGTTCTTTCTTGGCGTCTTAATGACTTTTTTCTTTTTTTTTGTCTTCAGTATCTTATTCTGTTTTTGATTTCCGCTGGGTACGCCGTTGCCTTTTTCCTGATCGATAGTACTTGAATGAGAAATTATAAAGTCATTTTTAGATTTGAAATCTAGTCAATCACAGCTTTATTAATCTGTGATTGATACTATTTATTTAGTAGCTTCGAT